>CM054780.1:2510000-5010000 GCA_028984075.1 Pieris mannii
GAACGCTGGGGTCCCACAAGGCTGTGTTTTATCCCCGACCCTGTTTCTCCTGCATATCAATGATATGTTGCAACTTAGCAACATTCATTGCTATGCGGATGACAGCACTGGGGATACTCTTTACATTGGCCGGGCAGGTATTTCTCGGGCAGATGTCGATGAGTACCGGAACAAACTTGTGTCTGAAGTAGAAACTCTACTACGTGGAGTCTCCGACTGGGGCAGACTAAATCTAGTCCAATTTAACCCCAAGAAGACACAAGTTTGCGCGTTTTCCGCTAAAAAAACACCCTTTGTCGCTACTCCTCTTTTCGAAAACACTCTTCTTAAAGCCGCAGCCAGCATTGGAATACTTGGCGTTGACATATCGAACGACGTTCAGTTTCGCGGTCACTTGGAGGGAAAGGCTAAATTAGCCTCCAAAAAGCTTGGTGTGCTCAACAAGGCGAGACGGTACTTCACTCCGGGCCACCGCTTGCAACTATATAAAGCGCAAATTCGGCCCCACATGGAGTACTGTTCTCACCTCTGGGCGGGGGCTCCCCAGTACCAACTCCTTCCACTTGACCGTGTTCAACGAAGAGCGGTTCGAATCGTCGACGACCAATCTCTCTCCGAGCGGCTTGATCCTTTAGCGTTGCGTAGAGATGTGGGGTCACTCTGCATCTTCTACCGCATTTACCATGGAGAGTGTTCAGAGGAGTTGTTCGGATTAATACCTGCAGCTGAGTTTCATCATCGGACGTCGAGGCAGAATACGAAATTCCATCCGTATCACCTCGACGTCCGCCGTTCCACAACTGCGCGATTTTCAAGGCAGTTTTTGCCGCGCACCACCACTTTGTGGAACCAGTTGCCCACTGAAGTATTTCCGAACCAATTCGACTTCAAGAAAAGAGCGTACAAATTCTTAAAAGGCCGGCAACGCACTCGCGAGCCCTCTAGCATTGAGAGTGTCCATGGGCGGCGGTATCACTTAACATCAGGTGAGCCTCCTGCCCGTTTGCCCCCTATTATATAAAAAAAAAAAAAAAAAAAAAAAGATTTATGGCGACGTGTGCCTCGCTCGTATATGAAGTATGAGAAATGAAGTTCCCAAAACATAATTAAATCATTTATTTCTTACCAACGTAGATGCCTTATGTACCTTATGTTTTAGAATTTAATGGGATCTAGTTTCAACGAAACTTCTTAGACCCACTTATCAATATTTAAATGTATTTTAAAATCCTTTGAATTTTTTCTTAAGTATGTTTGGGTTACATATTAGCAACTTAAACAAATGATATATCATCAACAAAAATTTTGTATTAATCAAGTCTGTCTTTAATAATTATTTTATTCAGCCAGCACGCATACAATATTATAGAGAATCATTGAAATGGTTAACAACAGTGCCTACTTATTTAGGAAGTTGTGAAACTTCTCTTTTACAAACATAACTCAGCATAGATAAAAAAAATACTAACCTCGTAAATAGACCAGTATTAGTTAATCCAAATTTGGTCTCCCCCGTTGGAATGTATAGCTTACAGGAATCATGCTGTCTACAACAGGTATCCGTGAAGAAGAACAGACCCAGATCACTGGACCTGGCCTGGGCTGAGTGGCCGTCTCCGCACCAAAGAGTCCCTAAAAGTGACCAAGTTAGTTAGGACTGGATGAACCGTCGCGTTCATTTTGTTAAATTTTAGTCAGTTATAATGAGTCAGCGTCATGTATACCATAGAAATTGAACGAAAGAGGTTTGTTATATCTATCATTCATAAGTGTGCAAGATTTAAAAGACTTAAGTAATGATTACCTGGATAAATTGCTTGAACTCGATCCTTGAACGTATCAAGCATAGAATTAGCAGCATCTGCCACGCTAGTTACACCAGATGCAAGACTACTGATGAAGCCACGGTCACTATCCAAAGACCCTATATCTCTGGCACCTGCCATCAACTGACTCAACGGCCTACTGAGACCATTTGATATGGATTTAATGACGCCCCGTGTAAATTGACCTGAAATAATCGATCATGAGCGAATTCAAAGAGTGAATACAACAAATAAACGTAAATCTTAGACTTACCAATTCCACCATTCTCCTCTCTACTTCTCAATCTTTCTGCTTCTAGCGCTTCATTCTGCTTCTGCATTCGCTTTAACAGATCATATAAAGTCTTGGGGAAAATTCTTTCCGCCACACTGTCAACAACTCCTTCTACAACGCTACCAGCAAAGCCAAAGATTACTGAAAGTGCGTCAGTCTTCGGCGTTGGAGTTGGCACAATATCTTTATTGTCATAGTAATCTTCTGGCACTTCCTGTTCTTCGGTATCTAATTCTGTGAACAGGGGAACATCCGGTATTTCTGCACTTTCGATATCTCTATCAGTGATTGTTGCATTACTTGTTTCAGAGAAATTTGTTTGTGTAATGTTGGAATCGACTGTTAATACATTCGAATTAATTAATTCTGCTGTAGCTATAGTATTTGTCGTTATCATTCTTGATTTAATAAATTCTGTAGTAAAATTGGTCGGTGTAAATTCGGTGGTTATTTCTACAGGATTATTATGTAAACTTAAACTATCATTTATAATTGACCTATCACTTGTAGTCAATTCATAAAAATCTGTTGTGGAATTGAAATCTTCAGACTTTTCAGTTGATACAAGTATAATGTCCGTTTCATTAAAGAAAACACTAGTTTTTTCAGTAGATGATAGAGGTATTACGGTCAAGTCTTCCGTTGTTGTTTCGTCTCTTGAACTTTCAGTAGTACTGATTAGTTCTATTGGTATAACATTTAATTCATCCTTTCCTGTTGTTGTTATAAGTTCCGTTTTATTTTTTTCGTCTTCATCTTTCGTCGCGTTGTCTATGACATATCTATACGACTCTTTATTAAACTCAGCAGAACTCCATGGCAAAATACCATACTGTTTATTATATTTCATTGAATATTCTTCATCGAAATCAATGATATCATTATCAATATCATTTTTCGAAGACTCAGGTATATCTAAAGCTATCGGCAGAGCGTATGACAATCCAATTAAAAATAAAATGGCTCCCAAAATGTAGTACATTTTTCGCCTCACCTTGTGGTACATCTCGAATCCATCTGAAAATATTTTCATCAGTGAATAAACAGCTATTGCATTACTTAATGTTGCTTAAATGCATTTTTTATGTTTGTCTGTTTCATAATTCATGATGTGAATGACCTTCACGTATACAAAGCAAGATTATGCTTGTTCATATACTATTTATTTTATGTGATAGAAGTTTTTGGATTTTAACATGTCACCTATAGCATTTATTAAGTGTAAATCATAAACATAAACATTATTTGGGTTATATACACATATATTTGTTTCTTTTAACACTAAATACTTTTGAGACTCCAGGTAAGGACGTCAAACAGATTTTGTTAATTTAAAATCACTGGCACTATATAATTTATTGCAAATAAAAAAAATTGTATTGACTATATTTAAAATTAAGAACTTTTGTCGATCCTAAAAGCTACAACGATGCAAGGAACGAAGAAAGTATCAAATAGCCATGTATCCATGTAGCCAGTATTCTCTCTTGCGTCTTTATCAAACTTTGAATCAAAGGAAAATCAATAAGTATTACACTATGTTTATGAGTGTCTTATGAAGAAGCTTATGCGTTTATTTGAATTGTTATTCAGTGAATATAATTAGCCCTCCGTGTTTACATGCAATGAAAAGAATAACTATTAGCATAATGATTAAAGGACGTAAAATCAAAGATACAATTGTCAAAACCGGTTTGGTTTCATGTAGCTTGATTTATTGAATTCTCGTGAACACTTCTTATTACAATTTATCATGTAAATTTTACAATACAACTTTACCTTGAAAAATGTTTGCCGTTAATAATAATATAAACTCGTGTTTCCAAACCTATTTTGTGCCATGCCCTACCTTAGCCATATTATATTATATGTTATGTGCCACACATAATTTTTGTATATAAAACTGAATTGCTTAGATGTCAAATTAAGAATTGAATTGAGATGAAGTTATTTGGAAATTGTTAACGAAACACAGCGAATAGATTTTATAACATATAATGAAAAACTGAAATTAAAAATCAGTCTTAAAAAAAAATAAAGTGCCCCTTAACAGTCAAATGGGCCGTGGAAACACTGATATAAACAAATTCATGTGTCGACGCAATACTTTTAAAATTATACACCATCGATAGACACTAATTAACATTTCAGATTTCGCATTTCTGCATATTTAAACTTATGTATATATGTATTAAAATCTGTACGATTTTAAGTGTCAAACACAGACAGTGAAACCGGGGTAATATGGATCTAAATGTCTCTAATGGCATCGTAATTCTTAAGGTCCAAGCGTATAATTTAAATCGATTTTTTTATCCAGTTATCCAGTTAAACAAGATTTTTTTTTATGGAACAGGGGGCAAACGGGCAGGAGGCTCACCTGATGTCAAGTGATACCGCCGCCCATGGACACTCTCAATGCCAGAGGGCTCGCGAGTGCGTTGCCGGCCTTTTAAGAATTGGTACGCTCTTTTCTTGAAGGATCCTAAGTCGAAATGGTTCGGAAATACTTCAGTCGGCAGCTGGTTCCACAAAGATTAATTTTTTACAGAGACTCTTATAGAGGCAAAAATATTACGACTTTTCACAATCATAACCAGATAGGAACTCCACTGCTTAGATACAGCTAAAAAAAAGCAGTGGCACTGCAAGCTCTTTAGGTCTTGGCCTCAGATTTCTGAATCTGTTTCAAGATCAATTTTAAAATCGAATAGGCTAGTAGGTGCTCATCCTCCAGTGCCTGACACACGTCGTCGACTTTTTGGGTCTAAGACATGTCGGTTTCCTCACGATGTTTTCCTTCACCGTTCGAGCAAATGTTAAATACGCACATAGAAAGAAACTCCATTGGTGCCCAGCCGGGGATCAAACCTACGACCTCAGGTATGAGAGTCGCACGCTGTAGCCACTAGGCCAACACTGCTCTAGATATAGCTAATATGTTATATTTACGTTTGAACATTTCACACACTTTTGTTACCCCTGAGACAGCACTGACAAAGTGGCAAAAGAAATTACAATGTTACAAAGAAACGTGTCCTGATAAAATATCAGTCTTATTAAAAAAAAAATGAGCTACTGCGTCCCAATTATAGAGGTAAATATCGATAATCCAGGAAATTCAACCAACAATTCCCAGCACTTTCATCGCAATGAGAATTGCCTCATTGCAACCACAATAATAGAGGTTTTTCACTTACCCAGGGACCAAGCTTCAAGCTTATGCAAGTCCCAAACAATCAGGTTTTTGATTCCTAAAGATTTTTAAAGACTACTTTTATTATCATTGCGTTATAAAGGGCTGTATTTCATAAGTAAGTTTTATGTAAGGGTATGTCTAGATAACTTACGTAAACAACTTGTTTAAGTTACAAACTTGATACTTACTTAATCCGAGTAATGTCGGAATAACAGGTAAGGCATGTGGGAGTATGATGAAAATATATCCAAGATTACAAGTAAAGATTTTTTGTACTCCCTATAACCCTCTTATGGAATAACACAGACATTTCTATGTCTGTTACATTGATCATTTTTTGTATAGAGGTGAATAACCTCTATACTTTGGAACAGAATATTTTCAGATGTTGTGCCGCGCAATTGAATGTTGCAATATCAGCAGATAGACCGATATCGAATAAAACATTGGAATCCCTGTTGCTAGTGTTATTGAACTTGACAGGAGTCCATAATGTGGGTAATGGTGCCGCGGTGCGGTGTCTCCTTACAAAAATACAATCTTTTTAACCAGACGGCTTACGCCCGAACCCAATAACTAATCCACAATCTCAGATAGAAAACAATCTGAGATTGCAGATTGTCAGACCATGACAGACGATCGATATCCTATCTGCATCCGCAATAACCAAACCCTACGAAGACAATCCATTTTTGGTGACGGATAGTATATAGAGCGAAGAGATTGGAGGGATGGTTATTATCACACTTTTATCAATATTTGGATTAAGATTTCTATCTCAGATGGTCAATAATGGATTGCAGGTTATTGGGTTTAGGTATTACTACAGCTTCAATATGGATCGGTAACAAAATTAATAGCGATTTTTAATTGAAAATGCTTTAGATTACTTAATCTAAATTATAGTTAACCTAAACAATTGCTGTTTAATTATTATTAAAAATCACTTAATAAGTCTAAGAACTTTTAAGATCTATGGTTGGGATTTAGAGATTTCATTAGGTATTTAGAGATTACATTTTCTACTTCTTATGTTTATATCCTTTATCTAAATAAAAAAAAGAAAAAAACGTATCGATAAATTCGGTGAAAAACAAACCAGATTCTGGTATTGACCTTTAGAAGATGACCAAACAAAACAGTTTATATTTCATCATAACTCTATGTTTTGTTAAATTATCGAAGGTGATTGACAAATCAAAACTAACCGACCTTTGTTAAGTGTGGTAACATATTTGTTTTATTTTATTTGTTTAGTTGCAAAATCGTTGGTTGCTACTTAAAAAATCATGTTTTAAACGAATCCTGTTTTGCGTCGGAATTATTTTAAGTTTTTTTACATACATAGGAAAAAATAATCGCTCCGATGTAAAGTTTTTTTTACATTACATCGGAGCGATTATTTTTTCCTTGTTTAACGTTCTATATGTTAATTGTCAATATTGGCATAGCATTTTTAATACGTTACTGTAGACTAGATTTATTTTTTAGGTTACAAAACTGGACAGGCGTTTTCTAATGTTATGTGAGATGGGGCCGATTGCAGGCCATTGCCGCCCAGGAGATGCATATTAAACAGCTTGTATGAATCCATAATGACCACGGAAAATGGATGGCAGAAAGGAGTTTGACTCCTTTGCTCTTTTTACGAGAAACGACGATTCAAATCGTTTAATACGGCACCTGGGAATGTCAGCGTTCTTCACTTCTTTCTTTTTCTTTTGTGGTTCTTTGTGCTTTCACTTTATTTCTTTCCTTTACTGAGGAAAAAAGAACCTAATCTCAAGAAATAGATGATTAAACAGAAGTCATTGACGTCAATAAACCATAAAGTTCGTGCAGAGTCATTGAACTTTATATTTTTTCAATCGAAGTTAGGAGAGGCACTCAATGGTCGAGATTGCCTTGACATTTAACTGACGGGGCCACTTATTGGCATTGGGGCCATGGTGGTTAAGATTTATTACAAATTAATCATTTTATTATTGAAGAATTATTCATGAACAAACCATAAATTGCCCATATGGATTCAAATTGAGAGGCAACTTTTTATCCTGTTTTTTTGTATTTTCCATAAACATACATTATTTCACTATGTAATTTATTTATTTAGCAATTTTCATATCACTTAAAAATACCAAAGATATGGAAGAAAATATATAATATTGATGCATCGTGTATTTAAACCAAATGTTTTTAATAGAGCTTTAGAGCCAATACCTGCTTCCTTTTCTTAGCTTAGTTTAGCATTAGGTATGTATTATGAAAATTATTTAAAAAAATCTCATGATAAATGTTTTATGTTGTATGAAACGCCGTTGTAATAAAGTAATCTTTATCAGCTTTGTCCTAAGAACAAGAAGAAATTTTTATTCTATCGTGAATCAAACCTGGGACTTTTAGCTTTTCTTATACGAGTTAAATAAAGTATTCGACGGACTGATTGTACATTTCTATCCTATATTATTATAAAGTCATAGTGATAATTTTCTTTACAGGCATTAATTAGCCTTGCTCCGCATTAACCTGAAATGAAATCATTGTTTTACCGGAAAATGACCACAGGGAAAAATAGAACAAATCGTTAAAGTGGTATTTACTATAACAATATATAATTATATTTATCGATAAAAATCTAAAATACTTAACCTCCAGACAACTTTTACGTGTTGCAATTCTCGGAACAATGGACTCTAAAATATCTTACAGCGAAGAAGTTGGGCAATTTCATTATTAAGACTTGCAGGTTTAAGAAATCGCAATAAATTAGTATTTTTATAGTACATAGTACTCGCATTAGGAGTAATACTTCCTACACGGGTACAATGTCAATATAGACAAGAACTAAACGACACGAAGACGTTCATATTCGTTTCAAGTTTAATTTCTTTTTAATTATAAAAAAACAGCAACAAAATGTTATATCGATAATTAAAAGAAGTAGATAGTCATAATTTTATTATAAGAATAATAGGAATTGTGTTGTATAAATGTAATTTTTTTGTCACATTTTCTGTTTCCGCATTAGAAATGACACCGGAAATTATAACTTTTCTTGAACTTTAGACATTATATAATGACATAATAGCAGATAAATATTATAGCAGAATTCGCTATGATCCTTGATGTTGGGTTTATTTTATTTACCCCTTATATTTTCCAAAATTATAATCGTTCGGCAACGTTGATCAATGTTTTCAAATTACTACCTACTGATAAAACGATGTGTTTGCTTAAATCCATAAAAAATACTTAAGTCATATAACATGGTACTCGAAAATATCAACAATAATGATCAAATTGAATAATAATTAATACCTGTAATAATTGTATTATAAATAGATTTTCACGCCGCAACACTCAAATAAACCGATTTCACAGGTCACAAAGTCACCAAACTTCCCCTTTTCACAAAATATTATAATACAGTTTAACTGTCGCGTAACTTTGTTGTATAAATTATCTGTGGCAGCGAGCGGTGTTCGCGCCAAAACCCGGTGAAATGTCAAAACACGAGATTGCAGGTGAGACTGAACTTTGGCGGGGAGCAGGGTTGCCAAAATATGGCAATACCGATTTTAATTTCTCTATCTATAACTTTGTTTGAATGAAATACGTAAGTCAAATGCTTTTTAATAAGCTAGCAAGATTTATAAAGGAATTAGAATTATAAGATTTTTAAAAATATTTGGCTGTAACTATGATTAGTTTGTATTTGTTAAGTTTACGTTTAATTTCCACTAATTTAATTATAGATTTTTCAATTTCCATCACAAATATACTACTTCATATGAAAAAAATATTAACAAAAAACAGATATCTGACAGCCCTTGTATAGTTTTAATCGGTTATTGTACATTGCTTACAAGGACACAAAACTGGAGTGAATAGCGAATATTGGATAAATATCACTGCAAGCATTTGTCTAGTTTTCGGTTTTTGAATAACCAAGAAAAATTAGTTTTAGCTTATGTGAGCCTGTTAATTGAATCTGTCAAACGTATCAAAGATGATATTCATATCGTTTTAGCTAAGGTAAATATTTAATAATATTTATAGTCATATAAATATTTAAATTCTAATACACTTGAATACATCAAGAATTTTGCGAAAACTTCAAACAGTACCAATCGCTAAGGTCTTCAGAATATAATCGTGTGTTTATTTAATAGAAATGTTTAAAATATGAAAACAACTACATAATTAAATAAAAATACAGTATTACGGTTCTTGCATCGTTTGGTGTAATTATAAGCGGAAACACAGGCGGCAGCGGCAGCGGGGCGGAACGACGCCGGCAGCTATTTTACCACAGATGCCTATTTTATGAGTTGAAGCGGGAAATAATTTTGTCTACCAAATGAATTGAATATTAAATTTTAACCATAATTAATTTTAAAAAATTACTTATGCTATTGTTTCATGAGGAATACGCTTAAATATTTAATATGTAAAATATAAAAACAAATTTAATTAATTAAAAGGAGTAACGCTCGCTTATTTAACAAGGGCCAAGCGAAGTTGCGTTGCTTGATTTTATTAACAGTGATTCGATATCGAAGGCCTTACGATCTAGAAACTGCGATCGTTCAATACAGAATCGACTTTATTGGGGTTAAATTACGTTAGCAACATTCTTTAGAGAACATGGTATGATTGCTTCAGAGGTTACTGTGGTAGCTGATGCTTGTAAGTGAAGTACTGCATCTGTTCAACTGGAAAAACAACAAATGCAGACTTTAAAAAGAAACCAATTTCTTACAATCTATTATTACATTTGGAGCTCCTATGCAAATAACTGCATTGTAACTATGCATAGAAATATATAGGATAGGTTACGATATATTAAAATTAAAATAAACACGGCATATATTTACAATAAAATTTGGAAAAATCTAATCATACGATGTATTCTCATAAACGCGACCCTAAAGGAACCAAGAGATTGTCAGATCACGAAATAGGACAAGGTGAGCTAGCATTTAAATAATAATTTGATATAATTGTGTGAGCAAAGCATAATAACTATTTTCAATCTAAACGTTCAAGTACATGACATAACAATTGTAAGCAGTTAAATAATATAACGTGACCGAAATTCAGCCGCTAGTATTAAATCTAGTTAATCTCAATCGTATTTAAATTTAATCTAATGTTAGAATTAAGATGTCCTTGTTCTAAACAAAGTCTGAAAACGCATCATTTTTATCTTCTTTTGATTCAGAGTCAACATCTGTTCTCTCTGTATTATAATCGAACGAATTGAAAATGTCTATTTTCTTCAATTTGCTAGTAGACTGGATTACCGGCTTCGAATGATTATCTAGCTCTTCGCTCGACATCCCACTTATTGGATTAGTGTATTTATCTGCATGCCTTCTAGCAGTGCGTGTTACTTGCTGTGGTTTTAGTGTCACTTTCGTGGTCGATTCAACTTTAAAGTCTAGATCTATGTTATCGATTTCCCAATCTTGGTTTGAGATTGTTTCATTTTTGTTTTTACTAAAGCTTACTTCATCAACTACATCAGTTAGGTGATTGAGAACTTTCTCGCGCTCTTTTTCTACATCGATTTCCGCTTTCATGTAAACATCTTCTTTATTTCTGTGTAATTTCTTAGGTGTTACATCCATATCATCATCTTCTTCATCATCATCAGCATTATACACTTCGTACTTATTTTTTGTCGATTTATTACCTGCATTTTCTTTTAAAAATGTGTCTATTGCCGTATCGGCTGGGTTTTTGTTAAAATAAACATGGGCTGAATTTATTACTTCTTCACCAACAATTTCCGTATTTTCAATATGAGTTTCTTTTATTTTGTTATTGTTGTTATTGTGATTATAAAAGGGGGTAACATCCATTTCGTTTCCTTTTAAATTATTTTTTTCATCAGGGTCGTAAAAAGTATCATCAAATGATTCTGTTTTTGTATGTAAGTAGTGTTTGCCATTGTTATTCTTATTATATGATCTACTATTAAATGATTGTTTTTCTGTAGAATCGGTTGTTCTTGTAGGAGTTCTAAATGTTGTAAAGCGAACTGCATTAAAATTTATAGGTTTTATATCAGGTGCATTTTTTATTGCGTCTATTAATAAGTCGATGCCATCACTAACTGCGAAAAAATATTGATTAATATTAATTATCTTTATGAGTTCATACAGTTTGGCGGAATTGCAAAAATACACTTACCTTGAGGGTTTACTACAGGTTTGTTCTGTTTTAACAAATATTCCATAAGTACTAATAAATAGTCAATGGCATCGTCATCACCCATTGCGTTACGTTTAACTCTCGATCTAGAACTCAGTTTTTGTCCTATTATTTGAAGTTTCCTAAGATTTTCAATGATATTTCTAGAATATGTTTCAATATCATAAGAATTATTAAATACCCTTGTTTCACTTACTTTTGCTTTTACGCCATTTTCGTGACTTTCCGAACTTGTTAAAACATCATACATTTTTGACATAAACCTATTTTGAAGTAAGTTATAATTTAGTAATAATTTTTTTAATTTCGTCAATTTATCGTCAATTTTTTGTTTTCGGTTTACCGGATGCTTCGCACATCTCATCTTTCTTTGATATTTCGTATTATGTAATTTTGAAGATTTATTTTGTTTTTGAAGAATATAAATTATATCTTTCAGGGTGAATGCAAACTTTTCTAATGATTTAACGAATTCTTGAGTATTTCGTTTTACATATTTTATTTGAATTCGTTTAGTTTCTGTTATATTAGTTTTATCCTCGTCAATCATGTACAATTCCCTCAAAATCTGATCTAATTTATCTACTCCAGATATTTCAGTTTCTGATGTGTTTCTAGTTGTATTTAATAAATGTAGTAATCCTTTAATGCTACCTACAATTTTAAAAATGTTTTGTGTCTCACGATTCAGTTCTGTCAATTTAAACCGTAGCAGTTTGTCACTTAAATCGGGTTTACATAAATCAAATTTTCTGCAAAGAGTACTTAGAACATTTTTGTTATTTCTGGGATGTATAAACTTTTTAGTTCGAGGCTTAATTTTGGTTAACAAAGGTTTAAAAAAGTTTTTTAATGTTGTTACTAAACTAATTTTTTTAATCCTTGCTTTGTTTATATCTGTACTATTGGAATCTGTCTCATATATAATTTTATTAAATACCTTTTTGAATGTACATACTTTACCACATGAAGTGTTTTTAATCTTGTCATTGCTATTAGATTCGGTTGCATTCTCTTTATATTTCTTGTACATACGTTTATTGTATTCTCTTGATAGTAACGAGTGGAGGTCTTGCCACTTATCATTCAGTTTATTTCTTGAAGCAATAAAATTGTTATGCTTTATTTTTAAATCTTGAAGCTGTTTTAAAAAATCGTTATCTGTATCATTAAAAATTGAGAGATTTAAGCTCACGTTCGTCTTACTCATTGAATGATTAGTGTCTATTTTAGTTGTTAAAGTTTCATATTTTGGGGCTATACTAGTACTATTGTTAAGCTCATAATTGTAGTAAAGTGTTTTTGTAGAAGCAGCACTAATATTTGATGCATCCAACAAGTTAACTTTTGTTTCATTTCTAAGTTGAAGATTTATAGTTGTCGTATCTGTAAATATAGATTAACATTATACATTTACTTATATTAAAAGAATTGTAAGAATAAATTTATATTTAATTAAATGTAAATTTATTGTAATAGTGAAGACTTGAGTAATTGAAATCATCGAATACACCTTTCTACATAAAAATCTCTATCCTTTTCCTTTTACGGATATATAGAAATGTGAATTAAACTTACCAACGGTAGTTACTGTTGTATTTGAATCTGATATGGTAATACTTCTTTTATCCCTTGTATTGTATTTTGGGTGATCTTTATCCTTATTTAATTTAACTTTTTTTATCCAATGTTTTCTTGGTAAGGTGTTGTCCGTTTTATTTGTGCTTTTTTTCATTTTTGCTTCATTTCGTTTAGGCATTTGTCGTTTTTGTACTATCTTTGGTTTGTTAGTATTCAATATTTTCTGATTTTCATTCATAAGCTTTTCTACACTAGACATAACTTTTTTCACAATTGCTTCGGCTAACTTATACGTATCATTTTTCTCTTTTACATTCTGAAGAACCTCTTTATATTCATTCCTTTTAATTTGTTGATTTGTTATAGATTTCTTTTTTATAATTCTTGAGTCGATTGCCTTTTTAGTTGTTGTTTTCTGGATTTTCTTAGTAGTTTTCTTAATTTGAGGCGGCTTCTTTCCTTGTATAGGCTTTCCATTTAGATTAGTTGACCTTTTAGAAGATTTCTTTGTTTGCGTTTTATTAATAAACTTTTTTGTTTTGTTTCCCCTTTGTGTGATTTTTTCAGGTGGTATCTTCTTGAAAATATCTTTTCTCTTTGCTTTCTCTTCCTTTATATTATTTCTTTTAATATTTTTACTTCTATACGGTCTCTTCCTTTTTTGTAATTGCTTATTGCCTTTTTCTGTAAGTATTTACAGTATTTTTTTGTAAGTTTTATAATATTAATAATTGATTTCAATCCTATATATTACTTACTATCAGGGCAGAAGCTTAAAATATGACAATCCCACCTCCCATTAGCGTCACAATCACATACTGTGCAACCGATACACCAGTCCGCTAGAAATATGAGAAATGTGTACAATAAGTGCTTAGAAACAAACATTATACTATATATATATAAGTAAGTTTACAGTAAAACAACAAACCTGGTGGACATCCTTCACTGAAACTCGACTCGTAAGGCTTGCATTGTTCCGGCGTTCGTCTATCAAATACTGAAATTTTTAATGAAACATATTAATTACACAGCCAGATTTTGTTTGGCAGAGGAAAGTTCGCCGAATATATAAAATAATAGGAGTTCCTACGTTCCTACGTTCGAAAGCATAAACTGCATTTTGCGGAAATTTATTTAATAATAAAAAACAAACCCTCTTTACGTAATGGAGAGCGGGTTGAATCGCTAATTAACTTATAATTATTGTTAATTTACAAGGATCTTGCGCAAAAATGACGAGAGGACGTACATTGCAATGTTTAAGCCGTGATTAAAAGATAGAAAGTCAAGGTAGGTTATTTTTTCTTTAAAACTCTATATATAGAAGGTTGTTTATGGCTAGTGTGTGTTCAAAGTAACATACCATCTCTGGTCGCATCTCGAAAGAAAATGTCGCTAAACCCTGGACTCCGTCGTTGTCTTGTCTCTCTAAGTGAATTAGAATCACAAAATGTAATAAAACACATTGACACGAATTTATAGTTGTGACTGAATTAATTACATCATCATCATTCATCATCATCAGAATTAATGACTAACGGAGGCGATGAAAGGTATAACATATTACTTTTTCATCCCTTTAGGGACATTTAGACGATTGTTTATCAGCTTTCAGTCTAATCATTTCATCTATAAACTTGTATTTATGAAGGCAAATCATAGATAGACAAATTCAAGATAAAAATTCTTACTGGGGTTTTACAAGACAAGCTAACAATTGCTTAAGAAAGCATGTTGGCGATGAGCCCTCTATGCATACCAAACTGAAACCTGCTCTATAGCAGAGAATCTATCTTTAAATCATATATACCTAATAATCACTACGCATCGAAAGAACGTACAACGGAAAAGCTTACAATTTAACTGTTAATATTGACTTGTTTACCTCAATTGTGGTCGGTAAAGACTAGTAAAAAGAGGTCTGACACCTGAGTTTTTTATTATAATAAATAAAATCATAAGTTTACTACCCTGTGTTACAAAGAAAACAATAAAGTTTTTGAAGTACTATATATATAGTATATACTTCTTTTTGCGCGATGGAGAAAAATGATGACAGTGAATTTTTACGATGCGCGCGCACACCAACACCTTAATTCGGCATCGTAAAGTTAGGTCTAGGTGGCATGGAAATCGATAACTATGTTCAAGTTGTATATTCTAGTATTTTTATATTTAGAACACGTGTTTCCTAACAGTACAATTAAACAGTGTGAATAAATAAAAATTATTTTCGTGTTTTTAAATCAATTTCAGATACGACGGTGATAGTATTTACTAATAATTTATTTATTTAAATAAAATATTATTGATTAATTTTAATATTTATCGTTACCACTACTGCATTTTAGTTATTTTTTTTTCCATACGCCAAAGAAGTATAACTTCTAACGCGTGTACAAAAGTACACACATTCTTTTTTTATTGTTAAGTACTTTTATATGTAAAGATATGTTAGCCTGGATTAAAATGATTTTATTTTAACCAATCCATCTAGATATTAAGTACTTAATTATATATAAAGATATGTTTATAAAAAAAATTGTTAAAGTGTATGTAAATCTTGCTCAATAAATATAAAAAAAAAATTACAAGATAGATAACACTCGAAAAAATGTAATAACTAAATTATTCACGATAATTTAATTTTGTAAGTATAATATAATTAATTATTGTTTACCTTTTACCGTAATGTCGATAGTTTTTATGATCACATCTACTGTTTTCTCGTCTCCAGCAGACGGCTGTGGTGTTCTCCTTACAGAAGCAGAGCAGACACGGTCCAGGTTCCAGAGCGTTTAACACCGGATCACGTTGGAAGAAATAGCCAACATCGGGGCAGGAGTTGATGGTCTTGATTATATGTTTTCCCTGATGTGGTATTTCTTAGAAGAAATAAAAAAATACTTAATAAAATCGTATGTTTATGTTTGTCATCAAAATATCACGATTGTCACATTATACCGAGGCTACATACTCGCCAATCGCTGCAATTTAATTTACATACAACTTCTTGACCGCTTGATCCGCCGGTGAGACTAGTTTAAGATCCTGTCTTTTGGTTGGTTAAATATTTTGCATACATTAGTTTAATATATTTAACACACTGAGTTAATGATTACAGAGTTTTCGTTCCGTAATTTTTGTTAGGGCACAGAATCTTAAGCCTTTTTTGTACAAAAGCGGCAAACGGGCAGGCTTACCTCACACTCTGAATGGCAGAGGGCCGCGAGTGGGTTGCCGGCCTTTAAAATTCTCACTCCTGCTTTAGTAGACGTGCTAAATGGCGTAAAGGATAGCTTACGCCTACGTGGCTGAGTGTAATGAATCCAGACCGTTGTTTTATTACATTCTAGTTGCTATATTAATATTCTGATTGCTCTTTTATATGCTTACCAATGGCAATGGATCGCTGGAACAAGAGCAGTAGTAGCAACATACTTGTAACCAACTGAAATCACGCCAATCGGTAGCTCAATAAATGTTAGTAAACACTGCATTTCAATGTTTCTTTAGGGGTGAACTTTCTCCAAAATAACAGATTAAACGTCGTGTAGAATATGTTAGTAATTTGCGTTTGTATCTATTAAACTAATAATAACATAATTATTATAATTAAAACACTTTAGCGTAATTGTATCATGACTTAATTTTAATTAAAAATTCTGTTGAGCAACAACTAGATTTACATTTAACCCATAATAATTAAACGCAGTATAGTATTTCATAAATACAGATTAATATAATAATTTTACTGAATTGCGTTAAAAAAAGACTGAGTACTTATTCACTAAGATTATAACCTACTTTTGTAGTCACTTACGCTTATCCAGTCTTTCATTAACAAAATAAGCGAATCGTCGCTAATACATCGGCGTAGTAAGTTACGTCAAAAGATTCTATACACATATTTAAATTTGGAACATAAAGCCCCTTTACTAATATTAAAGTGTATACAATGTACCAACCCTTTAAACGAGTGTAAACACGTTCGTATTACGTTATGCCTATTGTTCCGATGGCCACGTCCGCTCGAGCGCTGCTTACGATCTCTGGTGAGGAAGTTACTAGAATATTCACCCGATTTTGCTCGAAAAAATGCATAAACCCTACGTCTAAGTCTATATCTTCTATATCTTTTCAACCGTATATTGAGTCTCATATGAAAATTTATTATTTTTACAAATTTATTTAAGTTATCACTCTCAGTCAGTACTCAAAACTTTAGATACCGATTTGATTTTTGAAGCTAACATTTTGAGTACGAATCACATCATCATCACCAAGTTACCCATATAAAAATATATCAGAAACGACTTAGCTATGTGTTTTAAAAATATGTATGTTGACATTATCACAGATATAATACGAAATCAGTATGCGCTAAGTAACCAAAACGTATATGATTTTGACATACGGGAGTTATGGTTTGCGACCGCCCTCGGCCCTTACCTATAAAATCGAGTAATTCTTTTCTTCTTATTATTATTATTATTAATGCTATTATACGTTAGAGTCTTACCCTTGTTAATTGTTACAGCTCTACTTGCCGTGATTTCTCACGGAAACTTGCAAAATGTGATGTCCAACCAGGAAGGAATATGGAGGTGCCGATACATACAAAATTATGAACCAGAACCGTTAGTATTAGTACATGCTAATGGCGAAGCGATTAATAACAGTTTCTTTCATAAATTAAAAAAAATAATAAAGAAATCTAAACAAGACATTAAAGAACTTTTAAGAAAGAGGAAAGAGAAGAAAATTTTAAAGAAACAACAACTAGATGAAATGTCAAGGATAAATTCTTTGAAATACGAACAAATTATGCAAAAATGGCAATTGAAGTTGAATGTTTTGCCCCGTAAGAAGAGATCAGCAAATGAGTTGCAAAATTTCTTCAATCGTATTAAAAATATAATACCAAGTTATTTACGTGGGAAAGTAAAACCTGCTATGGATAAAAAGAAAGGAAATGTGTCTAGAAGCACTAAATGGCACCATGGTGTGTGTTCTAATTCATATTTTAATGAAGCTTATTAATTAAAAATAATCAATTTTATTTTATAATTGCAGGGCACAGAACACGAAAACCCCATAGAAAACAACGCCATACAACCTTAAAGACGACAACAGTACGACAAAAGTGAAATGGTTGAGGAACTTTTAAAAAAAATACATTCATTATAAAATTTATTTAGTAATAAAAAGTACAAAACAATAAATTAGTGTATTTGTTTCCTTATTTTGTAAAGATAATGTCTTCAGAGTAACCCTGAAAGCCTTTGCCTCCTATTTTAAGCAAGGGTTCCTTCATTGCATTGAGAATAGCACCCTTTGTATTTTCGTTATTTACTTTTCGTCTCCCTAAAAAAAGGACCTTTCGATTATCTTTGTAAATAAACAAACTTTAGTTTCTGTAAAGCACCTGGGACTCATGCATGAAGTCCATGCTGAGCAGTAGAAAGTTTCATGTGTGACTTTTCTTAGGCGCATTCTTAGACCTAAAAGTCTATGTATTTACCACAAACACTGATATTACATAAATACATATACTTTTATTGTACTAAGTTAATGTTATGAAACAAGATAAGAAATTATTGATGCACTATCGGATTTCAAGAAACTTAAGTAAAAAACAAGTTGAAAAACCAGGGAAAAGAACGAGAGGTCGCCCTTTTACACTGTGGCCTGACGCGCTTAAAGAATTTGGTGGAGAATAATGCTAAAGATAGTGAAAGATGGAGCCAGTTTGAAGAGGCTTATAATCTTTAATAGATCTTGTACAAACAATATAATTATTTCTGTATAAGATGTTAAGTGTGTGTATCTTTCGTAAATATTAATAAATGTGTGAAGAATTATGTATTATTATTATTGTTGTTAAAGCTTTATTTTACTTACCCATTCGTCTTGTTTGTGGTATATTTCTGACCAATTTGCTTTCTACTAAGATTTGATACAGCTCCTTAGCAAGTCTACTATTACCGTTACGTAATGCTACCAAAGCTCGTTTTCCAATGTTATAATTAAGATCATTCTCTTTGAGGCCGTCTTCTTCTTTCATTTTTAGGTACAGCTGAATGCGGTTAAGCATTAGTTGATTCATTATCTGTTCTCTAGTTAACTTTATATTTCTATTCGTTTGCTGTTTAATGTAATTATTTTGAATTAGAGGCGTTCTTTCTGATTTCAATTCTAACAATTTCGGAAATGCCTTTTGCATATTATTGTTTGTTTTATTTAAATTTCTAAGTACGTTGTTGCTTAACTTAATATTCGTTGCTGTATTATCTATAAATTCTACAACGTCTTTTAAATTTTCGGGAGATATTTCTTTCAAACTACTAAATGAACTTTGAATTTCAGTTAACACATTACTATGCCGTGTTACATCTGCTTGTAAGGTCTTTAACAACATTCTTTTTTTATAAGCGGGTATAACAGATAGCAAAGCATAGTTTTTATATGTACCACTTAGTTTTTCGATGTTTTCTATCGATT
The DNA here is from genome assembly GCA_028984075.1 of Pieris mannii. Lineage (NCBI taxonomy): Eukaryota > Metazoa > Arthropoda > Insecta > Lepidoptera > Pieridae > Pieris > Pieris mannii. The sequence goes on from CM054780.1 coordinate 2,529,607, forward strand.
TTTTTAAATCACTGTAAGATTTCGATTTATCCAACTGAAATCTACGTGATTTATTTCTATTAAAATCTATGTTTTTTAATATACGCTCCCAAACTCTAGCTGATGTTGATCGTTCTCCCACGTCACTTCTTCTTGTGAAGGAGGTAGATCTAAACTCTAGTTGTAATGCATCTATTAACTTTTCAATATTATCAATGGGTAAACCATTATTCTTCTTTGTCGGAGACTCTAAAGATTCTTTATTTTTATTATTGTCACCAATTAAATGACTTATGCATGGTAAGATGTCTGTAATATTTATTTCTGTTCCATGATTGCCACGTTCATTCTGTAGTTCAACTAAATCATAGATAATGGATTGTAGGTGGGTTTTAAGTCTTTCTTTAGCAGAAGCAAGTTTTACGGGTTCCAGTTCTTTAGATTTTCTTAGTTGCTGAAAACCTTTAGTAGTTGTAGGCTGTGTGGTAGTAGATGTACCCAAAGTAGTCTTTTGAGGTACAATTAGTTTCTCTATATCAATTAAAGATTTACCATTAAGCAACTTAGTAATACTTTCGAATACGTTTCCTTTTATGCCTATAAGATCTTCGTCGAAAATTTCTGGATTAGCAGCTAATTTCCTCAGTAAGCAATTTGGATTATTTTTTATATGATTTAGGTAATCTAAAATAATTGTATCTTTAGCAGAGATTGATAAGCTACCGAATAGTTTGCCCTTTAACTGTTGTTCATCTTTCAGTTGATGAAGTTTATTTATTTTGTTCATCATTCTTTTAGAGTGCCTGTAAGGTAACAATAATTTCGTTACCTTTTCTAAAACTTTTCCGAATAAATTAAACTTATTGTTATTATTATCTGATAAATTCTCATCTGAAGATTGCTTTGACGCTGAATCTACCTTTTCTCTCAAACTGTTCAGTTCTCTATGAGTATTATCGAACTTATTTATTAAATTTAAAACATCTGTTAACTTCTCCGCAACATCGGAATGATCTATAGTTTTTAAATCAGTGTTTTTTAGTTTGTTGAAATTATTTTCTGTAGATTTACTTGTTTTGCTTTTGTTGCACTTATTGTTAACATTAAAAATAGTGTTACTTGACTTATTTTCTAAATCCTCAGTCTCCAATGTTTCACATATAGTAATATTACGCACATTTTTATTTTTATTGATAGAATGAGACAGCTTTTCTAATGCATTTTTCAGAAACATTTCTTGTCTCGCATTTAGTGGTTCTTTAAATAATTCAAGGAGGTCATTTATTTTTTGGTGTTTCAGTGAATCAGATTCAAAAGATTCGCTTGAATCTTTATCCATATTCCAAAGTTTATTTAGTAAATTTCCAGCTATGAATGCCATCGCCGTTAGAGTATCGTTTTCTGGAGTAAATGTTATATTAGACATTGGAATAACATTTTTATCACCAATTATTTCTTTGCCCATCTTTAATTCGTTTACTACTATCTTGGACAAATTTTGATCTTTTGTAACTTGTGAATAATTTCCGATTATGTTACGTATCTGATCTTTGTTACTTAAACTTGATTTAACATTGCTATGAGGAGGTGAATCAATTTTATTTTCAGCGATGTGATGTTCATAGTCTTGGGGTTGATTATATTCAATATGCAATGAGCTTAACTCAGTTTTGTCATAACCGACATTTTTCCTTCTTGTCGATGATTCTTTCATATTTACTTTCCTTGCTTCAATAGTCCCAGATTTATTTGAGTTTCTTAATGTATCTGGAAGGTAAAAGAAGGTGCTTTACAAATTAAAACAAAAACAAAAATATTGCTATTATTAAATTAGGCTATACCTTCGTTTATTTCATCGACGGTGTTATGAAATTTAACTGTCTCATTTTCTAGACTTTTCACAGAAACTGTATCTATGGATCTTTTATATCGCTCGTTTCTATCCATGAATTTTTCAAAAGTTTCTTCGTAAGGAAACTCATCTGGAACTATCAATAAACATTAAAAATTGATCGCCGCATAAATTTCATTTTACATAGCTCACCTGATGTTTAAAAATTATGGAAATGAATACACAAGTGCGTAAGTGCAATATTTATTTAAAGAAGTGCATCAGTGCTTATCTTTTACGGTAATTAAATAACCTGAAAAAATAATAACAATATTGTTACAGTACAATATGTAATTATGTGTGTCGAATATTAGGTATTTAATGTTAGCAGAACATTTAAATGAAATTTGAATCTTCTTCAAATAATTACCTATCAGAGAATCAAATTCAGATTTCGGCGGCGGAGGAGCAAATTGGTGTAATTTTCGTTTTTCCTTCATCTTCCTTTGTCTTTCCTTTACTTCTATAAATTAACATTGGTAATATTAAATTACTTATAATATTAAATGTGAAAAAACCATACGTTTTAATGGTTTGTTCACTCAGGTTTTGTAAGTTTGATAAGTGCAGCGATTTTCTAAATAGTCGGAGTCACGCTTCGAAAGACAGAAGAGACGCAAGCAATCTCTTTGACATTTACATTACATTCATCAGCATTCGTTTCATAGCAATTAACATGTTATTATTTCGCATTTGCACGCAAGTGCTTAATATAGAGTGAAAATAAAATCCTCTATTGTTTAAAGCAATCCCATGACCCAGGAATGGTATACATACATAAAAAGTTTTATTTATATCTTACCTGAAAACAATACATTGACCGTGTCAGTGATGGTATTGCTTTTATCATCATTATCATCTGTATCGTTGCAATCAAAGACGTCCTCACAAGACCATTTTCCTTCGGCAGTACAGCTGCATCTCGTGCAACCACCACACATGTTTTCTAATTGAAACATACACAATATTACTTTGAAAAAAAAAAATTATCATAACTTTAACGCTGGCAGCATTTCCTCGCTATATTGCGATACCTGGGATCACCGGTTCTATCTAACAAGCGCCAACCTAAATCTTTAATAAGCGCCTGTGTACATAAACCTCACGCCCAAGAGTCTCTACTCCAAAAGGAACATTTCGGGCCTGCTCTGCGGGCGCCCCAGTTTTTAAGCTTATCCGAGGGAGATGAGACGGGGTTAACGTGTTCACACAAGTAGCCTCCCATACCAAAGCCGTTCCATCTTCCAAGGAATCGACAATTCAATTATACTTTGAAATAAAGGGTATTTCAACAAGAACTTTGTTTTCTAAAACAAAATAAAACAAAGAATTTAGAGGAAAATGAATAAAATTTTTATTGTATTACAAAGAGAAATGTTTGGCAATTATGAATGAAAAATGATATCTGGCAAATGTCCACCACGACCACGCTGACAGATGTTGATTCTTTCATCAAAATTTTTAATCACTTTTTGGCAAAATGGAGGGTTTATTTCGTTAATGACATCACGGATTTTGAGTTTTAAGGCTGCAATCGATTCGATTGGCTCCGTATAGACTCTGTCTTTAACATAGCCCCACAAAAAATAATCCAGTGGTGTTAAATCACACGATCTGGCTGGCCACTTAACAGCTGAATTTCGCGAAATTATGCGCTCGGGAAATTTGGTTTGCAATAAATTGATCGTTTCATTGGCTGTGTGACATGTGGCACCGTCCTGTTGAAACCACATTTCAGTGATATCCATGTCATCAATAATAGGCCAAAATTTAGTGGTTAACATCTCGCGATAATTTCCCGAGGATTATTCTGGATTATTTTTTGTGGGGCTATGTTAAAGACAGAGTCTATACGGAGCCAATCGAATCGATTGCAGCCTTAAAACTCAAAATCCGTGATGTCATTAACGAAATAAACCCTCCATTTTTTCCAAAAAGTGATTAAAAATTTTGATGAAAGAATCAACATCTGTCAGCGTGGTCGTGGTGGACATTTGCCAGATATCATTTTTCATTCATAATTGCCAAACTTTTCTCTTTGTAATACAATAAAAATTTTATTCATTTTCCTCTAAATTCTTTGTTTTATTTTGTTTTAGAAAACAAAGTTCTTGTTGAAACACCCTTTAGAAGCTACATATTAATGCATATAATTCTGCTATAATATGCTGTATATGTATGCAATTTAAGTGTTTCCCTTTTCTTTTATTTACACATATTGATAAGAATTTATTTAGACTGTTTAGATTGCATTTCAAATAAAATTAGTAACTTGTACAAAAGAGCTTACCATCTGAACAGTCCGAGTAATGTGACACAAACGGTACACACTTATCCTCATCTGCTTTATCACCAACTAAAATTATCAAGTAATATAATAAAACCTATAGACTGCTACAAGATAAATTGCCCGTACCTGTCACTGATTGATTAAAAAACCTGGTTAGTTTTATAAGATTTATTTCTTCCCACTTGAGATAACAATACTATGTCTTATAAAATTCGACTTATCGAATGCATAAGGCAGAAAGGTTATAATCAACTTTTTAATAAATAGTGAGTTGTTTAAAGTCATGCGATCTTAAAGTGAAACAGATATATTTCTGCCTTTTTGACTGTTTTGTATGTTTAGACTTCTTTAAAACGATTAGTTTCTTCATTCAGTTCAGGACTATCTGGTTAAACACTATCTCAACTCGAAACAAATGACGATATATCTGCTCCTGAGATACAACATTGATCTGGATTATCTTACAGCTGTAAACTATATCGAAAAAAGGATAGTTTCCAAAAAAAGGTCTTAAAAATATCGTGATGGTGCCAGTGCAGTTGAAAGTATTAAAAAACGGTGATAATAAACGTGCTCAAAAATCAAGTGCTTATTGTGAAAAAACAATATCTCCAATCGACGAAAGTTGAAATAAAAACTAATGTGTATGTAATAAAAGTTTATTCAATAGAAAAATAAAAATGGACACTATACATCTTAGAGGTAACAAAGACACGATTCAAAAGTCACACTTAACACTCATTTTCGATAAGTAAAAACATGAACACACAAACAAATTCAATCATTATTGACAATAAAGTCTACATAGTCCCCAAGCGGACTGCCTCCTAGAATGTTCTCCTTTGGGATCTTTCTTCGCATCTGACGTATTTTGCTTCTTACATGGGCATGCATACTCCTTCGGTGGCCATCCGGATGGTTGCAGCACAAAGTATCTCCTCCTGCAACCAATCTTACATTTAGAAACCAAAAAAACACAAGCGAAAAATGGAAACCATTTTGCAAGATTGGAAACAGGAGAACACAAAAAAAAATACTAATTCACATTAACTGTTGACAACTCTTCCGAAATGATTTCGCCAAACACGCGTACAAAGTAAGGTTTGTTTTACCGGTATCTTTTATAACATACTAAGTGCCTGTTTCACAATGTATGGCTAAAGTACCAAATAGCTATGCAACACATATTATTTGGAAGATAAAAGTTCCGAATAAGATACTTCGCGTTTCTTGACGAATAGCACTATCTGAAAGTCGTGAAACGCAACAAACACTAGTTTATCCTACCAATAAGTAATAAATAGCTTATTTGGAACTTATCCGGACATTTTGAAACAGTCCCTAAATATAACGTAATGTGTGTGTTGATTTGATAAAATTGGCTGACGTCGACAATCGAAAATTTAAAAAGCGAAACCAAACACGAAAAAACTAAAGTCAATTGGAGATATTCGTAAGTGTTTATGGAAGAACTAGACCAAGCAAATCCTACCCTGTTCTAGCAAAGAAAACATTGAATCATCCATCGTTCTGCGTAGTCTATAAGAGAGTTGCTGAAAGTATCCAGGTCTGTCTTGTTTAAACAACGTTGCATATCTGTCCCTCATTGCGTTCGGTTCCTTGATCACCCTATAATATTCACAGAACCAAGGGTCTCTATTTATACAGCTCGCGGCTTTGGCGTCAACGGAACACACGCAGTAGAAACAGACATCAATATTATCGTAGTCCAAGAGTGAATCGATTTCACTTGGGACATCTATGTCGGTGTCATTGGCCGTCAAACTGTTACTGTAGTATGAAGTGGCTCGCAAACATTTGGACTTCGCCTCGTATGGAATCTCATCTCTATGCCAGATGTAATCTAATATAATACACAGAAAAGAAGTTAATTTAGATACGCAGTCATTATTATAGATCCCTAATCTATATTCCTAACATATGTAGATCTGTTATTCAGTAATCCGAGAAACATTTCAACTGCACTGTCCATGAGCACAAACCTCGCCTAATCCGATAAGCCAAAGTTCTGTCATGGGCATACGGCAGCCCTTTAGCCATATCTTCTCTAATTAGAGCTAGTCGGATGCATTCATTTACATTTTTTGCTGGTCTTTGAGAGCAGTACTCGTCTTTCCCTTCAGCGGAACACACACAAATCTGGCAGGTCTCATCTTTTACGCCTGTATTCATGTGTGTTCGTCTTATTTCTTCATAGTCTTCTTCAGAATCATAGGTTTTGTTTGAGGGATGCTGTATTTTAATTACTGTTCTACCGGGCATACATTTTAGACCTGAATGTTTGGATTCGTCTATTTCTGACGACGGTAGTTTGTAAGTATCATCTATAAAATCGTTACAAAATATCTTAAACTAATAACTAACAAGTAACAATTTAAACTGTTGTCTACGTGGTTGCTAAGTCACTATCTGTGAAACAGCCATATCATCTCACTTTTTAACTCCGTAATTTTCTACGGCGTATTCAGAAACATGACGCAATCTCCTGAATTTCGAGACTGAAATAATAAATAATCTACAAAGTTAGAGCCTGACGTAATGTAATAGCAACGTTGTTTTTCCAAGTAGGAATTTATATTTTTGTATTTCTAAGGATTTCTTTGTTAATCATACCTTCGTAGATTTCATTAGAATAAATTATTGTTTTCGGATTTGTGTCCACTACGATAACTCTAATAAAAAACTGCTTCAAACTTTAAAAATAAATAATTAATGAAACTCACTTTTTAAAAATATATGTAAGGATTGATTATAGGATAAACTTACCGCATTGTGCCAATCCAAGCAAAGCTAGAAACGCAAAGATCAATATCACTCTCTTGTCCATGGTTAAACACTATTTTAAGTTAAGACTTGTTCACTTTATATGAATCGCATGTATTGATTTGATGATTTTTTATTTTTTGGACAGGGACGGACTTGAGAAAGTCATGTTTTTAATACGACAGGAGGCAAGCCAGCAGGCGGGTCGCATAGAATTAACTTACAGCTTGCAAGTGCGTTGGTGGCCTTTAAAGCCACCTTTCTCTTAAAGGCCAAGTCGTAAATGTTCTAAAATAGTTGTCTCATCACTCATGGGACTTATATTACAAAGGCATTTAATTAAGTCATACAAAAACCCCCTCGGAGCTCGGCCTCGTCCAATCGTTTTTCTCATGATGGCCACGAAGCTTTTCAGCAGTCGCTATCTTCTTGTTTATGTCACCCCATTTTGATGTTCTTACCCAAAGGACCGTTTAATTTTGTAATTCTAATTGTGATTCGTTAAGTTTGAGTGCTGCAGATAAATAAAAAATATTATTTTTAACGCCCTTTCGACATCAATCTAGGACTACATGGTAAAGTACCTAGTACTTTACCATGTAGTCCTAGTTGTCTATTATTGCTTCAAGGCAAGAGAGTATCTGTAGCAAAGTCATTACACCTCCTGCATTACGTTAAAAAACATTTATGGTAACTTACAGAAAATCTTAAACCGTTCATTAATAAAATTAAGTTATATAATTTCACGTCTGGCCCTCACAAATTCCCATAATAATAGTCCGTCCCTGTACCAAATGAATGAAATGCCAATACAATAGTAACTAACTTTAAAATAAGACGGGATCGTTAAATCGTTATCGCTGCACCTGACATTGTTATATCTGTTATTATACACCATGTAATGCCTTACTATGAAAAAGTTTAAAACTTCAGCCTGATTCGTAAGCCTTTGAACCTTTTGGTTTTGATAGGAAAATTCCTATTATAATATATAATTAACCTCATTGATACAGTTCGCCAGACAACTAAGGAAATTAACGGTGCCTGGGGTTTAAGCACTGCGTGAGTTTCGCAATGTGATACTTCGTTTATAGTAATAATAATAAAAAGTCTTTATTCATTTTAAGTACATTTTCTTTTCTAAGTTTTTGAACCGTTATCATCACGCCTAAGTAAGTGTGTGGGTGTAAATGTGTGAGTGAGTGAATGAGTAAAGTGTATTTACATCGTGGGTCTCAAAAGCAGCTCTAACATTATATTAGTTTATGCTGGGCAACCTAGCCATCGGGCTAAGAGAGCTATTTATAATGTGCATAATAATATCTTCTAAATGGCCAGTGTCAATTAAAGGCGTAAATGAAAAAAAAACATTCTTAAATACGTTTCTATTGATTGTGACAAAAACAGAAGTCTTCGAATATTGCTATAGCCTATTTATAAACAATACGAACTGGCGATATATATATATATTAGGAAGCTCCGTAGAAAGAGCAAAGAATGCTTCGTGGAACTATACAATCTATTATCTACAAGCACGCTAGATTTTCAAGCCGTTGTCGACATCTCGAGGTCCCACGGTGCATGATTTCGTTCGTCGTTTCTAATTAAAACAGCAAAAGTGTGAAAGTCCGCCTTCCATCTTCCATATGAACATGTCTCGATCTGAAGTCGATGAGAGCCGTAACAAACTTGTTCTCGAAATTGAAACGAAACTGGAGAACGTTTCTGTGTGGGGTAGTAGCAACATTGTTAAGTTTAATCCTACTCGACTCAGGTTTGGTCGTTTTCTGCCAAGAAAGATGCGTGTCAAACAAACAAACAAACAAAATTTATTTATTCATGTAGGTAACAATGTACACTTATGAACGTCAAAAAATTTAAAAATTGTGAATTTACATTTACTGCCAGTTCTCAAATCAAGGGCGTAGAACGGAAGAGAAGAACTGGCAATAAACTCTCCGCCACTCTTTTTAATCGCCAAGTTTTTTTTTTTTACACAATGCTTGTAAGGAGCTGCGACCACTACACCATGTTCCATATGACATATTGAGTAATAAAGAATAAAAAAACAAATTAAAAACAAAGATTTGTCCTCTATCAGCAGGAGGCATGGTGAAATAGGAGCACGCACTTACACACTCGTGAGAACAACACGCAAATACGTAGTATAAACAACTAATATCACCGCATACACGAATTCAAGTACGACCAGTCACCACAAGTAGCACCCGTTCACGAGTATGACGCATGGCCAGCCATCGGCCCCCTCGCCATATTTTAGGGAGAGAGACAACCCGACGCATGGACGCCGCCACAAGCAATGACATTTGAGTGAGCATGACGATCCTTGAAATGTGCACTTGGCTACACAATGGTGTGTTGCCTCAATTTGATGGTGCTCTCCTTCGTACGTCACACAGCCGCAGTATGCTTTTGTTAGCATTTCGAAAGATGTCCAATTCCGCAGTCACCTGGAAGAATAAGCCTGGCTTCCAAAAAGCTGGGTGTTTTGGGTAGGGCTAAGCAGTATTTCACTAAGGCACAACGTATACACTCTATATATTAAGTCCATTTTGTTGTATGTAGTGCCTTTTTAACAGATTTATTAGAGTAGGAAATCGTAGGAAAATAAAATAAAGTAAATGAAAAAATATTTATTGAAAATCAACTAAAATATTGTATTACAATAACATATATAACTTAAGTGTTAACGTATGAAGCTGTCAACATTGTTCACAGTATGGCACAAAAATACTTTAGACTTATAAAATAAATAATAACGAAACGTCTTTCTTTAGAATTTACAAATAAACAAAACACAAATTCTAAACCCTGTAACTTAGAAACTTCGCAGTTTTCACATATTTGGCACATATAGAAGTATATTCCTTTGGAACAATCAATAGCTTCTATACTATTTCTTATCTATTAATGTCATTTTGGCCCCCATTTGTGTATAAAAATCATTACGTCTATATAATTTTTTCTATTTTTTTTGTGTTTAACACAAGCATGAATATAAAAATGCAATAGTTTTTTTAACTACAACTTTTATATGAACGTTTGTGTATCTATTGAATCCCCATGTGTATATAAAAATCATTAAGTTTTAGTAATAATTTTCAATTTAAGGAAACTTTAAACACTAGCGAAAATATTGAAGTTCGATGCAATTGTTTTGATACTAAAACTTTTGTATGAAAGCTTGCGTATTTGTTTCGCCCCCATTTGTAGTTAACAATCATTACATCTATTTAACATTTTTTATATTGTGAAAAAATTTAACATTAATAAAAAAATATTTACAATAAATTCTTTGTAATATTTTGTAACTACAACTTTTTTATGAAAGTTTGTGTGTGTATGTATTGGGTCCCCATTTGTATATAAAATTATTACATCTTAGTATTTTTTTTCAATTTGTGAAGACTTTAAATACTAGCGAAAATATTGAAGTTCTATGCAATAGTTTTGTAACTACAACTTCTGTATGAAAGCTTGTGTTTCACTCCCATCTGTATATAAAATCATTATATCTTTTTCACAATTTTTATTTGTAAAAATTATAACACTAGCGAAACTATTGAAATTCTTCGCAACAGTTTTGTATGAAATCTTGTGTAGGACTACCCTCAAAAGGGTTACCCTCATATGGGTTCACAAAACGAAAATCAGAATAACCACCATTCGCTATAATTCTCGTACGATTTACATACATCGTTTTGGTAATCGCCACCCAGTTTTATCACACACGATCCCCATTTAACTATATCACTAGGGATGAGACTGTGTATGGAGGCCAGCCCCCAATAAAAACAGTCGATCGGTAACCAGGGTTTATAGGGGCTTAATTTACGATCGTGTGTTAATGTAAAACCTAGTGTTTTGTTAGCAACTAAATATGTAAAATAAACATCTTCTAAGTTAATCATTGGCACTGAGTAGGCGGCGTGTAGCATTAGCTTTATATACTTAACTGAAAAAAAAAGTAAATTCGTTAATAATCCATTTTCTTAATCATTTTTATACGATCGTCTTTCGCTGGGACGGATCCACTTAAGGGCTTTTTGGGCTGCAGCCCAGGTTTCCAAGGCTACAAAGTTCACCAATCCCTATTGAAAACAATGGGCGATATTTTAAATTAAGAATAATATCTTAAATTAAAAAAACCAAATCATATAGCAGTAATCCCTGAGATCGATTAATGTGCGATGTACGTCTATCGGATGGAACCGGGAATTTCCCGTCACTTTTTTACGGTAGGTGTATTTTTTCCTACACCCCCACAAATTCACGTTGCATCCATGGTCTTTTATTTTTGGATTTTAAAAAAAAAATCCTCACAATGTTTGCCTTCATTATATAAAATGTGAATGGCGCGTATAAACGACCTCTATGTTTAAGAGGAAATTCGAGGATTGAGAGTCGCACAATCAAGTCGCACGACCGAAACTGTTCAAAACTTCTTAATAGCTACAAACAACTCTGTTTTGTCATGGACGACCTAGATTTTGTATCAAATCTAGGTCGTTTTTAGGATTAAACATAAGAAAGCAATTGATTAAAAATGTTTGGCAGGGGTCAGACGGTCATATGTGTAAAAGCGGCGGAAATTAATATTGAGCGTATTGACATAAAATCTATATTTTTTGTGATCAATATTGAAGTCAATATCTATCCGAAAAGGTAGCACGACCATTTAACCCCAGCCTAGTAATTCTAGGCCCCCAAATTACCGTTTATTAAATAGCCCGTGCCGGATAAATAATGGGGCACAAAGTCATCTTGAAGCAGCCAGCGCGGAATGTGCCATTTACTGTGTGTATCCCTATGAAGATAGGTATTTGACTTCCGGTATCCTGGAAAAGCAAAAGAATATTAAAGGTCCAGTAACCATAGTTTTCTTTGCCACTCGCATACATGTGTGCAATAGATGTAAGGTTTGGTATATCATATTATTATCGTATGAAAATGGTCACGTGACAAAATGTGGGCTAGTCAAATTTCGATAGCGTTACGCCCGTCCCAAAGTAATTTTGTCGGACGCTTCAGTGTGTGTGTGTATTTTAATTCGCATTCTTCATCACTGAAGGTCGCTTTGTTACATATCTCCTCCGTAGCCCCCTGTCTTCGAAAAGCCTTAGTGCCTTACATGCGTACCGATCTAAGGATGCATAAACATATATGTCGGAGAAATGGCGTTACAATCAGCTACAACTGTTTGTATATACCACAGAGCTTATAAAATAACGTCAATGTCAAATTCGCTCAAAACCTATACTATACCACGACTTATAATTCGATTCCACATTTGACATTAGCTACTGTCATTTTGTAAAATAATGATACCACATATAATAGTGTAGTGATGTACAAAAAAAATTATAAACAAAGAAAAACTAAATTATTGACTTTTATTTAAATAAATACATAATTATTCATAATAATTATTTATTAATTAGTAATCGCTGCTTTATTTTATAAAAAGTTAATGTGTTTGTTTTTAATTATAGTATTGTTTATAGCTTTTTGTGAACTTTGAGTGAATCTATTTGCTTTGATTTTCCATCAAAATGGATCCTCAGCCAAAAAGACGTGGATATTTTCTTGTCCCCAAGAAAAAACCGTCCACGAAAAGCTTTCACTGTTACTGAAAAAGTAATGATACTTAATAAAATGAATCGTCATAACTAAAATATCCGTTCAGAAATATTTAAATTCCTGATATACTTAGTTTCTATTAAATTAGTAGGTGTTTAAATATACTACTATAAACCAGAGGAATCGATCCGGAAATATCCCATTTCCGTATCGAATAATTTCGCAACGTCACTATTTAATACTTTTCATAACGTTGCAACACTGAAATTGTCAAATCTGGAATCGAATTAAAAGTTTCAGTATAGTATCAATTTACATGAGTCAGACGACGATAGTCTATTTGTCTCAATGATCAAGATAAAATTTTCCAAGACCCATATAGATGGTGCCACATGACTACGCGCTTACCTATCAGCACATTCTCAGCATTCTCCTCAACTATTTGTCTCAATTTCCATGGATTAACCAGGACATCATCATCAGTCTTGAACAGGAACTTGGATGAGGAGCATCTACTAATGGTCCATTCCAGCATGAGACCAGTTTTTATGGTGAGGTTCTGGTAGTGGTCTTTGAAATTGTATATTATGATGTCACTGTGCAGTTTTGCTTCTAAATAGTTGTCTACCTAAAAAGAGCTTTGCTAAACAATTTTATACCCGTAAAAAGTTAATAGTAAAATAACACACTCAATGAAATCCCTATTATAGTAGTCAAATATAGGCTTTTTAAATTTTATTTATATGTATTCTGTGAAATACATTTTTAAAAAAAGTTCCCTCACCATTACATCATCTTCAGTATATCCATCAAGGCCCATCACAAAGAGCGTCACTAAATGTTTGCCCCAAGTGCTTCTAATTGCTTCCCGCGCTTCAAATCGGCCTGGTGATGACGTGACTAAAACTAAAATGTCTCCACACGGGGCTTTGGACGGTTCGATTAGCACCGGACTGCAAATTCAAAAACATACTTGTATAAGTTATAAATGATAAATTCAATATTTCTAATAGTAGATGATTTTTTTTGAACTCAAAATTTGCAGCAAACGGACAGGCTCATCTGATCGTAAGTGATATCCCCGCGGCCTATATACCCATGGACACTCAATGCCAGAAGAGTTGTATGTTGTCAGCCTTTTAAGAATTAGTACGCTCCTTTTTTGAACGACCCATAGTCTAATTGAATTTGCAAAAACTGCCTTAAATAACACTAAAGGTGCGTATCCATTAGAGCAGCCTCAGGCCGAGCAGCCTCGACTTGAAGCAAACCGAGGCTGCTCACTCCGAGGCATAGGCTCGAGGCACGTTGCGGATCAAGGTGAGGCATGTCGCCTCGCCTAGATCCGAAACTAGTGTAAAGTAAGAACGGTATGAGCCTGTAAGACTAGTAATCTTCTTTTTTACAGCGTCCACTGGAATCCCCAACTTTGAACTAATATCGTTCCACGCATCTTGCTTAGCATATTTGTTGTAATAGTTATTATTAAACGGATCCCAAAGAAGACGATGGAACTCGTATAATTTTATTAATTTAACTGCAGTTTCGTTGTCCATTGCGACCTGAGGCGACAAGCCCGTCTCCACCCAGTGCACGGCTCGGACTGAGGTTTCTTTGAGCGCGCCAAAAAAACCGACAAAATATGGCTCGGCTCGCGGCAACGAATTTGCCTCATGGCGCGGCGTGCCTCAAGTTGAGGCAGCGTCTCCACTTGTGCGGCCTCGGATCGAGCGGCTGCCTCGCCCCGAGTCTGCCTCAAATGGATACGCACCTAAGGTTTGTTCAATAGATTACTCTATTCTAAATAATTCGGAGAGTCAATACGAAAGATTGTTTAATGTTATTCAAAATGAGTTTGATTTAATTTACCCAATAAAGACTGTAAAGTGTAACAAAAAAATCAAGTTTGATGACTGGGCCACCAGTGGTATTTATAAGAGTAGGAATAGGCTTTATGAATTATATGCATTAAAAAAATATAATCACAACGCAGTGTTTATAGAATATGTCAGAAATTATTCCAAAACTTTTAGAAAAGTTTGTAAATATACAAAGGCTTTGCATATACGTGAGAAAATAAGGAATTCAAGTAATAAAATCAAAACTACTTGGAATGTCATAAATAGAGAAACAGGAAACCTTAAATCCCGTAATAATTCATTCCTTTTAAAGGTAGATGATAAGATTATTGTTGAAAGCTCGGAGATTGCTGATATTTTTGAAGATTTTTTTACAAACATACCTATAATTACTACATCTTCTCTTAATTCCTCTCCTAAAGAGGCTATTAGTTTTCTTAAAACTTACGTACCAGAATGCAAATTAAATTTTCAGTTTAAGCACGTTAGCGCTGGTGATGTAGTTAAAACTTTTAAATCCTTAAAATTAAAACATTCTGGAGACTTGTGGGATGTTTCTGTACATGTTATTAAGGACATTATTGATATTATTGCCCAAGATCTTGCGTATATTTTTAACAATTGTATTGATGAAGGAAATTTTCCAGATTTAATGAAGCATAGTAAAATAATACCTTTATTTAAATCTGGATGCAGGACAGATCCCTCGAATTTTAGACCCATCTCAATACTTCCAACTCTAAGTAAGATTTTTGAAAAAATTATACTAGAACAACTAATTAATTTCTTTAATACAAACAATCTTCTACACAACGCACAATACGGTTTTACTAAAGGTCGCTCCACTACCGATGCTGGAATAGCTCTATTACGACATATATTTGATGCATGGGAGAAAACTCAAGATGTACTGGGAGTTTTCTGTGATTTGTCCAAGGCGTTTGATTGTGTTCATCATGAGACTCTGCTTTGCAAACTTGACCACTACGGTATAAAAAATGTAGCTCTTAACTTAATAACCTCTTACCTAAGTTGTCGAACAACTAAAGTTGATATAAATGGAACTAAATCTTTGGGATCACATATTAAAATGGGAGTCCCGCAAGGATCAATATTGGGACCATTTTTATTCATTATATATATTAACGATTTGCCTACTTATGCAAAGCTATTATGTGATATTATATTATTTGCTGATGACACGTCATTGATTTTTAAAGTAAATAGATATAAGACAAATTGTGACGATGTGAACAACGCACTTTCTAAAATATTGTCCTGGTTTTCTGCAAATAATTTACAATTAAATGCCACAAAAACAAAATGCATAAGATTTACTTTACCTAATGTTAAAACTACAACCATGGAGCTTAAACTAAACAATGAAAAACTAAATTTAGTTGATTCTACGGTATTTCTAGGCATTACAATAGACCAAAAACTTCAATGGCGTCAGCATATCACTAAACTTTCAGACAAGCTTAGTTCTGCGACATACGCTATTAGAAAAATTAGGCAACTCACAGACGAGGAAACTGCCCGAATAGTATATTTTAGTTACTTTCACAGCGTTATGTCGTATGGAATTCTTTTATGGGGCAAGGCAGCAGATATTCAATCTATTTTTATCTTGCAAAAACGTGCTATTAGGTCAATCTATTGCTTGAAACCAGGCACTTCACTTAGAAACTTATTCAAGGAAATCAGTATTTTGACGGTACCGTCACAATATATCTACAACTGTATAGTTTTTGTGCGTAGTAATATTAGTTCTCTTTTAAAGAACAGTGACATTCACAATAGGAATACAAGAAATAAGGGAAAACTTCTCCAGCCGTCTTACAGGTTGCAGAAAATAAACACTTCATTTATAGGCCTAAGTGTACGCTGCTATAACATGATTCCTAGTGAAATATTGGAACTGCCTCTCAACAGATTCAAAACACATATTAAAAAAACCTTAATGTGTAAAGGTTACTACACAGTTAATGCTTACTTAGAAGATAAAAACGCTTGGCAATAGGTATAATTATATTGTTATAATTTGCTTTGTTCTCTTGGAAGTGTTGTTAATGTAATGTAATGTAATGTAATGTAATGTAATGTAATGTAATGTAATGGAATGTAATGTAATGTAATGGAATGTAATGTAATGGTGAATGTGGTAAATCACAGAACAGATTTTATTTTATTTTTACTTATGTAACTTAAATGACGTTGTGGTTTATGACATTTTCTTTTGAATTATTGTATGTAAAGGGAGGATAAAACTTGCTGAGTTTCTTGCCCGTTCTTCTCAGAACAAGACCTCCTGGTAGTCTTGCGAACGGATGGCGTAGTTTTGCTCTTTCGCGAATTTTGTAAACGTTTTTGACATTCATAAGCATGCGTTAAGTCGCATCTAAACTGAATAAATAAATTTTGATTTGATTTGATTTAAAGGGAACAGATGAATGATAACAATGAAAGTCTAGGAAATTATTTATAATAATTAAACAAAGCTCAATTAGTACCGATCTAAGAATGCACAAAATCATAAGAATTCACTTGTTTTTATTAAACGCCTTAAACAATTGATGAAAAGAGTGAGCTGAAACAATATTTTAGAACGTAAGAAAAATATTTGATTATGCAATCAGTTAGTTAATTGGTATTAAAACATTGTAACAATTGTGCCATGCGAAAACTCGGGACCGGATTATTTTTTTTTATTAGCTACACAAACAAACTCAATTGCTTGATAATTAGGAATATACAGAAATCTGATCTGCTGTAAACAAAAAAGGTACCCATGGCCACTTGGAGTGGCCATGGGTACCTTTTTTGGTATCAAGCTACAATCCCTTCGTTATCGCGATAATATGTATCCGATTCAATGGAGTAGCTTGGGTGACACCCGGTGCGGAAGTTGATGGTGTCACCCCATCGAACGTAAAAATAAATTTTATATGATAACGGACATGGATCACTAATTAAAAGATCGCGAGTATGGGACGGGGACACGGCAACTACAGCGTCAGGCTCTTTTGCGGGAATTCCCGAATTCTACATAGAGCTGAACTAGTGCTAGTGGAGGAATCCTTGAAAAAGAAATTTTTATGCTAGCGAATGATTTTTTTCTGTTTGTACATTGTTCTTAAAGTTGAGAGACCGGGTGCAACACGCCCCCGTTTGCTACGCCACTGATCCGACAACGTTGATGACTTCGGGGACGTAGGAAGTGACGTAAATAACATTGGTTTCATTGTTTAATGTTTATAAGAACTCGTAAACTCGCCAGTGTGTCAATCAAAAGGATCAACGCACGAAAAAGCTTTTGAATAACATTATCGTCTGGATTAGAACTACACATAAAACTTTCAACTAACAAATATTCGTAACGTCAAAAAAAAGTCAAAATTCGTCGTAAAAGAATTGAAGTGTGAATGTTTACGAAATATATTGTATTGAAACCCACCTTGTGTTGGGCAACTATTTATTAGGCGTCAAAAAATATGCGAGTAAAGCTAACCGCTATGGTATACTCACATATTATCGATGTACTCCTTTAAATTTCTATTCCTTTGTAAATGGTACAAGTCTTCTTCGGCCACGGTGGTCAGTAATAGGCTGGAAACTGTGTCGATCATAAGCCAGCCCCACATAAGTGGCACGCATATTACAAACAGAATAAACAACGCATACGGGCTGTTTCTTCTTGGTACTAAAAATTTTAACGTAAATTTGAAATGTAAGAAAAGCTAATACTCACTACGCTTTCAATTAAAATAAGTAGGTACTTTTTACCTAAATTCAAGGAAAAGCACGTGTAGGTACTTACAAACTATTATATATATATATAATTAGATAAACTTATATATGGATTTTATCTTTATAACTAGATTTTAAAATTCACATAGAGTAGTACTTTTTGATTTTACTTTTTTTTTGCAGTAATTGTGTTAAAACTAACAATTATATTCGTAGAAGCGATCGCTATTTAATTTAATTTAAGGTTTTATATTTAGGCAGGATAAAACGAATGTAAGCTAGGCTCCTTATATGTCAATAAATTATTGAAAACTTACCCAATCGGCTAATCCAGTTAAATCGCCTCATTTTTAATTTGAAACACATTTCAGATCACATTTCACACGATGTCCACACCCTTTCGCGGCAAGAACCATCACTATTAAGCAATGACCACTCAACATACGTTATCTGCATAATATCGATAACAAATACTAAAAAGTCCCTTCAAAACTTATCAGTAATATCAACGGCAGATAGCGAGCTCGAAAAGACTGTTCTAAACCGTTTAAGTTGTACTGGGAAGTGGGAATATGATGTTAAGTCAATCCAAATTAACACCTGTTGTCAATAATGTAAAAACATATAGATATAAAAAAGGTTACATTAAATATCAATTAAAATCCTAATTTATTGTCGTTTAATCGCGCGTGAGCAAAGATATTAAATATTAATTGATTTATAATTTCTGATTAACTGTCAATACTTAACTAATTACGACCGTTAATTTTGTTAAGTCTATTATAAGAAGATTCTGGGAATTACATACATACCTACTATCGCGAAAATTTTATAATCTAATCGTTTAAAGAGTATTATTATTTTAATATAAAATTGAATTTAAAATAACAAGTTAATAAAAATGTAAATGTAAAAAATTTAATAAAATCTTGAAAGTGAATTATGGAGAAGAAGACAATAAAACTCTGTGAAGTGTGACCTATGTCGTATTTCCTTATTATTACTGTCAATTGTCAAATAATGTTAATTTCTGTTTACCATTAGTGGAACTTCAAAATTCAAATAATCAAATCAAGTGTAACTTAACAGTTAAGCCAGATTAATTTTTTATAACAATATAAAATTATAACCTTATATGTGTAAAATTAAACTTAATATTTTCCAAGTTCCGATCCAATTTCCTCTCTAATAAGATTTATTCCCCAATCTAATAAGATTTATTTTATTGGATACGCTCTTCTTAACTTTTTGCTTGGGTGACGCACAAACTATTTAATAACATTAACTTAGGTATATTCTTTTTTTTAATAACTAGAATTAGATTTGTTAATATTCACTTTCTTAATTTGTTTTTGTATTTATACTTTTCTTCTTAATTCTATGTATTGTACCTTTATTGAATTTTACATTAACAATTTGGTTTAAAAAAGATTTTGAAAATTAATTTGAGTTGTAGGCTGAATTTAATGAATTAACGTTCAATTTGGGTCAATTTTATGTTATCGACATTAAAACGAAGCAATTCTATATCAAAGTCTATTTTATCTGCGTTATACAATACATTTCAACTGAGGCCTGTTTTAGTTTTTCAAGACAAATAACTATGTATTTCTCCCTGGAGATCCTTTTTTGGACCTAAAGCCTCGATTATTATTACCATTCCCGTAGAATGTATTATACCGTGTAGTGATATCGTTTCATATTGTACATAATATATGATTTGTTTTAGTCCTAAAAAACTACATCGTCTTCTTACTACTATACATTTCAAAACCTTATTTTACCCAAAATAACTTCAAGAAGAGAATCAAGAATTAAAAACGTGGGCATAGTAAACAGTTTTTATGTATGGCGTTGAGTTGTTATACTATGTCAATAAATTTATGTAGGTACCTATTTCTGTCTTTCATTTTAAAATAAGATGTGTTTTATTTAGTCCAATCATACAAGGCAAAGTGGCAGATAGAAGACCTGGCTGCAGACGCACGTCCTGGTTGAAAAACTTGAGACAATGGTTTGGTCAAAGCACCAAGTCATTGTTTAGAAGGGAGGCATCCAAAATTAATATAGACAGGATCGTCAACCTTCGCAAGGAGATGGCACTATAAGAAGAAATTAGACCAAAAAATAAGAGTAACGCTACATAAATTCCCACCAAGCTGAAAATCGGTAAGATTGTTTAAAATGCAATGAAAAATAAAATTTAAAGGTTCCCCATCATTCGCCACTAAGGATGTTTTTTTATTCAAGGTCAAAGGTCAAACAAACGAGTATTTCGCGATTTTCAGCAAAACGGTAAACTTTATCATAAAAATACCTTGGACAAAAGGAAAGATTTGTAGATCATAAAATTATCTACAAAAAATGTATCAATAAGTACTTTTTTTTCTACGAGCCACCGTTTTTGACATAATATGTCGATTCAAAAAGTTGTAGCGGCTGTAAGGTCCCTTCGTACAAAACAGTATTGAGCTATAAACTTCCTCCTTTGACCTCCGTATTTTCAGGTGAAGCTTTTGCAATTCTCGAGGTTGTTTTGTACGCTGAGTCCCACAACCTGAATAAAGTTACAATTTTTTCACGCGCTAAGTACCGTTTCGCTACGTTATAGATGGCGTGGAAACGTGCATATTATGACGATTACAACTTTTTGAATCGTTCAATCTTAAAAACGGTGGCTAGTAGGAAAACAAGTTCTTATACATTTTTTGTACATAATTTTTGTCTGAGGTATTTTTATAATAAAACTTACCGTTTTGCTAAAAATCACGAAAAACTATTTTTTTGACCTTGAATAACATTTTTCTTAACAGAGGAATGTCTAAATTGACTGGACTAATTATTATACTTTTCATTTATATGACATGCTATAGGACAAACATAAGTTTCTTTATGCTGTAATTTTTTTTTAATTTAAACATTGTTAAGCTCTGTATATCAAAACTACAATCTTCAGAATGTTACATAAGTTTCAATCTATATAAATTACATAATGTTAAATTTAAATAAATACTAACTGTACATTAAAACAAAACATTCTTAAACATTGATTTATTTATTATTGTGGATTTTTACATTCTGTTGTAACCATTTCTTCACATTGCTGGATATCTTTGGTAACAATTCATATTATTGAGACTTAAAATTAAATCAGACAAAAACATTGAATTTTTCTTATAAAGAAATTGATTAGGAAATTAATACTTTACTGACTAAATAGAGAAGGTAAAGTTGAAGGAAAAATAAAATCTTATCTTTATAATTTTAAATATTCAGTCAGAATAAGCGCAAATTATTACTTCCATATGTCTTGTCTGTGAACAGCCTTCAATTAGTTTAAAGTTGTTTGAGCTTATTTATCATCTGATGGCTGTTTCACCCAGAATCCCCAAGGAGCATGGCCATCATGTTTTGTCGGTCCTCTGTACACCTTGATTTGAACTCTAGGCACTTCACCTGGAATTGATTATGACAATTATAATATTTCTGTAAAAAAATTAAGATACCAGATTTATCGTATTTAAAACTACAAAAAATAAAAATAGTTGATTAACGGAGATTGGAAAACAAAAGGAAATTTCATTGATCTGTATCAATCACAACACATACAACATGGTTATTGATGTGGTGATTCAGAGACATACTGCTATTATGATATATGTACTTAAAGTTGTTGTTTTACTACAAGAAAAGATTCTGTGTTTAAGATAGATTAAACATTAACCTCTTCTATCCACTTCCTGGCCTTCATCATCATCAAATTCATTTGGTCGGGCAGCAACTAATGCAATCAGCAAAACCATTAGTACTACAATAGAGACTTTCTGAAATATACTTAATAATAAGAATATATTGTCACAGATTTTTATTTCTGAACATTAATTTTTCCATAGATAATGGTTTATCATACTAAAGAGTCAAAAAATAATAATATTGCACAATCTTAATTTTTTAATCATTCCTTTCCCTTTCTTTGACTCTTGTAATTTCACTTGTATTAATATAAATAATGAACAGGCATAGTGCTTTTGATTTTATATTATAATAAACAATTATTTAGTCATAATATTCATACAATATTCTCTTACAAAAATATGCTATTATGTATGTTTTTAACTCAGATTTATTACTTGAGTGACACAGCTATGGCGTCAGATATATCATTGGTTGACTCTTTTTCACTTTCACTTGATGACGAACAATCCGATAACTCTGCATCAATCCACAACTTAGCTTTCTTCTTCTTCTTGAGTACTTCGTCCGATTTACGTTTTCTTTCACCTGAGGTTCCCGCTGCCTGCCACCCTGCATCTACAGCTGAACTCACACGTTCAGGTAACTCTTTACGCTCTTTCTCATAACTGGGATTCAAATTAACCTCAATCTTAGGCTCAGCAAGCAGTTTCTCAAGCTTTTTCTGTTTTCTTTCAATAGCTTCTCGTTCTCTTTCGTCTTGACCTTCTAGCCACTTTCTAAGACGCTTTTCTTCGTTGATATCACGTAATCGACGACCGGAAAGATCTCGGCAAGCTTCACGATTTGTTGTTTTTTCGATTTGAGCACCAATCGCCCTCAACATAGAACCAAATCCGCCTTTTCCTCCGATTAATCGTGTAGACAGTCTAACAATGTTTGATTCGTGGAGAACCACACCAGGATCGGCTAACTTTCCATTTATAGTTACGTATATATGGTTATAGGGAATACCATATTGTTTAAAAATTGTTTGCTTCAAATCATGAATATTATTGCAAGGTGTTAAAGGTGTAATTATCTTGTTATCGAAATAAATGATAGCACTCATGTTTGAGGCCGTGAAAAAATAAATAACTATATGGATACAAGTTTAGTCTTCGTTAGCTTGATTTCACTTTACCTTACACTTTCACATCAATTATGATCTAAATTCTTAAAATAATAATAGCATCCTTTTTGAGAAAATAAATCCTACTCTACACTCAACAGAAAATAGAATAGAACTTAAACTCGGGAAGTTGGATGCTTAATTAATGTAGATTATAATAAACCATAGACAAAAACAAACTTTGCCCAGCACCTATGAAATTATTTTTACTTAATGACTGCTGTACACATCTTCAAAAGCTTTTTACTTTAATTTATATGAAGGATTTTACGTAGTTCACCATGCACCCTTCGGTTAAACTCATAAAATGTTTAACTGTTTATCAAGACCCTTTAATTTGAAGATTTAAATTTTTTTAAGCAAGGAAAACAAATACTGATTAATTAATGGTGATTTTAACAGTAAACATACTCACATTGAACAACATAATGATAATTATAGATGTTTATTTCAATAAATTAATTGTAAAATTAAAAAGCAACACGACGGGTAACAATCTTTAGCACTTATACTATTTAATGAAAGGCGAAAAACATCCTACAAAATTCTTGTTACCCGCTTTTATAGTATAGCAATAGTAATCGATTTGCGTTCTGTTAATTTCATGGATAATTGAGCATTGAATTCAGAAAAAAGTGAAAGTGAGAAATAATATTTTTTTGGAGCATCCGTTCCGCTAACCGTACTCTATAAACTTGTCCCCGATACGATTAAAATAATTAGTTTGAATCTAAGGAATACATAAACCCAGAATCACTGAACAATTTTTTTTTGTAAATATTATTGCTAATATAATTAACTTTGTTTTTAGGTCTTTTTAAGTTAAAGCAAGTTACAAATAATTGTCTTTCTAATATCTTTATTATGTAAGGATGTATATATTAACAAAAACATATATTAACGATTTACATAGAAAACGTCTATGACGATTTTGTAACACATAGACTAAGGAAGCATTAATTGATTTTTGCATTGTCGTTGTTGTCTATGGTTCCAATAAACCGCCATTATTTTCGTTGCACGACTGTCAAAAAGTAGTGTCCAATAAAATTGGAGCTTTTTAAAATTTAACAGGAAGTTGTCTCCTTGTAACAGCCGATTAGTGTTAAAGAATTTTGATTAAGATCGTATTATGGCTCAAAATATTAATCCACATTATGCATCGTCATCTAATCCTTCCAAACAAAACGAGGACACAATAAAATTGAAGGACAATCACGCTGTGAGCAAACGGTAAGTTTTGTTTAATTTTGACGAATTAAAGTCCTTTTCATCGATTAATTATACAAAGCCTAACTTTTCCGTAGATTGCAAAAGGAACTCATGGAGTTGATGAGGTGTGCTGACAAAGGAATATCTGCATTTCCCGAAAGTGAAAACTTGTTCAAATGGATTGGCACAATTAACGGACCCTTAGATACCGTTTACGCTGGTCATAAGTATAAATTGGCCCTCGAGTTTCCCAATTCATATCCGTACGCCCCGCCGTTAGTTAAATTCATCACGCCTTGTTTTCACCCTAATGTTGACACTTGTGGATTAATATGTTTAGATATTTTAAAGGACAAATGGACAGCTTTGTATGACGTCCGCACGGTTTTACTTTCAATACAAAGTTTGTTAGCAGAACCAAACACCCAGAGTCCATTAAACCAGCAGGCTTCATGTTTATGGGCAAACCAGGGTGAATATAAGAAATATTTAGATGAATTTTACAACAAACATAAAGACTTATAGTTTTTCCAATTTCATTATAATTTGAGTGGTGTATGTATGCTTGCAACGGAAAAACCAATTTCAGACCTGAGTGTGAGAAAAAATTATGTTAAAATTTAATTTATTTTATTTCAAACACATATCTCAGGATTGAAACAGAATAATGTATATTGTAAATCACTGGCAATTATAATTCTTTAGTGCAATTTTATCTGATGTTTTTTATTATGTATAATATCCCTTTCTATACATTAAATTTAGGCCTTTTATACTCTGGGAGATATTTACATAACAGTAAGCAATTTTGCAGTTAAAATAACAGTAGAGATTGACTTTCACCTGTACTGCTTATAATCAAATAATAGTATTAAAAGCATGATTAATTTAGACCTTAACAAAATATTTCACTAATTAAGCCAATTATCACATTAAATACCCTCAAACTCAATAAACTAATTATTGACTAATAATTTTACACAAGTTTTGCATTGGTCATTACATAAAGACTATTTTATATAATTAATAATATATTTTTTATAACAAAAATATTTCTAATAATCAGTATCATTTAATATAACAGGAAAGATTTTTATTATTATGTAAAATATTAAAATCAAAAGCGGGTCATATATTACAATTCAGTTAAATTACCTGTAATTCCAATGATATCAATACATTTCATCATAGATTGCAGATATAAAATGATGTGATTCAACAAGGTTTTAATAAAACATCTTAGTAGTTAGGATTTTTAAGAATTGCAAGCAGCAATTAATAATAATCGTCATGTTTTGGAGAATAATGGTTAAGTATTTTTATTTAACTTTTAATACTTTAACTTACTATAATATATAAAGCCTTACTTTAATATAAATAAATATAAGACTAGATTTCATTTTAGATTTCCACTTTAAAGGTTGTAATTGTTAACAATTAAATTCATTTTATTTGAATTATTTTACAAAAAAATATTGAAGTTTGAGTGTAAGATTTTGCAATCTTAAGTTAGTGTCTATTACAAACTACATAATAGGTATATGTATTTAACTTTTTTTTTCAAAAAACAAATTTAAAAATTGTTTAATTTCATTTTGTCAGTAAGAATATAGGAACTAACAAGGCAAGTAAACCTAGCTTGTTATTACTATGAAGTACCACATTCTTATTTTACTATAACACTATTTTTACTTGCTTTGTATTTATCATACTAATTTGCTCTTTATTAACAACAATATTTTTGATATAAATATATGTAATTATTTGAATAAGTATTGATTGCTTAAGCAGGAAATTATTCAAACTTAAACAATTATTAAAGTTAACAATTTATTATACATAAAGTGTTAACTTTTAACTATAATTAATAATATAGTCATTATTATAGTTGTAACAGCCAAAATTAGTAAACAATGAATCTTTCTATTTTTACGCTGATATCGTTCTGCTTTTTGCAATTGTTTAAAACCCTCATGCACTTGTACTTGGGTTTGCTCAATATTATAATCTATTCGATCTAATATTGTACCTTGTTCATGAACCATATGAGCTAAATCTTTGAAAATATCATTTAAATCAACAATAGAGCGGACAATTTTATTCACCTCTTGTTCCCTTTCTGCAATCATTGCAGTGTTTTCTTCTTCCATAAGTAGCAATTGCTTTTGCTGGTTCTCATCTTCATAATTTGAAGTACTTGGTAGAGAAAAAAGTAAGTCTGTTTGATTGTTTGTAAGGCCTGGTTCTAAGTCATTATCATTTAAGCTAAGTTCTTCAAAGTTTGGTAAATCAAAGTAGGCTTTTGATCGTTCTTCTCTTGATGTAAGAGATTTGAGATAGTTTGATTGTGCTGTTCGGAATATTATACTTAAATCCTGTAATGCTGTGACTAAAGCTAATACCACATTGTTTGCAAGTTTTTGTTCTGATTTGTTCCCTGAAAGATATCAATATCAGTATAGTGATTATACACTCACAATATAATTTGTGAACATAAGTCAAATGGTCACTCATTTTTTTTAGTCATGGAATGCAATATATTCCAAGTTTCAAAGTTCTAAATTGTATAAAATAGTGTTTTTAGAGTAAAATCAGATAAAGTACAATTTAAACTTACCATGACGAACCTGAGCTTTGATATTTGTGATTCTTGCATGAGCTTGTGTAAAGTGTTTGCCTATATCAGCAGCTAGCCTCTCAATGTGCTGCTGCTCTCCACTGTCATCTAATGCTGGTCGTCGTATCTGTCGATCATGACGACTTTGTAGCTCAGATATTTTTGTTTTTAATCTGAAATATTACAATTTGTAAGTTTTTGCTGACAATTTTTTTGAGACTAAACAACAAAAGATCAATCTGAACAATTTCGAAATAAGAACCGTATACCAACCTTGAAATAATGTAATGTGCTTCCTCTAAGGAATCACTCCAGATTGGTGGATTAACTTCTATTCTTATATCTAGCCCGGCTTCTATGTCATCCGTGGTTGCTTTCATCAGCATAGCACCTTCATGATCATTATCATACCCCTATAATTTTTTTTAAAATTGTAACTGCTTTTAAGAGAAAGTGCCTAAATAAAGAACTATATATAACCCATCGTCAAGTTTAATTTAAAATGTTTGCAAATTCAGTTTGTTTTGATGATATAAAATTATTCTATAACTACCCGAAAGTAAATTACTGCATATATAATATTTATACATGTTATCGTTAATTATTAATTATATTACCGATTCTGAAAAGAGATTTCGGCTGTGAATTGCATTATTTCGCATTAATACAAACACCTCAGTTAAACTTCTAGACACCATTTTTGTAGTATATTTTGTACTGCAACAAAAGATCTACTAATATGTACTATCGCATATTTTTAGGCTATATAATTTTCTGTCAAACGTAATTTAAAATGGAATTAACAATAATACAACAAAAATTATTATTAGATAGATAGGTATTAGTATATTTTTCCAATCTTCGTGTAAAGTCAAAAGTAGTGTCGACTGTCGGTAAAGTCGCAGAAAAGTCTGACACACGTCACACACAACTTATATTAACTGACAGTGACGGTCGGAAAATCGAATGTAATTGTCAATTGTGTTATGTGTACGCACAACACACATATGATATTGCTAAAGATTTGATTGGGACTTTGCTCGCGTTAGCTTTGGTTGACGCACGTGTTCGTGAGATCTCGGTGTTTTTTCGGTGTTTCTGTGATTTTTCAAATCTGAAATAGTTGTTATTGTTGTTATATAGATAAAACTAACGTTATTGGTGCTGGTAAAGTATAAAATTTAAACTAATATAGTCGGTGTAGTTGCAGTAAAATGGATCTAGATCCTGACCCCAAGCCCCCCGACCCGGGTACCATTTCTACGTCTCGCAAACGACAAGGAGAAGAGAGAAATGTGCCTTCCTCTAAAAAAAACAATTACGGATCCCACTCAGGCGAACCCATCAGTTCAACACCTTTATGTCCACCCCTCCTTCTCCGATGGCCCTCGGTCTTACTCTAATGATGATAAAGGTCCGTTCATTATCCAAGTCTCCCGGGAAGTAGAGGATCCATCTTCCGGAGCCTCTTTACGTGCTATTACATTTGGTCAGTTTATGCACAAACACAAAATAAGCTCTGTCATACACGATGGCGTAAAAAACGTAGGCCGTAACAAAATTACAGTTGAATTCTCTTCTGCTGAAGCTGCCAACAACTTTCTGGTCAGCCCGATTCTCGGTATGTGCAAGTTTAAAGCTATTATCCCTACTTATAACATAACCAGAATGGGGTTAGCCAGGGTGTACCGGTGGACTGGTCAATGGACGAGCTTGTGGATTCATTAGAGCTTCCTCCTGGATGTGGTGAGGTAGTAAA
The DNA here is from genome assembly GCA_028984075.1 of Pieris mannii. Classification (NCBI taxonomy): domain Eukaryota; kingdom Metazoa; phylum Arthropoda; class Insecta; order Lepidoptera; family Pieridae; genus Pieris; species Pieris mannii. Next base: position 2,558,213 of record CM054780.1, read on the forward strand.
GTCAAGGCGACTGAACCGAAAATTAGTTACTGAGGGTGTCACCACCTGGGTGCCTACCCAATCTGTCGTTCTTACCTTCAGGGGGCAAATGCTCCCTGATAAGGTTTACTCTTACCATACTTCCCTCCCTGTTGAAACCTACAGACTTCCTACCATACAGTGCCTGAACTGCTGCCGTTTTGGTCATATCAAATCGGCCTGCCGATCTCAGCCCAGATGTTACAGGTGTGCTCAGCCTCATGCAGGTGAAACGTGTGAAGTCACCATAGAAAAATCCACATGTTTACATTGTTCCGGTAAACATTTTGCTTCTGACAAGAGCTGTCCAGAATTTTCTCGACAGCAATCCATAAAAATGGTGATGTCCCAGGACAATATCTCATACTTTGAAGCAGCAATTCAGTTTCCATCTGTCCGACGTTCATATGCTGAGATAACAAAAGAAATGTTTACCCCTCCTGCCTATTCCCTAAGATCATCTCAAAAAGCCCAAACTTCTACCAAAACATCCTATCGCCAAACAATTAATCGCTCTCCTCGTCCACAAGCTCCTCTAACAAAGGGGTACGATAAAACAGCTCACCAGGATATTGTTGGTCCGTGCTCCTCATCCCTCCCAAATGGTTGTGCTCTCAACAGTAATGTTGACTCCCTTCCCTCTCAAGGCAAAATGTTAGAATTTATTTCTGAATTCCTTCTAAGTATTGTTGCCCCATGTAGCGAAATTCCCTTACCGCCCAACGTTGCCAAAAACTTATCCCAACTCTTTAAATTGTTACAAAATGGTCCCAATAACCGTAATGCAATGGAATTGTAAAAGTTTACGTCTGAAAAAACACGAATTGATCTCCCTCATAAACCTCCATAAACCTTCAATTGTTGCCATCTCGGAGACTTGGCTGAGCCCTGGTTCCCGATTTCGGGTGCCTGGTTTCTCCTGTCTGAGGGATGACAGGAATGATGGGTATGCGGGCAGTGCTGTCTTCGTACGGCATTCCCTCCCTTTCTCCCAAATTCCTCTTCCTTCCCACAGTGAACAGATTAATGCTGTTGCTGTTCGTACCTTAGACATTTCTTTTGTATCTTTGTATATTCCTCACCCTTCTTCTTCTCTTCTTCCCGAGTTACAATTAATTTTATCATCCCTTCCCAGCCCTATCATAGCCATGGGTGACTTTAACATCCATCACACTATGTGGGGGTGCCACGCTAGTGATAGGTTTGCTCCACAGTTAATTGACTTAGTTGATGATATCAATCTCTGCATCCTCAATGATGGCTCTCCAACTCGCAGGGTATACCCCAATCAGAATCCCAAATCTGCAGTGGATCTCACCCTCTGCTCCCCTAATCTAGCCTCGCAATTAACTTGGATCGCCCTTGAGTTCACCTATGGCAGTGATCATTTTCCTATAATTATTTCATTAAACGGCAAATCCTTACCCCCCTCTCATCACAACTCCCTATTAAAACATAATCTCAAGAAAGCAAACTGGGAAGATTATGCTCAATCCGTTGATTGCATGGTGGACACTCTGCCGGATTTGGAATGTGAGGAAAATGTCTTGTCTTGCTATGATCAATTTTTGAATTTCCTCATATCTTCGGCCGATTCTGAGATACCCAAAAAACACTCTCCTAAAAATCATCTGCTTTCCTCTCCCTGGTGGGATGATGAATGCAGTGATTTGTTTCGTAAGAGAAAAGCTGCAGAGAAGGCTTACTCAGCCTGTATGTCTCAGGAGAACTTTAATAATTATCAAAAGGTTGATGCTAAAATTAAAAGGATAGTATCCAAAAAGAAAAAGTCAAGCTGGATACAATTTTGTGAGTCCCTTAGCCCTCGTTCTCCATCCACCATTGTGTGGTCAAGTGTGAGGAGATTCCGTCGTTCCCTTAACCATGTTGATCCTTCTTCAAATAGCCCTTCTGGCTGGCTTAACAACTTTGCAGACAAACTGGCTCCTCCTTTCGTTCCCTATGTTGACTCATTTCTAAGTTCTACGCCAGTTCCAGCTACCGATGAAATGGATGCTCCCTTTTCCTTCCCTGAGCTTCAAACCGCTCTTAATGGGCTCAAAGATTCAACTCCAGGGGAAGATGGCGTTCCATATTCCTTCCTGACTAAACTAAATGACAAAGCTAAACTTTACTACTTAAAAATAATCAACAAATGTTTTGTAACTGGTATTATACCGAAATCTTGGACAACTCAAATAGTCATTCCCATTCTCAAACCTGGAAAAAACCCTTCAGATTCAAATTCATATCGACCCATAGCTTTGTCATCTACTTTAGCTAAAGTAACTGAACACCTTCTTAAAAACCGACTGGAATGGTTAATGGAAAGTAGAAATATTCTCCCCTCCTCCCAATTTGGATTCCGAAAGGGTATTGGTACCACAGACAGCCTAAGTATACTGACAACAGGCATTCGCCTGGCTTTTACAAAAGGGGAGTACCTTGTGGGTGTTTATCTTGATATTGCTTCTGCATATGACAATGTCTTACTTCCGGTGCTCAGGCAGAAACTGCTTAAGCTGAGTGTACCTTCGAGGATGGTTCATCTCATATGTAAACTGCTATTTTGCAGATCTATTCTTATAAAGCATCAGAATACCTCTCTTCCCCCCAGACTAGTCTGGAAAGGTCTCCCTCAAGGCTCAGTTCTCAGCCCTCTACTCTATAGCATTTATGCCTATGACCTTGAACTGTCTGTTACCAGTTTTTGTAACATTTTACAATATGCTGATGATATTGTCCTCTATCACAGCTCAGTCAGTATAGGGGAAGTATCCTGTCGTATCAATTCTGCTTTGTATTATCTAGGCCAGTGGTTGTTTGACCATGGCTTGTCCCTGTCAGTGGGCAAATCTCAGGCAGTGGTGTTTACAAGGAAAAGATATATTCCCACCCTTCTTATTTCATTTGATAATCAAGCAATCAACCTGTCAGATAAAGCAAAATTTTTAGGTATTTATTTAGACAGCCGGCTGAATGGAATTGCCCATTCTGAACACATCATCAAAAAATGTGAAAAAGGTATTAACGTACTAAGAGCAGTAGCGGGAGTTTGGTGGGGTGCTCACCCCTATTCTTTAAAGTTATTATATAATGCCTTAGTTCGTAGTCATATGGATTATGGTATGTTTGTTCTGGATCCATTTAACAAATCAGCTTCTGAAAAATTAAACAAAATTCAGTATAGGTGCCTTAGAATAATTCTAGGTGCAATGAAATCCTCCCCCACTAATGCTTTGCAGGTTGAGTGCGTTGATCCTCCTCTACACATACGCCGGCAGTATTTATGTGACCGCTTTGTTAGCAAGATGTTACAGCTATCATCCCACCCTCTATGGCATCGATTATCCCTACTATCACGTGCTCCTTGCACCCGGAACTCCTCTTCCTATCTGCTAGATAGTTATTTAAAGTACACCAGCCTCCCTAACCCCCTGATATCTTTTCCAACAAATCCCCTATATTCTACTTCTTATAAAGCCCTGGTATACAAACCTCCCATTATCACAGACCTTGGTCTGATCAAAGGTGCTCCAGATACCAACATAAAATTACAAAGTTACATAAATCAAAATTTGTCAAATCATCTTCTTATTTATACTGACGCATCAAAGCTGTCTCCAGATGGCTGTGTTGGTGCTGCCTGTTGGGTTCCTCGCTATAGAATTATCCTGCAATTTAAATGTCCTCCCGAGTCTTCAGTGTTCACAGGAGAGGCCACTGCTCTATTGGAAGCAATCCTGTTTGCATACTCCCATAACATACAACAAACAGCTATTTTGACAGACTCTTTAAGTTGTTAAATGTCTATTAAAGAAAACCCATTTCGCAGCAAATCACGTTTTCCCACTATTCTAAAAATCAGGGAGACTCTTCTCTCTTGTAATCAAAAGGGATTGTCTATCATTCTAGTTTGGATTCCTAGTCACTCGGGTATCCCTGGAAACGAGGCTGCTGATTCATCTGCCAAAGCAGCTGTTGAGTCAGGTTCTCTAGATTATTTTAAAAATTCAGCACAGGATCTTTGTGCTCTTGCAAAGACATATTTGGACAGAACCTGGAATACTTTTTGGAATGACTCCAAATCGGTTAAGGGTAAGTTTTATGCATCCATCCAACCAAACATACCAAGACAACCCTGGTTTTGTCATTATCGGAATGCAAATCGCTCGATTACGTCCACAATCTCACGTCTGCGTCTTGGTCATGCTTGCACTCCTGTTCATCTAGCCAAGCTTCGGATAAGGGATCACTCTATCTGTGAGTGTGGCTTAGATGAAGGCACTGTATCTCACATACTATTCAACTGTCCTAAACTAACCTATCCTCTCTATGACGTTCTTCCCCCAAAAGTCCCCCGTCCTTTAAGTGTTAAATGTTTGTTAATGTTTGTGTTTAGTCCATATTGCAGATTTTTATGTAAATATATAGCAAGTAATAAAATTAAAGTGTAATATATATGTATATAAATTATTCATAAATAGCAAATAGTATTTAATCCTGTTTTTACTCATATTTGTGTTGTCTGTGCTGTCTTTAAACTAGCAATCAAATTCCAACTATTTTTTTTAGGTTTTAATTATTTTTACCGATCAATCTCCTTCGTGCATTCTCCATCTACACGACACTGGCGAAGTACCTTGTGCCCAGTTGGCACAAATTAAAGCCATAAAAAAAAAAAAAAAAGATTTGATTAATAAATAGTTGTGTTTTCTATAAATATTACTGATTTGTATGATTTTATATCAGTGTCCAGAATTATATGATCTCAAAAATTTATTAAGTATTGATACAAGTAGTAATCTACTTGATTATCCCAAAAAGTTATGAGTAGTGTACAAGAAACCGGCCCTGACACATTTCAACAATTTCCTTCGAATAGAATTATAGTAATTCATCCGGGTTCTTTCTACGTTCGTATAGGTAGAGCTTCAGATCTACTGCCTGTAAGACAACTACACTGCATTGCGAGAAAACGTCGCCCAGAAGGTAAAATATATCGAGATCCTTTCGTTCCGCCAAGTGTTCCTAAAACTAAAGAACTTATCGAAGAATTAGAAGAATGTCGTTTGCAAATATCTCATACTCTACAATCATGCATGCAGTCAAATGGAGCAAGAAGATATGCTACACCACCACAACAAATAGCTGCTTTTAATCGTAGATCATTACCAGAAGCAGTAAGTGATGGTGAACCATGGCCTCAAGTTGAGTGTGACATTATTATAGGAGATTTAGTCCTTGATGTAGATCCAGAGCTACCATATAATATTCATTTTCCATATAAAAGAGGAGACTTTAACATACATTCTGAAGTAGGTGGTTCTATTTCATCAGTTTTAAATGATTTATATACAATTTGGAGCTCTATAATTGAATATAAATTAGGCATAGCACTCATTGAACTTGTTAAGTACCGTTGTGTTTTACTAATACCAGACATTTACAATAGAAGTCATTTAAAATATTTAATGTCACTTTTATTAAGAGATTTAGGTTTTGGTGACTGTTTTCTAGTCCAGGAAAGTGTTGGTGCCACATTTGGGGCAGGTATAGGATCAGCCTGTGTAGTGGATATTGGAGACCAAAAGACTGCAATCTCATGTGTTGAAGATGGAATTTCACACAAGACCACACGATTACGTATGGATTATGGTGCCGGAGATGTCTGTCAAGCTTTATCATGGATGTTTCATAAAAGTGCATTTCCCTACAAAGATTGGAATGAAAATATACCTAGAGATGTTATTTTAATGAGGAATCTTTATCATGATTTTTGCCATGTAAATCTTGATGTTTGTGGGCCCCAAGAAAAAACATTTTTAGTAGACCATCCTGGTGACATTGTTAATAAATACACTTTACAAGTAGGTGATGAATGTATTATATCACCACTGGCACTCTTTTACACAGATTTGTTAAAAATTACAGGAATAAAAACAACAAAAATCCAAAATCGACAACCTAGTGACCCAGAAGATCCATTTGATGCTGAATTTTTAAGAGAAACAGGAAGAAAAAAAGAAGTAGTTGATCCATCAGTAGCTGAGCAACAAACAGAAACCGCTAATGAAGCTCAGCCTTCAACTAACACTGAAGAAGACATTGTTGTTGATACTTTAGAAGGAGGACCTGGAGATATTGTTACTCTAGCCCCTGGTCAAGTTTTAAGCCTAGATGCAGCTATATTACAAAGTATAGATCGGTGTCCTAATGAAGAACTTAAAAGAAAAATGTACAGTAGTATTCTAATAATTGGAGGAGGTGTTAAAGTTCATGGACTTAACCTATGGTTGCAAAATAGACTGGCATTACAAATTCCATATGCATATAAAACTGAACAGTTAGAAATAGTAACATCACCTAAAGATATTGATCCTGCTAGTACTGTCTGGAAAGGAGCAGCTGTGATGTCATGTTTAGAATCTGCTATTGAGTTGTGGATAAATCAGAGTGAATGGAACAAACATGGACTTAAGGTTTTGCGGGAGAGAGCACCATTTATTTGGTGAATATAAGACATACTTGTTTATTATTGTTAATTTTAAAACAATTATCCAGTTATTAGTGTGTGAGTAATTATCCAGTATTAAACAGTTAAAATGTATTTTCAAAGGCTTTTCTTTTAATAAAATGCAGATGTATGTTTCCCTTATTATATAGGGGATCGAAAGTAAAATACATAACTTCTTAAAACAATATATTTTAAAAAGTGTTGGCAAAAAAGAGATTCAGAATGATTATGTAAAAGATATCTTAAATCTATTAAGTCTTTCACTCATTACAATAGTAAATTGAGTATGCTCTTATACTAAAAAATGTTTTTTTTTTTATAAAAAATATATCACTAGTTTTAGTGGCATAAGTAATATTTCCGATTATAAAACTATAACTTATTTATATAAATGCATTTTGTACTTTTATGAAAAAAATAATATTTTTAACTAACTTCCACATCATCACCTTTAAAAGAAACAGATAATGTAACACTAACTTTTGGATGGAAGCATGCATAGTACATCAACATAAAAACTAATCCTATCATGTATGGAATAATGCTTATTACTAGGACTGGATAAAAATATATTGATATTCTCATTGCTTCATCTACAAATAAAAACCATAAAATACTACATATAACATTTTGTATTCCACATATACTGTAGTATAAGGCATATCTATATCTCGTCTGGCCTTCAACTGGTAAAATATATGTAAATAAGTATACAGCTCCTAATGCTAGAGAGAAGAAGAATTCGGCTAATTTATTTTGAGAGCAAAATGTTGATTGGTCAACTAATTGTAACCAAGTTGTCATTATGAGAATATGTATAGTACAAGCAAGAACAGTCCAGTAAGGAAACAGGTAGGCTATTATTGATATTGATGCGATTCGGCTCACTGAAAAAAAAAGATTGTTAAGAATTAATGAATCCCAACTAATTTTAAAAATATAATTAACTAATGGTTTTAAATACATTTTGTATATTTTATATATTACTCACATGTAACCAAGAAATGCCATAGCACTTGGAATACAGTACCAAACCACGTAATATTGTTTTTATTTTGCTGGGCGTATCGCACGGCTCGCTGATAAGCTGCAAGACACCATCCCATGCCCACAATTGATGAGCAGATAGATAGCAGTTGGTGTACTATGAATTATAAATTTTAGAATTAGTTAAGAGTACTAACAATATTATTAATGTAAAATTGCAACTATATAGATGTATATTTAAAAGCTATGCTTTTATCAATAATAACAACATATTGAAAATTTAACCCTTAAGATATAATTTTCATTTGTTGATGGTGTAGTCACATTTATTTTTTTCAAAGACAGTTTCAACTAAAGTGATTAGGCCAAAATATTTAATTCTATTTCTCTGTAGTTCTTTTAGATTACTTATCACAGTATGCCATGAGACAAACTTACTAGCCAGTTGATCATACTGTCGCATCAGTAAACTAGTCTGCAAAACTTGCTGAGGGGCTGCTTCTAAAAAGCATTCAAATATTCGAAGTAATGCTGCATCAGAATCCTCTTTCAGCATTAAACTATAGTACATTCTCTGGGATACCTGATCACGTTTATGTGCAGCTCGACGAGATTTGATAGCATAGCTGAAGAAAAAAGAGAAAGTATTGCTTTTGACATCAGTTATATATAATACACTTGTTTTGTTTTTTTTAATTACTGACTAATTACTCAATTATTTTTAGCCCATATCATTTCTTCATTTCATATTGATTTTTAAAAGTTATTTTACTAACATGAGAGCATCAGCAAATCTGAGAATTGGTGCCATTTGAAGAACTAGTATGAATATTCGAAGCCATTTCCTCTTTGTGAACTCATTACTCAATGAATCTTGCTGCTTGTCTTGAGAGTACCTAAAAATATATTATAATTAAATAATAAATATATGACTTAAAACTACAGTAAAAAGAATCATTTTACTGTAGTTTTAAGAACCTTTTCAACCAAGGGATTTTGTCAAATTATGTCTACTACAAAGTGCTGTTCTTTTACAAATTAATGAAGATCCTGTTTTTGGTAATTAATAAATTTAAATTAATTATTTATCATATATAAAATAGTGGTTAATAAGCATGTTGGGGTAACAAGATAGGCAACAAAGCAGTGCATGTTTATTGCATAATGCAATATTATGTATTTATAATTTAATGCATTACAATACAAATCTATGACTAAAGTAATGAAATTTCTGGTAACTATGTTAAATTCATGTTTCATTTTTGTTTAGTTTCAAAGAATGTATCAGTTAAATCAATTTTATTAGTATGCATTCAACATTATTTACAAATGACAATAATTCTTGTAGCAATAAATTTATTTATACTATGAGTAATATCTTGCAATCAAGGCTTTATTTACGACCTATATTTTATCTCAAGAAAATAAATTATGAAGAGCAGGTACTTACATTCGAACAGAAACAGCTGTATTCACAAACGCCGGTAAAAGTATAAAAACCAAAGTCCAACCAAATTCCATCATCTTACGAGATAAGCAATACTGTACGGCAACATTAATATCTAATCCTAAGTCTATAAAATGGCCCACAATGGCAACAACATACATGAAGATATCAAAATATGTTATATTAATATTGTTCGGCATTCGATCGGGTTCGTCGTAGGAATATCCATTTTCGAGCATTTTACGTATTGCTTTAGGCATTTTGTTTCGGTAAGTTATATCATGATATCGTATATTATAAAATTGAAATTAATAAAAATGTAAAATGACACGAACGAAAACAATCTACAAGACACTGTTTTGAAATTTTGGCTTGAGAGTTGTAAATTGTTAGCGGGGCGTCAACACCAGGAAACAACAACAATGTAAACTGTCATCATTGTCTTTGTCTCACCTCGCCGTAAACTTCAGGGGGTCTAGTCAAAACGGCTTAACACTAGTGTATGTAGAAAGTCGAAAACTAAATTTGTATGAAAATGACAGCTGTAGTTAGGTACCAACTGTCGACACTAGCTGACTAGACCCCCAGAGATGACCCAGGTTAAAAGAAAATAGAACTCAACTTCTCTAAACTGATTCTTCATTCTCGTGATAGTTGTAAGTTAGGGTGAGTTCCGAATGACTCCTGTACATTACTCACAAATGCTTTAAAATGGCTATCAGTTGAAACTAATGTAGGCATTCTCACAATAGCTCTATTATATACTTATCACCACTGGTAAGTACATAGGTAACACAATAATGATAATGATGAATACTTATCAGATAAGCTATTGCTTAGTGACAATAAAAAAAAACAAACACTAATACAAAAAGAGTGGTGTAATACCTTCATCAAATCTCATAAACTGAGAGTACTAACACATTATAGGTAAATAATAAACATAGGTTTAGGTCCGTATCTATGCTGCATGCATTGCTTAACTATTTGATTGGGTCCGTATCTATGCTGCATGCATTGCTTAACTATTTGAAGAAATAATGCTTGAGCAATCACTAATAAACAACAATCAACTTTAATATTAATAATCTTTTGTAAAGTTAGCAGATTGGTTTTACTGATCCACAATTGTTACAATTTATCAAACGATTGTGTCCATCACGAAATCCTTGTTGATAAACTTAAACATTGTGGCACTAGCACAGTATTTTCGAGGATTTCTAAAAAAAATTAATAAGTTAAAAAAAAATTTGAGAGCTTTCCTTACTTTTGCTGACAAAGATAGGATTATACTGGAAATAGGAATTATAGTGTAGTACATTTTACTTAAATGTTTGGGATACAAAGGTGTGGGTTATCCCCACGGGTGTCAAATTCAAAGAATTAAGAATGTTAATAGGAATGCCAAATCGGTACAGGTTGTATACAAATGCATAGTTTGTTTTGTAGTCAGAAATATCTATTAGTTTTTAAATAACAGGCATATAAATTTTTTTCGATAAATAATGAGTCCCGCTAACAGTCACATGACCGCTTGTGAAGTCAATTCACAATGCTCCACTTAGTAGCAAGACGTCAAAGGACCTAGCGCAGTATTTTGTTTTGTTTATATTTATTAAGGGTTAGAAAAATGGCAATCGGATAATCTGCTTAAATTAGATGCACAAGGTTGCCCATTATTTATCAACAAATAGTTATTTTGTTGCCGTCGAACTTCTCTTCTAAAAATGATTTATCTGTTCTAAATTGTTTTATTAAAACAAAATACCTAACCCTCAAGTGACTCAAACAGCCTACTTACGTGATATAGAAATATGTTTTATATATACGTATGTACATAAGTGAATGTTAGAATGACCATTAAATTATTAAAAATGTACGTACGTACATATATTTGGTTCTGCCGATGGTTATACAAAGGCGATGCCTAAGTAAAAAGAATAAGTTATGACTATACGGTCAAATGTAGAGTCACGCATCAGTCACTGGTACAAGAAGTAAACCGCGCCATGCACCTGGTCCGGGAGGACTTTTTCACATGGTAGCATTAAAAAATAAGAGTCTCAAGTGGTACAGTGCTCACTTATTTTAACATTACGAACATTTTATTTCTCACATTATGTATGTGAAAAATAAGATGGACCGTCATACTCCCCTTTAAAAGTCGTTGATTGTGGTGGCGTCCATGAGTCTGGTTGTACTTAACACTAATGGCCTGCTTCACAATGTATGGATAAAATAGCTATGCAACACTTAAATAATTCGAAAGATAAAAGTTCCGAATAAGATAGCTCGCGTTTCATGACGAAAAGCGCTATCGGACAGTCGTGATATACAATACCAAAGTAGCTTATTTGGAACTTATCCGGACATTGTGTACCAGACCCTAACTATATTAATATTTTTTTGCTTTTGTGTCTTGTTCTCACAGTTATGTGAGAGGTGATACATTTGTTTTTATTATTTATTTGCTTTATTACAATTATTAACTATTTTAACACCTGGAACATGATTTACCTAATGGTTGTAGTCTGTAGAGGCTTTCTAACATTTAAAAAATGTAAAAAAACGGCGAGTTAAAAGAGTGACATACAGTTTTTGCCAGTTAACTGGCCGCATTAAAAATTAGAAACCTAAACATTTTTTACTGACGCTCATAAGTGTATACTTTACAAAAATGAATGGCAATAGCAATTAATAGTTATAGCTTGCCTCTGAAATTATTTTTAGAGACGGGTAAGATTCAAAACAAGAACTTTGTGGAACCAGCTGCCGACTGAAGTATTTCCGAACCAATTCGACTTAGGGTCCTTCAAGAAAAGAGCGTCCCAATTTTTAAAGGCCGGCAACGCACTCGCGAGCCCTCTGGCATTAAGAGTGTCCATGGGTGGCGGTATCACTTAACATATCAGGTGAGCCTCCTGCCCGTTTGCCCCCTGTTCTATAAAAAAAAGACTAAGCGCTAAGTCAGGTCTCTGAATATATATAATAGCAATCATATTTTTAAATTTTGATTTTTAGTACGTGTACATGATATACTTACGGACCGTATTAAATTAAAATGATTATACGCGTGATTATAAAAGACGTTTCACACACATTTATATGTAAAGAGCTTTGACAATATCATGTGATGAAATATTAGCAGAAAAAACAGTCATATACAGAGGTTCCTGTATATTTTCATTTGCTGATTGTAACCTGAAATAATTATTGTTTAAAATTATCATATATCACTCCTTTATTATTCCTTTCCTATATTTCTTACTTACTTTGTCTTTAGAATATTAACTAAAGTTCCCCATTTCTGGGGAAATAATGTCTGATAGCTGTTCCTCCACTTCTCTGACGTAAAATCAAACATTGAAGCGTTAACAACTTTTAAATATTCACAGTTTTCTGTAGAAAAAGTTAAAGTAAGTGACTATACGACTAGTGAATTTAAATAATTAACAATGTATCAAACCTGAATAGGCATCGACGAGCAGTTGGTCAAAGAAATTAGGAACAAACTGGTGGAGACACTCTTGCACCGCATATAAAGTTGAATTAACATCTTGTGCACACTGTTTAGTTTTAATCTCCAGAATAGAAACTAGAGAATTTTGCAAAGTTTCATTAAACCTATCAAAAATACCTTTGCGCTTCATAAACTAATTTACGATAGTACCAAATATCAGTGGCGTAGCGGGCGGGTCCGCACCGGGTGTCTCTCAACTTTAAGAACAATAAACAAAAAAAATCGCTTGCATAAAAATTTCTTCTTCAGGGATTCCACCACTAGCACTTTGTAGAATTCGGGGATTCCCGCAAAAGAGCTTGACGCTGTCGTGGGGGATTCCCCATACCATACTCGCGATCTTTTAATAAATGATCTATGTTCTTTGTCATATAAAATTTATTGCTTTTTAAAGGTAGCTACGCCACTGCCAACCATTCAGAAGATAATAATACTTACAAAACAGCTTGATGAAGTATACAGTGCACAACAGCAACTTCATCAGGTAATTCATTGTAACATAAATCGACTGTATCAAAATGTCTCGAGTCTTCGAAATTCTTTATCAACCCATAGAATTGGTTTCTTATGAATTTTATTTTCTCAACAGGTTCTATGAGGCAGTGATCCACTATATCAATAATCTAACATGATCAAAATCTAATGAATTATTACAAGTTCTTTACTATTTAATTAGCTTTTTTATACGCCTAATTGATACAAACCTCATCCATATGTATAATATAGTTGGAGAAATCGTGTAAAAATTTTATTTTATAAAATTTGACAACGGCACTTCTCAATTCTTTTGCCATTAAATCGTTTAATATTGCAACTAAGTCGAGGAACATATTTGTCGCATTTAATGATCTCTCTTTTAGCTGATCGTAATTATTTCTTCCTTGTATAAATAAAGTTTTGGCCATGTGATACGATTCAGATACCAAATGAAACTTTTTGTCAAGGCTTTGAAATGGACTTGTTGCATCCTGGGAAATTCATGTTTGAAACAGTGGCAATACTACTAGATACTGTAGAGTGTAGGTTGTGTGAGGAGAAACAATTTTAAACTTTTGATAATTAAGTTAATAATTACGTGAATAATCTTCAATTTGTGTTCTTTAGAATTGCAAAAATTTATTTAGTTGTTACCTTTATTGAGGGATTTTTACTTACTTACCTCTTTTATACATAAACACAAAATAGAACATATAATCAACTGGGCAGTCATGTTTGAAGAACACAAAATGTTTGCATATTTATTATTCTTATCGCATAAGTCGTAAAACTAGAAAATAATTAAAATTGGCACATATATTGATTACATATAATACAAATGGTTTGCTGATGTGAATGAATAAAAAGTAAAATATATTATTATTATATCCCCACTACAAATTTTGTTTAGATCTGAAACCAAAGAACGAAATAATAACATTTTAAAATATTCTAATGAACAAATAAAAATTAAGGATGTGAGTCGTCACACAAAATCAAAATTTAATATTACAGAATTAATTTAAAACATTAGAAAATATAAATATAATAAAATTCTAGGGTATAATTCATATCAATATAATTTTAACTATAGTGTAATCTCATAACAGAAAATATTCAATTAATAACTATGGGCAACAAATTCAGACGTGGGGTAGAAGCGCAGACCGTAAGGATTTCGTGTGCCGATTCCAAGTGAGGTCTGGCCCCAGTGTAGTTTCTAGTTGGCGGCACTGGCGTCGTTCTCCATCTCCCTTGCTCTCGTAGTTAATATCACCAGGGCAACGTCCGCCTCGCTCCCTCTTCTTCGTGTAGCTTATTGTTCTGTAAGGCCGCGCACTTCTGATTTATCGATTATTTTTGTACAACAACAATCAAAATGCCTGTCAAATTAGTGTACTCGGAAAGGTTGTACGAGCTCGACACTTAATCCCGAATTTGACGTTCCATTTTATCCCATAAGATAAATCAATGTGAGTCTCTGTTATACATATCGATAGATCCGGCAATCTCGCTTTGTCTTGATATCTTGCCTACATTTTTCAGAAGATGTTTTTGTACCGTATGGTAAACGAGGTAAATAGACGTTACGTATTGCAGGACTGTCCGTTGATGTAGCTGTCACAGCTCCAGTAGTCACAAATAAGCGGGTCCACACGGCTCGGGCTTACCGCGCGCGGCCGCCTCGCGATGTTTCCTCGCGCGGCAAATGCCTCGCGAGGCTGCTGGCTCTGTTTGGACGCGCCTATTAACGTGCTCACATGTCTTGCGATTTTGAATACAACATCCGCGTTGACAACACCCACGTCAAGGAAAACTGCGAACACTCCATACGTGAGCAGTTCTGGTGTGTCGACAAAGCGAAGCGTTCCACATATATGGCGAAAAAAAATAGAGAATCCACTCTTAAGAAACAAAAATTTTAACGATTTGTGAAATCCTTACGTCTTGAAATTAAAACGCAAAATCAAAAAACTAATGGTCTCGAAGCTTAATTAAAAAAAAATTTAAGTAGGTAAATCTCCGAACATTTGAACTTTTTCCCTTATCACATCCTACCTTCTTACTCCTGGATCCTTCCCCTCCTGATGGAAGAAATAGTAGGTACAGGCAATATGTAGTTCTTTTTGCTTAATTTTTTTCATGTCCGCTGTTATTTACTTTAGCAAATCATTCTTATATATGTTAAATCTCTTCACAAGTATGCATTTTGTTTTTCAGTGTATTTTCGAAAAAGTTTATCACAAAATCAAAAATTATGATTATACATTTTTAGCTTATGAACTTAATTAAAAATATTTTTGTCATTTTTTATTTTTTTTTGATCTCTTGACACTTTTCCCGTAGCTGAAACGTGTTTTCGCTTTCCAGTGCGTAAGAGAGGTAGCTGCAGCAGCTCCACACTGCCAAGCACTTCCGGACACAGAGTTTGTCTTCAGAGTGCCTATAAGAACTGTGCCTCTATCCTATGCCTGAATTTGTTAATATAGGGCCTCGAACAAGCATACAGGAAAGAACAGTCATAGTTACATTTTGTCATGTTTCTTGTAATCAATTGGTAATGTGCTCAATGACAGAAAATATTACAGATTATATATATTTTATAACCTGTCACATTATTTTTAAAATAAGAATGTAACATACAGGTCATCCTTACTTAATTAATGTAGTGTTTTATTGAAGGCTCCTAACGACGTTTCTAGATCAAACACAAGTTGCCTCGCCTGAGCCTCAGATAGTTCATCAGATGCTGACATTGCAGATAGCATTTCTAGCCATTCTTGTACCTGGAAGAAATTAATTTCTATTTTACTTCAAACTAAAAAAATACATAAAAAAAGAGCCAATAGACCTTAAATTGAGTGTAAGTTAATATTTGCAACAAAATTGTACATGTAGTATTTAATTACTAACATATATAATATGTATAATAATATTAGTATAGTAATTAGTAATAACTAACTTTGCCTGTTGTTCAAACTTCAAAGCTTAATTAAAAATGACCAAATAACATCTTTAAGCAACTTCTTTAGATTAATGTTTTCAGTTATACATTATGTCAAGAAGAATCCTTCTGAATACATTTTAGAGATGTACCTTTATTTTTCCAATAAAGTCCTCAGGAAGCATAGTCAGGCAGTCCATGGCATCTTTAAGTTCTCTTAACTCTGGCTGAATCATATCCATAGCTCGTAATTCCAGTCGTAACTTATCCATGAGTGTTATAAATAGCTAAAAGACATTGCATTAGAAAAATTTACAGTTAAGTGTATTCTTTTATTCAAACAAAAACAATGTGACATTTGGCCTTGATAGCATAATATAGGAGAGACAAAATATTATACTTACAGATACAATCTCAGCAATGTATTTATTAGTATTACCCTTATCATCTTTTATCAAGTTTGGTTTATTTTCTCTAATCCTCTCAAGAGCAGCAGGACAGTCTAACTATAAAAAAAATAGTACATGCTTGAATCTTGGTTATTTGATTTTAATATACTGATATTGAAACTATATGTTAAGATAATTAGTACTTTGATTTGAGATAGGTATTAAACCTTCCAAATCCACCAAATATCCCATGTTAATATAATATCAATGACTTTATAAAAAAGATACATTTAATAGTATATACATACCCTAAATTTACTGACAAAACTCTCAATAGTAGGGAATTCATCACCCTGCACTTGCTTGAATGCAACACGGTATTGAACAAGAAGTCTACTACAAGCTGCTGTATACTCTTGTGCTCGGACGCAATCCCTCATATAAGCCTTCTCAAGATGTTGTAGTGTGCTCACTACCGCATACAACTCCGCCATGTTGTCATGCCTGAAATAATAAAGAAGTATAATAATTTAAAACCCTATCCTTATTTAAGAAAATTGTATTAATGCACTCTTATGTTTTTGTTATAAAGAATTTTAACAGTATAAACACACACTTATAAATAAATTATGTTTAAATACGTACTTTTCACGTTCCCGGGCATTTCTATATAACTTAATTTCTTCATACAGCTCTGGTCTCGATTCTGAAATTAAGCAAACGAAAATGTTTTGTTTTGTTGTTGATGGGCAATATCGATATTTTGTGGATTGCGAACCTTGCATGATAAATCTTCCTTAATTAAATATTAGATAGATTTCACGTGTTATCCTTATTTATTAGTTACAAGTTCGGCCAACGCAATAGTTATAACAGATGGACAATTTTTATTGTACTGAAATCTGAAGACTGAATCACTAAAAGTATGAAACTATGAACAATGAATTGAATTTAAAAATTTCAATCAATTTAGGTTTACATGACTTCTGACAATTCACAGAGTTGGCCAAGACGAGCTGTCATTTTCATACAAATTTAGTTTTTGACTCCTTACAAACAACTTTGACTATGTACACTAGACTGTTAACCCATCTTGTCTGGACCAACAGAAAGTACGTCTTATTCTCTTACTTGTAACTGGCATAAACTTATAACGTTTGCCATAAAATAAATAAGAGTACTTCTTCTAATCTGCTATGAAAGTATTCTGTTCAACGTGAACGGTAAAATAATTACTAGCTTTACTATTTAAATAATTACTTCCTACGTTCATAAGTGTACATTATGTTACCATGAATAAATGATTTTTGAATTTTACAGTTTCAATGTACATTTAAGCACTACAGCAAGCCCTGACATTATTATTTTCCACATCGTATGAACTTGATCAATTTTGTTTTATGCAATTGTTTGGAATAAAAATATTTTCAAATAATTCAAAAGTAATATCATATTTGACTATATTACGCTGTGACTATAATATTATGCACGTGCAAAAACTCAGAAGCACGTTTAGTCATATTAATATCGTATAATAATAATAATTTCCAGTTGAAAGACCGATATTTTCAACAAAAACGTATTTCATTTTGTCATGAACAAAGGTTCACTCGTAATATTATAGCAACATTGTCGATGACGTAATCTACGAATATGGCGGGTGACGCGAGAACGCTTCCCCTTCGTCCCGCGCGATACCCTGCTCCCCCGCCCCTTGCCCTCTCCGCCATTCAGTATCTTCGGTTGGACGATGTAAATGTCTCTTGTCTCGATTTATTTATTTGTGATGAATGAAAACAATTACTGTGGTGTATAAATTCTTGTGACTTCACCAAAAAGCCATCAACTTTCATTAATCGTAATTGTGGTTGTGAAACAAAGGTGGATTCGTGGTTGTGTAAATACCAGTTCTCCCTTTGAAAATTGTGACCTACAACTCATGTTTACGTGCTATAATACGGTTGTGTAAAAAATTGGTGGTTTCTGGCTGTTTGTATCGTTTTAATGGGATCTTGTTGAAGTACAGGTAGGTGAAATTGTAAAAAACCTGTTCGCGTACGCAATATAAACGGTTAAACGTTAATTTGCATAGACGCCGGAAAGGATACCGCTATCCTTGGTTACAGAATGTTGTTACGTAGTTTAGACAAAATTTTGACAGAATGTTGATACGTGATCTCAAATTATATATTGTTTTCTAATTGGAATCGAACATGTGGCTCAGAAGGTGGTTACGACTGGGCGCGGCAATGCCCTACTTTTCAGATTATCATGGGCCACTTGCCATATACATTGCATTGATTTATAATTTGTTTGAATATAAATGTTTTTATGTATAAAGATTCAGATATGATAAAACTGATATATTATTTTAATTATAAGAAAATGGATATTTTTGCCACTTGCAACCATATAAGTTACTTAAATTAATTTGTACTTTAAATTAAACAACATGGCATTTAAATAAAAACATTGAAGGCACATGACTTTAAATGAATTTTTATAATAATTTAAAATATGGCTGATTTGAAATATACTAATGAATGTTTAGGTATCAATTCTAAATCTAATAGTTTAGGTATCAAATCTAAATCTATTTCAATAGTAATATTCATTAGGTAACCTATTAAAATTTATTTTAATTTGTTAATTGGCCCATTTGCTAATTACCTTAAAATTTATGTTTATTCAAACGGTTTTTTTGAATAGTAAAAACAAATAATTTATAAAATTATTAATGAATAACTTTTTCAAGTGTAAATCTAAAATAGTAAAATCTTTCAAGTCTTCATTAAAAAAACTATATAGTACTTAAATTCTTTAAAGACAAAGTTTTGAAAGTGCATAAAAATTAAGGTTAACTCAACCTCAACCTTTGCAACATGACATCACCGGCCAGATGTAATGGGCTTTATTGTGTCAGGCTCTATGACATCAGGATGTAAGGTCACAATTGATTTAAATGGCGCCACTTTATTTAATTTACTTGGATAATTCTGTAGTCGATTGTTGTAGTGTGGTGTCACTTACAATGCTCTCAACATTAAAAATATATACTGCGGTTTGAAATAAACAAACACATTTCTACATGTTCTACTGACCATAACTTTATAAAGGTTAATTTATAAAACGAATATGTTATTAATCTTTTGTTAGGTGAGTAATAAAGCATTTGTTTAAATTTAATGTTGTTGTTGTTGTTCTGCAGGTGCAAATAATATTCTATAAAAGGTCTACTTTATAAATATTCTGTAATCTTTAAATACCTGGCTCTCACATATGGTTGCTTCACTCATAAAATGTTAATAAACAACTATTAACAAAATAAACATTCTGGCCACCCACAGAGCATTCCATGCTAATTCTGATTAACATAAACTTTACTGTTAAATTGTACTGAGAATCAACAGATATGATCTGCTTATATTAAACTATTTATTTAGATATGCTAGGTCTTTAAATACTTTGTGATTTTTTTGTAAGATTAGCATATTTGTATTATTATAAAATATTGTAATGCTGACTTAATACTCTTATTACTAATACTTTAGTTTGTGTATAAATGGTTACTATATATGTGCATTAAAGCAGTTAGTACTATTTATTAGAGTTTATATTTGTTGTTAATTCTGTTTTGTGACCACTACTATACTATAAAGATAAAAAACCTTGTACATTGGAGTGCACAACCAGCTATCCGCCTATCAGCTTCCCTAGCAAAGGAGATCCTTCTTTATGTTGTAAAAAACACATTCACTATGGCTGAGGTGCTTATACACAATATCTACTAATGGAATAGATCCTGAGATAATGAACTGAGCTTCGGTTATTAGTTAAACACTGTAAAAATGTCTATGAAACATACTCATACTTCTATGTCTCTAACTATAATCCAGTCACCTTTAACTATCAAATCAAAATGCTCCCTTATCAGCGGTGTTCCTATAATCTTGGAATGTTAGCAGATTACTTGATCTCTTGATTAGTTTGTAATTTATGACTCATTAAAGATATACTTATGTTCTCATCAATGTTATTTTCCTAATTTGCACTGCCCTTTTAGTTTGATACTAGACATGGTAATTATTTTTGTATGATGTCAAAAATAGTCACCTGAGACAATTAAAGAAAACTAAAATTAAAACTTTGGGACATGAAAAAACTGCAAACTTATTAGGTTCTGAAAAGTTAAGTACTTAATTGTTTGCAGAATTTAATTTTTTTTTTTTTTGGCTCTAGCATGGTTTGTGCATTCAGTTATGGGATTTTTATAATATAAAACGAAGAATTTAATATAAAATGGTTTTTGTGGTCACAGCATATTTTCTTACCAATTTGACAAAATACCAATCAGCTTAGGTTAGACCAAGCTTAGCTTCTAGCCTAATTGTGTCTCTACATATCATAATTAAAACCTCAATTAATGGCAACTATTAAAGCAATTGTCGAGTCAACATTAGCAAGCCTAGAAATTGTTTTATTTTTTTGCAATATTTATCGTTATATTATAGAAAAAAATAAACATATAAGTATGTTTGTGCTAAGATATTCCGTCTGTATGAATCCATTGCTTTTGTTACTAATGAATTTCAGTCAAGGCATCCTTGATTATAAAACTTTTTGGCTCATTAGTTAATATTATTTTTTTTTATATTATGGCCCGCACGGTTTGTGCATTGTGGCCCAGGGTCAAGACAGGGAAACGGGTAAAAAAATAAAATTATCGGATGGAACGGAATCATTAGTTATTTCAAATGAGGTTATTTATTTCCCACAGAAAACAATTATTTTACAAAAACATTGTTATATATGCACAGGTATAAATAAAAACATTGCATAGTAATTACCATATTGTAGGTATTGAGTTTTCCCAGACTCACAATTCATGAAATCTTTTAACGCTGCACCGTTGCTAAATAAAAACAATGCCATAAAGAAATCGAGATAACATAACGAGAAAAGTTGAGTCAGAAATTATTCTAACGAATGTTTTTATATCTGAGATGCATTCGTTACGCCCTGGCACAAGACCAAATGCTTATTATTTCACATACTTAAGAATTCTTTTATTGTTCAATGATAATAAAAGTGTTATTGACCACGCTTTGAAGTACTTAATTTGGAATTTCAAGAGTTAGATTTTCTTTTATACAATTACTGATTTATTCCTATTAGACCAGGGTCAATAATTTTTGAAACCAAAACAAATAAATAGTAGGATGAAAACTATTGGAAAAGGGGGAGAATATTATAAAAATGAAAGGAAAAATTATTTACGGGCGATCTGAGGTCGGGTTTCTAGGAGTAAAAACTGTTTATGTCGATTTCCGGCAAAATTAAAAGTCATATAGCAAAGTTGTAGATAATGAAAAGATCTAAAACTTTTTTCACATAACCTCAAAATTACTTTTATCTTGTACAAAATAAATCTTCTTCCCACGAAATTGAGTGAAAAACTTACCTTTTATGTCCTAAATACGCTGTAATGTATTCGATTTGAAATATTATTTTTTTCACCTTATTTTCAATTAATAATTAATATCGAAAAAGCACCCTAATTTTCAATCGAAAATGCACAATTATAGTAAATCTTTTCTCTTTACTTTTGACATTTGTGCTTTGTAGGCACGCACTTTTTATGATTAATTTAGCGATAGAGAATAAAGAATTTTGATAAAGGTATCGCTTAGGGTGAAAGATACAACTAATAAAATGCATTTAAAAACGTCGTAAATTAAGACAAAATATTTAGAGACAGAGAGATAAAAGACTGTCCACAATATAACGAGCTTATAAAATGTAAATAAATTATATATAAGTTTATATTGTGTATATAAAGTATATAAATAGTGTAACTGAGCCATAAAAGCCTGTGTCCTGCCCTGTAATATATACTTTATTCTAAATTGAAATGTCGTTTATCGATCAATAACATAATATTATAATTATATATTATACAGATTAAACGACCGACCAGTTTAAATAATGCTAGTTAAGTTAAATAATGAAATCAGTAACTAAGTTTAAATAAGTATGTTTGTAAAATGTGTACTGATGGTTTAATTTCAAACACGATAATTACTTATAAATTAGAAATCGATAAACACAATTGAATTTTAATTTTATAGTAGTTAAAATTAGCCGAACAATTTTGCCTGGTTCCGCTTTACGTTTTCTCTTGTAAGTACACCTTTAAAATATACTTCATAAAAACTAAATCTGCACTGTTTTAACTAGTTAATTTTTTTTGTCACAATGTTTACGCTGAAGAATTAGAACGGTGTAATTGACTTATTTTTTATTAATAAGGTGTATGAAAATATATTATACTTTGATATTTGACAATTATTAACGATTATATTTAATACGCAACTATTAAAAAATGTTGAATGACAGGGCATTTAAATCATCTTAGGTCTTAAAAGTGGATTTTAAATCATTATTGATTGTAACATTACTAGTATAATCAGGATTGTACTAGTAATGTTACAGTGGCTATATATCCGATAAAAATGGCGATAGTTGATGTGTGCACTTAATATAGCTGTTTATTCTTGAACAAATTTATACGTATACTCTTTTTGACGTTCATAAGTGTACATTGTGTTACATAAAAGAAGAAATGATTTTGCTTTGCGAAATCTACTTTTTTTGTAATGTTTTAATATGTAAATACAATTGCATATAATAAAAAGTAACCTAACATCCGTTACAATACGTATAAAATAAATACGTTACTTAAAAATGCTAAGCAAAAGTCGGATGCACCGCTAAATATGTGGTTGTTTGGTTAACTCCTAAGGTAAAAAGTCTCCTGGCCACGTCTTTCCGAATGAACGGATTGTGTAGCAATATACAATGACAATACTAACACTTTATTTATTTTACAATAACACAAAACAGGAAAAATAAATGAAATACACGAAGGCAAGTATAAATAAGCGGTCTTAGGGAGCTTTCACGTGTTACGTTACGAATTTTGGGGAGGGTTAAAACGTACGGCTAAAAGCAGTTTTTTCCAGACAACCCATTACTCATAAACCCATTAAAGAAAGACATAGTGATGTGATCACAAAGGACGAGAAAGTAAAATGTAACGATTATAGTTGAAGAAGTCGCAAGAAATCTTGCCAAATACACGAAATCGGTGCTACAATTTGTATTTTATTATTTTGACCCACTATTACCAGTAAACAAGTCCGTTAGCTTTCATACAAGCCCATATCTGGTGAGGAAACGTCCCTCAACGCTGACAACTTGCTGATAATTGATTTAGTGAATTGACTCTTGGAACGAATCCCTAGTTGGTTCATGAATGTTACATGAATGAAGAAAGCTCCTAATGCCTAATTAATAACCTATTATTACTTTACTCAGTTCGACCAAGACCAAGGCAATCGCGGTTAAACTTACTCTAAGGTTGTGTTCAAACCCCTAGGAACGCTCATAAGAACCAGCCGTGTAAAATATACGGCTTTTCAAATATGTACATGTATTTAAAGATTGATTGACAAGTTAGCACTTACTTTTTTTCCCTTATAGCTAAGGGAAAAAAAATAAAAAAATGATGAATGTTCGTTTTAGAGTATATTAAGTAATTACTGAAAATTCTATTGTAGTACATATGAATGCAAGTGTGTGACCAGCGCTGTGGAACATTCTGCTCCTCAGCAAAAATGAAATTGTTATCTCTCATTCTTTTTTTTCTTTGATTAATGTTATTTTGTGTTTCTGTGTGTGTGTGTTTTGTTAGTAATAAATTTTATGTCTATGACTAAAACAGAACACTAAGACTTTTAATGAATATTATCTTAGTTTAAGCTTATCACTCTAGCCTATACAATATAGGCTAGATTGTAATTCGTGTAAAGTCGCATTCTTTTTTGTGTACTTTACTCTAGAAAAAGTCGGATTCTCTTATGAACTCTCTGCAGAAAAGAGTATACATCCAGGGAAAAAGAGGGCTAAAGCGAAGAGCGGTCGCGTACGCAAACGAAATGAAACAATTTCCAATGCGCTTAATACAGTTGCATTTTATAGTATTAGTAAGAAGCAGGAAGCAGGTCTTAGTAACATTATTTTGATCTCCCACGCCGTTTAGGTCATTGTACTTAGCGTAGGCGTAACCTAGACGATCTAGACTGCTAGACTAACGTGTTTTAGGAACTGGCTTCTGCCCGTGACTTTGCATGAAACGCTCTTCCTTATTGATATGATGTCGCGTCATGATTCTACAGAGAAAGATGAAATACTCAAGCATTCTCTATAATAAAAAACAGTGATCTCTTTCCAGCACAGCGAAATCGCCGTTCGTCAGATAGAGACAATTGAGTAACTGTAAAACAGTGGGACTGTAGTTTTTATTCGTGTTATGTTAGCAGCTATTAATTAGATTCTTTTAATAATGTCTCTAATGTGTGTGTGTGTCATTCGTTAGTTCTTCACTATTTTTTATTTAATCGACTCTTAATGCGCTGTATTAAATAACAATGTTTCTTTTTTGTATTGATTAGTTTCGTTTTTTGAAGAAAAAGGCTGGCAACGCACTCGCGAGCCCTCTGGCAATGAGCGCCCTTAGGCGGCGGTAGTACTTTACATCAGATGAAACTTCTGCCCGTTTGCCCACTGTTAAGAAAAAAATAGGAAATTTTATGTAAAACGATAATTAAAAGATTTGGCTAATTGTCGAAATTCAAAAGTCGTATTCATCGATATTGCTAGATTATCCTTATACTTTGGAATGAACACAAAGCCAGATTTGTATTTGTAAAAAGTTGGACGATATCTTCAACATTACAACCTATTGATTGTTGGCATCAATATGTCAACGAATATGTGACCAATTTGCCTTAAACCCGGATCATTTGTCTACTCGCTCAAAACCAGTGTGATTTGAACATTTAAAAATAAACATGTCCTATTTAACCTTCTTCATTCATTTAAAAAGCTATAGATAACTGTATAAAAGAATGAGTCATAGAATTTAATACTCCATTTTGACACAACAAAGAAAATTAACTTAGCATTGCAGCCATTGTTATCGATTATTTATTGCGAATCGCGTTAGTTCACAGTCTCACTATTTAAAAATCATTACTAATCGTTCTGAAATTACTCGTATTAAAGCGAGAAAACGTTATTGAGGAAGACAGGCCTACGCTCAGCTAAAATTGCGCGTGGGCGTCCGAAATTATGATTAAACTAGCATTACATCCTCTAGCATTGTCGTGTATTATATTAATAGACGTCAAGTTCATGTTATTGATTTGTTTGTAGAAGATAGTGTAGGAAGGACCACTATAGATTGTGCATTCAAAATTACTTAATTTTATTGACGAGTCTGTTAGTTTAATGGAGATTTTACTAAGTTTTCTTATTCTCATTAAATCGGAAGCTTTATGAAGGTAATAAAATCGTGCAACAGTTATGATATTATGTCATCGCTACCACGAACGCGTGAGGTCACGTAGCGTCATGATACAAAAATAGCGTACAGTGAGACCCTAAATGAAGTCCCCGATAACCTTTGTACCATTTGAAGATTAGATCATAATGACTCAGTGCTGAATAATTGCATTGAAAATGGCATCAGAGTGGTATCGAGATATATGACTATTTTAATACTTACAATTTCCGGTTTCACTAACGGAACCGCTTACTGTACAGGCCCTTAAGATGGATCGTCGGATGTTTTATATCAGTAATTTGTGTAGAACAAAGCTTATTAAGACGTTTGTGAAAAAAAAAACGTTTAAATATTTATAACGTACAAACCAGTTCTATAGAATCACTGTGAAATATCTTATCATTTTTCATTTGAAAGGATTATACGGTAGTAATCAGTAATTTCTCGAAAGGCGATTCAATACATATACCTATAAACCTGTGATAAATCACAGTGTATTTTTTTTTAATACGGCGTTGAATACCTCGGTAGATAAAAGCAAGGGTATAAATGTTTTCCATAACTAAGGGTATCAGTTATTCGAGCTTCTAGAATATGTCATAATCGAAACTGTTAAATGTGTGCGTACAAAGTACACATGTCAGAAGTGAAACACAACAAGTGAAACACAACAAAACACACAAGACCTCCTGGTAGTCTTGCGAACGGATGGCGTAGTTTTGCTCTTTCGCGAATTTTGTAAACGTTTTTGACATTCATAAGCATGCGTTAAGTCGCATCTAAACTGAATAAATAAATTTTGATTTGATTTGATTTGAATCTTCTTTGTAAATTAATTATAATTTTTTAGTAATAATTATTACTAAAGTAAAAGTATTTGTAAGTGTGCTAATGGTAATATAAATTAAAGAATCTGAGCATACTGCACAAGACGTTATGCGTCAGAATATCCATCTTAAGCATCTAATATGTAACTACAAAACAAATACATGAACCAATAGCGTGTATTTTTTCTCGATCTCCCTTTCTCTCAATCGGTCTCTCCCTTTTCTTCGACAAAAACGCTGCACATCATCGTGACGTTCTGTAAAAATTTTACCCTCAGCCTAAAGAAGTTTTACTTCAAATATCTACATACATATATGTATATTTTATATCTGTGTTGACCTTTTGCTGATGCAACCGAATTAAGTTTAACCTGCTTGTGTTCTGATTTTTTACCCCTATCTCGCTGTCGCAGTGTTAACAAGTGACCTAACAACGCGAATAAAAGAATAGTTATCACGACAATAGCGGGCCCTAATTACTGACGTGTCAAGAGTTGCTCGAGATTTGTGCTGACTCATGATGTCGTGAACACCGTTCATGATTTTTTCGAACAATAAAAATCTAAGGTTCATTCGACATTTATTTTTTGTCAATAGTAACGCAGGTATAGAGACTGTTCTGTATTATCACATTAAATAATTCGCACATCTGTAGCATTCACATATTTCTATGATAATGTAATATACCGTTTAAGACGACATCGTTTATAACAACATACCGGTTATATTGCCCGAAATCAAAGGTCCCGGCTGAATTCTAGTGTTACTTAACAACGTCATCGGCTGTTACGACTATCGGTTTTAACGACCAAATATGAGTCGTTATATAAGATTGACTTTATTATAGAAAGGTTGTTCTCTGAGGGTTTGTTTGTAGGAATCACTGGAATTCCTTTACAGGTTTTGATGATTGCTTTCACTATAGTATAAAGCTACTTGCTCAGTGACAAATTTATTTTGTTATTTTTTAATTTCATGCGAACATCGCGTGTTTACTTAAACTTAGATAAATATATTTTTTATAATTCAAGTATAATTGTGTACTTTCTTGATTCAGAAATATTCAGAGATTACAACAATTACTTCGAGTCTTTGACCGTTGGTTGGGCTTAATCGGTGGTCGATCAGCGGCAATTTAAGACAATCTACTCATCCGCTGACTATTTTAAGAATATTTATTAAGTATTATCTTAGAATATATACATAGAAATTGTAAAATTATCTATGATTATGCTTTACGCGTTGCAGCGGTGTGGTTCTTTAAACAATCTTAATTGACATAATCGGCTATTTTCTGTTTTACATCATATTCTGTGGAAGTATGATACGTTGTCCCAACGAAAAGTTGACGTTTAATCACACTCTTCAAAATGTATTTAATAATCCTTTATATAAATGGAGATGAGCAGGGCATGTGGCAAGACTGCCTGACGATCGATGGACCATAAGGGCTACACGGTCGGGAGGCCTTATTGGGAAACGAAACGCAGGAAGACCGCTCACGACATGGGCGGAAGACATTACTAAAACGGCTGCTGCAACGATGCAACTCACTCAAAACTGAGATACCTGTAGATAATTTATATCTAATTATAATTAAATACATATAAAAACGAAAAAAAATTGTAGTTTATTTTTAAAACATAATATTTATTAAGTTTACTTTGTTCTTTTGCAAGAAATGAAAAAGCTTTTTTACTATTTAGTTTATTTTTATTTATTGTGGTATTATGTCACTATATATATAGAAATATAATCATTAGAAATATATGTACCTATGCAAATAAAATCTCCAGTATTTACAGTCGGTGGTCAAATTAATTAAATAGGAAAGGTCTATAAAGAAAGCGGGTAGATTTCTAACATTTTATTTGTTACATTAATGATAAATTCTAAGGAGACCGCCTATCTAGTTTACATGTATTCTTCGTATTTTGCTTTCGAATCTTTTCGTAACAATGGAAAGTAATATGAACTCTGCAATTCCCGAACTCCGCCCAACTATTTACTCAGTCGTATGCTTATTGTGCAAAGTTTCAGAATGCAGCCACCCTCTATATTGTCGAGTTCCCTAACGCCACAATGCTAAATGGTATTTTACTGATGATTTTTATTTCAAAGCAAGGGATGTATCCCTTGACAGGACAGTCTACACGTTAGGATGTTAAATACAGGACCTCTGTATACGTTTAATACAACCGTAATAAAATTTTTAATACTACATATATTTCTTTATTGTTGATTGAAGATGTTGTCACGTATGTAATGTAATCAAAATTGTCTTATCGACAAATTAGACTAGATTTTTCTAAATAGAAGAACTTCCATCAAGACATAAAACTATAAGTCGCGTGTCAGTATTAAGTGTCATATGTCTAGTAGAGTCAATGCAATATTTACCTTTGTGCCTACACATGATTATTACTAAAGTGAATGAGTTATCACCTCTATTAGATGGTCGTATTGCATACAATTAACCTCCAAAACGCTGAGGTTTTATTCCTTGCATCCATACTTTGCTCTCTGCATCCATACCGTATTTACCATGGAGTGTTCAGAGTTGTTCGGCCTAATACCTACAGCTGATACAAAGTACCATCCGTATCATCATGTTCGTCGCTCCACACTGAAGTATTTCCGAACCAATTTGACTTAGGGTCCTTCAAGGAAAGAGCATTCCAAATCTTAAAAGGCTGCGCGCACTTGAGCCTTCTGACAATGGGAGTGTCCATAGGCGGCGGTATCACTCATCACGTGAGGCTCCTGCCCGTTTGCCTCCTATTGCATTAAAAAAAACACCTAACAAACATACTGTCAGATTTAATACTAATACAACAGAATCTGGTTACGTCTTATACAATGTTGAGTATTAACTGTAGTCTTGTATAATGGACTCTTGGTAAAGCAATAAAAATCGGCAGTATAACAACCATAACGTCTCTGTTTCCGTCTGCACAGTGTTTACTTGCGTCTAGACTAAGTACTTGGGCATTGACTGCTCTGTTTTATGGCGGCTTCTTGGCTCCACTTCCTAAATAAAATACGAAGGGATGAATTAGTGATGTTTGTTAGGCGATTTAGATGTGTAGAATGTTTATAAGGCGAAGTTGAGGTATAGTTATTTCTGTCTTAGTAAATAGTGGCGCTTATTATAAGCATTCTATTATTTGTTATTATATCTAGCCCCTAGATATGCTGAGGCTAAAATACAAGACACAAGATCGTCTAGAATAATAAAAAGTTAATATATTTGAACATACAAATGCATATTATGAACGTATCATTATTTATTTGCCTTTTCGTTTTATATTGATATTGAATTTAATGTTTTTTTTACAATTCTTATTAGCAATGTACCATCTTATATTGGTGTGGTGACATCACCGTATGTTAATGCGGCCCAGACCGGTCCCTAGAGCAACGCCGAAAACCTGCTGCAATTACGACCAAGCCATAAACACGACCGCGAAAGCAGATTGACTCAAGTTCATGACATCACTGATGCGAATATACAAAATTTAACGTCACTTTAACGGAAATAATTTTTTATTTTAATTTCATGAGAAAAATAATATTTTGTGTACCATTTGATTTAGGCAAATGTGTTAATATATTTAAACTGTTTTATCATGACTAACAAATTATTAAACTGCTGTCTATTATGAAATGTGGTCTATGAATTTTGTTTCTCTGTAAACCTGCTGTAAGGTTTTTCATATATTGTAAGACAAACTTAAAGTAAGGTCGCAGTATATTTTAATAGCCCGATCAGACTCAATAACTATCGCAACATAACCTTGCTTCGAAGAAAACGAAACTATTGTATGCAGACTTTTAAAAAAGTCCGAATAATTAGGTTTATAATCGGACCGCGTGTATTACTTTAGTATCTAAAACATAACATAGGAAGAACTACTAATTTCTTGAGGAGAAAATCATTAGCTCTCCAATAAGAGATTACGTTGTTTAAGATCTTCGAGGCTAATCAATGACGATTTCCAAATCAATAACTATAGCTGTGTATAGCAGTCATCTAAGTGATTAGTATAATAATACTGTGTCATACGTATATATTTAAACTATTTTTACATACCGTTCAATAAATTCTATTTCGTGGCTATCTTTCCTGTTAACCGCAACCGATATTTCCACTAGTAAATAAAATGTAAACGTCAATTACTCATAATAACCTTCCTGTTCGTTTGGCATTGGCTCTGCTATAGAATAGGTTTGTTGAAAAGACCCGAGTCCCACGCATTGGTGATTAGGGCTAGTACTTGCACTATCCATGAATGTATGTGATTTTGTTATTAGATGACGCAAGCCTGCATTTGTAGTATATCGCGAAATGGCCTTAACTTGAGCACATGTTTTCCTTAGTGGAAACATGATATGATTTAAATAGCGTAATATATTGAATGCCAGCGGGCGGTTAAACCAAAGTTGTTAAAAACAAAAATCGCTCATTGGGTAATAAATTAGTGGGATATGGTTTAGGTATGTTTCACTGAAATTAAAACCCTTATAACGTGTTCCATTAAGATTAATGTCAGCCTAGAGGCTTCAGTGTGTGTGTATGTCTGTGCTGTATGATTTAGACCCAAATGTCAAAGGCTGATCACCTACTTACCTATATGGAAACGTTATTGATCACAAAATACATAGAGAAATATGAGACCAGAGCTGTCCCAGTTTTCGTCAGATTTCGATAAGGATAAATTCTATTAAAAATGGCACCGCACTCAAAGTAGCTCACACATTATATAGTCAAGAGGATATCAAAGTGTGTTGAGCAAAGGATCTCTTCATTTTTTGTTTGGTATGAAAGAAACTGACTACAAAACAGCATTAATTAATATTAATGCTGAACCTGCGCCTAGGTACTCCATTTTAAAGTCAAATGACTATTTAATGAGGGATGCGCTGTGGAGCTTCTACTTTATATCACGAGAACTGGAAAAATCTGTTATTGTGTTCGACTCAGACAGAACTCTAGTTAATTACTTTTCAGACGATCTCAATGAAGGTATTGTTTTTTTTTAAGTTTTACGTTACCATTGTATATTACAGTGGATTCATGTTGACAATAATTACCGGGCACACCTGGGAGATTTTTTCATGCGATGTTGACAATGGATTGTTCAATTGAAAGACAGAATAATCATTTATTTGATTAAATAATAACAACAGGATATACAAAATTTAACTTTATTACAAATAGTTCTACTTTATTAGAAATGGTTTTATTTAAAATGTAAGCTAAGTAATTATATAACACAATTATTAATCTACATATTTTATACAAGTAATTACTTAAATGTTACACAATACTTATATGTATATTAATTTTTTTTGTAAGTATTAGTTCTTCTAATACATTTGTATGTAAAATAGTTGAAAAGTTATTTGACTCAGAGATTTTCTCAATAAGAACTAAGTCTCACACAAAGGCGCTTACGTGACGAATCAATAGGTAACAATGGTGATATAAAAACCTCGTTGTTAATGCCCCTCTCATTTCAAAGTTTTCATATTTCATGGAAATGTCATGACGAAGCCCCTATTCACGCGTGATATAATGCGATCAAAACGCGAACAAAGCTGGAAATAGATAATTCGTAAAAGGTAGAATACCTCGTTTGTTTTATTTACAAAAGCTTGCCAACGCTCGGCACACTGATACATTGATTATTAAGAAGTAAACTAAATTCAAGATTTGATGTGCAATGCGTAAAAACACGAAAAAAAACATATCGATTCATAAATTACAAAAAGTTATGGAAAATTGATTTCAAAGTGCGAGGAGAGCTACTATGGATATTGGATATCCAAACCTCGTTTATCAGAATGCTCAATTTGGATATCGGTGAGTTCTGGTCAAAAGGCGTTCTTCTGGCCAAGAGGCTGTGCAACACTCTGCTCCTCAGCATAATACTGAGCCAGGGCCAATTACAACAACAGCACACACGCATATACTTAAAACTAAAAAAAAAATATCTCCCATTTTTTTTTCGTTATTATGATTATTGTTATTTTGTGTGTTGTGTCTATGTCTTCTGATATTAGGGACAAATGGGGTTATGGGATGCCTGAGGAATGTTTTATTGCGATTCTCCAATGACAACAGCTAAAAGTGATGCCTAGTTTCGTATATTGGCAATTCTTTTTTCGAGATGCTGGGGAAAAGTAGATGCCATTTATATTTTTTGTAATTGCTCGATCGCTATCTGCCTGCATTTATTTCAAGGTTTCCTTTTTTAAACAGTTTTTAGAAATATCAGGGGACTAATAATGGCATTTTAGTACGAAAGGGCTCTTTTTCTTACTTATATATAATATATTGACATGAACGTGTTTTTAAAATTAGTATTGTCTATAAATCGGCATGGATGTTGTCCGTCTTTAGTCGCCATTACATCGACAACTATTGCAGTATTATTAAAGTTAAATCAGGAGTAGAACAGAAAATTATTTATATGGAAGTTTATTTTGAGGAAAGCTATTAATAGAATTATTGCGTTAGTTTCCAAGCTACGCAGAACGTATGTCCTCTTTTTATCCTTTTACAACAATACAGTCTGCATTAGTATTAGCTGTTTATGAAGGTTGGTCAGTCTAATGCCGTTCTAGCAGTTAAAAGAAGTTGTCAGTCACTAAAACATTATCTACTTTAAATATGGTTGTGTGGTTTCACAATAGCATATATTATGTATACCTTGAGGTTGTGGGCAAGTCCCAAAGCTGAAACTGCCCTAGGTTAGCGTGTGTAATTTTTAAGGGTTGGAGGTAGATTACACAACCTTTTTTTTTATTTATTATTATATAATTTTTTTTTTATTTTTACATTCGAGGTGGAAATGCATTTGCATCCCCTGCCCTAACAAGTTGCAGGGGTATGTGGGACTTGACCCACACCAAAATCTCTGCTATTCAGAAACTGGGTGATACCCACTGCAAAACACCTCGACAAATTCCTACAAAGCTGCGTTACAGAGGCTCTGGAGTCGCTATCGAATTCAACCGGGAGATTACACAACCTAGCTACTGCCTAATGTACAATAAATATTTTGACTTAAAGATAACTCCGTGAAAAATGTCTGCCAGATGGTACCATAATGGCATTCCTCCGGATAAAGGGCTCTGCATACGCCAAGAATAATATCGGATTTTTTTTCGTATGTTGAAAGAGACGTAAGTGTTGGATGGCCCACTTGTATTTGTTTAGACATTTTGCATCACTACCCTCTTTCTTATATTGTTCTAATTAGTGACTTAACATTCCTATAGTTAAATTTGATCATTGCCCCGGCTGTGCTTTAATGTGCGCATTTTAACATTGATCAACTGTGAAGGAAAATATCGTGTGGCAACCGGCTTGCCTTACATCCAAAAAGTCGACAGCGTGCGTCAGGCACAGGACTTGCCTATAGATTAACAATTCACTATGAAACACATATATACAAACATCTTTGGGCCAAATCTAAAAAGTTAGTACTGACTCTGATTTATTTATATCACATAGGTTTTATATATATATTTAAATAATTTATAATATGTTTTCTGTTTACCTAAGTAATCAAATAACCCGAAAATATCCACAAATCATATTCCTTTTGTAAAGTTTTAATGTATTAACGACGAACTTGAACGACTGCGTTTCACTTATTACATTTACTTCATGTCACAGTATACTCGTGTATGTAACGCCTAAACCGAGTTACCGTATAAATAACGCGGTCGGCGGTTTATTGCACAGTTTAGGGCGGTAACGTCACCGATTAAAATAGATAAGTACTCGCGTTTCATTATGCTAATGTTTTTTTAAATACTCTGTTAGCAAGTGTATCTGGTAACACTTGAGAGAGAGATTCAATGGAGATGTTGAAGCTATTCAAGATGGTTCAGTTCTTGGAAGCTTTATGCTAATTGCAGGTCACTGATGATTTTCTTCATATACGAATTGATGTTTTTCTCCAAAATCAATCAAATGTAGTTAGGTTTCATGTGTCGATGGGACTACAGCTGCATGAGAGAGTGGTTTTTATTAAGACACATTTAGCAAGGCTTAACAATGTATTAACGTTCTACTTATAATGGCTTTTCGATTCGGTGCAGAAATAAGTACAAAAGGCAGCCTGCGTGTCTACTGCCGAACTATGAAGGTTGTGGACACCCAGGGGGAAATTACGACTTGGTAGTCTAGTCTAGGAAAATTGTAAAGAATCTTGTAAGCTAAAACCTACGTATACAATTGTGTAGCGCTTTGCACAAGCTCGAGATAATTGTACATAAAGTTTTGGACGAAAGAGTTCGTTGTTAAAATTATTTTTTTTAGTTTGAAATCAGTTTAGAGCTATTCCGTACTAATGAAATTCCACCAACTTCCGTTTTCAAATTAAGTCTGAGTGCTTCCGTTAGGCGTCCTCACGACCTCATTTGTCATAACGGAGGCGTCTACGGAAAATAATGTCATCTCGCTGGGTTATAAAAGTTTTTCTCCTGCCATCAAATATATTTAATTTGCTTACTGATTAAGATATTAGTATGTCTTAGTTTAAACAGATTTAATGTGACCACTTCTTATTTTTATATTTTGTTTCTTACAGCTATCGAATTCGTAACGAATATGATATTAATGAATTAAGTAACCAGAAATTATTTTCATAATATATATGTCGCAGCCAACTTGCTCAATTAGCCGTTCAATTAACAGCCTAGCCGTTTAACTAACGCCCTAAAAGGTATTCAGCCAGTTGAGAAACCGCTAGGTAAACGACTTGGATCGTTGACATATTTCGCGTGGTTTCTGAAACGGGACAATCTTGCATCCTACAGTTCATTTTGGGGACACCGGGACTCGTATTTGGGAAAACGGACAGTCCCGTTCAAAACGGGACGTCTGGTCACGTTACGCATACGCCTACCGCGCGTTAATAAAATAAAGAGTTATGTAGTAATTCTCCAATAAAGTAATAATAAGAAAATGTACAAAATCGATGACAGTGTATTCTAATTATAATTAATGAGCAAGCAAGGGTTATCTCGCCACGGTGTAGGGTTTAACGAACCCATTATTTTAACTGATAACAACTAACATTGACATTTAAATATATAAACCTAGAAGATAATAGTGTACAGTTATAGTTTAATGTAATGCACAATGGATGAGAGTTAGACTCTCCTGGATGCCGAGTCCACCGACCTATTTTAATATATGTCTTTATTTACTAACACTTCGTTGCAGAAGTATAATACAATTATTGCTATTATATTAATGCGGTCTTATTGCTTTCGAGCGATCTCTTTCAGGCAACCAATATACAGAAGGATGAAAAACGTTTTCAATGTATAATTTTGAAATTTCCAACTAAGACGATTATAATATGTTATTAACAAACTATATAACTATATAGTTATCTATTTTTTAATACTTAGGTCAACTAAAACGGCATATCGTGTATTTATTGCATTTAATTATATAATTCAAATAAAAAAAAACACAATTTATTGATATTATAGACGACTAATAACTTTGAAAAAAGCTTATCTAACAACCGTTCCATATTTAAATTGTGCTTGATAATTGGAATATAGAAAATAATAAATATTATTTTGTTACAGGTATATCATTACACATGGCACCTTACACTCAATATCATTAAACCTTACCTTCTTAGACTTAGGCGGTAAGTACATAGATAATATATAATTTATAATTATTTATGTCAGTATGTTTATGTCACAGGACAATTGCTAAGTGCTAGGAAGCGGAACTTTCACGTACATTATGTCCAGTATACCTGTGAAGTTCTTTATTGAATTGGTTTATACGATAACCAGTGGTTGCTGCGTATTTGTTAGGTATAAATATTATACATGTCATTCGATACGTTGGGTAATATTACCCATAGTAGTAGTAACTAGCATAAGTAGGTGTGTCTTTAGTATCCTTCATATAAAATTTGGGTCTATAACAACAAGAAAATACAAGAAAATGTTAAATGCGAAGAATAAAATCCATTGGTGTATGACTGGTTTGATTTGAATTTTCATTTTGAAATTTGCGTTATGCATTCAGAGTTGAGAGGCGCACGTCTGTCTTGTATTTATAAATATAGCTAGATATAACATTTATTAACAAAACATACAAATTAAAAATAATAAAAGTTTTTTTTTTTAAAGAACAAGGTACGTTTTAAGTGTGTGGCTGTGGTTGTAATTGGCCCTGGCTCAGCATTTTGCCAAGGAACAGACAGTTCCACAGCGCTGGTCATTCTAGAGACCACAACAGCTCGTCTGCGCCTCAGTCGCCTAAAAAAAACTTATTCTTAGTTGAAAAAAAAATTCTACTAAAAATTATATATATTATAATATATAATATAATATATTTATAATAATTCATGTTTTATTATATAAACTATAGTTTAAATAATAAAAACCAACCAGTGCGGAGTCAAAAATAAATAATTCATCTTCACGTTTGCATATCACTTACGGGCAAATAAGAGTGTCATTGTATGTAAGAGGCATTGTATTGCGTGGTAATTGGTGAAATTGCCCGAAACAATGGAGGCTTCGATATTATTGTTCTTTTATGACTTTACAGTTGGTACAATAGTATTCGTATGGACGGACAGGGTTTAAATATTATCTGAGGCAATTTCAGAAATATTTTCAATTTGCTGTTAGGGTGAGATGCAGAAACGTGACTTGGTGAAAAGCCTGGATTGCGTCATTAAAGTGTATGGGTTTTGACACACGGGTGCCCTAGTTCAATAATCTGAATCTGAATATGCCCTTACAGGCTGAAAGAAGTAGAATTAGAATAGATGTTTTTGTTATTATTCATAACTTAGATCTTGAACAAAACATTTTATTATTAAGTGTATTAGTGGTGAAGTGTTCCTTGCCAGCACTAGTACTCTGTAACTCCCAATGGCGAAACCTCAATGTGTTAGTTGTGACGTAATCGCCGGAAACGGATGGAAGTACATCGAAATTGCCACGGATCCACGATAATGTGGTATTGTATACTGTTGCGTTTGTCCGCGTCCCTATAAGAACCAATAAATTTAAATTTAGAATAACTAATTTCTTTTTAATCGGGAATAAATGAACATTCTTCTTCTTCTTGTAGTGCCTCTCCATTACTAGAGGTTGGTAGTCAGCTCCTCATACTTTTTACATTACGTTCCCGATATTAATAATGTTTTGTTATTATTTAGTAACTTACAATTTTAAAGGCGATAAGAATCAGGTGAAATATGGAACTTTAACAATGTTAGTGGCGACAGGCCAAGCAAGGTGAATGACCTCTTATCGGGTCCGTTCATTCTACCTGTTGTATCGGAGCTAATTATACCTGACACGCTCCATCGATAGCCAAGTCGGAGCATTCTAGTTCAATAGGTGTAATCATTTACATTTATTTATGCGGGAATCATTTATATGTTGTGCGATATAAGGAGATTTATAAAAAATTAAAAAAAAAAAATTCTTTATTCAATAACAAGCAACATTGTTTTAGCATGTATAGGAGTAATTGAACTAAGTTTTATTATACATTTAATCCGACATATTATTCGAATATTGACAATTAATAATTCGCATGAAATTTCGTGTAATTATGTATTATATGAATTACATACATACAGTCGTGGTCAACTAATTAGAGACACTATCACAAAAAGAGCAAGAGCTTCCTTCGACATCAATAAATGTTTCTAATCACGAAGCTTTGAAGTTTTATCATTATAAACAAGTTAAGGGATATTAATTTTAAATATTTAGTGGCCAAGAAAAGGAAAAGCTACTTGCCGCCACAAGTTTTTCTACCTAAACTACACTGCTACTTTCTCATACTGATTAATGACTGGCCAACTAATTAGGGACAGGAGGAAATTTGACTATTAATTTAAAAATAACGAGAAAATGTTAAGTTTTAATAATGCAAAAAGTATGCAAACAAAATTTTTATAACAAAGAAAATAAAAAACATAAGTTTTAATAACCAGTATGGTTGCCATTATTGGTAATCACCATTTGACAACGGCGAGGCATTGACGTAATTAAATTGTTGCATGTTTCTATTGAAATATTATTCCACACCTCTGTAAATCTCTCGTAGAGCTGATTTTGAGTGCCGGTACGTTGAGCCGCAACTTTTTTTTTAACTTCGTACCACAAATGCTCGATTGGGTTTAAATCTGGGCTGTTTGCAGGCCAATCTAGTACCGTCACAGACTGTTGTGCCAGGAAATATTTCACTGATTGAGCTGTATGTTTTGGGTCATTATCGTGTTGGAACGTCCAGGTCACCGGTAAAACTTCTTCAGCATATGGTATCATATTTTCTTCTAAGATTTGCTTATACTGATACTGATCCAGTTTGCCTTCAATTTTTTTTACGGGCCCTACTCCATGTCCAGAAAAACAGCCCCAGACTTGAATATTTCCGCCCCCATGTTTTACTTGTTTCTTGGTGTATTTAGGATTCATTTCTGTTTTTATAGGACGTCGCACGTATTGTCGGCCATCTGATGAAATTAAATTTATCTTAGTTTCATCTGAAAATAATACATTTTTCCACTGAGCTGGAGTCCAATGTCCATACTTTCGAGCAAACGCCAGCCTTGCTTGTTTGTGTTCTTTCTTCAGCAACGGAACTTTTCGTGCAACTCGTCCAAATAGCTTTGCTTCAACTAGACGCCTTCTAACGGTTCTTGCTGATACGCCGACATTCGGTTCAGGTCCAAAAACTTCAGCCTTAATAACTGTAGAACCTTTAAAGGGGTCTTTCTTGGCTAGAATGACCATCCTGCGGTCATCTTGTGGGGTAGTTTTTTTTGGCCTCTTCTTTCTAGGAACACTTTCAGTTGTATTGTGGGTTTTAAAATGGCTCACTGCATTGCATATCATATTTTTGGAACAGTTCAGATGATCAGCTATTTTCCTGTAAGGCCATCCACGTTGATAAAAATTAATTATCACTTTTCTCATTGTTGCGTCACAACTCTTGGTTCGACCCATATTTTAAAAATTACTGTTATTGTATTGTACGTACGAAACTAATGTTACGATTCAGAATGGCGCCAAAATCAATTTTACGCAGAAAAAAAAACTTTTTTATTTTTATTTTTTTTAATTTAGAACACGGTAATTTTACTGTCCCTAATTAGGTGGTCAGGACGTAAATACCATAAATATCGATTCAAGTGATTTGATTGAAGTATTTATTAGTTTAGTCACGTATTATTTTTGTTTATTTTGTGTATTTTGGTAAGGTTTCATAATAGTTATTATCACTATAGTGTAATAGGTAGAAGTATTAATATTAATGAGTAATACAGAGGTATGAATATTTAATATTGTTTAGTGTTATATTTGTCCCTAATTAGTTGACCACGACTGTATATGGTTATCTGTGGGACAGTGTATTAAGGATTTTTTTATGAAGTCCTGTTTTACATATTATGTTATTTTCTTGTTCTTCTTGTAGTGACTCTCCACTACTGGAGGTTGGCGGTCACCTCGTCATACTTCTTCTTATTCTTCGCCAAGGTATCTGTTGTTCTACGCTGGACACTCCCGTCCATTCTCTGATATTGCGGAGCCACGACTTCCTCCTTCTGCTGTCGCGTCTTTTCCCCTCGACCTTTCCTATCATGATGACTTGAAGAAGTATATATTTTTTTTATATAGGCAAGTTACAGTGGTAGGCAAACTTTTTTAATGGCGGGCCACAAAGTTGAAGAAATTCTAGAGTTGGGCCAGAATTATAAAAATGCAGTGTGTGTTAAATTCAATCATAACATTACAAGTAGAATCTACTTTTTCTTCATCGTTCTTCATCTATCCATGTCGATGGACCCTTGGCGGATTATACACTTTCGCGGGCCAGAGTTTGTCCGCGGGACGAACTTTGCCCATCACTGATCTAGTGGCTTTACAAAGTATTGATTGTATATCAAAATGTGTACCGTAGCGACATCTAGTGTAGTTAATGTTAACTGTATCTATGTAATTGTCTATGATAAAATATACAAATCAGTCTGTCTTTTCCTACACACTCGGTTGTTTCAATTAAGACAAAGCCGTAGATTTCGTAGATTAGAACTCCTGCTTTGTATCATTAGACTTAAATGCGCATTTAAAACTCGCTCGTTCGGTGACGGACAATAGTCTGAGGAAACCGGCATGACATAGATACACAAGTCGACGGCGTGTGTCAGCACAGAATGCTGATCTCCCAACTTGCCCAGAATAAAAACTGGGTAACGAAACAGGAACGAACAGATACAGGATTTTTGAGAAAATTTGAGGCTCCACCTAAACGGTTGTATTGTCTGGCCTGTTTCGTTCATTTTGGAGTACCTACTAAGAATAATGTACATAAATATATAATAATAATAATATAGCCTTTTAATTCCGACACTCCATTATATCTCGGAGTTCGGTGTGCCTCTTGGCAAAGGCCTCCTCTAACCCTTTCCACTGTTCTCTATTTTTTTTTGTGCGATGCTAAATATATATATATTGTGTTTTTTTTGTTAGATGGTGGTCTGATCTTCCCGCGGCGACCAACCTTGGTGGGAAGACATAAATATATAATATTAGATAATTTATTTTTTGTTATGTGCGATTTCGTTTAATAAACATAGTCTTTGGGCTGTTTTAAATGACCTGTCATGATAGTTTGTTGAACTTTGTGTCAGGTGTGCCAGGTCAGTTGGGAGCAGCCGGATGCATCTGGTATCGATTTGCGGATCCGTGTTTATAGGTCATCCGGGTTCTGGGTCCGATCAATTAAATGCTGTTTGACGTTGTGCGTTTCTTTGTGCGTTAACAAGGAATTAATACGTCATACAAAACTATAAATACCACATTTTATATACTAATTATTGATATGGGTTACGGACGATTGAAGAAAATTTTCATTAGATTAATAATTTAGACGTTTAATGAAGATTTGGACCAATCTAGCCAGAAAAGTATGTCACTGCCAGAAATCAGAATTTGGAGGAGGCCTTTGCCAAAAATGGGCACACAGATACACTAGAAGAGGATTAAAATTGATTTTTTAAGATAAATGCATCTGAATAAAGACTCTTATTATTATTATATATCTATAGAAAAACAATTTACATTTTTACACTCACAGGAGCAAAACTAATTTATTAAATACGTAATATACATGAGCTACGGATCCTGTCAGTCTCCATTTTCCTTAATAAAATGGCAATGACTTCTCCAGAATTGCAAAAGTGCAGTCCCGTTTGAGGACCTCATTAACAGACACTCCAATTTAGGTTATGGGGTTCGAACAAAGGCAAAGGGATGATTCGAGGGGGTGTTTGATCGATGCGTAGGTAAAAATCGGAGCTTTTGTGGTGCGTGTCTTCTAACCTACTATGTTCGTAATCATATAAAGCTGCACGTCCCCTTGAAATACATGTACATTTAAAAAATATACAAACTAGCTAATATTTTTCCAATTTCTCTGTTAAAATCTGCGAAAGTCTTTAAAGAATAAATAAATTGACATAGTTTTCCATTAATTTTTATTTTAATATATTTTTACGACTGGTTAATCTAAGTTTATCCGTAAATTAATAAAAAATCAATTGCGGTACTATTCTATGGTCAGACAGCTACAGTGGCCACGTTAATTATGTAACACATAATTTATTAATAGGACAGTAACGTTTTTGTTATAAATATTCAAAATACAATATGATGTGCAGACCTGAGCTGTATAAATTTCGGCTCTGTATATCGAGGGTAAACAACGACTGCTATTGTTACATTATAAAATAAAAAAGATATCTTTTAATCGGTAGATATCCCTCATCGGCAAAGAAGACTGAGAGAAAAAGCCGGCGTAAAAAACTCTCGGCACTCTTTATAGCAAATCATCATACAAAAAAAAGTGGTTTTCAAATGAAACACCATGATTTCAATTTAAAAAAAATTGAATTCGTTGATGGTATATATTTTAGTGGTGGATAAACAAATAAAACTGATCTAACAAAGCTAATTAGTGTAAAGTTTTATCGTAGTTGTGGAAATCAGCGACGACCACGCAATATCCTGCGCCGGATGTGGGTGGTTTTCCCGGGAAATGGGGGTGGGGGTGGGAGAGGAGGTTGGATGTTCGTCGCCATGCTTATATTTAGGGTTGTTTGTTTACTATAGAGTTGGTTTTGATAGTATATGCGGTCGTTGACCAAGCTGATTTGTGTTACTGACCGATTGCAAAAATATTAAAAAGTAGTACTTTTTTAAAATGAGTTTAGTTTTTTGCTTTATTAAATCATATCAAATCAAATCAAAAATATCTTTATTCATATAGGTAAACATGTACTAATATGAACGTCAAGAAAAACAAATTAAATTAATTGTAAATTTACATTTACAAACAGTTCGCAATTCAAGGGCGTAGAGCGGGTAAGAAGAACTGGCAAGAAACTTTCCGCCACTCTTTTCAATCGCCAAGTTTTTAATACAAATTGTTTGAACTGGAGCAAATCAATCCCAAGAATTAGGATCATTTAAGTATTCGTCACATTTATAAAAGTCTTTATTAATTAATTTACTTTTAACAAGGGCTTTGAATTTATTTAGTGACAGTTCTCTAATTTCGCTTGGGAGTTTGTTGTAAAAACGAATACAATTTCCATATAAGGAGTGGTTTATCTTCTGGAGCCTGGTTAGACGCACACTCAAATTAGTTCTATTACGCATATTATACTGGTGAAAGTCACCATTTGTTTTAAAATTAAGTGTATAACATATAATTTATTAGAGTAGAGAGCTTTGCTAAGGTTTTTTAAGCTTTGTGGTGGGTACATTTCCATGATTAAATTTACAAAGTATGATATTTTGTTATATTATGTACTTTAGTTTATGAAAATGTATACCTATTATTGTGGGATCAATGGAGTGGGAAAAGGGTAATTGTGGTTATGGTGCAAATTACTATTTCGATATGAAATGTCATACGCCTTGTCTTCCTATAGTGGTCAGACGGTCGTGTTAATATTTGCCAGACAAGACTCCGCACTTTGTGTTTTTAGATCTGTTCGATAATGCAATATGTTACGAACCAGTTGCTCTATAGTTTATAAGTCTTGGCGTCTGACGGCTGCGCATCTATTTGATTGATTGATTTTAAAGAAAACACTTTTTTACCGCATTGAAGCTGTGTATTATTATAAACTTATAATTATTTAACATAAACAACTCCGGGGAAATAAATACAGATAATTTAATTTATCTGTAGACAGCTGTGATACTTTTGACATTAAACAATCAATCAATCAAAAGTCATTTATTCATATAGGTAACATAATGTACACTTATGAACGTCAAAAAAAAATAAATATACATTAAATGATTCTAATTTTCCATTAACTGCTAGTTCTCAAATGAAGGGCGTAGAACGGAAGAGAAGAACTGGCAATAAACTCTCCGCCACTCTTTTTAGTCGCCAAGTTTTTTTAGACAATGTTTGTAAGGAGCTGCAACCATTACACCAAACACCTTTTTTCTTCAGTCACCGTGACTACGCACGCTGTAAAGCACGAGAAACATATAAAATTATGTAAAATAATTATAAGTGTATAATAATTCATAGCTTCAATCCGGTATAAAAGTGTTTTCCATACATATGTAAAAGCTATATTGATTGATTTTGTTTAGCAATTTGGTAATTTATATATTAGGCCTCTAGCCCGTGGATTTTAGGTATACGAATAAGATTCTGAGCTGAGATTTAGTGCTACGTGAAGAACGTGATTAATTTCGTACGTTTTCTTACAACGCCAAAAAAGATATAATAGTGTATTTTTTATAGTTTGTTTCTTCACAAAAGTACTTTTCATT
Source organism: Pieris mannii (assembly GCA_028984075.1). Classification (NCBI taxonomy): domain Eukaryota; kingdom Metazoa; phylum Arthropoda; class Insecta; order Lepidoptera; family Pieridae; genus Pieris; species Pieris mannii. The sequence continues at coordinate 2,602,628 of CM054780.1, forward strand.
GTTATTGTAAATGACATTCAAAAAGAAAGTCTCTAGGCGTTTTTCACCAACGCAATTCCCCTACAAAAAAGCACAGTCTAACCGCAAACACTTTCACCGCACTCTCGCTGGTTGTATAACGAATACAAAGAAAACCTCACAATACATTCCGTTAAACGGCGAAATGCGTGAGTTCAGCGTCGTTTTAACGGGCAGTCGTAAACGACTTGCTTAAACCGTCTAAGAGTAAACTCTATAGACGGTTTAAAGCAAGCCTCAAAGTCGTTCATTGCGTCCGTTGGCAAGCGAAGTGGTAGTTTAAATATTTAGTTGCGCAAGTTTGACAGTATTGTATTTTTTTATGTAAATAAAATAATTGTATAGAAATAGTACACGAGAAAGTCACTTAGACGAACCGTTATTTCGTTAAATTTAAAAATTTAGAACGAATATAACCTTAATATTATAAATGCAGCCTTTTGTGTTTGGTTTTGTCGTTATGGCATATTTCAGAGGGATCTTACAATGCCACAAAATAATTTACATTATAAAAATAGAGGTGTTCTATTTTCCTTTAAATTCATGATGTGTATTAAAATATTTAATTATTAACGTATTTAATAATAAATATTTTTAAGTATTACTTGTACTTTCGGTACATAGTTCCTACATATTAAATACGAGACGTAGGCTGTTATTTACATTAACTCTCAACTGGGTGTGTTTCAGCAATGAGGTGGGGCTCGTAGCTTATCAACCGCAAGGTCGTATTGTCATGTTTATGGTGTTTGCGGTTAAAATCCCTTTTAGATATTATTTTTTGTACAGGACATTGGAAAAAAATATTTATTTTATTATAGCGTTGATGGACTAACAATCTTCAGTATTCCGGAGATGGGCATTTCGTATATGATAAACAAAACTGGAATATATATTTATTTAACATAATAGGTTACCATTACGGGCCACCCCAATGCGCTAAGCTCGAGAGATATTTGTATTCAATAAAATTGATATACATATTTGCACAGGTATATGGATATCTATGTGAGATTGAGCGGGCCCTATCTCTTCAATCTCCAGCATTGTATTTCCCTGTCGCTCTTTCAAACAAAATACAAATATTGTGGTTTTTATTTTAATATCACCATCACGTGAATGTTGAGGCTATTCAACTCCTAAAGATTACGGGCCTAGTGAGAAGATTGAAAATGACAAAACTATTTGAACGTTAGTTTTCAGTGCAAAACAGTTGTAAGTGAAAAACACAAGAACAGATTGTCGCCTCCTTATTAGTTACTGTAAGATGTGTTATTTGACACTGTATTATGGTTTAGTAAATTTTTTGCAACATAATTCATTGTAGCTACAAAAAAATATTATTAGAAGTCAATTAGACATTTTAGATGAATAACAACTATCAGACTCGGACAAGCGTTGCTGTGGCTAAGGTTTTTGTTCAACTATTCAAGGGAAACGTTAGGAGAACTTATGTGAAAGGTAGGTTTTTAACACAGCGCCATCTATTAGACTTGTATCAAATAATAAACAAATATTTTCAATAAAATAATATTGCGGGTAAAAATTGCATACGGTGTGCAAAATTGATTGATGTCGCTTCGGTAGTTTAGAAGTCCATCACGAACAAACAAGGTGACACGTGATTTATATACATATATTAAAATTATAAAATAATCTTAAGAAGGCTAACAAGAATGTGATAACGACTCATTAGCTGTTGTTTTTTTCGCATTAGAATCAAATATCTGTTTTCTTGTCGACGCTATTGTTAAATAAATAAATATAACTAAGGGAAAGGTTTTGTTTCGTTTCGTGTTGAAATGTAAACGCCAGAGTCTTTTCCTACATAAAAACAGGAAATTTAAATATTCAACAGCAAATTGTTCATGCGAGAATTTTATATATAAATTACATTAATTACAAAAAAATACCAATTAAACTGCAGTTTTCCAGGAAAACTGAAAATTCATCACATGTTGAACCGTCATTAAGGTGCGGTTCGCGTGAGGTGGCACGAATTACGAATTTTTAGCATAGGATAGGTATATATACCATGTTAATTATAGCATGAGTAGTTTGTAAGCCCTCTTAATGGATTCCCTTCTTTAATAAAATCCCAGAGGCTCTTTTATCTCGGCCTTTTAATAAATTTAAGAAATGTATTGAAGAATAGCCGTGTAAAAAGGCTTACTATAAAGTTAGCGATTATCTAGTTGATAAAAGGGCTTGGGACTAGTGCTGGGCAGGTTACTTCTAATTACACTTTAAATGTTTTAATGTATTTTGTTCTGTGAAAAATATCACATGACGTGTTTTCGCCATAGCGTATTGCTCGGTAAGCTATGAATAAATAATATGGCGACGTCTGTGCATCGATCCGTCAACTGAGACGAGACTAAGTGACACCATGGCTGAGGGACAGGCGTAATATTTGTTGTCTTTTTCATGCATAAACTCTGGTAACGAATTTAAAAAAAACCCACTACGCTCCATACGCTCCGCTTTGTGCAGATTTGTCTGTTTACAAATAATACGTTCATATTAGGAGAAAATGCATTTTGTAAAACTAATATAATATTTCGAGTCATATGACCATAGACGCAATCGAAATTTACAGGCCGGTTTTAATTAATTCCAAATTTAAATTTTAGAAAAAAATATGCTTGCAATAAAGTCTATGTGTAGGTGGTTTATGTCTTTCGCACGTTGTCTTCCGTATATCGGCCACCAACTTCTCGTCTTTAACTGCATTAAAGGGAGTAATTTGCGTAACATATTATGCTTGCATTTTCTGTTGTCTGTGACTACATGCTCAACGCACAGTCATTTTTAATATACATGGCGGGTTTAATGTTTTATACATGCATCGCTTTTTAATCAAGGTTCCCTTTGTGTTCGCCGGAATAGAGGTGTGATGTGAAAACATGTGTATGTAAGTGACATCTTTTGATTATGTTTTTAATAACGCTTGGGAACATAGAATTTTTACTTCTTCCATTGCGAACTTCTTTTTGTAATAAATACTATTAGTATGTAATAAATAAGAGTTATTTTATTCTGTACCTGCCAGTATTTTTCTTACTATGTGAGTTTATATTTGAGAATCCAACTCCACTGCCGATACAGTGGTATTAAAGTGTTGTAAACGTCAAGATTATGTACATAATAAATCATTATAATGCATACCGAGTATTCGACCGTGTGATGTATTGCGACCAGACGCGCTGAAATTTCGTCTGGATATACATAATCTATGATGGTTGGAATTTTTGATACCACAATACAGTTCTAAAGAGGATGTAAGTCTGGTCTTAACTGAAATAAAAGCGTTCAAGATTATTTTTCCGTTACATATTAACATCACGGGATTATACATCATATTTCAACAATATCTGATAACTTCATACATCGCTGACCTCACAGTATCCTTTCTTTGAAATTGTCACCACGTGGGGACGAACTTCAGTCTGTTTCTTGCTTCCTTTTAAATTTAAATTTACCTTGCACTCCGATCGGGAATCGAACACGATATCGCAAGCGCCACGGTAAACATAGAGACTCACTTTCTTACGCACGCATAAAAACTAAAGTATATATAATTGAATTATTGTTTTAATATTAAAACATTACCATTGACCTGGTTCCATGCAGCGTGACGTAATGCGAACGTGCGATTCTGTTATAATAGTTATTATTAGTGATAATGAGTCATTATGTTTTAATTATTATATTTAAGTTGAACAAATGACATCACGGGCTAACCTAGAGGAAAATCGTTTACGTTTTATTATAATCAGTGCTTGATTTTACGTGATGTGTTCGCGTACGTACTTTTAGTACGGGGATTGGTTTATTTGTCAAACACTGTAGGAGCGGTAATGGAAAATATTTTTGAGACTAAGGCTTTAGCATGCTACTCTCATAACTGAGAAGGTAGACTCCGTCTACGACTGTTGGACACACATTAGATGTACTTTCTGTCTATTGAAGCCAATATATAAGAAAAGTACACTCTCGATGCGCATTTTACTTTACCTCGTACGGTGAAACTAGCATCGAATGTGTACATGGGCGGCGGTATCACTTAACATCAGGTGAGCCTCCTGCCCGTTTGCCCCCTGTTCTTAAAAAAAGAAAAGCGAGCAAACCGGCTTGCTCAAAAAATAGGCAGCTTGTGTCAAACGCAGTAATCTTATCACGTACGTTCCTAGATGGATTTCATGACATTGGCTAACTTATTTTTCAAACACATGTAAGAAAAATAATCTAGCCATTTGTTTATGTAATCAAGAGTCTTATAGATATATCATTTTAGATCGTAAGACAGAAAAATGATATCGAGGTGTGCGAACAAATTTTATAATATAAGTTTACTCAATATTTTAACTCAAATCAATGTAAAGGTAATATTTTTTTTATCAGGAGCTAAATTAATCGTTGTTAGACATAACATTTATTAGCGCAAAATAGTTGAAATTTTAGCATATTTATTTTGTATTTAAATAATGATATCTGTTTATAAATGGCACCTTGTTCAACTCAATGATGGGCATTAACAATACCGTGACGTCGACGGCTTCACACTCGACTGATCTCGGAAGTGCATTCGTACTTGTGTATACAATGCACGTTTTCCTAATAAGTTAAAATTATTTTTCATTTATTATGGTCGACGATAGTACCCCAATGTCCTGAGTAACGGACTCACAACCGTGGGGCAAGAGAAAAAAACCCGGTAGACCGATGCTGCGTTGAGGTCTTCCCAAAAAGATATGATACCTATTCAATATAAGAGCCTTTTCATGCCTAAACCGCAGGCCTGCGTAAAATAATAATCTGTTTTAGTATGTAAATTTACCTAAACGGCACTGGTAAATATAGCTTTAGAAACTTTAATTAATCAGGAGTATTTAAATAAAATATATATTCCCTTTGATGACGATCGCAGTAATAATTTATGTAATATAAATGTAAACGAATCTGTGAACCAGTATCAATCATCTCTTGTATATCTTGGAAAAGAGCCAGCACAGTTAATAGGTTTTATGTTATCACTAAACCTACATATCAATGCAACAGATAACTTATATTAATGGTTATTTAATAATATACAACCCTTACTGTGGAAAATCATACACCATTAAACCTCGAAACAACTCTGCGTATGAATAGGATGATGAAGGTACCTGGAGCGCTAATATTTGAGGGAATTTATTTGTTTGAAATAATGTAGGCAGAGGCAGACACAATGATGTGTTCAATAGTTTTAGGGTGATCATAGATATAAACAAGATCGTCTTAGGTCTTACTAGAATGCCTTCTTTGAAAGTTTATTGCCTTGTAAACAGGGATTAATCTGTACATTTCTCATCAAGCAGGATTTTTAATATTTAATTGAATAAAACAGAGGTATGGTCGCTAATTTATAGAATTAGGTAAACACCTATGTATATGGGATATAGATAGGTGTTCTGGCATGCTGTAAAGAGTCCCGTGAAGGATCGTAGCGATTGACCAAATTTTCCAGTATTTCGATGTAGCGGTCATGTTGTCGTAATCCAGCCAATTGCGACAATTAGGCCATGGCCCGATGATGACCTAATGTCCATGCCTCTATATTTAGGTCGGAAGTATATGTGCAATGCGGTCATCCAAATGGCGCTACTTTGTCTTATTAAAAGACGTTTAGAAATATGGAAAATAATGAGTATTTAACAATAATCGAACTTGAATACGCTGTCGTTACACTAAGGATAAGATTCGATTTGAGCGAGTATTCTTCCATTTCTCACATGATTATAGAATTTTTGACGGTTGTAATAACGGAGAACTTAAGCTTAAGTAGAACCAATTATAACAAAACTGTATTATGCGATATCATTGTTTTACTTCGCTCTGTGGATAGCAGAGAGAAGCTGCTATTGCTCTATGTAAATTTGACTTACACCCAAAGCCAATAACTTATCTCAATTCATTTTTAACCATCTTAATACGAATTTAATACGAATATTGATAAAATTGTGCCAATAACCAATCGACGGATTGTAATAGCCATCTGTCGACACAAGCTATCCATGGTAGGTCGGATCAGTGGTGTATGTGGATAGACCTTTGCAAGAAAATGACAGTTCAACTGTGCCAATTTTTACTTACAGCCGTTTTTAAAATAATTAAAAAGATAACATATATATGTATATTTTAATGTTATTTGTACGTTTTATTTACTTTATTTGGCTTATATTGATTATGAAATATAAGTGGAAATATCGCGTCGTCTTCGTAGGGTTTGGTTATTAGGATACAGATAGGAGATCGATCGCCTGTCACGGTCTGATTTTATTGAAAATAATCTGAGATTGTGGATTAAATATTGGGTTTGGGCGTTAACCAACCTGGGTTTTAAAATAGGAAGGCATGAATTGATTAACCAAATTACACAGACCATTGTATACCAATTCGGTATGGACGAACTATGAATGACAATGGGCCAAACGGATGGACATACCTCAGTGTTTAGGATATTTGAATAAGCTTTACTATAATGCTACGCCAATTGAAGGTATAGAATATTTAGTCACATTAAAAAAAGGATTCATGTCAAGAAAAGTGATTGATGACAAATCACGGGGGTAGAACGAAAGTGGTAAGATTTTCTGCTACTCTTAATTGTATGACAAGTTATATGGTGTATTTGCATATTCCGTATATATATAATTCTTCTGTGAGTGTGTATGTCACTGAACTTCTCTCAAACGACTGGACCGATTTTGACGAAATTTTTTGTGTGTGTTCAAGGGGATCTGGGAATGGTTGAGATTCACAATTTTGTCCGCTGGACAATGTTTTTTTAATTAAATTTTTAATTTATTAGTAGTTGTTGATTTTGGAATGTTTTACATTGGATGCGACAGACGGCGCTACCATCGCAGTGTCAGATTTTAAATAATATTCGAATTTTAATTTTAGTCTATCCTGACAGTTAGCGCTGCGATCAAATTAAAAAAAAGTTTTGTTATGATTGTGTTATTGTAGACCATGTGCTGGATCGTTAGATATTGTCATAACATTTGAATAATAATTTTCATCAAAATGGTCCAGAATGTTTTAGCTTATTAAAAAAAGTTTGAAATTTTCAAATTAAAAACGTGTAGACAGGACAACGTCTGTCGGGTCCGCTAGTTCCGTATAAAGTAGGCAAAATATACGTTATGGTGTAGATGAGATAAATACGTGTCGCATTTCTAAACCGTTATAATTATTAGATTTTTATTTATTCACACTTCGTGGCATTATAATATTAATAAAAGAAACATAAATAACACAATACATAAAAATTACAAGGGATGCAACGGACGGCCTAATCACTAGTAAGCGATCTCTTCCAGGCCACCCTAGTAAGAAAAGAAAAAAAAATGATTAGTGATTTTTTTGTTAAGCTGATGCTGTGGTCAAGTGAGTTTAATTGAAAGACGGAAAAATGTTTGTATCTTCAAAAAAATATAGACTTCATACATACTTAGAATAGTTTCAATTGGCAAGAATTTTAATTGACGATTCAATTATTGAGCATTAGACCATCGTATGACTCATCGAATTGAAAACTCTATTGGACTATAAATTTTCATCTAATAGTATGACTCATGTTTCAATGGTTAACATTTGGCAAGACCGTGAACCATGGACCAAATTGAGTTAAACTAATAACAAATTAATATTGGCCGGCAACGCACTTGCCAACCTTCTGGCAGTGTCCATGGGCGGCGGTATCACTTAACACAATGCCTCTGCTGATAGAGGATCTTTGACAATCTCAGACAAATATTTGTTTTTAATTTATATTATTATTATTTATTACTTAAGATGTCATGTGGAACATGGTAAACTTTAAAAAGCGATTAAAAAGAGTGGCGGAGTGTTGATTCCAGTTCTTCTCTTCCATTTTACGCTCTTGATTTGAGAAGAGGCAGTAAATTTAAACTTGGAAGCATTTAATGTATATTTCTTTTTTTGACGTTCATAAGTGTACACTGTGGTACCTATATGAATAAATGATTTTTGACTTTGCCTTTGACGAAAAATCGAAAAGATTTTTTTTTCATCGTACAAGATCTTTTTTGTCACAATTTTATTCCCGATTCATTACGAGTGGGTCTTTACTTAAAATTATATTTCCGTGTGTGGAATTCTAAATGTAGCCTTATTTTGTATACGGTGTATTCTGTGTTGTTAACTCCAATCATATTAAAACGTTATTAACAAGTTACTAGTCCTAAGTCAGGCTTGCTCTAAAGTCTAAACTAAAGTTTGGTATGATTTTATAACGACAATATGTTACGCCATATAAAAAGCTTTCAAAAAACGTTTGCTATTGTCTACGCCAGTATTTATCACTTTTTATTATATTTTATCCTATTTGTTATATAGGTGCACTTAACATTAAATTGTGATTTAAAGAAAAACACTTTTTTTACGGATTATAGTTATGTATTATTGTATTTAAACTTATAATAAAATGGAGGACACCGTGAGCAATTTCTGCAGAAACCCTACATCTTTTAGTCGATACCAACTCCGGGGAAATAAATACAGATTATACAACATTTTCTACAGCTGTGATACTTTTTGACATTTAACACCTTTGTCTTCAGTCACCGTGACCACGCACGCTGTAAAGCACGCGAAACGTCAGTTAAATTTAAAATGATGTCTAAATAATTATAAGTTTAAATACAATAATACATAACTATGATCCGTAAAAAAGTGTTTTTCTTTAAATGTGTAAAAGTTATGTTAATAAAAGATAGTACTATTAAATTGTGATTTCAATTCTTAGTTTAGACCTTAAGATCCAAGCTTATCGTGTGATTATTTTTTGTTGAGAGTTTAAATTTTCCATACTTTTTACGGATATTTTTTTTACGTTACGGAAAAAGTAATAACGTCTCACGATGTGTCGAATCGATCCAATCATTATCTAACAAAATTCATTAAACTACAGTTATTCGCAAAGTGGTTATCATATTTACCGCAATGTTATGGTAATTTTGAACTTAAACGTGTTATTGCATATTTAGTAATGATTTTACGGTATTTTTGCTTGTGAGATCGTGTATTGTCACGTATTTTAGATTTGTATTTGCATATTAGTTTATGAAAAATTATACTAAATTCCCAGTTATGCAACCCATTTTTACTAACCTTCTGTACATAAATAAAAAAATTATAAGAAACCGCACGATAATTAACGTCACAACGAGAATGCGAAGACTGATATGGCAATGGTCTGGTAATAATAAAAACACTTATCTAAATAGACTTATATATCCCTTATTATATAGATAAGTGGAACGAAACGATACCCAAAAATAAGATATGAAATCGAGGTACACCGTAACTGAAAATATGGACAATGAATGCTCAGAACAGAGCAGAGTGGAAAGTAATGGAGAAGGCTTTGGTCAAAGTTGGGCAAACAGATGGGTTGTTGGTGTTACCTTACTAAGACACTAGTTTTAGATTAAAATTATTTAAAATTCTGTCTGAATAAAGGCATATATTATTATTATGTATATACTAACATACGCTGTTTATACGTTTGTTTCCTTTATCCTGTCTTTGATAAGCACACATCTACTTAATCCCACACAGCTTGAACTGAAATAATGATTGTATATTTTATTTATTTATTATTCGTTTTATCCTTTATCGCCTTATACAAAAACACACATAACAAAAATAAAAAAACAATTACAAAAGTTATAAGGCAAAGGGCGGCCTTATCGCTTACAAGCGATTTCTTCCAGGCAACCCTAATGAGAGACAACGATAAAGAAACACCAATAGAGGGTAGAGTACAAAAAATGAAAAACAATTAACAAAAAAAAACAAAAAAACTTAAAACAAACGTTAACCTATTAAGTTCGTGAGAAGATCCAGACGTCCATCAGGTTCTGGGGAGTAAATAGACTCAAAGTTATCAGCAAATATTTCTGCTATCATTGATGGCTCAACAACAAGTTCATCTGCCTCATTTTTTTAAAACCGATGGGATTTCTGTTATAGAGCTGAATTGTTTTTTAATGTATGCATAAAAAGATTTTGAACCAGTATCAATGACATTTGATTCAAATTCTAATCTATGACCCCGATAGAATATACTCTAAGTTAAGAGTTCAACTATTTTCTATATGTGTGTATGTATGACGCAATCATGGTATGTCGTCGAACCTTAAAATAATTAACTTTATATTTTTGTAATTTCAGGTATTGAGAGAAGAGTGGCAAAATGCCGGAGGGAGTGACGAAGGACGGCAAAAATGGCAAGGAGGAGAAGAAGAAGGAGTCTCCAAAGAAGCGATCCGGCAACCTTGCTAGGGTCAAAGTGGAGATGCTAGATGGATCCGTCACGGAGCTGGAAGTTGACGTAAGTTGTCTTAAGCGAACTTACTCTTAATATTTTCCACATCAGTAGAGCGCGAAAAATTAAAGTTAAATTGTTAAAAGCGAGCACTGTAACAGATAAATAAAACTTCCTCAACAGATTTTAAAGCGAGCGAGAATGTAATAACATAATTAGTCTTAAAGGAAAGATTGTTTCATCTCGCTATGACTACGACTACGAATTTAAACAATTGAATGAAGAAATGAATTCGAGTTTATATACACATTATAAACTTTATTTAATATTTATATTTAGAGAAGATTTTGAGCGAAGTGGCACCCAATGTGGTGTAGATAATTTCTGTCGAAATTTGAGTTAACCATTTTTGTTAATTCCATAAGATAAGGAGAAGTAATGAAATACTGATTTCAAGTATGACTAATTAATAACAAACCTTTCATCTAAAAATTCGTGTTTATTGAATTTATAAATTTTTTATTTCAGAGAAAATTCCGCGGACACGATCTCCTATCAAAGGTGTGTGACAGTCTTAACCTGGTGGAGAAAGACTATTTTGGGCTGCTGTATGAGGATCGTGGTGACACCAGGACATGGGTCGACCTTGACAAACGCGTCTCCAAGTTGTTTAAACGTATGTTCAGACAGCCTATACTTACATTAATTGTCTTGTTACCTGTAACCTTACAGTTAGAGAGAACAAGACAATTTATTTTATTGCTGTTTTGTTATATATATGTTTCTTATTTCGATTCGACTATATCACTAAAAGTTAGCCGTGTCAGAGCCATGTATAGAAATACTGTACTAGTAGTAGTAGACTTCGGCAGAACATAGTACAAAGTAGACTGCCGAAGTTGTTTATATGCAAAAAGAAACAACTATTTGTATAATTCTATACGTGCGAAATATGTTCCTGCTTCCTTTTAGTACCGGATGTGTTGTTTCAGGTTTTCATATAAACATAAATCGTTACAATTCTAGTTAGCCTTTGAAATTTTGTATTGTAAACATTTTTTTCGATTTTTTCAGATGAGCCGTGGTACGTGCGTTTCACGGTCAAGTTCTACCCGCCAGAGCCTGGACAACTCCAAGAGGAGTTGACGAGATATCAACTAGTGCTGGCCATTAGGAAAGATCTGTTAGATGGTAAGTTTTATTTAAATGTAACGAGCTTATAACGTCCAAACACTTAAATCCTTAATCACCTAAAGACGATAAATCACAATAATACTAATAGAAAATAAAATATAAAAACATCCAACGGTTTGGTCCTACGAGCCGGAAACGAAACGACATATGCATATTGTGGTATACTTCAATTTTTTCTTAGCAATTCTAATACAACAAAGTATTAGAAATATTATTCAATAGAGATTTCCTCAGAGTCAAACAACGTCCTCGTTGGTAATGGGTATTATATACTGTATACATGTATTAGTGTGATTGCGAAATTTGATATTTTGCCGTATTTCGTACTAATTTCAATGTCTATTTTTGTCAATTACTCAAGATGTCATATGGAACATGGTGTAATGGTTACAAATATTGTGTAAAAAAACTTGACGATTAAAAAGAGTGGCCGAGAGTTTATTGCCAGTAAATGTAAAATTAGAATCATTAAATTTTTTTTGACGTTCATAAGTGTACATTATGTTACCTATATGAATAAATGATTTTTGATTGATTGATTGTCTCTCAGGCCGTCTACCATGTTCTGCGGTGACTCACGCCCTGCTAGCGAGTTACCTACTTCAATCCGAGCGTGGAGATTACGAGGATAGTGAGGTAGGGGCTGGCCTATGCAAGCAGCTGAAGCTGGTTCCACCTGCCAGCTGTACACCCGATCTGGAAGAGAAGGTCGTTGAGTTACATAAAACACACAGGTAAGACAAAATTATTAATGATTGATTGTGTGTGTGTTGATAGCAAATATTTTTTTTATAAAAAAAAAATAGAAATCTCGTTTACAATACACTGGATATTTGAATATTTGTAAAGATTATTAATATTAAAGTTATTCACTTAAAATGCCAATAAAAATATCTGTAAGTGATCTCGGCAGCTGCTGTTGCAAATGGATGAATTTACCGTTGATTAAAACATTTAACTTGGAATGAAGATTCATATTTATACAATTATTGTTACAAATAATAAAGATATAACAAAACAGTTTAATGTAATATTTTTTCACTAGTCTTTGAATTATTTTTTTTAGTGTTTTTTTAGTTGTAAATATTATATTAATATTCTTTGATATAGATTGTTTATCGGAAAAGGTCCCAATTTTAAAGTCAGAATTCCTGTCAGGAAGACTTGAATTGTAATAACTACTATTTACAGAGGTCAAACCCCAGCCGAAGCCGAGCTGAACTACCTAGAGAACGCAAAGAAGTTAGCAATGTATGGAGTTGACTTGCACCCAGCGAAAGATTCTGAGAATGTTGACATTACCCTGGGTGTCTGCTCGTCCGGTCTCCTTGTGTATAGAGACAAGTAAGTAATAATATTAATTAACACTTCATCAGAAACTTAGGTATATGAAATTATAAATAATCAAGTGGCGCGTGCGCATCCCTTTCTTTGATCATTTTTATTTCATAGACAGGTAGATAAATCTTTGGATTTAGGACAATCTATCATCAATATATATATATGTGTGTTCTTTTCTTCTTTTTTTGTCATTCAATTTAATATGTGTATGTTGTTTGGTTGATATTTAGTGTAAAATGCTGTGTACAGATATAATTGGATATCAGATTTTCATATGTTGTTTAGTATTTAACTGTATGTATGTAATCAATCTGTTTTCTGTTTTTGTACCTAAATGTAAAAATAAAATAAATAAATAAATCATATCAAAATCATTTAACAAAGGTAACATAACGTTCATTTATAAAGTAAAAAAAGAAATATGTGCATATTAAATGCTTGTAATTTTACATTTACTGCCAGTTTATACAGTGGAGGAATATAAATATAAGAATTTTATAAATTAGAATCTATTGTCGAGGACATAAATGAGTATTTTTTCTTCAATTATATAAATAACTAGTGACCCGCCCCAGCTTCGCACGGGTGCAATGCTGATGAAAAGCAAGTTTTTATTATGTATTGTTATTTCCGTCGCTGGAAAGCTCCGATAATATACGCGTTCGATCGCTGCTAAATAAGCTGTAATGGGCTGTATAGATCTATATTAAATGAACAATGTATTCAAGGTATTTAATTGGTTAAGGATTAATGCTGTATTGGTTAAAATCGCTTCGAAAATTAGCCATTATTTGTCGTAAAAAGTAAATGACAAAAAAAGTTATTGTGGGTTTTCCATAAGAGATAGACATATACCATCAGGGACTTTTCTGTTGACCTATTCAATGTGTACAATACTTAGTACATTATTTTGATAAAACTCGTAGGGTTCAGCCTGCGTTTGCAATGTAAGCGGAAAAAATGTAATTATTTACGACATCACATTAGAAACCTCAAAAATAACAGTACTTCTCCACTATTTAATGGATGTTATTATACATATAAACCTTCCTCTTGAATCACTCTATCTATTTAAAAAAACCGCATCAAAATCCGTTGCGTAGTTTCAAAGATTTAAGCGTACAAAGGGACATAGGGACAGAGAAAGCGACTTTATTTTATACTATGTAGTGATAAGTTAATACAATTATAGTTTTTGTTTCTATTTTTTATATTTATAGTATTTTTATATGTATAAAAATACTAAATAAAAATATTTACAGATTACGTATCAATCGCTTCGCGTGGCCGAAAATCCTCAAGATCAGCTACAAACGCCACAACTTCTATGTGAAGTTGCGTCCGGGCGAGTTCGAGCAATTCGAATCTACCGTCGGCTTCAAACTCGCCAACCATCGCGCTGCGAAGAAATTGTGGAAGACCTGCGTGGAACATCATACGTTCTTCAGGTGATTTATTACAAATATATGTATCTACATAATTTTATGTGTCTTGCCTGTACTAGCAGAAGGGACGTGTCCTGTACACGTCTTAAATAAAAAATAATATTAATACAAGCAATATTTATTTGGAAAACACATAATATTAATTGTCCCTGCTGTATAGGAGATCAATAATAAACAAAAGCACAGAATATTTAGAAAAATAAAGATTTCAGTTCATTCAAATTTCTTGCGTTTATTAATGTATTGTTTACTATCTACAATAAATTTATTGAAGTGGTTTCGTTAAATATGGCTCCCAAATTTTGTTAAAATATCTTGGCATTTATTAATACTCCAATTCTACTGTAATCAAGTCTATTTGGAGTTTCGGATAGCGTTAGATACATTTCTTTGTGTATAATTTATGTTTTATGAAGGTGATTAGGCACATGACTTTAATAAATTCGTTTGAATCCAAACTAAGACCTTTGACTTTACATGTCGCTACCACGTCAATAATGTATCGTTTCTGTTACTACAAATTTGCACGATTACCATTGGAAAGGCCCATTTATGTACCAATTATGTCAGGCCTAGGACCTGTTTGGCAAGTCAAAAATCATGTATTAATATAGGTAACACAATTTACATTTATAAACGTCAAAAAGAAATATTAAATGCTTCCAATTTTACATTTACTGCCAGTTCCCGAATCAAGGGCGTAGAACGGAAGAGAAGAACTGGCAATAAACTCTCCGCCACTTTTTAGGTTTTTTTTTGTTAATATATTGGATAATGTAATTTCGTATATATATCTTGCACCACACAATATCTGCTCAAGTA
This sequence comes from Pieris mannii, assembly GCA_028984075.1. Classification (NCBI taxonomy): domain Eukaryota; kingdom Metazoa; phylum Arthropoda; class Insecta; order Lepidoptera; family Pieridae; genus Pieris; species Pieris mannii. The sequence continues at coordinate 2,617,787 of CM054780.1, forward strand.
AATTGAGTATGACAGGTTAGGTACAGAAGATTTATGTTATATTTTTGTACAGGCTAACAAGCCCCGAGCCACCACCGCGCAGTACACTATTCCCGCGTTTCGGTTCACGGGTCAGCTTCCCTGGTCGCACGCACTACCAGTCAAGGAATGCCACACTGTCCCGTCCACCGCCCAACTTTGATAGATCCTTCTCTACTAGAGGGCTTACGTCGCGTAGTACTATGGGTGAGTACCATTTTAATATTACATTGATTTTTCATAGGTTTTCATTTTGATATTTACACATTTATTGGAGAGGCGGAAAGTGGATCAGGCTATTTTACTAGGATTCCGATGTATCTTTTTCTATGTATATTTCGTTTAGAAGACCCAATTTTTTTTATTAATGGAGAAATGAATTATTTAATGCCTATCTAATCAGCACTATTATGAAATTTTAATTAATAATAAAACTTTATGTGCGTTATAAAAGCAGAAGACAGGATGTAGGTGGTTAAACGGCGCTGTGATATCAATTCTCTCTGAGACATTTCCGTCTCTAGTATTCTGAAGATTGGTTTAAATTGATCATTCATCACCGTACGAGCTGTATTAACTCCAGATTTAATCCGCATCACCTTGACGGCTGAAAGCCTTCCACGGTCCGCTTCTCAAGGCATTTTCTTTTGCGTATTAGCAAACTGTGGCATTGATTCCCTGTCGATCTTCCCTTCGAGATACGACCTCCATTTGTTTCAAAAGATACTCCTCCCTCAAAGACCAGCAACGCCATTACCATAATGGGTGTTCATGGGCTACGAGGCCAATGCCAAGGGGGCAACGGCACCAGTGATTTTTAATCTTTATGTAAATTGCCGTGATGTAAAATGCCAAATTTTGATAGGCAACTTAGTATAACTTAGTATTACAAATAACCGATGAGCACACTAATCCTTCAGTCGGATCTTAGACCATAACTACCTGTATTATATTTATATCCTTTGATGAACGAATCAAAAATAAAAGCGAAATTATCCTTTAGGCCGTGGCTGTAATTTGCAACACTTATTAGTGTCGATGCCACCAATTAACCAATGACATTTTCGCCCCAATTGAGCTGTCACCGCGCCAGACTGCATTGGACAGTGACACCAGCATCATAATTATATTTTTATCACTTATCTCATAAGTGAATCACTGTTTGAGGAAAATTGAGTTTTATGTGCAATGATTATTTCTTAAAAATCTCTGAGTAAACACGATTGATAAATGTATAGTGCAAATTAAGATTTGAACATTATACAGATGCAAAATTCAATTCAAAGTAAATTTGTGGTAATGTAAATTGTACGATATGAACTATTAAAGAAAAAGAAACACGTAAATTTTTTTAAATTTTAATTTAAGAGTTTCCAGAATATTAACACAAGTTTTTTTTTACTTAAAAGGGTCTCACAATTGTAACGCATAATTTCACTTATAACCGATAAACTTGTCTATGGTAAAATAATATGATCCAATATGTTAGACAGATCTGACTGACATTATAGTGTGCTACAATGGTTTAGGTCTCAGGTCTTTATTCTAATTTTGTGACGTATAATGCATGCCGGTTTCACTATATTATCTCTATGTCCAAATGTTAATGCACACATAGAAAAATCCATCTAGCCTATTGGTAATGTAAATAATGAATGCAGCTTTTAAAGCATAACATCATCAAATACGTAGGATTTATTTTTGTACTATTACCGAGTCAGTGTGTCAGTCAAGTGGCGTGAGTTGGTAAAGACGGATCGATTTTATATTCGACGTTGAGTTGATTGTGAAAATGGTGTTCGATGATTGCTGGAATCCTAGTTGTACTTGTGAGTTGTCGTGTAGATGTTTTGGTACTAGTATTTAAAGTTGAAAAGGTTTAAGGGTGTTTACATTGTATCTAATATGCTAAAGTAGGTTTTCATTGCCCTATAGCCTTATAAATTTCCAACATATAGATGTAAGATTTAATTGTAACTTTAGATTTAATTTGTTTTTTTTTTTAATTTTATAGATTTAATGTTGGATTTAATTTGAATTGCAATGTCTAGGACTTAAAGTAAATTTAGGAGAGGTTTCTGTTTTATTTACTTTTTAGGTAGTTAGTTGAAATATAATTTCTAGGTCTGATTAGTTTTATATATATATATATATATATAGTGGTTTCACGTGATTATTAATTCGATAGTAATAGTGACAGCTATTATCAAAATTAATAGTTGAATTAGTTAGTATGACTGCCTCGCCGGTTTTGTTACATACATTTACACCATTGAGAATTGCCGACTTTATTTAGGGACTATTTGTAGAAGATTAAAGACTTTAAATAAAATAATTTCAGCTCTCTCCTCTGGTGCGAAAGAAGATTCGATGCCGCCAGATGCTGCGAAGAGACACACGATGCCACCTCAACCAGCACCCAGACCTACCATCACGGACAAGGTACAATTATTCCTAAATCATAATAATCAAGATTTTATTATAAATAAAATTTAGCTTTTACGGATAAAAATAACTAAATGTTAAATGTAAGTTACTCAAGAGTATTGCTATCTTCTCTACGTACAGTACCGAAAAGTATGGTAATATCGAAGAAGCCATGTATTGTTGGGTATATAATATAATAGTTTATCAATTTACGAGATTTTTGGATATTTTAAATAAAAAAAATATGAGGTTTTTTTTAAATAGTGTCGTAGACAATTGAACCATAATACATTGTAATCGTGCATGTTTCATTTACACATAAAGTTAACTCTTTTGATGTACTACAACTTAAAACAAAACATTTGTTTTTGATGTTTATTTATTTATCTTAACAGTTAACTAATATGATAGTTAATGGGATTAAATTATCTTAATTAAGAACGTTTAAGAGGTAAAAGGCATAAATACTATCAAAAGTAATTAACAACTCAATTGTTACATTGCCTCAACGATTCCGTTGTTTGACCTCCAGATATGAATCTTAGAAAGAAAATAAACGCGTTCAGCATTGCCCTAACGCAAAGAAATCGTTTGACCGCGATTATAAAATCGATGTCTATCAGATATTAAAAAAGAACTGTCATTCTTGAATGAAGAGTTACCACCAACGCATTCGCGGGCCCTCTGGCATTGAGTGTCCATGGGCAGCGATATCACTTAACATCAGGTGAGCCTTCTAGGGCCCGTTTGTAAAACCCTGTAAAAATATGAAGTTCATAGTAGGTTTTTGTATATTGATATGGAACTGACATTGTAGTTATGGGAATTTTCGTATATTGGAATCGTTAAAATCGACAATTTAATCTCGTTATTACTTACTCATTAAGTGTATACGACTTGAAGAATTATTCAAACACAGGCTTGGAAATTAGTTTTACCGAGAAGGCATTTATAAAAGCCATATATTTTTAAATTAGATTGTTTAAATTTAATAAACACTTAAAAATAATATAGCGTCGATATTATTTTGGCATTATATTATGTACATCAAAAGAGTAATTAAATACGGGACGCAGCTCCGACGGCGTTCCGGCGGTACTGTCAGCGCATCATCAGCGAGCTCTCTCGAGGGAGAATACTTTGCGGACAGAGGGGACAAGGTTCCATACATACATACATTCATTCATGTAGATAGCGTATTTAAAAAGAAAGGTGACTTATTCATAAATGGAACATTAAATTTTGTATTGTTCAATTGTTTTTATGAGTCATCTTTTTTTAACAATTTTAGAATTTACAGACTGGCACCGGAGTGTAGTCTTGTGTCTTTTAAGTTGTTCTGTGGGCATTAATTATTATGTTCTTATTTGCTTGTATTTATTCGTTATATCCATTCATCTCTCATTTTCAATCGAGTATATCTCTTATTCGAAAAATATAAGTGTTTTTAAAAAACGTCTTATTTATGAAGATTTGGTAGGGTTTTCAGACTCATCCACACAAGTGTTTTAAGTTTTAACAGTTTTAAGAACGAAATATATCGAATATTTGGAGTTTTAACGTGTTATTTTGCACTTTTATTTAGTTTTAAGTAGTGTTTCTTATTATTTGTGTTTTGTGTGCTTTTTAGTTAGAATAATGCACAACAAAATGAGTTGTTTAAGAAAACATATCTATAATTATAGAGTGGCTTTATTATTAAAATAACCGTCGTTAGAGCTAATAAATGAGCGTAAACGGTAAGGTTTTAAAATTTGCCAAAAAGCTACATCTGAAACAAAACAGTTCTTATGAATTTTATATCGTACATGTATTAGTTAGTAATTATTGTTTTTAATTAGGTTAAGCTTGACAAGTAAGCAAAGCAAAAAGTAAGCAGTTTTTAGCAGATATTTCTAGATATAAAATTTGCACCCTTATTGGAATTTAATAAATATCTTGTCTAGTAAAAATACCATAAATTGGATAATTACGCGATAGCTTAACTAATTTGTATGGAATTGGCTACGTACTATCGCTGAGCTTGTTAGCGTCATTCCCATAAACGGCTTGAACTTCTCCAACGAAGGCAATACATACATATTATTTTTTAAATGTTTTAATGTTAATTCCAGAAACCACCGCCGGGTGCTGTTAAGGTAATGCCAACAGCGCCACCAGATAAAAAAGAAGAAAAGAAATTAGAATCAAAAAAACCAGCTGAAAACGGTAAGTTTTTTTGGTGATTCAGTCTGTGGTTGGTTAGTTTTCTGTAAATGCATAATAATTACAAAAGGTAAAAAGTAGTATTGCTATGAATGTTAGTTATTTTTGACGTGACAACGTCTTATAATTAGATGGAGGCGGCTGCACGCACGAAAAAACGTGACGCATGCGGCGTTACCTCTGTTCAATTTAAGGCTTGAAGTGCAAGCGAGAGCGCGGAACGAGCGACAAAGAGGTTCTGCGTTCGTTCGTTGAAGAATTGACATAATTGTATTTATGAGTACAAATGAATGTAATCAATTCAATTGTGATTTCCATTTATTCCATCTCTATATATATCCATACAAAATATCTATCAAACAAATAAAATTAAATTTTCTTTTGAAATAATGCAACCATTCCATCAGTACTTTCTTATGACGTTGTCACGTTCAACCATCGTCAGTAAGTAAGTATAATGTTTGCTACTTTCATATACTTGAATAAATAAGCGATGATATATTTATATTATTTGATATTTCAGGTACAGATACCACCAGCGACCCCGGTATTACGAATAATCTCGAAACTACGCCGAAAAAGAAGGTAATTACAAATGTGTTACACGAAATACTTGTTTTATACATTTGAATGGTAGATTCACATTTCAAAACGCGAAATAGATATTTGTGGTGATTTCAAATGTTGTAAATATTTTCGTTATTGTGCAAAGCATGGACGCATACAATGTTTAGTTTGCACTTGTTTGTAGAACAACACGGAGCAATTATTTTTTATTTATTAATTTTTGTTTTTTTTTTGTTTCTCCTCACCCTCTTTCCTTACCAAACAGGGAGGATTCGGCTTATTCGCTAAAAAGGAAAAATCACCCAAGGAGGAAAAGTCTCCGAAAGAAAAGTCACCTAAAATCAAAGAGAAATCTCCTAAAGAAAAGTCTCCAAAAGACAAAGATAAGAAAATTAAAGATCCTAAAGCAAAGATTGCTGTACTTGATACGTCCAACGATAGCTCCAACCTTGATAGTTCAGTCGATAAGAGTCCAAAGAAAGAAGATAAGCCGAGCTTTACTAAACCATACGAGTATACTGACACAGAAAAAAGTCCAACGCGTAAGCCGTTTATTCAAGGGGCATTTAGTTATGAAAGGGAACCAATATCCGATGAGAAACAGAGGGGTTTGGATGACAGTCAAAGCCCAGGTACAAGGAAAGCAGGATTAGCTTTCAATTATGCACCAGGAGAAGACAAGAGGGTCGCAGAGAGTGCAGAGAAACGTAAAACACCAGAGGATCCCAGTAAATTAAAAACTCCTGGTTTGGATTACGTAGAATCTGCGGGTCTTAAAGAAATAGCCAAGAAACCGAAGTCTAACGTTATTGATCCGACTCTGGCTCTGCTAGAAGCGGAAAGAGCTCAACATGAAGTACCAGTTGCGGCCGCAGTCCCTGTTTCGGCTGCCAAGTTGGACAATGAAATTCAGGTTGTAATTATAACTGGTAGGTATAACGCCAAGACAAAAAAACTCGATGACGCTAATGGCACTGTTCTGGTAACTAAAGGTACAATAAATAAAGCCACAGGCAAAATAACAACTGAAAGCGAAGTAATTAATATGAAATCGGGTCAAGTAACTTTTACGGATCCTGCCACCGGCAAGCAAGAGGTCAAGAACGGCCACGTAGATTCAAAGACAGGACATATTCTATTTACTTCAGGTGTTATTGATCCTAAAACAGGTAAGATGGATCCTTCATTAGCCCAACAGTATTGTTTCGTAGAAAAGGCCGATGATAAAGTAGGTTCTAAACCCGGCAGAGAAGTTGACTTAGTCGTGATCACTGGAAAATATGACGGAAAACACAAAAAACTCGACGCAAGTCATGGATACGTAGAGGTTTCTAAAGCTATTATTTCGCCAGATGGCAGTGTAACTTCTAACTATGGTATTATTGATACAAGGACTGGAAAGATCGATTATAAAGATCCGAAGACAGGAAAACAAGATCCGAAACAGGCATATGTTGATCACAAAACTGGAAATCTGCTCGTTACCACGGGTATATTAGATCCCAAGTCAGGCAAAGTGGATTCATCTCTTGGCCAACAATACAGCATTGTTGAAAAAGACGCAACTAAAGCAAATAGGGAAGTAAGACTAGTTGTCATCACAAGCAAGTATGATTTGAAGAGTAAGAAGCTTGATCCTTCATTTGCTCATGTTGATTCCATTAAAGGTGTCCTCAGTGGTGCTGACGGTAAAATATATACGGAATATGGTGTCATTGATCCTAGGACCGGTAGCATACAGGTGACCGACGCAAAAACCGGTAACCAAGAATTAAAACAAGCGCAGGTTGACCCTAAAACAGGTAATATCCTTTTACTATCTGGGGTCGTTGATCCTAGAACAGGCAAATTAGATACTTCATTGGGACAACAGTACAGTATCGTAGACAAACCCATAAGCACGTTTGCTACAATTCCTGGACGAGAAGTGCAAGTAGTTGCCATTACGGGTAAATACGACAGCAAGGCCAAGAAATTGGAAAATCCTAATGGTTTTATTGAAACATCTCAAGCTATAATTAGCGACAAAGATGGAAAAGTGCACACTAACTTTGGAGTGCTAGATCCTAATTCTGGTAAAATCTATGTAACGGATCCTAAAACTGGCAAACGTGACTCAAAGCAAGGTACGATTGATGCAAAAACTGGCAGTCTTATTCTAACATCTGGTGTTATAGATCCAAAAACTGGCAAAACGGACTCTTCGTTAGCGCAACAATTAACTGTTGTGGACAAAGATGCTCCTAAAGGAATACCACAGCGATACATGAATTTAGTAATCATTACATCGAAGTATGATCCTAAAACTAAGAAACTTGATCTCACGAATGCTAACGTTGATACAGTGGTAGGAAAATTAGGTGATGATGACAAAGTATACACTGATATCGGAGTTATTGATCCTGCTACTGGTCAAATAACCACAACAGATCCAGTTACAGGAAAACAAGAAATTAAAAAATCTGTTCTCGATTCTAAAACGGGTAATATGTTGCTCACTTCAGGCGTTATTGATCCCAACACTAAATTAGTTGATCCTACGCTAGGACAACAATATACACTTGTGAGTAAACCAAAAGATACTTTTGGATCTGTACCAGGCAAAGAAATACAACTGGTTGTAATAACAAGCAAGTATGATCCTAAATATAAGAGATTAGATACACCTAACGGGCACGTCGAAACATCCCGAGGTATTATTGCTGCTGATGGCAGAATTCACAGTAATTTTGGGATTATTGATCCGAAGACTGGTAAAATTGAACAAACGGATCCTTTAACAGGAAACTTAGAGGTTAGAAATGCTGTAGCTGATCCTAAAACCGGGAATCTTATATTAACTGGTAGTGTAGTGGATCCAAAATCCGGTAAGGTTGATACATCGCTTGCCCAACAATTCAGTATCGTTGATAAAGACATTAAACCGATAGAAAGAGAAATCCACCTTGTTATTATAACTACGAAATATGATCCACGGACGAAGAAAATCGATCCAACTCAAGCACAAATTGACACAATTTCAGGAACTGTCGGTGCTGATGGTAAAATACATACAGAAACATGCATTATCGACCCTGCTTCTGGTGAAATAACAATCAAAGATCTCAAGTCAGGCAAACAAGAAATAAAGAAAGCTCAGCTCGACCCGGCCACCGGACATATGCTAATTACCAGTAATGTAGTTGACCCTAAGACGGGTAAAATCGACCCTAGCTTAGCACAACAATATAGTGTTGTGAACAAATCTGTTGTACAGCACACAAAGCCTCCATCAAAGGGTGAAATAAGAATAGTCATTGTTACAAATAGGTTTGATCCAAAAACAAAATCTGTCGATGCTGGTTCCGGAACAATAGATGCTTCTAAAGGTTTTGTAAGTGTTGAAGATGGAAAAATACATACAGATTTCGGTATCATTGATCCGAAATCAGGGCAAATTTTATACAGAGATCCTGTAACTGGCAAGCAAGACCTGAAGAAGGCGGAAGTCGATCCTAAAACGGGAACTATTACAGTTACAACGTCTGTTATTGATCCCAAAACGGGTAAAGTAGATCCTACATTTGCCCAACAATATACGATCATCGATAAACAGAATATTTTAGGTAAAGCAACGCCAGTATCGCAAAGGGGTAGTGTTTCTCCACCAAGGCAGATTCCAACTCCTGTTAAAACACCCACCACTACTCCAGTGCAAACTCCTCTACAGTCTCCTGTTCGTCCATCTGCACCGGTAATCAATCAATATCAAAAGGCGTCGCCTGTTCAAGGAGTCGCTCCGACCAAACCTACTACAGCGCCACCTGCACCACCTAAAAAGAAGATTGTAAAAATCATGGTGATATTCACAAGAGTTGACCCAAAGACAAAGAAACCAGATTTCTTTAATGCCGAGGTGGAACATTTAACTGGAGTTCTCGATCCCAATGGCTTTATTGAAACTAAATACGGTGTAATTGATTCAAACAAAGGTAGTATAATTGTTACAGATACCTCTGGACAAAAACAAACTAAAGATGGAACAATTCTTTCAGAAACAGGACAAATTTTCATAAATTCTGGTGCTATAGATCCTAAAACTGGTAAAATTGATCCCAATATTGGTATGATCTTAAGTGTTGCTAAACAAGATGACCCTGTTGTTGACATTACAACTATAACTGGGCCTTATGATCCGAAAACGGGTAAAGTTAAAATTGATGAAGGAATTGTAGAGCACACTAAAGGTAAAGTTGATGCTGAAACTGGCAACATCTCCACTAAGTATGGTGTTATCGACCCATCAAATGGAGTTATCTTTGTATCTGATACAACTGGATCGCAAGACGCAAAATCTATAACTATAGACGAAAATAATGGACAAATAACTATTGTTGGAGTGTTTGATCCTAAAACTGGTAAGATTAATCCAAACCACGCGCAGTTACTTGTTGTTGGTAGCCATATTGATCCAGTTGTTGAAGTTACCTCATTTGTCGGTAAACTTGATACTAAAAAAGGTGTCATTGAACCCAAGAACTCTCTTATTGAAAGCAGTACAGGTCAGATCAATCCTGATAATAATATAATAAATACGAAATATGGACAAATAGATCTGGTTAAAGGAACTGTAACTTATAACGATCCTAAGACTGGCAAATTTGAAAGTAAAGAGCTTAAAGTTGACCCTCTCACTGGACAATTCTTGCTTCGAACAGGACAACTCAATCCTAAATCTGGTAAGCCCGATAAAGACATCGGCAGGTTGATGTGTCTTAGAATCATCCAAACAAAAGTCGACCCTATTACTGGAAAACAAATCGTTTCGAACGATCCTAAAAACGTTAAGGTTGACCCGAAAACTAACCAGATTTGGATAGCTGGACCTAAAGACCCAATAACTGGCGAAACTCTGTATACAGCTGGTCAAATTGACCCTAACACCGGCTATATTATTACTATCTATGGTCGATTAGACCCTAAAACAGGCACCATATCTCGAGCAACAGATGTTGAAAAATCCCTCATCAAAGTCGACCCAGTTAATGGTCAGGTTTACACTGCTACTGGTGATGTCGATGACAATAACGAACCTTTATACTCTGCCTCACAAGTTGATCCTGGAACTGGCGAAATTTACACTAAGTTAGGTAAAATCGATCCTAGAACAGGTAAACTTATAATCGTCAAAATCTTTATTATTACTCAAAAGGATGACAAGGGCAGAGTCAAGGAAGTCGATCCGAAAGAATGCACTATCGATGAAACAACTGGTAGAATCATCACAACGAAGACTGTTTACGTATATCAGATTATTGATCCAATCACAGGAGAAACAATTGATGTCGATCCCGACGACCCAAGGCTGAAGGGAGCTAGAACAACTGTCACTCAAACTATGACCCTATCTGGCAAGATCGATCCTGTCACTGGAAGAATAAAGACGGAATACGGAGACATTGATCCAGACACGGGTGATATTGACCCGAGTACCGCTGTCCGAGATCCCGTTACCGGTCAATTGATACTACACTACTCGCAAATTGACCCGTCGCATTTCGAAGACAAGAGTGGAAACTACACGATCGAGAAGGAAACGCAAGACCTTCCTGCAAATATCGACATACAGACAGTGAACACGCACAAATTCTCTACCTTTGGCAAAGACGAAAGTCCCGCTCGTGGTGACGAGCCCAAGACATTTACTGAATACACGACAAGCGAGCACATAAGACACCAAGGCTACGTGTCATCCTCGACCCCAATCTCCTCTAAGATCCCGATTTCACAGCGCTCCAAAAAGACTCCAACACCACCTGTTGTCGTCAAGACAACTACCAAACAGCTTCTAACGAAGAACGAGGACGGCGTCACGCATAACGTGGAACAAGAGGTGGAGAATCTTGGCACGGGCGAAGTGACATTCTCGACTCACACAAACAAGGTTCGTGTTTAGATTTATTTAGCCTAACGGGCATACGAGACGCCATTTTTTTTTCCTAATTTTGTGTTCAATTTTTATTTAACTCGCTTTAGTGTTAGCTAGTTGTATATAGTAAGCATGCTAGTCTAACATTTAGGCGGACAACATTGAGTCGATGGAGGGGCGAAGTCCTTACGTAACGGCGCGCGCTGTGACCACAAGGACGGCTATGACCCATCATGACCTGGACACCAAGGCGAAAACCCAGCAGATGGAAGAAAAAACGGTTGCTCATACGTTGACATCGTCAGCCACTCGCCAGGAACAGCGAGTAGTGACGCAGCAAGTCAAAACCACTGTTACTACGGGCGATCAGGTATACCTATGGCAAATCATTCCCATTTGCACGTTTTGTTAATATAAATTTTTGTTCGCTTTTATATGGCAGCTTTTGATTGCGCTGTGCTTATTGACGATATTATAAAAGATTTAATCTAAACAAAAATAAAAATTTAATAAAAGCAGTCATATAATGCACGTATTATGTTCTAATTTTATTTTTCTCTTCTTTCCAAATCCTTGGGCGTCCATAATTCGCATGGTGTGAACATCGCATTTGACCTAAATCGACGCCATCTTAAACGGAACACCCTGGATTGTGTTAATTTATTACATTTACTTAAAAAATACTAAACCGTTCACTCTGGGTCAAATACTTTCTGTTAAAACGTTCTTTACCATGTCGGTACCTCATATCATAAATGCACAATCATATGAACTGAACACCCATGCCAATGAACCACCATGCCGTAACCACGGATCATGATAACAGTTGACTAGACACGGCTCTGAATCATCTCTGAGTAGCGGCGACTCAGGCACTCCCATAGACTTCGATGGCGGAGAAGGACATTACTATGTGACGGTATGTATACTAACGAAAAACATTGTTTCAGGTTTCTAATACTCTTTACTTACTAAGAAATTATAGAAGAGTTTATACTCGGAAAAAAAAACATTTCAGTCACATTAACGCCCAAACCCAATAACCTATCTCAATCCATTTTTGACCATCTGAAATAGTCATTTTAATTATTGATAAAAGTGTGCCAATAACCAATCGACGGATTGTAATAGCCATCTGTTGATACAAGCTGTCCATGGTAGGTCGGATCGGTGTATGTGGATAGACCATTGTATGAATTTGACAGTTCAACTGTGCCAATATCCTTCTTATTATATTATATCCATCTTAAGAGTTTAACTTACACCAGTTTTTAAAAGAATTAAAAAGCTATTTGATATGTTTTAAACATAGACATGAATATTTTAATATTATTTGTACGGTTTTATTTACTTTATTTGGTTATATTGATTATCAAATATGAGTGTAAACAGCGACGAGATTGCCTATTCGTAGCCAAAAATGGATTGTCTTCGTAGGGTTTGGTTCTAGGGATGCAGATAAGAGATCGATCGACTGTCACGATCTGATCTCAGATTGTTTTCAATCTAATTGTGGATTAATGATTGGGCGTTAATGGAAACATAAATTACCTACTATAGTCGAATGACTGAACCATTATTTTGAGGATTTGCACTGCTAGTAGTAATGTTTGTATATATGAAAAGTATTTTTGTAAATAATTGTAACGTAATGAAATAACAACTATATAATTTTGGATAACTTCCACATTGGTTCTCTTTCCCCGGGACTCTAACATGCGTTTATAAATTGTCAAATTATATTATTAGAACGACAGTCAACAGTCGTGGTGCGATTTTCATTAGTTGGTACTAGCTTAACTAAATTTATTGGGTTATTTTATGAAAATCCGTTTTAGTTTAGGTAATAAGATGTCGATTACCCTTAGACAATATCAATTTCATACTGTTTATAATTTAAAGCAGGTATGTCAAGATTTGAAGGTAAAGTTGTGTGTGCATGAAGTCGGCATGACGAGCATGTGATTTAGAATGTGTGTGTGGTCAAGTACCCCTTGATACAGAGTAGAAATTGTCATAGACAATACACCTTAATGTTGTGCGTTAATTACGAATTACTATTACAGGTAGGTTATAAAAGTAAGTTATAATTACAAAGCATTATTTAAATAGCAAGAAAATTCAGCCATTTTTTTATAGCTTTAATTGGATATATAGAATTGTAAAATTGTTTATGACATGTGACAATGTATGTCATTATATTATATTTATATAATATGTATATTTATATATTCCTCACCATCAGAACATTTCCTTAGCCGCGTATATTAATATATATTATTAAAAATCTTTCATCGTCGAGACACAATACATTTTATTTTATTATACACAATTTCGTTTAATTTTTATTAGTGATTGTTAAAATTAATCAGATATTAACAATCTATTGCTTTATATCTAGAGAATTGGTTTGTTGACAGCTATTCAATATATTATAGATGAAATTCTCAGAATCTTAAAACACATATATATCTGGTAATCCGTTGTTTATTATTAATTATTATAATTTTAGGAGCCTGGCGTTTACCGCACTACCACAACTTCAACGGCGATGGGCAATGCTCCCTTCGGTAGCATGGTGCAAAGCGCTACCACTAAGGTAGGAATTGGGTCTATTATTATTTTTTTTTTTATAGAACAGGGGACAAACGGACAGGAGGCTCATCTGATGTTAAGTGATATGATGTAGGAAGTGTTTCAGTACCTGCAAGTCCTCGGCAAACCAAATATTAGGTTTCATTTTGATAACGTTCCTTATGTTATTTTACCATTCAAATTTATCGGATGTTCAATACATACACAGATACGCGTTATTTGTAGCCACGTCAATTTCGCTAAAACGGCCCTAGTTTCCTCTATAAATCATCAAGCAAACTGATGTTTCATTGGCAACGATATAATCATGGTGGTCCTATTACAGAGCAGCGTAGGCCCGCAAGTGACGTCTTTCTCGCAAAGCCCTGAGCCAACTGAAGAAGAAGATGCTGAACAACTGGCGGGCGAGGAAGTGGTCTCCTCGCAAACTATCAGCTCGAAGACGCGTACCGTTGAGACTATTACTGTGAGTATTTCCAAACATACAAAGAAGTCCATTGGTGCACAGCCGGGATCGAACCTACGACCTCAGGCATGAGAGTCGCACGCTGAAGCCAACACTGCTCTCCTTAGAATTTTAATTATTTATATTTCAATTGTTCTGTTTTAATTTACTACTAAAATAAATCACAATAATATTACAAATAAAAATCACTTGTCTCATATCGCCCCCATTATAAGAATATGTGCCCTGTATAATAATTTATATTCTCTTATTGACAATTTTAATAATACGGCCTACAAAAATGATATACAAAATAATAGATTTAGTAAACACTCATACAAAATATAATCGTGAAATCTTTGCGTATAATATATGTAAGTATTATATTTTACTAGGGTTACCGTTCATGGTAATTCTTTGTTAATTATTTTACAATTACTTTTGTTATTTTTATAAAATCTGTTAGCCACCTAAATTAAACAAATAATAAAACCAATGCCTTTTGAACGTACGATATGATATTAAAAAATGAAATTAATAGCGGATATTGTGTTGTAACAAATGCATAATTTATAAATCTTAATATAAAAATAACATGAAAATAAATTTTATTCCAGTACAAGACCGAGCGTAATGGTGTAGTGGAGACGCGAGTGGAACAGAAGATCACTATACAATCTGATGGTGATCCTATTGATCACGATAGAGCATTGGCTGAGGCTATTCAGGTAACCCACTACTTACAGATTATACATTTAAAAAAACATTCATCAAAGACAATTTACTAAATATTCTGGCTTGTTTGCATTATCTGTGTTCTACTTGATGACGTTTCAACTGAGCCAAAGTTTCAAATCAGATTTCTATTAATATTAAAATTGCTTTTATAGTGCAAGGCTATTTCACAAAACAAATGCTATTCGTACTATGTACGGAATACTGAACTCAGAAACTCTTGAAGTCAATACAATAAACATTTAATAACAATACAATCGTTTAATTATTAGTCTAAGGTCCCGTCTTTTCTAACTTCCAATAGCGATCCGACACCGATACCTAACCTATACCAAACTAGGCACCTCGCTGTAATGACGTCATAGTGGTGTACCATCTGCATAAAAAATTCAAGTAATCTTTAAGGCCTCTCGCTACTCGCGATAGTAGGCATCTATTGATTATTTATAATATCAACGTTTATCAATAAGGGGTTACATGTAGGTATATTTTTAGGTAACAGTTCTATATCCCTAGGTTAATAAAACAAATATAAAAAATACACAAAGGACGCGCACGCGTAACGGTAGTATTTAATTTACTGATCGTACTGTCGCGTCAAGGACGAGAGCAGTAGTGGAGTGTGGTGGGCGGGAAAGCATTCCACGCAGGTGCCAAGTTGATTTATGCGTGTCGTACGTAATACCAAAGCAATATCAGCTACAGATACAAAACAAAATACTATTAAAGAATACATCAGTCTAAGATTTAAAATATTTAATGTTTTTTTTTGTATTTTTAGGAGGCCACAGCGATGAACCCCGATATGACGGTCGAGAAAATTGAAATCCAACAACAAAGCACACAGCCTTAATCGTGCTCCCTTACCGTCTAACATTAAGATAAGACTCGATTCTGTATATGGAGGGTAACATCACTGCGAATATTATCATAAGTTATTTATAATTATAATCGTTTATAATTGTAATTTTTTATTATATCGATGTTTCGAAAACGCACTATAGATTATGCGATTGTAAAAATACATTAAGGTTAATTTGCAGCATTTTTAACGATTTTTAAGCTTAGGCTAAGACGGAACCTGGGCCTGATGCCATTTAAGTGTTCGTGTTGATATTCAATTTGTCGATTTAGCTTTAAAATGTCACACGAGTTAAACCACCGTTATTTAGTGATAATTTCTCTCTAAAACCCGATTAAAATCGATAAAACCATGACATCTGACAGTTTTGACAGTTGACGTTGACGGATGTTTTGGCGGGAGGAATCCGAGTCGAGAGCTAAAGTGTTTTAAGATATTTATAACATGTTGCTATTACTGTTTCTATATTACACCATTTAGGTGCTATTTAGGTATTAGATATTAAATTCTGTCTTGTGTGTTTCTCAAGTTTGGATTAAGGCTTGTGCGGGAGTAAATTACGAGGTGAAATGGCGTGGACTCGCTATTCGAGTTTATCTGCTAAAATTACATAGAATTATGTATTAACGTCACATTCACTTGGAGGATAGACTTGGATGGATCTGGCATAAACTAAAGACTGATGCCATAGATATTGTTTTAAATCTAACTTGTTTTTTACTCCATTCGGCTTATCGTTGTTTAGGATCACTACTGGCACAAATTTACAATACGACCAATGCAAGAGATTATAATGCATCACCATGTTGTTTATACAGGACATTCCAATAAACCTGGGTTTCACAAATTAGTACCTAGATCACTTATTTTCAACCTGTTAAACTTTTATGTTCTGTGCCTGAATTCTTTCATCTTAACCAAAATGACAATTGACAACAGTCATAGTTCACAAAACATAAGACTTTAACGGTTTTTAGCTGGTATTGTACAATTATTACTACTTGGTAAACGCTAGATATATGTTTTTTTTCTATAATTAAGTCTATGTTACGCTGATTGTGAATCAGGTTTATACTTTTTTAATTTGACATTTTATTGTTTTGTGACGTCATAGGGTTGAAGTGTTGCCATAATAATTTTTAGTGGCGGCTCTGTGACAGGCACAGTACAGTCGAAGGGAAAAGCAACCATAATTTATGACAAATTGATTTTGTGCAATGTCCCAAACGATCTCTAAGATAAGATCGTATTTTATGTTTTTGCAATTCTTCTGAAAATAATAAAATAAATAATACTACTGTATAATCACATTTTAAAATAATATTTTGTTTTAATAGTAATTTTCTGCTCGACTGTACATATTGTCAACTTGTGTTGTCTTATATTTATTGCAGATGTTTATTTTTCTAAGAGTCCCAACTCCGGATGATTTTATATTGAGATGAAGTAATATAATGAAAACAATAAAATATGCTTTGTTTTAATACGACTTTTATTTAAACAAATTAACAACAGCCGTGTGATTCTGTTAATAACATACAGATTCAGCTCTCAAATTATACATAACTAATAATAAAGCGGCATTAGCAAACTGAACATTTTATAATGAATATCGTTTCCAAACAATCATCTTGACTTAATAAATCGTCTGTAAAATGTCTGACAAGATGATGTTTTGTACTATAATAATAGGGTATTCTCTAGCATTTAACACAAACATTCAAAATGGATATCCTGTATGTATAAATTGATTATAATATGCACTGGTACTGATGCCAAGAAGTATATCAAATTTCTCTTTTCTTTATTACATCTGCGTAATAGTACGCAGAGGCTCTAGGTGTGCGCTTGAGATTCGGGTCGTTATAATCAACATGGACGATGCCAAATCTAGGCCTGTAAAGAAAAAAGTTATTAATTTGTCACAAAAAAGTTGCAATAAAATTACTCGCTTACATTATTATGTGGCTGAGTATCTGATGACAGGCTGATAATTTTGCATTCTATTAATTAAAATTAACATTTAAACTACTTTTACATGCATTTGTCGCATTCCTAAACAAGACTGCTATAATATATTAATACAAACCACAGGGGTGTTCTTATGTAACATACTGTGATGTAATATATTATTTTGTAAAATAAAAAAAAACGTAATAAAAAAATCACGGAATTAATTTTGTACCTGGTACTACAACTGGACGACATGGATATTTGGAATTACGATAATATTTAACATTATATAAATTTAGTAATTTTATCAATTTTGGTAATGATATATTGTAGCTTCTATGTTTAACTTTTCCTTTAAAATATCTGGTGTTTATTATACTTTAAAGGCGGTAAAATGTATTAAATATTTAAAGTACTCACTTATATCCACTGTTCCACTCAAAGTTATCTATAAGAGCCCACGCAGTGTAGGCTGTGACATTTACGCCATCTTCTGTTATGGAGAGGAGAACCTGTTGGGTGTTTAGATCCTATTATCTTGGAAGACATTGCTGTCAGCTGGTTTGAGACATCATGGCGAATGTAAAATAATTGTGATACAAGATTATTAAACTACAAAAAGCAGATTAATTTATATATACATTTCTTTAATGCCAAAATATACCATACTAAAAATTATATAATATTGTTGTTTTATGTATCATTGCATCATTATGTTTCTTTGTAACCTGGTGTTGTTCAGAATCAAAACACGTAGCTAATACCATTGTGCCACATTCTAAATAAGACTGAATAAAATGTTATACTTAATAACTGGAGTAACCGAGTTTCTTGTTTGCTCCTTTTAATAAAAACTTTTTATGTATTATACATTTTATTCTTGCAAACAGAAAAAACATACCTGCTCCAAATGATCCCTAATATACTGCACTCTCATGGTGTCATTGAGGGAAGTATCAGACGTCCCAAAACCATTCTCAAAGATTTTTATTTCTGTATTCCCATAACGCTCCGTCAATGACTTCAAAAGTCGACGGATTCCCGGGGGATAGCTCTGAAATTTTTTTAAGGTTATAGTTATGAAAAACTTGCATTATTTCAGGTTTAAGAGTTTATTTTACATATCTGTGTGCATCAATATTTAACTCATATAAGATAATAAATTAGAATTTTTGTATCTCGTTTCTCAGGATGAGATGTCATTCGCCGTACGGGCAATGCGCACATAGACAGAAAGCTGGGCCTACGAACGCTGAAAACACTAGGCCAACACACAGTTATATTTAAAACAGTGTTTTATTCTGTTCTCGCGTATCACTTTATTTGCGTGTTATTAATCGAATTTTAAATACATACCGCGAGCCAATTGTAACGCGGTAGCCAAGTAGAATTATATGAGAAAGCCAAGTCAAGCTCCTGGCTTCCATAGAATGGCCAGAAAGAATTCTGTTCTTTGTGACAACCTTTTTCAACGAGTCGGGAGGTATAGTAATTAACACCACAGAAGTCAGCTGAACCTGTATCACAATAAATACAACTGAGTGTAAAACTGGGTGTATGTAAGAGGTTTGTCCATATAATAATTCCTTTGGTTCAAGTCGTAATGTCAACTATTTAACTCGGCCTATTTTTGAAACCATTGATACACGAGGACAATACGAACAGTGTTATTCCTAAGGTCGTATATTGTAACCAACGCTGTGCACTGTGAGCAGTAAACACTCGCTAGTGGAGGAAAATCGTGTTAGCACCTATTAGAAAAAAACAAATAATATATAAATTAAAAAAATAAAAATTTAATCCTTTTAGGTGTTTTTAGAAGGTTTTCAATACATCCATATTATTGGCTAAAGAAACACAATGAATTTAACTTCGTATTGTCCTTATTGTTTGTTTGATTTAAAATTCGCAGAAATTAACGTTTTAAGTTAGACTGGTCAAAGATACACTCCGAGGAACAGCACAACTTTCTTTCTTCACACGAAATCTTTGCGAGGAAGCCGGCATGTCTGAACCAAAAAATATTTTCCTCTGAGGAGTAGATAGAACCTTATCGTACTAACACTGAATTAGGTTTATTTTTACATACCTTTGACTAGCTTTTTCTCTTCTTCAGTGAAGGCAGGAAGTCTAGAACTTGAGAAATTTTCAGCTCTACTATTTCTGGCTATAATAAATTCGATATTGGGCGGCCATCCACCAACATCGGAGAATATCGGAAAGGTGTATAATTGCTGTAAAATCAATCATTACATATATTTCCAATCTGTTTTTTTTATAGGGGGCAAACGGGCAGGAGGCTCACCTGATGTTAAGTGATACCGCCGCCCATGGACACTTAATGCCAGAGGGCTCGCGAGTGCCTTGCCGGCCTTTTGAGAATTGGTACGCTCTTTTCTTGTGGACCCTAAGTCGAATTGGAATTTCCTTCTAATATTATAAAGGCGAAAATTTAAAATTATGGATGGATGTTTGTTTCTTACACGTAAAAACTAGTGAATAAATTTTATTGAAACTTTAGATTGATTACACATCAGAATAAAGATATTGTGTAAATTGTTGCCCGTTGTATAAAGTGAGTAGAAAAAAATCTAACATCTGCAAGCAATGCTTGGTGGCGAGGTGCGCTGCTAAAACCCTTAAAGTAACACATACCTATGTATGATGGAAACGTTTATATTAAATAATATCAAAAAGCCCGCGATCTCTCCCGTCTTATGTCTTACAATACCCAAAATAGTGAACTATAACTATAATAAAAATTGATAATTTATTAAAAATGCAAATTTGTGAGTAATAAATTGATTCCTAAATGAAAATAGATACTTTTTGTCGCTTCTCGTATTTAAAGTAGATAAAATATGTGTTTAACGGTTCATCATTTGGCCAAATATTATTTAGCATCTAGCACCAACTAGTACTAAATAAAATCCTGGATTGATTCACGAGGAAGTTTCAAGTGCTTCAGGTTTCAATTGGGTTTCATGGTGGGTTCAATGGTTTAATCAAGGTTATTTGGTATGTACAAATGATTAAAAACAGAATAGTAAATAGAACACGTACATAGTGAAAAGGAATGTGGAATAATTTTATCTATATATTAGTTTCTCGGAAATAAATAATGTATGACAATATTTTTAGTAAAAAAAAAAACTGTTGTTTTGTTTATTACAACAAACTTACGCCAAGATCCCGCGCAAGCTGCGCATTTTGTTCCTGGAAAGGAGTCTTTGGCTCAAACCACACGTGTTGGTCTGTCAAACCAACTTGCCCTAAAATTCAGAATACGAGTTTTGAAAGCCGTATTTTTTTATGTTACAGACGGCAAACGGGCCAGGAGACCCACAGGCCACAAAATACATTTACATTTATAGTACAAAAAATAATTTTATACTAAATTTTAATTAATTTATCTTTTTCAATATAATATAAACAGGTAGGTTTTGTTTCTATAGAACAGGGGGCAATCGGGCAATAGGCCCAATCTGACGTTAAGTGATAGGTACCGTCCAAGGCCATCGGGCTCGCAAATGCGTTGTTGGCCTTTTTTGATGTTGATTATAGATGTTGGTCGGTTTTAAAATATGCGTTTGTGTAGCTACGAAAATATTAAGAAAGTACTACTACTACAAATTCAAGATGTAATGTAATACTATAAACATTGGACTTTTTAACTTACTAAATAGGCTAACGGAACCCATAGTATAAGAAATTATTTATTGGTAGATTTTTCTACTGTAATAGAAGGCAAACGGGCCAGGAGGCTCATTTGATGTTAAGTGATATATGGACCATGGACTCTCGCACTGCCAGAACGCTCTCGCGCTGCCGGCTTTTAAGAAGTGGTACGCTCTTTTCTTGAAGGACCCTAAGCCGAATTGGTTCGGAAATACTTCAGTGGGCAGCTGGTTCCACAAAGTGGTGCTGCGCGGCAAAAACTGCCTTGAACAACGCGCAGTTGTGGAACGGCGGATGTCGAGGTGAACGGGTGGAATTTCCTATTCTGTCTCGATTAGATAAAATAACTGTTTTATTGTATGTTAGATTTCAATGAAGCAGATATGCATGTATGATGATAAATTGCTACTTAATATATGCTATTTTACACATCTTATTTATTGTGTTTACAAGTGAAAAAAAATCTTAACACATATTAATAAGAGATTTTGACATATTGCTAATCAAGTTTTATTTACACATCATTTGTTGTTAGGTATATAACTCTAGTTAGGCTTTATGATTTATAATATACCCACATACGTATTATAATTATATTTTCTGATACAATACCTTTATATTTATCTTTAAACTCCATTTCATACAGTCTGTATGCCTTCGCATGACTCAGTAAAGCATTTTTAGCGCAAAGATATTCTCCAATCCCAGGGCTGGTTATCCCAGGTGCTAGTATGCCGGTCTCATACCCCACATTACAGAAGCTCGTCGGTTCATTTATGGTAACCCAGGTCTTAACCCGATCTCCAAAAAGCGTGAACGCTACACGGGCATACGCTTCAAACCAATCCACTATTTTACTGTTGGTCCAGCCTCCTGAAAGATTTTAGTCCAAATTATCAGCATCAGATTATGAAGACGAAATACAACAGTAAGGCTTCATTGTCGGTTACTTTATTATTATATTAATTCAAATTATTATAATTTACGAATGATTTTAAGCTGTAAAATTTGTCATTACAATAAAGTTTTACATAGAAACGTTAATGTCTCAATTTGGCCTTCCTTCTAAAATGCATTAATGTAATTTTTATACCAATTCTGTTTATAAAACACTAAAACAATAGTATTGTCTTTTATTAACATAACTTTTACACATTTAAATAATTATATGTTTAAATACAATAATACATAACTATAATCCGTAAAAAGAGTTTTTCTTTAAACACTAAAACAAGTGAATATAAAAAACTTTTTTTGATTTGACAAGTAATTTTATCAATTGTTATAACTATATATTCTAACTCTATAATCCGAGAAACAAATGGCTATTTCCTGAAAGGTTAGTTAGTCCCAGTTATGTCGAGTGTCCATGAGCGAGGGTTATGCCTTTATTCAAAGTGCATGCTCGTCTACCTTTTTTCCCATAAATATATATTGGTATTGAAAATGATAACTTCACATTCGATGGTAAATAGTTCAATATGAAACAGTAGACAAAATTAGAATTTAAAATTCAAAATAAGAACACTAAAATTTAAAGAATAAGTTTAGACAAACTAAGCAAAACTAATTGACATTTGGGATTTTCTATATCTGAGTTAAAATTAAAATCTCCAAAATCAGAAATGAGTGCGTGTTTCTTTAGAAAGTAAGGCTTCTTGGATTCATAAAAACTGAATCCAAGAAGACAATTAAATTCGCGATACATTTTCCATTCCCATGTTTATAACATGAAATCCATTTAAATAGAAATAATACCTACAGCAATTTTTCGGCAATTAGCATTGGTTCAAAGCAGAAAACATTGTTTTATAATTAGATGTTAATATTTCTAACGTTCTTACATATTATTGAAAACAATAGAGTAACAACTACAGATTCATATGTGTGTCTAATATGTATTTACGTATTAGACACACATATGAACCGTTTTGTTGTCAAGTTTCATACATTTTTAAAGTTATTTGAACCATTGCTAGCTAATATTTTAGATATGGTTATTTTGTATTACCATTACATAGTTCCTAACAATAGTAGTAACTTAATAGATCTACTAGCCGCGATGTCGGGTTGTCCATTTAAAATTCTCTAGAAAAATTATCTCTGTATATAATACGACCATGCTCTTCCTGAAGAATAACCAATGTTGATTGATTTATGTAGCCAATTTAGGATATTTACACAAAGTTTATTGTAGATTGTTATTGTATCTATTGATAAAGCAACTATTAATCCACAATACTTATTTTATTATTATAAGAAAATAACCATTGTGATTGTAATTAAATTAATAGAAAAATATGTCGCGCTAAACTCGCAGGCGGCTGAATTCGAGTTTTCTTTAATTCATTACTTGAACTGTGAGAAATCCTTAATAGGTACTTTTTATCTTTTGTTTTTTTTTTCAACATGGGATATGACTGCTTGGCTCCATAAGGTATAAACGTGTTTTTTTTTAACTCTTAAGTTTATAAGGAATTTAAATAAATATGTACTGAGGTGCCTAGGCACTAAGATACCCCTTAGTGGTTTTTGTTGTATACTGTACTATTAGTTTATTTATATAAAAAATGCCAAAAACATCATTTTACGGCCTAACAAAATTCGCGGGTGCAACTAGTTCCTTTATAATATTCGATGGTTAATCATCACTATAAATTTTATTGAAAAAGAAGAACAAAGATTACGACTTCATACGAATATATTATACGGAACGAATAACTTATTAGCATTAAGGCCGTTAATAATAATTCATGTGTATTTTTAAACTAACGATATCAATGAACCAGTGATTTAAGCAAATAAGTATTTTCCAAAATACACAAGTCTCCAAGTAAAGTTAAATCAAATTTACACGGAGCAAATCCTTCTATTTAAAGTTGAGAAATCAAATATGTACATATTTACTACGTCTGCTATAATAACTATACAATTTTCATCTATATTTAATATCTACGGTCTTTAAACTAGTACAAGATAAGTTATTGTTATTAATTAAATTATTCATATTCTTACCTAAATCTTGTAAACTTTGCGGCAAATCCCAGTGGTACAGGGTGACAACGGGTTCGATTCCAACGTTAAGGAGACCGTTAATAAGATTGTTGTAATATCTTGTTCCATCTACGCTCACGTTGTTAGAAAAACCCTCTGGCAGGAGTCGGGGCCATGATATTGAGAAGCTGTGAATACGTTCCCGCGATAAGTGGTAGGTATTTCATTCACAAGTAAGTAATTTGTAATAAAATAGAGCAGTGTTGGCCTAGTGGCTTCAGCGTTGGACTCTCATATCTGAGGTCGTAGGTTCGATCCCGGGCTGTGCCCCAATGGACTTTCTTTCTATGTGCGCATTTAACATTTGCTCGAACGGTGAAGGAAAACATCGTGAGGAAACCGACATGTCTTAGACCCAAAAAGTCAACGACGTGTGTCAGGCACTGGAGGCTGAATACCTACTTGCCTATTAGATTTAAAAATGATCATGAAGCAGATTCAGAAGTCTGAGGCCGGGACCTAAAGAGGTTGTGGCGCCACTGATATTTTTTAAGTAATTTGTATTTCTTTACTATATTAAAAAAGTGTGAAAGTGGCGAAATGATTTAACTTTCTTGATCGGTTTACTTTACAGAACCTGCGTTTATTTTAATTTCGACATTCTTTCTAAGGTCTTGTTCAGCCTTTGACTCTCAGTGTCGAGGTGAAATGCACCTAAAATCTGGGTTAATAAAAAGCCATGTCTCAACAACTGCTGAAACAACTTTGTTCGGACTTAGAATGTATCTAATCCACATAAGAGATCATCTTGAAACTCATATCAATTTCAATAGTCATTTTGATTTACGCAAAATTTGGTGGAGAAACACAACACAAACATACTACAGTAAATTGAGTGAATTGAATACTCAGTATTTTCAAATACTGAGTATTCAAAAATACTAAATGTTTCTTGAGGTAATTTTTTTATATATTCGTGGAGCAAACGAGTCTGCGAGATGCCCAAACGGGGTAGTCATCATAGCCCATAGCCTACCATTTTTAGTGAGTGCGTTGCCGGCCTTTGAGGGAGGAGTACGCTCGAATTTTGAATAGTTAAAGGGCGTATCAGTTATTTAAAATCCTGGCAGACATATTTGTCGTTCAGTAAAAAAATATATTTAACTTGCACAGTACATACCGATAAAAGTTGAGCCGCAAAGTCCGGGCCAAAGCGATATCCTCCTTCCATAGATGGTAGGAGTCGCAAGCCACATCTCCAGTAGAGTGGTCCGCGATAGCAGAAGGGTTTTCATGAATGTAAACATCCCAGATACTAGGAGATTTATCTGTTAAAAATTTATAAGTACTTAAAATTTTGGATCCTTTGAAACGAAATAACGACCTAATTTATGACTCCTCAGAGCCAGTATCGGTACTCGGTGACTTTCAATAGCGACAGGTCCCGATGTTTTTGTACATCGCAAGAGACTTGTGTGGTACAAATCTGAAGTCGAGATCGGCGTACTACCTACAACTAGGCGTGGGAAATTCGATTTACATAACTTATCAGCGTGTAAATAGAATCGTACTTTCTTCCGATTCTTTATAAATAAATTTTATTTGAATCACTTTGAAATTGGCGGTCATGTGCTTCTAGATGGTATTCTATTTATTTATTTTTATACATAAGGTACACACGCAAATCTATACAGATAACACTACAACGCTGGAAGCACGACGTTACAAAAACAGAAAAAACAGAGAAACAAAAATAAGAAAAAAAGACAGTTTTTTTTTTGAATAAACATTATTAATGCCGGATGCATCTCTATTTTTACAATGCAAATTAGTTTTCTGTTTAATTCATCAACTGTCCTTCGTTAAAGCTAATAGTTATGCTAAGTATATCAGAACTTTTTACTTACCACTTGCGTTCCAAGCGCCCTCCACCTGATAAGCGGAAGTGGCTGTGCCAAATTGAAACCCAGCTGGGAATTTTGAGGCTGCCTCACACCACGTGACCAACGCAGTCCTGAATAATTGCAAACGTATTTAAAAGTTGTAAAAGTCTGGGTTTGATTACCGGGGAAACAAAGATGTAGGCCTTGCAACCACGCACGTGGCAAGTGGTTTATCTTTATAAAACTTAGTAATAAAATATGTTGGACAATAACGGAAATAAACCGATATTTTAATTAAAAAATAAAACAATAATAAAATACGTTTATTTTGGAACATAAGATCATCAAGGTATCACTTATTCCACGTCATTTAATTGGAACCAGTAGGCATCCCTACTCATCGACAAAAAGACAAAGGGTGTATAGGCCGAGAGAAAAAGCTGGCGTAAAAAACTCTCGGTACTCTTTAAAAAAATCTAATAATTAAAAACCTTGGTCGGTTTTATATTTTATACATACAAATTACTAAATGTATTTAAGTACACAGTAATGAGTAATTCATACCTATATTTATTGCTAAAATTGTAATAAGTATAGTCGTTCCAATATTATTTTTATTATACTAAAATATTTACTTACCAGACGACCAACCAAAACATATTCAAAAATTACAATAACTTCTAATTCGTTTGTCACATCTTTATTGTGACAATGTAAGCTAATGGCTTTGTTTTATATACAAATGAATTGTTTTAAAAGATATTCAATAAATCTAAAAGAGACTTTAGAATTTGGGGGGGGAATTTTATTAATTAAAGTGACGTAATACCTTTTTCTACAATGCCTAGTACTTTATTTACAAAGATCGAATAAGTGTTTTTGTATAGTTTTTATTAATAATTTTACCAAACCCTAAAATAATTAAAAATGTTTATAATTAAAACTTTCCGTTTATTATTTTTTTTATAATTCTACGTATTTTCAGAATTTATTACGTTTAATTAGCTGGCGAAATTGTACATTTAAATTGTTGATAAGTATTCAAATTAGAATAACCGTCCCTCGTCTAATGCGCTATTTGATAACTCTATTTTTTTTGTTTTTTTTTTTATTGATAAAGCTTGCCAACGCTCGGCACACTGTTACATTGGTAAAAACAAACACAAAATACAATTTTTAATGTGACAATCACTTAAAGGCAAACATGACATACATTTAGAGCACATACAAATATCAATCAAAACAATTATTAAACAAAACAAACATTACAAAAAAGAAACAATTACAAAAAACTAAACAAAAATCGATTTTAAAGTGTGAGGGAAGCAACTATGGATATAGTTGCCAGACCTAGCTCGTTTATCAGAATGCTTAATCTGGACATCGGTGAGCAACTCTAAGACAACTTATTGTTTTAACTTCTTCTTTTTCTATTCTTACAGTAAGTTAATGTTCACAAAAAAAAAACGTTTATTTTGGAACATAGGATCATAAGTAGTAGAGTATCACTTATTCCACGTCATTAAATTCGAGCCTGTTGGCATCCCTACTCATCGGCAAAGAAGATAGAAGGTGTTGGCCGAGAGAAAAAGCTGGCGTAAAAAACTCTCGGTACTCTTTTAAAAAAAAAAAGCAAATCATCAAACAATTCTACAATATTTAAAACAAATATAGCAAATTAATTAGAAGTAGCCTGCCCAGCCCTAGTCCCAGGCTCTTTTATCAACTAGATAATCACTAACTTTATAGTAAGCCTTTTTACAAAACTTTTCTTTAACACATTTCTTAAATTTAATAAAAGGCAGAGATAAAAGAGCCTCTGGGATTTTATTAAAGAAGATTATCCCTTTTCCCAAAAAAGAATTACTCACTTTACACAGTCTAGTACGGGGAAATTGCAGCCTGCGTTTGTTCCGAGTATTGACATTGTGCGTATGTTCTATTCTAGTATACTTATCACTATTTTTGTATGGATACATAATATTTTCATAAATATATTGCGAGGGAAAGGTAAGTAAGGGAATATTTATTTCCTTAAATTTATCTCTCAGACATTCCCTACATTTTAAATTATAGATTGCACGTATAGCTCTCTTCTGCAGAATAAAAATAGATTCGACATCAGCAGCATGACCCCATAATAATAAGCCATACGTCATTAAGCTATGAAAGTAACTAAAATAAACAAGTCTAGCTGTGTCGTCATCAGTCAGTGAGCGAATTTTTTTAACCGCGTAAGCTGCAGAACTAAGTCTCTTCGCCAATCCGTCCAACAGACTTATATATACTAAAGTGGGGAAGTGAGATAGAAGCTTGGCGGCCTATAACAATCCTGTCCTGCGCCTGCTCTTACGACACGATAGAAAAAACAAGAAAACTTACCATTGATTGTGATTCGATAAGTGGACGTAATTACTATTAAACGAAATGACCCATTGTTTTTCTGATCAAGACAAAGGGACAAATATTGTGCCCTCCCTAGATAATGTTTTAAACTCTAGTCTACAAACCTATATAATTAATCTGAAACTTCCACGTATAGCACTATCAATTAAATTATTCTTCATCCCCATATGGAGCGCGGGAAATGATGGGTTTATCTAAGTAGGCGGGGATTAGTGTTTTGCCAGTCAAAACAAAGCTTTTAATGCACAAAACGCGTTGACACTTAACAATAAAAATACGAAATTCCTATCAATACTACTTTGTGTAAAAGAAAACAAACGTTTTACAACTTCTATATATTAAATTAAAAAAAAGTATTTTGATAAGACTAGAATTCCGAAGTGAATGTGTAGACTGGAGTCTTTTTTAATGTAATTTAAACTATTAACCAACTATTTAAATATTAGCAAAGTAAAATTGCTATGAAGATTTGGACTGGCGTTATTTGTTTATTTCATTTTATTCAGAGTGCCAACAGAATTACATGCACTAAACAAGT
Organism: Pieris mannii; assembly: GCA_028984075.1. Classification (NCBI taxonomy): domain Eukaryota; kingdom Metazoa; phylum Arthropoda; class Insecta; order Lepidoptera; family Pieridae; genus Pieris; species Pieris mannii. The sequence continues at coordinate 2,647,001 of CM054780.1, forward strand.
CTATAAACGATATTTTTGTCTTGTTCTAAAATAAATAAAAATATTTTTATATACCAGGTGCTAAGTGATACCACCATTGGAGTCTCAAAGACGCGAATGCGTTGTCGTAGCCTTTCGAGAATTGCTACGCTCTTTTTTTGAAGAGTCTTAAGTCGAATTAGTTCGGAAATACCTCGACGGGTTGGTTCCACTTAGCAGTGGTGCGCACAAAAGACGCCTTACGGGTAGAATTTCATATTGTGCCTCGACATCCGATGATGGAACTAAGCTGGAAGTATCCGAACAGGATATAAAGTAGCATTATTTCTTGGAGAGCTCAGACTAGGAGATAGATATACGACGTATTGATAATCGCTAATTAACAGGTGGCCCTCTAGATACCCCTAGAATTATCTGATAACGGATTCCAATATTGTGAATCACAAGTAGGTTATTGCTATTGAACGATAGTTGGATAGTTAAGAGCGATCGCTTTCCTCAATGATATGGCGTATTTATGCGATCTTCCAGCAGTTGAGGACAGTACTGAACCAGGTACCGGAAAAGATATCTTAGGACCGGAACCAATTCAGCAACACAACGCAATTGGGGTATGACGCTTCTACCTGATCGCCCTCTGTTCTATAAAAACATGTTACATAGCCTATGTAAGGGACTAAGTCCCTAAAAATCATTTTATTTTAGGATAAGTCACAAAGCAGATCTTTTGTGGTTCTTTGAAATTTTTAAATTAAAGTAGCCAATTAACATTAGATTAAAAACCATTTTATAAACATCGATACATCACACCTTAAATAGGCTATCAAAACTGGAGTGCAATGTGCATTAAAGCTAAGTTAATTTCACTAAAAAATCGCATTATTAATTATCTCAATGGCCACAAAATTAGCAAAGTCGATGTAATTAAAGATGTTCTCCTAGGGTCAAAATAAACTGTAAACTCAAAAAAGCATCAAAATGCTCCGATTCATGAAACACCAAACTCTTTAAGAATTATAACACAAAATAACTTTATTACTGAACTCCAAACACTTGACTTATCTGATAATAGTATAGCCAGCAAAAGTATCTCTACATTATACCACATATATATATGTCAAGAAAATCACTGAGGAAGAGTTTTAATTGACTTGTGAATTCCAGTTCACTGCCGAGTCGAATTCATGTGAAATGTCAAATCTGCAAGGCATTGACAGAATATTAATTCAATCTTAGTGCACAAATGATTTGCGGTGTCGATGTTTTTCGAGTGGCGCTTTTAGATCAATTATCAGAATAACCACATCGTAAAAATCCTCTTCACAGATTTAAGAGTACACTGTAAGTTTAAATAAACACAATCGCACAGCTATTAATTTTTTTAATACAATTTGTATTAAAACAAGCACATTTTATTATTTTCATCTTAATATAACATTAAATATAAGGTATCAGTTGTAGGAGTAGGGATTATATAAGGAAACAATTTATACATTTAATGGATTTATTTATGTTAACAACTGCAAAACGGTCAGCGCCTGAACAACCCTCATTGGCAATGTGAGGAGATTCATTCAAGGAGAAATAGAATGCCTATAATATTTATTGTATTATAACGAGATAGTCCTGCATTCGATTTTGAAAATCATGTTTGTTTATAATAGAATATTAATATTATACATTATAGGTAACCAAAAATGTGGTGATTCTATTAACATAGTTGTATATAAATAAATAAGTTTATCTATCAAAAGTGAATGCATTTAAGTGTGTTTACTTTTGTTCTCAGTAACATCTCACTATCGCACGAGTTGAGCCGCAGACAATATTTTTATTGAACATAAATTATAAGTTTAATTAGGGTAAGGATAATCTAACTAAAATACATTGTTTACGTAGTCTATCTATTCAAAGGGGGAACGCTGCTAGTATCTTCGGAACCTTGCCTTAAGGGGATTTAATAATACATTTAAGTAATATTTTTCCAAGTTATATACATAGTTCAATTATATATTAATAAATTATTATTCATTCGATTGTCTACGTATACATATTGCGTTGTTCTGTATTTTTGTCATCCAAATAGATTGCCCAAATTCTTGACAATGCCTTCATTGTTAACATAATGCGTTCCCTCCATTCCTAATCCGAAAGGGGACTCTCCTTTGGTTCGAAGGAAATATAGGCCTTTGGTGCCAGGTTTAGCTGGATAACCCATGTAACTGTAAATAAATATAAACTGTTATATTTGTTGTAGCACCAATGATATGACGGAGTTTAAACACTCCATTGCCTTTAAGCTCGAAAAGCGTCTGCTTGGACAATACTTTGGTTATTATTATAAATAATTATTAAAGTTTTACGGAACATTGTTGTCAATAACAAAAGTTTTTGTGTGTATAATTTATTTTGAGAATCAAATTTAGTAGGAACTCTTAGACAAACAAACAGGGCAGTGTTGGACTAGTGGCCTCAGTGTGCGACTCTCATCCCTAAGGTTGTAGGTTCGATCCCCGGCTGTTCACCAACGGAATTTCTTTTAATGTTTTACATTCGCTCAAACGGTGAAGAAAAACATCGTTAGAAAACCGGTTTGCCTTACTCATTAAGTCGACGGTACAGTCAGGCACAGTAGGCTAGTCACTTACTTCCCAATTAGACACATTATCATAAAATAGAGAGATCTGAGGCTCAGACTTTAAAAAGGTTGTAGCGCCACTGATTTTAATGCAAACGTTAAAAATCGATTTGCTTATTTCGTAAGTAAGGCTAAACTAGGACATGTTATCAGAAATGAGGTTAAGGCAACTTCTGATAAAGAAAATTGTGCAAGCTATACCCATCTATCACCCTTTAATACACGATACCACATTTAAATTAATTAGAGTAATAATAAAAATAATATTGTCTTATTTAGTAGTCGATCTTTTTTATACAAGAGTATCAGCTATGAGCAATTCAGTGATGGCCCAGTGGATTCATTGTGCGTCTCTCATCCCTGAGGTCGAAGGTTAGATTCTCGGCTGTGCACTAATGGAATTTTTTATGTGCATAATATGGGCTTGAACGGTGAAGGAAAACATCGTGGAGAAACCGGCTTGCCTTAGACTAAAAAATTCGACGGCGTCTGGCAGACACAGGAGGCTGATCATCTGCCAATTAGATTGACAATGATCATGAAACAATTATAGAAATCTGAGGATATTGGAATATTAGCGGCATAGAGCAGACTTTTGATATATTTTCAACTCATTTTTGACGTGACAACGTCTTATAAATTGGTTTGCCGGGTGACACTTCAAGAAACTGCGTTACGCTCCGCTCACGTTATGCGCTCACAATGAGAGCGAGTGAGAGGCACGCGTCCCTTCCACTCGGGCATGGTTAGCCCGCCTAAGAGCGAGAGAGACAGACATATGAAATTCAGTGCGAGATTCTTTGTATAAATTAATGTTTTAAATATAATTCTTTGTATAAATAAATGTTTTAAATTGTTACTATTATTTCATCCTTCTTCCTACTATACGAATGAATATTCACATTAAAATTATTTTACCACTCAAAGTCGTTGTCACGTACAACTTTCGCCCGTTTACCGACTTTACAGGCAACCAATTTTTTTCATCTTTTTGCTTTTGACTACTTACACGACTTCTTTTTCGCATTCTCCTTTCTTAAACGCTTCCCAATCTTTACATTTAACAGCTGGAAATGCCTGAGGATTGATTATGGATTCTCCATACAAGGGCACACAGCGAGAATGCGAACAAGATTGGAGTACGCAGTTTGGTTGCGTTAGTCCTTGATTTGGGAAGAAGTCTACTTGACCTAAAAAAATAAAAAATATAATTCAGTATTCATTAGTGTTTGGATTGTAAGGAAGATTCCATATAGACGAAGGATGTTCTTGATTTGACTGAACATGAAATTTCTGGTATGAACAGCGTTTTGGCATAACTAATTACATAATTTTAGTCGAAACCTCAAAGAAACTGAAACATTTAAAAGTATGAATGCACTGCAGTTGGAGTCGTAGACAAAATATACGTAGTGTCGTCTATGCTTGGATTTTTAACACCATCTAAAAATATTACTTATATTTTTAAATAAATTGACCTTCATACTTTCATACTTTTCAGCCTCATGAACATTTATTGAAGTGTGTATGTAGTAAACACAAGTTTAAAAACTTCTTACTCTAAAAGCCTACTCAAGTCCCAATCCCGTTATTTCATTTGTCCCTCCCTTCCGTAGAACGCGGTTTGGTTAAACCTCTCCAGTGTCCAGATTAAGCATTCTGATAAACAAGCTAGGTCTGGATATCCAGAGTTGCTCCTCTCACACTTTAAAATCGATTTTAGTTTAGTTTTTTGTAATTGTGTCTTTTTGTAATGTTTGTTTTGTTTAAAAACTGTTTCGATTGATATTTGTATGTGCTCTAAATGAATGTCATGTTTGCCTCTAATTGCTTATCACATTCAAAATTGTATTTTGTGTTTGTTTTTACCAATGTATCAGTGTGTCGAGCGTTGGCAATCTTTATCAATAAAAAATAAAAAAAAAGTCAGTTACTAATCGATTAGAGATGAAGCTCTTTAGGGAATTGAGTTTTCGTTATCTGTTTTAAAGAGCTTCCCCCAAAAATATGTGGTTTAGGTTAGGTTAGATGTCTTTACATTTATTCTCATAATAGACATTAGTCACTTACACGAGAACACTTATATGCTAACGTTACAACTTGAAAAAAAAAAGAAACTTGGTAGAACTTGGATGAACTTTCATTTCCGTAGATTGGGATCACTCAATAGATGTTCTTTTCATCTTAATTTAAATATTGCTAGGCTGCCTGCACTTTTTATATTTGTTTGTTTGACCTCTAAAAGGCAATGATGGCGGAACATCGTGAAGGGCATCACATTACCACGACTACATAGCGATCACGACCGCTCGGTCAAGAGATTACCGGATAAGAAGATACTAAACATACCTAAAGGTTCCTTTATCCCAAACACACCAGAATCAGTATGAATGACGTCAACGAAATCAGCATCTGTGCTTTTCAATCTTACTTCCGGGTCGACGTGGCTAAAGCAAGGTCCAGCCGGATCCAAACCGGATATCCGCCCGATCTTTTTCCCCGTTATTTTTTCAAAGGTCTTTCCAGCGAAGCCTGATATGTGGGAACCGAGGCTGTGCCCGATTAAGTGGATGAGAGAGGGATCTTGACCATCTAGAAAAGAAAGGTTTATATTGATAGTTTAAGAAATATTTATTGAGCACAAAACTCCGCTACAGAGTAACTAGTTTACATTCCTACTTTGATTTCCTTCCCTTTGGAGTAAAGACTTGGTAGTCTGTGACGATCAAATGCACAGTCATTAATTAAATAATTAAGCTGGAGTTTGGTAGATAGTACCGGTGACTGGCGTTTCCCTCGCTGCTGCTAGAGAACACACACGGACAAAACGGGGACCAAACTTTTTAAATTTGTAATAATTTTCTATTTAACAATTTTTAATTATGATTATTACATACTTTAAATGTCAAAGAATAAGAATAATGTTTATATTTAATTGAAGTTGGGAAAGTCTCGCTATCAAAACAATAGCGCGGCTTTATAACTATGTGCCAAAGCAAGAATATTATTTTGCCATGAATCGAATTACTTATACTCGTAATTTTCAGACTAAGGGTTCACAATGTATGGATAAAGTACCCAATAGCTATGCAACACATAAATTATTCGGAAGATAAAAGTCCCGAATAAGCAACTTCGCGTTTCTTACGAATAGTGCAACAATGGTGTTTATCCTACCAATAAGTAATAAATAGCATGGATCAGATCCTTAAACATTTATTGTTACTTAAAACTCTTTGGTTTAAATGCCTTCTTTTGTTGCCACAGTTTATCAAAGCCACGTCAATGCAAGTAATTATTTTATAATTACTATTACGTTATAATTGGTGCAATGTAAGTAATTTATTACAGTCCTAGTAAACTAATTAAAACATCTTCCGTCATAGTAAATCATCAAGGTAACCAAGATTTATATTAAAATATCTTGATGTATGCATAAAGCATAGAACTCGTAAACTACTCATGGGCCAAGTGTATCAAAAAAAAAAATGAAATGTAAATGATAACGTAATATATCTATTAAATTTTGTTGAAGTTGGTCGTTTTCAATAACTAGGTAATTGTATTTATTTAGTAATGAGTTCTGCAAAAAGAACCAATAAATCCATCTTCAAACTACTCAAAAACACTAGAAGACCGTCCACTATCGTATACAAACGGGTACATTGCTATTTTGGCTATATTGCCAAGAGAGAACCGAATAGCCTCGACAAGTTGACAATAATAGTGAGGAGTGTAGGCAAGAGAAAAGGTCGATCGCCTACCCGTTGGTCTGACCAAATGACGAGAATTATGGGTCTCAACATCCGTAAAGCACTAAGAGAAGCTCGTGGTGATAGGCAGCAAGTCAACCTATCACTTCGGAGTTTTAAAGACAGGAGCAACAGAGTGAAGCGAGTAGGCGTATTTATTTTTAACTAAATTGAATAATAATAGTTATTTCAAATTGTGTTATAAGTAACCAAACATTTAGTCCTTCGATCCGGATGTTTAGAAAAATTTCTAATAAATATCCAAACGTTCAAGAAACATCAAAATAGTAAATATACATTTTGCTGTTTGCTAATATTTGTCTTAAATAAAGTAAAAGTTAAATTTATATCACTTCGTAAATATTTCTTATTAAGGCTTGTGCATGCGCATCTGTCGCAGTCTACATTAAAGTAAACTCTAGAGTCGCCTTTATTAGATCATGTTTGAAATCTTCACATCCGGAATGGGACGTGCTTTTAATAGCAATGTTGTATTTAATATGTATGTGGTTTTCTGGTTATTTTCTGCAATTAATGTCATTAAGTCTTTACATTATTTTATTGGATATAATGGTGTTATTTCCATCACTTCGTGAGCATGTTTATGTTAAATTTTAAGCTTAAAGTTTTTTCTACTTGTACTACTAAGAAGTACTATTTTACTTTAAAAAATATATATTATACAAGCGGATCGGCCAAGGGTTGGTGTGGCTAAGGTTTTTGTTATATTACATTGTAGTAAACTATTCAAGGGAAACGGTAGGAGAACTTATGTGAAACGTTTGTACTTTTAACACAGCGCTATCTGTTAGAATTATATTAAATAATAAACAAATAATTGCAATAAAATTATTTTGCGGGTATAAATTGAGTTTTTTTATTTTATTTTTACATTTAGGTACAGAAACGGAAAACAGATTAAGTAGATACATATAGTTATTACACACTAAACAACATTTGAAAATCTGAAACCCAATTACATCTGCACACAGCATTATAAGAAGCATTTTAAGATGATACTGCAGATGTAAGTGGACACGGTGTTCAAATTTGATTGATATCGGTTCGGTAGCAACGTGACACGTAATTTCTATATATTAAGATTTATATACAGGCTTCCTAAACATAACTTGTTTAATTCAGATTATACCAATATGTAGTTTTAGTTAGAGTTAGCAACAATTCTTCTTACTCGATATGTTGGTGTTGGTTAAACAAAAGATTTTGTTAGAAATTATTTTAATTTTATTCAGTAGCCAAAGCTAATGAAGATTTTGTCTAAAAGTGAAGAAAATCACCGCATTTTTTACCTTTCATTAGAGGAAGTTATTAACGTTTATATTTATCATAATAAAAATACTTGATTTTCATCTGTTATTAATAATAATTGTTTGTTGAGATAAACGGCGAACAGTAACAGTACTTACATTTAACCAATGCTGCTAAAACTTCTGCAAGCTTCTGGCCAATAAATCGGACATAAGTCGACGATCGAAGATACAGCCATCGAATTAATGGACTTCCATCTAACGCCAGAACACTGATTTCATCTAGAAAAAGGGGATATTAAAATTCAGTACGGTCGTCTTTTATGCAGATGAGATTTTTTTATTTATTTCACAAATAACCTTTACAGATTATTCCAATGCGGTAACTATTTAAATTTACATCACATACAAACCATTAAATAGTAATTAGATTTAAATATTGTTAAAAAGACGAACAAATTCTTACAGTATGATATGATGTAAAAATTTTGTCACTTATTGGACATTTAGAAACGTCTCAATTTCAATTTCAAAAATTCTTTATTTAATGTTCAATAACAATTAAAAGTGCTACATGTCCAGTGTACATTAATTCCTGGAATGTAACAAACTTATAACTAAACACGTTTTTTTTAAAAGCCGTATTGCTTTTTTTTTTTAAACTTATAAGACAAAACAGATAAAAACTAAAGTTATAATATTTCGAAGTTTAGCATTAATAATGAGGTAAACTGGGACTATGCAATCTTTAGATGAGATTTGCAATTTTGACATATCTAGATTTAACTAAATAATTAATTATAACTAACAATAAAAATAGGGTAGCACCGAGAACAAAAGAGTGGACGGCAAGCAATCATAATAGGAACAGTCACCCGCTAAGGCTAGCGCGAGCATCGATAACGCGACGCACGCGCATTCCGGCTCTATATCACTTGATAATAAGACCGGAGGTCGCGCGCGACGCGATGACCAATACTCGCGCACCTGCGCAGGCCTGTTATTCATCGCACTCAAGAAACAAGTGATGGGGTAATTTGTATCGGTTGTATTTATCGATGTAAGGTAAATTTTTCTTCCGCGTTTTACAAAGGTTATTAATGTATTTATTTTTACTATGTCGGTTGTTATGTAAATAAAATTTCTTAGATAGTTCGTATATAAAATCGTGAATAGTCGGAAACTTAATATTAATATGAAGATTTAGAAGGTTTGTTCGAAACGGGGTATTAAATGCATATTTTAATGCTTTATTTTGCACAACTTGTAAGCTGTTAAGGTTAGTAGGGCACGTACTGCTCCATACTGGGCAGGCATAGGTTATGCATGGTCGTACTAAGGTGCGATATACACTTAGCTTAGTTTTGCTACTGAGGCACGATCTTCTATTAAGGATGGGGCTTAGTGCATTCAAAGCCTTCATGCTCTTGAGCCTAATGTGTTGCGTGTTAAGGGTCCAGTTGAGTTTATTGTCCAATATGACACCCAAGTACTTAACAGAGCGACTCCATGGAATCGCATATCCTTCAATGTTGAGGGTACGAGATGGTAGCGACCTAGTCCCGGAGAACATAATTGCCTCTGTTTTAGAGGCGTTAATTTTTAATTTCCACTTCTTAAAAAAATTAGTCAATAAATCGAGTGAAAGTTGGAGGCGACTTATTATCAAATCCAGGTCTTTGGAAGAAGTAAAGGATGCCGTATCATCGGCAAAACAGGCGAGGTTGGTGCGGGTTTGTATGGGTATATCGTTAAGGTATAGTAAAAAGAGCTGGGGACCAAGAATTGATCCTTGCGGGACTCCGGCTAGGACCGATTTGGGTGAAGAGAGTGTCCTATTTATGTGCACCTTAAAAGATCTATGGGTTAAGTACGATTTCATTATTTTAATTATTGCTATAGGTACGCCAATTCTTAGTAGTTTATGGATAAGGGCTTGGTGCCAGACTGTGTCAAAGGCTTTCTCAATATCAAGGAGGAACATGCCTGTCGACTCACGCAAATTGAGTCCATGAGACACAGTCTCGGCTACTCTAGCGAGCTGTTGGGTAGATGAATGGCCTTCACGGAAGCCAAACTGCTCATCAATTATTATAAGCTCTGTCGCTCGGCGAAGTCGGATGCATAAAATTTTTTCAAAAAGTTTTCCTAGGCATGGTAGGAGGCTAATTGGACGATAACCTGCAGGATCAGATGGATCTTTGCCCGGCTTGCGTATTGCGATGACTTTGGCTACTTTCCAGTCTTTAGGGAAATATGCAGTCAGTTAGCAGGCATTAAATATTTTTGTAAGCAGCACAATACATTTTTGGGGTAAGTGTTTTATTAAGTGATTCGAGATTTCATTTGGTCCAGCTGCTTTACGAGTTTTGAGAGAGGATATAAATTTGGCTACTTCAGCTGGTTTAACCAGTTGAATTTGATAACCATCTTGTTGGAGGCTGTCTAGAGAGTGCCAGGAGGCATCGACAACAGACTGCTCGTCGCTGGGCCAGTTATGGGTGAGCAACATGTTGTGAGAAAAAGCATTAGCTAGAACTTCACACTGTTCCTTGATATTTGAGGTAGTGGAACCATCTTTAGTTTTAAGTGGGGCTAAAAGTGGGGTAGAAGTTGATTTCAGCCCTTTGGCAATGCGCCATAAATCGGCACAAGGATTGTCAACTTTTCTAAGTTTACGAACCCACAGGTTGTCACGGTGATTTATTAATGCAGCATTGATATCTTGTTGGAGGTATTTCACTTTACGGTTTATAAGTTTACGAGTTACAATATTCGTTTCTTTGGCGGAATAACGTCTGAGACGATTTTTATTTCTTATTTTTCTTTTAATGCTTCTTGGCAGTGAGGTCTCCCAAGGTTTAAGGGTTGATACCGGAATATTGAAGTTTTTTTTTTGCAGAAATTATAGAGCTATGAAGGTTTCAGATGGCGGAGTCAATATTATTGGGAGATTTAAAGGTCGTTTTGTGTAAAGATATATTTTTGTTTAAATACGAGCGGTAACCGTTCCAGTCAGCCCTTGCATAATTTAGCTTTACAATTGGCTTACGACGCGCTTTAATAGCGAGACGTACGAATACTGGAAGGTGGTTAGAGGAGAGTGCATATATGGTCTCAATAGAGTCAACAGTATAAATATTTTTAGTAAGTAACAAATCAGGGTTGGTAGGTAGCCTATTTTCATTGTAATGAACTAGAGTAGGCTCACTAGGGGCATGGACAATGACTTCGTCATCGAGCATGAGCTTGTAGATTATATTACCGTGGGCGTTGGTTGGACCAGGTGACCAATAAGGGTGCCTAGCATTGAGATCACCCATAATTAGTATTTTATTATCTGACGAAAATAGGGCGTTTAAATCACTAGGGAGCAAGGGCATATTGGGTGACTGGTAAACAGAATATATGGTAATTTTGCCGTGGTTAAAATAAAGGGATATTCCTATGGCCTCTAGGTTAAGGGTTGGCGGAGTTGAAAGAAGTTTGTGTTCTAAATCGGCCCTAACCAAGATAGCAATACCCTGACCAGAGCCGTCGACCCGGCCATCAAGTCGATAGCAGGAAAAGCCTGGAATTTGGAGAGTAAGCCGCTTTGTTAATCTAGTTTCGTTGAGTGCGATGATGTCAACGTTAAGATCTCTTACCGCCAGTTCCGCTAGTTCCTGCTGCTTTTTGTGAATACCATCGGCATTCCAATAAAATACACGTAGTTCATTAAAGTTAAACATAATGACCAAGGTGAGACAGAATTAATATTACTTTGTCCATGAAAGAATCACACTTTATGAAGTCCTTCTTGAGGGTTTTGATAGATGAGAGAATTTGAAGCATTTCACTCGTCGTTGTGTCTTGTTGGAAGTTTGTGCGGTCCTCACTCGTTGGGGCAGTCCTTGGGGGCACTCGCGATGGCACTGGTTGAGAATCATGGCATTTAGGTGCCCCTGTTGCCTGGGCGTGAAACATTTGGGAGGGCACGCTATGCTTGGTAGCCGCGTGGGTTGGTTTCATGATGGCGTTGCGAAACGATTCTCTCTTGGACTTGATACGTTCAAGGTACTTAACCCGCTCCGTGCACTGCGAGAAATTTGCTGCGTGGTCTTGCCCACAATTGCAGCAACGAACAGTTTCTATGAAGCCCTTTTTGGGGCACTGTGAAGTAGGATGTGCCAGAGAGCATTTGACACATCTAGCAGGTCTATTGCAGTTTCGGGAAGCATGGCCGAAACCCTGGCAACGGTAGCACTGGGTACAGTTTTTGCTACTAGTTCTGTAGCGCTCAATCACAACAACGCAGTTAGCCAGGTACTTGATTTGCTTGAACTTTGCCATGTCGGTCCCTGTAGGAAGCTGTATGATTACCGGAGGGCATTGAACGGGCTTACTCAGCTTAACTTGGGTGGCAGTAGTGCCAGCAAAGCCAAGGGACTCTAGCTCCGCTGGAAGGCAATCGATCAGGTTCCAAGGAAGACCTTTGATAACTACTTTAGGCATTTTTTCATCCTTCCTGGTGAACGTATGGAATGATACAATTTAATTTAGGAGTCCATTTTTTACGACTTGATGACCCTCAGATGAGTAACATTGGATTTTGACTCGATTACTACCCCTGTATTCAAGATGGTAGCTTTTGTTATATTTCTCAATTATATCCTTTAGTTTCTGGTGAGTCCAGTCTTCACGAAGTTCGATTACGATCGGCAGGACACGTCCAATCTTCTTCTTTTTAGAGGCATTTTTAAAAGGCTCTGAGATTTCATGGGCGGTATCCACTGGGAGGTTGCTGTAGCGGTTGCTTGTTGGAGTGGTGGTGTCTCTCGAAAAACGCTTCGGAATGGCGATCCTCTTTGGATAATTCCATTTATTTAAATCATCCCCACGTCTTTTGGCGGAAATACTAGCCAGATCTGGATTTGAAGACGATCGTGTGACGAATTTGTCCATGTTATCGACTTATCGACAGTGGCACATCACTAGCAATAAGAACCGGTCAGAGAACAACTTAAAGTGCGTGCGGTCGTTACGAGAACCGAGCGCTCACTGAACGTCTGTTAATTAATGTAGAGCAGGCTGAAGAGATATATAACTTGATCGGTATATATAGCTCGTATTAATGTAATGATATAATAGAGTTAAAGATAATGTATTTTGCACAACAATGACAATATGAACAGTGGCATAGCAAAGTGGGGGCAGCGGGGGCGGTATCGCACCGGGTCTCACCTTTTTTGGGGTGACACCCAACCGGTCTCTCAACTTTAAGAACAATGTAGAAACAAAAAAAAAATCACTAGCATAAAAATTTATTCTTCAGGGATTCCGCCACTAGCACTAGCTCAGCTCTAGAATTCGGGGATTCCCGCAAAAGATTCCCGGTTCCATACTCGCGATCTTTTAATAAATAATTCATAAATGAAAACCTTTTGATAAATAACCATGTCCTTTATCATATAAAGTTTATTGCTTTTTACTTTCGATTGGGTGACACCACCAACTTCCGCACCGGGTGCCACCCAAGGTAGCTACGCCACTGAATAAGAAACAAGATTTCATAGTTATTTTTGCTTCAAGCGTTTTTGTGCGTCCTCTCAATTTTAACAGGACTGTTCCAGCTTAGATCAAGTGACTGGACAATCTAGATGTGAATATGTAGCTTTTATAGGCTTACCTGATGTTAAGTGCTACCGCCCACCCATGGGCACTCTGGAGCAAATACGTTGCAAGAATCATAAGGATTAAAGATCCAAGAAAAAGGAAACTTACGGCTCTGAAGGAAAGACCTGCTGATGTTTAAGAAGTTGTCACCCTGTGGTTTGTCTGTGAAGCCATGCGAGAAGATAATCAGCCGCTTGTCAGGCTCGTTACCACGACTTTGCACTAACCAGCTAGCAGCGTCCGTTATATTTATTATCGCTGTTTTAAATCTGCAATTAAAATAACTGTAGCGACTCATGGCTGTACGTAGAGGACAGATTTTTGCACTTACTTCTCGATATCTTTTCTAAGTGACATCGTAGATCAATTAGAAATTATTCGGAGTTGATCTAAGGTAACACGACGAAGAAATCTAAATTCTTGGTATGTTCTGACAAGAGAGAGAGAATTTCTCCCATCCGCTATGGGATGCCAATACTATAAAACGCCGAAAGTGGAAATGGATAGCCTATACGCTTCGGATCTGAATCACATTGCAAAGCAAGCCCTCGACTGAATCCTCAGGGCTAGATGAGACGTGGCCGCCCAAAACAGACAGGCAATGAACCATCATCATCGGCAGACGCGAGGAAATTAAGAGATCTGCCCAGGCCTGATGATTTTCTACGCTGGAATTGGTTTTCTACGCTGGATGCTCTATGCTCCACTTGAAGGACATATGAATTTAAGCCGAAAATGGAAATGGGCCGGTCAAATGACCGCTTTGGTGATGGCAGATGGGTCAAAATTACCCTTACTTGGAATGGCCCAGTGGGGAAAAAAAGCCCTCCAAAAACACGGAAAGACGAAATAAAAGGGACAGCGAGGGGAAAAATGTAAAATTGTCGACAAGGACAAGTGGAAGAATATGGAGGAGGCCTTCACACCGTCGGAGGTCGACTACTAGTGTTAAACTTAACTAGGCATGGACTTACTCAAATAAAGGTTATTTAATTTATTTTACATATTTTTTTTTATAACTTCTTGAAAACCTACCGACTGCTATAAAGCAGAGCTAGCTTGTCAAGGTCAGGTTCCTTTTCTCCAGTCAACTGTTCATACGAAACTCCAACCAGCCTCTTGACATGTTTACCTGTGATATTATAAATAATTAAGAAGCTTGTAAGACGCTCTAATTATCAGGCTATATGCTTTAAAATGTTATATCCTGTCTTAAGACTCATCATTAGTTAATCTATTAGGCAAGTAGGCTTTCTGTGCCTGACGCATGCCGTCGACTTTTTTGGTCTAAGGCAAGCCTGTTTGCTCACGATATTTGCCCTCGCCGTGGGATCGAACCTACGACTTTAGTGATGAGAGTCTCTGAAGGCACTAGGCCAACATTACTCATCTTATGGTACACTAGACAACAGTTAAATAAACTGATTAAAATTAAGTTAAGAGATGAAATCACTGCTGAAGTAACACGTTAGGCGGGTCTACTTTACGTGGCTAGACTTAATTAATTAAATATGTAAATTCTCACATTGTGAAGAGCCAACATAAACGAGCGATTCTTCAATTGGATGCTTAGCAGCCGACAACTCCCTTCCTATTCCCTGCCCTATCAAATCCACTATATTACTCCCCTGCTGCGCTGACGACAGGGAAAGAGCTGTCAAGATTAGTGACAGCGCGCTTCGGGAGTCCCATGAAGTTTTCTGTGAAAATATTTTAAATCAAAATCTAAATATTTAAAACGTTGTGTGCAATTTGTAAGTATTTTATTCAGCAAAAAATCTTAAAGACATCCATTAAAAATATATTCAAATACGTAAATAACATTATTTAATAAAATACTATTAGCTCGGTGGGTAGATAAGGAATTCAATATAACATCTAATACATACCATGTTTTTTAATCCGTCGCGCAACTGTAAAGTATATATTTCAAAATATCAAAAATTATTCTTAAAAAACTAAAAACTAGAAGCACAAAATTATGTGACAGCTACTTTATAGTTCAGTAGCAAAAATAATTATTAGTAAAACCTTAATGCCGGCATCGCACCTCAAACCTCCCGTTGTTGTTGTCCATGTGCGAAGGTAAACAGTTAATATTAATTGGTGCTCGTTTGCCCTTGTCCCATAAAACAAAATCTCAACACAAAAGTGCACAGCCTCCAAACTCAGTAGTTAAAGCACACATCTTGGGTTTGGGTAGAAATCATTTTTGACCCTGGATTAATATTCGCAATAGAATAAAGCATCGCACACATTGACACACACAACTTACGCCATCTTGGATATATCTATACCAATTATACGCATCATCTTCAGTCAGTTCCATTGGATGACTTAAAATAATTAATTTTCATAATTAAACAAACGATAAACAATTCACCTCAAATTCACCTGTTTCGGGTGTTAAGGCGGTAAAAATACTAAATGATACATATTAATAATACGAATTAATAATTCTTCTAAATCATACTACCTATGAATGAACCGATATATGTATTATAAAAATAAGGTATTCAACCTTATTTTATTATATGTCAGTTCATTCAAATTTTTTTTATATAATTATTTACACTATAATATAATTAATTAAAAAGTGTGGATTTCTATGTTTCTTTGTAGAATATCTTAAGACCTACTGAACCAATCTATATAAGTAGAAATCATGTCGTCGTGAATCGAGACTTATATAAAACGTTTGAGTTTGACATATGGGTAACGTACTTAGCCTTTAGTCTCGACTATGAACCCAGCTCTTTCTGTATCTTTCGCGATCTTTGTTTTCTTAAAGTATGCATTTTGTACACAGGTTCGATTTAGTTAACGATTTGAGACAGCATTCCATTTTTAGGCTTAATACATCCCAATTACTTCACAATGTTGACCTTACGAGCGAGTGTCAAAAGGGCACTAGTCCAAGGGTTCACAGCCGTAATTCAGAACGCACGTACGTAAAGGCAGACGTAAACCACTAGGCTAACACTTTTGTTGTTTAATCTATTAGCCTGGTATTCAATTACTACTATTACAAGCCTCTTGCCCAAACACAAAAAACAAAAAAGATTTATATGATTGTCATTTGTCAAACGAAGAACAGATGAACTGTACACAAATTACAATCTATCTAATCTCTCCTCATTTCATTTATTGCTTTTCGTTCTCAGTTGTAAGTTGGTAACACTGAAAATATTTAGAACTGGCCAGTTAGGAACATTGCTAATGAAAGCTTTTTTCGAATGTGTAGACGACGATGTGTAGAGAGGAACGGAGATTATTTCGAAAAACAATAAAAGTATTGGCAACTATCTACAGTATGCCATTTTTCAATTTCTACGTAGCAAATATATACGTAAAAACCTTCCGAACCAACCACGGCAATTAAAACTTATAAAACAAACAAAATAGTAGCAAAATCTGTCATATCATTTTAATATTATGTAATTTAGACCTACATAACAAGTTTTAGGTACCCTAATTTTCGTTTAATAAAAGTAACAAACACAAATTGTAAGTATCTTCTTCCTCTGATAACGATGTTTATAGCTCTGTATAAGAAAGTAATGTTCTTGGTAAATTAGGTCGTAAATACCGGTAGTAAAAAGTAACAAAACCATACAAATCCAAAGTTATAAAATGTCAAATATGTTTTAATACTAATAATGTCTACGGATTTTATTATACTTTTCACGTAAACTTCAGCAATGAAGTCTATACAGTTTTTAAGCAGACGTATTCGTTCTATATTTTTAAACCACATTACGAGGAACTCCCGGGTTAAACGAAAAGGTCAAAAAGTTATAGTTGGACATGCAAAGCAAGTTTTATAAATACATATTGGAAATGAAAAAAAAAATTAAAAAAAAAATGAGTATGTTTTTCTAGAATTTAATACAATTAATGCTTATACGAAGCTATCTGTAAAAGGACACTATACCAGATTTAAACGCATATCACTTTTTAAGACGCATGCGCGGTCGGTCATTGAATATCGGTGTAATCATTCACTACTTGTAAACATCATTTAAATGTTGTGTATAAATTTTATGTTCATGCATTGGGATCAAAACCACTCTTAATATTTATTGGTGAAAAGAAAATTAAACTATATTAAAATGAATTGCATTACAAAGTAATGAAACAATATTTAGGGTGTTTTATTGAAATTATCAATGACGTTTGTCATTTTGAATATGGAACATTTTAAAATATAAAAACTACTTACTATAACGAGCAACTGCTAGTGGTAAAAAAAACAATTCCACTTGTTAGCTAAGCACATTGAGATCAACACGCACACTGAGGAATTGTTGGCAAAAACTATGGTATTATACACAAGCCATCGTATTTAGGGTTCCGCGAACCAACAATCTTTAAGTATATGTTTATTCATAAGTAGCTTCCAGGCGATTCTCGTATTTATGAAAGGTTATTTCAATGATTACGTTTCAATATTTTTAATTACTGTAATTTTTGTATTACTGTAAATTTCATGTACTTGCAAATCAATTAAGCTCTCATGAAAATAAAACCGTCATTTGTTAATAAATATTTTAAAATATTTTACAACACTACAAAGATTCAGCAGTACATGACACAGAGGCGATGAAAACTTGGAGAAACTGATCATGGTTGGTAAAGACAAAAGATCAGGTAGACGACCAGCAACCAGATGGACCGATGAAGTAAAACCAATTTACATAAACATATACATATGAACCTCCCAGTCGGAAGAATTTCTTTTGTTTTTTTATAATGCGGTAGTCTGCAGTGACGAATAACCAGGTGAAAATGTTATCAATATTTTGGATACGAGTAGCCAATGTTAACTTGAAGCAATCTGAATTGATATCAAAAGTTTTTGCCATATCAATAATTTTGGAGAAATAATTTCTTGACGAATCGTTCTTATATGCACTTCCACATGCAATGGGCATATAATCCAATTTAACATAAAGTTTCCTTAAGAACGCAAATATGCAGTGATATTTCGATAACATATGCTATTGTTAATAGAACAAATAACATTGTTTGTTTAAGTTGAGTTGATTGCTATCGATAAATTATTAATGTATTTAGAAGGTCACAAATGTTTTCTGAGATTTTAATTTCTTAGAAGTATCAAGGTTTTATGTATGACGTCACAAATGCTAATGGTAAGGGAATGACCGTATGTTTATACGTATCGCGAGAAATGAATATTCGCTAGGTCTCTGTCGCGTATTATAAAACGAGACCTGAAGCTTGGTGCCTATCGTTGATATACAGGACATGCCCTTAATCAATATTTACAATTAAAGAGACTGAATCGATCAAAACGCCTCCAGGCGCGATACGCAGGTGAAATGCACAGAAATATCCACTGAATCGATGAGAAAAAATTTACGATTAAAGAACACTACAATAAGCAAAATGTGTACGCTCAAAGTTCTACAGAAGCAGTTTGAATGGTCGGAAAGGTACCCAAAGATGAAACCAAATTTCTGGACTTTATAAGAATGAAGACTGGTCCTCATCTAGCCCAGACCTCAAGCCTTTAGATTTCAAATTATGGTCAGTTTTAGAGGGCATGGCCTGCTCTAGACGACACGGCGACATTAGTTCTCATAAAGAGTCTTTGGAGCAAGCAGTGGCGAAATTTCCTTTAAAAACAGAGCGTAAATCCATAGATTTGTGGCCAAACTGATTAAAGGCGTAAATAAAAGTTAAAGGTGGTAATTTCGTATAATTTATATTTTTAGTTTTTGCTGAGAATTTAATATATGTCAGTTTAAAATTATAAAAAATAAGTTTTCATTCGTGAAAAAATGAAAATTCAGGCTTAAACAGCATCTTTTGTAGAGTTATTAATGCACGCAAAATATTATTATGTATAACGCCTATTCAAATCTTCATGGCAATTTAACTGTTACAAGTCATTACGTTTGAATTTTGAACATTATTAAACAAGTAATTTAAAACTAACCTTATTTACTATAAACAATTTATATATATATATATAAATTTAATATAATATAATTTTAAATTAAAATATGTATATAATTTAAACCATATACATAATTTAATACATATATATACACATTAAATACATTGTTGTATATATAATATATTGTGTGCATAAAAATAATTGTCACACTGCCGAAATGCACACTTACATAGCACTTTAGATAAACGGCAATTATATCCAAATAAAATTTACTAATATTGCTTTAGTAAATTTGACTTCGATTCGTTTCTACTATAGTCTTGCCTCCCAGGTGAATAATTTCTATTTTGTATTTTTGCGTTCATTGTAACATTAATTGTACCCATTAGACACATAATCGAATATTGTCAATGATCGTCAAAAAACAGGCTTTACTGCTGCTATAGTCTATGTGAAAAAACTACAACATAAATAAAGGGTGTTCTGAGAGTTAGACTAGCACTTACGTAAACTGAATTAAAACGCGTATGTAAATTAATTCATTTATTATCTAAAACTGGAAAAATATTGTTTCCTTATCGTCTCAATTATATTGAGGAATACAAGAATATACTTTTTAATATCACGAAATAACAATAAAAAAATATCAGAAATATCTCTCTAGTTTAAATGATATCTCAATGATATATGTACCAATATACAATAGACTTCATACAATCCCGATTTTGAATATAACGTAGAAATAGTTCTTTCAATTCCCTTGCTTCGCATCCGTCTGAACGTTCGGTACAACTCAAGAATGCAGTATCAATCGCTGATGAGACTTACACAGCACAGTCACAGAACTCTGTTTATACCCTGGAGTGCTAAATAAAAACATCTACGTTTTAACTCGAATGGTCATAATTAAAAATTCTGTACGTATTAATTTGTCTTAACAAATGCACTGCGCTTCTTGCGTGTATTTAAATGACATGGGTAACACTAAAAATGTTTAGAACTGGCCAGTTAGAAACATTGCTGATGAA
Organism: Pieris mannii; assembly: GCA_028984075.1. Classification (NCBI taxonomy): domain Eukaryota; kingdom Metazoa; phylum Arthropoda; class Insecta; order Lepidoptera; family Pieridae; genus Pieris; species Pieris mannii. The sequence continues at coordinate 2,667,244 of CM054780.1, forward strand.
AACTTTTTTGAATTTTAATTTTAGAACTCATTGGTAACTCAATGCAATGCATATTGCATTCATTTGTTTTTGTGAGTTCGCGGCGAATCTAAAAGCCTTGTTACACATGAAAATTATCCTACCGCGAGAAAATTTTCGGTCAATGATGTATTAGAACTTTCGTTGTGGGCTTTCTCAACAACAAAGCTACGATAGGCTGCGATCAGCATTTCTTAATGAAGCTCGTGCCACTATCCAAATTGGTTTAAAGATTTAAAGCGTGGAAGTTTTTCAATTTCAATGATGATCCGCGTGAGGGACGTCTGACGTCGGAGTGCTGTGCGATTCATGATAGAGGAAGATAAGAGAGTGACCAGCAGATACGGACCAGCTTATTCTTTGGTATGAGTCAAGTTTAAGAAAAATATTACATGAACGAAGGCGTCAGGAAGCTTTTTACCAGATGGATTCTCCATACTTTAACCGACGACCAGAAACACCTCTCATGGACTGGTTTCGCTAAATGTTAAATAAGTTCAATCGCGGTGACTCAAATGCTGTATTTGACATAGTCACAGGTGATGAAAGCTGGATATATTGCTTCGAACCCGAAACCAAAAGACAATCAGCTCAGTGGATGTTTCCTATCGAGGATCGGCCAACTAAGCTAAAAAAGGAAGAAGTCAAGGAAAAACGCTTCGCTAAGGGCATTCCGAATTCACAAATGTGCTAGAAAATGGAAAGACAGTTGCTGCAGACTGGTATGTCAATAGCTGTTTGCCTGTTGTCTTTGGAAAAAGTCGACACCAGCGCCCTCGAAGCAGGATCCTCCTTCACCACGACAATGTTCCAGCGCACTCTAAAAGAACTGTTGAATATATTATGACTAGTATCGAGATAATGAGTCATCCGTCAGCAGCCAGGTCAAGGAAAATGCGGGAAAGCGTACGAAAATGCCATAGAAAAGACACTTAAGGAAGAATAGGCCCACTGCCTAGTTATTCTCTGGCCTATTTCTCAGTGGTGCCATCAAATGCGACGATGTATAAAGAGGACTAGAGACTACATCGAAAACAATAAAAGCATTGACAACTTTCTACATAAGCCGTTTTTTCGTTTTCTAAACATTTACAGTGTTACCTACATATTTCAAATATTTTAAGTATTTAATAACATTTGATAGCAATAAAAATGTCTGCATCAAAACAAAGGATAATCGATGCTCCTGTCAGGTTAAAGTACATTCGACCGTTATTTGACTCGATGCCAAAAGTGATAAGTGATAAGTGTCAAAACAAAGCGATTATGAAAATAGTTTTTTATCGCGCCTGTAAGGATCAATACAAGATTAGTATTATCTTGTCAATATTAATCAATGTCAGTAAACAAAGGCAAGGTGCTTTTATAGCGTGGGCGAGTACCTAGATCATAAGTTTGAAATTAACGCGGCGAACATCACTTCAGATGTTATTAAATACAAGAAAAAGAAGCCTAACGATTAAATCGTTGTATTTTTTAGATAAGAATTATTACAAACAGTTTCGGGAATTGCGAACTTTTTAATTGTTTAATATTTTTTTCTTTTTTTTAAAGATATAATATAGAACGAAGCCTGTACTCTTGATGAGCTAAAGTATTTCTGTCAATTTAGTCCTCTGTATTGTTTGCATTGACATTGACACCGGTAACGAGAGTAAGATTAAGATAAATAATAACAAAGAAACTTTAAATAAAAACAAAAAAAGCCCCAATACGGCTGGTCACCGAGGGGTTATCGACCGAACCCCCCAAGATCTCATACTAGAGAAAAAACTAGCAAACTTAAAAACTATACGGAAAAACAGATTACACATAGCAACACTCAACACAAGATCATTAAAATCACAGGAAAAGTTAACAGAACTAGAAGAAGCGTTATATAAAATTGATTGGGATATCCTTGGAATAAGTGATGTACGAAGATCGGAGGAGAAAATTGAAGAACACGAAGAACACATTCTATACTACAATAATGAAACACCAGGAATATACGGCGTAGGTTTCCTAGTTAAAAAATATTTAAAAAAATTTATAATCGAATTTAAAGGAATTTCAGACAGGATAGCTATTTTAAACATCCTACTTCCTGGCCACAAAGACCCGACCTCGATAGTCCAAGTATATGCTCCTACCGAGGTAGCAAAAAAAGAAACTAAAAACGTATTCTACGAAAACCTAAACAAAACAATGGAGAATTTATATAACACCGTTATTGTCATGGGAGACTTTAACAGCCAAATTGGCCAAAGAGAGAAAAGTGAAGATAAAATACTTGGATCCTATACAACCGGCAAAAGGAATGATAACGGACAAAGATTGATAAACTTTGCGTTAGAATATAACTTATCTATTATGAATAGTTTTTATAAAAGAAAACAAAAGAGAAAATGGACATGGGAATCACCAGGAGGCCGAGTAAGAAATGAGATAGATTACTTAATTACGAACAAACCAAAAATTTTCTTAAACGTAGATGTTCTCAACAACTTTAATTTTAATACAGATCACAGGATACTCCGAGGTCATTTACACATTTTGAAGCCAAAAAAATCAAGAAAACATATACAAACCACAAAACAACCTATTACTCTACCCCTACCAAGTAACGCTTTAGAAATTTTAAAAACCGAGTTAACACCCCTTAAAGAGCTTAGGACGGTCCAGAAAAAATACGACACCTTAGAAGGAAAAATAAAAGACATGAACAGACAACTAGAAAGAGACAAACCATTAAAAGACAAATTAGGATCAAAAGCAAGGGAGTTACTCAAAGAAAGGGCACTTTTATTTGAAAACAGAAAAAACAATAAGCAAAAGATAACTCAATTAAGTAAGCTGATAAATGTAGAAATTAGAAAGTATAGACATAAACGAAGAACAGAAACAATTCAATTTCACACAAACAAATCAGGCGGTATCAAAAATGCGTGGAAAGAACTTCAGCAAAATACTAATTGGATTAACAACGTCATACATTACAAATAAAAAAAATTGAAATCTAAAAGAAACGAAATATTAGAAATAGCAACCGATTTCTACCGTGATCTTTATAACGACGAGCAAAAAACATCAACAACAAGCAACAAGAAAGATTTTGAAGAACCCATTCCAAACATACTAAAAGACGAAGTTCTTAAAGCCATAAAATCACAAAAAACAGGGAAAACACCAGGTGAGGATAACATATCTAATGAACTTTTAATTGGAGCATCTGAAATTATTGTAGACTCACTGACAGTCCTATTCAACGATATTTTAACAACTGAATATATACCTCATCAATGGACTACGTCCACTATAACCTTAATTCATAAGAAAGGGAAAACAGATGATATTTCGAACTACAGACCCATCTCGCTTATGTCTAATGTATATAAAATATTCTCCAAAATAATGATAGAGCGATTGACAAAGACTTTAGACGAAAATCAGCCAAAAGAACAGGCAGGGTTCCGAAGTGGCTTTTCAACCATAGACCACATTCACACCATAAAGCAAGTTATTCAAAAATGTAACGAGTATGGAATAAATTACTATCTAGCATTCATAGATTATAACAAAGCGTTTGACTCGCTCAAGCATGGGAAAATATGGGAAGCCCTTGCCTCACAAGGGGTTCATGATAAAAACATTCGTATAATTAAGAACATTTACGAAAATATGAAAGCCAAAATACGCACAGAAAAGGTCGGAAAATATTTCCCGATTAAACGAGGTGTCAGACAAGGTGACCCTTTATCACCCAAACTTTTCTCGGCAACTTTAGAATATGTATTCCGACAGCTCGAATGGAACGACTATGGTATAAAGGTTAATGGAGTATTTTTAAACCACCTTAGATTTGCCGACGATCTTATACTAATATGCGAGGACCCAAGAACTCTAAAAATCATGGTTGAAGAACTTGTTCACGAAAGCAAAAAGGTTGGATTATCAATGAATACAAGTAAAACAAAGGTGATGACAAATTACATCAAAACTCCTATTAAACTTAACAACGTTACGGAACTGGAATATGTAAACGAGTATACATACCTTGGCCAAATAATATCTCCCACAGACCTCACAACAAAAGAAATCAAAAATAGAATAAACATAGGATGGAGAAGATACTGGGCTCTAAAAGAGGTCATGAAAAACCCGACTATAACAAACAAAGCCAAAAAGAAAATATTTAATACATGTATTTTACCTGCCATGACTTACGGATGTCAGACATGGAGCTGCACAAACAAAAATATTCAAACATTAGAAACTTGTCAACATCAAATGGAAAGAAGTATACTTAACTTAAAACTAAAAGACAAAGTTCGATTAACAACAATAAGAAAACAAACTAAAATTATAGACATAAAATACCGAATCAAACAACTAAAATGGAAATGGGCCGGGCATTTGATAATAAGCAATACGGAAAAATGGACCAAAGAAGTTATGGAATGGTGCCCTAGACATAAAACGAGAAGTAAAGGTAGACAGCATCGTAGATGGGAAGATGATATTAAAAAGGTGGCAGGAGCCACATGGATGAGGAAAGCAAGAGATAGATCTTTGTGGAGAACACTTGGGGAGGCCTATGCTGAAAAGCAAGACAATCAAGAAACCGGTGTCTAATGGGAAATTATATGATAATATTTACATTTACCTTAATTTAATTTCGTTATTAAGTATAAGTAGTGTATAGAGTAGAAGTAGGATAAAATGTAACTTAAATGATTGTTAATAAAGGCTATATTTATTTATTTATTTATTTATTGTTTGCATATTGTATAAAATGGTAATGTACCCATATAATTAGTTTGTTGACAGTTGTATTATCTGTACTGTTTACATAATAAGCGATTAAACCTAGATTGTGTTCTTTAGTTCAAATGAGAGGACTTAAAAGGTTGCCTGGAAGAGATCGATTGTTAGCGATAAGGCCGCCCGTTGCATCCTTTGTAATTTTTATGTATTGTTTTATTTTTGTTTCTTTGCAACGAAGTGTAAATAAATAAATAAACAAAACATTTGTTACTTATCTGTCTGTGGCGCTACTAAAGGTTTAGATTACGACTACACAATGTTTGCCGTCACCATACGCAAGTGTTCAATGGGCACATAGTGTGACTATTGGTACAGAGTTGGGGTTTCCGTCATATCTAAATAAACAAATAGTAGAAAACATTTGTCTTTAGTTAACGGATAGAATCAGAAAGTTACGGACCGATTAAAAAAAAAAATGTGAGCCGTCACGGGACGCCTGGCAGATGTGAAGCATCGAAATTATTTTGTGAAGTAATATGCAGAAAAGAACAGATTGTGATAGGAACTAAATATGTCATAATGATAAAATAAAATTTTACGATTTTGTTTTCCAGATAACGATGACTATTTATTGAATAAACATTTATTTTCATTAAAAACTGCATATATTAACTGCATATAGATTGTATGTATATACCATCATATAGCGTGGCGATGCGTCGCCACGGCATGCGTCGCCACGCCAGAAATCGGTTTTACGTGCGGCTATAGATGTTTCACATCAAAAAAATCTGTCAGATTTATCATGCTATGCTTGCCTTTGTTTCTCTTTCTGTAAATCTCTACTTTTAAACCATTACCAGGCTTTATCGTATATCTAACATAATTAATCGTGATTCATGTGTTCTTTACATTAGCAATATTTGTTTTTCGTTATCTTAAATTATTGTTGTATGTTTGTTCAAAGACAAATCCCATGTATGTACCCAGAAGTTGTTGTAAATTAAATACCTCATTGTTATTAAACCTCAATCTAAATCAGTTTAGTTTCGTAAAATAAGATAAACGTTCACAACTACTAAGTCCTATTTTTACTTTTTTCCGACATACATACTTTTTTTTATTTAAGTTTAAACAAAACAAAAAACATGGCGATATAAAAGCTGACGGAGAGTTTGTTGCCAGTTCTTAGTCCGTTACACGCCTTTTAACTGGAAGTAAATGTAAATTTCGAAGGCTATTTTTTTCTGGCGTCATAAGTGTACACTGTGTTTCTTATATGAATAAATATTTTGATTTGATCGTTTGGTTTTCTATTCCATTAATCATTACTTTTATTTATTTATTAACACTTCATTGCAATTAACAAATATAATGAAAAGGAGGGCAACTTACGGCCTTATCGCTTTCGAGCGATTTCTTCCAGGCAACCACTGTCAGTAAAGAAAAAAAATGTATTAAATTACATAAGGTAGTCAAAAAGTGCAAAAATACATATTACAAATACAATAAGAAGAACAAAATACTTAACAGGAACAAAAAAATAAACTAAACTGATACAGGATACATAAAACAAAACAAAAAGTAAAATGTGCACATGAATCATGATAATTTAATTCTAGATCAGTCTCACGTCAGTTAGTAGTTTGTACGCCAGTTAGGGACATGACGTGGCATTGGCATGTATTGCAGACTAAAAATAATTTATTGTCTTGGTGAAAGAACTAACTTATGTGAGAATAACTGAGAATTCCTTTTCAAAACTATTTTATCTGTGAAAAGTTATATTTAGATACCATCGTACGTTTTGGCGTGATCGACCAATCCACACCCTTATATGATAAACAATATACCAATTTATATATAGTAATTTTAAATATAATCTGTAAAAAATGTAAATAGTTCCGTAGAGCAGATACGTTATCAAACAATCAATAGATAAAATTACCACCATGTATAGTATATATTGAATTAAGGCGGAAATGTAAAGAAATAGTACGGAAAATGTATCGATTAAGTGTGGTTCTCAGGTGAGTTAATAATTTTATTATCATTCGTTTTTAAAAATAGAACACAAGAACAGTGTCTTTCTCTCTCAGAGTTCTTTAAATGTTAATATTTAAAAAAAACATCATGTACTACCCTAATGTCTGTAGGCGGACTGTGATTCACGTAATTCAAAATCAGGAGGTTCACCTGATGTTCAGTAATACCGCCGCCAATGGACACTCTTAATGCCAGAGAGCTCGCGAGTGCGTTGCCGGCCTCTTAAGAATTGGTTAAGAATTGGCTTGAAGATCCTTCAAGAAAAGATAATAAGTTCGGAAATACTTCAAAAACGACACTCGTTGCCTCTTAATATTTTTCGTTACTATTGGTATTCTAGTATTTAGACCACAAGTTTGTCACCAATTCCAAACAACTTAATTTATGTTAATGTTCTTATTAGATGACACGATAAAAATTTATTTGACATTTGCAAGCTCATTTATATATAGCTGATTGGTATTAAAAAATGGATAGGATGATTCATTGACAGCAGCATTTCTATACTACATCAACTAGAATAAATAAACTTAGACGTGCCCATTGTTACTGATAAAATGAACAAATGTTTATAAGAAACATTTATTTCATTGCATAATTCCACGTTTGTTGTCTTAAAAATTAATAAAACTACGAACAAAACCTATTTAATTTTTAGTTTTTTTTTCATATACCATTAAAGTTTTTATATCGAATAAAACATATCACCTACATTATTACTATTTTCTTCATCTGTCATCCACGACGTTAGGTTTGCTTGGCATGGCCACGCTTCGGCCTACCTTGAGTTTTTCAATCAAGCGCCTGGTTGGAGATTGGATCTCTTGGGAATGTATGGCCTATCCATTTCAACTTGCATCGTTGGATCTGCTGACTAAAAAATTTACCCCAAATGGTTTTACTATAGTTCTCATCTATGTCTTTCCATCAGAGCGCAAGCAATTGCATCGAAAGAGAAAGTGATGTTTTTTCCTAGTGGCTTGAACGCGCGACTCTTAAACCACCAAGTTGAAGGTAAATTCTTGAACAAATGTCCTTGCCTGCGGTGAAGTGATTTTTTGGTATCACTGAGGGCGCGATTGGTAAATCTTTTGACGTTTGTGTCCCGCCCTCCAAAACGAGGGGCAAGCTTGCCCCCACTCCCTTGTTCAATGCTGTAGAAGTTTCCCGGTATCTGTAGACGAGATACACGTCTGTGAGATTATTTCTTTAAGCAATTAGCACATTATGACACAGAGTATGTATCTGAGTATGCATTGTAAGGAAACCGGATAGAGCTAAAATCTAGAATATGTGTCAGGCATAGAATGGTAATGACCTACGTCTAAAAATATTAATCAGATGAGGTGATTAAATGATGTTTCTATATAATAAATAAGAATTGTGTTCAATATGTAACATACATTCAATCTTTGTTTTAATCATGCATTGGGTATTAAGACAACATTCGTACCTTATATGTTCATTAGTGATAAAAAATTGATCTTGTAATAAATTCATTTATTCATTTACATCCTTCTGTACATTGTATGCGACTTAGAGCAGTGATTTATAATTTACATTGCAATATAGAAAGGTCAGGCATAACTAAAAATAGGTGTAGGAATAAAAGACTCATAATTTACTTTTATTCTCACAACAGCCAAACTCCCCGGAATCGGGGGTTTTAAATGTATTACCTGCATGAATTTGCATGAATTTACTGTCTACCAGGCGCCTAAATAGATCTTTAATTCCCAACATTTCTCAACGTGTACCTATAGCGACTATAAACAAAATAACTTTTTATAATATCACTATAAGATATATTAGTACTAAGTTCATGAGATACATTTTGAATGAATAAATATGATGGTTTCAAAACGGTTTAGAAATTATTTTCTATAAATAAAATGATTTTTACTGACAAAAGCTTGCCAGCGCTCGGCACACTGATACATTTATTTATTTATATCGTAATCCTACAGCTAACATAAATGTTATATAATTACAAACAAATACACTGAAAATATAGCCAAAGATAGAATACATGATACATTTTACTACAAAAAGATTTACAAAAGGAAAGAAACAAACAAAAGTATTTAATGAGTTGGTAAAAGAATATACAATTTTGAACGTGACTGCCAAACATGACAAAACAATTAAAATTAAAGGAAAATCTATTTCAAAGTGTGAGGGGGAGCACCCATGGATATCCATCCTTAGCTCCTTTATCACAATGGTCATTCTGGACATCGGTGAGCTTTGACCAAAACACGATCTTCGGAAAGAAATTCTTAAAGAATTGGTTAGAAATTCCGATGACTGATCCTCTTCGCAACTATCGCATACCACATAGATTAATCAATTTTGATTTAACGTAAAATTTTTATTTCAAAGTTTGCTGGTAGCAACATGTGTTGCGGAGCGAAAATTTCCGCCAGGATTTAAATTTGGGGCAGCTACAGCGGCCTATCAGGTGGAAGGTGCCTGGAATGTTAGTGGTAAGTTATGTATTTTATTTCTACAAAAAGCAATCATTTTGTGTTTAGTAGAAACAAAGTGACATAATAGTGTGCTAGTAATAAATTTTCCACCTGATTTTTTATTGTCTAACGCACAATTTAATCAAAAAAATGCTCCACAAAACGGGTTTATTTTAATAAAATAATACATTTATGGTTAATTCTATAGACAAATCACGAAGTATATGGGACACCTTCACCCATGACAATCCAGATTTAATCGCCGACAGATCGAATGGTGATGTGGCTTGTGACTCGTACCACCTGTGGGAAACAGATATAGCTGTAGCCAAGGACCTGGGTCTGCATTTTTACAGGTGAACTTATAATTACGATATGAATTTAAAACTACATACTATAAACTACTTAATTAGGCTATGAACTTAATCAAACCTATGTTCAGCCTAGATGAACAATAATATATATAATAATAGCTCCCTTAAGCATTATGCAAAAGTCAATAATTTTTATGTAATCATGTTATTCATTTTCTTTACAAATAAATCAAAATAAAAAAAAAATTATGGGAAATGATCAAGATCTATTTTAGTTTCATTGGATATTGTTTTTATTTATTTTTATAGAAATTAAAACGACCTTCAGATTAGTTGGAAGGCAATTTTCCGCCTGATGTCTTTATAATATTTTTTCAAATTCATTTGTCATGCATTGTTAGAAAACTCGGCTATTTTGTTTAATTTATTCATTTAAAAGTTATGCAAAATCAAAGTTTCATACGTTGTAATAAACTTATTTATATACTTTTATTGTATACAGATTAATAATAGTATTGCTTAAAGATAAAATACTAAACACACCGTAATAAATATAAATAAAATAGATTAAAATATAAATAAGTAATTTGATTTAAAAAAAGTACGTGCGTACAAAGTACACACGTCAGAAATGAAACTTTATTGCAAAATATTTTTTATTTATTTATTGTGTACATAATCTTAAATAGAAGAAGTTGGTGTGGTGGAAACACAAACTGGACACAGTTTTTCTGTCCACCAAGACGTCGAAAATATTTAGATAATACTAGCTGTACTGTCTATAGTATAGGTATAATTTTGAAAAATGCAAACAGCCCCCTGTAGTCCTCTTTATATTGTGATTTTATTTTTATGGGAGCAATAGTTTTTAAAATACGTATTTGTAATGCAAATATTTGATTTAGATAAGTTTTGCATGTTCTCCCGTAGCTTGAAAGTCCATATGTAATAATGGATTCGATTTATTACTAAGATAAAATGTAAAAAGCGCCAATAGATGATCATGTACCAGTATATGATCACTCCATGTATTTGTATATGCACACTGTTTAGGTACGTGCTAACAATAACATAATTAAATAATAATTAAATAGGCTGCTTAACATCTACCCTCTCACCGCCTACAAACTAAAAACCCTAATAAAAGACTGGCTTATGATCACGCCTTATGCAGTGTTAGAGCTGCTTTTGAGACCCACGATGTAAATACACTTTACTCATTCACTCACTCACTCACTCACTCATTCACTCTCTCACACATTCACACCCACACACTTACTCATGCACACAGTCAGGTGTGATGATAACGGTTAAAAAAAAAAAAACGAATTGGTTAAATAATGATATTTTAAGTAATTATGTTTGTTATGGAAGAGCTGGGAACCCTAACACAGGTATATTTACTTAAAAGGGTTCCCAAATCTTACACTATGAAAAGAAAGATGTACCTACTTAAAATGAATAAAGACTTTATTATTATTAAATAAAAAATCTGCACAAGCACTGCACAAGAAGTTATTCGACAGAATTTCCATCTAAAGTTATATGGAACTACTAATACAGGCTCTGAATATGATTTTGTCCCATTCGGTGTCGAGACCCTTGGTCCGTGGGGTCCTAGCGCGTTAAGGCTTTTTAGGGAATTATCAAAAACGTTAGTCGATATCACAGGAGAATGAAGAGCTGGCAGCTACCTCGCACAAAGAATTAGTCTAGCTATTCAAAGGGCGAACGCTGCCAGTATCTTCGGAACCTTGCCTAAAGGGACTCCTAATAATATTTTTTAATTATTAAATTTTAAGGTTAGTTATTAGGTATATTTTTATGTGTTATGTTATGTATTTGTTTTGAATAAACATATATTACAACTGCATACTAAACGAACACATCAACCAATAGCATGTATGTATGTGTTTATGGATCTCCCTTTCTCACTCTTTCAATCGGTCTCTCCCTTTTCTTCGACAAAAACGCTGCACATCTTCGTGACGTTCCGTAAAAAATTTACTCTTATGCGCCTAAAAAAGTTTCACTTCAAGAACAAAAATAATATTTTAATAGTCACAAAGAATTTTTTTACTCACAGTTTTCTTTAATCTTTAGTTGTCTAAATAACACTTTAGGTACTTGAAAATTTATCAAATGCTTAAGATATTCTTTGCGCTCGTGCTATCGTGCGTGATAAATAACACATGAAATATTTTTATCGATGCAAAATTCGATATATATATCTCTACGAACAAATTTAAGTTCAATACCGAAATGTTAATATTACAATCTGATAGCGTAGCGTTTATATAACTATAATAATAATAATAATAATAATAATAATAATAATAATAATAATAATAATAATAATAATAATAATAATAATAATAATATATTTATTTTATTTCTCACAAAAACATATACAATAATTGTCATTTTTCTTTGGAGCGACTGCTAGTGCTTAAGTGAGACTGATGCCTGTTAAAGGTTGTGCACCTGTGTTACAGGTCATCAGGCCTCCACCACTTCGGATCGACAAAATGATTATATGTAAAGAATAGACAATTATATTAATTATAAGGAAACCACATGGTGTATGTGTATGTGTGTGTTAGTGTATGTGTGTGTTTGTGTATGTGTGTGTCTGTGTATGTATGTGTTCTGAATAATTGACGTAAAAATACAGCACAACTACACTCCAAATAATTATTAAATAAAATTTACATAAAATTTGTGTCAAACTTTATGCTCAACTATTTAGTTATGATAAGCATTTTCTCGGTAACCTCATAGTTTAAGTCCAATAGCCACAGTGTAACAGGCGTCTTCTTGCACTCATTTTTTGTTAGGGGATATATGGAGAGAGAAGTGTTGACCTTGTTATATAAGTAATCACCCAAAAAGGGTTTTGTATGGCACAGTGCATTTTTTCTACGCTTATTATCATTGAGGTGTGGGTCATATTTGAGAAGTGAGTGTTTGCGTAGTATTGTGGCAAGAATGAAGATTTGACGAACAGTGAGAACCTTCCAATGTTTGTAAGTCTCTGCCGTGGGATACATGAACGGAAGGAAAGCGCTTACCTTGAGAATAGCTCTTTGAGCTCTTTCTACCTTCAGAAGTTGTGTTTTTGCAGAGCCACCCCGTGAAGATATACAATAGCCCAGAATGGATTGACATAGTGATAAGTAGACGGTTTTTATTAAAGTGTGATTAGCAATGTGCCTCAAAATTTTGAATATATAATCAATTTTCTAATTCTACCGGTCAATAGATCAATATGAGCTTGAAAATTCAGGTTGCTATCTAGCATGACACCTAAGTATTTCAAGGTACTTGTGGAGGTAAGTTTTGGACATCCGCATTGCACTTTGGTTAAACATGATCCAGCATGTGACACAAGTTCAAGATTAGAAGGGATTTTACGCTTCGTAATTTCGAAGGTTATGAATTTGGTCTTATCAGAGTTAAGGGCCAGAAAACTTCTAAATAGCCAATCAGAAACTAAATTCAAACCTATCTGAGCATGTTGAAAGGCCACAGACCAATCCTGACCATGGAACAACAAGGCTGCGTCATCAGCAAAGGCTACAATTTTTCCATTTCTAAGGTCCATCCCACACAAATCATTTATATAAATAAGGAACAGTGTGGGTCCCAGGACGCTGCCCTGCGGCACACCGAAGGTCACTGGTAGCTCTGTACTAGACCAATCCCCCACCCTCACAATTTGCGTACGCCCAGAGAGGTAACTCGCGAAAAGTTTGTGAGTTATGCCCCTAATGCCCAATCTCTCCATTCTGTGCAGTAACACTTCAATAGAAACGGTGTCAAACGCTTTGCTCAAGTCCATGAAGATACCGATAACTTTTTCCCTCCTATCCATATTCCTAACTACAAAATCAGTCAAGCTATGCACTGCGTCATCAGTGGACCTACCCGAACGAAAACCATATTGGGAGTCAGAGATTATATTATATTTGTCGAGAAAATGAACCAATCTCCTGTTAATCAGACGTTCCAAGATTTTCGACATAATGGGAAGTAAGGAGATAGGCCTGTAGTTGTCTACAAGGCTTTTGTCACCACCCTTGTAGATAGGCGTTATGCGGGATTTCTTGTAAATGTCTGGAAACACTCCTGTTTCCATGGAGAGGTTGCATATGTAAGTGATGGGTGGGACCAAAACTTCGATGTGCTGTTTGAGAAGTCGACTAGGTATCAAATCATTACCAACAGCACATTTGTCTCTCAGACCCATCACCAAACTCTTAACCTCTGCATTGTCAGTGGGCATGAGGACAAGAGAATTTATTGACGGGGCGGGAGAAGTGTAATAGGAAAAGCTATTTTCAATCCCTAGACCGGTAACAATGTTTTTCCCTACATTAACAAAGAATGAATTTACACTGTTAACTTTTTCTTGTGGGTTACAGTTTTTTAAAAGTTCTATAGAAGATGATATAGGTTTCTTATATTGTGTAATATTATTAATGGTCTCCCAAAGTTTCCTGCTGTTTGTACTATGTCTAGTAATTTCATCCTTTTCATACGCACGCCTAACTTTTTTTAGTAACGAATTACAGAAATTTCTATATCTTTTATACGTCACTGCTAATATTGCGTCAGTTGGATTCTTTTTAGTTTTTTTGTGAAGGCTATCCCTGTTGCGCATACATCTGAGGAGCCCAGGTGTCACCCAGGGTTTTATAATTCTTTTACGTCTGGGTACAGCTATCTGTTTGGAGTTATCTATAATAGCCTTTGTTAATAAGTCTGTAAATAACCTAGCTGCCTCATTCACATTTGTCTGATTATACAATTGTGAAAAATCAAGTCCTTGGATCGTTAGATCTAATCTAGCAAGGTTTACGATACTTTTATATTGACGAGGAGTTAAGGAATAGTCTTTTTGGATCTTTAAATGGAGGGCTACACTGTTGTGATCAGTTATGGTAGATTTAAGTATAAGGCAGTGTGCTTCATTATTTGACTTAACCATAATGTGGTCCAAACACGTGCGGTTGTGGGTTGGAGCGTTGTACCCGGGATGGATGTTAAACTCTGCAAGGAGATTCAGATAGTCCCATGAGCGCTGGTCACTTGTCCCTAGAGCTATGTCAATGTTTATGTCGCCTGTAATAATTATATTTTTATGAGATTTTAATTTATTTAAAAGTACGTTCAAAGAATTAATAAAAGTTAATGGTTCTTTATATCCTGGTGGACGGTATATAGCAATTATAACAGTAGAGGGATCAATTTTAATTACTAAACAATTAGCGTCGTGAAATTCCTGGGGTTCCTCGATGAGTGGACTAGAATCTTTTTTGTAATAGACAATAACCCCTTCATTTTGAGTTAAATTATTTTTAGTGGCAGCATAGTTGTATCCTTGTATATTTGGTATAAATTTTGTAGACGGAAGCCAGCATTCGGTTAAAATAAGAAAATCCCAGGACATATTAGTTCGCACAATTAGAGTAATAAAACTATCAATATTACAGGTTACACTTCTTATATTCTGTGACAGCATTGATAAAGATTTGCATGAACTTCTGATCACATTTTGACATTCCTCGGGATCACAGAATGAAAATTGAACATTTTTGTAGGAATCTAGGTCGTTATAAAGATGGTTACAATCGTTTATATATCTATACACTATCATTCACTTGGGACGGGGAGTGCACACAAATAGGTCGAGAATATAAGTTAATTCTATTGTTACCTGGGGTATAGTATGTTGCGATACTTCTAGCAATCATAATAAGTATAGTTGACTGCTTATAGATAGTCATTACATGTGTAAGTGTTGTGTAAGTTTGTATAATATATGTGTAGTGGTTTATATAAATATAGATTTGTATTATATGTGGCTTCCTTATTCTTCCCAGTTTACACACTGGTACAAACAGATAACTGATATTGAATAGGACAAAAAAGAGCAATTTAAATGATGTAAGATACAGTAACACGTAAATAAAATTAATACATAATATATTAAGGCTAAAATCAGTACTTCTGTAGGTCCTCTTCTGAGTCCACGCGCAATGACGGTTGGCCCTCGGCCACCCTGATATAGACTTTGCTGTATGATGTCCAGCATGATAGTGATAAAAGATAAAAATGTTGAGTCATCTGTTGAACTTTCACATTGAATCTTCGATAAAAGTTATTAAGAAGTACGAACGAACAAATTTGGATGTTTCAGTATTTTGTAATTAAAAATTCCCCAAAATAAAAGGAACCATTAGCCCGACCCTCTTTCGATATAAAAATTTATATTAAATCAGATCTATTTAATAATTTACCTTTCAATAATGATTATTTTTAAACTTTTATAGGCTTTTATAGTACGTGCACTTAAAAATTGTACTAGGTTGCCATCGCTTTAGTTTTTCACGTAAATAAACTGTATTCTCATAGAATGTTGGTCGTTATATTCTGAGAAAGTTAATACATTTTATTATATGTACTTGTACAGTGTTCGCAATACTCAAAAGCAGTATTTTTTAGATTCTCAATATCGTGGCCCCGATTACTTCCCAACGGCCATTCCAATTATGTAAGCGAAGATGGGAAGCGATATTACAACAATCTGATAAACGGTCTAATTGCGAATGGAATTGAACCAGTTGTCACATTATACCATTGGGACCTACCGCAAAAATTGCAGGACTTGGGTAATTATAATTTAGTATTTGTACCTTAGTTGTGAGGACCCAACCATAATTTATAAAGAGGTCGTTAACATTATTTACCTCTTTATAAAAGCGTAGATATAATAATAATTGCGTACTTTAAATATCGGTGTTAGATGAGTGGTTATTTGGTTGTGGAACGTTTACGTTCAAAGGAAGACCGGCAGAAATAGAGATGCGAAAACACCACCCAGTGAAGGAAAACATCGTGAGAAAACCTACATTTTCGGACTACACCAGCATCTGGGCTTGGTTTTGCCTTTTATTAGGGACTATTGGGATATAAATACATTAGATTTTAGCTCATTATAGAGTATCTCTCTCTCTCTCTCTTTAGGTGGTTGGACTAATCCTGAACTAGCGAGGTTCTTTGAGGATTACGCGAAAGTCGCCTTCGGTCTTTTTGGAGACCGGGTCAAGACTTGGGTAACCTTTAACGAGCCGGTTATCATCTGCGATCTTGCGTATGAAACTGGCAGACTAGCACCCGGCATCGCTCTACCTGGAATTGGAAATTATATGTGTGCTAAGGTTCTGGCGTTGGCTCATGCGAGAGCTTACAGGCTTTACGATACGAAGTTCCGGGCGCAGTATCAGGGTAAGTGAAAGATATACTTTCTTAATATATAATCTTTGCAAGTATATATGGCAATTAGCCTATGCCAATACGTACGTAAATAAGTACATAAAAATTAAACCTATAATATACACAATATCGCTTCTGTGAATTCACTCTGCGAACAGTTAAAACGGCGCGATTGGGCACTTAATATTTTATAATAATCGAATTAATGCAAGGTTCATTATCAAACGATTTCTGTGGGTTTTTTTTAGTATAAAATTGGCAAATAAAATCTCAAAATTAAAATTATTTTATAATTAAATAGCATCAAAGAGTATTTACTTCGTCAGTCATGTTTTTACTTATAATACTTTGAAAAAAATAATAATGATAAAGCATTTATTTGTTTTAGGAAAGGTTGGTATAACGAACCAACACCTCTGGTGTGAACCAAAGAACTCCGATGAGGAAGAGAATGCAGAGCTTATTCGGAACGTATTTGTATGTATAAAAAACTGTTTATTTTTTTTACATTTTTGTTCTATTACCGGGGACTTCCCTGTAATACGCCAGAGCCCAATTTACTATTCGCTCATGTGTCAATTGAAATTGCCCACGACACAGGGAATCCTAGTGTAGGGCTAATGCATTTTCTCATTTTACTTTACATCTTTTTTAGTATGTGTATTATATTTTAATATAGTTTTTCTTAATTTTCTTGTTGCACAAAACTTGCAGGCATTATTCGCTTATCCTATATACTCGAAAACTGGTGGATGGCCTGCTAGTGTTGAAAATAGTATTGCTGAGATAAGTGAAAAAGAAGGATACAGTCGATCTCGCTTGCCCTCATTCACACAGGAAGAAATTGAATTTATTAAAGGTAAGAAAGAAAGACGTGTGTAGTAGGAGAGTTTTTGTATTTGGTGTCATCAAGCCAATAAAGCATGTTTTGAAAAAAAATCAGTGCAAGAGGCCCTATCCTATCGTCTTCGATAAAACTTCAACGTTCCAGGACTAGAAGTACTAGAAGAGAAGAAGAATAAAGAAGCAGATATGATAAATGAAGTAAAGATTAATAGAAGCGTAGATGGAGAAAAAGGGCTTTAACAAAAAACGTAACAAATAACTATCCATATGTCAACATGCCATGGAAAGGAGCATGACTGGGATCAAAAAAAAAGACAAAGTAAGGAGTAGCGACATCAGAAGAAGGACTGGGGTACAGGACGTGGCTCTGAAAATAAGAAGACAAAAATGGAAATGGGCAGGTCACATGATCAGGGGAAAGGATAAATGGAGTAAAATAGTCACACAATGGTACCCAAGAGATAGAAAGAGAAAGAGAGGTAGACCACAAAAAAGATGGGACGACGACATTAGACAAGTGGCGGGAACGACATGGGGTAGAGTGGCCTTAGGAAATGGAGTAGATTGGAGGAGGCCTTTGCCACCTGGCAAACGGACAAGCAAAAATGGAAAAAAGGAACAATTTACGAAAAATAAAAATAAAGAATACGCTGTCATGTCCGATAAAAAGGCTATTATATATTATATAGATGGAGAAAAATAATGATTTTTTCTTTTAGTGCCTGTCTATTATTTATTCAGTCCCTACTTTGCCTTAACTTAGATACCTTTTATGTTATTAATAAATACATCACACAATGAATCATACAAATGATAAATGTTATAAATAAGATTGTTTAGTGCCATTGAAAATGACATCTGTATATAAAAAACATACAAGATTTTTGTGTAACGACTTCTTCCCCGCTCTACGCCCTTGACTTGCGAACTGGTAGTAAATGTACTTGTTTACCTATATGAATAAAGATATTTTGTTAGTTTGTTTGGCTGATTCTAGTTATAATTTTTTGACTGCTGGTTCAAATTGAATATTTTTTTTAATGTACTGTTACGATATGCTATGTAACTAAGTTTCCAATTTTATCCATTATGAAGTAATGGTAATAATTAAAATGAAACTGACATATATGGCTGTAATTCAACAACAATATAATATTTTCAGGTACATATGACTTTTATGGACTTAACTACTACACTTCGCGAACCGTTGAGACTGCTGAGCCAGGCGTGAAGCTGTCCTGGCCAATGACTGGCAGCTGGGAATTCGGTCTGGCATTATCGACTGATCCTAGCTGGAAGGCTGGTCATGCGTGGCTGATTGTAAGTTTGATATATCTGGAAGACATTTTTACTATCAAATTTATACTTCGTCTAAATATAATAACCACATTTATTTTTCTATGTCTCTGAATTAATTTATCACCGAATAGAAATACTCACCGATCACAATATGTCTTGATTTTGTTGTATATTTAAGTAGGTTGATATGCCCCCTTAACACAAAATTACTGAACGAATGCAGAAATATATGTATAAGTTAATGCCATTATCAAAATAATGTGTATGTAATCGTTATAAAACTTTTACTGAAATATAATTAAGTAACTTAATTTGAAGAGAGTGTTTACAGTATCGACGGGACGAATGTTTGACGTTTGATTGTTAAGAAACCTATAAACATTTGGTATTGGATTTTTAAACTATTGCATAGTATTTATCGCGGGCTTTGAGCACGGCAACCGAATCAAGAAATTCCGTTACGAAAATAACCAAGCCAATACGCATTAGAGCGGGACAGAACGCATACTGCGTCTCACATCGGTCTATCGTGATCGGTGACGTAGCGTAAACGCAGCCGTTGCGGCGGGTACGGGTTAGAGATAGACAGACTAGGCGTGTTATTCAGAGTCTGGTTGTGTGGTAGATTTAATTAATATCAAAGAAAAAGCTTAAAAAATACTGCATAAATAAACAGTTATAATTTGAATAGTTGATAAAAAATTCTATGCAATAGAATTTTCTTTTATTAACATAGCTTTTACACATTTAAGGAAAACACTTTTTTACCGGATTGAAGCTATGTATTATTGTAAACTTAAAATTATTTAAGTAACATAATTTTAAATTTATCCGACGTTTCGCGTGCTTTATAACGTGCGTGGTCACGGTGACTGAAGACAAAAGGTGTTGAATGTCAAAAAGTATCACAACTGTAGAAAAAGTTGTATTATCTGTATTTATTTCCCCGGAGTAGGTATCGACTAAAAGATGAAGGGTTTCTGCAGAAATTGCTCACGGTGTCCTCCATTTTCGTGGATTGTATTGATAAATTCGGTCGGATGTCGGATAAATTTAAAATTATGTTAAATAATTATAAGTTTACAATAATACATAGATTTAATCCGGTAAAGTGTTTTATTTAATGCTATGCAATTGCTGCAAATGCTTTACCGAGGCAGTCCCCGAGTGCCACACTTTTTTTTATTATCTTTAGTTCTACAATTCGGGATTGGTGGTCCCGCCGTTCTGAGCTATAAGCCGACTCTGTTTTATATATTAAGATGACGCCAGAGTCACTTAAAATGTCACAGTCGCTTTATTCACTTAGCTAAGGACGATAAACCGCTGCTTATGATAAATTCATACTTACAACTATTATTTTTAAATTGTATTTATTATTTAGGTGTAAGTATTTATTTTTATTCTTGTATTAAAATTTCGCAAACACATCGATTTCTATTGGGTTATTTAGGAATAAGAGAATTTAAATGAAGAAAAAATGTCGAGGTTTTGAAGAGTTTTGGGACGAATTCCGGCGCTGATTTTACGGATATGCCTAATGAAGTATTAAATAACCTATATTCTCTATGCCAAGCAGAACATTGTATCTATAATACTATATTTCGATTGCAGAGCTACCCTCCAGGTATTCGCCATCAGTTGCGTTGGCTGAAGGAGAAGTTCGGAAATATTGAATTTATGATTCTCGAGAATGGGTATTCCACCACCGAAGCCGTTATGTATGACGAGGGAAGAATAAACTACTTCAAGGACCATTTGGAACAGGTAAGTTCTTGTGGCTACGTAATAAAAACTCATTTCTTGTAAACTTTTCTTAATTGGAAAAATGAAATCAATTTACCTAGTTCGATCGATTGAATAAAAATGATTAGTTTATGCTTTAAGTCTCTCATCATTATCATTGTTAATAATACACAATAGTCTTCAATAATAAAGTTTTAGATAAATAATTTTCAAATTACATAATTTACATAAAGCTAAAAAAAGTAACTTGAAAAGTACTTTTTATTATTTAACTGTCGTTATTGAGGTTAGATGCAATGTTGAGTGTGTCATTGGAAGAAAGCTAAAGCAACGAAAGCCACGTGATGAAGCAGGTTGCATTTCACTACATACTGAAAAGAACTTAGTATAGTAATTAAACTCATGAAGAAATATTATGGATAATAATATATATATCACATGGATTCATTTAAGCAGGGGTTAAACAGCTATCTCCTGGACATATTTTCGCCAAATCAGCCAAATTATACTTAACATCTGGTGGTATTGGGGCCAATATGTATAAGAAAACCACCATATATTATTTTACAGACACAAAATTTCTTCTGAAACTGACTAACTCTTATAATATGTTCTAAGGTGCTGCTTGCTATAAACGAGGATAAAGTCAATGTAACGGCCTACACTGCGTGGAGCCTAATTGACAACTATGAGTGGAATAGTGGATACACGTAAGACAATTTAACTATTTATTTTCATGCGTTTACTATAATAATGTTTAGAGCGTTCATAGAAATCGTGGTCAAGAATTTTTTTATTTAACTTTAATTTAGATTAAAAATAGCTACATAGTATTGTCTTTTATTAACATAACTTTTACACATTTAAAGAAAAACACTTTTTTACGGATTATAGTTATTTTATTTTCTACAGCTGAGATACTTTTTGACATTTAACACCTTTGTCTTCACCGTGCCCACGCACGCTGTAAAGCACGCGAAACGTCGGTTAAATTTAAAATTATGTCTAAATAATTATAAGTTTAAATACAATAATACATAACTATAATCCGTAAAAAAGTGTTTTTCTTTAAAAATAGCTCTTAAATGTTTTATCCTTATCACTTAAATATAATTTTACACGAAGGAGACTTGAAAACATTTTCATTAGCTTAGAATTAGTTTATCCATAAGGTGTCATTTTGTTTGGTTTCGTTTTGTTTTACAGGTGTTTTCATTGAAATAACATTTTTTTCCCTTTTCCAAATTATTTTTATACATAGATGAATCAGGGCTTTAGAACTCTAATATTCTAGTATGACGCTGCAAATTTTTTACTGTATTTCAGGTCAAGATTCGGCTTAGTCAACATTGACTTTAACGACCCGATGCGCAGGCGCACCCCTAGAGCTTCCGCTCACTATTACGCGGCTGTGATAAAGAGCCACTCACTTGATCTTCCTCATCATTAGTCGATGTAACCTAAAATGGAACATTGGGTGTCTACAAAGTATAAGACTGACTTTTAAATTCCTTTTGTCTCTCTACTAAGGTGAAATTTATGATAAATGATGTTACTTAACTGTTAAAATATATATCAATTGTTATAAAGTAAATAATTCTAAATTTTATAAATTGTTTTAATTAATCTCACATAAAATCCATTATATTTGTTATATAATATTAATATAACTTTTACACATTTAAAGAAAAACACTTTCCCTTGCTTCAGGGATTCCTTTTAATAATATATTTTAATGTGCAAATTTTAGTATCAAGTATATTAGAATTAACTACAATTATATTTTTAACTTATTCAATTAAATAACTAAGAATAATGTTATTTTTCTACTGTAAACTTTTTCGTTTCTTAACACATATATTCTTCTTATAATATTATGTAGTTGACTGTATAATCTCTGACAGCACCTGTAACAAAGTGTTATACCAAATAAATGGTTATTATACATATCATATATTTCTTACTTTCTATATTTAGGATTACTTTCCATCCACCATAATGGATGAATTGAAATGAAAACCGAACCGAAAATGTCATATTACAAATAAAAGCAATCAAATTATTTATTACCTATGTTATTATAAGTATTACAAAATTTAATTTACAATTCTTAGACTTTATAGCAATCGTGAAGAATGCCTCCCAAGTGAAAAAAATATTTTTATAATTGTAATAATAACATATAGAACATACATACAAGTCGCATTCCGTGATGTATTTCAACAACCAGACTGTACTGCTGCTAAATACGAAATTCTTGAAAGTATAAAAATATAAAAAACAATTGAAAATTAATTATAACTCCATTGTTTATTTGAAAAAAACTACAATATAAATATAGGATGTTCTGTTTTCGACTAGGTCTTACTAGCACACGCAAACGCCTGTAGGGTTTAAGGAATGCAGGTTTCTTCACAAAATCAAAATCAAAATTTATTTATTCAGTTTAGATGCGACTTAAGGCATGCTTATGAATGTCAAAAACGTTTACAAAATTCGCGAAAGAGCAAAACTACGCCATCCCTTCGCAAAACTACCAGGAGGTCTTGTTCTGAGAAGAACGGGCAAGAATCTCAGCAAGTTTTATCCTCCCTCTACATACAATAATTCAAAGGAAAATATCAATAACATTGTCCCAAGTCCGTTGGTGCAGAGCTCGGGTTTTCTGCAACCAGGCCAACATTGCTCTCAAATTTATTTAAATCTTTACTAATATACAGAGATTTTTACATTATTATCTCTCTCTCTCTCTTTAGTCGGCAGCTCATGTCTGAGCGTCGTGGTCAGCAAGGAAGCATCTAGAGCGGACTATCTACTTCCATCGGTTTCTGTCCAGCGCTTCCCTTATGACACTTATCGTCTTCAAAACTTGTATAGAATCTTTCACTTGATCGGTCCATCTGGTTGGTGAACGGCCTCGTGATCTTTTGCCTTCTGTGTTACCAACCACGATCAGTTACTACAAGTTCTCACCTTTTGTATGGCCGAAATACGATACGATTCGCTGTATGCATACAGTAGACAAGCGAGTTCGAATGGTATTCTGAGCATTCGCCAGCACCACATCTCAAAGGCATCGATGCTTTGCCGTTCTCGAGCCAAGATGGTCCACTTTTCTACTCCATACAGGAAGGTAGGGAAAACTAGAGCCCGTATCAGTCTTATTTTAGTTTTGATACCAATTCGACTTTTCTTCCAGGTGTTGCCTAAACGTGTCATGGCATCCTTATCCATGCCGATTCGCCTTTTTATTTCGGGGAAAGAACTGCCGTCGTTGGAGATCTGGGATTCAAGATATATAAAGCGGTCTACGATATAAATTTATGTTGCAAGTGACACGTGGAAGCTTACTGGCTCGATCCACTAACAACAGTTTAGTTTTTGTTCTGTTCACTGCGAAGCCTATGTTCGAACTTTCTAGCTCGAATCTTTGGAACGATGTTGCCAGAAGAACATTATTATAGTAAACTGCTTTTATCTGATTAGCAAGATATAATGGTTGCAGCTCCTTACAAACAAAACAAAAACCTGGCGATTTAAGTGTGACCAAAAGTTGTACGCCCTTGATTTAAGAACTGGCAGTAAATGTAAATTAAGATTTTTTGCAGGCGTCATAATTATATATTGTTTTTCCAATGTTTTTAAATTTAATCAGTCAACAATGTAAACAATTCCGTATAACAAAAAGTTATCTTACAATCTAAAGCAAACGATAGAATGAACACCCTGTATATTTTTTTTTTTAATAAAAATGCATAAAGGCGCAACTGTTGGGAATTAGTACGGAAAATGTATCCATTAAGTGTAGTTCTCAGGTAAGTTATTTTATTATCATTAGGGTCTGTTTCACAATGTCCGAATGCGCGAAATTTCTTCGGAACTTTTATCTTCCAAATAATTTATGTGTTGTATAGCTATTTGGTACTTTATCCATACATTGTGAAACAGGTCCTTAGTGTTTAAAATTAGAACACAAGAACAGAGATATATATATATATAAGTACTGTTAATAGATTCTTTTTTTTAAATAGATTATTAATATATATATTCAATTACTAATTCGTTTTGAGGTAGGCTAGTTTGTTATGTTCACTGATATCTCAGTGAAGAGAGAATTTATGAAACCATCGTACATTCCCGACTGAAATTTTTTGAGACTTTAGATTTTAGATGATTTTCTAAATTCTTCTTATTTTTATGAAAGTCTTTTAAGCCCCGTTTCTGAATCTCAGTCTCTGGCGTAAGCTCTCAATGTTTATTTTCTTTCGCTACCATGGGCAAATGGGACACACGATTAATTGACCGCAAAGTTATATATGAATTAAACTAAATTAAATTCATAGTAACACAGTCGCCACTTTCAGTCAAATTTTATTTATTCACACTTCGTTGCAAAGAAACACAAATGACACAATACATAAAAATTACAAGCGATGCAACGGGCGGCCTTATCGCTAACAAGCGATCTGTTCCAGGCAACCCTAGTACGAAAAGAAAAATAAAATAAAAATGATGAGTGTAAGAAGTGCATAACCAAAAGTTATATATAAAAAAGAAATATGTATATGTATCTATAAAACCTTCATCTAGAGAAAAACAAAAAAATATTTATAAGTAACAAACCTAAAAAGCTAATCTTAAGGATTCATGAATAGCGATGTAATACAAAAGAAGAGGAGATACAAGAATTAAACAGGTCACGATTGATCATTATATTATATGGATCTTGACTTCAAAAATATAAAATTTTACAGAAACAGTTAAAAAGACAGACAAGAAATACAAATAATTTAGTTTATGTTAACCAAAAGCCCTTTTTTACTTATTTAAATTAATTTACTTTTATATTATTAATACGAAATGAGACAAATCGTATGTCTCTCTTATGGTATGTACTATTCAATTTCTCCGAATAGACTGCATTAACCGTAGTAATCACAAAATTAACGAAACAGTTCTGTCGGTAGGCATTTTTTAGTGTTATTTCAGAATTTCTATTCTCTATCAATCCTAATTTTATTGATGAATTCGTATTTTACGATTTATTTTTATTGGAAAGATTGGAGGCCACTTCCTGCTTATTATCACAACGCTATCGTTAATATAAAAGTATATTTATTGAACCAATGTCATTTAGCAATTACAGTAAAATCTATGTTTGTAGATTAAATCGGTATTTTTTATGTAAGGTTAGATAATGCTTCATCGTGGCGAGTAAATAATAAATATATTACAAATATAAAATATGTATTACTAAAGAACATGCAGCGGAATTATAAGCTCCACTGTTATTACTATTTCTTACTTTTTGACTGTCCTATGACGCCTTGATGGACTATTGGGCGTCCATAGCGTTCGGTCTCGTGGATGGCCATGCATCCGCTTTCCATTCGGGTTCCAATTATGCGCCTGCTTGGGGATATGACTGAAATCTCTTCGGACTGTAAAACTTATCCATTTCCATTTGCGTCATATATGCTGGCTAATTCTGTTTTCACAATAATACTTCTCTATCTCTTTCCATCATAGCGTAAATAAATTCAACGAAAGAGAAAATGATATTGCTTTTCCGAGTTTAGTGCAGGACTCTTAAACCATGATGTTGGTTAACGCCCGAACCCGAATCCACAATCTCAGACCGTGACATTCGATCCATCTCCTATCTGCATCCCAATAACTAAACCCTACGAAGACAAACCATTTTGGGCGACGGATAGAATGCAATCTCTTCGCTCTTTACATTCATATTTCCTAATCAATATAAACCAAATAAAGTAAATAAAACCATACAAATAATATTAAAATATACATGTCTATGTTTAAAACATATCTAATAGCTTTTTAATTATTTTAAAAACTGGTATAAGTTAAAATTTTAAGATAGGATATTGGCACAGTTGAACTGTCATTTCCATACAAATGTCTATCCACACATACAGAACCGACCTATCATGGATAGCTTGTATCGACAGATGACTATTACTATCCATCGATTGGTTTTTGGCACAAATTTATCAATGGTTGGATTAACATGTCTATCTCATATGAATAAAAATGAATAGAGATAGGATATTGATTTTGCGCGTAAATCAATAGATTCTTAGTAGATGTGCTTGGATTTTCGTGGACCAAGTTTCGTACAAACGTCTCGATACTGTTTTCAACAGTACAATCTCGCATCCTTACATTCTTCGGACATCTCGGCGTGGTGATCAGTCCATAGAACGCCTTGTCATCCAGGGGAAGGTGGAAGGCTCTAGACCGCGCGGCAGGTCACCTGATCAGATTAAGTCTGCCGTAGGAGAATCACTGAATCAGTGCAGCAGGATGACCTCTAATAGGCCACGATGGCGGAACGTCGTGAAGCGCATCACATCTGCCTCTTTTTTTACCACATAGCGATCACGACCGCTCTGTCAAGAGTGTACCGAATAAGAAGAAGTGCAAGAAGTGTAAAATATTTTGAGTTTCAATTTTGCACTACATAAGTTAATAAATGGATAGTCAACGTTAGTAATAAGTGTTCGTTAGTGATAAATAACTAAGGGTATATTTCACAATGTATGTATAAACTACTAAATAGCTATGCAACACAAATTATTCGGAAGATAAAAGTTCCGAAAGAAATTCGATCAGAGAGATTTTAAAGACGATTAGCGCTGGCAGTCATGGAAGGCAACAATAGTGTTTATCCTACCAATAAGTAACAAAAAGCTTATTTGGAGATTATCGGGACATTGTGAAACAGGCCCTTAATGTAGTATTTCCTACCTTCCTGGTAAACGTGTAGCCATTACGAGTTGCATTCTTCTTTACATTGTATGTGATTTCAAGTAAGTGATTTTGAATTTACAGTGTAATTTATAAATCACTAGTACTTGAGAAAATTTATACTATAAGTATAATATATAAGACAAGACTTTTACAAGACTCGAAATATACTGGCCACATTTTCTGGTTGTATTACTATCCTTCTATTTATATTTATACGTACGCTGTGTAAAAAAGCGTCAACTTCTAACAGGCGACTAAAGAGATCTTTCATTTTGTAGCATCTTAAGCGTTTGTGTACTTCTAGAAAATCTAATTTAAATATTATAGAAAAACCATTAACATTATCATAGAAATTAAATCAGTTAAAAATCGTTTCTTTTATGATTAATTTGTTAACGCAGTGTCTTAACAAATTCCGATGGCGGTTAGCGATTGTATCTTTTAATAAATATTTTTTTTTCAAAGTTTGCTGGTGGCAGCATGTGTTGCAGGCCGAAAATTTCCGCCAGGATTCAAATTCGGGGCAGCAACAGCGTCCTACCAGGTGGAAGGTGCCTGGAATGTTAGTGGTAAGTTCAATATCATATCATATCATATCATATCATATCATATCATATCATATCATATCATATCATATCATATCATATCATATCATATCATATCATATCATATCATATCATATCATATCATATCATATCATATCATATCATATCATATCATATCATATCATATCATATCATATCATATCATATCATATCATATCATATCATATCATATCATATCATATCATATCATATCATATCATATCATATCATATCATATCATATCATATCATATCATATCATATCATATCATATCATATCATATCATATCATATCATATCATATCATATCATATCATATCATATTGTACAGCCAAGGCCAATATGGCGGCGCACATAGTTCGCAGCAGCTGACCGTGTAGTGTATAGATTATTGTTTATTGTGCCACTTAATTTTTAGTTAAATGTCTATAATGTGAAAAAAAACACTTTTACCGTAGTTTCATAAAACCACACAACATTTTTTTCGACCTCTTTCCATTTACTGAAAAAAAAAAATGCTTTACAAGACTCGTTTAATATACTAACAATATACATTTATGGTTTATTCTATAGACAAATCACCAAGTATATGGGACACATTCACCCATGACCATCCAGATTTAATCGCCGACAGATCGAATGGTGATGTGGCTTGTGACTCGTACCACCTGTGGGAAACTGATATAGCCCTAGCCAAGGATCTGGGCCTGCATTTTTACAGGTGAACTTATAAAGTTGTTAATACCATATAATGAAGTATTTCCGAACCAATTCGACATAGGGTACTTCAAGAAAAGAGCGTACAAATTCTTAAAAGGCCGGCAACGCACTCGTGAGCCCTCTAGCATCGAGAGTGTCGATCTATCACTTAACATCAGGTGAGCCCCCTGTATAATGTATTTATTGATGAGCTTCTGAAGTAAGCAATATATAAAAATCAAACCAATACTGATAAGCAAAAATATATTTATAATATAAAAAAGTGTCTTCCGACAAGGAGTGCTATTAAGTCAGTACTATTTATTATTGACGCCTTCAGTAATGTAATTATAGGTGGATTTTTTAAACTCAATAGAACATGAACTGAAAGCCATGGCTACAGAGAGGCGGAAGCAACCGCATCGCATGTCGGGAAGCGGATAAGGCTGCTGTTACCGCATCCCGCGTAAGGCGATTGTTGGTGGCACCTTGGGGTTTTAGTGGGTGTGCAAATAACCCTTCCGCACCAAGCAGTCGCGTCGCGGAAGGGTATGCGCAATGCATTCCCCAAGTAAAAAAAAGGCTACAGTGTTTCACATAAATAAGTTGTATTCTCTTAGAATCGTCGGTCGTTACATGCTGAGGAAGTTAATACATTTTACAATTTGTACACAATTCGCAATACTCAAAAGCAGTATTTTTTAGATTCTCAATATCGTGGCCCCGATTACTTCCCAACGGCCATTCCAATTATGTAAGCGAAGATGGGAAGGGATATTACAACAATTTGATTAACGGTCTAATTGCGAATGGAATTGAACCAGTTGTCACATTATACCATTGGGACCTACCGCAAAAATTGCAGGACTTGGGTAATTATTATTTAGTATTTGTACCTTAGTTGTTAGGACCCAACCATATTGTCGTTAATATTCTTTACCCCTTTAGAAAAGTGTAGATATAATAATAATTACTTTCTTTAAATTATTAGATTATTCCACGTCATTTTTTATTCTAATTTAACAATTACTACTAATTTTATAGAACGTCAAAATATTACCCACATTAGTGGTTTTTGGAAAAAGGGAAAATAATATAGAAAAGAATTGCTCCTACAGTGAAGGAAAACATCGGTTTTTGGACAAAAAAATCTATGCATCTGCGCCGGGCTAGCTTTGTCTTTCATTGGAAACTGTTGAGATAAATACAATTGATTTTGGCTCATATTAGAGTATGTCTCTCTCTTCAGGTGGTTGGACTAATCCTGACCTAGCAAGTTGGTTTGAGGATTACGCGGACGTCGCCTTCGGTCTTTTTGGAGATCGGGTCAAGACCTGGTTAACTTTTAACGAGCCGGTTAGCTTTTGTGATGTTGCGTATGAAGCTGGAAAAACGGCACCCGGAATCGCTCTACCTGGGATAGGGAATTATATATGTGCTAAGGTTGTGATGTTGGCTCATGCGAGAGCTTACAGGCTATACGATACGAAGTTCAGGCGTCGATATCGAGGTAAGTGAAGAAGTTAACTGACTATATTGTGTTTATTCCTCTAAGTTATAAAAACAAACCAATACAATGTCACTCTTTTTACTTAAGTAATATTATCTCGCTTGTTGTTAAATTGTCTGACAGCTTTGTTGTGTTAACGTAGTCTGTCTTAAGATATGATCAAAGAGAGGAACGGGCGGGACGCTGACGTGAGTAGTTGTAATTTACAAATGAATAGCGAGCGAGGGGGCCGATGGCTGGCCATGCGTCATACTCGTGAACGGGTGCTACTTGTGGTGACTGGTCGTACTTGAATTCGTGTATGCGGTGATATTAGTTGTTTATACTACGTATTTGCGTGTTGTTCTCACGAGTATGTAAGTGCGTGCTCCTATTTCACCATGCCTCCTGCTGATAGAGGACAAATCTTTGTTTTTAATTTATTTTATTATTCTTTATTACTTAATATGTCATATGGAACATGGTGTAATGGTTGCAGCTCCTTACAAATATTGTGTAAAAAAAAACTTGACGATTAAAAAGAGTGGCGGAGAGTTTATAGCCACTTCTTCCGTTCTACGCCCTTGATTTGAGAACTGGCAGTAAATGTAAAATTAGAATCATTTAAAGTATATTTTGACGTTCATAAGTGTACATTATGTTACCTATATGAATAAATGATTTTTCATTTGATTTGATTTGATATAAGAAGGGTCATACAGAGCCGTTGCCAGTGGCGGATGTATCAGCAGGCTGAAGCCTAAGGCGGCAAATTTGAAGAGAATATTTTTTGTTACCTTTTTTTTATAAAACAGCAGCATTTAGCAAACGAGCAGGAGGCTCAGCTGATGTTAAGTGATACCGCCGCCCGGACATTCTCAGAGCCAGAGGACTCGCGAATGCGTTGCCGGCGCAATAATAATATACACTACACGGTTAGGCGATGTCATATTGCCCTTGGCTGCTAAGACGAGCGCTTTTCAGTTTATCCCTACTACGCGGCCGACCGTCACGCGATATGCGCCACACAGACCAAACAATTTGAGACGATGTTAAAGTTTCACTTTAATAACTTAACCATTTATCTGATTCAGGAAAGGTTAGTCTAACGAACCAACTCCTCTGGTGTGAACCAAAGAACTCTAACGAGGAAGAGAATACAGAGCTTATGCGTAACGCTATGGTAAGAACAAAAAGATATTTATTTTCTACAGGTAAGGCAAAGTAATGTTGGCGAAAATAATCCAATGAAAGTGTAGTATCGAATACATTATTTCATATAGAAAATAATAATAATCAGTGGCACTACAACCTCTTTAGTTCTAGGCCTCAGATTTCAGAATCTGTTTCACGATCATGATGATCATGATTTAATCTTATATGTGATTGACACGCGCCGTCGACTTTTTGGGTCTAAGATATGTCGGTTTCCTCATGTTATGTTTCACCGTTTGATTGTTAAATGTGGACATAAGAGTAAGTACATTGGTGCACAACTGGGGATCGAACCTACGACCCAAGGATGAGTGTCACACGCTGAAGCCACTAGGCCAACAATGCTCCCATTATTTAGAAAATGCAGATTATATAGAGAAATATAGATACGAAAGAAGAGACTAGCTGCCCCCACCACGCACACACTGTGGGGGCTTTTGCACTTTCTTATTTTACGTCACACCTTTTAATGTACTATACAATTTTTCTTAATTTATTTATTGTTAAGCCCTAATATATTCGAAACATTCTACGAGTAATTCGGTCATATGTTATATGAAACTTCCAGGCATTATACTCTTATCCCATATACTCAAAGACTGGTGGGTGGCCTCCTAGTGTTGAGAAAAGTATGGCCGAGGTAAGCAAAAAAGAAGGATACAGTCGATCCCGCTTGCCTTCATTCACACAGGAAGAAATTGAATTCATTAAAGGTACGTAGGAAAGTCTTTGTAGGTCAGTATTTGTTGTCATCAAGACGATTAGACCAGGTTCTCATACAAGACAGTCAACAAAAGAAATACATACACATCTTGTATATTCCTCCAAAGTTCCGTGGCCACAAATACTAGAAGAGAAGAAAAGTAAACGTTTTGACGTAATTAAGAATAAAAGAATAAAATAAATAACGCCAGCGGATGGAGAATAGAAAGAACAATTAAAAACAAACATAACTGATGTGTTTAGTTGTAATTCAGCAACGAGACGATTTTTTTTTCAGGTACATATGACTTTTTTGGTCTCAACTATTACACCTCGCGATTGGTTGAGACTGCTAAGCCAGGCGAAAAGCTCTCCTGGTTGCCACTGAAAGGCAGCTCGGATCTGGGTTTGGCATTAACGGCTGATCCTAGCTGGAAGGAGGGTAATGCATGGCTGATTGTAAGTGATTTATATATAACAAACGTTCATTTAAAAACTACAACCTTTTCGACGTCCAGAAAAGTTTATTCGTATTTTCCTTTGCCATTCTGGTGCCTGTTCTAGAACCTACGTATAAACGTATCACCTTACGTATAAATGTTAGGTGTTTAATACTTATTAGCTTGCTCATTACGTATACGGGGTTCGACTGCCTTCGACAGCAGCCCAGCCCATAACTCTATATAGCACTTTAGATGGAATAGAGAGGAGGATGATACCACTGGAAGGTGTTCAAAGCATTTCGGCTGTGATAAGATCAAGCCAGGTGCTTGGCTGTTTCTAAGAGACTGGATAGCGTTACTTTCTTCTCGTTTAGTGATGCAGAATCCTGTCGGAATTGTTGTTTCTTAAATTTTTACATCAATAAATGAGTATGAGACAACCCCCCCG
The DNA here is from genome assembly GCA_028984075.1 of Pieris mannii. NCBI lineage: Eukaryota > Metazoa > Arthropoda > Insecta > Lepidoptera > Pieridae > Pieris > Pieris mannii. Next base: position 2,700,358 of record CM054780.1, read on the forward strand.
TAAGTAGTCAAGAGACACTTGTGTTGGGGTTGACTCGCTACTTCCCTTATCCATACAAATTTTAAAAAGAATAAAAAGAATAGCTATAAAATTAATCTATGAATGCGTGTTTGTGTGTGTATGTGTGCATGTGTATGTGTGTGTGTTTGTGTGTGAGCGAGTGTGTGCACGTTGTCAAATATACAATTAGGCCTGTCTCAAACTAGCGAATTCGCACCAAAATGTGCTCAGTTTCCTCATATGTTAGAGTTCTCAGCCAACCTGCTACAACCTTCTTACAATCATACAAAACTCTATGATGAAGTCAGGTACATACATACTTCTGGGATTTGAGTTTCGTTAGGCGTTCGGTAGAGATCTTATAAGTGGCAATTGGCCAACGCCGGAGTTTGCCGTCATCTGTGACGATGAGCAGATGACCCTCGGCAGATTTTAATGGTTTCTTTTTTGGGATTTTTACTCCTCCGGATAAGACTTTAGTCGAGTTGTAAAGCGTCGCAGAATATTTTGCAGCCCGCTGTCTTTGTCATCAATATTTTCAGTCCATACGCGCCGATATTTTCGATTACGATAAAAATTTCTAAGCTCATTTAGCGTTGCTTAATTTCTTTCTGCCAGTATTGCCTTCCATTACTCTTCTAAATCGAACATTGCGACATCCATTCTTATTCTTGATATCCTATTTTGTATTGTTGTATTTACTTTTCTCAAACACATCGATTTCAATGCCGTTATTTAAGCAAAAACGGCATTAAATGTCGATGTTGAGATTGTTTTATTCAAGAAAAAATGTCGCCACGGCAATTTTAAGGACAGACTTGTATTTTTTTTATTTTGATTGCAGAGCTACCCTCCAGGTATTCGCCGTCTGTTGCTCTGGTTGAAGCAGAAGTTCGGTGATATTGAATTCAAGATTATGGAGAATGGATACTCCACGTCCGAACCCGTCATGTATGATGACGAAAGAATAAAGTACTACAAGGAGCACTTGGAACAGGTCAGTTCTTGTGGTTACGTAACGAAAACTAATTTCTTGCATCTTTTTACAAATGGGTTCTGTTCAATAAGTTCTTTGATATGCATACCAAGTATTACATGCGTTTGCGTCAAATCAATCTCCACGAAATGAAATTACAGAAACATTCAAATTAGCTTGACCACTTCTTTTATACTTAAAGGTGCTTCTTGCTATAAACGAGGATAAAGTCTTTGTAACGGCGTATACTGCGTGGAGCCTAATTGACAATTATGAGTGGAATAGTGGATACACGTAAGAAAATAAAACTTTTCTTTTCCTGATTATTTAGAAAAAAAAACTTCCGAAACGAACATTTTTGTGATGGAAAATAGTTTCTAGCTTTGTTGTGCAGGGAGTTGAATGTACTAATTCATTCTTATGTTCTAAAGAGCTTGTGAATGTTTTGTCCTTTTTAACCACATAAACAAGTGAAAGAGATAAAACATCCATAATCATTGGCTTATAGTTAATTTATTTATGAGATGTCGTTTTGAAATACTTACGAGTTTGTATTTATGTCGCTTACACGGACACGTTTACGCTAAACTAATGATAAATATACGTAAATAATGACGTTCTGTTCATTTTGTCAAAATCTGTTGACGTTCTCATGTAAATAAGTGATAATAATGCAATACAATTCTCTAATCACGTATAACGCTGCTAATTTTAATGTATTTCAGGTCAAGATTCGGCTTAGTGAACGTTGACTTTAACGATCCTATGCGCAAGCGCACCCTTAGAGCCTCCGCCCACTACTACGCAGCTGTGATAAAGAGCCACTCTCTTGACCTTAATAAACATTAGTGGCGTATATGTTAAAAACAATATTATGAGCTCGTGACCTAAGATGTAACATTATACCTATTATTAAAAAGTAATAAAAATCAGTGGCAATACAACCTTTTTTTTAGGTCTGGGCCTCAGATTTCTGTTTCATTATCATTTTTAAATGTAATAGGTAAGTAGGTGATCAGCTTTCTATGCATGATACATGCGTCGACTTTTTTGGGCAAGACAAGCCGGTTTCTGGACGATGTTGTACCGTCACTGTTCGAGCGAATGTTAAATAAAGAAATAAAGTCCATTGGAAATCGAACCTACGCTGAAGCCAACGTTGCTGCAAAACTATATTAACTGTTAGAAAATAAATAATTCTCAATTGTTTATATTGTTTTAATTTATTACGTTATGTACACATAAAATCCATTGTCTTTGTTATACCTAAGTATTCATACAAAAATACTACATAAATCGCAACCCATCATACTGAACAACAATAGTTGTTTGTTAATCTGTTTAAATATATGCACAGTCTGTCCAATTTTATCGTAGTTTTATTTTTAAGAGCAAGTATACGCGCATTTACGAGATATTGCGCGTATACTTGACGCCTGCAAGAAATTAATGAGCAATATATTAATTTAGTTTTAATTTTAGGGTCGATTTTAGAACACATCTAGTACAGTACATTTTAGCCGAAACGCTGCAGTTCTCGTCATTTATTGGGGGATTAAAATTAAACCAGTTAAAAAAAAGAAATTTTATTAAATCATCCTTGATTATAAAACTGATGTTGAGGATTCGTGTTATTAAAGACACCGCAAAAATTATTTGTCTCCAGATCACATTTCTCCTTTGTCACCGTGGATCCTTCTTCTAGGTACGGCGAGTTTGTCGTTTCAAGGATTCTTGCTACCACACACACGAACCACATGATCGTTAACCTCAGCAACATTCCTATAAGGTACAATGATATGCGTTAATAACTTTGTACGTGACCTTAGAGCGACAGAAACGAGACTTAGTTCGCGCTTGCCCTTATACGCAAGACGTTTATAACACGAAAAATTATTCACTTCGATAACATGGGACACTATATTAAATTTATGTTGCTATGAGTAATTGTGTATTGATTTGGTGTGTATATAATTTGATAGATGAGGCAACAAGTTATAATATAAGTTACGTGTTTATGTGCCTGTCTGTCTTTCTGAAACGGATTCATTAATATAATTTCGTTTATATTATATATAAATAATTTTTGTTTATATTATATTCTTAGTATAATTAAGTTTTCTAACGGTAAGAATATAAAAAAGAAATAAATAAATAAATAATGATTCGTAACACTGTTAATTAGAAATGATTATTATTTAAGTCATGTTTATAAATGGCTTAACATTACTATGACACGTAAGGATCCAATGTGCTATTTATAATAATCGATATTTTACTCTTTGTAGGGTTTGATATTGAAATTTTTGGCTTGGGTATTTTTTGTGATTTGTTTCTATTTTGATCAACTCCTGTTCGCCTAAGGTCAACAGCGTTATACAGGCTCTTAAAATATTTTTAAAAGTATGTAAAGAACATTTTTTTGATATTATAACATTTTGGTTTTATAAACTTGTGTATCTAGTGTAATTAATACATTGAATGTTTGAATGAAGATAGTGTTGTGAACACTATTGTATATTACAGCGGGTTTTGGTGGGATGACCCAGATATAAAAATCCTCCTGGCGCCCACAACTTCTTAGTTAAGGTTAATTTTAGGTTATAAGTTTAGTTAACTAGTTAATGCATGTTAGCATAAGGTTTATTATAAATATTTTAAAATGTGTTTATTTTGTTTTATTTTGTAGCATTAAAACCCATAACATGGCAGAAGAAGTTGTTTTAATTTAACATTACTAATTCCGTTTCAAAAAGCTATCTAAATTAAATTTACGTTTCCTAATTTATCGCTATATATAGGTACCTTGATAGAATCTAGATAATGGATAATAAAGATATAAAGGTTATGTAGTTAGACATCAGTGTATATGAACAAGAAAAAAATCAGCAAGCCAATCATATTTTAAAAACCGTCAGATACAAAAAAATATTTCCATGACATAATATATACATGTATAAAACGAATCTGTTATGAGATATATTAAATCTAAACATATATGTAGTTTTAAAATACATACCTAAGAAACACAAATAACAACACAAGGGACAAACTACGTTGAATGTATGAGTCACGGCTTAGTCACAATATCATTGCATTATCAACTGCTTCCTGTACTAAAGTTTCAAACACTTTTTGGAAACATGGACAACTATTCGGCAAATATAAACGGAAATGAATTATATCATAATTTCCGACTAGTGTCGGACTAGACATTCTGGCTTGTCGTTTATTGCTTGCTGGGAAAAGCGCGTGATATAGACAGGAGTGGATTGTCTGTCTGACTGCATCCATATGGAATGTGTACATAAAAAAATACAACATAACCAGCACTATTTTCGACATTATAAGAATTGTTATTAAAATCAGCGCCATCTATCCATCACTTCAAATAAAGCAATGAATAAAAAATGTTTGTAACTTATAGCTAAGTCTGATAGATGGCGTTATTATCATGGGCAAACTAGAATAATAGCAAAAAAAAAAATATGAAGTGGTAAACGAAATAAATAATCACCTTATATTCATGTTACCATAATGTATTTGGTATGGGGTTGATCGTTTAGGATAGAAGAAAATAAAGGGTTGTATTTATAGATAATACAACAAAATATTTTGTCTAAAAAATAAAAAACTATTGAATAAGACACCCCATATCACTTAAGGGTTTGAAAGATAGCAGCCGATTCTCAGACTTACTAAAAATGCATAAAACATTTCATAAGAATCGGTCGAGCCATTTCGGAGGAGTATGGGAACGAACATTGTGACACGAGAATTTTATATATTACAAATAATTACTTTTAAGACGAAAATATGCCTTTATAGGTACATATATGCTTCTCAAATTTCTTCTCAATTAGAAGAAATAAGTTGTGCCTCATAAAGCCGACTCATACATTGCGGACATCCGTTCAACGAATACGCACTGTAATATTATATATATATAAAGATGTTTCGCGAGTTTTAAATTGTTAACACAAAATTATCCGTAACCCGTAGAGGCGTACAAAGGGTTTCGTTTAGTGAAGCAAAACGCAAGTTTTGTAATCGCTATGAAATCCGCCTTTTTATGGAGTTATCTCAAAGCAGTTTTTGATACTCTTCTTACGAATTCACCGTGATGTCAGACATCTTGACTGTGTAACATTCCATCAATAAAATCCGTTATCCATCAGTTTCGCCAAGTATTTGCAATGAATACGATCTTAGTCAGTACAACATTTTTAACGCATCAATTTTCTAGGCAATGTATTTAGTTTACATAAATTATTTTCAAACGTATCATGTTCGTGCGTTCGTTAAGTTCCAAATTCCCCGAAAAGTTGCAAAATTTTTAATTTAAAAATGTATCGTTACATCTGTTATGTTAACTATTATACCTATTGTTTTGTTGTGATATAATCTAATTCTCGAAAGCAATGAATCAAACAAAAATAATTTTCTCTATTTTTCATTCTTGCTTAAACTAACTTACCAACCCCAATTTTTTTTTCTTCTTGCCAAGAATTAAATCCAAGCACTTCAAGGCCTGCCTGCAACCGGACGGACGTGGTAGCAAGAACGTAGGTTACGTTTATTCCAAAACCGTAACAGATATTAGGACGGATTAACATTAATGCCAAAATAAAACGATATGAAAGAAATTTCAGTCAAAATCGTTTAGAACGACATACCGATTATATTGACCGAAATCAAAGGTCCCGGCTGAATTCTATTGTATTAGGTACTTTGTAACAACTTCATCGGTTGTTACGACCCCTTGATGTCGTTATAATAGATTTTAACTGTATGTAGTTCTTTATTGCAGTGCTTTAGAGCAGTGTTGGCCCAGTGGCTTCAGCGTGCGGCTCTCTTACCCGAGGTCGTAGGTTCGATCCCCGGCTGTATACCAATGGATTTTCTTTCTTTGTGCGCAGTTAACATTTGCTGGAACGGTGAAGGAAAACATCGTGAGGAAACCGACATGTCTTAGATTCAAAAAGTCGACGACGTGTATCAGGCACTAGAGGCTGATCACCTACTTGCCTATTAGATTAAAAAAAAATGATCATGTTACATATTCAGAAATCTGAGGCCAAGACCTAAAGAGGTTGAAGGGCCACTGATTTTTTTTATTTTTTTTAGTTCTTTATTAGGGCTTTAGCAGTTCGTGTTACTAAAAGCATTTTTAACGTAGGAACTGGTCCACTAACATACATAGCTGCAGTAAAAAAATTCAACCATACAGACAATTATATATGTCATTGTTATAGTTTTATCATTAGTTACTCTTTTTTATTTTATTTTATTGCATTCGTTCTATGTCAGTTTCAAGTAAAATTATTTATTCGTTCTCAATCCAGTTACACAATTCTTTATATTGTAAAGCTCTGCGATAATCTTTTAGGGAATTTCGATGTCTAATCTTTCAATTTGATCAATTTTATTACAAATCACGTATAGGCTAAGCATCGCCCGCCGTCTATACATTATATAACATTTTTCCCAGGGCTGGGAGAGAGGGGCCACACGTCTGTTCACCGCCAACGCGTCCGCACGCGCGCCATGTTGTAAGCTTGTGTTCTGTGCACGAGAAAAATGTCAAAATACAAGTTTTTAATTGTTCTTCTGTTCTCTGTGGTCCTGGTTGCTGGTGAGTTGTTCTTTTTTATAACAGTAAACGGTGTGTTTGTCTGTGATTGATTGTTTTACCCTTTCGGGATTTATTTGTTGTTTCTCCTGAACAACAATGTATATAATTAATAGAAGCTTCAATATTTGTCTAAATGACCAACAAAATAACCATATAATCCATACTATTTATAATTGTTGTTATCTTTTTATTTTATTCCTTGTTTTATAGGTAAAGGTCATCGTTATTTAATTTTCAATTGATCAGTGTTTAATTAAATTACGTATTATTTAATTTCTTATTGATTTAACAAATTATCTGAAATAGCAATAAAAAATACATTTTTTTTTGATTAAGAAGAAGACTTTTACAATTTAAGACACTAAATATATACCTTAACTACTTTAACCTATATTTAAATGAAATAAAAAAACAAATTTGCTTAGATTGAAAATAATTTTAATAATTTATTATTGATTTAATTTGATATATTTTTTTAAGTTTACTCATTGCAGTACTTTATAACTGATATGTTTTTAAATTAAGTATTATTTCGAGGATTTTGCGTGAAATTAAAAACATAATAAAACTAAAATTCACCAGTAGCTACGTATAATTCGTTTATATTATTATTTTTTATATAAAAGGGGGACAAACGAGCCTGCGGGACGCCCAAAAAGGCAGTCATCGCAGCCCATAGACACCCATATTTAGTGCGTGCGATTGTCGTATTAAATAAGCGCAATTTTTTTTATTTTAAGAATCTTAAAAATAAATACTAATTAAACGGATAAAAAAATGTTCTTACATCTCGTTGACTCGCCTAAATAAAATAATAGTATTAGACGTTTTGGATCGAAATTTATTTATATTTATATTTTCAAGTATGTACATATTCAAAGGTAAAACAAAAGACGAACCGTAGGCGCATTTTATTTGATTGAAATTACGTCTAAAAGGAAGCTCATATCTCGAAACCCGAGCATCTGCTAGGAATAAGTTTTAAGAAAAGTATATCCATTTTGAAATCTCGTACTTTAATATCTCCAAACTAACCGTAACCAGTTTTCCTTTCGTGTATTTTTTTGTAAAATAACTTACCTTTATTTAAAGCAGTTCTATTTTAAAGATAAATTAATTTTAAGTGTTACGAAAATTTAAAATGTGTATTTTTTGTCATTTCCATTCAGATCATATAAATAAAAAAAAACATGATAAGAATATTCTTATAAATCATAGATAATTAAGTTAATACAAAGTAGTCTGACGTCGCACCTTTGTACGGGTAATTGTGACCCATCTTCTTCATGAATTGTAGATTGTGAAGCCGCAGTAAATTGCTTTTTGAGTTTTTCGCGAACAAACATACATGGTGAAGAAGTTATTTCTACAAAAAACTGGTAATATGTAATAAGTTACACACATGCTGTCATCGACGTTTTTGTAGGCATTATCGGGCTCTACAAGTTTTCTCTAGTGCTCTATCACATATCTCTCATCGTTAAGGCAGTGTTCGTAAGAAACGATTTTGTTCGACCGTTTTTTCTCAGACGTACTAGCCGATCTAAATCCGAATACCAAGAAAAATACTTTTAATCGGGTTTAAATATAGCTTATCTAACAAATACATAGCATTCTACTAGTAAGACCATTTACGAAGCAGTTCAGTAGATCAAGAGATTTTTATGGATCAGGACGCAATCCAGCAGGTAAATGAACTGAAAACCACCGCCCATGGACAACGCAACGATCCAAACCCCTGGGTTAGCTGGTGTGTTTTTGACTTTCCAGGGAAAGGAACGGTTAAAGGTTGGAAAATATCTCTACTAGCCTGACTAAGAGATAGTACTAAGAGATAAAATTAGTTTGGGTACAGTTTAAAATGCTAAAATGAGGTATGGAGTAGATTCATTTTGTGTCTGTATAATTATATATATCTTTAAAGGCAAGAAGGCTTTGAGTGCCTGACACTGATCGATTTTTTGCTTTATTTTGCCGTCATTTTCCTCATAATATTTTCCTGTACCTTACGAGCAAAAATTGTTAATATATAAAAACATTTTAGTTGGCTGGCATTCAAAAGCTTTCAAAAATAAGCGTTGTATGCTTTTAGACCCAAAAAAATGTATGTTAAGTATGTCATTCTAATGAATGGATTTCGCTAAGATATATTTTAAATTAACTCAATATAACTGTATCAACTATTTATATTGTTGTGATGAAAATAGAAAACTTTTAACGAAAAAAATTGTGGTGAATATTTACAGCTACGCCCTGCAATTGATACGGCGTAGCACTCTCGTAGATTTTTAGTTCGTAGCACTGTTACAATGTAGCGTAAGGTATAAGAGCTACGATATCACTTCCCTGTTTTTTCACATAGATACATTGGTTTGAGTGCGACTTTCAATCCCTTGGTCCAATCAGTTCTTTTAAAATAGATGACATAATGTATGAACTTAATATCATCAAGAAATATAAAATCCGGCTTGTTCATAAATGTCCTCAAATCATAGACGTCAAACGTACTAGAAAAATTGGTAATACTGTCAAACTCCTCAATTCCTCACGTTTTGTTAACCCTTGCAACCATCATGCATTATTGTATACAGGAATCGGAATCAGTATTATAACAATCGGAATTGTTGGAACCGTAATTCATGTATAATTTTATTCCGTTTTATTAATAGTGATTTTGATATTCTTACATATAATTTTTAAAAATACCCATCGCTTGTTGCATCACATATTAAAGTAACTAAATATTATTATAAAATAGAAACACGCGTTTCATTTCTATCAGCTATAGACGTGATGAAATACGCACTGTAGAAACAACATACAAATATATAGTATCAAGATGAATCAAGGGAGAAATAATTAACGAGCACCACAATGTTAGCATATCGTAGACCCAAAAGTCGACGATCAGCACGGGAGGTGTATCACCTACTTACTTATACTGAGAAAATTTGTTCGTTAATTGTTAAATTGTTTTAAGCCGTGAAGGTAAATAAATACTCATACTTCTGCACTATTCTTGATACTTTTAAAGTTAGTATTAATAAACCACTATTAAACCAAAACAATAATTATTTTGTCAGGAATCGAATTCAGGTAAAGGTAAGGCAAGCAACCTATGGATTTGAATACTACACTAATCTTCAAATTAAATGATTTTCCTGCATGTAATACTAGCGGAGCCGACAGAATTAGTTCTGTCAAATTTGGAATGTGATTCTTTTGTTGAGGAACCTCTCTGTCAAATTGTGACGAAAAAGAGGCAGCAGTAATTTTTTAATTTAATAGTTAATTATAACTATTATAAAATTAAACTATTACAATTTATAAATATATATTACATTATAAACAATTTGTTTCATTAATATCATTGTAGGTGTATTGAAATAAGATTTTAAAATATTTGTATTTTAAAGTGACTCATTAACCATTATAATATATACATTTACTACGCACGCAGTACATAACTCTAATACGACATTAATTATTGTTTCCGAAGACAATGCAATGATATACATGGTTCCGGTGTTAAATAAACTATTCAGGAACAAACTCTGCACGCGATAATTTGTACTGTCCTATACTACTGGTTTTATGACTATTGAATAGAATGAATTTTGCCACTTGTGTTTTTTATGAGACGCGAAGTAAATTAGCAGGCGGCTCATTCTGCCCCCATGGATACCATGGGCTAGCGGTACACAACCATTCAGATGTACGCTCTTTTCTTGAAGACTAAGAATCGGTCGGTTCGATTCGAAAATACGTTTAGCAGCTGGTTCCACAAAGAGGTGTGCAGAAAGGGACAGAGGGGGGGGGGGGGGGGCAGAAAGTATATAACTATCTTGGGGACTGCCCGTTGTTGAGTCGGAAAGCAAAGTATGTCCCATTGTGTATCGACAGCTGATGATGAAATTCTGCTGCAATGTGTTTTAAATAATTAGATAATATTTTTTTTTATAAATATAGTTGATCTAGATCTCAAGTCTGGGATAGTAGATAGGGAAAACATCAAGTTTAATAATAATAATATTAACAAAATTGTCGAGTTTTCGGTCGACAAAATTTTGACACCTCACACTCACAGAAGTTATTATGATGTAAAATGTTGTAATACAATACCTGCATATTGTCTAGTAATTACTTTTCACGCTGTTCTAAGTAATTTCATTTAATTGGCCTTTTCACCGTATTATAATAAATAATATACAGCGAGCTAAAATAGAATTGGTTAGATATATATGCGTGTTGTACTATCTTCTTCATATATACCGTATGATCTTATCAAGCTTAAATAACCCGTAAAGTTAATAGAACGCCTCTATGATAAGAGTCAAGCGTATACTGGACCGAAATCAGGCTTTGTTTAGATAGGAATCGGGATAAGTTTATTTTGTATCTTCTAACTCTAACTTGTAATTTATTCCCGACGTATTCGGAATTTATTCATACTGTATTGCACTATAAATAAATTCCGAATTATCATATTTTTTAAATAAATTATTTATTATAAACAATATTATTTTGTTATTTTCTATACGTGGACTGGAAATTATAGTATGAGTTTGCGATTTGTAAACTGTATTAATTCAACTAGATACTATAAAAATTAAGAGGCACAAATGTATTAAAATATAATGTAGGATAGAAACTTAAAATACCTGTAATTACGAATTACTAAACTTGACTTTTAATCATTAAGAATTAAGACACGGCACTATAAACCTCCTTTACTTAAGAAAATGACATGAGATAAATGACATAAGGACCAATTTGAGAATCTTAAGTAAAAGTGAACCGTAAATTCAAATCAAAATAACTTCATCACCTGGGCATATAGTTGAATTATTCATTTGCTTAGAAACAATTATAGAGAGCAGTGTTGGCCTAGTGGCTACAGCGTGCGACGCTCATACCTGAGGTCGTGGGTTCGATCCCCGGCTGTGCACCAATGGAGTTTCTTTCTATGTGCGCATTTAACATTTGCTCGAACGGTGAAGGAAAACATCGTGAGGAAACCGACATGTCTTAGACCCAAAAAGTCGACGACGTGTGTCAGGCACTGGAGACTGATCACCTACTTGCCTATTAGATTTGTGATAAGTGATCATGAAACACATTCAGAAATCTGAGGCCAAGACCTTAAGAGGTTGTAGCGCCACTGATTTTTTTTTTAAATTAAGTATACATTTAATGAAAAAATTTGAATTTAATGTATACTTAATTTTATAGAACCTTCATCCCATTACATCCACCCGACAAAGGCTTTTTTGTGATAGTAATATTCGAGAAAACACTTGTAATTCACAAACTTTAAGTTTCGTAAGTTGTTCTAACGTGTCCTTTGGGTGTTGTTACATTAAGTATGCTACAAAAAAGTTCTTGATTTTATTTTCTTGAATATTTTTCGCAGAAAGGTTCAGTTTATGTACCTATAAAACTGAACCGTTAATGAAAAATCCCATAACAGATAACAAAAACCTTCCTAAGTTAAATTCTTATTTTGTTACGGTTTGTTCTGTTTTTCTCCGATTCGATTTATCAGGTCTGGTATGTTTTGTGCCTTAAGAATAATATTTACTCTATAGTTTCTGACAATAAATAATCTCTGAGTTTAAACTATAAAAGACACGAGTATCTTTACATTTTGTATCAGTTAAGTTTTAATATCTTATTGAACGATCAAAAATCGAAAAATTAAACACTTCAAAGTATTTAAAGGCAATATAAACCTTTGCCGATACATGATCATATTTGAATTGTAATTGCACAAATACAAACAATTCCACGCGGAATAGAATATTACTATAATGGTGACAGATGAACCGGATGAGCGTTGCCGGGTAACCGGGTATACACCAAGGAGTTATCCGGTTTAAGCCATGTTATAGTACGTGCGTGATAAATGACATTTCAAATTTCGATGTTAGAATTGGAAGGTAAAATTGTATTACTTATAGGACAGCCAATTTTTTTTTAAATTACCGTTCTTTAGAATTTCCTCTAACAGAAAGAAAATTGTGATCTCATTCAATCACATTTCCATTCAGACGACAGTACAATTTCGTTTTATCTCTTAAGTCTAATTCTGATACAATTTTAATGATTTGGGGTGACAAAGTCTCGTCATTGTATGTCCATAATATTTAATCATTAATGTATAATATTGTTTATTAAACTGTATATAAATTATATTTAAGCTATGCTCTATCGTTGATAATTTTAAGTAGTTTAAGGGTATTTGGTGTTTTTGTTTGTTTGCATTTTCTTAACACTATTTAACATTTTTTTTTACTTTTTCTGTTGATCTATATTTTTAATATTTATGTATTGTTTCTGTGGCTTGTACTGTAAGTCTCTTCGTCATAGCCATTTGGTGATGATGCAGCAATAGCTGAATCTTTGTCTCCAAGGGGCAGGTAAACACTAGTGCATATTTGTGTGAGCAAACTTCTGTCACCGTGAATTACTTTTTTAATTTATAGAATAATATAAATCTTGGTATATTATATTTTAAAACCACTTATGTGACTTTGTATTAATTGTAGCAGTTAGGAGAGCAACAAATGCGTACAAAAATAGTTCTTCAACTTGCCTTACGTCAGGTTAAATTGTCTATGTTAGTCTAATTTGGGGTGTCAGTATAACTGATTGATTAATGCAGATATTTTAAACAGCCTTTCAAATCAAAAATATTCATTGGAATACTTGATAAAGTTACTTATGTGATATCATATCAATGCAAAAAAAAACAAAATCAAATAAATCAAAATCAAATAAGACAAAATTACAATTACGACAGATAAGTTGACGCGACGGACTAAACTCATTTCTTTTTCGTTGTATTCGTTAGCCAGTTCGTAGAACAAGTTTTAAAATTTAAAAGAAAAAATCGAAAACTTCCGGTCTGACGTTAGTCCGATGGTTCTTTTTTTGAATCTGATTTCCGGTGAAATATTTTTCATAATCTTTTGGGGCTATCAATTTTATTCTGCAAAATTCAAAACGTTAAAAAGGTATTAACTACTTCTTCCATACATTTTAAATTAAATTTTGAATCCCTTTTGTGTATAATTAACCTTTAAGTCCCACGAGATCATTACAAGTTACCATGACAACTTAGATTTACAGCGACCCACTTTGCCCAGTTTTAATTGAAACATCAAAAATTTAGCTATGAGAGGCCTCAAGGGTTCTTATAATACTAGACGAATTGGGGTAGGTATTAATATTTCAAGTACTTAGTACTTGAATATGAAATTAGAATAAGGGCTTGGCCGTGAAGCAATTTATTAAATACAATAACTTAATAACTTCCACTAATTTGGCTGTGTTGTGTGACAGTATAAGAGGGTAAGTACGCGTGCATGTAGGGTATGCTTTTGACGCAGACGATAATAATAATGATAATAACATCAATTTCAAATCCGTTCAAAGCGATTTATTTTATCTGTCAATATTAACAGTTCCACAAATTAACGATTATTTGATAGTCTGTAGTAGTTTTATAGTCTTTATTATTTATAATAATAGTAACAATCTTTATTTATTTTCTCACAAAACTGCATACATGATAAGTTACAACTATTTATTAATGAATGTAAATAATTGTCATTCTTCTTTTAAGGGATAGTTATTGTTTATGTGAGACTGATTTATGTTGAAGCAAGGGTGTTAAAAGTGGGATTCAAACCACGCCCTTGGATAGGACTAGAACATCTCTGTTAACCAGGTAAAGTTACCTGGTCAAGTTTATACCATCCTGACGGATTTATTAATCTTAGCAATTAAAATAACGGTTTTAAACATATTTGACATTGATGTTATTTAATTATATGGCAGCCGATACCAGAGATATTGCTCCGACATATAAATAAATAAGAGGATATAAAATATAAATGTTATATAAGACTTACAGAAAAGAGTAATATAAAAAATACTGTATATACATGTGCTTGCATAAATGCATGAGGCTAAAATATATTTATTATTATGCTAACCCAATTACGGGATAATCCATAGCAAGGATTCTGTGGGACGAAAGTTCAGAGTCTTTTATATTTAATAATTTTAATAAGTTTGTATCGTGAAAGTTAGTAAATCTCCGAGTCGATATTTTTATATATAACAGGGGGGTAAACGAGCCTGCGGGACGCCCAAACAGTCATCGCAGCACATAGACACCAATTTTTAGTGGGTGTCGGCCTTTGAGGGAGGAGTATGCTCGAATTTTGAATAGTTGGAGGTCGTATCTTTCAGGAAAGACCCCCACCGGGAGTCGATTCCACAGTTCGCTAATCCGCAAAAGAAAATGCCTTGTGAAACGAACTTTGGAAGATTTCCAGCCATCAAGGTGATGTCGGTGGATTCTGAAAAATAAATATTAAATCAATAAATGTCTCTGTTACACGTAAAAACATTCACAGCCATTCAATTAAAATACACCTGAGTACTATCGATTAAACGCACAAATAAACCCGGTTAAATACACTCGGATATAACCAAATATCCGGATAACCGGACAATGCAGTCTATCATGGATGTTGGAACAACGCCAACGCTGCAATAAGGTAGATGTTTAATATAATTGAATTTGGGACGTAGCATGGCTATACCACGAATTGTTTTAGCGAAATGACCCGGTTACACCCGGGTATGCCAAGAAATTCACATAATAAAGAAACTAGATAGGTTGGCAGTGATCGTAGTAGGCGAAATCTTCACGCTCGCTTTAGTTATTTTGATTTTTCATGAACCGGATTGTATACTTCTACCACATAATAAAAAATAAAAGCAGTAAGGGTCTGCGTAAAATCTCATGTTTGAACAACCTTTAGAACGTTTCATAGAAATGTTTGATTCAGCTGCTATTAACGTTATCATAAGTACATAAGTAATATATTGCGAGTAAACAACATATGAAAATGATGTCGGTAAATCGTATCAGTAAATCGGATTTCGTGGTTTAATCGTAAATGTAACCGTTTGATAACCGTACCTAGTATGTATGTATTAAATAAATAAATTTGTTTATTACAACAAGGCATTGCAATGGGTATGATTTGGGAAGCTTTTTAAGAATCATAAAATAAATATATTTTAAGTTTTAGAAACATTTTTCTTAAACCTCTTGTACCTTACTTTTATGTTTAACTTTTGTATTATTAGAAATTTATCAAGAAATATGCAGTAGCTATCTCTTAAACTTGAAGTGAAGTTAGCAAATTGTAACCTAACCTGATTGAAATATTTTTCGTAGATGTTTTTTATGCTAAATTGATTATACATTTCCATTTGCTTAACATAAATGTGACAATAATGGTACCATTGCTATATGATGCTGCATATGGAAATATATGGTGTATTATATCTTTGATCTATAATATATACTACCTGGATGCCCGAGCTTTGCTCGGTATTTATTTATTTTTATAAATTGAGTTTTTTGGAAATTATATTCCAGTACGAATTACATAGTAATACAATTATGAAATATGAACATAATTATCGAATAAAGGTTTATTAAATTATATTCATATTTAAGTTTTTATTTGACTGACATCTTAAAACGAGCAATTTCTATGTCTAAGTTAATAAAACACGAATAAAATTACATTTTCTAGAAATGATTCCTAGCTAGATCGAAATGGCCCCGAAATCCCCCTTCTACTAAATTTCATGAAAATCGTTGGAGCCGATTCCGAGTATCAAATTATGTGTATATATATACATAATTTAAGAATTGTTCGTATAAGAATCATAGTAAAATAGCCTTTTTATTCCGAAACTCTGTGATGATCTTTACATCTACTATTTACACTATCTAGAAGTTCAGTGTACCTGTTGGCAAAGGCCTCCAGTAACCCTTTCCACTGTTCTCTATCCCTTGCGACTTTTCTCCTTCTCTTATTCGACTCTTGTCCTCCCATGTTTTGCGTTATCAGCCTTATCTTCGTTTTCCATCTTTGAGGTCAGTAGTTGGTATTTCCGGGTACTGCCTCAAAGGCAGAACCCGGAAATATTTTGTCCCGCCCAAGGGACAAACCTAAAAATCATGGCTGACCAAAACTATAAAAAAAAAAAAAAAAAAGTTTGTACTCTATTCCCACTAAACAGGGCGTGCGGAGCCGAAAGCACTCACAGCGGAACTGATATCTCTAACCGTTTAAAAGTTAGCTTTCGCAAAACCGTAGCTCATTAACTTATCACCACCTTATCAGCTCCTATTTCCTGCACGAAATTCCCAGTCATTATCTAATGAATGCCTCAGTACTAATGCATCGCGTTATCTACTTTCCTACATTCACTAACCCAACCTATGGCTTTAAATGAAAAATAATAAATATATATTTAAAGTAACCTAACGTACGATTCTAAACAAATTATAATAAATATACCTAACCTTTAACACCACTACCTATAAATATAATTAGATGTAAGGGTTACATGGTAAAATAAAACATTTTTATTCCAGGTATTATTTTTTATTTATATGTTCATTATATTTTTATACAAATTTACTAGCACCATATCATTATTCACTGAGTCACATGTGAAATTTCTAAGGAAGTCTTCTAATCTCATCCCCCTGAACTTGTAATATAAATATACCAAACAGTACTCTCCACACACCGCTGATAGATAATCTTGAACCGTAACGCTATTGTACCTCCACATGCAAGAATTCCTCCTTAAAAACCCTTCTATTGCCTCAATAGGTTTACGTCCAAATGAATCAAAATATTCACCAACTCTTTCGACGCTTATATGTACAGCCACCCAATGAGACCCCGGCTGTGAATCAGGGTCAAGATTGCATATTATAAATGCTGGCACCTGAGCATAAATTGGCAATCGATTTGAAGGATATACGTTGCTTTGGAGGCTGGGATGTATCATACGAAGACTCATTTGCACTTCTAGTGTGTTCATACTTTAATACGCGTTTACTCCGCTACTCTTTTGCTCTTTAACTGACTACATTTCTAACTATCAATTCATATTTGTACCAATGAATTCATTTAAACCCACATAATATGATCTCAACAGAAGTAATGAGTCTTTTTATTAAACAAGTAATGAGGTAAATAAAAACCATGTCATATTCGTTTAGGTTATATTTTATTATTCTTAATATCATAATTACATAAGTGATTGCTTAACTACTATAATCCACACATACATTTCTGTTCTTATCTATTTCTATAATATTTGAAAACTCTGCGTAAACTACACAGTTAATAGTTTCAGTCAATGCGCTCTCGAATCTTACTTCCATTCTTACACTACCATGGCGAACAAGATTCCAATGCACATTAGAGTTAGCCGACAAGTCAGGTGTTAAATCAAAAGCTAGTAAACAGTATCCATTTGAATATTGCTCCCTCGATATTCCATTACCTTCGTTAAGAAAATGTATACCGGTGCCTGAGTACAGGGTGTGGTATGCGCTCGTAAATACATCGTTTGGAAATGATGGTTGAACGATTTTGAAGGTATCTGTTGACCATCTATATATAGGCTAAATGAGCAAATACCAAAATTTTCAAAGTTGAAAGGATTTTTAACATAACTACCGTTGAATGCTGTATTATTCACAAAACCTATAATACATCTCTTAGGTACCTGCCCTAAAAATATATTGTCCAGTGTTTTACCCTGCACACCAGACGGTATGGTCAGGACTTTCACTTCACCTCTTGTTATAGGATATTTAGCTGTAGTAGTGGCAAGAACCTTTTGATGGGCTATTAGTATTGATGGATTAATTTTTGCTCTGCGTATTATTAAAGTTGCATCTGTGATACAGACTTTGTACTTATTATCTGCATTCTGTGACATGAGGTTAAATGTTTCTCTCGATCTCACTAATTTTATAGATAATTCGACCCCGTTAATGAGGAATTTATCTTGATTGAATATATCCCCATGTAAATGCCCAATCATTTCAACATCCTTAGCATCCTTTGAAAGTTGTTGTCTTTTGTAAAAGCCCTTGTTTGCCTCATTAGTTTCATTCATTTTTCCAGCTGTATCCTCGTACCATAAACCACATGTCAAATGTGATTTTTTGGCGGATGATGAATAATTTAATAGAGTTTCTATGAAAGCACGATATGCATAAGTATTATTTGGGGGTGACACAAGTTTTTGGTTTAGGTAAACATCCAATTGGTTAAATAAAGAATGTAACCAATTATTGACTGGTGCCACTACATTAGCTGCATTAACTACAGAACCGTCTTGATTTTTAATTTGAGCCTTGAGATGGAGTAGTGTATGCGAAAGGTCTATATAGTCATCTCCAGTACCAGGTACTTGAAATTCGATGGGTCCATCATCACTTAATGAAGAAATTGGTTTGTAGTGTATCCAGTGTCCATATTCGATACTTGTTTGTGTGGAAGGAAGAGCAAAGAGATCCAATTCAGATTTAACGCACTCACATGAATGATTATGAATAAATGACATTATGATTAGTTTGAAAATATATCCTTGGAATTATTAATATTTTTGTTCCTTGTTTTCTTCAGAGTGCCTTTCACGTTGAGGGGTGAAACTCGAATGAGCTCATTACAATATTTTCGTCTTTTATTAACACCCGATCCAGTCATAAGGTTATCAATTTTGGTATCAACTTTGCGTTTAAGGTTAGAACTAGCCTCTTTCAATCGATTTTTAATGGATTCTTTAATAGGACGACTAGCCACAACATCTGACAAAAGCCCAATTCCGCCGTTAAGTGCTTCTTTTCCAATCACCTTAGCACCACTAGTGAGTAAAGGTAGCACACTTCGAAATAACCCCCCAAGAAAACTGCCGATACCATGACCACGTTGATGTAAGGCTCCTTTGTAGATTACATTTATACCAGACCCAGCTTGTTTCGAATAATAATGTTCATAAGGACATATAAATGTATCTTGAGGTGTATACATTTTAAAAAGGAAATATAGTTTATATTTTTTTAAAATGAAGTTTCACACACGATGTTCCGTATTGAAATGGTACCGCATTTCCCGTGGTTGTTCTTATATCTATCTCAATAACATCAAATTCTCTTCTCATTACCGGCAAATAATGTGGTGGTGAAAATATATGCATTTTATTCGAACCATATATGTATTTAGCAGGATCTAAGGGTATAATTCTCAATAGGGGTGTCATTACATCACCAACAATTTGTGGTTCTATAATATCACAATACACAAATAATTGTGATGGTAACCCCAAATGTAGATTAGCAGGGCGTTTACCGATATTATGATTTACTAAATTGGTATCTGGCTCAAATCCAAGTTGAAAGCTCAAATTAGGTGATAGAGATAATGAAATTATTGATGGATCCTTTACTGCAGCAGAGACAAACTTTGTCACGGTGTCCTGGCGAAAACTAACTTTCTCTTTCGAATTTAAAGCTAGAAGAATATTTTGTATATTATCATAGTTGGTGGCTGGTATATGGTTCTTATACATCAGTGTAGTCTCTTCGTTATTGATGGTAGTTTTTTTACTTATGTACATAATATTTTCATGTTCTTGCACGGAAAACATAGTAGAAGGATATTGAAACTCAACTATACCTACCATCCATTCTCCTTCTAATGTAATGGCTTTAGGTAGTTTTGTAGAAAAATTTGATGTCATATTTCCCGGAAAATATTGTGTAGAACTATTGCTGAGTAAAGTTAAATAAAAACTTTCCTTCATTGCAGATTTTTAATATTCGATAGTAAGACCCAAGAATTAAACTTGTTAGGATATCCTTTCCATTTAACTAATACTTCCTTTCTAATACCGCTTTTACGTGATCTGATGATTTTATCAATTTTAAATTCGGAAGTGGGGGAAAAAGTTATTTTTTGTAGTTCTTTCTCATAAAAAGTTCCTGTTATTGATTCATTGTCTAAATCGTTTAAAGTGTATACAACCCACGGGGAACGATCTATAATCGAAGTAATGATAAAAATTTCATTACTCCAATTACTTTCATAACCTTTTTGAAATACATGTTTGTATTTTGTAATTCTTACATAGTCACCAACGTTAAACTTAGGTACTTTGTTTAAACTTGAAATATAAGTCTTTTCATCATAATATAAATTCCGCCAAACTTCCATTATGTTTTCCATTTTAACATCACATGGTCTCATCTTGATACTAGAGTGTACACTGTGATTATAAGAACTAACCAAATCTTGTAAAATATCTGTATAGCGATAAGTATTCTTATATGTAAAATAACGCCACATTTTCATTTTCAATGTTCTCTGAAATCGTTCTACTATACTTGCTTTTATATCTGGATTATTTGTAGTGTAATAATTTATATTTTTACTTTTTAAATAAGTTTTGACATCCTTAGATACAAATTCCGTGCCCTTATCTGATTGAATATGTCTAGGAACAGTTTTAGCTTCATCAAAGATGCTAGTAAAACACGTTTTTATTGTGTATGAATCCTTCTTTTTCATTGCTCTAACATAAGCATACTTACTAAAGGCGTCAATAACACACAAAATATATTTATATCCATCATTATATTGCATGTAAGTTCTTAAATCACTTAAATCAGCTTGCCACAATTCATTAATATTTGATAAAATATATTTATTACGCGGGAATTTTTTTATAACCGGTTTATGTAATGTATATGTTTCTTGAGACTGCAACCATTTCAAAACATCACTTTTTGAGATTTTTCCATTCATTGCCTTTGTTAACTTATTGACACTGCTGTAACCGGCTGGATGTGAAATATCATAATAGATGCGATGTAACTCTAATACGGGGTCCATTTCTCCCAATCACTTTTGTTTCTCAATTTATTGATGTATTTAGATTGAGTTGGCGTTGAAGAAACCTCAGTTTGTGGTTCTTGAATCAATGTTTTATCTATACTTTTAAGGTTAGATATATATTTGATTCTTTTCAGATTACCAATGTATGTTAGTGGGGTATTTATATCATTTAAAAACTTGGCGAATATTTCCCAACCGATTGGATCGGATCTCTTCGAGGGTCTTAAGATGTCATTCACTAAATCTATAATATTACTTCCTGGTATCTCTTGTCCACTAATGACAACTGTTCCATTATTATTCCATTGCAATTGATCTGTTTTATTTAATATTGTATCCATCAATAATTCACCCCTCCTCATATAAGTTTTAGGAATTAATTTTAATATTTCTTTAGGTGGTAACCCATATGCGATGTCTTCACCCGTTGAGGGTTGTTTAACATTTAGCATTTTTTCATTTTCACTAGTAGTTATATTATTGATGTTACGGTTTTCGTTAGTATTATCATTTATTACCTTTTCAGTTATTGTTATTTCTTGAGGTTGACGTTCTTCCTTGGAGTAATGTAAGTATCTTTGTAAAATTTGTAGATAAAGCGCCCATTTTTCGCGATCATCCAATTTACTTGATATAATTTTTTCCATTTCTAAATCCAATCTACTTTGCGGTGTTGCTTTATTTTCATTCTGATGTTTCAGTTTATCAATAAAGTCTTGCTCAACGAGAAGCATTTTTTTTGTGTTCATTGTGATTTATTAAAACAACTTACAAGGGTGCTTAGAATTGTACCCAAAATTATTGGAAGAAAGGACCCTCCTTTTTGTATTAATATATTTTTCCTGTATTCAAAACTTTTACCTTTACTGATCAGATTACGTAAGATATTTTTAATTTTTTTAATTTGGTTTTTGTATTCTCTTTTAAAGGTACTTTTCCTTGTAAAACATTGTGAATACATTCACAAATACAGTTAATTTCTTGATTATTACAAGACTTCAATAATATCCTACGATGTTTGGGCTTTAATTTATGTAAAGCTGATAACAATTCTTTATGCGTTGTTATTCGTTGATACATGGTTCATTACTGACTTAGAGTGGCTGATTACAAAGATATTTATACCTTTTCATAGGAACATATATTGTACAAAAATTATGGGATTCAAATATTTTAGATTTTATGCGGCGAGCATCATCAGTGTTTTGTTTCAAATCAATCATTAAATAACCATGAGCTTCTTTAGTAGCATCGGTATATGAATCTTCGATAAACTTCGTGTCTTCCGGGGAAACTTGTCTAGCTAGAAATCGTATTTGTGTTTTGTCACGGGGATTTTTAAAATAAATAATATAACTTGAATTAAGTGAAATGTCGCGCTGTCCTCTTCCTTGATGAAATAAGTTTTGGGTTATGTAAAAAACACTCAAATTTCTATGATGACTGCCTTTTGTAAATATATCAACAACTCGCCCATCACATTCCCTCATTAAGTCATCTATTATAATCAAATGTGGATTTTTACCATCAAACATATGATATTCCGGTAGTCCTTGGTGGTAATTTACACCGGGTATATTATATAGCGGTTGCATTTCATCATAACACCATGTAATTTCCAAAAAAATCTCATTACATATACTATTTTTATGCTTAATGAAATTTGCAACAAAGTTAGATTTTCCACACCCACTCGGTCCTGCTACGATGGCAGCAAAGGGATGAATAAAATGAATCATTATTTTTTGACTTCTGTCTTCATCAGGGAAAGGAGTAAAACTAAGTTGATATTTTAAAAATGGTTGATATTTATATGGTATATACAGAAAAATGTAAGTGTAATATCACAATATTAATGTATACGTATATACATAATACATGTAAAATAAAAATTTATTGATTATGAATTTATTAATGATTAACTTAATTACATACAAAAAAATTTGTAATGACCTATAGGTAACTTATCGATTTTGTTTGGTAAAATATACCACTTGTATCCATGCCTATCAGTAAAATGTGCGTAAGAAATACAAAGGGCACTCTAAAACCCTTTGCAATCTTAATGGACAATGCATTCTTTAAAACATTTTTGAAATAGATAAGAACAGAAATGTGTAGTAGTTAAGCAATCACGTCATGTAATTGTTAGGAACAATAAAATATATATATGCGAATATGACACGGTTTTTATTTAGCTGCATTACTTTTTGAAGTATTTTATAGAATATGTTTTGTGAATAATACAGCATTCAACGGTAGTTATGTTAAAAATCCTTTCAACTTTGAAAATTTTGGTATTTGCTCATTTAGCCTATATATAGATGGTCAACATATACCTTCAAAATCGTTACAACCATCATTTCCAAACGATGTATTTACGAGCGCATACCACACCCTGTACTCAGGCACCGGTATACATTTTCTTAACGAAGGTAATGGAATATCGAGGGAGCAATATTCAAATGGATACTGTTTACTAGCTTTTGATTTAACACCTGACTTGTCGGCTAACTCTAATGTGCATTGGAATCTTGTTCGCCATGGTAGTGTAAGAATGGAAGTAAGATTCGAGAGCGCATTGACTGAAACTATTAACTGTGTAGTTTACGCAGAGTTTTCAAATATTATAGAAATAGATAAGAACAGAAATGTATGTGTGGATTATAGTAGTTAAGCAATCACTTATGTAATTATGATATTAAGAATAATAAAATATAACCTAAACGAATATGACATGGTTTTTATTTACCTCATTACTTGTTTAATAAAAAGACTCATTACTTCTGTTGAGATCATATTATGTGGGTTTAAATCAAATCAAATCAAATCAAAATATCTTTATTCATATTGGTAATAATTTACACTTATGAACGTCAAGAAAAACAAATTAAATTAACTGTAAATTTACATTTACAACCAGTTCGCAAGTCAAGGGCGTAGAGCGGGTAAGAAGAACTGGCAAGAAACTTTCCGCCACTCTTTTCAATCGCCAAGTTTTTAATACAAATTGTTTGAACTGGAGCAAATCAATCCCAAGGATTAGGGTCATTTAAGTATTCGTCACATTTATAAAAGGCTTTATTAATTAATTTACTTTTAACAAGGGCTTTGAATTTATTTAGTGACAGTTCTCTAATTTCGCTTGGGAGTTTGTTGTAAAAACGAATACAATTTCCATATAAGGAGTGGTTTATCTTCTGGAGCCTGGTTGGTCGCACACTCAAATTAGTTCTATTGCGCGTATTATACTGGTGAAAGTCACCATTTGTTTTGAAATCGTTTAAGTTTTTTTGTACATACAACAAGGCTTCAAGAATATATTGACCGGATAATGTCATAATATTTAGTTCCTTAAATCTATTCCGTACCGACTCCCTCGGGGAAACACAACAAATACCCCGAACAGCCCGCTTCTGCAACACAAATATGGATTGAACCTCTGCAGCAGCACCCCACAGTAGAATACCGTACGACATTACGCTGTGAAAGTAGCTATGGTACACAATTTTAGCCGTATCCTTATCAGTAAGCTGTCGGATTTTCTTTACTGCATATGCTGCAGAGCTCAGCCTATTCGAAAGAGTCTCTATGTGTGGGCCCCACTGGAGTTTACTATCTATTGTTATGCCTAGGAAAACAGTTTTGTCAACAAAGTTTAGTTCACTGTCCTTGACTTTCAGGTTACCAATTTCTCGCTTTACGTTATTAGTTGTAAATCTAATACATTTTGTTTTATTCTCATTAAGCAGTAAGTTATTCACATTAAACCAGTTAACTATACGAGAGATGGAATTGTTTACATCGTTCAATAATATATTTTTCCTATTCACTTTAAATAAAAGTGAAGTGTCATCAGCAAACAATACCATCTCATGAACTTCGTTGACAAAGAATGGGAGGTCGTTTATGTAGATCAGAAATAAGAAAGGACCGAGAATCGAGCCTTGGGGGACGCCGAGTGACACCTGCGAACCCGGAGAGGTGACTCCATTGATATGCACTTTTTGGATCCTTCCCTTTAAATATGAATTCATCAGGCTGGAAGCTTTCCCATCAACGCCATAGTGTTGAAGCTTTCCAACTAGTATATCCGGATGAACACAGTCAAAAGCCTTCGACAGGTCACAAAAGACGCCGACTCCATCATATGATTCTTCCCAGGCGTTAAATATGTCCGAAATCAACCTCACACCGGCATCGATTGTGGAGCGACCCTTAGTAAAACCATACTGTTTATTATGTAGGAGTTTATTTTTATTAAAGTGTAAAGAAAGTTGGTCTAGCATTATCTTTTCAAAAACTTTGCTCAACGCGGGGAGCACTGAAACAGGTCTGAAGTTTGACGGATCAGACTCACTACCTGCCTTGAACAATGGAGTAATCTTACTTAATTTCATTTCGTCCGGAAAGACTCCACAATCGATACATCTGTTAAAAATAATAGACAATTCAGAGCTTATTACATCAATAACGGAATTTAAAATGACTGTTGACATACCCCATATATCTTTACTTTTTTTTAAATTTATAAGCTTAAAGGTTTTAACGATATCATTACAAGTTATATGTTTAAAATGAAATTTAATATTACATTTAGGTACACACTTTTCCAGTAATGACATCGCAGCAGCAGGTGAAGAATCCAGGGACTTGGTCGTACTGAGTGGTACATTTGTAAAAAACTCTTCAAAAGTAGAAGCCACCTCTGAGTCCGATTTTATTAATTTCCCTTTTACTTTTAATTTATATTCAGTTCGTTTGTCAGACGCTTTACCGGATTCCTCATTTATTACTTTCCAGGTAGCTTTTACTTTATCCATGCTATTTTTTATTTTTGAACTTAAATATTGTGATTTTGTAATTTTGCAATCTTTTTTGAAATTATTAGAAAACAACCTAACATATTCCCTAAATTCCTCACTGGTGTTATATTTCTTTTCATCATACAATTCATATAATTTTAACCTTTTCCTATGTAACTCCTCATTTGCCCAGTCACAAAATCTTGTTTTCTCAGAGACCAATAAAGTCTTTTGAGTGAATACTTTCTTGAATTCATCAATAAATGATCCAAAAAAAGTACTGTATAAATTATTAGGGGATGAGTTGTCACACAGAAATGGCATTCTATACACCAATGCTTCCCTAAATCTGCCCAAACGGTCATTTGTAATAGGAGTTATCAAAATTTTCTTGTTACATGGTTTTTGTTGCCTTAATTGGAATTCAAACCATTGACCAGTGTGATCAGATTTAAACCTATTGAAAATACAAACATTCAAAGGGGCTATGTCACTATATATATTATCTATGCAAGTTGCAGTGCTGGCTGTAATTCTTGTCGGTGAATGAAATTGATTTATTAAATTGTAAGACCGAAAAAGACTAAGTATGCGTATACTTGCATTAGAATGACAAAGTAAATTGACATTGAAGTCCCCGCACACAATTAGCCCTTTATTACACTTTACTAATTTACACAATATCTCCTCTAATACATTTTCAACATTAATATAGACAGCTGATGGAGGACAATATAGACATACAACAATGAATTGCTCCAGTTCCACACAGGAAATTTCAATAGTTAGTTCTACAGAGAGGCTGATAATATCCTTTCTTTCTTTGTATTTAAGTTTTTTATTAATTAGGATTAAAGAGCCACCATGAATTGTATTTTCTCTGCAGAACACACTACCAACCCTGTGGTTACAAAAATTAAACAAAACTTCATATTTTTTTAGCCAGTGCTCTGTTATGCACAAAAAGTCTATTTTTTGGCTATTCAAGAATAGTTCTATTTCTAACTCTTTATTTTTAATGCCCTGTATATTTTGATGCAATACAATCATTTTTTGGGACTGGCTTTTACCACAAATACTCACTTTCTTATTGCAAGAGCGGTGCTCTGTTGTCTTATTATCTAATTTAAATAAATATTATTTGGAATTCCTTCCAAAGTCTTAGAATCTAATACTTGCTCAATAGAAGCAAGGGGTCTAGCCAAATTCTTGGCTGTCATCTCTATAAAATATGATAGCGAGATAGCTATCTGTCTTTTTAAGAAAGCAGGTAGATAATAATATCTATCCTTTGTTATAAAAAACTTTTTTATATACCTGTTGGTATCTATGACACAAAATTTATCATTATACATTGCCAGTGTATGCAATGTTTGATTAAGAATATACCTTGTGTCATTCTCCTCCTTAGGAAAGCTTTGGCTATAGGGAAATGTAAACATAATGATCCTTTTAGAGTCTAAACAACAAAGTTTTTCATATAATACTAAAAGATCACTTTTATTTACACTTCCCCTGTTCCCTATAAAAACTATTAAATTATTACAATTAGAATTGTTTTTTATTATATTATTTTTAACAATATTTTTGAAACTGGCATTGGGATAACAGTTGTTTACAAATGTTTGCCCATTTTTTAATTGTAAAATATTAGCCATGTCCTTACCTATTTCATCGGAATACATAATATTCCTTTCTTTTGGCTTAATTTTTTCCTTTACCGGAGTGTATGTTGTGGTGTATGTGTAGCTGTGAGTGTGATCTGATGTTTGTGCTATTTGGAGACTGGGTTTGCTTTTATAATTACAACTACAAGTTTTATTCTGCAACTGCTCATAACATTCTGCTGTGTAATTAGAAATTTGAAGCAGATCTTCCATTGTAGAAGAATATTTTTCTACCATACATTGAGATTCTTTAAATTTGGAAGTGAGACAGTTTGTAAGTTCTGTTAATTTTAATATTTGTGCTTTTAAATCTAAAGTATCAGTTTCATACTTTAATTTGACATTTTCAATTTCAATTAAATTTAAGTCAAGTTCATTTTGTAGTTGTGTGTTTTGAACTTTTAAATCTACACAGTTTATATTTCTATATTGTTTTACTAGCTTCTGTGTTTTTTTAATGTATTTATTAATTTTAATATATTTTCTAATTTTGTTTTTACCTAAACTATTTAAATTCTGTGTAGGTGTATAACTTGAATTACCAATTAATTTATTAAATAAGGCATTTGTTTGTGTATCTTTTTCCCTTTGTGATGCTGCCTCTAGTTTATTAATATATTGTTGAGCCTCCAATAGCTGTTTTTCAAGACTGCTTATGCGCTGCAAAGCAACTTCATACTCATGACCATAACAGTCAAGTTTATTTAATTCCTGCTGAACCATATCACAATGATCTTTAAGTGAAGTATTTTCCTTAAATAGCATGGACATTTCATTTTTGAGCTTCCGGTTGCTTTCCAGCACACTTAAGAGTTCTTTTTCATTTTCTTCTCTTTCACTTGTTAACTGGGTACATAAATCCCTGCAAGATTGCAATTCAGTCAGTGCTAATTTAAGTTTAGATTCTTCTTGCAAAGCCAAGCCTCTGCGAGTCATCATATTGTATACAGAGACTGTTTTCCGATGAACAAGTGAAAAAGGTATGTAATATATTATGTAACGTGTGAGTAGTGTTTGTACTTTGTAGTGTTTATTATAATTACTATCTAGTGACTGATTTGAAAGCTAAACACATACAAAATGGGCTTATTTTGTCGAGTAAATTATGTAGTATTAATTGTATGGGCGAATGTTTTCGTCGTCGATTTTGCTTCCACTAGTTGTCAAACAAAAGGAGACATAAACCGTGCCAATGTGTGATGGACGTCGCTCAAATAACTGAGCAGTATTTTGTGATGTTGTGTAGTCAGTAAATACAAATTAAACAGAACAAAATACTCCCCGGGTTTGACGATATTTTAAACTTTGTTACCGTTATCGAGTTGAGTTGGCAGTCGATTTTAGTTCCCTGCTTGGCCAGATTCTCGCGACAAAAAACACTGTACAATCACTTTATATTATACAATATTCTTATTTTTAAATGTATTACCCTAATTTAACTGAATTTAAACCCTTTAAATGAATTTTCTTTAAAATTAAATGTAGAGGTGGTTTTTTTACAACCTTCCACCAGTATTGCCAGTACCGAAGAAATGAAATGAAATGAAATGAATTCATTGGTACAAATATGAATTGATAGTTAGAAATGTAGTCAGTTAAAGAGCAAAAGAGTAGCGGAGTAAACGCGTATTAAAGTATGAACACACTAGAAGTGCAAATGAGTCTTCGTATGATACATCCCAGCCTCCAAAGCAACGTATATCCTTCAAATCGATTGCCAATTTATGCTCAGGTGCCAGCATTTATAATATGCAATCTTGACCCTGATTCACAGCCGGGGTCTCATTGGGTGGCTGTACATATAAGCGTCGAAAGAGTTGGTGAATATTTTGATTCATTTGGACGTAAACCTATTGAGGCAATAGAAGGGTTTTTAAGGAGGAATTCTTGCATGTGGAGGTACAATAGCGTTACGGTTCAAGATTATCTATCAGCGGTGTGTGGAGAGTACTGTTTGGTATATTTATATTACAAGTTCAGGGGGATGAGATTAGAAGACTTCCTTAGAAATTTCACATGTGACTCAGTGAATAATGATATGGTGCTAGTAAATTTGTATAAAAATATAATGAACATATAAATAAAAAATAATACCTGGAATAAAAATGTTTTATTTTACCATGTAACCCTTACATCTAATTATATTTATAGGTAGTGGTGTTAAAGGTTAGGTATATTTATTATAATTTGTTTAGAATCGTACGTTAGGTTACTTTAAATATATATTTATTATTTTTCATTTAAAGCCATAGGTTGGGTTAGTGAATGTAGGAAAGTAGATAACGCGATGCATTAGTACTGAGGCATTCATTAGATAATGACTGGGAATTTCGTGCAGGAAATAGGAGCTGATAAGGTGGTGATAAGTTAATGAGCTACGGTTTTGCGAAAGCTAACTTTTAAACGGTTAGAGATATCAGTTCCGCTGTGAGTGCTTTCGGCTCCGCACGCCCTGTTTAGTGGGAATAGAGTACAAACTTTTTTTTTTTTTTTTTTTTTTTTTTTTTTTTAGTTTTGGTCAGCCATGATTTTTAGGTTTGTCCCTTGGGCGGGACAAAATATTTCCGGGTTCTGCCTTTGAGGCAGTACCCGGAAATACCAACTACTGAGGTCCGTCTCTACTATTCCGTCATATTTTGAACCACAAGAAAAAAAAAATATTAAAATATATTTATGTTTTTGGACGACCATACCCTATTGTTAGTTATAGTATGACGAAGTTTTAGTGAGTATTTAAGTCTGTGGTTGGGTTTTACGGATATTTTTGTAATATTATTATTTAGGCTATAAGGTGTCGTTTGTAAATACGACTGTCATACGATGTTTCCCTTAACCGTATGAGTATCTACAGTTTTGTTTTCAATAATTTATTACATATAAGGTACATATAAGGGAGGTGTCGTAACAAAAAATACCGCGAAGGTTAATTAAAGTGAATAAATTTTAATTAACGTATATTCCAATGACCTATTTACGGAACGTAAAATATTCGTGGAATGAAAATATTTATTGCTTTAAGTACAATTTTCGACATTTAGCTCGGAATTTTCAGATGAAAATCAGTGAAAAACGTAGTGTGAATAGGTATTCAGTTTGAGTGTGTGTAGAGGCTTTTGTATTATGTAGGTCAGGGAATTAAATTGTCTATGACTGAAATACCGAAGGGAGGGACTGCGTAAAACCTTTTTTAGGGTAAAAAATAAAGATTTATAGCATGGCTTGTTTTATATAATGCACTAATGATCATACATTTTCTATATGATAGTATAGAAATAATAAAAAAACATTTTTCGTAAAACAATTCGGTATGGCCGTAAATAATATATTTAAGAATGTAATTTTATTTAACAATACGTCTTTGAATCGGTGGTTTCAAACTAAAATTTATTTGTATATAAGATTGGATTTATTTAATAAGAATAAATCTTTTTACAATTTATTCGTAGGCGAGAATTGAGAATAGTTATATTCCATGCTCGGTGTATAAATGAAATGAGCAAAAAATAAAAATAAATATTTAGTATGTTTATCGCTTTGTAAATCTGTCAAGTCATTTTTAATTGCTTTTAAGGTACATAAGGTCAGATTTCACATGTTATATTATAAACAATTTTGTTTTTATTTAGTCAAACGTACATAACATACATTGCTGAATATTTATTATCGTACAATCGTGATTTGCTATTAAATATAAATCTGTCAATTCAGCAAATTTAAATAAATATTCGGATATCAGAATCCCAACTCCACTAGAGGTAGTGATCCATAAAAAAGCAATCTTCTATCGAAGCGTGAAATCTCTTCTTGAATTACGTTAAATCCGTTCCAAATTTAAAACTTAACGATAATTCGCTTTAAAAATTGTATCCGGGCGCACTGACCGGGTTATAGCAAGATACCCGGTTTGTTGCACTCGGTGTTGCCAGAGTTTTCTTGAAAAGTTAGATAAAATGCTTAAGAAAATATTTCGTTCGTTTGATATGTAATAAGTCTATAATATAATAATTGTTCTTTAAATTACTAAAATGTTTATTTCTTATACAGAACATAATTTAAGAAAATATATTTTACATTTATAAAAATGGTTGATATGCAGCAAACTTTAACTCTGAGTTCTGTTTTTTTTTTAATTCTAGTAAAACTCATCATGATACCAGCATTTTGATCTTTAGTCTGGCAACATTGGTTCTTGGAGCGTTGCCAACAAAACGAGGTATAAATCTAATCCGGCTAACCGGTGCGCTGTGATGGATGCCCGGCACATTCTCACCCGGTTATCCGGGTCGTACGTCACGTTAAGTGTATGCGCAATTTATGGGCGTATACAGCTAAATATATTGGCATTACTTAGAGCACCTGAAAGGGTGAAAAGGGACTTGAAACAAACGATTCACATTTAAAGGATTCCGATAGCCTTCCTTGTAAACTATTACAACGAAATTCGGTGAATGGTTTGAACGATAATGATTGAACTCTTTATAGCATATACAGTTCAATCATTCATCAACCCGTCAATAGAACCATTATTTTATTATAGTTCTCTAACATAATATAGATATATGTATATATCCAAAACAGTTAGGTAGTTTTTGATTTCATCTGCGACCAAATAATGCTACAAAAGGAATTTGCAGAGTGGGTCAGCAAAGGATTAAAAACTTTTTTGGTATATGAAAGAAAGGACGGAGGCTAAGGAAAAGGTTTGCCTGTCGCCTGCTACCTATGGAGCCCACTCTTTGTCGACTCGACAAACCTGCCATACATGGCAAGTCGGTCTTGCGCCTGCATACCTGTATCAGTGCTGCTGACGATGCTTCGGAATTTGAGGATATCTCAAAGGAGTATTTGACCCCAGTAGAAAAAGAAGTAGAAATTGATTATTTTTCACTCATATACAAACGATCAATTTAAATTAAATTTCATCCTTACGACATATGAAATTGCCGTTTTGTATGGGAAGAACAAGAATTAGTTCTTTTTTAATAGAATATATTTAACTAGACAAAGTATGTGCCGTTAGTAGTTGTTCATTGACCCCTACTAATGAATTTCACATTCGGACGGGAATCAACAAAATATTTGAAGGCAGTTAAAAAAAAACTGCAGAGTTGAATTTTTTACCTTGCAAGAAGTTGCCCAAATTAAAAAAAATATAATCTGTTGGAGCAAGGTCCGGGGAGAATGATGGATGGCTTTGACATTCCAATTGAAGCTCCTCTCATTTAGTTTCTACCAAGTCTGTCTGTTATGCTGTGTGTGGTCTGGCGTTGTGACGGTTGTTATTGTAATATTGTGCCGGTTTGTACCGCAACATTCGACGCGCGTTCGAGCCGTTTCTGCGGCACTGGTACCACGGTACTCGAAAAAAACGCGATAAGTTGTCCATTTTACAAATAGTGATGCAAAGAAACAAATGAAACGGGAAAATGAAATGAATCGTGGTTATCGAAAAACAAATAGCTGTAAAATTGAGTTTCAAATTCCTGAAGATGATATATTTAAGGTCCTATTAACCGAATACATTTTGTCGTAGCTAAAACGCGAACCAATACTGACAATCGTGTACGTCGTCAGCACTTCTCCATTTTTATTCAAAAAAGGTGACACTTGAAAAACTGTGATAAAAGCCGCTCTGACTTTTTCCATAAATCCGAATCGTATTAAACATTCTCTTTGATTAATCTTGAGTAATTGTTCTTTTTATGGAATCGTAATTTTTGCTGGCATCGCCATTTTTTTGTTATGAAATTATATTCAAATTAAGTAGGTGTTTAATTTTTTTTTCATTACGGTGTGATTACGGAATGTTTATGTGTACTATATACTTTATTAGAATATATATATATATATATATATATATATAAAGACAATATATATATTATATATATATTCTTAAGTTAGTTTACTTACATACAATCGTTAGTTTTGTTAGTAATTAAATTTGTATCCTAAATTTAATTGTGTTAGTTTTTCCTTAACTCTTCTTTTAAACTATTCTTCACTCTGTAAGAACTCCTCTGTAGGTGAAGGCCTCCTCCAAAGATAGCCAGTCCTCTCTCGATTCAGTGTAAATTATTACCAATATGAATAAAGATTGGGCTAGTTGAATCCAGTTGAAACCAGCTGTTCTTTTCTTTTCTTCCCAGCAAGCCACAGGTCTACCTCTCTGTCTTTTTCCCTGTGGACCCGCCCATCTGGTCACCGCTTTCGTCCATCTCTTGTCACGTAGCCGCGCCACATGTCCGGCCCACCTCCATTTTAGTGACACAGCGTGTTCTAATCCATCTCTTGCCTAGGTTATATTTCTAATTTTGGTGTGCCTTATTTTTTGAATCTTTCTAATATTCAGCATACTACGTTCTATACCCCGCTAGCATGCAATTATTTTATCTTTTGTTTTTTTGTTAAATTTCCATGTTTGGCAAGCATACGTAAGGCACGGCATTAGGCACGAGTTATATATACTTTATGTAAATGAAATATGGAATGAAATGAGATTATTGCTTACTTGCGAGCCTTCTGGCAGGTGTGAGTGCGGCGGTATCACTTGAGTGACTTCGGTGAGCTGCTCATTAAAATTTATTAAAATTTATTATTACCTATATATATATTAAGAATATTGTAAATACTGTATATTTGTATTGGAATAAATAAATAACCCAGTTATTACCAATTGTATTACTAGAACGAAACAAATGGCGAAATAACGAAAGCTTCTAACGGTAATTACAGAAACTATAAATGTCATAAGGTTTAATAAGTCTCGTTTACATAGAATCCTTAATGCAGCACAAAGTTTTCTCTAGAGAATATTTAAATTTCATATTGTACCTAACTTTAGGACGTAACCACACAGTGTGTGAATATTCAGTAGGGAAATCCAAGTAAGCAAGTTTGAAACCAAATAATTTACACATTTTATGAAAGCAGTCCTTCATCCTTAATCGTAATTACTTTTTTAGTTAAATACTTACAGAATTTACTATTCGCACTAATTCAAATTCACATGTGGTATGGATTGTATCCATTTTACCCAGTTATGTATCCAACTTTGTTTGTCTTGAGTATGCAAGTTAGAGGTAAGGATGGACCTTACCATCGCGATAGAGGTTGTATATATAATGAGGAAATGTTAAAAAGACTGGGTCTGCGTGTTCCAAATAATCACATTTTGCGTGGTGAGCGGTCGCAGTTGCTTGCAGTGCTATTTACGCGTGTCTTCTGCACCTAGATTATTGCATGTTAGAGGGTATTTAGTTGCACACTGGCTGAATTCACAAGAATTGAATTAATTATATTTAGTTATAAAAAGGTTTTCGGTTTTGGTTGTTTTTTTTATATTTTTCGTTTAATTTTTATATTAATAAGTTTTCTATTATTTATAAAATATATTATAAAAGAATCATGAAACAGATTCAGAAATCTGAGGACCTAAAGAGGTTGTAGCGCCACTGATTTTTTTTTCTATTATTTATAATTATTATTATTTATATGTATTAGTATTTCGAAACGCTCTCGGATCAAATGGGTATGTGCGGAAACTGAGTCCATACTACAAGGGAGATATTTCTAGCAATGAGGGATTTGGATTACGTAATCAATCATCACGATTGAAAAAGCTGCTAGCGGAAGTCATACTCAAAACTTCCTAAAGCGACACTATTACATATATGATAGATAGATACACACGACGTGTCATAAGAAATAAACTGCATTGATAATTTTGTTTATTCTCTATGTACCTTAATATATAATGTTAGTTGGAACACTTATAAGTCGAGAACGGATTAACCGATATTTGTAGTTTTTGTTTTTTGTATTTATACCCGCACCGAAGACATTTGTCTTCGATGCGGGTATCTTCGATCGAATATCTTGAAGATTCTTATTCTAGATCAGTAGGTATGTTGTTTACAATATAAAACATAATCACAATATTAAATAATATATTTAGTAATATTTTCATTTTTAGATAATTCTACATCCGTTCCGTCTACTGTGGCAACATTAAGGTTTTTCTAGTTTCATTACAGTTTGCTGGCAACTTTATAAAGTTTCAACTGCAATATTAACTCGGTAATGTTTTTATAGTGCCCGTGTTTTACACTGCTATCAAAACTTTTCTATTCTACTTGCATTACTGTTTTTAATGCCATTTCATTTTGTTATCACTTAAATGTGTATTAATGGTACTTAGAGGTTTTAATAAGTCATATGCCGACAGTGATAGTATCTTATTTCGGCCATACAATGTGCAGGCGATGAGAACTTGGAGAAGTAATTAGAGAGTAAATTATAATACGAATGCTGTTTGTGGCTAAATTATATTTTATGTGTTATTAAAATTTAAAATCTACGAATACGAATACATGTTGGTTAAAAATATCATATATTATGTAACATACATAATATAAGAAAAGAAAAATCTGATCTTCAAAAATTATCACATATATTCGCAACAAGATAAGGCATCAAGTTTGAAGATGCCATTTATAATTAAGACATAAATGAAATATAATAAATGGAATCACGATTAAAGAAACTTAAAAAAATACATTTACAAAACAAATTAATTAAACAACTCATTAACGCGACTTTGTCTTTATCGTGACTTAAACAGAAAGGACGTGACTGTTTGAAATATTGTAGAATTGTTTGATGATTTGCTTTTTTTTTTTAAAAGAGTACCGAGAGTTATTTACGCCGGCTTTTTCTCTCGGCCAACACCTTCTGTCTTCTTTGCCGATGAGTAGGGATGCCAACAGGCTCGAATTTAATGACGTGGAATAAGTGATACTCTTATGATCCTATGTTCCAAAATAAACGTATTTTATTTTAGTTTTTTTATTTTTTTTAATATAAGCTACGTAGGCTTATGGGGATGTGTCCAGAAAGACACTTTAAAATATTCTGAAGTAATAAATTTGTTAGCATACCACTTATTGGCACCGGCTTAGTGCGGGCAACCATACTCATGAATCATTATTGATATTGACGTATACACGATTATTGCGGTTTTCGTAGTTACTCCGTTTATCACGAATATGTAGAAAAAAATACCTATACGCACCAACCAACTATTACGGAAAACTTAGACATATACTTTCGCTATTTTGTAGGCATTCTCAACAACTTTTCTAGTACTCATCGTTAAGTCAGCGTTTGTAAAAACTTTAGCGTTCGTTTTTTTCTCTTTGCAAATCCGACGGCCATAAAAACGTATTTCCTATTTTTGGATTAAAATTAATATTTTATTTTCAAGTGCGTGGTTTTCTATTGGTAAAATAATATTCGAATCTGGTTCGGTAGCCCTAGAGATTACCTCCTCCTGCCTCTTTTGTATATTTCAATAAAATTATATACTATCAAATATTATTATATATTCATTAACTAAATAATAAACCTTTTAAGGTTCTCGTTATAAACCAGGCGAGATGTACCAGAAGTCCAGAGTACCGTTCTTTTAATAAAATATTAATAAAGATATAAGTATTTTTGATCCAATTCCACTTACGGCCCTTTAAGAAAATATCATACCAGTTCTGGCAACACACTCGCGAGCCCTCTGGCATTGAAAGTGTCCATATGATTTTAAGTATTATCTGATGTCAAGCCTGAGCAATGATAAAAAACCTTGCCATATTGCGGAATTATATTGAATCTAATTTCTTCAAATGACAACAATCTACAATATGTCATTATTGATGTGACAATCAACTACACTTTGTCGCCTGCCAAGTGTAGTTTATTGTCTCGTAATAACTATTTGTGTTTTAATTCTTGGAAATTATGAGTAAGCAGTACTTTTAAATGCCAAAAATTATTAAAGTTAAGAAAATTTAAATAGTACATTATGACAGTGTAGTTGTCGGAAAGAAAGTTTTTTTTGCCTCTAATTTACAATATGAACCTTGTTTTGTACTGCCAGGTATTTCATAAAGTACATGCAATGAAAATTAGTGTTTAATAATAATAAATTCTTTATTCATTTTAAGTAGGTACATCTTTCTTTTCATAGTGTAAGATTTGGGAACCCTTTTAAGTAAATATACCTGTGTTAGGGTTCCCAGCTCTTCCATAACAAACATAATTACTTAAAATATCATTATTTAACCAATTCGTTTTCTTTTTATTTATTTATTTATTTTTTTAACCGTTATCATCACACCTGAGTGTGTGCATGAGTAAGTGTGTGGGTGTGAATGTGTGAGAGAGTGAATGAGTGAGTGAGTGAATGAGTAAAGTGTATTTACATCGTGGGTCTCAAAAGCAGCTCTAAGACTGCTTAAGGCGTGATCGTGAAGTTTTTAGTTTGTAGGCGGTGAGAGGGTAGATGTTAAGCAGTGTTGTTATTTTAATTTATTTATTTATAACCTTATATCAGAATACAAGATTACATTACAGCTATTGTTTTTGTTAATCTACGATAACTGATTCTGTGTGCCCACGGGCAAAGGCCTCCCCCCATTTTCCTCAATTTTTCCTTATTGTATATCAATCTCGTCCAGGTCTTTCCAGCCATTTCCACAATTTCTTCGGCCCACCTTTTAAATTGCCTACCGTGGTTTCTTTTATGGCCTCCATTTATCTCCTCCTCTTATAGTATGTCCAGCCCATTTCCATTTTAGTTCTTTTGTTTTATATACAATTAGTGTTGTTATAATCATAGTTAATTTAGTGCCAGCTTTATGATGGTAACATAAAGACTATAAAATACAGCACCTGTTCTGTAAAAAAACACAGTTCGATTCCCCTTTTCGCAAGCAGTTAAAGGAATCAGAGCGTTTAATCAGAACCAGTCCGGACAAACATTTATTTTCGTCGCAACAAAGGGACTACTGATTACACCATTACGAGCAATAGGTGATGTTTAATGGAAGTTGTTAGAGCATTGTAGAAAATTTAGAAACAGCATTATTAAGTAGTATTTTTGTAAATGTGAGCTTCTTCCATAATATATTTCTTTTAAATATTAGTTTGAAACCATAACCATAAAATATATATATAAGAAAACTAGCTGCCCCCGCGAACTTCGTTTCTCCTTCATTTCACAACGTAAATTTATAACTTATACTTAAATTTATACTTTAGCCTTAATAACACGTGGTAATCATGATATTGAATTGTAGCTTATATGACACGTTTGTCGGTTTGCCATAGCAGTGGCATCTATTGATTACTTACTCAATCCAGTCGAAAAGTATCGACATCTGTAAGAATATTTTGGAGTTAACAGATAATTGTGACTGTCCATTAATTATAGACAAATAATTAGCAATAATATAAAATTGCGACTATAACTAAAGATCTAAGTTGGTTGTATCTCTAAAGTTGGACCAGACTGCTCACGGTGTGCCAATTTAATTTAAAATCGGTTAAGTAGTTTAAGTCCATCGCGGACAAACATCGTGACAGGAGATTTATATATATTATTTTTTTTGTGTTCAGCGTTATGTCAAAAGTCCTATAACCCAATTATTGTAATCGTTTTTAATAACCTTCTATTTTGAGGGGATATATCGCTACAAAACCTGTCTTCGAACCATTAATCGCGGCACTCCAACTACTTTCCTTGCAACCGGCTAAAAACAGGTCCACTGTTGGACGGGTCCTGTCACATCCGTAGGGGCTCTATTTACCCAAACTCCTACGGGCTGGTTAGGTCGGTGACAAACCACACCTCCGCTATCACCAGCGGAGACGCATACACGTTAGGGCAAATCACTAGCTTAGGTACTCACTACCAGTAGGCTTAGGTACACACTCGTCGTCAAACTGTTGGCTTCCCGCCTTCAGAATGGCGTCCGAGGATCCACCTCCTGACATGAGCAATTTAGTGCTCTTTTTAAATAAGCGTTTTCCAGACGCTATTAGGGCCTTTAATGAGTCCCTTATCGCTGACTCGCCGCGTTCGCCATCACCGCCGCCGCGTAAGGTGAATATTAAAAATGCCTCCGCGAAGGTATCGCGATCAATTATCGACCAATCCGGTTCACGCACGCGCATCGATGAATGCGGTACTACCTCGCGCACCGACCAATCAGGGTCCCGCTCGCGTTCCGATCAAATAGTCTCTTGCTCGCGTATCGACCAATCCGGTTCTCGCACGCGTCTAGACGAATGCGGTACTACCTCGCGCACCGACCAATCAGGGTCTCGCTCGCGCTCGCGCTCACCGCTCCGTGCGGAAAGCGTAAGCGATGAGTTAATAAGCCAATCACGGCCTTCGTCGCGCATGTCGACCCAATCCGCTCGGGCGGAATCATTAAACGAAACGTCGTCGAACGAATCAGACGGCTTCGAAACGGTAGGGCGCAAGAAAAAGCGCTCGGCTAAAGGCGGTCCTCCGGCCAAGAGGCCAACCCAGCCCTCAAGCCCTCCTAAGAGGGATCTTAGCTCCCTTTTATCGGGAAAACCCGCGCCGTCCGCTCCCGCGGACCGTATTAAAACACCGCCGCCCGTTTACATTAGGGATAAGGGTGTATGGCCCGCTCTCTCAAAGCTCCTCGACACTAAGTCGATTAATTACAAAGCCCGTACGCTGCGGGATAATTTATGCGTACAGGTGTTTTCACCGGATCACCACCGGTTTTTAACCTCCCACCTTCGCTCTGAAGGTATCGGAGGACATACTTTCCCCCTACCCGAGGAGCGCGTCCTTAGGGTAGTTATCAAGGGCATTCCGAAGGAAATAGACTCCGGGATAGTCCAAACCGACCTAGTAGAGCAAGGGTACCCCGTTAGGGAAGTATTCAGAATGCTCCAACGCACTACAAAAGAAGCGTACGATATGGTACTCGTAGTGCTAGACCTCACCCCGAGCGGTAAAAAGATATTTGGTCTCAGAGAGTGTTGTAAGCTCTCGGGACTGAGGGTTGAAACCCCCCTCAAACACTCTTTCACACGACAGTGTCATCGCTGTCAACTCTACGGGCACGCAGCCCGTAACTGTTTCGCCAGGGCGCGGTGTGTCAAGTGCTTAGGCGACCATGGCACCGCGGACTGCAAGCGCACACTTCCGTGCGCCGAGCCGCCGGCGTGCGTGCTTTGCGGGCAACAGGGGCACCCAGCGAATTATCGCGGTTGTCCTCGAGCCC
Source organism: Pieris mannii (assembly GCA_028984075.1). Classification (NCBI taxonomy): domain Eukaryota; kingdom Metazoa; phylum Arthropoda; class Insecta; order Lepidoptera; family Pieridae; genus Pieris; species Pieris mannii. Next base: position 2,741,339 of record CM054780.1, read on the forward strand.
CCAAGGCGCATAAGCCGGCGTCTAGGCGCACGGCGGGGCGTGACGCGGCCCGCCGTGGCACGGGACCAAAGCCCACTTACGTGCCGGCCCCACAGCCCGAAAGTAGTCCCTGGGTCAAGCCCCCGGTAACGGAGGGCCCTCCCCAGCTCACGTCAGAGGCCTTCCCGCCTCTACCAACCAAAGCGGCATCTGCGGCACCTTCCCAGGCGTCAGCGCCGACACCCACCGTAACGGAGAGGACCACCCCTAAGGTGAGCCCTCCTCCTCAAGCCCTCCGCCCTCCCGCGGAGGCATCTGCGGAGTCCGCAAAAGTTAGCAACGCATTTAATCTTGCGTTCAGCGTTATAGGCGCTTTAGACTTGGATGCCCTCGTTGCATTCCACGAAGCCTATACATCCGCGAAAGACGTGTCCGCTAAGGTTAACGTCGTATCTCAGCATGCCCTGCTACTTCAATCCGTGCGGCAATTCGTAGAATCCAACACACCGCAATAGCTACGACCACGTCTAGGGTCAAGGCTCGATCGCTGTCCGTAGTGACATTTAACGCAAACGGTTTCAAGCCGCAGGCAGATTTGGTTCGAGATTTCCTCGTTCGCCACCAAATAGATATTTTCCTAGTACAGGAATCGTTTCTCAAGCCCAGCGTTCGCGCACCTAGATTCGCGAATTACGTCGCGGTTAGAAACGACAGACCTACGGCGAAAGGCGGAACGCTCATCTACTATAGACGTGCGCTTCACTGCTCGCCGCTAGACCCGCCGTCGCTAACAAACATAGAGTGCTCTGTGTTACGCGTGGCTATGACCGGTCATCAGCCGATTATTATCGTGTCGGTGTATCTCCCTCCCTCTAAGGACATCCTAGAGAGCGATCTTAGGACTCTGTTTGCTCTGGGCCCCTCGGTCTTATTAGTCGGGGATCTCAATAGCAAGCACGGGGACTGGAATAGCTCAAAAGAAAACCCTAATGGGCGAGCCCTCAGTAGACTTATTGACGTGCTCAATTTCAATGTCATTGCCCCCATTCAACCGACTCGTCGCGGTATAACTTGTAACGGCCTTCTCTCAACGGACGTCTTAGACGTAGCGGTTCTACGAAATGTAGCACTACAGCCGCGTAGCGTAGAGGTGCTACACGAATTAGACTCTGATCATTTCCCGGTTCAATTTGAATTCGGCCTACCTAACACCCTAGAGAAGAGGTACAAGTCCATAGTCGACTGGCAGAAGCTAGACGAGGCCCTCAAGCCCGTCGAAACGTCTGACCTCTCTAATATCCCCGACGATTTAGTCTCGTCCGCTCACGCGTTAGACGCGATCTCCTCGGTCACTAATTACATTCAGACCAAGGTCGCCGAATCGTCCCGGAAGGTCCCAGATGAGTTCGCTCAACGCTGGGAGCTTCCCCCGGACGCGAGGCGTCTGTTGACCGAGAAGAACGCGGCGACTCGCGCCTTCGCTAGAGCACCGACCGACGATAACCGCAGAGCACTCCGCGCTTCGCAGCGCCGAGTCAAAGAGCGCATGCGTGAAATTAGAAACGAACGCTGGGACCGTCTCACCAGCGAATTGTCACCTTCGCATACGGCCTATTGGTCTCTCGCGCGTTCCCTTAAAACCGACACGGTGGCTTCTATGCCCCCTCTCAAGCGTCCAAATCTGCCTGACGCATTCGATGACGACGAAAAAGCCGAGTGCTTAGCCGTCAACCTAGTGGAGCAGTGCACGCCGTATCTCGACCATAGCGACCCGGCGCACGTCGAACACGTGAACCGCGAAGTCGAACGCATAGTCGCACTGCCCCTCTCTCCCGAGCCGCTCCCGCCTACGTCGATAGCCGAGGTCAAAACTCTAATCAAGAGTTCTCTGCCTCGTAAATCTCCAGGTCTCGACGCCATCTCGAATAAGGTCCTCCGGTGCCTACCGCCCCATCTGATATGCTTGCTAGTGGCCATTTTCAATTGCCTACTCGAAAACTGCACCTTCCCGGCGCAGTGGAAAGAGGCCATTGTCATCGGTATTCACAAGCCGGGCAAGCCTCGTAACAATCCCACCAGTTACCGCCCTATCAGCCTTCTCAACACGCTGAGCAAGCTATACGAGAAGGTAGTGAAAAAGCGCCTCCTAGATTAAGCACAACGGCTTGATTTACAAGCTCTACCACCTTCAAGTGCCACTGAGACTCGTGCGTATCGTACACGACTTCTTGTCCGACCGTTCAATTCGCTATCGTGTAGAAGGAACGTTATCGTCTCCTCGTCCAATCAGGGCCGGAGTCCCTCAAGGCTCGGTCCTTTCGCCCCTTCTTTTCACGCTGTATACCGGCGACATCCCTAGGGCTCCGAATGTGGAGCTAGCCCTCTATGCCGACGACACCGCTCTCTATACCACTCATAAAGACAGAGGGGTCATCGTGGACAGACTCCAGACCGCAACCACGTCGCTAGGCGAATGGTTCCGGAAATGGGGCTTTCAGTTAAATCCCGAGAAAAGCGTTGCAGTTCTCTTTGCCAGGGGCAACCCCGGTGCTAACGCTAATACTCGGGAAAAATTTCTCCTCAAAAAAGAGGTCACCCTTTACGGACAAGCCATTCCCTGGCAAAAGTCCGTCAAATATCTAGGAGTCACGCTCGACAGCGGCATGCATTTTCGTAAGCATGTAGCCGCCGTTCGCAAGAAGGCCGCTTTTGTCCTCTCTCGCCTCCATTTCCTCCTAAATAAAAGGAGTCACATGTCCCTTAGACACAAGGTAACCTTGTACAAGGCCTGCGTCCGACCGTGCATGACCTACGCTAGCGTAGTCTTCGCGCACTGTGCCCCCTCGTATATCCACCGGTTGCAAGTGCTACAGTCGCGTTTCATGAGAATCGCGACCGGCGCACCCTTCTACGTGAGAAACGTCGATCTCCACTATGACCTGGAGCTCCCTACCATAGCCCAATGGATGAAGTTGGCGTCCAAACGCCACTTCGACAAGGCTAAACACCATCCCAACCCACTGGTGCGTAATAGCATCAATTATTATCCCTTCCCGACTAAAAAGGCTCGCAGGAGGCCCCGACACATACTAAAGGATCCGGATGATCCAATCACAATAGCTAACAATAAATTAAAAGCCGCCCGCGCGGCCAATAATAATAATAATAGCAGTAGCAAACAGATTAGGGTTAAAAACCGCCTTCTCCGGGGAAGGCGAGGACCTTTACTTCGCATTTCGCTCACTCCAGTGAGCTTCCGTCCTGCCCTTCAGGCGATTGACCCCCCCGCGACGGCCCAAGCCGAGGTTCGAGTCTCACAGGAGACGCCCTTGCGCGAGTCGCGGGAACCCCACCCCTTCCGGCTGAGCTAAGCTCGCCAAAACAGCCCGTGCTGAGCTGTAAAGGCCCTTAAGGCCAACAGCGAGATTCTTTTTAAAAAAAAAAAAAAAAAAAAAAACATCGCGAATCTCAACCGACCAATCAGGGTCGTGCTCGCGTTCCGACAAAATAGTTAGCTCGCGTACTGACCAATCAGGGTCTCGCTCGCGCTCGCGCTCACCATGTGAAGTGGGAAGCGTAAGCGATGAGTCGATTAGCCAATCACGGCCACTGTCGCGTATGTCGACCCAATCCGCTCGGGCGGAATCATTAAACGAAACGTCGTCGAACGAATCAGACGGCTTCGAAACGGTAGGGCGCAAGAAAAAGCGCTCGGCTAAAGGCGGTCCTCCGGCCAAGAGGCCAACCCAGCCCTCAAGCCCTCCCAAGAGGGATCTTAGCTCCCTTTTATCGGGAAAACCCGCGCCGTCCGCTCCCGCGGACCGTATTAAAACACCGCCGCCCGTTTACATTAGGGATAAGGGTGTATGGCCCGCTCTCTCAAAGCTCCTCGACACTAAGTCGATTAATTACAAAGCCCGTACGCTGCGGGATAATTTATGCGTACAGGTGTTTTCACCGGATCACCACCGGTTTTTAACCTCCCACCTTCGCTCTGAAGGTATCGGAGGACATACTTTCCCCCTACCCGAGGAGCGCGTCCTTAGGGTAGTTATCAAGGGCATTCCGAAGGAAATAGACTCCGGGATAGTCCAAACCGACCTAGTAGAGCAAGGGTACCCCGTTAGGGAGGTATTCAGAATGCTCCAACGCACTACAAAAGAAGCGTACGATATGGTACTCGTAGTGCTAGACCTCACCCCGAGCGGTAAAAAGATATTTGGTCTCAGAGAGTGTTGTAAGCTCTCGGGACTGAGGGTTGAAACCCCCCTCAAACACTCATTCACACGACAGTGTCATCGCTGTCAACTCTACGGGCACGCAGCCCGTAACTGTTTCGCCAGGGCGCGGTGTGTTAAGTGCTTAGGCGACCATGGCACCGCGGACTGCAAGCGCACACTTCCGTGCGCCGAGCCGCCGGCGTGCGTGCTTTGCGGGCAACAGGGGCACCCAGCGAATTATCGCGGTTGTCCTCGAGCCCCCAAGGCGCATAAGCCGGCGTCTAGGCGCACGGCGGGGCGTGACGCGGCCCGCCGTGGCACGGGACCAAAGCCCACTTACGTGCCGGCCCCACAGCCCGAAAGTAGTCCCTGGGTCAAGCCCCCGGTAACGGAGGGCCCTCCCCAGCTCACGTCAGAGGCCTTCCCGCCTCTACCAACCAAAGCGGCATCTGCGGCGCCTTCCCAGGCGTCAGCGCCGACACCCACCGTAACGGAGAGGACCACCCCTAAGGCGAGCCCTCCTCCTCAAGCCCTCCGCCCTCCCGCGGAGGCATCTGCGGAGTCCGCAAAAGTTAGCAACGCATTTAATCTTGCGTTCAGCGTTATAGGCGCTTTAGACTTGGATGCCCTCGTTGCATTCCACGAAGCCTATACATCCGCTATAGACGTGTCCGCTAAGGTTAACGTCGTTTCTCAGCATGCCCTGCTACTTCAATCCGTGCGGCAATTCGTAGAATCCAACACACCGCAATAGCTACGACCACGTCTAGGGTCAAGGCTCGATCGCTGTCCGTAGTGACATTTAACGCAAACGGTTTCAAGCCGCAGGCAGATTTGGTCCGAGATTTCCTCGTTCGCCACCAAATAGATATTTTCCTAGTACAGGAATCGTTTCTCAAGCCCAGCATTCGCGCGCCTAGATTCGCAAATTACGTCGCGGTTAGAAACGACAGACCTACGGCGAAAGGCGGAACGCTCATCTACTATAGACGTGCGCTTCACTGCTCGCCGCTAGACCCGCCGTCGCTAACAAACATAGAGTGCTCTGTGTTACGCGTGGCTATGACCGGTCATCAGCCGATTATTATCGTGTCGGTGTATCTCCCTCCCTCTAAGAACATCCTAGAGAGCGATCTAAGGACTCTGTTTGCGCTGGGCCCCTCGGTCTTATTGGTCGGGGATCTCAATAGCAAGCACGGGGACTGGAATAGCTCAAAAGAAAACCCTAATGGGCGAGCCCTCAGTAGACTTATTGACGTGCTCAATTTCAATGTCATTGCCCCCATTCAACCGACTCGTCGCGGTATAACTTGTAACGGCCTTCTCTCAACGGACGTCTTAGACGTAGCGGTTCTACGAAACGTAGCACTACAGCCGCGTAGCGTAGAGGTGCTACACGAATTAGACTCTGATCATTTCCCGGTTCAATTTGAATTCGGCCCACCTAACACCCTAGAGAAGAGGTACAAGTCCATAGTCGACTGGCAGAAGCTAGACGAGGCCCTCAAGCCCGTCGAAACGTCTGACCTCTCTAATATCCCCGACGATTTAGTCTCGTCCGCTCACGCGTTAGACGCGATCTCCTCGGTCACTAATTACATTCAGACCAAGGTCGCCGAATCGTCCCGGAAGGTCCCAGATGAGTTCGCTCAACGCTGGGAGCTTCCCCCGGACGCGAGGCGTCTGTTGACCGAGAAGAACGCGGCGACTCGCGCCTTCGCCAGAGCGCCGACCGACGATAACCGCAGAGCACTCCGCGCCTCGCAGCGCCGAGTCAAAGAGCGCATGCGCGAAATTAGAAACGAACGCTGGGACCGTCTCACCAGCGAATTGTCACCTTCGCATACGGCCTATTGGTCTCTCGCGCGTTCTCTTAAAACCGACACGGTGGCTTCTATGCCCCCTCTCAAGCGTCCAAATCTGCCTGACGCATTCGATGACGACGAAAAAGCCGAGTGCTTAGCCGTCAACCTAGTGGAGCAGTGCACGCCGTATCTCGAGCATAGCGACCCGGCGCACGTCGAACACGTGAACCGCGAAGTCGAACGCATAGTCGCACTGCCCCTCTCTCCCGAGCCGCTCCCGCCTACGTCGATAGCCGAGGTCAAAACTCTTATCAAGAGTTCACTGCCTCGTAAATCTCCAGGTCTCGACGCCATCTCGAATAAGGTCCTCCGGTGCCTACCGCCCCATCTGATATGCTTGCTAGTGGCCATTTTCAATTGCCTACTCGAAAACTGCACCTTCCCGGCGCAGTGGAAAGAGGCCATTGTCATCGGTATTCACAAGCCGGGTAAGCCTCGTAACAATCCCACCAGTTACCGCCCTATCAGCCTCCTCAACACGCTGAGCAAGCTGTACGAGAAGGTAGTGAAAAAGCGCCTCCTAGATTATGCCCTAGAAAAGGGGCTCATTCCCGATGAGCAGTTTGGCTTTAGGCCGGCCCACTCGTGCGTCCATCAAGTCCATCGGATCACGGAGCACATCCTCTCCGGGATGAACAGCTCCCTGAAACCGAGAGCCACGGGTGCGCTCTTCTTCGACATAGCGAAGGCTTTCGACAAGGTGTGGCACAACGGCTTGATTTACAAGCTCTACCACCTTCAAGTGCCACTGAGACTCGTGCGTATCGTACACGACTTCTTGTCCGACCGTTCAATTCACTATCGTGTAGAAGGAACGTTATCGTCTCCTCGTCCAATCAGGGCCGGAGTCCCTCAAGGCTCGGTCCTTTCGCCCCTTCTCTTCACGCTGTATACCGGCGACATCCCTAGGGCTCCGAATGTGGAGCTAGCCCTCTATGCCGACGACACCGCTCTCTATACCACTCATAAAGATAGAGGTGTCATCGTGGACAGACTCCAGACCGCAACCACGTCGCTAGGCGAATGGTTCCGGAAATGGGGCTTTCAGTTAAATCCCGAGAAAAGCGTTGCAGTTCTCTTTGCCAGGGGCAACCCCGGTGCTAACGCTAATACTCGGGAAAAATTTCTCCTCAAAAAAGAGGTCACCCTTTACGGACAAGCCATTCCCTGGCAAAAGTCCGTCAAATATCTAGGAGTCACGCTCGACAGCGGCATGCATTTTCGTAAGCATGTAGCCGCCGTTCGCAAGAAGGCCGCTTTTGTCCTCTCTCGCCTCCATTTCCTCCTAAATAAAAGGAGTCACATGTCCCTTAGACACAAGGTAACCTTGTACAAGGCCTGCGTCCGACCGTGCATGACCTACGCTAGCGTAGTCTTCGCGCACTGTGCCCCCTCGTATATCCACCGGTTGCAAGTGCTACAGTCGCGTTTCATGAGAATCGCGACCGGCGCACCCTTCTACGTGAGAAACGTCGATCTCCACTATGACCTGGAGCTCCCTACCATAGCCCAATGGATGAAGTTGGCGTCCAAACGCCACTTCGACAAGGCTAAACACCATCCCAACCCACTGGTGCGTAATAGCATCAATTATTATCCCTTCCCGACTAAAAAGGCTCGCAGGAGGCCCCGACACATACTAAAGGATCCGGATGATCCAATCACAGTAGCTAACAATAAATTAAAAGCCGCCCGCGCGGCCAATAATAATAATAATAGCAGTAGCAAACAGATTAGGGTTAAAAACCGCCTTCTCCGGGGAAGGCGAGGACCTTTACTTCGCATTTCGCTCACTCCAGTGAGCTTCCGTCCTGCCCTTCAGGCGATTGACCCCCCCGCGACGGCCCAAGCCGAGGTTCGAGTCTCACAGGAGACGCCCTTGCGCGAGTCGCGGGAACCCCACCCCTTCCGGCTGAGCTAAGCTCGCCAAAACAGCCCGTGCTGAGCTGTAAAGGCCCTTAAGGCCAACAGCGAGATTCCATTCTAAAAAAAAAAAAAAAAAAAAAAAAAAATTAATCGCGGCGTGTCAGGCACAGCAGGCTGAAAACTTGCCTATTAAAAGCAACAAATGATCACGAAACTTAGACCTAGAACATTGTAGCTGGTCCTGATTTAGGATAAATACGATTTCATTGATTTTATGCGAATTCTGTATAAAATAAAAGATTTGTAAAACCTTGACAAGTTGAACAATGGAAGTTTGACTTAAATACATTTTGTATAGCAAAAATGCAAAATTGTATTATATAGATAAAGATATATAACACATCATTAATCTATATTTTGTGTTCTTAAGATGTAGTAATGAATTTGACTCGAGTGCGCACTGCTAGGGCCGCAAAAATTGTCATTGTTGGCCTATCTGAGAATTTATTATAATTCTTAACGAATCCGAGCATTAGCCAATGAACGAACGAGTTCTCGAATAGAGTAGGCAAAGATCTTCTAGATCTTGAACATTGTTTCGTAAAAATACTTACATTTTTAGTGTTTATATTAAATCAATCTATTAAAATATCTTTATTCACATAGGTAAACAAGTACACTAATGAACGTCCAAAAAATTAAATTAATTGTAAATTTACATTTACTATCAGTTCGCAAGTCAAGGGCTTAGAGCGGGCAAGAAGAACTGGCTAGAAATTTTCCGCCACTCTTTTCAATCGCCAATTTGTATTAAATTGTTTGAATTGGGCAAATCAGTCCCAAGGATTAGGATCATTATGTATTCGTCACATTTATACGAAGCTTTTGGATCTATAAGTGTATAGTTTGAACCCTTTCAGTCTAAAAATGAAGAGTCTTACTATGGTATAACTTGACCGACTTTAAAATGGAAAACAAAAGTGTAATATTCATTTGTGCATTTCAAGTTCCGTTTTCATTTTCCCCGGTACGTTCATTGTTTTCATAATTATTTGCGAAAATCTGAATTCAAATGAAAACATGATTTAGTTCGGTATAAAACTACTTAATGAAGTTTTGACTTGCAATTTTTAACTCGACGCTTCAATTAAGATACATTAGGTATTTCAATTTTATTTTTAAACTACCGTTTTAAGCATATAAATAATAAAACTTTATTTGTAGTAAATTATTATATTTTGTAATCACTTAAATTATTTAATATTGTTATTTCTTGCATTCAACCAACTTATACTTACTATCTTATAGTTGGCCAATGTTATATGTATCTATGAAACTAATTATAATATGTATATTGTTGGCGACTCATAAATATAAATGTAAATTATTTATAATTTAGGTTAGAATATTGTGAGCGAAATTATTAAGAGTTATAAGTTAGACAGAATATGTACAGAGATTTAAGTGAGAAATATTGGTAAATTATAAATGTAAATTTATTAAATAAATAAATATAATGCTTCGCCGAATAAAAGGGTCACAGCTCTCGACGCGGTATACCGGCGTAAATGTATGTAAGCGTAGCTCTCGTCGCGGTATACTTGTGTGGTACTTAAGCCCGGCGAGATCTACGCTCGAACGGTCTCGGCAGTCTCGGAAGTCTCGGTTCAGTCTCGGTTCAGACTTGACACGGTGCAGACACGCGTAGAGACTCGGGCTCTTTCCTCTATCCCGTGACAACTAGCTGTGATCCACAAAGAATCGGCGAAGCAAGAAATAAGAACAAGGCGCAGTTTCACTTCAAGACAACACCTACAATTACGCACTAGCAGGGGTGCGTGGGTCGAGGCGGTACCAGCGTTACGTCGAGCCGTCTTGACAAAAGTGTACGAAGTCAAACCCCACCGGTACACAAAGCCGCACCGAGGTTACTTTGGTTACTGCACGGGTGTTATCAAACGAACACGCTTAAACGTACTATACCGTGCAGGCCTGAGTATATCTGAGGTGTCGTGGGGGTTGGCGCAATCAATAGTGGTCCTTCGAGCCGGATCCTGCAAAAATAGTGGAGTGAATCAAGAAGTGAATATTGCGAGAAGAAAATGCCAGTCACAAGATCACAGAACGGGATGCAGCGAGGGGAATCGACGTTGACTGTTACCTCCGCCACTACGTCCGAAGTCCGGACTACAGGCGAAGAGATAACGATCGAGCAGTCCACGTCGACGAGCGCAGCCAGCCACTCAGAGCAAGCATTGACTCTATCACCAGCGGGTTATACCCGGCGGGCCGCATCTAGAGCCGTATCAAAAGCCAGCTCAAGAAGACTAGCCGAGGCCAGAGAAGAGTTGGCTCGCTGCGAACTGCGGGAAGCGCAGGCAGCAGCACGCCTGGCCAGATTACGATTAGAAGCAGAAACGGAAGAGGAAGACTCCGTTATAGAAACCGTCAACGATGACCATGAAGAATGCTACCTTAGCAAACTGGATGCGCTCATCGGCACAAAAGCCAGAAGAAATTGAAACAAAAAGCGACATTCGAGCAATAGCCGACGCAATAAAAGAAGTCATGACGAACCATGTAGCGCCGCAACCGAAATACATTCAAGAGCTGCCGATATTTGAAGGGGACAGCTCCGAATGGACGGCGTTCCGGGTCGTATACGAAGATACATCTCCGATGTTCTCTGACATTCAGAATATGGCGCGGCTACGTAAAGCAATTAAAGGCACGGCGAGAGAGAGTATTAAGAGCCTCTTGTACTCAGAAGCGACGCCGGAAGAAGTAATTAACGCTTTACGCCGAAGATTTGGTAGACCCGACGCATTGGTGCTAGCCGAACTGGAGAAATTAAAGGCGCTTCACAGAACGACGGAAAATCCCAGGGACATATGCGTTTTTGCGAGCCAAATAAACAACAGTGTGGCCGCCATAAAAGGATTGAAGAGACCGCAATACCTCTACTCACCTGAAATCGTGAAAATTATCATAGAGAAGATGCCTCCAATTCTAAGGTTCAGATGGTACGATTACACGGCTGCGAGGGAAGAGGAATCGTTCTCTGATATTCAAACAATAAGCAACTTCCTCAATTTAGAAGCGGATAAATGCGGTGCATTCGCGGTACTCGAAGACAGCAAAAGGGTGTCGACGACCGAACGACCGAGCGCAACGATAAAAAGACCGGTGAAGCATTAATATTAATATTGCTGAAAGGAGTAGACCAGAAGAAATCAAGTGCCCAGACTGTGAATGCAACCATAAGCTCAAAGACTGCCAAAGATTTCTGAATGCGGCAGTTAACGAGAGATGGGAAACGGTTAAGAGACTTAAAGTCTGTTTCAAATGTCTCACTGGGAAGCACCGGAAAGAAACATGCCGAAGACCACCGTGCAAGTTGTGTCGAAGATGGCATCATAGCTTATTACATGTGACATCGGAGAACGATCAATGTCACGGAGAAGCAGCGACCGAGACAGCGACGGTCAATACAATTAGTACACCGAAAGCTATTTTAAAGATGCTTAAGGTGGAGATATACGGACCGGCTGGGAGCAAACAGGTACTGGCGCTGCTAGATGAAGGCTCAACGGTGACACTGCTCGACGAAAATGTGGCTTCAAGCATCGGCATGAAGGGTCCTCGCGAAACCTTAAATATAGAAACTATCGGCGGCGGGCAAATGAAAAGTCACGACTCGATGATTTTAGACATCGAAGTGAAAGGGATCAAGCAAGATCGGAAGAGCACACTGAAACGAGTTAGAACTATCAAGGAGCTCAAATTAACCCCACAACTCGTCGATAAAACCCGACTTAAGAAGTGTCATCATTTGCGGGGTTTACTGCAAGACGTGTGCTACAAAGCTGAGGCGCCGAAGCTGCTCATTGGCCAAGACAATTGGGAACACATTGTCTCGTTAAAAATACGACGTGGAAAGCCAGGGCAGCCGGTGGCGTCAAGAACAAAGTTAGGGTGGGTTATCCATGGCTCCGATAGCAGCGGCGTGTCACCGATCAATTATGTGAACACATGTGCACACGTAAGCGTCGTCGAAGACAAAATTAATCAGCCAGTGAGGGAACTTCTCAATATTGAGTCTTTGGGGGTTCAGCCGAAGAAGCCTTCAACGGCTATAGAACAGCAAGCTCTACAAATATTGGAAATAAATAGTCAACAATTGGAAGATGACAGATCCGAGGTCGGACTGTTGTCGAAAAGGAAAGACATACAACTTCCAAACAATTTCTCAGCAGCCTTCAACAGATTTCAAGGAATAGAAAAGAAACTGTGTGAGGACACTAAGTTTAAAAATGAATATAGCACGCAAATAGATCTGTTGAAAAGCAACTACGCTGAAGAAGTAACAACCGACTGCACATCGAACAAAAAGTGGTACCCGCCTCACTTCCCAGTGAGGAAAAAGCTAAGTATTGTCTTCGACGGTGCAGCCAATCACAACGCAGTTAGCCTCAACGACGTTATGCTGTCCGGACCGGACTTACTACATTCAATATTTGGAGTGTTACTGCGAGTACGTCAAGGTCTCGTATCGATAGCGGCCGATATAAAAGAAATGTTTCTGCATGTGAAAATATGTGAAGAAGACAGAAACAGTCTCAGTTTCCTTTGGCGAAAAGACAAGGAAGCGCTAGTGAAGGATTACAGAATGTTATTAGTGATTTTTGGAGCCGCATCGTCGCCTTGCACCGCGATATATACAAAAAACAAGAACGCAAAGGCCTTCTTACATAAATACACCGAAGCTCGGAAAAGCTACCTAGAGCATATCGGTAGAATAAAAGACAATCGGCTGCCGCGATGTATGTCACTATTCTGCACTGAGGGGGAGCTGCATACCGTCGCAGACGCGAGTGAGTCAGCGTATGCAGCCGCAACTGGAGGTAATGGAAAATACTTAGTAAACCTCGTGGATGCCAAGTCGAGAGTAAAGTCTCGGAAATCAATATCTACGCCGAGACTTGAACTGCAGGCAACTTTGTTGGGGACAGAACACATAGACAATTCTAGACCAATAACGAATCTAGCTGACAATTTGGAAGAGGAGGCGCTAAAACCAAACTACTTTCTCATTGGACGATCCAGTGGAGCTGAGCGCATACGACATTTTCCTGATGCAAAGCTGGTGGGCAGAAAAGATTTGAAGTCCGTTCAACGACCCTCTGATCACTTTCGGAAGAGATTGCTACGGGAGTACTTGCCTAAACTACTGCCCAGGAAAACGACTAGACTACAGAAAGGCGAGCAGCTGCAACCAGGCGACGTGGTTTTTATCGTAAAACGCACGCTACCACGATGCACTTGGCCGAGGGGAATCATCGAAACTACATACCCCAGGCCCGACGGAATAACCAGAATCGTGGACGTCGCAACCAAAGGGGGAGTGTTACGAAGACCATCGTCGAGGATCCTGATCTTGGTGCCTGCGGAGTCGCCGTGCAGGAACGACGGTGCTACGCACGAGGGGGAGAATGTTGGCGACTCATAAATATAAATGTAAATTATTTATAATTTAGGTTAGAATATTGTGAGCGAAATTATTAAGAGTTATAAGTTAGACAGAATATGTACAGAGATTTAAGTGAGAAATATGGTTCAGTTATTAATGCAAATTTATTCAATAAATAAATAGAATGCTTCGCCGAATAAAAGGGTCACAGCTCTCGACGCGGTATACCGGCGTAAATGTATGTAAGCGTAGCTCTCGTCGCGGTATACTTGTGTGGTACTTAAGCCCGGCGAGATCTACGCTCGAACGGTCTCGGCAGTCTCGGAAGTCTCGGTTCAGTCTCGGTTCAGACTTGACACGGTGCAGACACGCGTAGAGACTCGGGCTCTTTCCTCTATCCCGTGACAACTAGCTGTGATCCACAAAGAATCGGCGAAGCAAGAAATAAGAACAAGGCGCAGTTTCACTTCAAGACAACACCTACAATTACGCACTAGCAGGGGTGCGTGGGTCGAGGCGGTACCAGCGTTACGTCGAGCCGTCTTGACAAAAGTGTACGAAGTCAAACCCCACCGGTACACAAAGCCGCACCGAGGTTACTTTGGTTACTGCACGGGTGTTATCAAACGAACACGCTTAAACGTACTATACCGTGCAGGCCTGAGTATATCTGAGGTGTCGTGGGGGTTGGCGCAATCAATATATATGATATTTTCCACCTCACCAAAGAGGATATGAGGACATATTTGAGGAGACGGGAAGGCTTTGATTTTGCATAGCAGCAACAATTTAGTTTTTTCTATAAAATATACGCTATAAATTGTCGTTTGTTTTTTGATTAATGTATTTATGTTTTCTGTTTCATATATATTGTTTATCTATGTAATCGATTCTAGCCTTCTATATTTCTATATTGTCTAAGGGTTTGTTTTATAATATGTATGTTAACTGTAAGATAACTAATAAATAATTAAATTACGTTCACGGTTCTAATTCAGAAACGAAAATAAGGGATCAGTCTGACTTCCGTACGTCAATAAAATATATTGGATTTTCACCAGCAGGATTAGTAGGGGTAGGTTCCCGCTGTCTTGTTTTTTTTTGTAGAACAGGTTCTCACCTTATATAAAGTGGTACCGCTTCCCATGTACATTCTTAATATCAGAAGCGAAGGCATTGCCCGCCTTTTAAGAATTGGTACGCTCTTTATTTGAAGGACCCTAAGTCCTTAGTCGATAATTACATCCTTACAGACTCCCATGTTTTTTTAGAACAGGGGGCAAACGGGTAAAAGGCACACCTCATGTTAAGTTATACCGCCGCCCATGGACACTCTCAATGCAAGAGGGCTCGCTAGTGCGTTGCCGGCCTTTTAAGAATTACTAAGCTCTTTTCTTGAAGTACCCTAAGCTCGGTTTGGTAATACTTCAGTGGGCCTTGGTTCCACAAAGAGGTGTTGCGCGACAAAAGCTGCCATGAAAAAAGCTCTGTTGTGGAACGGCGGACGTTGAGGTGATGCGGGTGGAATTTTGTTTACTGCCTGGACGTCCGATGAAACTCAACTGTCGAATATGTATCCACTTTTTATTATTATATTTATAAATATTTAAAAGTATATAAACATATTATTTCTATATATATATAGTAGCCTACTTTACTTCTTATGAAATATATGGTTACTTAGGCCAGAAATTTAATTGAATAGGCATTATATGTGGAAATATATTATCGCTATTATAAGGAGAATCGGTTTCGTAACGCAGTCGGATGTCAAAAAACTAAACAATACATAATGATAATGTGTTATGTTCTGTGAGAATGTCATTCATTGATTTGATCTTGCTGGAAATGGCTGGTACTAACGACAATGCGCCTAGTTTAGGACTGTCTAAGTGCTCAGCAATGGTGATTCACAAGCTAATAGTACTTCAATTATTTCAATTTGTTTAAAGTAGCCAAATGGACCACTCATATTTATGTCTTTATTTTAGTAGATATTACAGTTTATTATTAAACATACAATTACAAGATTTCCAATCCGTTAACGACAAATATAATAAAACATTACCGTTTACCGAAACGATTTTTTTTATAGAACTGTGGGCAAACGGGCAGGAGGCTCTGCTGATGTTTAGTGATACCGCCGCCCATGGACACTCAATGCCAGAAGACTCGCGATTTATTGATGATTGTAATTATGACAAATTGATAAATATTAAATACATGACTATGCGTAAAAAGTCGGAATATATTTATGTATATATATTTCGGCCCAATTTTCGAAAGAAGCCGATCATTGCCCGCATTTGTGATGGAAGATTTTATTTATTTATTCAATTACAGACATGGCTAAACTCATATTAAAATCGACTATAATATATAAGTATAAAATGGGTCAAGAAGACCCTTATTAGGAAACTTGGGAAGATGGTATAAAGGGATAGCAGGGCAGAATTAGAAAATTGTGGCGAGGTATAGAGATAAGAGGAAGAGTCTGGTGGAGGCCTTCACTCCGTCGTACGTCGAGAACCAGTGTTAACATTATGACATGGACTAAGTTTAGTGTAGTACTTGAACAAAAGCTATTTTTTTTTATATTTCGATTAATATACTTTTCAATATTTGATTACTGGCTCGGGAAACTGTATTTTCACAATAGAAATAAAAAAAACAAAAGAGTATTTTAATATGCAGGGTAGCTTTGTTTTTCTCTGGATTGTCATGCCCTTGTCACAATCCAATGTAATCGATCATGACAAGTTAACCGTTGATAGGTAAACCATTCGACCAATCGGAAATCGCTTCAAACGCCAAACTCAATTTAATATTTATAATCCTTCATATGCAAAAGATTTTAAACTTCTCTGCTAAAAATCTTTAACCCAGAAAAAATATGAATGCATAAGACAATGCTTGTCCAAATAAAAGGAACATCTGGATTTAATAACATAATTGGTGTCACCCATTAGTATTTAATTAAATATAAAGACTTGCTTCGGCTTTAAAACTTTGAGGTATATATACGTAAAGAAAATATACATACAGATATAATTACGGAAGATGACATGAAAGGCCTGTTAGTCATTTCCGAAACAATTCGATCAAACTTAAAAAGCCGACAAGTGGATTCGGTTAAGAATTGGTACTCTATTTTCCTGAAGAACCCTTGGAATTGGTTCGGAAACACTTCAGTGGGAAGCAAGTTCCACGTATTGATGATGCGTGGCAAAAACTGCCAACGTTAAAAACGATCAGTTGTGGAACGACAAACGTCGAGATGTCCGATGTTAAAACTCCGTTGCAGGTACTAATCCGTAAATTTCTTTTGATAATTGTTTGTGAAAATTGGGATAAAGGGATTCCAAATCTCTGCTCCACGTTAAGGGATCTGCTAGGAAAGGGATTGGTCGTCTACATAATTAGGTGAGACTTCTGCACGTTTGTCCCGGTTCTATAATATTCTTACTTATCGTTGCCTATAATATCCGTATAATCCGAAATTATTAAAAAACATAGGCAACATTAAAGCTGACTATAAAACTGATAATAAAAATTCACCCTATTTTAAAACAATCGTTTTTCCCAATCTTTAACAGTAAATTACAAAGACCTTAGTTCTATCGCATCAAACATAAAACATGGCTATTTAAGGAAAAATAGCCCTTTTTCCCATTTGAAAGAGTCTACATTGAAGATCACTATTTTATCATTGAGAGCTCGTAATTCAAGTCTTTTCTGTGTTCTTCAAAAGATAATGTTAGTCGTAAAGCCACTGACTCTACCGAGGTCGTTGTATTATCTCGTATTTTATGTAACTGTCTGTACTTTGAAATTCTTCAATGATATAAACTCTAGAATAGCACAATTCAATATCGCCTCGGCTTACAATAATTTTAGACAGATGACACTGACATGTGCCTAAT
Organism: Pieris mannii; assembly: GCA_028984075.1. Lineage (NCBI taxonomy): Eukaryota > Metazoa > Arthropoda > Insecta > Lepidoptera > Pieridae > Pieris > Pieris mannii. Next base: position 2,758,662 of record CM054780.1, read on the forward strand.
AATATAACGTGTATCAACCTATCAATAATGTATTAAATATTTACTTATAATCCGAAGTTTAGCTAAGCTAGCTACTCTAAGCTAACCCCAAAGGTCCATCTTGAGACGTGTGAGTGTATAGCCCCACAGTCCGCGCGTTCAAACTCTACATCCATTACTCGGGCCTGCGCAAGCGCATTTTACACCTCATTTAAAGAAATGTGGAAGTCAGTGTATAGCTATTGTTCTCGCATGTTGACCATAAAAGTAGTTTTAGCCTAGGTAGTGCAATTCATATCCTTAAGTTATGTCCTCTGGCTGCAATAATTAATTCTTCTTTCTGTGTGTGTCCGTATCAGATAAGCCTATTAGTATTACCTACGTTGAGTCTTCTGTGCCACAAATGACGCAGAATATATATACTTAGAAATATAATACTTAGAAATCCAAAACAGAAATCTGCCCCGTTATGGGGCAGATATATGTTAAAAATATCGTTTCTCTATTGTCTCTTCCAATAAACTAAAATATAATTGGAAAACTTCAGGTTAAATATCTATCTATCGACCGGTAGTACTTTTATTGTTAAATTTATAAACACAATTTCATTGCTACCAGCTCTTGTTCTACAAAGTGGAACGGGTCACAAGATACGGAATATGGAAAGAGTTCTTCAAATAAAGCTTTATTAAGTTTTATATTGTTCATGTTATTGACTCAAGTCTATGTATACTAGCAGGATTTTTGTGTGGGAGGTAACACACAGTCGTCTTGCAATAATGGTTTTTCAGTTATATAAATATAAGCCAAATCACCGCCTATGGATACTCTCAATGCTAGCGCGCGCAGGTGTGCTACCGGAGTTTTAAGAATACACCCTTTTCATGAATGATTTTAAGTTAATTCAAAATTACTTCAGAGGCGGGCTGGTTCTACATAGCTCGGTTGTTGAACGAAAGGCGTCAAGGTAATGGGTGGGATCTCGTATTCTGGCTTGACGGGCTTTTACTTGTGTGAGTAGTATTTTAATAACTAATAGGTAGATGTAGATGTGATTAAAAATCTGACTACCGATTCCATAGTATTAGAGGTCATTTCATACAACTTATATAGACTATTATAAAATATGTTTTAAAGATGTGTGTTTAAAAAAAGGTTTAAAAATAGAACAATAACGATAATATCGGAACTTTTACAAATTTACAGTTTACCTTCTCTCTTTGTTTAATAATGAGACATTTTAGTCATTACAATTGATTTCTTTAATCTGATCTGATGTTTCACTTAGCATACATTAGAAAGTATTCATTTATAATTTGCTATAGATTTTACTTAAGAAATATACAGTACTCAAGAGTAACTGAAAGCTTTTTTAAATAGACAATTTTTATATGACAGACTAGGAGAGAGATATGTTCATATAATCCGCAATAATTTCTAATATGTAAGGCATTAGAGTAATTATATATTCAAGTTGATAGTTCAATCTCAGAGGCAATATTAGAGAACTTACAGCTGAAGTCTTACCTAGATTAAACCGCATTGAACTTTATTGGCTACGTTATATTTGATGGTAACTTCTTCTGTACATTCTCTAAACATAATTTCAGATATATACATATATAATTACGGTTACGATGATAGACGAAATCCTAACAATGAGTTATAGAAATTCTAAATAAAAAGTGCTACAAGAGTGAGTAGAAAAGGTTTAGCATAGATGCTACGTAATATGCTACGTGCTACGAGCTACGAAGACAGGTGCATATTGTATTAGGATTGCTACCTATCTTCGTAGCTCGTAGCAGGGCTATTAAAATTTAAAAAAGGCTTACACTTAAGGCAGTCTCTCACATACACTTCCAAATCTTATGAGGTGAAAGTTGTCTTAGTTGAATCATAATATAAATAATGTATATGTGAGAGAAGAAATAAAGATTATTATTATTCTCTGGAAGGGAGCTCCCCAGTACCAGCTCCTCCCACTTGAATGTATTCAACGAACAGTATCAAATTCAAATTGTGACGTAATCTCTTAGAGTTGCGTAGAGCGCTAGAGTCTCTCTGCATCTGTTACTCGGAATAATACCAGCAGCTGAGTTTCATCATCAGACGTCAAATTCAGAATATGAAATTCTCCCCGTATCACCTCGGCCTCCGTCATTCCCCAAGCAAGCATTTTTATGGCAACTTTTGCCGCGCACCACAACTTTGTGCAACCATCTACCCACTAAAGTATTTCCAAAGCATTCAACTAATTATCCTTTAAGGAAAGACCGTTATAATTTTTCGCCTTCTGCTAATGAGATTGTCCATGGGCGGTATCAATTAACATGAAACGTGCCTCCTGCCCGTTTGCCCTATGTTCTGTAAAAGCCTAAAGATTGCGCGCCTCGTTTGTTTGGTCAAACGTAACAACCGATTGCGTTGCTTGAAGCAAGAGTTTCTGTGGACCAATCATGATCATGTGGACCTGAAATTCTCGTTATAAGACTACCAAACTGTGTATAGGGCCAAGCCAAGTTATCACAATCGTATTGTACGGTTCCTGGGTATTCGGGTGCTTGAACTAATAGAAGATTTTTATCTTACTTTATATTCACCACTTACATATAACAATAGAATATGAGCGATATAATAGAATGATAATTACTATACAATTAAACAATTGAAGAGAGTGCCTACGTCTGGCTATGATCTCGGGGCGTGACTCCGACGATTTAGGAAATCGTCCTTATAAGTGAGCCAAGTGTACAACTAGGGCATGTACATACAGAGTAAATCATCACGTTTGCAAATCATAATCTTTGAGCTTTGGCATGTACATATGATTCCCTAATCATCATGCTTATAAAACTAAGCAGCAGAATATACAATGCCTTGGCTCGTACACGCATTAAGTAACATTATCAAACATTATCGGTCTATCTGGTTTCTATAGTTTTTGCTATGATTATAAATAAAACTATTACACAAATCTATGAACCTAATAACATTTGTAATAGTGCTCCGTGTTGAGGGTAATTAATCATTTATTAATCATTAGACAAACACTGTATAAATGCTAAAGCAACGGTTAATGATAAACAGAAAACTTGTATACTTGTAGTCTCAAGGTTAGACTTGAGAGCTACCTCAATCAGCCTTTATTACCTCGAGAGTTCTTTGTGAAGCATTTTTACATTTTTCCTTAGCAAAAAGTACTCATTTCTCTTCATGTTTTACGTTCGAATAAACTCAAAATTGTTAGTATTATACCCTATTTCAACCTTTCTTTTTAGGTCTTTTAATAAGATATATAAAAGATAATAAAGGCTATCTCGCTCTGACAACTTGACTTTACATTGATGAAAATATGGTATATTTTGCAACTTTATCTATCATGATCTTAATGAGGTTTAAGTTTTCATTTAGTTTTAGTTATTTATTTTTTTTAGTTATTGTTTTGTGGTTGTTTGTTTTTCCTACCCTCTAATATAAATAATGTGTAAAATACGTGATGTCACATTTTCTTGTATATGTGTAATGTACATTGTTGTAGAACTTTTAAATAATCATATATTTAGTTTTTAAATACTAATTTTTATATGTTTATTCAAAAACAAAAAAAACAAAAAACAAAATTTATTTATTCATGTAGGTAACAATGTACACTTATGAACGTCAAAAAATTTAAAAATTGTGAATTTACATTTACTGCCAGTTCTCAAATCAAGGGCGTAGAACGGAAGAGAAGAACTGGCAATAAACTCTCCGCCACTCTTTTTAAGTAAGTTTTTTTTTACACAATGCTTGTAAGGAGCTGCGACCATTACACCATGTTCCATATGACATATTGAGTAATAAAGAATAAAAAACCAAATTAAAAGCAAAGATTTGTCCTCTATCAGCAGGAGGCATGGTGAAATAGGAGCACGCACTTACACACTCGTGAGAACAACACGCAAATACGTAGTATAAACAACTAATATCACCGCATACACGAATTCAAGTACGACCAGTCACCACAAGTAGCACCCGTTCACGAGTATGACGCATGGCCAGCCATCGGCCCCCTCGCCATATTTTAGGGAGAGAGACAACCCGACGCATGGACGCCGCCACAAGCAATGACATTTGAGTGAGCATGACGATCCTTGAAATGTGCACTTGGCTACACAAGAAAATAGTAATAATACTAATTATACTGAAATAATTTGATACCACATGAATCACGGTTTGTTCCCACTTTACATTAAAAAAAAGTCGTAGATGTCGACGATCGCCCCATAGTCTGAAAATGCAGCCGAGAGATTCTATCGCGTTACCTATTTATACTGAAGCAATTCATATCCAAGCACTATGATCGTTTAAGTATTCATTTATATTATAATAGGCCTTAGCAAGCAGTTTTACTTTAATGTACGATTTAAATTTATTTATTGACAATATTTGTATCTCACTAGGGATTTTGTTGAAAAAACGTATGCAATTGCCTTGGAAAGAATTACTCGTTTTATGCAGCCTCGTGGTTGGTGCGCTAATTTTGTCTTTATTACGAGTACTATAATTATGGAAGCTACTATTCTTTTTAAAGATATCTATATTTTTCCGCACATACAAAATATTCTCATAAATGCCTTGCCAAAGTTAAAATATTTAATTCCTTAAACTTATTTCGGACTGACTCCCGTGGGGACAACCCACAGATCGCTCTTATAGCCCGTTTTTGCACTACAAATATCGAATTAATGTCAGCGGCATTACCCCACAAAATAACACCATATGACATGATACTATGAAAATAGCTGAAATAAACGAGCTTTGCTGTATTCTCATCCGTAAGATCGCGTATCTTTTTCACTGCGAACGCTGCAGAACTTAGCCTATTCGAAAGACCTTCTATGTGTTGGCCCCACTGGAGTTTACTATCTAAAGTAATTCCCAAGAACACCGCACTATCAACAAAGTCTATTTCCTCGTCTTTAATTATTATTTGAGAATGACTACTTTTTACATTTGTAGTTTCAAATTTAATACATTTTGTCTTCTTCTCGTTTAACTTAAGATTATTTGTACTAAACCAGTGAACCACACTGGAGATGGCACTGTTTACATTCTCAAGTGATGGATTTCGTCGTTTCACTTTAAATAAAAGCGAAGTGTCATCAGCAAACAGTACTATCTCGTGAAGCTCCTTTACAAGAAATGGTAGGTCATTTATATAGACGAGGAATAAGAAGGGACCAAGTATGGAGCCCTGCGGTACGCCCATAGTAACAGACGATCCCTGTGATATAGCTCCATTTACATTTACCTTCTGAAAGAAGAAATTCTGTCTACTTACTGTAAGCCTAGTTCGCTGGCTAGACTATACACACTGAGCTTGGGCCTTCGAATGCCGCCGTTCGCCAATAGGTGTTTCTTCCTATGAACAAACTCTACATAGTGTTAAGCTTTTCCTTACGATGTTTCCCTTAACAAAGTGGCAGTTTTGGACCTACCCAATTTCGATCTATTTAACATATGGGAGGTCTCATTGTAAAATTATTTAAATCTAAAACAAAATAAAAATATCTTTATTCATATAGGTAAACAATTACACTTATAAACGTCACAAAAATTAAATTAATTGTGAATTTACATTTACTGACAGTTCTTAAATCAACGGCGTAGAACGGAAGAGAAGAACTGGCAATAAACTCTCCGCCACTCTTTTTAATTGCCAATTTTTTTTTCTATTACACAACCATTACACCATGTTCCATGTGACATCTTGAGTAATCAAGAATAATAAATAATCTAAATAAGTGGGTAAACTTGTCGTTAGAACAGTAGGTATTTGCAGCATATCTTTAGTTAAAAATTTACGTCGTGTTATAAACACAGAAGGTTGGTTTATAAAATATTTATTATTTACTTATAGAAAAATAAATTAACTACATATGTGTATTCTAAAAGTTTATACATTTTTAGTTTATTTCGCAAATCATGTTTTTTTAAGAATGACAGACGTTTCTTTAGAACAAGGGAATTATAAATTTATGGTACATATGATACCACTTATGTATAAGATACCAATTATATATAAGATAATGTTATGTGCGTAAACAAATACGCGTCGTAGTTTTCCTATCGAAGTCAAGAAGCGTGACGTTCGCCTGTCTTCCGGGTAAAAGTTATTCACACGCTGTGAACACGTTCATAAGCGGAGCGGATAATATCATAGTATATGAAACTCCATGTCGCACGTATGATATTGGATATTGTTTACCGCCTTTATCTTACTGTTTAATCCTGGTATTTTTTCCGTTTTGCATTACATTCTCAGCAATCACTAATTGTTTGAGTTTGGTAAGTTATGGTTGACCATCTGTTGGTTGCTTTAAGAAGGTTTGGTGCGTAAATGTGTACCATACCTAAAAGTCTAACTGCAAACATTTGTGGTTGGTTATTAAAGTTTTTTACGTAAAATATGACTTAGTTTTTCAATATCAATTAACAATCTCAAATTACATCGCGAGATAGTTAAGAAAAGTGTCTTTTTTACAAAAAGAACTTTACAAAAATCTACATTCAGAGATTCCGACACATACAAATTAAATACCGTTTACGAAAACAATACATAATTGTATGTTTAATTAGTAAAGAGGTTGAAAAATCTTAATTTAAATCGCTATCGCTGGCGCTTCCGCTTCTATCGTACTAATGTTATAGTAACAATAGTTGCGTGTTGTCGATTGATACAGTTTTTGTATCAGACATGGCATTTCCATAACCCAATTGTTCGTCTTCCTTTCTACGGGATTTAACTGAAACCTTCGCTATTTTCAATTTCAAAGTAAGTTAGGATTGCGTTACAAATGTTGTGTAAAACAAAAAACTTGGCGATTAAAAGAGAGGCGGAGAGTTTATTGGCAGTTCTTCTCTTCCGTTCTATGCCCTTGATTTGAGAACTGGCAGTAAATGTAAAATTATATTACTGTAAGACGTTCATAAGTGTACATTGTGTTACTTATATGAATAAATTATTTTGAATTTGATAATAATTGAATTTGATTTATTCAGGTGTGTTGTGTGTTGGTGTATATGTGTACGTGAGGATATGCTTACAAATATACGAATATATATTATCGAAATTTATAACTAAGAAACATTGTTTTCCAGTGTCCGCCCTTCCCAGTCCGACAACAGAAGAGGACGATGACGAGGACGACACGACCCCAAGCCGTGCTGACGCTGATGATGATGGAAGGGTATACAAGAACCCTCGCAACTCGCCGTCCGCTCTGTGCCCTAGGGACGAGGAACAGGCTACTTTGCTGGTTAGTAGAGCATATAGTATATATTGAAACTGTTGAACTGGGCATAAACATTCTTTACTAATAGAAGTCTGCGAGGAAATCAGTAGGGTAACTTTGTGTTTTAAATAAAGTTTTAAAATTTTAATGGAAGAAAAACTCATAAATTTGCATCAGCGCTGAGTACCGGTAAAGAAAATTTTATTAGTGTAAGATATTCTGATATATTATCAGAAGATGACTGTAGCGCTGATGCAAACTTCGATCATCAGGTACAAAAAGCCCATTTTAAAATGCCTGGGTTGGAGAGTACTGGCGGTAGGCTTTATTTTCTACAAAATATTTTTTTTTGATACTAGAACGCGGTTATATTTCATTTTAAAAAACCTTTATTTCCAGTGGCAACACTCGAAAAATATCATCTGCCTGCTTTTGATGGTCGCAAAATAAAACAGTTTTGTTTCTTTTTATTTAGAATGTTTTTCTTTCTCGCCTATATTTATATTTCATTGTCAAAGATAACAGGTATGTCTAATCCTCGAAACTAGAGGCCTACTCACAAAAAAATAATCAGTCTTAACAAAAGCCCTGTTAACTCGTTTCATTGTGGCGTAAACTCAATTTGATATTAAGAGACGAATACGCTATTTGAATGGGTCTTTTTATTTATTTATTTCCCACATACACCTTAACCTTTACTACTAATATGATACGATAAATAAAATCATCTTACATAAATTATATAAAAAGCGACTCTTGTGAACTCGGCCAGAGTACAAACAAATATGTCTACTTCAAGAGAGAAATCTTATTAATTGCTTGTTTCGCTCGCGTGAGTCGGGCTCCGCTAACCAAGTTGGAGAGCGCGCACGTCCTATAGTTGTTACATCAGATTCTTGCTTAGAACTTTTAAACAGTATATTATCTTATAAAGTATTTAGTTCTTATACTAGTATTCTTATTAACTCGTTTCATTTAATAATATAATATCCTTTTAGGGGCAGAAATGTCTTCGCAAATGCTCATCTGATGAAGACTGTAAGAGCAAGAAGAAGAAGTGTTTGTGTGATGGCGCCTGTGGCATGTCCTGTATTAAGCCAGGTATGTAGGTTAAAATATATATGAGCTGTATATACAATATGTAAAATACCGTAATCTTCCAAAGCTTAGGGGCATTACAACGCCTGTTATAGAGACCCGAAGCAATTATTGTTTTTTCTGGTACCTAGGGTTACTGTTCATATTCTTCAATGCGGGTCAATTGCAACATTGCGGAGGTGATCGATCACTATAATATATTTTGGCATACCAAGCACTATGTAATATATTATTATATATTTTCTTTTAATTTCTTCTTCGGATTTTAGTGCAATTAATCCAAGACTGGCGTTAAGATAGAAATTATTGTACCGTCTTGCTAGCAATGTTTATTAGTTATAATTAAGTACATTATAGACGATTATATCAATCGATATCCAGGAAATATATATAGACGAAGATTCTTATTACGTGAACAACTCGACCCCGATTCACGCTTGTACCGTGGAAACTAATCAATTGTTGCTTGTCAGACACACAGGGACGGATTTGTTACCAATGAGGGCCTTGCTTCATTAACATCGATGCCTTTTTAATCATTATAGACGAATAAATATAAAATGGAAATCTAATCATCTCAGTTGCTTTAACATCATGTAGTAATAATATAATTAAAATTTATTCAAGTTTTACCGGTCACATACAATATAAAGAATAAATCAATGGCACTGCAACCTTAATAGGTCCGGGCCTCAGATTTCTGTATCTGTTTCATGATCATGTGTTAATTTAATAGGCAAGTAAGTGATCAGTGTCTGGTGACCAATGTTAAATACATAGAACGATGGTCTATTGGTGCACAACCGGGGATCGAACTTACGATCTCAGGAATGAGAGTCGTACGCTGAAGCCACTAGCCCAACACTGCTCTACATATATATATGTATATATAGCTTTGGCACCAGTTTAATAGTTACATTTCCTTGCAACTATATGTAAGACTTATTTAAAATACTTGATCAAAGAGGAGAAGAAATCATGGTGTTCTTATTTTATTTACGGCATCAATTTAAAACAAAACGAAATGTTGGCATGGTAATAAATCAACGTTCGATTCGCGCCTTGCGCTGTTTGGCGGGGCCTATAACTTTGTAAATCCCTCTTAAAATTCACTTACATACATTTTCCAAGTTTTATTGAATCGTAAAGCTTCCTTAAGCTCAAGATTGTTATATAAAGAGCTTAACATGTAATGGATGAGGCTTCAGAATCGCTTGAGATATATTGTATTGTCTTATGCCAGATTAACGTCGTTGTATCGCTCACGCGGTTTGACATTTAACAACTATTGTTATCTAAATCTATTTATTTATCGTCAATCATTTATTTATATTATCACATAGTTTGTTTTAGAACACGTTGGGTAGTGTTTGGATACTGTGAATATCTATTTGCTTCGGTCCTTCGACAAGTCATTGCAGGATAGCCGTAAAAAATATATTTTATATATTTAACAAATTATAGCTATATTATATATTGAATAACTCGTCAATAAATCAGTGGAGCTATAATCATTTCAGTCTGAACCACAGATTTCTGTTACTTATTTATTTATTCACTTACAGACCGACCATACATGGCCAAACTCATACTAAAAATAGACTAAAATATATTAGTATACAATATTAATTAAAAATAACATAAAACACAGTAGATGCTAACCTCTAATACCCTCCAAGTATACCCTCAAATCAGAGTATACTACCGCCATACGCTCACCAAATAGGTCGCTCTTCGGTGAAGAGTCGAGAAACCCATTAAGCATCGAGAGTAATCGAGTAATGGGAGCTTGTAGACGCTGGACAGTACGAGCCGAACTGTCCAGCGTCTACAAGTCTATTATTCTTTATTACTCAAGATGTCATATGGAACATGGTGTAATGGTTGCAGATTCTAACAAACATTGTGTAAAAAAAATTTGGCAAATAAGAGTGGCTGAGAGTTTATTTCTAGTTCTTCTCTTCCGTTCTACGCCCTTTATTTGAGAATTGGCAGTAAATGTAAAATTAGATTCATTTAATATTTATTTTTTTTGACGTTCATAAGTGTACATTATGTTACCTATATGAATAAATGAATTTTGACTTTGACTTTGACGGCACAGCAAAGAGGTTATGTATGTTTCAGGATCATATGTCAATCTAATATGCAAGTAGGTGATCGGCCTCCCGTGCCTTTGATTTCATTTTTTTGGGGCTATTACTGGTACAGCCTCAGTAGTGTAACCATAAATTCCCTAATTATAGGTGTCCTCTGATCTCTGATCTATGAAATATATTTTCCCATGCTTTGTAACCAAAAACGTGCTACATTACTGTTTCCTTACGATATTTATCTTATCTTACGATCAATTGAAAAGCAAAGAAATAATCATTGCATATTAATAAAAAAGACTGCTGAAGCCCACGAACACGGACTCCACCATCACGTGAATATCGAGGCTATTCAACTCCTTGACACTACGGACATAGTGAGAAGACTGAAAAATACAAAACCTTTTGAACTAGTGAATTAGTGTTAGTGTACGTTAATATTTATATAAACAGTGAGTGAAAAAATAGAACACCAGAACAGAGAGTCAAATCAAATCAAAAATCATTTAATCATGTTGGTAACATAATGTACACTTATGAACGTCAAAAAAAGAAATTTAATGTATTTAAATGCTTCTAATTTTACATTTACTTACTGCCAGTTCTCAAATCAAGGGCGTAGAACGGAAGGGAAGAACTGGCAATAAACTCTTCCCTTTAATAGAGACTATAATATAAGTGGACACTTCCTTATGATTAAAATCATTTTTAGTAAATTAGTAGACTAAAATTACTTAATCTTAAGTTAGGCTAGATCGTAATCTTCCAGGATGTCTTAGTGAAGACACCTGTATATTTTAAAATGTATATAAATGCCCAATGGTGCAGAAATGCGATTCGAACGCAGAATCGCTTAACTAACATAGGATTTCTGTGAAATAAACATAACGGCTTTCAAAGCAAAGATTAGCTTGTAGAACGATGTCACGGACCACAGAGTAAAAAGCCACTTGACCTTAGGAATGAAAAGCGATGCAACCACATTTACCTGTATGCGTGACCTTACATGAAATGTGTACAAAATACTTTTATTCAGGATTTATCTTTTTCATTATTGTACGTCCCGGCACAATTCAACAATAATAAAATACTATATATTTTATAGTATATGTATATGCCACATAATATTACAAAATATACAATACTTAGTATTGTCTTTTATTAACATAACTTTTACACATTTAAAGAAAAACACTCACCACAAACGGTCACCGTGACCACGCACGCTGTAAAGCACGCGAAACGTCGGTTTAAATTTAAAATTATGTCTAAATAATTATAAGTTTAAATACAATAATACATAACTATAATCCGTAAAAAAGTGTTTTTCTTTAAATATACAATACTTACTCCGCTATATTTCTTAAGGTGCTTAAGCTAAGTGTGAATTAAAGCAGGTATTATTTAATCGCCTGTAATATTTCCAACGAAATATAATAACATCTTGAAACGTAAGTGTGAAAATGTCGGGCTTATGCAGAGCGGCGCTCGCTCATGTAAAATTTAAAACTGTCAGTCCTCATGAATACTGGCTTAGTTTATAGATATTAAACGAAATAGCATATTTACATGGGAGTGTATTAGAAAATTAAATGCTTTAAATACTAAAAATAGAAGCCAGTAATTGGTAATATGTTGTTGAAAAAAGCTCAGATTAAACTAAGCTTTTACCTAATATAAAACGAATTAGATACGTCCAACTGCAACATATTGAGTTTTCCAAAATACATTGATAAATTATTACAACTTTTAACTTCTTGAACCGTGAATGATAATCATCGTTCGGAATGATTCGCTAGTTACACTACTTCGTTCACCAAAGAGAAAGTCACTTTTAAATTCTAACTCCTAACATATGTAAATTTAACAAACAATCCTAAACACTATATTTTTGGACATCATTTAGTTATCGGGATTTACACACGTAAAACGCCATCTGTTGTTTAATAAATAAATATTATAATGCATTAAAAAACTAAGAAAAGAAAATTTTGTCTATTCTTAGTTATTATAAAAACGAATGCCATCACAAAACTCATTACGAAATGTATTAATTCATGAACCAAGTAATAAATTTTCTTCTATAATTTTAAATGCTACCTGTCGCCTGCAGGATTTGAATTATTCATATTCATCTCGCTTTGTGTAAACAGCTCTGCCTCGGATGATACGATGAATAATATTCTAAAGATTCAATGGTTTTGAGAAATTTCCCAAATACCGGTGGCAACGTTTGTGGTTTCTTCGTTTACGAAGCGAATGTAAAGGAATACGAATATCCTAAATAAATTGAAAATAATATAATCTATTTATTAATTGAACTAAAAATTTATTTTATTTATTAATTTATTTACACTTCGTTGCTAGAAAGAAACACAAATAACACAATACATATAAATTACAAGGGATGCAACGGGCGGCCTTATCGCTAACAAGCGATCTCTTCCAGGCAACCCTAGTAAGAAAAGAAAACATTAAATAAAAAATGATGAGTGCAAGAAGTGCAAGAAGTGCACAACCAGAAGTTATATAAAAAACAATATATATATATATTAATCTATAAAACCTTAATCCAGAGAAAATAAAAAAAAAACAATATTAATAACTAAATAAAACTAAAAAGCTAATCTTACAGATTCAAGAATAGCAAATAGTGAATTACATAATATACAAAAAGAAGAGGAGATACAAGAATTACACAGGTCACGATTGATCAGGACTTCTGAATAATATAGTCGGTATTTGATTAAGTTAATAGGTGTTTATATATATATATATATAGAACTATATTTATTCCATTACTTTATCATTGAAGTTCAATTCGCCATTCACTTGCTATTAACGTGTAATTTAAACGGTAATAGCAATTGATCCGTAGAATTCATCCTCTGGACCCCAGGTTCGTGTTTACTAATTATAATAATTAATATTCATATACGTATAAGCTGTAACGTAAGAGTCAAAGTAAAGCTTAAAATTATGTTTTTTATCAATTCGCCTTAGGGTCGTTCAAGATAAGAGCGATTCAATTATCAAAAGGCTAGCAACGCACTCGCGTGCCCTCTGGCATTGAGATTGTATTCCTTAATATCAGATGAGCCTTCTGCCTGTTTTACCCTGTTTAAAAAAAAGATAAGGTTAAGCGACAAAAAATTCTAAAACACTAAATTGGCATCTCTATAAGATTTTGTTAACGGAATAAACACGTCTAAACAATTTTGAGTTCTTTTTGATGCGTGCGTGGAAAAAAAGGTCAAAAAAGTATTACAGCTGTAGAAAATGTTGTATTATCTGTATTTATTTCCCCGGAGATGGTATCGACTTAGTGAATACTTCCTGTGCGATGATATTTTATATACAATTAATTAATTTATTAATAATAAACACAATCCTTAACGCCCAAACCAAATAACCTATCTTAATCCACATTTGACCATATATCATATATATAATATCTTAATCCAAATATTCATAAAACTGTGCCAATAACCATTTGACGGATTGTAATAGCCATCTGCCGATACAAGCTATCCATGGATTTTCTTATTCTGGTTATTGGTATGCAGATAGGAGATCGATCGACTGTCACGGTATATTGTTTTCAATCTGAAATTGTGGATTAATTATTGGGTTCGGGCGTAAATCAATAAGAATGCATATCCAATAAAAATTAACACACGTTAATGCAAATATAAGATATTAATTAGAATAACAAGCTAAAAAATATTTACGAAAACCTAGGTAACACTGACAATGTTTAGAAAATGAAAAACGGCTTGATATGGTTTTCTAATTGCAGCCTATAATAGCTTTGATCTTGACAAAGCCCACAACAAAAGTAATAATAAATCATTGGCCGAAAATTTTCTGGCGTTACGATCAATTTCACGTGTTACAAGAGTTTTAGATTTGCCGCCAATTCCCAAAAACAAATGACAAATGAATGCAATATACTACATTAGGTTACCGAAGAGTTCTAAAATTGAAATTAAAAAAAAACGAAAAGGTCCGTGAGCCTATGTAACGTTTGTCACAGACACAAATTCAACGATTAAGAAAAATAACAAATGAATAGTTCATAATGCAAAATTCATGTCAATGTAGCACAGTGGCGGTTATTGTCAAGTCTGTACCAAAAATACTAATACATAGTCCTTTATAAAATCCCATAAACGTTTGGAACTTATTGCGTTGCATTCGAATATGTTTTTTGAAGTTCTACTAGGGTCACTGAATGTGAGTTACTCCTATTGATGTGAATAAAGCTGTGAAATAGGAGAGTTATTAACTGCCCGGTTCTTGGTTAAGTAGGGCAGATCGATTATGTAGGTTAAGCTAAATTTCCAGTTGTCATAATTCTGATGGGTCACCGTTATTTTCCGTATAAATTTTATAATTGTTTTTACTAATTAATCCTGTTTGCTAGTTTTTCTTAATAAGATTTAATTATATGATGTCCTCCATGACTTAGTGGCTCATGTCGCATAAACTGGAGTTCCTTTTTTTATAGAACACAGAAGCGAACTTCATTCATAAAAATAAAAATCAAGATGCACCAAAACGTATTAAACAAAAGTTACAAACGAACTGATATTTTTTTTTGAAGTCACTCGAAACGTCTATAATATATTATGTACGTTAAATAAATAATATTTGAACGGGTAATACTTTGAAACTGAATTTTTCGCAAAGTTTACGAGGCGGAGACAGGTCATAAAACATTACAATGTACACAAAGAGAAGGAAGCAATGGATTCACTGAAGTTCCGGAAGTGAAGCAAGTTCCGGAAGTTCTCGCCGCTAATGTATTGCGCATTAAATATTTCTCTATGTAAGAGTGGTAATAAGGATTAACGACCATATAAGGATAAAATAAATTATAGGTATAGTAAGGTGAGTTTTACTAAATAAAATGTAACATCACCAAAATATAATTTTAGTTTTCAATAAAGATAGCTGTCTCCACTGAGGAATTCCTGTGATGAACCTACCATCAGACATATAAATATTTTGTTCAGATACCAGTCAAAGAATTGAAAGAAACCGCCAAAATCAGCTATAATAATACTAGAAAAATCTGAAACTATTAAAATATAAATTAAATTCCAAAATAAATCCACAATATTTTACCTGAGAGGTAAGATTATATTATTAAGCTTACTATAGTAAATAATGATTTAGGAAAACTTCTCAGATATTTCAATATAAATAATACGAAACACAATATAAAATCTAAATAAGAAAATCAAGTTTTATGTACGCTGTAATTAGGTCGTCTAGATAGCTTATATTATATCTCTAATTAGTTGTCACCGGCAGCTTCATTAGCGCTAACTAGCTACGCTCTGCGGGTTTGTTTGTGCAAAATTATACGCAACAATAAATTATCATAAGTGAGATTCTCTATGGAAAATATCGTTAACGGGTTTTTAAGACGTCTCTTCCTATGCCTTGGAAAGCGGGACTTAAAACATTATAATAGGTTTCAAAAGGTTTAATATGTTAAAACAAACAAATAAAACCTTAAATCCATTATAAAAAAATTATTACTCTTTTTTTTTATATAACCAGAGCTGGTGCTTTTCTCGTTCACCGAATAAGTATCGTATTAAAGGTACACTGCCACAGGAACCAAACTTTCAAACTCGTTTTAATTTTCTATTTATAAATTTCTAATTGCTATTATACGTGGGTAACACTGAACATGTTTAGAACTGGCCAGTTAGAAACATTGCACATGAAATTTTTTTATATTTCAATTTTAGAACTCTTTAATAACCTTATGTAGTACATTGCATTCATTTGTCATTTGTTTTTGTGAATTGGCGGCAAATCTTAAACTCAGTTACTCCAGACTGGTATGTCAATTGCTGTTTGCCTGTTGTCTTGGAAAAAATTCGACAGCAGCGCCCTCGAAGCAGGATCCTCTTTCACCACGACAATGTTTCACCGTACTCCACAAAACGATCTGTTGAATATTTGACTATGGCAGGTGTCGAGATAATGAGTCATCTTGACGTGGCACCCTGCGACTTATATTCAATAACTGAAGATAAAATTCGAGATATTTCGCTTTATGAGCCCTGAAGCTGCGGTGAAAGCGTACGAAAATGCCATAGATAATAGACCTCTAAGGAAGAATGGGCTCACTGCTTTCTCAGTGGTTCCATCGAAGGCGTGTTGAGGAGAACGGAGATTACTTCGAAAAGCAATAAAAGTATTGGCAACTTTATATATTAAGCCGTTTTTCATTTTCTAAACATTTTCAGTGTTACCTAACAAGGTAAATTGTATGTTACAACTTACCTCTTGCATGATATTTTTTTATATTTTTGATTGCCTGAACAAGATAGCTGCAATACATAATTCGTTAAGTATTTAGAAATAAATAATTACTGAACAAATAGCCAGAAGGCTTTTAGTCGGAGTATCAACACAAAGTTCGTATTTGAACTTCTTCAATATAAATACGTCTCTTGAAGTCTTGAAACTTGAAGTTTCGAGTTTACTCTAACTTGTAATGGACCAAGTGTCGTTATCGAACTTACTTGTTTAATTATGTTTAAAATTCGAATGTTTCATATCTCTAAAAGTTAAATTATACTATAATAAAATAAAAAAGCCTTTTAATTCTTACAGCTTATAAAACAAGAAGTTGGAATAAGTTAGTTTACTTACATTCTATTGTAAGTTTTGTTGGTAATTAAATTTGTATCCTACATTTCATTGTGTTAGTTTTTCCTTAACCCTTCTTTTAAACTATTATTCTTCACTCTGTAAGAACTCCTCTGTAGGTGAAGGCCTCTTCCAAAGATAGCCAGTCCTCTCTTGATTGGGCTACTTGAATTCCGTTGGAACCAGCTGCTTTTTTGATGTCGTCTTCCCAGCCACAGGTCTACCTCTCTTTCTTTTTCCCTGTCGACCATGTGTGCCCCGTGGAAATGAATATTAGCGGACTCGACTGACGTTGTCCTGTATTATTATTCAAGCGACTAAACAGTATATGAAAGTAGCAACTGCAGCGCCATCTGCCGGGCTTATTTGTGAATCAAAAGCCCTGACTCCACCCAAGCGCGTATAAAAAAATATTCAAATATAATAATTTAAAAATACATGAATTACTGAGGGCAAACCCCGGGATACAGCTAGTAAACAGTAAATAACGTATCTTAATTAAATATTAAGCTGTAATTGTTAGTATTAAAACTCTAGGGGTCTCTGATGCGGTTGAAACTATCTGAGATGATTTTAGTAATATCTGCTCACCAAGTTGATATCCCAAGAGTATGGGCCTCAATGCAGAGGTCGTGTGTTTGAATCAGGTTTGTTAGCCAAATACTTTTCAATCTATGCACGATTGATACTTAAAAGTATGTAAAAATCGTTGCACTTTATCTCGAGTGTTCCCAATATCATAAATCCCGTACGAAATCAGACTCACATGACTGAAACAGCGAGAAAGGCGAATACATCCAAAGCACTCGCATATCAGGAGAAATCTCGCCTGGGTTGTTTATCTTCACTTGTGCATCCATTTGCCTTGAAGGCATTCTCATGTAGCAAATATATGCATATTTTCTCAATACTCTTTGCCTTACATTTTCCGTGAGAGACCAAAATATGCAGGTATTTCGAAGAAATAACATAACAGAAAAAGCATATAAACAACTTGGCTTCGTCAAACGTGTATGCAAATCTTTCAATAACATAAATTGTATAAAATGCCTGCTTTTGTTAGGAGCACACTGGAATATGCAAGCATTGTTAGGTCCCCTAGTTACAAGAAATACATTGAAGCAATAGAGAACATTCAAAAAAAATCCTTAAGTTTTTAAGTTTTAAGGATTTCCAAAAGTTTAGTAGCTACTTGGATTCCTGCAAGTACTTTGGTATTGAATCCCTTGAATGTAGACGTAAACAATGTGACCTTATATTTTTACACGCTATTTGCAATGGTTTAATTGACTGCCCAGATATGTTATCGCTTTTACTTTTTAAGACCCCTTCATCACCTAATACAAGGCAAATCTAATTATTTACGAAACTCGGTTATGTATCGCATACCTACAGATTACAACATAAATTACCAGCAAATCGATATATTTAATGTGACTTAAAAATTCTTAAAAAAATATTTAAAAAACTCAGGTATCTTTTACTAATAATGGCTTTGTTTGTTCCTTCATATTAGATATATATTTTAATCTACCAATCAATCAATCTTACAACTGTGCTTTGTAAAACTGTGCTTTATGTTTCTGTTTATATGTGTATTCCGTTTTGGCTTTTGTGTGTAATGTAATTGTTTGGATATGGTTTAGTGATTAGCTGTAGGAATACTTAAATAAAAAAATAAAAACTGTATAAATAATCCTTAATTAATTCCGCATAAGATAATAAAAGGATCCTATTGAGTTCTAAACATTCCACCTTGGTGGCCCAGGCACACGACGGAACAAAACCTGCTGATGTAACAATGTCTTTTGTTGCAGAACCATTCCACTGTACATACGAGTAGTATGTGACACTGGTTGAACGCATCACAGTCAAAACACAAATTTCAATATCAATTTTAATCTGTGTGTGTTTGTCAGTTCATTTAAGAAACCGCCATGAGGTCTCCAAACTTTATTATCACATTAGGGAAATACGCGTCTTTATAGGACTTTTAAGTTATTTGCCGTTCTAACAGCTGGTAGCGAGCTTGCGGGCCTTCTGGCAGTCCTAGTGTCCATGGGCAGTCACTTAACATCACGTGAGTATGCGGCCGTTTGCCTCCAGTAACATAAAATAATACTAACCAAAATCCAGCTACTAACTATAGCAAGGAAACTTACATGACTAAAAATAACTAGTATTCAGTGTGATAAAGAAAAATAATTACACGAAATAGATAATAAATGGTATAACAATGGTAAGATAATACAATGTGAAATTGATGTATGAACACCTGTCTGGCGAAATAGTTTTATGATAAATGATGAAATGTTTCGAGAGATGGATGGTTAAAAATATTTGATACTGTTTCTGGGCTTACAGTTTGTATTGTGATTGGGTTAAATATATGTATATTAACCTTATTATACCAAATCGATATGTATAACATTTTCATGTCTCCGATTTTATGAATTTCCTTCTATAGGTCAGAAAATAGGTCGTAAACTTCGTTATTCCCAAATGATAAGGGTGGCCACACAAAACCTTTTCAAATAACAATGGTTATTTCTTGGACAATTTCTTTAAAACATAGGCCCTAATCTTCATCATTTTACCACAAATTTAAATAATTTATAAGGCAGTACAATGCTTGCCCAACAAATTAGTTTAGTTTACAAATTTTGCTTACCAAAATGTCTGTATGAGATCAATTAGCATGACTGACATTGGAAATATTTGAACTGGCTGCGCCTCGCGTTATTTACATGTCTATTCGATCCTACATAAGGAACTGTTTAACGTAATGATACTTTTTATTTAAACCAGCAGCTTCAAATTATTATTTAGGGCCTGTTTCACAATGTCCGGATAAGTTGCAAATAAGCTATTTAATACTTATTGGTAGGATAAACAGTGTTTTTGCGTTTCACGACTGTCAGATAGAGCTATTAGTCATGAAACGCGAAGTATCTTATTCGGAACTTTTATCTTTCGAATAATTTATGTGTTGCATAGCTATTTGGTACTTTATCCATACATTGTGAAACAGGCCCTTAGTGTGTCACATCTGACTTATACGTCAACATATATGTTTTATATTCACGAACACTAACGATTTCCGTGGTATTTGGAATCGAAATGGCGGTCAGGCCCACTCTATATAATTTCTATACAGGGGTAACAATACCGAAAACACCGTTCAATTAATAATGTTAAATTAAATTAATTTCGTTGCTCGTAGCGTGTTTTAATTAAACTTTTTCGCGGTTTCGACAATTTTGTACCAGCCTTTTGTTTGCTATTTGAATAATTTAACGGTTTAACGTATATATTTAACGAGCAATGTTGGCCTAGTGGGTTTAGCGTGCGACTCTCATACCTAAGGTCGTAGGTTTGATCCCCGGCTGTGCACCAATGGACTTTCTTTCTATGTGCGCTTTAAACATTTGCTCGAACGGTGAAGGAAAACATCGTGAGGAAACCGACATATCTTAGACCCAAAAAGTCGACGACGTGTGTCAGGCACTGGAGGGTGATCACCTACTTGCCTATTAGATTTAAAAATGATCATGAAACAGTTACAAAAAAAAATCTGATGCCAAGACCTAAAGAAGTTGTAGCGCCACTGATTAATTATATTATATATTTACAATAGCGATATACGTTGAATTTTAATGATACGCGTGTAAAATATTGCTTAAACTCTGTATTATTATAGTGCCTGACTGTATGTATGCATAAAAATAAATTTGTACTTCGTAATAATACCAATAAGGAGTTAGTTGATCTGTGAGGACCCATTTTGGAGCTGAAATCTTTTTGAGTGAGCTTGTCTGTTTGTGGTCAATATACAGTTTTTCTAATGATGTAACAATTAAGCCGATGTTACGTTCCTTTTTTCAAATATGTCGTTCATTTTATCCGTAACGAGACGACCAGACGATGTGCATCTTTCAAACTAACAATCTTATAGCAATAAATGTTCGTAAACAATTTTTAACTTGTGTTTCAGTTTTTTCATTCATTCATTCAGTTTTTTCAAGTCATTTTGTTGATTAAATAAAAACGGATTTAATTCTCTTCGTCTTTATTAATTCTTACAGAAATAAAAACAAATGAATTACAGCTGGAAACAAGGTTTTATTTTTTTGTTTCTTTTTTAATTAATCCTATTAATTTCGTCAAAAACCAGCCAGTGGAACGAAATTAAAGACTTTTCACCAAATAATGTGCGGGGATCATTTCCGCTCACAACTAAAATTGTGACGATGGAATTTTCCGACAGTGTCCAAAATAGCATGATTATATTGGTGATATTATTATAATTTTACATATGGAGTTAAAACTGTTGTATCGTAATCTATAATTATCAAAATGTTTCTCTGCATTCATAATTGGAAATAAATATGTATTATTTTATATTTAAAAGCTATTCTAATCTAAACACATCAGATAAATACAGGAAAACAAAACTTATTTATTCATATAAGTTTATTATTGTACATTATTTCTATAGATTACGTTTCAACTTTGCAAACATAAAAAAATGTTTTTAATATTTGTGTCGAGCGTGATTTTAATTCGGCACAGCGCTAAGATGTATATTTCGATGCAATACCAATTTTATTTCTTTAAATTTGTTTCAGACCGTGAGTGTCCGGAGTTAGAGCAACCGGAAATAGGGAAAGTGTCGCTGACAGGACGACTCTTTGGAGATAAGTTAGTTAATTATCCATTGAGTATTTATTTTTATTTTTTTTGCAACAGACCTGCTTGGTCCGCCATAAAAGGCAACTTTCGCAGCCTGTGGACACTAGTACTGGCTAACGTCGATTGCACGCTAGTCAAATTATGTTATTTGCGTTTATAGTTGTTATAGAAGTTTTATGTAATTGTGTCTATTATTTTTCTAGACTGTTGAATGTGTTATAATTTTCAGGGCGGTGTATTCCTGCCCCCACGGCTACCACGTAGTTGGTCTGCAGAGTAGGAACTGTCAAGCCGACGGCAAATGGGCGGGACAGCCTCCCGCTTGTAAGGAGAATAGTAAGTATTTTTGGCTTTTAAATTTAATTGTCTACAAAAGTCTGTTTTTTGCGTCTACTTTCGAAGCTTACCCAGTCGTGCAATACAACAACAACGGTTTATTAGAACGTTAGTTTATTAAATCCGATACATGATAAAACTAAAGATGGATATGTTAAGTATATATAATATACAGTACAGTTTGTCAGTCAGTGGACTGTGAGAGACGTATTAAAATCTATTTGTGAATGCTGCGGCAATTCTTCTTGATACAACTAGAACAAGACCCCTAAAGAGAACTAAACCGTTTGAGTCAATAAGCCTTGTGTTGTGAATATAGATACGTGCAAGTACGGTATCTCGAACATACGAGTGTCAAATCATTATAGAACTCCAATGAACATTACCTTAGTTAAAGCTATTTACTCGTAATGTAGAAAATTAAAACAACATAATATTATTTATTGTAGACCCGTAGTTCCCAACTTGGAGCCCACACCCCACAGGGGGCAATTTGATTGATAAGGGCGGATTTTTGAAAATCAATTTGAAATTTGAATTTCACTTTTATATGTTTTGAAAATTTTAGCCCTCTGTTTCGTTAGCAATTATCCTAGTAATTTCTTCCTAAAACCCATCATTTAAGTTTCTTAAGTGAAAAATTAAATTATTAATATAAAAATGGTATTTTTAGAATCAGATTCAACCCTAAATTTGACTTGATCATGTTACTCTATAAAGATTTCAATATATAATAACAGCGGGTTCTATATCAGTACTCGACAGACGATCGTGAGGTTAGCTACGAGTCGGAGTATTAAATTGTGTTGCTTTTGTTAGGAAAACTTGACAGCTAATCGAGTAAAGGTTCACTTCCCGTCACTATTCGCTTAGCTCCGTCTCTATCTTCCTTTAAATTTCTGCTGTACAAACATTACCTGTCCACGTCATATCCCTAACTTGCGTACTAACTACTAACTGATGTGAGACTGATCTTGAATTAAATTATCATGATTCATAAGCACTTTTTACTTTTTGTTTCGTTTGTTTTTTATTAATACCTTTTTTGTTCCTGTTAAGTTCTTTTTTCTTGTCGTTATATATGTAATATGTATTTTTGCACATCTATCTATATCTATCTATCACTTGCAACCTACCGTATGAAATACAATAATTTTTTTTTCTTTTACTCACAGTGGTTGCCTAGAAGAAATCGCTTGAAAGCGATAAGGCCGCCGGTTGCCCTCATTTTTATTTAATTATTATCAATGTTTTATATTGTAACGTGACGAAGTATTAATAAATAAATAAAGGGTTGCATATATAGGTATAGAAAATACATACTAAAAAAACAGAAAATAAGGCAAGCCGAACTTTTCAGGCTTGTAAGTATTTGCCATGATAGCAATACATAATCTGCATTATGTACGATACATACGATATCCTTAACCTACATAATAATAATAATTTAAAATGAATAAATAGATATTTCATTCAAATTTAAATAGGTAGGGTACCCGAGGTAGTGTTCTTTTAACGCTGGCAGCATATCCTCGCTCTATTGCGATAGTTATTCATTGAGCGAGGGAAACACCAGCTTTTTAGTGCGAATTGCAGTTCTTTGTATATTTAAAAATTATTATTAAATCTATTATTACGAGCGATAATATTACAAAAATAGAGTTGTCTGAAACAAACTCTTCATATCACTTGTATATAAATTAAGATATTTAATTCGTTTACAAAACAAGTATGATTCAAATAATAACTTTATTACTAACATTTTAGTGCGATTGGGTGTCGGTTATATAATTTATTAGATTACATACATTATTTTTATTACATTAATATCGTATAAGGGTCTTATCTAAATAACCATTAATTAAATAAAATTCCAGTCTATTGCCTCCAACCACCGACCATTCCTCATGCCCGTCACTCTGCACTGCCAGAGCAGGCCACCTTTGACCTGGACGCGACTGTTCAGTACAATTGTCATACCGGGTACGTCACCAACGGCTTCCCTAGAGCCAAATGCCTGGCTATTGACAGCCAGGCGTCATGGTATGGGCCGGATATTACTTGTGAACGTAAGTTTGTGAACCCTTATTATCTTCCTATGTTATCAATTAAAAAATACCATACCTTATTAGTAGATCATTTTAAAAAGGTTTTACTTTAAAAAAAGAAAAAATATAGAACAGGGGCAAACCTTATCTTTTTCTCTTATTCACCGGTATTTCGTTACAAATAAAATAAATCAGTGGTGTTACAACCTTTTTAGGTCTAGGCCTCAGAATTTCTGTATCTGTTTCATGATCAATTATCAATCTAATAGGCGAGTTGATCAGCTCTTGTACCTGACACACGCCGTCGACTTTTTATGTCTAAGGCAAGCCGGTTTCCTCACGATGTTTCCGTCACCGTTCGAGCGAGTGTTACATGTACTCATAGATAGAAAGTCTATTGGTGCACAATTTGGATGATTGAAGGCACAGGCGCGAGAGTTGGACGTTGAAGTTAATACTGCTTATCGTTATACGCCCGAACCCAATAATGAATCCACAATCTCAGATTGAAAATAATCTGACATCAGACCGTGACAGTCGATCGATCTCCTATCTGCATCTGATATTGGCACAGTTGAACTGTCATTTTTATACAAAGGTCTATCCACATACACCGATCTTACCCACCATGGATACCTTGTACTGACAGATGGCTATTACAATCCGGCGTATGGTTATTGGAACACTTTTATCAATATAGGAATAATTTGTCTATCTAGATGGTCAAAAATGGATTGACATAGGTTATTGGATTTGGGTGATAAATAGAAAACGTTTATTCAGCCACATCAAGTAACATTTAATTTGACATTCTTAGTTATAAATTTAATTACGTAAAGTCTAATAACACTTGAATTGGCTTCTATTAGAGTATCTTTACATTACCCAGCCCGTTCTTGCGGTGAGCCTGGTGAAGTTCCCCATGGTTGGGTAACAGCCGACTGTCACACCTTCGGGTGTCGCGCTGTGGTGCAGTGTGGTCAGGGCTTTGAGCTTGTTGGAAAGGCGGAGCGTTATTGCCAAGCCGATGGAGCTTGGGCCCCGAAGGAGCTTCCTACGTGTGTTCGTAAGTGTTTCCAATACCAACTACGTTCTTTAGATAATTTGCATTTAGTGATGAGGCCAGCTAAAGCGGAGATGTTTTTATTTTTGAAACACACATAAAACACATTGAAACAGAAACATAAAGCACAGTTTTACAAAGCCCAGTTTTAAGATTGATTGATTGCTAGATTAAAATATATATTTAATATGAAGCTACAAACAAAGCCATTATTAGTAAAAGATACCTAAGTTTTTTAAATAATTTTTTAAGAATTTTTTAGTCACATTAAATATGTCGATTAGTCACATTAAATATATCGATTGAATTTATAGCAGTTTACTTTTTATTAACCTAATTGCGAAACTCTAGGTTTTGTGGATGGACGTTCGCTCGGTGAATAGTTTATAGTCCGAAAAAAATATTTTTATTGATACAAACCTTTTCAGATGATGGATACAATAGACGTTGTATTTTAGTTAAATAAAAAATTATGGGTAAAAATCAACGAAATATTTTTAGATATCAATAGTAATTTTAGGGTGAAAATTCGGCTGGCTCATCACTAAATTTCTTTTCTATGGCATTGCTTCGTGACAATGTAGTTGCCGACTTGGACCTTTGGAATGTGCATGGTTTTAAAATCTCGTTCGGTGACTAGCAGCATGGCGCTTTCTCTTATCATGGCTATCATCAGCAATACCATTGTCATGACGCAATCTGGTACCCACTTTGTATTGGAGACTTGCTGCTTCCTTTTATTTGGTTGGCAATAAAACGTTTAGGATTTTTAACGAATTTCATATTTGACAATTTTGTTAACAAAAAGTAATCGTTTTTATATAACCTATTAAACATTATTATTGAAACGATACAAAGACGTTCTAAAATCTATGTTTCTCGTAAAAATATTTTCGTTATCCAGTACAAAGTGTGATATAATATATTGTGTTAATTAATAATTTTAAACCTTCTTTTTTCTCCTTTCCTGCTGCTGAACAGAAGGAGAGAAGGGGACAGTTTGAATCATTACATATAGTAGTTTTTGAACCCATAGAAATGTTATCAGAATTAAACTTAGTATCAGAAATATGGCCATGGTAAAAAAGATTTTTAACTGCCTCTCGCCTAGTAGATCGGTAGCCAAATATTGTATTAGAATAGTAGACGAATAAATTTTAAAAACAACTATCCGTTTTTTATTTCTGCATGTTGCATGAGTTTATTGTAACTTCAAAGTATTTTTTCTTTGAAGTGGTTTTTAAGTATAACGCCATCTGTTGGATTTTAATGCGACGCTGTCGCCATCTAGTGGTCACGCAGGTGCAGTGTCCTCCCCCTGAGGCCCCGAGGCATGGAAAGGCTGTGTACACCTCTTGCGCTTATAACTCGGTGGTATCGTATGAATGCAAGTATGGATACCGACTGGTTGGAGACGCTACGCGGCGTTGCGGCGCTGATAAGAAGTGGTCGGGAACACAGCCCCTTTGCAAAGGTACATACATATCAAATCAAATCAAATCAACATTTATTTATTCAATTTAGATGCGACATAAGGCATGCTTATGAATGTCAAAAACGTTTACAAAATTCGCGAAAGAGCAAAACTACCAGGAGGTCTTGTCATATACATCAACATACTGTCTATATTTAACCAGTTTGCCTGACTATACATATATACTATACACATTGGTTGGCAATTGCGCTACACTTAAAATACCTATTTCTATTTTGGGGAAAGAACCATTTTAGGAAATTGAATAGGGATTACCATCGTGGGATGGTAATACCTATTATTATATATTAATATCCATATAGACTGAAAATTACAAGTTGAGATTACGATTATGTAATTAATTATTGGCGTTACACTCGACCGTCTTATTTAAGTGGTTGATTTTTGCACCTGTAAATGAACTCTTTTGGGCCTTCTGGCAATGTGAGCTTAAATAGTTGCTTTAATACGTAATAATACAAGTAATAGTACAAGCATGCACATTACAAGAGCAGATTTGCAGAATGGACATAAAACTGCAAAATACGTCAAGTTCATTTAGTAGAAATATTACCCTACAATTGTTAATAAATGTCAGTTTACAATTAAATTTCAAATTAGGTATTGCAATTACCATTTTCATTACTCTTATAAAACAACACAATATTTTTGTCCTAAATTTTTGTCGATCCAGAAATAAATTGCGGGCATCCCGGCCAGCTATGGAACGGGTGGTTGGAGAATATATCATCGGGCACTGGTCTGGGGGCTTCCATCATCTTCAGATGTCAGGATGGTATGAGGATGGAAGGGAATGGTTCTGCGATCTGCCAGAGCGACGGTACTTGGAGTCATCCGTTGCCAATGTGCTTGGGTAAGTTTATTTTGACACTGATCAGGCAGTATCTAGCTAAAGTTAAATGAAACTCAATTCCGTATGAGAAGCTTATGTATTTTGATAATTATTTACTTATATAGTAATTGTACTTATTGTTTTATTAAATAACTGATAACCGAATAAGCAGCCTATAAATCAATTTATCTGGTTACTTACCGTAAACGCACCACGGCAAATCCATAATAATGAGCCTTAATTTTTTTTTAAGTGCCTTTTATGA
The DNA here is from genome assembly GCA_028984075.1 of Pieris mannii. NCBI lineage: Eukaryota > Metazoa > Arthropoda > Insecta > Lepidoptera > Pieridae > Pieris > Pieris mannii. The sequence goes on from CM054780.1 coordinate 2,786,518, forward strand.
TTTGGATGAGCTTATATGTTAAAGCTAAGATGCGGTCCCCGTCCCCAAGAAAGCCTCCTCCAACTTTTCCATTCTAATTTATTTTTTGCCATTAAAATTCAATTTGCCAGGTATCCAATCCTTTCGATCGTCAAAAAATTATGTATAAAATAGTTTTAATTTTACATTTAGTGCCAGTTCTTCTGGGAACTGGCAGTAAATGTAAATTTAAAACTACTTAATATACCATGGGTGGTATACCTTTCTGAACATCTTTCGTGTAGTATTCATGCAACTATCCCATATTGACAAATAAATTACTATTAGCAACATAAAATCTTTGATTTGTTTTCGTAACTACACCTTTGTTACGTTGCCAGCGCCCTGCGTAGTGCCGCATGTCTCTCAGGGTAGCGTCGTGCTGATGGAAAATAAAACAAGTGAAAACGACACTCAAGAGCACACACAGATAGTTCGTAGCTCTACTATGGTCCAACATGGTTAGTACAGAATCATAATTTATAAGTTAACTAGCAGACTCAGCCAAGCGTTGCTGTGGCCAAGGTTTTTGTTATATTACATAGTTGTAAAGTATTCTAGGGAAACGGTAGGAGAACCCATCTGAAACGTTGGTACATTTAACACAACGCCATCTGTTAGAATTGTATCAAATAATAAACAAATATTTGCAATAGAATAAAATTGCGACTATAATTAAAGATCTAAGCTATCCTATCTCTTAAGTTGGACCAGACTGCTCACAGTGAGCCAATTTAATTTAAAATCGGTTAAGTTTAGGAGTCCATCGCGGACAAACATCGTGACAGGAGATTTATATATATTAAGATGGCACAGTTAACATTTAGGTGCTGTTAGTATATATAGATAAATAAAAGAAACACAAGTAAATCAAATAATAATCACTACAATCTGGTCACTTTGGTTCTTTTTTTATAGAACAGGGGGCAAACGGGCAGGAGGCTCACTTGATTTTAAGTGATACCGCCGCCCATGGACACTCTCAATGCCAGAGGACTCACGCGTTGCCGGCCGTTTAAAAATTAAAAGTTTCTTCCTGAAGGAATGAGTTCTTCCTTCACCGTGCGAAGGAGTGTTACTTACAACCTAATGGCACTAGGCCAACATATACCATTATATGTTTACATTTCAGAATAGAGGCTTTAACTGATGCCTTAAAGGTTATAAAAAAAATATTGCATATGTATTTTATTAACTTGTAATATATTTCGCTGATTTGAAGCGATTAATATTAGCCAGAACATTTTTTGAAGTGAAAACTTCTTTAGCGGCGTTGTACACTTTTTTTGGAATGGGTAAAAAATGTGAAACTCGCGTCCTGCCACGACACCTTATCGAAAATTCATAAGACGGATGGAGAGAAGACAGCTGGCGCGGCCTATTTAATGTAATATTAATTGTCATGTTTGCATACGATAAATCAATATTATATTCTCCATATAAATGATAGTATTTTTATACCGATAATTAAAGCAATTCGTGCAAAATTATTCCCTAACCATTCCAAAATATGAAAAGTGTACAACGTTAATATTCAAGTTTTCACTTCTGCCGGCACTTCTGCCGGCACTTCCGTAGTGCAACCCGTCATTTTTGAAGTGAAACTTCTTTATAACATTTTTTCGTTACGCGTGACATTCTTCCGTTACGCGCCATCTTTTTCTTATCCCCACCACGAGTGATTCGAAGTATACTTTCTCCAGCGGAGTAGGGATTGGTATATATATATATATATTTATATATGGAGTTATTTATGGAGTTTTCGCTCGGTTATTAAATTTTGTGGAATGTAAACAATATATTTCGTATTTCAGTTACCATAAGCCATTAATAACACAAATATATAATAACGACATCAATGATAGTAATAATTCTATTACAATTAATGAAGTACCATAATAATCTTTGTAGTAATAAGCTAAAATGAAAAAATTGTAGAATTTGTATTTATGTCTATGATAATAAAAGCCTTTTATTAAACTTTATCTAATTTAACTTTATTTAACCAATTTCTGTAAAGTTGCATATAGTAAATTATTTTTTGAAAAATAACGTCATAAAGAAGTTTCACTTCTTACGAGTGTACGCTAGTACACACACACTTTTTTTTTAATGATGCTTGATGCCTAATAAATATAATCTAAACGTACGTACGCATTATTCTAGGTGAAATAATCGTAGTAGAATGCGAGAAAGACTACGAGTTTCCGTCTACTAACGCTGCGATTACCTGCAACAATGGAACTTGGACCCAGATACCACGTTGTCAACCAGCCAGGTACAAAATTTACATTCCTGGAAGGAGTGGTACCAAGGGGCCCGGAAAATAAGGATTTTCGGTTTACTTCTATTTTTTTTTAAGAGTTCATACGGTCCAAATGACTGAAAAGTGTTTTCGGATTTATCAAATAGCGTTTGTTGTGGTTTAGCCTAACTGTTAAACATATTACAGTAATAACATGTTAGTACAACATATTGTTAAGAAGATACAAGATATATGTTGAGTAACATTTATTTCATAACTATCTTATGATATTACGTATATAGACGACAATAGTTAGTTTGACATATGAAAGACACGTTACGTTCCCATATTTTATAACATTAGACTATTTGTAAACCCCGCTTTTACAAGATTGTGGAACTTTTGTCTTCAAATAACGGGAAAAACAGTTATTGTTTTGAAACACAGTAATCTTTAAAGGAACAGACGCCGAAATGTCTGCCCAAACAAATATTACGAGACGGACAATATTCAAACTAATCTTTTTCATATAGAAGAATGTAGAATGTAGAATGTAGAGACTCCTTTTCCGCACTTAGACTCTTAGCAGGTCCGTTGTGCGTGAAGTCCTGGCTAACTAAGCCAGCCTAACTCCTTCCAGAAGCACAGAAGCTTCCTGGGCACTTCGCAGGCTTCTCGGAGCGACCTCACTGTTTTGAGGATTTCTGTACGTTGTTTAGCCACAGCCTCGCATTCCAGGACTACGTGGGTGACTGTTTCCTCTGCGCTGAGACAGCCTCTGCACACGGGGCTATCTGTCACGCCTAGGACAAACAGATGTTTGTTGAGGAGACAATGGCCCGTGATTGTACCTATCATTGTTCTGAGACTAATTCTGTTAAGGTTTAGTAGCTGTTTTGTCATTTTTGGGTTAGCTGCCGGCATAGCCATTTTGGATTGCCTACAGTCCTCACTTCGTGACCAGCGTTGTTGCTGGAGTTCTTCTGATCTTTGGCGAATCCATGCTCGCACCTGCGAGAAGGGCAAGGGCAGGAGAGGATACGGGCCAGCAGGCAATATGTCCGAGCCTCTTCTCGCAAGTTCATCGGCAGCATCATTGCCAAGAGATCCACTATGTCCTTTAATCCACTGTAGGGTAACCCTGTTTGTCAGGGCTATTTCCTCCAGTGCATTATGACATTCTAGTACCAGCAAATTATTTGTCGTTTTGCTTGCTAGTGCCAACAGCACAGACGCACTGTCGGATACAAACTTAATGCAAAAGTTGTTTACTCTTAGTCGCTGCACGACTCTGGCTGCTTCTGTCAGGGCGACACATTCGCATTGAAAAATCGAGCTGTGCGTGCCTAGAGATAAGTGTGTGTTAATGTTGAGATCCAAGGAGAATATGCCAGCGCCGGAGCCACGCCCTGTTTTTGAGCCATCAGTATATATTCGAAGCTCATTCAGGATCGATCGATCACATTTCTCTTCTTTCATTTGGACCTGGTATTTCTTGTTTATTATATGTTGGTTAACGATCCTATCGCATGGCGCGGCTATTAGAGGTTGGTACTCTATTGCCCTGTTGAGAATCGCTGTGTGTGCGCTATAGTGATTTTTGCCCCATAGATCCAATATCATAAGCCTAATGGCTGCTAATGCTGCCTCCTGCTGTATGTGTAGATCCAGGGGTACAATTTTTAGGGCCAACTCCATTGCTGCAGTTGGTGTTGTTTTCATGCAACCACAGGTAGCCGATAGAGCGAGCCTTTGGAAGCGCCCAAGTTTCGTTATTGTCGTTTGTAGTTCTGTTCTCGGCCACCATACCAGGGCACCATAAGCTAGCATTGGCCTTATTACGGCAGTGTATAGCCATAGGGTGATTCTGGGTGATAGGCCCCATTTGACGCCTAGCATCTTTTTGCATTGATAAAAGGCGATCGTTGCTTTGTTTAGTTTATGTTCAAGGTGTTTGTTCCATAGCAGTTTACTGTCCAGAATCACACCTAAGTATTTAACACTTTCTTTTAGTTTTAGTTCAGTGTTGAAGAGTTTCGGTAGCTTGTGAGGTCCGAGAACTCTCCTGTTTGTAAATAGCACTAGTTCCGTTTTTAATGGATTGACAGATAGCTCGTGCTGATTGCACCATCTCTCAATTACTCTGAAAGCTCTTCCCATGAGATCGCATAAGGTGCTTTCAAAGTTTTCCGATGCTAAGATAGCTATGTCATCCGCATACCCTACTGTGTAAAGATTGATAGCATTTAGTTCTGTAATGAGCTCATTTACCACTAGATTCCACAAGAGCGGCGAAAGGACGCCACCCTGTGGGCAGCCCCTGCAGACAATGCCTCTTGTAGTGGTATTTACGGTGAACTGTATAGCTCGTTGTTTTAACATATTATTGATCCACTCTGTAAGAGTCGTTGGTACTCCACAAGATACAAGCGCTCTGGTAATGCTCGCGAAATTCGTTTTGTCAAAGGCACCTTCAATGTCAATAAATGCGCCAAGGGTTGACTGCTTTATCTTCAATGAGTTGCCTATGCGGGAAACAACGTTATGGAGTGATGATTCCGTTGATTTGCCTGAGCTGTAGGCATGCTGATTGGGATGTAAAAATCTAGACAGGGATACCCGACTACGAATCTCCAGATCTCCCAGCCTCTCCAGCGTCTTGAGAAAGAATGAAGTGAGACTGATGGGCCTGAATGATTTGGCCTGGGTATAGTCCTCTCTACCCGGTTTTGGGATAAAAATGATTTTCACTTCTCTCCATTTCAGAGGTATATAGCGGTGAGCTAAGCAGGCTCGAAATACTGGTACCAGATGGTTCACCAAGATATTCCCACTCCATCTTAGTAGACCTGGGAATATGCCGTCCAAGCCAGCCGCTTTGAATGGTAGAAATGAGTTGATTGCCCATGTTACTTTTTCTTTCGTGATTATTTTGTCAGCTACCTGCCAGTCGGAGTTGATGGTGGTTCTTTCCGAATGGGGTTGCCATGATTGCTCGTTGGTGATTACACAGCCTGGAAAGTGAGTCTCCAGTAGTAATTCACAGGTTTCAGTTTCGGTTTTTGTAAATGTTTTGTCTGGTTTTTTAAGGCAACCTATCGAGTGATGGGTCTCACTGGAGAGACACGATTTGACTCTACTTGCCTGGTTATTGTTTTCAATACTAGTGCAGAAGTGCCTCCAGCACTCCTGCCTTCTAATACGAAGAAGTTTTTTGAATCGCCGTCTTGCGACTGTGTAGTTGTCCCAGTCGGAGGGTAACATTGTGTTACTCGCTCTATTGAAAAGCTTCCTGACTTTCCGGCGGTGCCTTTCCAGCTCGGGGCACCACCAGTTCTGTTTACCCCCCCATCTTGGAATGGTGAGGGGACACGACTGCTCATAGCATGTCAGGAGTAGGGACGTTAAGTTGTTAACATGTTTATCTATGCCCTGTACGTCAATGTTTGTTGGTATCGTTAGTTTGTCTACCCCGGAGCTGACAAGTCTGTAAAATTCTTTTTCATATATTTTCCAGGTGCAAGAGAATGCCGAAATTTCCCAGAAATGGTATGGTGATAGCTCCAAAAACTGAACATGGTATGAAGGCTCGATTCAGGTGTAAGGACGGATTTGAGTTGAAGGGAAATCCTATTGTTGTATGTTCGTTTGGCACGTGGAGCGGAGAGACACCCAAATGTGAAGAGTGTAAGTACCATTTTATGATAGCTGCAACGACTGAGGGCTTCGGGTGTGTTGAAGGTCTTTGAGGGCATGGCTTTTGACTTTTCTTAAACATTTTTAATTTATTTTTTGGAAAATACGGTATTTATCGTGGTTTGATTGTAGCGAAATAAGTATTCTAACTACATATATAGTATTGAGAAGTTACCTTATAATTATTTAACATAATTTTAAATTTATCCGACGTATCACGTGCTTTACAACGTGCGTGGTCACAGTGACTGAAGACAAAAGGTGTTGAATATCAAAAATGTATTACAGCTGTAGAAAAGTTGTATTATCTGTATTTGCGTGTTGTTCTCACGAGTATGTAAGTGTGTGCTCCTATTTCACCATGCCTCCTGCTGATAGAAGACAAATCTTTGTTTTTAATTTATTGTATTATTCTTTATTACTCAATATGTCATATGGAACATGGTGTAATGGTTGCAGCTCCTTACAAACATTGTGTAAAAAAAACTTGGCGATTAAAAAGAGTGGCGGAGAGTTTATTGCCAATTCTTCTCTTCCGTTCTACGCCCTTGATTTGAGAACTGGCAGTAAATGTAAAATTAGAATCATTTAAAGTATATTTTGACGTTCATAAGTGTACATTATGTTACCTATATGAATAAATGATTTTTGATATGATTTATTTCCCCGAAGTTGGTATCGACTAAAAGATGAAGGGTTGCAGAAACCCTTCATCTTTTATCTTAGTTTACAATTATACATAGCTTCAATCGGGTAAAAAAGTGTTTTCTACAAATTGCAGTGTTCTGCCCGTTTCCGGGTTACATAGAGAACGGAAAAGTTCTTCTGGTTGGTAACATGGGACTGTACGACTATCGCCCATATGTGAAAAAGGTAAAAAATAAATAAATTACAAGGTTTTTTAAGGATTCGATACAAAATCTCATTGACCGACTGTTAAATTTACTTTGAATTATTTTTATGTTCAAATAAATCACTATATAGTAATATTACAATAACTAATAATAAAAATAAAATAAATCACTACTTTATTTTAATTATTAGTTATAGTAAAAATAAATCAGTGGCACTACAACCTTCTTGGTTCTGGTCTTCAGACTTTGTATCTGTTTCATGATGATTTGCTAATGTGATAGACAAGTAGGCGATCAGACTCATGCCTGACGCACGCCGTCGACTTTTTGGTTCTAAGGCAAGCCTGTTTCCTCACTTTATATTCATTCACCGTTCAAGCGAATGTTAAATGCGCACATAGACAGTCCATTGCTGCACAGCCGGGAATCGAACCCACGACTTCAGAGATGAAGGTCGCACGCTGAAGCCACTAGGCCAACACTACTCATAATAATAAATAATTTTTAATTATGTTATAATAATTACGTATTTTAATTCATAAACGATCGATTTCTAGCATGGTTTATCAGCGACAAATAAAATTATATACATTTTAAAATAATATATATGAATACGATGCAACGTTAATTTATCAACATCTATCTATATATAACAGGTCGTCAACAACAAGCAGATAATGTATGAATGTGACCGAGGCTATGTACTCTCTGAAGGAGCCCCCGGCGCCACCTGTGTGGGCGGTCATTGGAGCCCCAGAGAATTACCCAAGTAATTTGCATACGACCAAACTAAAATTATGCTTTCATAACAATTTACAGTCTTAATAATAAACCTCTAATATATTTATTTAATTTTTATTATTTCACTTTATACTGATTGTTAATTCAGTTGGTAAACAGTGTGTCGAATTTAAGTTAACTACATATAATATTGGACATGTAATGTAACTATATTAATTACAAGAAAAATGTCGTTGAGTAAGGCCTCAATTACGCTTCGGGTGTTAGAATTGATTTTTTTTATCTTAAAATATTCCTTTAACCTAGGACGCTGGTATATTATAGGTGGTTGATATTTCAAGCTATATAATATTTATTTTAGGTGTACACTGTACAAACATCCACGTATTCGTTGGAGTCGAAGACGCAGATCTATCACTGACACTGAAGTACGTCACAGACGGTCAGCCTACCTCAGGCAATATTATAACAACCTTCGCAAGAGTCTTGACACCTCACAGGAAAACTTAGATCAGTTATACGAAAAATACAATCATGACACTGAGAAACCGACGCTACGACATGCAAATTTCAAAATGATGAAGAAGTTTGATTTAGACTTTGACGAAGATATGCTGGAGCCTCAAGGACCTGATGATGGAAACCTTCCCACAGCTATCTACACTGTTTATAATGTTCACGGCGAACCAATAGCACACAAGTTTTACTCCTACCAACCTGTTTACGAGCCTGAAGAAGATGAAATTGTACACGATGAAACACCAGACTACGGTGATTCTATGGAAACCGATGATTCTCAACTGACTATTCTTAAAGGTGGTTCTTTCCCTGAACATGAAGACACAAGTAATGAAATTTCAGAAAATATAAATAAACTCAAACATCAATATTTCGAAAGATATGTAGATAGACGACGTAAGCGATTTTTGAATGTTACCGACTCACCCGATCATAGTATTGAAATTGAATCAGGCACGGAAGTTAAGGCTAGGGAGAAACGAAATGTCAATTATGAAGAACATGATACGCAAAGTTATGTGAAACCTACGCAAGAGGTCTCTGGTGAAATATCTGATTATTTTCTGAAAGTAATTCCATTACAGACTCAAGTGATCTCGCCTAGTTATATTAAAGGAGCTGGAATAATACCATTGCAGCATAAGACTACAAATTCCACGGAGTTTGTTAATATTTTAGATAAACGAGATAAGAGAACAAGTAGGAAAACAGATAGACTAAATCAGACTACAGCGACAGTGCCTAAAACGTAAGTTAATCTTAAAATTTCTTGGTTCTATTATAATAATGACTAACATTTGTTAACAAGGCACAAACTTAGTAATCTATTTTACTATTTGTTACCCAATCTACGTATATGCTAACTTTCGTGAAAATATATGAAATATCCATTGAATTCTACAAACAATAAAATATCAGAAATGTGGTATTGCCTGATAATATTATTCATTTACTGTAGTGGACGAGATGGCAAGGGCGGAAGAAATCGTCAGGCAGGGTCTGAGAGTAAGTCAACTGAAGACGATGCCACAATTGAAACCAAAGAAGGTGAAGGAAATCAGAATGGAAATGAGAAAAACGGTAAAAAGGGGCGTCCTAAAAGTCCCTGTGACCCAATACAGAGTGAACCGTATGTTAATATAGAGATAGTCAAGTATGGTCGAGACCCTAACAATACATTTAGTTCTGGTAAGCTAACAGTTTTTAATACAAATTCCTAAAAAGCCCTTGTGGCTTAGAATTTATATAAAATGCGTGTAGGCTTTTAAAATCTGGAGAGAAGAAACATTTTTGTTTTGAAGATAAGGGCGTAAACTTATGTAGACTGCAGTTTAAAGTATAACTAAAGTATTTCTTAGCTAAGATATTCGTTTAAGGTACAATCGTAAGAGTAGCATGTGGAAAAGGCTATGGACTGAACCTTGAGGCGAATGCAACTGCTAAATGTGTTAGAGGGAGATGGAAGCCGGAAAAGCCTGTGTGTGAAGTTCGTAAGTAAAAAATATATCAAAAAGGTACAAACGTGCTGATGATTTCCAATATAGTCTAGTAAGTACCCACATCACAATTACTTCAACGCGATGACATTATTTCTTGAATCTCGCTTTAATATTAAATTATCTTCCTCCTCATAAGTATCAATAACTATTTTTCTATTAACACATTTATATTGTCAAATATATAGGAAGAATATAACACTGATTTTTCAAGTTCATTATTATTACATAACATATATTATACTTTTATACTAAAACAAAGTGTACCATGTAACTTGTTTTCAGAAGTACTAATGGATTACACTATACACTAGCTGAAATATAAAGACATTATATATACTAAGTCGATATATGTATAAGCGTTATTGTAATCTGTATTATAAAACTCCTAATCTTTGATCATTAGTAGTGGTTTTACATAAATCTTCAAATTAGTAGGCATGTTCTTTAATAAATTGCATTTTGATTCATGCACTTTATTATGTTTTATTTGCATAATATTTTTGTTGTTATCATTAATTTCCTGATCTGCAAATCTCTGTATTTGAATTATATTCTAAATGATAATATTTTTATGCAAAATTGTAACATTGGGTATATTATTGTTATCATGTTGTAAATGAATTTTGTTTACTGAATCAATCTCCGTTTCCGACAGAAACTGTTTAGAATTTAATACGCAAATAAAATGACGTACTCCGTTTGATTGTCATTGGTCAACAGCATCTCTAATCCAATTCAAGTCTTTCACGATCCGTTTTGACTTTCGTTTTACATTAACTGGACTGTCTTTGTCGATACTAATCATTCATTTAAACCCATTACATTTCAAATCATATAAATATCTTTTTAATCGGAATACTGACACAAATTTCTTGTGCGTGACTTTTATTAAATACCCTCTTTCCAGTACCATGCCACGTGCCTCCCACTGAGTATGGAATCTACACTATGTCTCCAAACGGGAACTTAGGCAGTCTTATTGCCGGCACCAATAGAGATGATGACAGAGAGCTCAATGAAACAGATCCAGTTCCTAATGGACAGATAGTACATTTCTCCTGTGAATATGGGCAAGTATTTTGAAACAGCTGTACCATAGACGACATTTCAGAGACCTACAATTATTTCTTATACAACAATTTATCAGGCAATTGATTTTAACCTATTATAAAAATCCTTTTTCAGATATAATGTACAAGGACCGACAAACTTGCGTTGTTGGCTTGGTGAATGGGCAGTCACCAGTATGCCTGAATGTGTGGCAGGTAATTTGATTTTTAGTTCTAAATTTAAAATCTCCATTGTACATAAATAATATAGATAACGTAAAATTATTTTAGCATAAATAAAAAAAGGTTATACAATTAAATCTTTATACAGAATCACTGTTAATAAGATAATATATACTAAATGATATTTATATTTATAGCTCCGTGCGAACTGCCCCTGCTAACAGGCGCGACATACGAGGCTGGCTATCGGGCGGGTCTAACAGTTGCGCACGCGTCATCTGTTGGTATATCCTGCGAGCCTGGACGTTCACCACCCGCAACACTCAACTGTCATTTGGGCAGATTACAGCCAACTGTACATGAGTTTTGTAGATCGCAGCGTAAGTTATTCAATTGTTTGAAACTTGGGGGTGACAAAAAATATTATTAATTTCGAAATCAAGTATGTTTCCTAAAGAAGATATAATAGTAATCTAATTCTCTGGAACATAGAATAAGAACTATATAGAATAATAAATCCAGTGTTAATTTTTATAATTCCAGTAAACGTGACACGACCCTGGATAAAATCAAATTTCCAAAGCGGCTCTGATATTGTGAGAGGAGATATTTCAGAGTTGGAACCCGATTTACAAGAAGGGGCAATACCCTGCGCCCCACCCGAGAGGTATAAAATCTCCTTGCTACAATACATGGATAAAATACACTTCAGGGCCTAAGAATCTCTCAATTATGTTAAAAAGTTATAGGATATAACCATGTATGAAAGATTCTTCGGCGAGTTATTGTAAGACGCTTTCATTGTAGCTTTCGTGGTTTGTTTGATCCCAAAAAAATTAAAGAATTATAATATTTGGAAATCCTCGCTCGCATTTCACCCGGTTAATTTGCGGACTTAATGCTAAGCATAAGCAAATTGTGCTCAACTTTGGGCGCATTTTGCTTGGTCACAGCCCAAAGTTATGGGAAGACAAAAAATAATATTTTTGCAAAGTCTGCGTTTCTTATTTGCTGGCTGGAAAGACTGAAGGGAACACAGGCGTTCAGGGATGCGAAGCCCTGGTGAGAGCCTTCTAGGTTCGGACTTTTGCTTTTATAACGTTTATCATCTTTCTAATCATCAAATTCTAGATCATCAATTATTGGACGGAGCATAGGTCCTAAACTATTAAACGTAGAACTGTGTGCGTCAGATATTAAACTATACTCATGAACTGCGTAACAACTTAGCATTGCTATTTCCTTCTTCCACAGAATTGTTATTCCCGAATCATGACTAACCTCTGTTTTTATCAACAAAAGTTGTTTTGTCTAGAAATATGTATCTCCGAAGAAGCAATGTTTGCCCCAAAAGTTGAAAAACATAGTTCTACGTTAGAGTTTTCATCTTCATCATCACCACCGGATCCGGTGATTATTCTCTATTCTTCGATTTTACTAGTTACGACCGTGAAATCCTCTGGTGGCAGGGCTTAGTTCAACTGTATCGGGAGTTTTTCGCTTTTTCCTTTCTGTCTTGGCCGAGCTTACATTTTTTTGCAATTTTTTGCAAGTGTGTAGTGCATGCTTTACAAACTTTCTTGGCTCAACGTTGCACCTTGTAGTATACCATTAAAATTTCGTACTTTTGTAGGGTACAAGGCACTTTGATATATAGAGATGGCTCTGACGTAAATGAGACATATGATATCACGGACACGTACCCTCATGGTGTTAAAATAACATTTAGTTGCATTGCATCTATAATGGGCGAAAAAACCACTTGGAAAATCATATGCGAAAATGGAAATTGGGTTGGAAAAAGTTTTAATTGTGGTAAGAACATTTACTCTTGCTTTAAACTTTTAAAAACTTTGCCAGGGATTTGTTGCAAAATTATGATATTCTCTTTGGAAGGTAAAGCTGGTCCATTTCGAGTTGTATCTGTCGGTCTGTCTGTCATTGGACCGAAGTTGAAAATTTAAACAAACTTACAGATTATACTGCTTAAAATTTTTATTTGCCAATAAAGCTAAATATAGATATGTTTCAGACGAATTAGATGCTCAAAGCGAAGAACTAATAAGCAACAACACATGCACGTTCCGTAATGAAGAACCTCACGTGGTGTCATTCTTTAATGATCTGCAGATAACGGAAACTGTTGAGTTTCCTCCCGGCGCTGTTATTGTATCCAGGTAAGTAGGATGGCGTTTAAGATTTACGAAAGGTTTCGAGAGACCTTTAAGAGAAGAGCACACCATTTCTTAAAAGCCGAAAACGTACTTTTGATCCTGCAGGCAGTGCGAGTATCTATGTATCCAAGTGCCGTGATAAGTGATACCACCACTTAACCCACTTAACATCATTTGAACCTCCTTCCGGTTTGCCCCCTGTTCTATACAAAAATAATTTATATTATTAGGAATTATTATAGTGTCCTGAAGAATTGTTTGGGGTAATTCCTCCTGCCTCGTTTCAGCATCTTACGAGCCGTATGAAATCTAAATTTCTCCAACATAACCTTGATGGCTGGAAATCTTCCAAAGTCTGTTTCACAAGGCATTTTCTTTTGGGAACTAGCGAACTGTGGAATCGACTCCCGGTGGGAGTCTTTCCTGAGTGATACGATCTCTAAACTATTCAAAATTCGAGCATACTCCTCCCTCAAAGGCCGGCAACTCACCCACTAAAAATGGATGTCTTAGGGCTGCGATGACTGCCCTTTTTATGCGTCTCACAGGCACTTGCCCCTTATTATTAAAATTAAAAGTCGGGTCGTTGACGGCCTCATGTAACATTTTCCATTTCTGATTATATTTTACATAAGATTTTTGAAAAAAAGTTTAGTGTTTGATTAAAATTATTAAGAACAAGGTACAATCCTAATGTTTTGGCAGTCAAAGGCGGCGGATATATCTTAGCGCCTTTGAGTTTTTACTTAGCAATTTGTACAATAAAAAGTTTACTCTTATCCTGAATTTATATTAAACATGATGAATTATTAAATTTCAAATAATACATAAATAGTATTGTCTTTTACTAACATAACTTTTTTTTTAAATTTTACACATTTAAAGAAAACTCTTTTTTCACGGATTGAAACTCTGTTATAGCGTGACCACCCACGCTGTAAAGCAGGCGAAACGTCGTGAAAAATTTAAAATAATTATAAGTTTATAATAATACATAGTTTCAATCCGTTAAAAAGTGTTTTTTTAAATACATAAATTTCATGCAAGTCGGATCAAAATGTATGTATTTGTGGTTTTTAGAAATATTGTTCCTTTTTAGATGCAGTGACATTGGAAAGTATGCCTTAACAGGATCGCAGAGCAGACGTTGTATTGGCGGGTCATGGGATGGAATCAAACCAACTTGCTTTGGGCTTAACCAAGAAAATGACTATGCTAGTAAGTTAATATTATACATAAAAAATAAATCGAATATAATTTTTTCAATTCAAAACAAATGGTAACACTGGAAACATATTTTCTGTTGTCGTTCATATATGAACTTGGTTATTAGTGGACATGACTTTTAGTTTTCGAGAATTTAAAATGATATGAAAGTACCTGGATGACCGAGCCTTGTTCGGAATTTTTTTTTATAAATTGTGTTTTTTGGAAATTATATTTAAGTACGAATTACATACTAATAAAATGATGAAATATGAATAATATTTTTCGATCTTACAAAAAAAGTAAGTTTATGTTTAAGTTGATAAAACACGAATAAAATAACATTTTCTAGAAATGATTCCTAGCTAGATCGATTTATCGCCCCCGAAACCCCCCGTATACTAAATTTCATGAAAATAGTTGGAGCAGATTCCGAGATTCCAATTAAGTATATATAATAATTATATATACAAAAATTACTCGTTTAAAGATTTTATTTATTTATTTATTTATTTCCAGTAAATTTTCCTATCTTAACAGTTACAACTAATGCGATAGAATTCCATTATATTACCCACACCAACTAACCTACATACAAACATTAAAAAATTAAACTTAAATTCCTAAATCTTATAACTAACAATATAGCAAGCAACTCTTGTGAACTCAGCCAGCGTACAAACAAATAGGTCCACCTCAATGGAAATTTTGTTAATGATCTGTATTGCTCGCGTGAGTGGTGCTTTGCTAACCAAGTTGGAATGTATATAAGTTTATAATAATACATAGCTTCAATCCGATAAAAAAGTGTTTTTCTTTAAACTTCAAAATACTTACGAAATCTAGCACCCCTAAGCACGGGTGCTTTTTTCGTTTTCGAACCAAATCATCGTCCTTCTTATATTAGACTTCTTTTGAAGTTGTAACAAATAAGTAATTTGCAGTGGAAAAACCCCCAACAATACTTTTCCGACATTCTAACGGACCCATAGCTCAGACAAATGATGGGAAGCTATTGGTTTATCCGGGAACTGTGCTACACATGGAGTGTCTATGGATGAGGAGGTTTGGAAACCCCAAGTGGAATGTGACTCACTTTATCCCCGAGTAAGTTCCGATATATAGATATCTTAAAGGTTAGATGCACTTAGTAGCTGGATATTATAATTTTATTCATTCCAATTTTATAATACATGTTGGACCATATGATGGTCACGCTAATTATATTGTAAATTATTGTTAAAAGACAATTCTTTACTGAAAATATTAAACATATAGGAAGTTTAACCAGCTATTTCACTAAATGCTTAGATCGAAGACCAAGTGCCTGTTTCACAATGTATGGATAAAGTACCAAATACCTATGCAACACATAAATTATTCGAAAGATAAAAGTTCCGAGTAAGATACTTCGCGTTTCATGACGAATAGCGCTATCTGAAAGTCGTGAAACGTAAAAATACTGTTTATCCTACCAATAAGCAATAAATAGCTTATTTGGAACATATCCGGACATTGTGAAACATACCCTTAATATCTTAACAGTAAACGGTATTGTAATTTTTTTTAATTTTTATTAAAATATATATTGCATAGGTTCAAATTAAAAGTTATCCAAGGTTTTAATATATTATTTTATTTATGAACACCATATACAACGTTACCAATACTTTAGTTGTTATATGGATCACTATAAAAATACAAATCTTATGATTTAGGGTAGATAAAGACGGATGATAAGTAATTAATAAAGTATTCTCACGTTAACAAAATAGTGGTTTTCTAGTTCAGAGAGGAAATATACCGAAGGCTGGAGTACAGACCCAGGGCGAGATAGTCAGCTGGAATACCGTATCAGCATTATGAACGCGGAGAAGGAGGACTCAGGAATATATCGGTGCGAGACACCTGCGAGACAGAGTCATCAGGTCGAGATCATCGTGGAAGGTAAGTTTTGTAGCTCTAGTGGCTTTGGTAAAGAGCGAATGATTCGATGATTTGATGAACAATTTCTATAACTTTGACCAGGCCTAGACAATGTCAATTGTCAACTCTATATTAGTGTATTTATGTGCAGTTCAAAGAATTGATTTAAGTAAATTTAATAGATTTATTTCAGAGAAATAAAGTTTATATGTACATTGTGTTCATATCCATGTTATCATTTATCTTTATCATCAAATAATTGAAAGCTTAGCGGCTTAAGTATAAAGACGGGATTCACTCAAACAAAATTGCAGTAACTAAAGTAGTAGTACATTTATATGTTTCTATGCGGGGCAATTTGGTATCTACTTGTTTATTTAAATAGAAGGCTGGCCATGCATCATACTCGTGAACGGGTGCTACTTGTGGTGACTGGCCGTACTTGAATTCGTGTATGCGGTGATATTAGTTGCTTTTACTGTATTTGCGTGTTGTTCTCACGAGTATGTAAGTGCGTGCTCCTATTTCACCATGCCTCCTGCTGATAGAGGACAAATCTTTGTTTTTAATTTATTTTATTATTCTTTATTATCCATGTCACATGGTGTAATGGTTGCAGCTCCTTACAAACATTGTGTAAAAAAAAACTTGTCGATTAAAAAGAGTGGTGGAGAGTTTATTGGCAGTTCTTCTCTTCCGCTCTACGCCCTTGATTTGAGAACTGGCAGTAAATGTAAAATTAGAATCATTTAAAGTTTATTTTGAAGTTCAGTGTACATTATGTTACCTATATGAATAAATGATTTTTTATTTGATTTGATTTGATTTGAAATATGTCTGCTTGATAGACACAAATTACGTACAACGGACCTTTTGAGCGTCTAGGTGGGGAAACAGAGTCCACTTACCATGTCTGCTTGCTATATTTGGAACTCGAAGGTTTGCATGCATCAGCAGTTTAAAAAATCACTATGGAATCTTTTAGATGTCCATTGTCCACCTCTACCCATACGAAGAGGTTTAGTTCCAAGCAGTCTCGACACTCAGCTGGGAAGTGAGATCACCTTCTCCTGCGCGAATGGGAATGCTTTACTTGGAGCGTCTACCTTATTCTGTAGGGCTTCGGGCAATTGGAGTGCACCATTACCTGTTTGTGAAAGTAAGTAGTTATTTGACAGAGATAATAATACACTAAACATTATATCCTCCGTCGTTATTTTTATCTAATATATAAGCTGTATATTTAAAATCGAGTTTTGGAGCTTCTTCAGGACACCGACATAGATATATAATGGCTATAACTCGTAGATTATTTTCATTTTTCATTCAAGGTACATTAATTATTTGACTAAACATGCAAACACTGAAATTAACCTAAATTATTTTTAATCAACAATAGTTATAAGAAAATGGAGTAGAAAAACTTTGGTTATATTTATAGACTATAGCCATTTTTGGGCCATCTGGACTCTCCAGTTTAATTTACTGGCTGGGACATTTGGATAATATTCATATAAAGATTAGGCTATCAAGCTTATCCCAGTACCTCTTTCAGCCTCTAATAGCAGAGTTCGCAAGCCAGATTTTGGCTACAACATGAAACGCGTTCGTCAGGAGGAAAGAACTATGTCAAAGTATCGGGGTAATGTACTGTTGTAGAGTGGATCTATTCGTCTTCCAAGCACGCTTATCCTTCGGACCCTAACAACTAATACGACTTCAGTAATGGAACAACGATACACCTTACGATAAACAATCAACCTCTCTCACAAATACCGTGCACAGGCGTATGCTTTCTCGTTTAGGAACTTATTAACAATACTCTTTTCTTGTTGGACAAAAAATCTGTAAGGTATATGTAGGCTTCTTGTTGCCCGTACAAGACAATGGTAAAACAAGGCAAGAACTTCGTTGTCACAACTTCTGTATATACTCTTTGTCTATGCCCATGTCTTTAACTCTATATATCTTCTTGTTCCTATGTGATGATAAAATACTATCTACAACACTATTTTTCGATTTTCTATAACGCATTCTCTTTATTATTTACGTTTAAGAAGGAATCAAACTCTAAAGACATGTTCAGGTGTAGAATGCGGTGATGTGGTCCACGACACTCCAATAAATGATGGGGAAAGAAGACCCAGGGTGGCGGTGGTATCTCGAGGTGTTGGGGGCCGGGCAGCCTTCTCGTGCCCCCCGGGCTGGGCACTGAATGGACCAACTGAGACCGTGTGCCTACCTGCTGCAGATTGGGCTAAACCTTTCCCTGTTTGTCGAGGTGAGTCACAAAATCTCGTTCGGTTTGTTATCGGTCAAATGGCCACAGAAACTTCTTCTGAAACCGTCTGAAAGAAAAGCTTGAAACGGAGATAACTTCATGTACTAAATTTTCTGGTATTTGATAGGCTTCTTTTAAAATGATCGTAAATCACAGTTCAGCTTGCTAAAAAGGTCTCTTAAGTTGTAGAAAATTCGAGAAGCATTTCACCCGTATTCATAGCAATATAACCTACTAAGGGTCTGTTTCACAATGTATGGATAAAGTGCCAAATAGCTATGCCACACATAAATTATTCGAAAGATAAAAGTTCCGAATTAGATACTTCGCGTTTCATGACGAATAGCGCTATCTGACAGTCGTGAAACGCAAAAATACTGTTTATCCTACCAATAAGTAATAAATAGCTTATTTGGAACTTATCCGGACATTGTGCAACAGACCCTAATAATAATAATCGATTTATATATTACAGCGTTGTTATAGGTATGTAGTAATCATGAACATCTTGTTTTATCTTACATCGCAGAGGTATCCTGCCCCGCCCTTCCACCCCCTGCATCAGGATACGTCCTAGGTCGTGCTCCATACCGCGCTGGAGATGTCCTGCAATTCCACTGCAATCCAGAACACACCCTGCATGGCAGACCCATTCTGGTGTGCCAGGACAGCGGCAGGTGGAGTGACAAGCCCCCCACTTGTAAGTATAACGACAGTAAGTATTACTTGATGTTGGTACTTGATTACATTATAAATACTTCATTGCATTTTCAATTTATTTTGTTTTTTAGTCGTTCATCTGGCACTAATGTTTTATCGAGAAGTTCACGGCAGTAAAGTAATGTGTACTTTGTAATTGGAGTAAATAATTGTAATTTTTTAACAACGACAACACAGAGCTTCTTACTTCATCCTTCGTATTTTATTATGAAGGTAGAAGTAAGAATATATTTTAAATTTTATTAGTTCATTTTTGTTTCTTAGAAATTTTGTTCTTCGCATATACGTTAAAAAACATATTTGAAACACTTCGACGTAGAGTACTTTTTTAATCAAGTTTATAATATACAGGTGCTCAAGCGTGCACATATCCGGGAACGACAATATCCGGTCGAATGTCATCTGTCAAGTTCTATTATAAGATCGGGGAAACTGTCTCCTTTACGTGTGAACCTGGATATAGAATCAAGGGAGCGCCAATGTTAAGATGTCTGAAGTGAGTTTATGCTTATAATTGTACTGTTTTAAAATCAAGCCGAATTCGATGTCAACGACAATAAGTTTGGTAGACACAAAAGATAGGAATTAACGCTTGTATGTGCCAGCTCAGAATGTTAAAAAATTATTGGATTTGACATATGGAAGTCATAAATTGCGCTAAGTTCCGAATGTAAATCGTAACTCACTGATATTGCATGTAATGTATATTATTAGTTAGTGTTTAATCGTTTATTAAAATCTAACAAAACAATCATATATACGTATTTACTAATTTCTAAACCACTAACAATGTGTTATAATAAAAATAATTAAAAATTAATTTTAAAAAAGACATTGGACCCTGTGGCAGTGTACCGTTTCCTCGTTGAATTGCGAAACTTGTTCGTTGAGCGAAGAAAGCACGAACTCTGGTGTCACTGCTATCTACCAGAGGTCAGCTTAACAACTCTTACTTAGCGCCTGTGCACTTTAACCCCACGGCCCAAGAGTCTCTGCTCCAAAGGGAACAAACTCGAAATTGAAGAAAAGACTTACATTTGAGCCATTTATTATGCGAAATAGTTAGTTACAGAAATGAGTATCTAACTGACCCATATAATTTTTAGATGAAAAACTAATACGTAACGCCTTTTTTTACAGAAATAGGAAATGGTCCAACGCCATCCCACTCTGCACACCAATATCAAACTTCACATCGTCTGATTCCATAGCCATGTTGAACGGTGACATTGACGCAATGCTGTCAGACGGCGCCATTTTGACTACAGACATATCTAAAATCGAAACGCCCGCCATTTTGTCCCCACAGAGTCTAAAAGCCGCAATGACACGAGTAGCTGCGACAAGGCTTTTACGTAGAGCGCCCATAGAAACTGTTAAAAATAGAATTTATAGGGTAAACCGAATTCTACGGAGGGATACCGGAAGATAATTACTATTTCTGGGTAATTTTATCAAGACCAGTTATTGCCAAGTATTTTAAAGTTTCAAAAAATCATGAAACACACTGGGAATAAGAAAAAAAGCAAATATGCTTCAGGCTTACCTTAACCTGTATCTACATATTTAATTTAGGAAAACGTTACTGCAATAAATACAATTTAAAACAATATTTAAACTATCTTTACCAACTAATAAAAATATACAAACTTCGTGGACCTATAAAACTGAGCCAGAAATACTGGCTAAGCGTTGAGTATTATGTTAGTAACAGTGTAGTCCTCAGCCCCAATTGTAACGACAATTTTCACATGACATGGTGTTTTAAGTAAATTATATAATCGCTGTTACATAATAAACTTTTTGAAGAAGTCATAAAATACATACTTAATTCGAAACCACTAAATGCGTCGTCCAACGAAAATCATTAAATATTTATTACAAGTTCTTCTGATTCCTAAAAATCAATAATATTATTGTTATTATAATATGTGGTCACAAATGACTTATTTATAAATATATTTAAATTTAAATTAAGTAGATATTTTATTTTTCATAGCGGTTTGAAAATGTTTAAAGGTTAAAAGGTTACGTTTAATAACAGCATTTTGACTGAAGTTCTTGTATCTATGGTCACATTAAAGAAATATTTGCTATACGCGGTTTTTTAACTAACTATTTAAATATTTAGCGATCTTTTCATAACAATTAAAATGTATATAAGCCAAAGACATAGAATAGGTCATATCAATTATAACTGTACTTAATAATTTATATTCCTATACAATTTTAATAAGTAAATTGTAGTTATAAGTAGACGTAGACAATCAAAGAATAAAAATATTTAATTTTTTATATTAATATTTATTTAAAAATAGTGATTTGCTCAAATTTAAACTTTTATATTGTATATAACTCGGCTCAATATAATGATTTCTAGAATCTTCCGTCATTACTTATTACTATGAAAAATATTGTATTAATAAGAGTATCGAAATGTTCAAAAAATTTCCGAGTGACAAATACTGTACTGTAAAGACTTTCTTTTATCTATGTACAAGTATATAGCCTGAACGCACATTCCACAAATAATTCGAGCATTCCATTTTATGTTTGTAAGGAAAGATATCTACTTAAGATTAAGCGCATAAGTACGGAATAATCAACCGCTATTTATTATATTCGTATAGGTACTTACAATTGTCAGAGATAATTTTTTTTTTTCATATTAAATCTGATGTATGAGATTTAATCTCATTTTAGCGTAAAAGGCATATCACTTTACTTATTTATATTCAGGTATCTAACAAGATATAATTTCTTGTTAGTAAAACTAATTATTGTTAATAAATAATTAAGAAATATTTTTTGTTTTATTTAATATCAGAAATAGAGTTTATATATGAATATTTGTTTTATTGGTTAAGTTACCATAACAAAAATATAATACTATTCAGGTGGGTAATAATTACAGTAATTACTAATAATATCACCTTATAATACCTAGTGAAAAACGCACGCATTTTGTCTAGAATGTGGTAGTCTACTTACCTGTCAATCAGTAATCTCATTCAATGCAGATGATAACGTATTTACTAGGAATACATTGCGTTGTTTATTGATTACTACTAATGTATGTTACAGTGAGCCCGCAATGTATTAGTACTTATAACAATGTTACGCTGTTCGCGCACCGTTGCATTCAGAAATGTCAAACGTAAAATGGAATGCCTGCGACTGTTTTATCTGCGCCTCACTCCTCAGTTAAACGCGCGCTGTTGTTGTCGCGTTACGCGTCGTGGCGCCATTTTTACGAAAATTCGGTTGTTTTTAAATTCAAAAGAGACTTTATAAATTATTTACGCAGTGTTTCACAATTAATCCGATAAACTAATGTGTTAAGTTATTAGTGTTGTGTAAAAACTGATAAGCAAACCAAAAATGCTCTGATAAAGGTAGGTTAATCACAAAACTCATTGTAATAATTAAGATAATGTTAAGCTTCGAATGCACGTTTTTCTAGTTCTATGTCGGCAAATAGATGACGTACTTGTATAATAAGATAATAGTTTTTACTGGTGTGCACGGTGCACCTACTTAGAGAACAATGCTGCAATTTAGTGTAGTTTTTGCTATGCTTTTCTAAGTGCACATTGCACGTTCATCGCTAATCACAAATTCTTTTTCGTAGTCCCGTATAGTAACAGCCAGTTCCAAATTTTTTCAAATTTGATTCGTAACTAATGTTAAAAGTGTGTCAATCAATAAATCGAATAAATAAGTAATAACGTAAATAAGATTTTGGTATGTTTGAATCTGAAGCAGTAAAACTCTGTGATAAAAGTCCTCTAGAAATATAATAGAAGATTACGATGCATCGTTGACGTTACGCAAGTATTAAAAATGATTTCAGATTAACAGAGCATTCAACAAATTTTAAACATGAAAAATTGTTATATAGCTAGGCAGGTATGAGAAGTTTATTTTATTCCCTATTTGCGATACCTTATTCCCATGACAAAAAACTATGGTTGATAGCGGTAGCAGGAAACAAATGGAGAAAGAGAGCCATGGACAGAATTTGTTGTAAAAAGCTAAAGAAGAAGAAGTCTTTACCCGATGCAGGTAGGTATAGAATAACAAGAAAAATAATAAATTAAATGTAAAAAATCTATTAAAAAATTAAACGGGCTTTTATTATTATTATTCTCTTAAATTAAAAAAAAACCTCGAGAGAACCTTCATCTACAAAACATTAGACTTTCCCGAAACAAAAAGTATTACACCAGCAGTCAAACATATAATCAAGAGCTTAACCATTGGGACACTAAATACTAGTCACGTTCATGCCTTTTAAAATAATACTTTTGCAAATAGCAAACTCGATAATACTAGGATGTCCTAATTAGCATCTACCCTCTAACAAGTTTAACTTAATCCTTTTAGCTTCTTTGTTTGCGGCGTTAAAAGAAATAGTAAAGAAATACCTATAACAGTTTAGGTATCATTTACTTTACTACACTATACCGTGTGATGCCGTCTGAAAACACTAGGGGGAAGAGGTCAATAGAGAATTTGTATTTCATCAGTTGTGTAATGCAAGGAACTTAAAGTCTACAAAACAAGAAACGACAAAACCTATTGATGGGTATTAAATACTCTTTAAAATTATGTATATTACGTACTTAAATACTAATAAGTATTTAGAGATAGATTAATCTTACACTTCTGAAATTTATATTTCAAAAAAACAATGTCTTTCACAATTCATAATACATTAAATTTTATTGTATAGTGTGATTGCCAATAATTTATTTAAAACCTAAAATATTTTTACCGTCAATATGGTCACTATAAAATGTAGTTAGGTTAGCTAATTACGTAATAACTTAGAAGCTCCCTTAAGTAGAGACTGCATTAATTAACCGACTTGGTATTACATGGATCACACAACTTTTTACGGTAGAACTGAGTTGCGAGAGTTTTTTTTTCAAGTTATGCTTTTGATGGCTTTAGTAAGTATATACTTTGAGATTTGTAGTTTATTTTGTGTAAAAATTGCAAATATGAGAATGTATGTCTAAAAAAATTAATATAGGTTGAACAATATTAATATTTTTAAACGACTTCAAAGAAACAAAATGAGTTTTCCTATGATTTTTGACTTCTTGGGATATATATTTAAAACACTGCGAGATATTCTCCAAGTACAACGTGTACGTGTACAGTGGTTATTTAACACTAATTTGTTTTGTTCTTGTTAATCTTTTACGGCTTCGCGCTTTCCTTGTTCACAAGGTATTAGCTTTCGATATCCTATACCGGTCTGAAATACTAGGATTCATAATAATATGTTATTCTAGCAACTTTACTTAAATATAATAATACATCACGCATAACTTGGCAAGTCGGCGCATGAGGGCAAAATTGAAGCATTGTAACAGGAAGACATCTTACAAATATTTCAACACGTTTCTACTAAAATCAAAAAAAAAATTGAGTAAATTTGTCGAATCACGAATCATGGCTTCACCTTAAAACAGTTTTTTTTTTCGACTTATAAGTACATATTACCTACTTACCCCAATATTAAGGAGGAGCATGGTTTTAGAACCCTCAAAAAGTTCAAAAACTGATCATATTACATCGACGATGTAAATGATATTGTCTCAGTTCCCAGTGGGGTACTGGCACCCAGTGAATTAAATTCTTCTTATAGTGCCATCTCCTTGCGAAGGTTGGCGATCATCATGGCTAGTTTAATAACATTAGTATAGTTTTTTTTTATTAATTTATTTATGGAGTAAATGATATCTAAATGGAGTTTGTAATCCGGTTAGCTTAGGTTATCTTAAAGCTAGTATAGCAGTGTAACTATCATATCATGCATTTCACAAATGATGATGTTTTATATAATTTATATGGGGTTAAAAAGCATGAGTCACCACAATATTGCATGGTACACCATTTCCGAGTGATAAAAATAAATAGAAAGTGATTTGTAGCTAGTTTAAGGTCGGGATCGTTAGCCGTTTTTTAAAGGGTATGTTCGTGTATATATGAAACACATTGTTTGATGCTGGGTAACTTCTGGCTTTTATTAATTAAAACATAATATATATAACTAAGATCAGGGGTAGTGGGATTGCGATGATCAAATAACAAAACTAACTTGACTTATTGAAGTGTTCGTAAATCTAAATGACACTTGTTATTGCACATTACCGGAAACAAGATTGTTAAATTACAATCTATGGGTGTGGTAAAAACTCAAGGGCTCATTTTGGCTACAAGTGTGCGATAATTGTTTACATATTGTTAACGCTTTTAAATTTAAACTTAAATATATATAGAATATATTAATTATAGTTATATTTTAAATATTAACTTAAATTATATGAGTTAAGTAATATATATATATGAATTAACTAATTAACTGATGAACACAGTTGACTAAAATTAAGACGGTTAATGGCGACGTATCTCGCTCGTATAAATATCTACATATTAAGTTTAAGTTTGTCATGTAAATGAAATATTTTATTTAATGAGAAATAAAGTCCTTTAAACATAACTAAAGTTAAGTTACATAACTATTGATTCGACTAGTCTACAAATATCTTATGACGGTTCAAACAAGTAAAGCCGCAGACATCGTTCACACAAATATCGTTACATTTAAAAGCAAAACACACTATATTTATTAAATTACCAGTAAAAAATAATTTAATGTTGATGGCGATTTGAGGTGATTCACCTAAGTCGCAATTTGATTCGTCACGACCGACTTGCAATTAAACTGTTACCTTGAACCCATACTTAAAATACAAAACACGTAACCAATCACCACAAGTTATGTATTATGGAGAATCGTGCTAACTTAACATTACCTAATTGTTATTATTCGTTTGCAATTGTAAATTTTGTTCCTTCAAAGACAATATTTTTGCCGGCTTATAGTTCTCTAATGCAAATTGTTCATATAGCATTCTTATACATATACTGGAAACTAACTAAAAATTAAAATTAAGTTTTACTAATATTATTAAAAAAATATATATCATCCAATAATTTTGAAATAAAATATTCTACACAGACATTGGCGAACACTGTTGGCCTAGTGGTTTCAAGCGACCCCCATCCCTGTGGTCGTGGGTTTGAACCCCGAATCTGCACCAATGGACAATGTCTATGTGCGCATTTAACATTCTCTCGTACGTACGTGAAGAAACCGGCATGCCTTAGACCCAAAATTTCGACGATGTGTTTCAGGGAGAAAAGGCCTATCTACTTGCCTATTAGAAATAGAAATGATTAGAGATACATAAATCTTAGGTCTATTAGATTCTAGCACTATTATATTTATTCAAAAAACGTTTTTAAAACGATTATAGCTTTAGTATTAAAGTCAAATAATTTCCTTTTAATGAAAGAAATAAGCTAGTCACGGATGTTTCCTTACTCCTAATTACTACAATATGTGTTACCAAGTTACTATGCCTGGTGAAGTTTGTTGAACTGTTTTCTTACTTACTTACATAGGTATCGCTTAGTGCTGCAAGCTTAGAATTTTCATTTCTGTTGGAAGCGTTCAAGTTATGGCGTATAGAGAGAATGATACCTTTTTCTCCTCGCTTTTTCAGTGTCATTGTGTGTGTATCCAATGCGCGGATATTTATCAGTATTTAACATATTTTTAGTGTTTCTGGTTTAGCCCGAATTGTTGATTAACGTATTTTTCTAAGTTGTTATACATTTAAAACAACAGCAATAATTAGATCTGTTCACGGTCGGCGCGTATCCTCGCGACGACCTTGCTAAAGTTTCCTCTTCTGTGAGACGTCTGAAGTCGCTCAACCATCACAAAAATGTTTACTTAGCAGCCTGAAGTCAAGTACATAAGCTACTTTTGTTCATTAATCTCCTTGGAATAAAATACATAATTTACTAGGTAGTTCTGTACTCAATCGCATAACGGTTTTGTAACTCATGATGCGGTTGGGGTATGATCAGAACCAGGATAGCATGATATTGTCACGCTGTCAGTAAAACAGTCCACATTTATGATAATTTAAAGCGAAATTTTAGCGATATTTTCATAGGGATAATTTTCTATTAAAATATATTTTCCTTTTTTGCTTAGTTAAAGATTACAAGTATGTAGTATTGACGTCTAGATCCACGCCCAAGGGGGCCATTTGTTAGTTAACGGGGCATATTCGACTTTTTTTAAATACTTATTTGTAGATTAATTTTTTTTAGGTATATGTATAAACATCTACTGTGTTTCGTTAAAAAAATTCCAAGTATTTTTTAAAACCTATCAGTTAGTCTCAACTTTGGAATTCAATTTTAGAATTTTCGTAAGGCTTAAGTGGGGCATTAGACAATTCTTGCCTTAGGGGCCGTTCATAAAATACGTCACACTGAAATCAGCTTTTTTTGACCCCCCCTAGAAATATTT
This sequence comes from Pieris mannii, assembly GCA_028984075.1. Taxonomy (NCBI): domain Eukaryota; kingdom Metazoa; phylum Arthropoda; class Insecta; order Lepidoptera; family Pieridae; genus Pieris; species Pieris mannii. The sequence goes on from CM054780.1 coordinate 2,814,033, forward strand.
CGTCACAAAAACTAAGACCCCCCCCGCCTACTGAGTTTGATAAATTCTAAATGATAGTAGACAAATTCTGAAAATTAAAAACATTTATTATTTAGTTCACTGCTAAATGACGAATGAAGGAATAAAATAACAATAAATACATGAGAAATAGTATTTTCATTTGTTGCTGAATCGAGAGCGCAGGGTACGTGGAAACGTTACTCTCTCAAGTATTGGAAAAACAAAGAAACCCGTTGTGACGGATCGCAACGCCGCTAGGGTCGCGCCACAGAGCTAGCGCTCATGTCAAAAAATAATAAACGGCGAACGTCACGCTGCCCTATACCCCCCCTCCCCCCTTGTCACATCTTGTCACACTCAGCCAGACCCCTCCCCCCCTTGTATGCGAACGTATTTTATGAACGGCCCCTTACAATATTTTGTATATGGAATGCGCATTAGACATTCGTGTTCTATATAATACCACTACTCTTTTGGATATACGCCGTAATAAATTTTAATAATATTTCGCCTTATATAGTACAATGTACAGTGTATGTATACGAGTAGGTGTAGCACGGAAATGGTAATTTTACGGAGCTCACAACATCGATTATTACAAAGTCAAGGTTAGTAATGTTTTTGCTATTTCCACAACAATTTACCAAATTTATTATATCTGTCTCTGTTGAAATGTGATTTTTATAAACATGTGTTATGACAATTTAATTTGAAATTAATTTATGCCTAGATATTTTATAATTAAAAAAAAAAGTTTAGTAAACTATCATGACTATATTTAAAAAAATTTATTAAAGTATATATTTTCACAAGATATGTAAAATAAGTACCTATCTAAAACTGTTATCTACAATTTTATTTACATTTGTACATTCACATTTTTATTACATAACGCGTGTTTATATGGATTCTATGTAAATTTTCACCGATTCTAGTACATTAATCCCCCCTATATATTTTTTAAATATCTATATAAAAATCAGTCTAAAGTTTTGCCTAACTTTGCACCTCTTTCAATTGTATTGATATATGTATATGAAACTAAATACTTAAATAAATTAAATTCCTGTTCCTAGCGTTTGAATTGTTCACAAAAAAAGTTAATTACTCCTACAACGCGATACTACCCCCTATAACGCGGTGGATTATAGGCCCGCGTTATATGTATTACTGTAGTTCATATCGTGTCTAAAACATGATAACTTGACTAAGGTAATATGTATAGCAACACTGGCAAACAAGAAATAAAAATGTACTTTACACATTTCAATTACAAAAATAACAATAATAAATTGCAAAATGACTATCATTAAACCATTACAGGGCGTCATAAAAATTAACTACTCACATGCGCACGATGCGTAGTTTAAAGTGTAACAATTTATTATTGTACGAGAATTTTTTAATCCTTTTATTGTATTTAATACTTGAGATTTATTTATGTAATGTTAAATTATAAATGTTTAATGTTTAAAGAAGAACTTTATTTCTCAACACACTTACAATAGTGTATTTTATTTACACGAGATACTTAATATACGAGTGAGATTCACGTCGCCATTAGCCGTCCCAATTTTAGTCTACTTGGCTCACTCTGAATTAGTTACTATATTAAAATTGTGAATTTTGGACGGTAATTGATAAAATAATTGCACGCCCTCATAGACTTCTTCAAATAATTTGTACGCGGCTTCGGAAAGATAAGCATTAAATAATTGTAATATCTGATTTTGTATTAGGTACATATTCTGAGCGATTTATAGACGCCATTTGGAATCTTTGACATTTTTATACCGCTCCACTTCGGAATCTTTCTATATCTATGAACTACGCCATAGACAATTTTATTATACAGTGGCAACTCATACGAGTTTCATACCGTATCCTTTCTTGCATGTGAAAGCAATTTTCCAATTGAAATTATTTAAAATGCCATTAATCCGTTCCAGCACCCAAAACAAGTGTTTTTAATAAGAAAGTGATTTCACGCTTTATATGAATAGACGCCATATTAAGAATATAATAATAAATTTGATAATGTTGTGTAAATGTACAAAAATCAAAAGACGCCAACGCAACTTATCAAAAATGCTTCGAGGGAAACAAGTATACGAATAAGGTCTAATCTGAGGTGGTAGAGACTGCTAGTGTAGTGTGCGATTCCTCGTACCTCAAATCTTGCTCTCAGTTGAGTTTCATCATCGGACGCCGAGGCAGAATACGAAATTCCACCCGTATCACCTCGACGTCCGCCGTTCCACAACTGAGCGTTTATTGAGTCCATTTTTCCACACACCACCACTTTGTGCATCCAACTACCCACTGAAGTATTTCCCAACTATTTGAGCAAAGGGTTTTATAAGAAGAGTCTAGTTATTCTTAAAAGGCCGGCAACGCACTCGCGAGCCTTTTGGCATTGAGTGTCCATGGTCCGCGGTGTCACTTAACATCAGCAGAGCTTCTTGCCCGTCTGCCTCCTGGTCTATAAAAAAATTATCAAAGCAAAATATTGCTACCTCAGCTGCTCACGCTTGTATATTAGGGCACTTGTATCACGATAGACCGAATCGGATGCTAAAAATAATCTTCAAATACAGAAGGTATAGTTAATTCCTTAATAAAATAAGATTAGCCTTAAGAATTTATTTATAACTATACAATGCGATAGTTGCGTAACTTAATTAGCGTAACATAGGACGCTTATTCTAATTCGCTCTGAGAACATACAAAAATATTTATAGTATAAGAGATAGTATTAAACACTTGCAAGGACTTTGTTTGAGGCCTGGTGCCACTGGTGACTGGTCTAGTGACAAATAACCTTATCTTCCGCCGTCTCAAATAACAGCTTACAAACTGATCTTGTAGAACACTAGAACTACTAAGAACAGTTTTTGAAGTGTTGTGTGTCCCCGAAAATTTAACAACGTAGCAACCAAACTAACTCTCGGTAATAGTAATGTCTACGTATATGGGACTATGGAAGTATGGATTATAATCAGGTATTTTCGATCAAGAGCCCATACGAGTGCAGGAAGCTACCGTACGTGCTAGCGTCATACTTGTATAGGGATGTGATCCGACTAAAAATAGTCCCCATTAAATGAGACAAAAATCTAATAATGTATTCACAATAATATTTTAATGGAAAAATTAAGTAATAAATTTAATAATCCGTCTGCCCTTAGTGATGGCAATATTTCATAATAGTATTGTACGTGTAATAAAAGTAATAATGAAACAATCTCTCTATTAACGGCTCGTGAAGATAACAGTTTGTCCCGGGTGTCAAGTTTTTTTTTAATAAGACCCATAGTTTCTTCTACGTGTTCGGAGATGTCTAAAGAAGCAGAAATATCGTAACACATATACCGAATTTAATATAATAATTATTATCAAAGTATTAAATTCCTTTAACTTGCACATTATACATATACACATTGATTTGATGACTACATTTAAATGTTTGAACTGGTGTAAATAAAATACTCATTTATACGGTATTCGTTACTATAGTAACCATTTGTTAATAGCCAGTTACCATGGTTACGAAGACGGGAAATAATATGATAATTTTGAAGTTTCACTTGCCAACCCTATTCCCAATGTCCATACACGCATGACCGTCTGCCTCTCTCGCACATGTCGTTACATCTCGCTCGCACATAACTGTCCAGTCACAGGTGATTGACTAGAACAATGGTTCGAAACAAAAAACGAATATTTTTTGAAATTGTTTAAATGCACTAAATGTGCAGGTGCCGTTATGAAAGTTAATTTTATCGTTAATGTATTATTAATATTTTCCTTATGAGTTTAACCATATTAATAATCACTCACGGAACACACTTTTCTTGAGAGTTAGCCAGTGTGATGTCGGAAACAAACATCCATATTTAATAGTTTAAGGCATTGGTATCAAAACCGTTTCCGGAAAAAAAATTGTGTTCGATACTTTTTAATCGTTTGATTTCAAAAAATCTCTTTAATCTATCAAGGGTTCCATGTAATCGGATTGATCTAATCAGTCATTTATTATATAATACATTTTTATGTAATCGTTAATCTATAGTAGATTTAAAATTCTACAGCAGAATAGAAAAAGCCTTTGGATGCTATAGGTAACGAAAATTATAATAGAAATTAAAAGGAAACTTGTAAACTCTCTGTACTAACATGGATTTGGCTACAAAGCTACATCTGTGTCTAAGATCGATAGAAGGATGTATGATTGGGAAGAAAATATATAAAATAAATAAATTTTTGAGAATAACATCTATGGTAGGGTAGAATACTATCTAAGGTAAACACCTTAGAAGGTGGATAGACCTCATTAAAGAAAAATTTACATGGCAGATCGTGGCATAGTGCAGAGAGGAATGACGGGATTTGGAGGTGGCTTTTGCCAAAAAAGGGCACACAAATATATAAAAAGAATATTTAAATATAAACATCTTTAAATGTAAAACTGTCTGAATTTAATATATATCTTTAAAACTATGCGCTGAAGCGTAGGACGGGTCTTAAATACGACTTAAGGTATGATACATTCATTTCACATCAATAAAGATAACTTGAAAAAACAAAAGAATACACACTAAATATTATAGGAAAATTATTGAGTAAATAAAACATATATTTCACAATTATATTTATTTATAAAGGTTAGGGTGCCCAGTGTTTATATCTATTATTACATAAATCCCTTCCTAGTAAGGTATTCTCGATGTTGGACATTTTGTTGTAATAAAAGATATCTAGTACGAGAACATGTGGCGTATAAAAACACACGGAAAATAACGACGCATTTATCATCCGTAATTTGAATATAGAAACTACGTTTTCATTCACCAATAAACAAGAATGCAGAGAATGTTTGATCAATAGATTGCATCATCTACAATAGGGCTTACGTACCTACAACTGAATGAATTTAGTAGAGTTACCACAACTTGATTGAACAACAAACTCCCAAGCGAAATTAGAGAACTATCGCTAAATAAATTCTATAAATGTGACGAATACTTAAATGATCCTAATCCTTGGGATTGATTTGCTCCAGTTCAAACAATTTGTATTAAAAACTTGGCGATCGAAAAGAGTGGCGGAAAGTTTCTTGCCAGTTCTTCTTACCCGCTCTACGCCTTTAACTTGCGAACTAGTTGTAAAAAGTTACAATTAATTTAATTTGTTTTTCTTGACGTTCGTAAGTGTACACGTTTACCTATATGAATAAAAGATATTTTTGATTTGATTTGATTTGAAGATTTATTTCATATCGTAAACATTATAATTAAATTTGAAGTAGGGAGAATAATATTTATAATCGGTTGAGGGTAGGGAATGAAGATCGGTACATTGCCGAGTGTTTGATGTTGTGGATTATAAATTGTTTTCTTGAGAAATTTATTTTGATATTTATGTAACTTCAAAATGGTAAACTTTATTTTATAATTAATTTAAGGTTGTTTATATCCTTAGGTTAATTAACCTTTAATAGATAATAGAGAAAAAATATTTATGTGATGAAAATATATCCTATCGTAAATACATAAATACTCCATTATGCCTAATAGACCAGTGTCGATAATTTTTGAAACCAAAAAAAATTACAGTAGGATGAAACCCATTAGAAATGCAGGGGAATATGATCAAAATGAAAGGAAAAATAAATTACGGTCGATCCGAGTTCGGGAAGTGGGAGGGGGTGACTTTTAAGGGGGAAAAATTGTTTATCTTGATTTCCGGCGAAACTACCAGTCCTATGGAAAAAAGTTAAATGGCAAAGTTGTAGGTCATAAAAAGATCTACAACTTTGGTATTTACAATTTTTTCACATAACCTCAAAATTTAGGTGAAAAATTCAAAAAACCAAGTTTTTGGTTTTTTATTTATATCTTTTTTAAAAAGTTTTTTTTTCTACGAAATTTGGTGAAAACTTACCTTATTATGTCCCAAATATACTGTAATTTATTTGATTAAAAATATTTATTTTTTCGCCTCATTTTAACTCAATATCAAAAAAGCACCCTAATTTTCAATCGAAAATTCTGACGTCAAAATTTCAGCTTTTTTCAAAAAGTTTGGGGGCTTTTTGTTCGTTGAAATATCTACTTTCTGATGGTGTAAAAAAAAATATACATTACTATAGGAAATATTATTAGAAAATGCAAAAAATCCCCTGCATTTGTAATGGGTTTCATCCTACTGTAATTTTTTTTCATTTTTTACTATTTTTGAAGGCTTCGGCACTGGTCTATAAAGGACCACAAAATACAAATTTCTTAATTGCTTACTAAAAAGTTTCTAAAAATAATAATCTCAGTGAATAAAACACAAAAATAACACTAAATAAAAAAAGAATGTCTTTATATAATTGTATGTATATGATATTATGGTAGGTCCAATACACATAGACTTACCTTGCTTTCAGGTGATATTTTGTCATTTGAGGTAACACAGAATAAAGCGCAGAATATGGAATAAATTAACAACAATATTTTTCCCCATCTCCAATATATAACCATCAGCTATGGGAGTTATGCAACGAGGTGCCAATTAATAGGTCAATAAAATGCCAAAAGTGGAAATGGGTGAGCCATCCACTCAGTGTGTGACTTGAGTGAGGGTGACTTCGGAGGCATGCAAGTCACAACCAAGCAAGCTTTCGAGTGGAATTCTCAAGGCAAATATTTTTTTTTTTTTAATAGAACAGGAGGCATACGGGCAGGAGGCTTACCTGATTTAGTGATACCGCAAATGGGCACGCTTAATACCAGAGGGCTCGAAAATGTTGCTGGCCAGTCGAATTGATTCGGAAATACTTCAGTAGGCAGCTGCGTTTTATCCATGCTTGGTGCCTTTAAAAACGGTCAGTTGTGGAACGACTGATGTCGAGGTGATACGATACTGCCTCGACGGCCGATGATGAAACTCAGCTGCAGTTATTAACCGGACAACGAAGCATCATTGCAGATGCGAAGGAATCTGGAAGGCCGTGGTGTGAAATTATGTGAGCCGGCCAGGATAGATCAGTCTGGTTTTCTGTACTGGATGCTCTCTGCCACGCTTGGGGGACATGGTACTTTTCACTTAACAATTTTATTTTTAATATTATTTTTACTAATAAAATTTATTTAAATTTTTGTATAACCGCAACTGCTGGCACAAAATTTGTTATTTAATTAAAGTATTACTAAATCTTAATTTCTTAAACTTTCTTACTATGAAATTTGATGTTCATTCACTAGATATATATACTTATAAGAAACATAGAAATAACAAAAGAAATATTCCTGGTTATTTATGGAATGTATATATTGATATTTACTATACACGTGACAGTATTCGTCAACTCGATTCTATAGGGGATGTTGGGAGTCACTTTAAATATAACTCAAATGTTATAACAACTTGAGCGATTTCTACAAATTCTAAATATATACATTGTTATCGTTTATTATCCTTGCTTAATTTATTATTGCTTTGGGATACCTACCTACATAATAATTTAACAAACCTACACAATTATTGATTGTTTTATAATTATTCAATTTTGCTTGCATTCGGCTCAAGGTTGCTTCGGAGGTTTCGATTTAGGGTTGTCATTTCTATTTTCTATTAAAAATACCCACGTTTGGAGTAATCTTTACTATTGAAAATGTTGTTATTAAATTAATATATATATATATAAAAAATTTTAAACCTTATAACAACACCGCCTTTTTATGATACCCATAACGGATAAATCCATCAGAATAATACTCAAACGGAATATTATGTTTTTCTTAAAAATGATTCGATATTTATAATTATATCACAAAAACACTTGAAACATTCAACCCATATAAATGTATACGTGCATTTGTTACGTTTTATATTTACGTCAAGGCTCTTCGCCGCTATTTGTTTCAATGTCAAAATCGATAATGTCTTTGACAGCCCTAGACTGTCATTGTCGGTAATGAGAGTCATGGCTTCAACCAAACAGAGGGTTATGCAGGAAATTAGTTTTTGATACAGATAACAACGTATTACAAGGTCTAGACATGTGTTAAACACTCATTTAAATTGTGTTATGTATTTTATACCGCACCTATGTAACCTGTAAAACGCGTTTGCGTATAACGCGATTTCCTCCACATAACACAATATGAACCCACTATACCGCGGAGATTTCTGAAGTACTTATATTTCTGTAGTGTGATGTTTATAATAAATTATAAGTGAAATCCATTAATAGTTTTTCGTAGCTTTGCACCTGTTTTGAACTGTTTGTTATAAAATTAAACAAAATTACGTTATTAAATTCGTGTTCCTAGTGTTCGAATTGTTCATAAGAACGGGTTTACGATAATCAGGAGTATTCTCGCGATTTCCTATAACCCGGTCCAGATGGATACCTTAATGCCTGCCACATTCCTTTACTTAGAAACTAAAGAATTTAAAAAATAAACACACAATCAATACGACATAAAACCACTTAGCCTAATGAAAAATATTCTAGCAATATGACAAAAAGATACAATGTTTTATCTATAATTACGTCTTTGAACATCTCAGAAGATAAGATGGACAGACGAACCAAGTCTCAGTAGCGTAGTATGGAGCCTTATGGGGTAGAATGCGTAAATATTTTTTCACTGTTTATCTGAAAACTAGGAGCCCACAGGTTGTGTGTCGACTGACTGTTATTCTTTACAGTGTATAGAATTGAACAAGGATGATGATGATGAGTGGCTTCACCATGCGACTCTCATCCCTATTTCGATCCCCGGCTGTACACCAATAGATTTTCTTTCTTTGTGCGCATTTGACAATCGCTTGAGCGGCGATGAAAAACATCATGAGGAAACCTGCTTTACATCCATAAATTTGACGTCATGTCAGGCACAGGAGGCTGATCACCTACTTGCCTATTAGACTGACCAATGAAAATGAAAAAAAATCAGAAATCTGAGGCCCAGAACGTAAAAGGTTGTAACGCAATTGTGGTTTTTGAAAGCAACGTGGAAGTCGTGGGCTCAAAATCGGTGTCAGTCACTACAAGCTCATATTAAAAAGACTTATTTAAAAATGTAGGACCTATGTACCGATTACAGACAGACACAACGTTTATTACAAACAAAACACACACACACCTGTGTGTGTCCTGTGGCTGTAATTGGCCCTGTCTCAGCAATATGCTGAGGATTAGAATGTTACACAGCGCTGGTCATTCTGCCAGAGACCACAGCAGCTAGTTTGCGCCTCAGTCACAAAAAAAAGAAAGAGAAGGAATGTAATAAATATTTAGTAGAAAATGTTAATAAAAGTAACCTGTGTACGTAATGCAGAATTAGTTGTTACACTACCTCACCTTGCGTTACGTGGGAAACGTATTAACAGACTACAAACTATATCGAAATGTCAATAATTAAATGACATTACAGATAACATTCCGGTCGGGCATCGAACACGCGACCATTAGACACCGCTAGCGTCAGTTAGCTGGAACGAATCGTGCGCAGATACCGTTCCTACATCCAGTTATAGAACTGGATGCGACATTATCTAGGCGTCTAAATTTTTTTTCAGTAATTTCTTTAAGTTAGATATTTCTTGTCCTCAGTACAATTGACTTATTATTTACATAAATATCGTTATGTATACATTGAGAATATAAATTAATATTACTTTGCCTGGAATATCACTTCAAGGTTTTATAAAAATTTATCAAAAACATTCAACGATCTCTACTAGAGTTTTTAAAAATCTAATTTAAAAAAAATCTCTTAATGATTATTGGTGTGAAATTAAATATTTAATGTTAATGTCATAATCTAATAATGTATCTTTAACTCGATAATTCATAATGTAATATAATATGTAACATCCATGTAAAATTCTACCTTTTAAGACGAATTTGCACTTATATATGGAAAAATATACGAAGTTAAGTATCACCATAATATTTTTGTACCAAATAAATTATTATTTATAATTGTATTGAATTAACCGCATTTCCAGTACTATAAATTCATGTCTCCACGCGTCGAATATATGAATATATAATTCAAACTTCCTAAGATGGCGGCGTTATAATTTGTATGAGGCATTTATCAGTTTTACTGCTTAAAAAGTATGGTCTTAACAAGTTCTGAATGAAAAAATAAAGATATTATATTAATAAAAAATTGTTATTATCGCTATCGGAATTGGGTCACTTCCCTGCTATCTATCGAGGGACTGTCAATCGAGACACGGGTGAGAAATAGATAATAGACGTAGCCATGGCGCGTATAGTTTTATTTTGATTTGCCTTAGACAGTTTGATCAAGTTGGTTGTCTATGACTATGCTGTTAATCAATCACAACTAAACAAAACGCGCCATTGTTTCGCTATTCATTCGTAATATAATTCACATGAACATACATCAATCATGTCAGTTGTCAATGAAACGTCTAAATTTGAAATAATACGCGCACCGAACCTATCTACAATAATAAAAAGCATCTATCGCTATAATTTTATAGTACATATATATATATATATATTTATGTACTAGGATAAGTATTTACGTATCCTAGTACATAAAAATGTTAAGTATTAATAATAACACAAATCTAATATATAAAATTCTCATGTCACGGTGTTTGTAGTTAAGCTCCGAAACGGCTTGACCGATTCTCATGAAATTTTGTGTACATATTGAGTATGTCTGAGAATCGGACAACATATATTTTTCTTTTCCTAAATGTTAAGGGTAGTCAACCCCTAATTTTTTAAATTTTTAGTTAATTTTTTATTTATTTTTTTATGCTGTATGCATTAAAAATACATACAATCCTAAATTTTCTATTTATTATATTTATAACCGGGGATGATAAAATCGGGTTGGATAGGCTTTGTCGGACATACTTGTACCAAATCCAGGACGTAATAGAGAAAGGACAAGTTAATAGTACCCATAACGGACTCTCTTGGTGGATCTCATGAAAGTGGATGAAGCATGAGAAGTATGTCAGGACCGTAGCAAGTGATAATCTGTTTTTGGTTTCTTAAGACAGTTTTTGCCACGCACCATCTGGAAGCTGCCTACTGAAGAATTTCTGAACCGATTGTACTTAGGGTTCTTCATGAAAATAGCGTACCGATCTCCAAAGGACGGCAAAGCACTTTCGAGCCCATTGCCTTTCATAAAAAAACTATTAGTAGTAGTATCTATTTGCTTAATATAGCTTCTATTAGTAAAAAAATAAAATTTCTAACAAATTCAATGTTAAAGGAAAATGGGACCAGCGGGAAAATGATTGTACCTTGAGATGTCCTTTACCAAATTTCACGAAGGAAAATAAAACAATCAACGGAAAATAGATCGTCAAACTAGATTGAAACAAGGTTTTCTTTTACAATTCAAAACAGTTGACTAATCTACGGCGCATAAATAGTTTATTTAAGAATTATTCATAAACGCAGTAATACATAATTTAGTTGAGACAGCGTTATGTATCACCAATAGTTACACGAGAACGATAAAGACAAACAATTCAATGTCCATTTGAGATTTATCGTATGTTTATAAACTTAGGTAAAAGTTGAAACCTAAACTAAACTATCAAATTTATAGTCGATTTTTTTTAATTTCACCTTGTTCGTGGTAAGTCGGTCTAATTATAAACTGTTCTAGATACATCCTGAGATTCCGGTAAAATGTTACTCTTTTTTTTATGAAGGAGGTAAAAATGCACAAATTCAGGCCCGCGAGCGTATGCAGTCGCTATCCCGGGGACTGTGGGGTTTGCTAATGTTAATCCCCCTGCTAACCAGAGGGGAGAAGCCCGACCCACTAAAATGTCCTCCTGGACCCTCCATACCGCCTGCAGTAGCTAGACTGCCTGCTAGACTACACACATTCTGAATGAATGACGAACAGCACCGCATTGAGCTCCCCGGGGGTCGCACAAGGCATTCAACCCAGAAAGCTCAGGCGGGTATGTCCGCATAAGAATGTTACTCTGGGAGCGCCTGAAGCGGCCAAGCTCAGGTAGGTTCAGGCTCAAATAGTAGATTTTTGGGCAGTAAGACCATCGAATCGCTTCAACCTTTTTGCAGTAAGTGGTGTCCCCATAAATAAACTACTACGATGGGCAGATCGTAAAGTGATCAATTCTACCACATACACATCGATATTTTAAGCAAACGGGCAGAAGGCTCATCTGAAGTTAATTGACACCGCTAGTGCGTTGCCGGCCTTTAATAAATTGGTACGCTCTTTCCTGAAGGACCCTAAGTCGACATGGTTCGGAAATACTGCAGTGGGAAGCTGGTTCCACATAGTGGTGGTGCGCGGCAAAAACTGCCTTAAAAAACGCTCAGTTGTGGAAGGGCGGACGTAGAGTTGATATTGATGGAATTTTGTATTTTGAAAGTTTTGCTTTAGTTTGTAAAACTTTTCTATCCATTGTAAAAGCTGCTGGCCATATAACAAATGCTTCAATAATCCGTTTATGCAAATGACAATACAAGAAATATAATTGAATTGTACTAATGAGTTAATAACATTAAAACTCACTCTAACCTTGTGCAGCCTTTACGCTTCGTAATTGGAGCATGATATGTTGTTAATTTATACATTCCTACGAACTACTGTCTTATTTTATTCTAAATATGCAGTAATCTAAAATAATTTCGTCATCGGACATCGAGGCAGAATACGAAATTCCATTTCACACCTGGACGTCCGTCGTTCTATAACTGTGCGTTTTTTATGGCAATCGTTGCCGCACGACAAAGTAGAACCAGATGCCTATTAAAACATTCCCGAATCATTTTAATTTAAGGCCCTTCAAGAAAAGAAAGTAACAATTCTTAAAAGGCCGGCAACGCACTTGCGAGCCATCTTGCGATGCAATGTGAGTGTCTCAGTATCTCTTAAAATCAGATGAGCCCGCCCGTTTACCTGTTATTACATTAAGAAAAATGTTTAACTAAAGTTGCTGTGATAATCAAACGGCTTGATTTTATCTACCGTATGAAATTCTAAACCCCTTCTGTCTGAAATGCGTAGAAAAGAAAGTACCAAGTCTTAAAAAGCCGGCAATATATCTATGGGCTACCACTTAACACCAGATGAGTTTCCTGCCTGTTGGCTTTCATATAAAAATACTAGCTGCCCCCGCGAACTTCGTTTCTCCTTAATGAGATTTTATTGAGCCTACCTGTTTAGTACATACCAACATGGAACATTTTGCTATGCTACCCCTGAGACTGTTCGGTTTTCCGGAATGAAATTTGTTTAGGTTGTGCTCTGAATTTCTCTATATATAAACCTCAGAGTTCATATCATAAGTTTTTTATTTAAAAACAAAAAATAGGGGCTGATCGCAGAGGGTTGAAAATTTAGCGTTGTATGTATTTTTAATGCTGTATCATAAAAAAATTACCTAAAAATAAAAAATAGCTAGGTGGACTACCCTTAACATTTAGGGGGATAAAGAATAGATGTTGTCAGATTCTCAGACATACCCAATATGGACGAAAATTTCATAAGAATTGGTCTAGCCATTTCGGAGGAGTTTAACTACAAACACCGCGACACGAGAATTTTATATATTAGATTAACCGCTACAGTAATATGTTCATTTCCTTAATACCCGCTGGTATGTTTTTCAGCGCAACATTAGTTTACATATATTCTTGCTAAAATGAAGAACGGTGCAATTTCAATACAATTACTGAGAATGAATTAATATTAATTTAAACACATAATACGGTGTTAATACGTAATTACAACAGATAATACGCAGCAAGATATTGTCTAAATATAGTTACGGTATACAAATTACACATTGTTAGTATAAGTCGATTACCGCATACATTTCCTAAAGGTGTCTCAATTATCAACAATTCCATTCATCACCAGCTAAACATGCTTGTTTGTTCCTGCATTGTTAATGAACGACACGTTGATTGATACTTCGGTAAATATCCTTTAGGATATCCTGTGTGCTTTGTGTTATTCTTTACATTGCATAATATGAAAATCATACTATGAACGTCATATCATAATATGATATTTAAATAGCCATATGGAAGCTGAAAATAGCAATTGATAGTTGTACATGCATGTTCCTTTAAAAAGCGAAGTAACAAGTTTCTCGATATAATTCGTTAATGTGACCGATATAGTATAGACAAAAAATTCACGCACAGAGTAGAGACGTATTTGGTGACAGTTTACGCCAAGTGGTGAAATCGGTGACTTGAGCGAAATAGACAATGAAGTAAAAAACAGATAAGGACGATTGAGCATGACTCAAGTGATACTTAAATTTCGAATTTATAACTTAGGGTTGGGCGGCAAAGAACGCATTTTTTCTTGCTTAACCTATAGGCTATAGATACTATATAGGTATGTAATATTGCTAAATTCGAACATAGGTCAATGTGCCCTCCTAAAGCTAATAAAGTTAAATATTGTTCGTTATGATAGCTAAACAGGTGTTTGTTGCTCAAGTGATATCTAGATTTATCTTTTGTTTGATAATTTCACAATTATATCTAGGGCGTGAGTGATCTGATAAGAACGAATGAAATGTGATACAATTTTTTAATATAATTTATTGTGGTAAAACGTCTTCTGTTAGATAAAAGCAGAGAACAGTTGTGTTTGTTTTATAAAAAATACACTTAAAATTATATACTTTTTTATCTATATACCAATACAAAAAGACGAAATTATATTAGAGACCAAATAGAATAATGTAAGTTTTTGACACAGTTAAAACTAGACAGAGAATTGCATGAAGCCTTTTTTTTTTATATAATTCCTTAGCTAAACTCAATACATTAATGAAACTTAACATTTCACAGACTACTACTTGAATGACACATTGACATATGTCTTTCACGATTCAATAGACAACATTTATATTTTTAATCGCATGATTAAAAATATAAATGTTATATATATAGCCTTGCAAAAACAATCCTTCGAAATTTGAATTTAAATAAATTATATCGAATTTTGGACCACTTTTCATTTTGTTTACAAATTGTAATAATAATTGACAACAACGATTTAATTTAAAGAGTCACATGTATTCTGAATTGATTATTTCATAATTTTACTTACTTTTAATTTTACAGTTACAGAAGAACATATTGACACACACTTAATTACTCGTGATAAGATAATCAGGATCTTATTTTACTGTTTATTATAGATCTAGAAGCTGATATAATTACCCTCAATAGTAATTAAAAACTTCGAAAAAAAACATGCACATTGAATTGCATACCTTCTCGGTGCAGGTTTAACAGGTGCAGGGAGAGCGTACCAATTTTAAAAGGCCGGCAGCTTGCTGGCGAGCCTTCTGGCAGTGCGAGTGTCCATTGGCGGCGGTATCACTCAAGTGAGCCTCCAGTCCATCTGCCTCCTGTAACATTAAAAATAACTTTATTTCGGAATTAATAAAATTAAAAAAATATATTTGATCGTATTAAAAAAATGTAAGGAGACCAAAGTTAATGGAATGATAGTTAATAAATTCAGACGAAATAAACGTTGCTAAAAAAATACAAATACTGTAGGTACATATTTACCGGAAAATGAACAAAAGACTATTCATCTTTAAAGGTTTAAAAAATTATTATGTACTACTTTTCTTTCGTTTCCCACAATGGCAGTGATATCAGCATAAATAAACTAACATTCGTCATTATCACCTTAGTCTGAAATCTTTGTTAAATCCGTTAGATGCAAATAGCATATGACTCAAAGGAAAGCAAGGAAACATTGTCTCTTCATCATATAAATAAAAATATATTTTGTTTATTTAATCAAATCTGTAAATTATAATTAACTTGCCGTAAAAACTTCATTGAAAACACTCAATTTTTTGTTTCAGATCAGCGGATAACGGAGCGATATCAAAGCTTTCGAGTTTTAGTGTCAGTGTTCTAAATTCAAGTTTCGACGGCATTGGTGTTTTTTTCCAAAAAGTAATTTAAATCAATCCATTAGTATAGACGTTCTAAATTCAAAAAAACTACCTTGCGAGTGCCCTGAATTCTACAAGTTATTACTTCTAAATTCAAAATGTCGTAATTCGTACATATTATAACATCACGTTTTGGATTCATACATTTTTATGTGCGGTTGTGTATAATGTATGAGTATGGGTGAGCCAACTATACATAAGACTTGTGTGAGGGTGAACTCCGCTGATGAGGAATCGAGAGATGAGGTGGACCATGATTTACCAAAGAAGAATCCTTTTATACGGGTAAGTGCCTACTTTTATAAGAAATATGTTTTTTAATTCATAATAACAATGTAGAGAGTCTTAAGCAATATTTCTATATAAATAATAAGATAGTAAGAAAGTAGTGTTCTCTTGATGCGCTTAATGTGAAGTGTCTTGGAACGGAGATAAATTATATTCTTTCAAGGTATTGTATATAAAACTTTTATCAATTAAAAGTATTCAATACATTTATTATTTATATACTTTTTATTTCATTTTCGATTAGTATTATCTTAAAGGATTTATTCATCATCAATCTCAAATTATGAACTGATTAATTAATTTATTCTTATAAAAACTTTATTTATTTATTGAGTTTACGACATCAAACATAATACTGTCTACTGATTATTTTACAAAATCTTCCATCCAAAATGCGTGACAATAATGGTAAACATAAGTTTACCAAAAAAAAGAAATTAAAAATTTATCAATCCGACTTACGCTATTTTATACTATATGCCAACTTGAAAATGATGGAATTAAATAAAAACAGTTAAATGAAAATACATTTCGAGAATAAGGTCAATAGTCGTCACATCAAGTAAAAAATAAATAAAAAGTAAAAGAAGTTAGACCAAGCCAACTAACAGTGAAACTTCCCTTTCCGCGTCTAGTTTTTTCTTGTATGACCGGTATTTGTTCCTGTTTGAGAAAGTTTTCAAAATACGCGGAAAAATCAGTTACCTAACACAGGTTCCGGTGGATAGTTGTCACTATGGTATTAGAAAGCGTTTCACACCAATGGATGGACTGAATGGTAGTCCTTCAAAGCCTCAAACACCAGTTAATACACATATTGTTAGCAGATGATGCAAGGGATAGCAAAAAACTAAAGGAAAAACTGGAAAAAGAGATGACAGCAGATTTTTGTTTGACGCATCCTTTACGCGTCAAACAAAAATCTGCTGATAAAAATAATAAAACTTATCCTGCAGCACCGCCGAAGGTATCGCCCTGGCTATTAGGAATCAAACCGGAAACTAAAAGATGAGGTTGAAATTTGAAGTCGTGGGTACGAATTCCGCCTACCCTGTAGCCAAGCACCAATAGACTTTTCTGTCTATGTACACATTTAACACTCCCTTGTACGGTGAAGGAAAACATCGCGAGGAAACTGGTTTGAGATAATCCTAAAAGCCAGTGGCATATCAGACATAGAACGCTGATAACCTACTGGCCTATTATAAACCAGTGATCACGAAACAGATACATAAATCAGTGGCTTGAAGGTTTGTTGCAACATTTTTTTTTGTTAATCAGTAATACTGAAGCTTGTAATGGAATTTTTGAAGATATGAAGAGATTATTTACACGTTTAATTATTTTATTTATTTTTGCGTTTAGTTTCGCGGTCATTTGGAAGGGCTAAGTTAACACAAGAAGCACACACAGAAGTGCACAGTTAGATAAATATTTTTTACTACTAACCCGGCCCCATATACTGTTCGGAATATTAGAGGTGCCACCATATGGAACCAGCTATCTGGAGCTGATACAAATATTAAGCTCATTAAAGCTTCTGCTTTTTCAACAGCCTCGCGATTCTTTTTTGAAACCCCAGTTCTATTAAAAATACTTAAGTAATAAGATTATCGGTACAAAACATTGAATGAATAACATCTTTACACAACTGTGGGAGCAGACTTTCTAACACAATTGTATGTTGAGAATGAATTTATTAACCTTAAATATGATCCAAAGGTAGACGAATGCGTGGAGAGTGTAATAAACACGAGCTAGTTATATCCATAGTAGCTCACCTCACACATTAAAATCTATTTTTGTGTAGTTTTTTGTAAGTTTATTTTTTTACTAGTAATTTTTTGTTTTGATTAATATTTAATCTCTTCATGTATGTCATGTTTGCCTATAATTGCTTGTCACATTAAAAATTGTATTTTGTGATTTTTAACAGTGTGCCGTGCCTTTGCAAGCTTTTAATCAATATATATATATCAAATTTAAAATTAAGGTTAGGGTTAAATACATCGTCGCCATTAATATTTTAAAGCTCCCATGCATTTCGCTGCAGGATAAAACATTACGTTTTCTATATTACTATACTGTTATTTTATTATTATATACCGTGTCTTGGCCTAGTGGTAACCGTGGGGTACGCCTGAGTTGTACTCACGTTCAATACTCGGCAATTGTGCATAAACATTATGATGATATTTCTGAAGTAGTCGTCGCTGACGGGAGACGCCTAAAGAGCTAGTTTTAGTAATTAAAATTCCTTTTCAAAAGGAATTTAGAAAAGTAGGAACTAACTTACTCGGCCGCAGATCTGCCTTATTGCGTGGTTAATAGGCTCTTTTTAAAAAAATATTAAAAATACTCAGCAATGTATCTCTTGATATTTCTACATTACCCGTTGACACTTCTGCATACATCATGACCCAAATCGGTTGATCGCCAATTATGAAAGAAACGAATGCAACTAGACCAGATCAGGCTATTAATTAAATAAAACCCAGGGCTGCAAACTGGATTATATTATTATTATATCCGTTATGTGTTTAAGAAAAATACAATAGTGAATCATTTAATAGGTCACTCCATTATTTCACATATAAAACCTGTTTTTAACTCCAATAGCAATAATACTATGTGTAGTGACTAGTTAGCATTCATGTAATAATTATGTCTGAAAAGGCTCGATAGCCAAGTATGCTTTTAAAAGGTCTAAATACATCAGATTAACTAGATAGAAATAAATCAGTGGCGCTACAACCTCTTTAGGTCTTGGCCTTAGATTTCTGAATCTGTTTCATGATCATTTTTAAATCTAATATGCAAGTAGTTGATCAGCCTCCAGTGTCTGACACACGTCGTCGACTTTTTGGGTCTAAGACATGTCGATTTCCTCACAATGTTTTCCTTCACCGTTCGAGCAAATGTTAAATGCGCACATAGAAAGAAAGTCCATTGGTGCACAGCCGAGGATCGAAATTACGACCTCAGGTATGAGAGTCGCACGCTGAAGCCACTAGGCCAACACTGCTCATATTTACTAGATTTACTAGATTACCGCGTAATTAACATTTATCATATCAATATTTTTTCACCTGCTTCTAATAAAATTTCCTTTTGTCTTGTTACGATAAGACGAAAAAATTATAAATATACTAGCGGACCCGACAGACGTTGTCCTGTCTACACGTCTTTAATTTGAAAATTTCAAACTTTTTTTAATAAGCTAAAACATTCTGGACCATTTTGATGAAAATTATTATTCAAATGTTATGACAATATTTAATAACAAAACTTTTTTTTAATTTGATCGCCGGGATTCGACTGTCGGGATAGACTGAAATTAAAATTCGAATATTATTTAAAATTTGACACTGCGATGGTAGCGCCGTCTGTCGGATCCAATGTAAAACATTCCAAAATCAACAACTACTAATAAATTAAAAATTAATTAAAAACATGTGAGCCGTCACGGGACGCCTGGCAAATGTGAAACATCGAAATTATTTTGTGAAGTAATATGCAGAAAAGAACAGATTGTGATAGGAACTAAATATGTCATAATGATAAAATAAAATATTACGATGACTATTTATTGAATAAAAATTTATTTTCATTAAATACAAAAATTTACTACTGCATATAGATTGTATGTATATACCATCATATAGCGTGGCGATGCGTCGCCACGCCAGAAATCGGTTTTACGTGCGGCTATAGATGTTTCACATCAAAAACATTGTCCAGCGGACAAAATTGTGAATCTAAACCATTCCCAGATCCCCTTGAACACACACGAAAAATTTCGTCAAAATCGGTCCAGTCGTTTGAGAGAAGTTCAGTGACATACACACTCACAGAAGAATTATATATATAAAGATAAAAAAATAAGTTTAGTAATCATTACGATACTAACTACCTTTTTTATTCGCATATAATATATTTATATATGTAGTCATTTGCTATAGTTATATTTTTCCTTTAATTATTGAGCATTGTTAACTTAAAAATCCAACCAATTTCTCACAAAAGATTTATGTAATATTAATTATTATGTTCCGTCCTTTAAATCTCAGCCACTCTTGAGGTTCTTGAACTCACTCATTCATTCGTAAATTCATTTAAGTTGACCTCAATCGAGTTTTGCAAGCGCCAAGCCTACCTTAACGACACCACAACAGACCGTCTTAAGTGCCACACCGATTTATTTAAAATACTACCATATTACTTTAAAATAGAGTTGCATTTTGGTTGCATGGCAAAATGACTTAATTTGATTGAGCACCTTAAATGAGGTTTAAGTATGTGTGATTTGCATTCCACTTGATTGCACCCTTTATGACAAATTGATGTCGTTTTGAGGGTTTTATGCAATTTTAAAAGATCGCGGCATAGTTTGTGGTGGCTTGCAATTTAAGTTAGTGCAGTTAAAAAATATATTAAATTCAGTTGATGATAAACAATATACTTAAAACCGTACTTTTATGCATTGCATATGCGTTTATGTATGGGATTTCTATCATTCTGCATGGTCCGACCAATTCCTTAGACATGTGCGGATATATACATTCATGAGTTAAATAAAAAATAAAACAATACATAGGTAAATTCTTTTCTAAGATTAAGTTCCCATCGAGTATATAATAACATTATTTAATATTAGTTGTGTTCCTGTTTATTTTTTTTATACATTATTAGTAAGTCTGAAAATCGGCTACTATCTTTCTTTCCAACCCTTAAATGATAGGGGAAGGAGCAATGAAGTTCGCGGCGGCTGCTAGTAATATGTAAAATAATAATAAAATTTAAAGCAAAAAAATAAAAGCGATAAGTCCTAACCGGAGTTTAAACTTTTAAATAAATGTTTCCTTTTGCTACCTGAAAATCATGGTATATGGATTATGATAATTCCATGTCAAAATGCAGACATTAAAATCAACTTAAAAGAAGTTCCACTGTTTCGCAATACCAAATCAAATTGTCTTGTAATCAAACCGTAAGGGGTCAAACATAAATGATGATTCGATCATTAACAATGATTAAACCGCAAAGAAGCCTTGATCTTTTTATACATAAAAGGCCGAATAGTAAAAAGTCTTCATAAGATCACCTGTGATTATTACTCAACTTCTTTACTCACTACAAAACATTTTTTTAACATTTTCAACATTTTAGAATATGATCCCATTTTAATTTTGACACTAAATTCTTTTAAATGTATGCTTAGATTTTTTGACTTCCATAGCTTTCTATACGTTAATTATTAAATGGTTTAAGAAAAATATGTATCTGGCGAGAAGCTTCTTATCGTTTAAGATGCGGTACGCTTTTCAATTTATCTACTGCCGCGAGCCAAATAACATTATGGTTGGTCATTGGAATCCACGTGAGCCTCCAAACCATTGATTCGTTTTAATTAAAAACAAAACATACGATTATAGACCTACTTTGGATTTTTGAAGAAGCCTTTTCCCTGTATTTTGAAGTGAAACTTCTTTAGGCGCATGAGGGTAAAGTTTTTACGGTACGTCTAGAAGATGTGCAGAGGTTTGTCGAAGCTAAGGGAGAGAGCGACTGAGACCGATTTTTGAAGAAGCCTTTTCCCTGTATTTTGAAGTGAAACTTCTTTAAGCGCATGTGGGTAGAGTTTTTACAGTACGTCACGAAGATGTGCAGCGTTTTTATTGAAACTAAGAGAGAGAGAACTGAGACCGATTGAGATAGAGATAGTGAGAAAAAGAGATCGAGTAAAATACACGCTATTGGTTGATGTATTGGTTTACTTATTCACATTTTTGTCTTGTGCAGTAAATGCAGATTTTTATTTATTTATTTTATCATTAGCACGGGGCTTTTACCTTAGTAAAAATTAATTTACAAAGAAGTTTTCTTGTGACATGTGTGCTTTGTACGCACGCACTTTTTTATTTGGGTATATCGTCGTATATTACATATATCCAATACATATCTGTAACTTCTAAATCAATAGATAATATCCTCTTGTTTAATCTCCTTAACAAAGTATAAATATGGACATGTCATCACATTCTCATCTGCATTTAGGCCGTATGCCGAGGCCGTTGTAAAACTTAAGGTATCTTGGTACCTAATATGACCTTCTCTATAAAGTCTACGAAGATTTGAAAATATTAAAAACACCACATCGGTTTTTTCTCTCTTAATAGAATCTTTTATCCTTTTAACAAGGAGATATAGAGAGTTCTTCATATAATTGTCTTAGTTTTATTAATTAGCTGTAGACATTCTGATGGTGAGCTGGCACAAAACAACTGGCTGAGCCAAAGTCAGACGTTTATATATTTTTATTAAGTATATATATATACTTAATAAAAACATATTTATAATTATTCACTTGTAACAAATACCTTTACCCAACGCCTTTCACGAACTAATTATTATGGCAAACGCAACATGTATTCTCAAGCGAAGAGAATTTTACGCCTGATGGTAAATTGTAGCAATACGTAAGGATGCTATATTGTCAGTAAATAAATTGTCTGCGCATATTTTTGTAACATGGTCTTACAAAAGCACGTGTTTGATAAACTTAAAAAAAATATTTATGTTTTTATTTCAATTTGTATTTCAATATTATAAATTAGGATTTGTATTTTAGCTATCTTTATCATACATACAACATGTCTTTATAATTATATAAGCATTTATATTTTATTAAAAAAAATATACAACAACTACAGTAGAAACCGATTATAGCGACATCGTTTACAACGACCGATCGGTTATTACAGCTAGATTGTAAGGTCCCGCCCGAATCTAGTATATCAGCAAACATACCGCATATAACAACACCGGATACAGCGACATATCGCTTTCAACGACGAAACTTTATCTATATTTATTGACTATAACGACCAACCGCTTCTTGTACCAGCAAAACAAAACAATACGGACGATTTTAAATCTTATTGATAAGCATTGATAACTACGCACTTTCTCCCACCTCATCCGAACCTCTTCCCGGCCATTTGACAAACTCTTGCAAAAGTTTTATAGCCCGTACTGTAAGCAGCTTTGTACTCTACGTATTTTTTAATAAATATTGTTATTTCTTTTCTAACATTTCATTTGACAAGAAGTTCACATACATAACCTATACCTACACTAGATAGATACGTACCTATAATAATATAACTACACAACTAATGTAACTACATATGTATGTATGTGTATTGCTTATAATCAATGTCGCTATATCAGGTTTTGACTGTATTTACGTCTTGACGCTCCTGAATCTAGATAATAATTCATATGTCATTTTCACTGTCTACATATGTTTAACAAATTTATCTTTTTATGAATTCACATTTGAATTTTGTTATTTTAAATCACGGTGTACTGTTAGTAATTAGTATGAGGGTACAAACTTCTCTAGGCTCCGTGTATCGGTCAGCCGCCTTCCGCGTTCAACTTAAGGCGCAGTTTTGAAAAAGCTCTATTGACAGCTATTAATGTAAACATATTACATGGTAGTTTTGTTTTAAATTACCTAAAAAACCAGTGGCGTTACAACATTTTTTAAGTCTAGGACTCAGATTTCTGTATATGTTTCATGATCATTTGTCAATCTAATTGACAAGTAGGTGATCAGCCTGCTGTGCCTGACAAACGCCGTCGACTTTTTTGGGTTTAAAACAAGCCTCTCGATATCTTCCTTCTCCGTTCGAGCTAATGTTAAATTCTCCCTACGACAGAAAGATAGTAGATACATAGCCGGGGATCGAACCGACGCCCTCTGTGATAAGAGTCGCACATTATGCCACTATACGGTGGGCCCGTGCGCCAAAAAATATTACACTTTATCTAAAATCCCCCCTTTTAAGGGTTTGATTAATAAAATACTTTATTTAAATCTGTTAAGGGGTTTTTCTTTTAAAAAGACTTGACCAAATCCCGTTACGAAATGAGTATATTTATACGTGTAAATAAATAAGTGCGTTAACTATATTAACATTATTGAACCAAGTGTTAATTTATTTACTTCGTTATCATAAAGCTACCATAAATTAAATATAACAAAAAACAAACATACATCTAAAGATAAAAAAATTCAAACAAATCAGTCGCACTACAACCTCTTTAGGCCTCAGATTTCTGAATTTGTTTCATGATCATTTTTAAATCTAATAGGCAAGTAGGTGATCAGCCTCCAGTGCATGACACACGCCGTCGACTTTTTGGGTCTAAGACATGTCAGTTTCCTCACGATGTTTTCCTTCACCGTTCGAGCAAATGCTAAATGCGCACAGAGAAAGAAAGTCCATCGGTGCACAGCCGAAACTATGACCTCCGGTATGAGAGTCGCACGCTGAAGCCACTAGGCTAACACTGCTACTAATTACTAAATAGCTACATAAAGATGGAATGCATATTATACACAAAATGTTCAAACATTTATGAAAGGAAAAACTCAATAAATCTTATTAAAATAATTTAAATTCAACTGCATCAATTTTAATTAGTATTACGAATAACGATCACGTTTAAACTATTCCAATAAAATCCCACATCGCATCGGACACATCCGCTAACTTTTACCATACACTGTGCCTTAACGCCGCGGCCATATTTCGACTCTAGCGCACCACCGATCATTCCCGCGCGATCGCGAATCAACTCGCACGTATCGATCTAATAAGGAAAGTGAAGTGAGTTGTTGTGTTGTGTTTTGGTTAGAAAATTGTGGTTTGTGGTTAGTATTATTTAATGTAACTTATGAAAGGTGTCATAGTATTTAATCTGATTTCTAAAATATATTTTTTTTTACTTTAAACTTTTCCCATACATTTATCAATATTCTATGTTTCATTATTTTAAAAAAATAACGTCCACGGAAGATGTATAAAGTAAATTAGAAATGGTGTCTGAACACAACGAACTTGGTCAATGGACAAAACTTTACAAGATAAAAAATCGAGTTCAAAATATTTTTACTCCTATATTGGTATTTTAACTTTTTTTATATATAATAATATTCTATTTCTCAATACATACATTCACGACTGCATGTTAATTAAACACGTTTTTCATAAATTACCTTTAAATTCAATTTATAACATTTATATATAGACGTAATATAATAAAGACATAAAAAGACCAAACTCACTTTCCCCTGAAATAAGCGTGATGACAAAATTACTAACAAAATTTTCACACTTTGATAAAATTCATAAAATGATACACTTTCTACGATTATTTGGATTTTCACCTTATCTGTGTAAAATCAACTTTAATATTAAATTAATTAGTAATTAACTTGGTTTAATATTAAGTGAAAATGCAATGATCTGTATCTTAATTATATCGTAATTTCGTTGATTTGAATATATTCAGAATATAGGGTGCAATTTTGAACTCCAATGGTTGTACCCTAATTATTAAAAAATAATTAATAATCATGTAAAATTTACGTATCAGGCATTAAAATAAAATTTGCGTCGAAAAATATTTGCACAGTGGAAACATTATTTTTTCCATAGAAAAAAAATAAAATAAAAACTACCAAACACCCAGAAATCGAACTTGTTGACTGTATATAGCATCGAATATAATCAATCAGAATCAAGTATCAAATCATTTATTCCAATTAGACCACCTAAAATGGCACTTTTGAACGTTAAATAAAATATAAAGATGATTCTAGTTGCCCCTTCCAAAAGGTAGTTTCGTGTGGAGTATAATGGGGAAGGAACTCCACACTTACTCTTTTAAAAAATAATTTACAATATTTGTCAGTCTTACAAAGATCCACTGAAATTTAGTATCAATAAATAATCAAAGTCTTTAGCTTGCCCCTCGTTTATTTTATGGCAAATCAGCCGAACACTAAGGTGAAACAAAATCCAAATAAAATATGATTAATTTCTTACAGAGTATTTAAAAAACAATAGTTTTTATGCTGGAATCTAGAGTTAGATAAAATTCTTTCCTATTTTATAGTACTTGCTTGTATTAAGATTCAAGAACGACCCTTAGCGTTTAGTCTTTCTACCGAAAGTTAAATGTGTTGAAACTTACGGGAGCTATAGTTCGCGATAAATTTCGTTTCTGTTTCTGAAATAAATAATTTACATTTCAAACCTTAAAATAAATTAATAATAATAAATATACTTGACATTTAATTGTCTATATAAGGTAAATAAACACTTTAATTTCAACATTTATTTATTTATTATAGTACAAAGTAATTTTCATTTTCTACACAAAAGATATCTACTTATTATAAACGGGACAGAAACATAAATTTTACGATTTTTTTTTAAATTAACAATGCGGATTTAGTCCCAGATTTTAACGATGCTATTTTAAAATTGATCAGCACACTATCGAATATCGAACACTGGTAACACTAAATGAAGCTATTAGCTCTACGCATAATTCCAATCGATTCTTTGTGCTTAAAGACATTGAACCTGTATCTTCTATCACCGTGACATGACATTTCTTAGAATCGCCGCAAGCACTCGTATCGTCGAAAACACTTTCATTTTGACATTTCTCTAATACATTGCCTAACTTTCATGTGTAATGCATGTTTAACAGGTAACGTGGGTCTCGCCCATTACTAAGTTTAGTATTAAGTTATCGCCCGGGCCCGGCGCGAGACACCAAGTACACCAGACCTAATTCAAAGCAAATATAGTCCCTGCTTAGGAAATGGGAGATCCCTCTCAGATCAGATCTGCCTGATAGTATGCCTAAGAGGCTATTATGTAACCATTAAATTCTTTCTTATGTATAATTTACTATTGAGTTACGACATTAAGCCCGATTAATTAACTTCATTTAAGAATGTATCCAGTGAAGGACCGTTTCAGTTTCTGTCTGTTTAGTAAAACTAAATTCCTAAAGTAATAGTTAACTTTTAAAGAACGACTACAGGTGTTAAATCGACTGCAAGCCTACTTTAAATAATTGTCCTTTGCAAATAGACAGTAGCGACAATTATGTAACTTATTGATTATTAATATGTATTTATTGATTTTCTTATTTTCTATTCATACAGTATTTGATACTAATAGAAAATTTGTCCGTAGAAAACTAGGAACATCATACATATATTTCATTTAGGATTTTCGCCATTAGGCTGTGGAATAAGCTGCCTGAGTCTATACGATTGGCTTCCTCCCTATCGTCTTTTAAAACTCTTCTATATAAATATTTCCTAACCTTATCATATCCTGATCAATCGTGACCTGTGTAATTCTTGTATCTCCTCTTCTTTTTGTATATTATGTAATTCACTATTTGCAATTCTAGAATCTGTAAGATTAGCTTTTTAGTTTTATTTAGTTAATATTGTTTTTTTCTCTAGATTAAGGTTTTATAGATTAATATATATATATATATATATATATTGTTTTTTATATAACTTCTGGTTATGCACTTCTTGCACTCATCATTTTTTTTTATTTATTGTTTTCTTTTTTTTTACTAGGGTTGCCTGGAAGAGATCGCTTGTTAGCGATAAGGCCGCCCGTTGCATCCCTTGTAATTTATATGTATTGTGTTATTTGTGTTTCTTTCTAGCAACGAAGTGTTAATAAATAAATAAAATAAATATAAATAAAATACTAAAATCTATGTTTTTATAACAAATATGCATACATATACATAACATATACATATATATATATATATATATATATGTTAGGGTTTGTTAAATATTCCAAACAACATTTCCGTTTCAATCTAAGCGTACATATATGCTATAAACAAAAAACAATAGAATGCAATTCCAATAATCTATAACGAATGTGTGCGTTGCAAATTGTCTGATATCGTTATCGGTAAATCTCGGAAAGGACTAGTGACGTCAGAGGGGAGGGAATATAAATATAAATAATAATTGTGCGTAAAATCTAAGATTTTTTGTGACACCTTTCATGAGTTTTTAAATTAATTATAGAACAGCGCAAGAACCTTAATGATATAAATGCAGTGAAATGTGCGATTCAATGGTTAGCAATGAGAACATCATGAAGATATCATCTGTTATTATGGTAAGTGATCATTTAAACTATAGATTATTATTGTATTAGTCTGCGGTCGCCAATTCATTACATACATAACATTACGTATAGTAAGACATATGTTATTAATGTCTTTGAAAAATAAGCACATGGACTCTTGCATGGAATGCAAAATGCGAGTTTTGGTCACCTCCTGTAATATGATTTTTTATTGTGACGTTAATAATATGTAGACATAGACATATTATTTACAAACAAAAACACAAAATAACATTAATCAAAGAGAAAAATTAAATAAAAGAATTAATGAGAGATTTATATATTATTTTCCTTCTCCCATTCGGTTCGTCTCAAGTAATAATGGGTGTGTGCTCTGGCTGTAATTGGCCCTGGCTCAGAATTATGCTGAGGAGCAGACTGTTCCATAGCTCTGGTCATTCTGCCAGAGACCATCAGCCAGTTTGCGCCTCAGTCGCAAAAAAAGTATATACTAACACTTAGTAAAAAATAATAATATGAGTAAAAGTTAGCAATATCAGTGATGAAGTCTTGTGTAGTGTGGTGTGAAGTAAATAAAATAAAATTAAAGGTTAAAAATAAGAATTAGATTTATTTTTTTGGGCGGATTAATAACTAGATTTCATGGGATTTTTGTTGAGTTAATAGATTAATTGTATGTAGTTGCGACTAAAATTAGACTTTAATTTTAATTGTATGTGATATGTTACGGTTATTTAACTTTCACGACCTAATGTGTGTGTAATAATAATAAACACAGGACCATCTCTTAGGCTATGTTGTATGTATGTCTGAATCCCACAAACCAGTCCTGGTGACATTGCACAGCGTCCTGTTTCCTTCCCTGTGCTAAATAAATAGATTGCTGTCGTTGAACTGTGAACAGGGTTCGAAAATGACCTATGGAGTCGCAGATACGATAATTTTATACATATTTTTTTAAATATAATCATTGATTGATTTATGAATTCAGCATTCTTATATTCATCTTAAAACTTATTAAACACTTAATTTTTTTTATTTAATCACTTTCTTCATTGTTAAATGTTGTTTTTAACCTTCTTACATTCTTTACTTTAAATAAGTTTAAAGGCTTTAAATAAGTTCTGTATGGCCTCTCCTGCGATCTAAGCTTTGTAGTTTCAGCTCGTAAGAGATACGCAAGGCCTCGTGTCTTCATCACCCTAAAGAAACGTCTGTGTGTCAAAAAAAGCTCAGATTCCTATGGTATGAATGAAAAATAAGGCTTGTACCTGGAGTCTCAAGTCTTTTATATCACTCCCAACACATTTTTATGTATGTCTCTATAAATACGTCTTGTCCCAAGAAGCTCAGGTTCCTATAGAATGAATGAAAAAAAGTCAGTTTATCATTGTTTGTCTTAATATGGCTTGACTTGATGAACATCTTGACTGGACATGTCTTTTGTCCATCCTAAGCCTTAGGCCTGAGCCAATAATGAACAGTTGATAATACAAAATAACTTGCTCAATACTTATTATTTCGTAATAAAGAATTATAAAGTAATTTATAAACTAGCACAATTTATCAAGCATGTTTTTTCTAACTGTCACCAATAATTTATCAAAATTAAGCAGTGCTCATAGCAAAAAATATTGCAGAAACTTACTCCACTCAACTTATGTGCCGGGTCGTCGCTCCGTATTGCATAATAACGTCTAGTCGGATCGATTTATTGCCTGGCCCCAGGAAAACTGGCCTGAGATTGCGATAATCTTTGCCGGAAATATATTACTTCTTATACTTTACTAGTATATATATACGCTTTTACCTGCAATTTTATTTCACTTGTATATTCACTTAGAGATTTCTGGCTCAGTTTTTTTGCTTAATATGAACAAGAATAGCACATCACACGATGAGGAACTATCTACTCACTGAAGTATTTCCAAACTAATTCGGCTTAGAGTCATTCAAAAAATGGGCTTACCGATTAAAAGGCCGGCAACTCACTTGCGAGTCTTCTGTCAATGTAAGTGTCACAGCGATATCACTTAACATCAAGCCGTTTGCTTGCTATTATATATGAAAAACATGGAAATTTTCCCATGCCCAAAAGAAAGGGCTGTCTTTTTTATACATTTTATTTAACTCAAAAACTGTAGTTTCTATAGTATGTACCTACTTCATTTAATACACAAATTTTCGCAAATTACAAAATTACAGTTAATATATTCAGAAAATAAATAAGAAAATAATGCACGTGATTTATTAAAATTGTTATATAAATGTAAATATCGCGTAATGTATTCACAATTCTTACTCAAACTATTATTTTGTTCGAAATTTAAAATTAACTTGTTTCTTAACGTTTCGCTAGGCCATTTTGCCTCTTACCTTTATGTGTGATTTCACAATTAAACATGAAGGTTGATCGCCGGATGAGCCTATGTCCAAATGTACTTAATGTATTACTTCTATTTTCTAAACAATAGAAAATGTTAATTGCACGGGTTATGGAAGCACTGTCGAGGATGTGTTAATGATATTTCGTAAGATAAAGGAAAATATCTTAGCCTCAAAAATCCAATTCGACGACTAACGACTTGAAGGCTGAACACTTTTCATCAGTGTAACCAATGCGCCAATGTAAATTTTATTATTTTTAAACTCTAAACGATTCTCTCCTAACGAATTTGTAGCCAAAAGTTTGATCCTACAGCATCCTTAATTACATATAAATTACATCTTGACATTTCAACTTTGTTAATAAATAAAAAACTAAAATATTTTAAAATAATCTCTGTAGCAGAGCTAGTTAGTGGTTTTAAACAAATCAGTATCGCATTACAGCCAGGAAATACTGACTGCATTAAATATATACAGGGACCATACATTTTAATCAAGTATTATCTATTTAGTTTTATATTTATCCATTTTTATTAAGAATGTATGGTTAATAAAATTAATAGTTCTTGATCGAGTATAGTATATGAATTGCTAAAAATAATGCTTTTCAAAAATATAATTAAACTATACCCAAAATAATCAAATACTAGTATTGGTTTATAGCGAGATCTGCGCATGCGCTGGGTGCGCTAAGGCCGGTTCTTTTGACACAAATTCAGATGTACCGTAACGAAATCTACTTCCGATGAGGCTCACGTCTTAACCAGTACAATGAGTATTATAATCTACATTTTAAGATGATTTTATAGTTTACTTATTGCATACCAAAAAGATTTAAGATTAGAAAAATTAGGTAATACAAATTATTACTATCGCAGACATATTTTGAAACTGTCATGGATATATATTTTCGTTTGCTTATAGAAATTACTTTAAAAAAATACTCTTCCATTATAGCGTAATAAAAAGTTAAATAAAATAAATCAGTGCCGCTGCAACCTCTTTAGGTCTTGGCCTCAGATTTCTGAATCTGTTTCATGATCATTTTTAAATCTAATAGGAAAGTAGGTGATCAGCCTCCAGTGCCTGACACACGCCGTCGACTTTTTTGGGTCTAAGACATGTCGGTTTCCTCACGATGCTTTCCTTCACCGTTCGAGCAAATGTTAAATGCGCACATAGAAAGAAACTCCATTGGTGCACAGCCGGGGATCGAACCTACGACCTCAGGTATGAGAGTCGCACGCTGAAGCTACTAGGCCAACACTGCTCTCAATTAATAAAAAGTAAAAAAAATAAAGTTAAAATAATTTAATAAAAAGTTACCTGTTACTATTTCGACGCATAGTGAATAAAACAATATGTATGGGCAAAAAGGATGCCAACGCATTAGCGATTACGCATATAAGTGTGTGTTACCCATATAACGCTTTTTCCGTCCGCGATATAACACGGTATATTCTCTAGAACGCGGACATTTCTCAAGTATTTCTGTAGTGTGAAATGAGTAAAGTCCATAATTTGTTTTTCGAACCTTCACATCACATGTTACTTTAAACTAAATATCTTTCGTATTTCTAGTATGTGCATAATTAGAAGTAAATAATCTAAGCTTTTTATAAACTAGGATACTTAACTACGAACGATACTTTTCGTTCACCTCTTGATTGATTTCCTCAGCACATTATCTCATAACATACATTTCCCAGCCATTTCCTTCACAATTATGTCACTAGATTACATATAACGCCATGAGACATGTTTTTATATTGATGGCTTGATAATTACCTTTGTTATTTTTTTATGACACGTTTTATAGAAATCGTATGTCACAGCTGTGTTGCTCATATGGATTAAGTATTCTTCTTCTTCTTTAAGTGCCTCTCCATTACTGGAGGTTGGCCGTCAGTGTCCTGAAACGCGTCTCATCCTGCGCCAGATGCAGCAACTCTTCCACATTTGCAATACCTGTCCACTCCCTGACGTTGCGAAGCCATGACTTCTTCCTTCGACCAACACGCCGTTTTCCCTGGATTTTACCCATTATTATTAATTGAAGGAGGTGGTAGCGGTCATGTCGCAATACGTGGCCCAGGTACGCAACTTTTCGCTGCTTAATGTTCTGCATTAGTTTTACGTATTCAGATACCATTAACGCCCGATTATATCAGACCGTGACAGTCGATCGATCTTCTATCTATATCCCAATAACCAAACCCTACGAAGACAATCCATTTTCGGCGATGGATAGAATGCAATCTCTTCGCTCTTTACACTCATATTTGATAATCAATATAAACCAAATAATGTAAATAAAACCGTACAAATAACATTAAAATATACATGTCTATGTTTAAAACATATCAAATAGCTTTTTAATTATTTTAAAAACGGGTGTAAGTTAAAATCTGTTAAAATAATTATAATTAACTGTTGTAATTGAGCTTCTTTTAGCATTATAGTAAAACGTAACGCTATCTGACAATTGACAATCTTGCATAGCTTGTATCGACAGGGTTATTGCAATCTGTCCATTGGTTATTAGCACATCATCTACAACATTTGGATCAAGATGTCTATCTCAGATGGTAGATTGGGTTTGGGCGTAAAAGGGTATGAGGTAATATCTGTATTCTTATAACGAACTGTTGGACAATTAAAAAAAAATCTAGCATCCAGTCTGTGAAGTCGGGCCTTACACTTATGGGACTAGAGAAATTACGATTAAAAATATTGTATAACAATCTTGTTTATAAATAAAGATTAGAGATAGTTGTTTAATCGTATTTTAATGACATTTTTATCAGAAACAAATGCGATTAATAGGCTATTTATGTTAAAATTATAACAAAATTGTTATATAATGTAACAGGTTACATAAGTATCAATTGGTGATATCTGATGCATCTAAATAATTTATTATATTTTCATTTATTTCAAGTAATAAAGAATCATAATACTATATTAACTTTTATCTAATGAAACTGTACATATGTTAATATAACTAGTCTGTTATTATCTGTTACAAATGAAAATGATTTTTTGAATTTGGAACAGAACTTATGTTGGACTAGATTTTAAAAGCAGAAAATTCTGAGGCAAGTTTGAGTATTATTGATGAATTGGGACCTGATTAATTCGGTACAATTTAAAAGTCCAACCCAAATAATGACTTTTTGTAATAAGTTTAGGAATCCTTATTCTATTTTTTGGCTGTCCTGATTTTTAATTTATAATTCAGAAAACACCCGCTCTATGATTGAAAACACTTGATGTTAAAAACATTATTCTTGTGCCGCATTCCATCAGTTTCAACACAACGCACATTTACGTTTCCATGGTTCAGTTAGACTCTTAGAGCATTACGAGGTAGACTTCTAAGATTGTTCAGCGTTATACTTGAGCGAAATGACCTTACCATGGCGGATAAGATATTTCAATATTTAAGGATGCTGGCATGACTTGACAGGCGGACCTGGAAGCAACTGAGGCATGGAGAAAATCTGGTTTTTATCGCTATTTTTTATATCGAAGCATTATTTCGCAATGTTAGTTTCTTTCTATTTGAAAAACTGAATACATAATATAAATCTACCATAATATAACTACGTCTATTCGGGTATGTTGTGTGATGCTATGAGCACTAAATATAATGAAGGCTTTTGTAAGTTAACAAGGTAGATGTTATGAAATTCTTATATTGGTTGTACGGTGATTAGATCCACCTCGTAACGGTCTGGTAGATTTGCCTCGGAATTCGGTCCGCGAGACGCACGATCTGCTTTCTCTTTCTAAAGATAACCCCAAACTTTATTAGGCCAAGCCCTGTATCATTTAGACCGGAAATGCCACTATCAAGTTGAATATTTTACTTTATTCATCATTTGAAGTATAAAAATGTATTCTAAATTTAAATATGTATTAAGTCAATTATAGAAATAATTTAAACTTATTGTAATTACAGTGGCTTAATGCGTAAGAATTGTTTTAAATTAATTATAATATTTATAAATTTGCGTCCAAACTTAGCTCATTACCTCTTTAACTAAAGACTTTAATAAAACTATTTAGAAAGAACCGTTTTAGTTACTGGCTCAGAAAATATGTTCTATATCTATAGAGAGCTATCAAGAACGCTTTACTATTAAAAGCCAACCTAATTTAAGAATAATTTAAAAGGAACAATGAACAATCTTAAACATTCAACATACTTGTCCGATGACCTCATATAAACAAGAATTTATTTCATCCTTTCGAGTGCTTTGCAATATTCAGCCACGTCAAATTAATACATAATAATTTTAACATTACATCATAAACAATGTTTAGTAAGTTTAGTAGATAAAGAAATAATATACGTATAAAGTATATATACGCCAGTATCTTCGGAACCTTGCCTAAAGGGACTCGTTTGAATAATATACTTATGTATTTGAGTTTTTATATTTTAAGGTTAGATTATGTTAAAATAGTAACAATAATTTGATAAAATTTAATTGCTTTTGGTATATCATGCCATTCGCACAAAATACGTTAGTTGAAAATATGATATCTACGATATAAATAATTAAGAAGTGACTAATTGATATAACCCATAATTACATAATTGGTATTTTTAGAATCAACCTAAACGTTACCAAATTCGAGTCGTTAATGTTTCAATAGCACGAGTATCTACTCGCGTCAAATGAAGACAATATCAAATTGCAGGTTATAGGTAAAATGCGCTTTAAGTTTATGTATTTTTTTTATAGAACAGGGGGCAAACGGGCAGGAGGCTCACCTGTTTGAATGTGTATTCCATTTTTAGCTTTTGTGTATAATATAATTGTTTGAATATTGTTTAATGAGTAGCTGTAGGAATACTTTAATAAAATAAATAAATACATTGACAAATTGTTGAATAGTAGGCTTTGGCTATAATTATGTATTTATTAAGTAGACTATGAAGTAATATTTACGTATACTTAATGATATAGCTATTATAATAACACACTGTCAGTATTTTGCGTAATAATGCTCTCGTTCTGTCCAACGCAATATTAATAACAGGGAAGCTATGAAGAAAATGTTTACGACATTTCTTAGCGAAAGTCGGCTCTTGCGATACTGTTGGTGTTCTATTAGGATTTTACACTTGTGACAGATCAAGATAATTTTTATAAGCACTTATTTTAATTTTAATATACAGTTTAGGTTGTAAGGTGTGTTAAATTCGTTAAAATTCGAAGTGTTTGGTGATTAATTTTTCTTAATAGACAAGAAAGAGCGGCCTTCTTTGTATTCACACTTTCGATTGGGATTAAAATATGTTGATTTCCTTTCATACCGTGCAAGTGAGTCTTGAATGCGTACATTTACAGAAGGTCCATTGATGCACTGTCGGGGAACCTCTAACGTAAACTACTGTTCCAACACTGCTAAATTATTAATAAAAAACAAAAAACTACAATGGAATACATTAATTCTTTTATTTTATTTTCGCAAAAGCAAAAAAGAAACACGTTGAACTCTTTTGTAAGACGCTAGCTTCTATGGGTTTACTCTCCAGGTAAATAGTATGGCCAATAATGGGATGAAATGAAATAACTTGTAAAATTTTACACACACTTAAAACTCTTGGAATTATTCTTCACTTTATTATGATATTTTATTTAATAGTAATCATGTTGCATGCTTAAAAGTTTCAAGAAAATATGACGCTACAAATTTTATATACCCTTCAATTGAATTTGTACATAGAAATTAAAAGTTCGAAAAGAAAAGGCACAGGCTAACAGTTTTCTATTTTGTTCTGTACTTTGTGTTCTCTACTTTTGGAAATCACTATTTGGTGAACATAATATAAATGATCCAAGCCATTATAATCTGCGGAATCATGCCTAGTAATGATTAATCGTTGTTTTGGACGTATTATCACGATGTGGAAACAGCTGCCCACTGAAGTATTTTCGAACCAATACATAGGGTCCTGCTAGAAAAGAGCGTATTTCTTCCCTTTATTTTACAAAATAATATAATATATCACAAAATGTTACGTTAGAAAACTGCTGTGGTTTGTATTAATGCAGTCTTGTTTAGGAGCGCGACAAATGCATATAAAAGTAGTTTTTTTTAATTTAGAGTTTTCGTTAGTTAGTGTTAGACTATCTATTATTTTATATATTCTTAAAAGGCCGTCAACACACTCGCGAGCCCTCTGGCATTGAGTCCATGGACTTTTAACATTATATCCTGCCTGTTCTATAAAAAAAAACTAAAACTCAGTTACTGTTTTAGACAACTGGTATCATAAAACAATCCCGAACCGCGTGCTTTCTTAAAATGCCGGCAATGCGTTTGGGATTCTGGCAATTACAAAAAAAGAACGTGAAACGCCAATTCATTTGAGGCCATGACAAAACACGGCAATTTTATGTGTTCTATATGTAATGTGGATATCCGATTGTGAATCGATTGTTACCGCACGCATTCGATTAGAAATCGGTGTTTCATAATCGGATCAATTATACATATTTATAATGTTTTATATGTGCAAAGTATTGATACACTTATCAATTAGTCAAATTTATGCTTAGACATTTGATTACTTGTTTAGCTGTGGAGCGTGATCAAACTCCAACTCAAAATAAGTTTAAATATTTAGGTCACCAGAAAAGATATTAAATTGATTCTAAATTTACATTTACTACCAGTTGGCAAGTAAAGGGCGTAGAGCGGACGAGAAATGGCAAGATACTCTCCGCCTATCTTTTTAATTGCCTAGATTTCATATAAATTGTTTGTAAGGCAGATCAGCCATAAATATTTGAACTAGAGCAAATCAATCCTAAGTAGATCATTTAGATAATCGTCCAATTAAAAAAAAAACTTTTTTGATTAATTTACGGTTAACAAGAGTTTTTAATAAACATGACCATAATCAAATTCTTTGGAAAATTCACTCACCCCCAGGAGAAAACGTTTATAAAATTATATTTGGAACTAAACTCCCAGTGCATTGATAGATACATATATTTATAATAAAACAAACTAAATATTCACCTAACTAGGCCACGTTGGCAGACGAGTTTTTTAAGTATCTATTATATATAAGCTTTTTAAAAATAGACAGAGATAAATTTTTCAATTAATATAAATTTAAATGAAAGGCGCCGTCGACGTTCCAAATTCAAATATCCAAATTAATTAAAAAAATGTTTTTCAATCTTAAATATTTTGTAATAAATATATAGAAGTTACAAATCATGTTACAACATATAAAAGGTCAGTGAGCGAAATCGGAGCGTTTATATTTAAATATGTGCGCAATATAATATGTTGCGTGCAATAGGAAATTAATTCAGTGTTAGGGTCGGTTCCTTGTGATCTTCCATTGTCAACATATTTCCATATATCTTCTTGAAGCTTAAAATGTTTTATGCTATAATACCGAATGCTTTTACTTAGAGCTCTTCCAAGAGCAATGTTAAATTATCAAAATTACTTTATGTGAATCTTTTTTTTTATAGAAAGGGGGCAAACGGGCGGGAGGCATTACAATCATTACAATATATTTTAACTAAGGCTAAACCAAGTCTTGTCGTGACAGTTATATTTTATATAGCAGGCAGGGCTAGTAAACGTATTAGTTTTTTTAAATTTAAAAAGAGGGTTTGGCTTCCAATCCCCGCTATGCATATTTTTATTTTTACATTGTACTTTCTACAAGTGGATCTTAATCGTATGGCGAATTTAATCGCGAAGAATTCTGATCGTCTTAGACATTGACGTGTTTTTATTAATTAAATACAATTAGAATATCAATTCATAATTTTTTGCTAGAAAATTTTGCTTAATTATTGGTATCTCAAGTCAAATTAAAATCATCATATGGTGACTATGTACACTTATTAACATCAGTATAAAACAAATGAAGATCTAAATTTCCATGCCAGTTCCTCTCTTCGCCATTATTTTTAATTGTCTTTGTAATCCCTGTACTAAAGTTATAAAGAAAGATGCAAGTTAGTAACCTAACAACCACGTTGACATTTAACACAACATACCAACTGCAAACCCCTAAATCGATTGCAAAGCCGTTCACTATTATTATTATTAGATCTTTATTAATGAATTTGTGTTAGTATAAGTTGTAAAAAATGGCGTTTTATGTTTAATGTTTTAGAATATGGCCCTTGTTAGGCTCCTCCATATTTTTACATTTCCCTTTTTTCTCTCTGATTTTTCTCAATGCATTGTTAATGTCTAATTGTCTTATTTTAGATGACATGACGTTGGAAGTGTATAATTTTGAAAGGTGCTCAACTATATTTTTTATTATTGTCGCGTTCTAAGTTTTTCATAGGTTTGATAATTAATACTACATTAATGCCTACGTAACATAAGCTGTATTTGTTTCAAATTAAATGACTAGCTGTGCGCAGCCGGTACCGGCCTTGTTAAATGAAGTGTCCAAAAAAACTTTACACGTTAAAGTTATATTTATCGTTTAACAATTAATTTATGACCAAGTCTTATCTGTTAAAGATAATATGTACTAAAGTAATAAACTCCAAATAAAAATTTGAATACTATGTCCAATAAGAAAGCACTGCGCGGGCGCATGCATACAATTAGCGTAATACTTGTAATTAGAATTTGTAACTGGCGAAAGTTGTGAAATTGTAAGTCCGTACTTTCTAGTACTCAAGGGTGTAGCCTCGGAGCTTACTCTATAATCTAGTGACTAGTTTTGACATTCAATAAGCAAGCTTTTACATGAAAGCTTTCTCTTGAACTTGAACCTTCCGGGCATTTATCAAGAGGTCGCAGTATTCTCCCTAATATATAAAAAAGGAACTTAAAAGTATAAGGACCGGTCCATTCGGTTACTATTTTAGACTATCTGTCTGTATATACAGATATATATAACGGGCTGCCTGCCCAATTACTTCCACAGGTCACAAATATA
This sequence comes from Pieris mannii, assembly GCA_028984075.1. Taxonomy (NCBI): domain Eukaryota; kingdom Metazoa; phylum Arthropoda; class Insecta; order Lepidoptera; family Pieridae; genus Pieris; species Pieris mannii. The sequence goes on from CM054780.1 coordinate 2,853,651, forward strand.
TTTTGTTATAAATGTGTTATATATATATATATATATATAGTTAATAGATATATGTTGTTGTTCTCTTGAACTACATCTGCCATCTTTCTAACAAGTGCTCAGTAATTGGTAATTGGTGAACAACGTGTTTTACTAATAAGGGTTATAATTAAGTAGTAGTGAAAGGTACACCATTTTTGAACTCGATGTGAAACACAGATAAGACTATAAATAGAACAAGAAACTGTTGTTTACACTCAATATAAATTATAAAAAATTAAGTACAAATTATTAATAATAATTAAAATCAAGCCTATAAAAACCTGAATATCAAAATAATCATACAAATTTTATTAATACTTATAACCAAAACAATTAAGATATTTATAATTGTTGTCAAACTTATGATCTAAAAAACTCTGCCACATTTATTACCTTGTCTTTCAAACAAAATTCACTTTCCAATCAAAATCATAACATAAATTGTATATTCAATAATAATTATAATTGATTTCATACCATTAATGAGTACTACAATCTTAATTGCTATGTTACTAATGCTTACTCAACAAACAACAGTATAGTGTGGCATGGACTTCACATCTACGCCTTTGTCAATTGTCAATGCTCCAGACATTCGCAATGACGGCCTCCATCGGAAACAAAGAGGACGTCGTCACAATAATTAAAACTATTAAACCCACACACAAAATCTCCAACACGTGAATGTTGACACTATGAAACTTCTTAACACCACGGGCCTAAAGAAAAGGATATTCGGATTGGTGAACTAGTGTAAGTGCATGTTTTTTTTTTTAAAGAATAGGAGGCAAACGGGCAGGAGGCTCACCTGATGTTAAGTGATACCGCCGCCCATGGACACTCAATGCCAGAGGGCTCGCGAGTGTGTTGCCGGCCTTTTAAGAATTGGTACGCTCTTTTCTTGAAGGACCCTAAGTCGAATTGGTTCGGAAATACATCAGTCAGCAGCTGGTTCCACAAAGTTAGTCTTTACTCTTTAGTGATAAACAGAGGTGTAAATAATACAAGAACATAGTCTCTTCCCTTAATATAGACTGTAAGCAGCGTTATTGGACACTTTCTTAAGTTAAATATATTTTTTGTAAATTAGATTAAATGAAATTTCTTATAGGTCTTAAGCTAGTCTATATCGTAATATTAAATTGTGTAAAAACAATTTCTCCAAAATAATCTACGCCTTAAAATTTTGACTAACATATTCAGAATGCTATTGATAAGCCGAACAAGAGGCCACCTTTTCCGAATGAAGGCATATTATACATACCATACTATGCTGTATACGGTTAGCAGATAAATACTGTAGTTTAGAGAAACTAGCCCAATAGGAAATTGGCTCATACAAAACTTTATTTGCGTTTTATTAGGCAATTCACAACAATGGGTTTGTGCAAACGCAATGAAGACACCACATTAAACTTCAACCGAGAAATTTCCTATCGTAAATAATTCGCAGTTTCGAGCACAAATTTTAATATAACAAGTCGTAAAACATTTATGTAACGATAGAGTCCTGGCTTTTTTTTCGTTTAATTGTACTGTTACGAAACACGTGTTCTAAATATAAAAATACTAGAATATACGACTTGAACATATTATCGATTTCCATGCCACCTAGACCTAACTTTACGATGTCGAATTTAGGTGTTGATGTGCGCGCGCATCGTAAAAATTCACTGTCATCATTTTTCTTCATCGCGCCAAAAGAAGTATAACTTCAATTAAAACAAGTAGCATAAATTATAAGGGATGCAACTGGCGGTATTACCAACAAGATACTGAAGAAGAAAAAAGGTATTAAGGGTAAGATGCAAGATGGAGCCTAAGGCATCGTTTATCATGGGGGGTCGAGTGATGGGGTGGCAAGACTGTTTAACTAAACTATGTAGCTTTTCCGGGACCACGACATAAAAATAGTTGAGAAACAATGGTCTAAGCTAATCAACCAAACTTAATCTAAAATAAAAAGGTTTTACTACAATTCATAATACAATAAAAAAGAATAAGAGAATACATGAATTACAAAAGTCACGATTGAACGGGGTAGGATGTAGAGAAGTGTTTATGCAGAAGACTAAAATGTCTGTCTAAAGTCCTTAATCAGCCTGCTATTCTAGCCCGTAACAAATATTGTCTTGTCGCCAATCTCCCGTTACTCGAGCAAGGAAACATATCGTTTTAAGTTTAAAACGTGTCAGCCATTGCCTATGCTCCACCAAGTAGTACTACACATCTTACGTATACTACGTATAGTAATAAATAATAATTAACAACTTACGATTTCACGGATGTGCATCCGTCGCAAGTCACGAGCGTGCAATTTAATTAGTTTCATTGAAATGTTTACACTGTCTTTATAAAAGCAAGTAAATAAAAAAAACACATACGTCGGTAACACTGAAAATGTTTAGAAATGTTAGGAACATTGCTCTTTTTGAATTTTAGAACTTTGGAAACCTAATGTTGCATATTGCATTCTTTTGTCATTTGTTTTTGTGAATTGGCGGCAAATCTAAAACTCTTGTTACACGTGAAAAAACCTAACGCGATAAAATTTTCGGCCAATGATTTATTATTACTTTCGTTGTTACTCAAAATCAAAGCATGACAGGCTGCGATTAGCATTTCATAATGAAGCCTCAGCTCGTGGCACTATTTACAATTGGTCGTTAAACCAAGCCGTTTAAGCGGAATAAGAGATGAGATTTCGATAGATTCTTGAGCGTCCTCCTAAAATGCGATGATGTAGCTAATGAATAGAGAAAAATTAACTATGAGGCTTTTTGAGCTTTTTGAAAGTGTTGGGATGAGCTGAAGAAGCTTACATCCAAGAGCAGTCTATGAATAAATATCTTAAATACAATATTACGATTGAAAATAATTGTTATTAATAATAAGAATATCCCTATAATGGTAAGGTAATAGACGGAAGGTTCTAGCCTATACTGGAACCATCTATTACCATTATGAACTACATATATGAGTATACTTGAATTAGTAAGAACAAAAAAGTACAAGAATACTAATAACGTATATGTATATGTATTAAAAATTTTAACGGTTATCTAAGCTATTCTTTTTCATTTTTATTTATTTTATTAATTAAAAACATTTATAGCTAATAACTAAATTATGTACTAAGTACGCCAATAAAAAAACTTTACTTCTTAGTATTTTATTATTTTATTGATATTTTTATTGTGTGTTTGAAATTGTTTTTTAATTTGAAAAAATACATAATGTAACGTGTAAATTAACTATACTTGTATTTTGGAACTGAATATTATTTCAGTGTAATTCTTATATCTTATCATAAAATGAAATGACAGTATATTTAAAATATTAGTATAATGTTTGATTTGACCAATTATTATTTAATGAAAATTGTTTTTCTGTTAAAAAAAAATCTTCAATTAAATAATGTTGGCAAAATTACCAAAACGCACACAAAACTCAGTTTTATTGATAAAACACACACATGCGAATCTTAATAGATTCGTATATGTGTGTTCTATCTATCTAGAGTCTAGTTAATATGTACTTTTATAACTGTAATACTAGTTGTGTAGTAATAATTTGTATGTGCATAAGGGCTATTAATATCCTATCCCAAGAAGCATATAATTACATAACTTACCGTAATACGGAAACGCAATCAGAGGCATTCGCCACTAATTGTTCCACTCGGCTGTACCGGGGTATCGAACCTAGGGCAACATAACGGTGTCGCTGACCGCGCTGGACGCAATTGTTATTTAACGTAAAATAACTGTAGGGAAACCGAATAAAGTTGATAGTTGAATTCTAGGAATAATTATCAATCGTTTATATTCTAAGTTACAATAACTTAGCTACTTAATAGATACATAAACAGATTTCAAAAAAACTAGTAAAACAAATGATGGAAGTATTGTGCCAAACTACTTATCGATACAAAATTTTTAATTTTATTAATACAATTTCAAAATGGCTGAATTCTTCTGCGTTTAATATGGAAGTGTTCAGAAGAGTTGTTCAAAATACCTGCCGCTGAGTTTCATTATTGGACATCGAGGCACCACCACTATGTGGAACCAGCTGTCCACAGAAATTTTTCCGAACAGAACCTTTATAGGTTCTGGTTACGTAGGCATAATGTACTAACCGTTATTATTGTATAATATACGATAAAGATGCAAGTATATCCAAACCAATTCTTTTTCCTTCAAGAAAAGAGCGTACCAATTCCTAAAAGGCCCACAACCCACTCCTGAGCCGTAGCATTGAGTGTGTCCATGGGCGGCGGAATCACTCAAGATGTATATCTATTGTCTTTTAAAACTCTTCTATATAAATATTTCCTAACCTTATCATATCCTGATCAATCGTGACCTGTGTAATTCTTGTATCTCCTCTTCTTTTTGTATATTATGTAATTCACTATTTTCTGTACTTGAATCTGTAAGATTAGCTTTTTAGTTTTATTTAGTTATTAATATTGTTTTTTTTTTATTTTGTCTAGATTAAGGTTTTATAGATTAATTATATATTTTGTTTTTTATATAGCTTCTGGTTATGCACTTCTTGCATTCATCATTTTTTATTTATTGTTTTCTTTTAATCTTAGCCAAGTGCACATTTCAAGGATCGTCATGCTCACTCAAATGTCATTGCTTGTGGCGGCGTCCATGCGTCGGGTTGTCTCTCTCCCTAAAATATGGCGAGGGGGCCGATGGCTGGCCATGCGTCATACTCGTGAACGGGTGCTACTTGTGGTGACTGGTCGTACTTGAATTCGTGTATGCGGTGATATTAGTTGTTTATACTACGTATTTGCGTGTTGTTCTCACGAGTGTGTAAGTGCGTGCTCCTATTTCACCATGCCTCCTGCTGATAGAGAACAAATCTTTGTTTTTAATTTGTTTTTTTATTCTTTATTACTCAATATGTCATATGGAACATGGTGTAGTGGTCGCAGCTCCTTACAAGCTTTGTGTAAAAAAAAAAAAAAACTTGGCGATTAAAAAGAGAGTTTATTGCCAGTTCTTCTCTTCCGTTCTACGCCCTTGATTTGAGAACTGGCAGTAAATGTAAATTCACAATTTTTAAATTTTTTGACGTTCATAAGTGTACATTGTTACCTACATGAATAAATAAATTTTGTTTTGTTTTTGTTTTGTTTTCTTACTAGGGTTGCCTGGAAGATATCGCTTGTTAGCGATAAGGCCGCCCGTTGCATCCCTTGTAATTTATATGTATTGTGTTATTTGTGTTTCTTTCTAGCAACGAAGTGTGAATAAATAAATAAATGTAACGCCATTAATATCAAACTATTTAATAATTCCCATAAGTTCTCTTCTCTCATCACATCTTTCAAGGGGAAGTTGTCAAGCGTGGGCGAGTATTTGGACCATAAGTTTGACAAAAATTACTATGACATTTTCATGCCTATTTTTATATGGCTGATTGATTTTTATAATTGATATGAATGTACCATTTCCTTGCAAATAAATGATTTATTATTTATTTAGTAATGAAGCCTCCTGCCTGTTTTTACTCTGTACTATAAAAAAAACAAGACAATTGCATACTCATTCAGTTTTAAAATGTGCAGACTTGTAAATGCCTATATCAGAACTGTAGTATAAAGCACAAAATAGCCCAATCATTATAATTTAATTCCAACATCCTTTTGAATAAAAGATCACAGAAGCACTTTCAACGTTACACGCTAGACTCAACTTGAATTATGTTTATTAGTTATAAGCCGAAAATATAATCATTCAATATCACTAATCCTCTTCAAAGTTTAACTAAAAATACTTGAAATTTTGTTATATAAATTGCTTTTTTACGTAACAAGTCTGTCATAAATAAATCATGTACCGATAGTTATTCTACTGTAGTAAACACACCATTGATTTTCTAAATAGTGAAAACATGTTGCCTTGCTGCATTTCAATTGTAGGGTAAATAATATTGTAAATAGCTTTCCTATGTAAAATGTAAAGATAAAACGTTTCTATGAAGAAAATATAAAAATATTGAGATGAAGCCTTTCAGGCTTATTAAAATTAATCATAATTTTTAAAAAATCCGCATTATATACTATTTATGTACAGTTTTAAAAGAAATCAAAATTGCCATGGAAAGAAATAATTATTTAGGAATTAAATATTAAGTTTGTGATGAACGAGCTAAGAATCCTGACAAAGGTATTTTTTACTTAAAATGGTTCCCAAATCGCCTTGTTAAAATGAAAAAAAACATTTTTTTTTAAATATTTTTTTGTTAAATAACTTCTATTTATTATTCTTTGTTCTCGTTTTTTTGTATTATAATATCTTGTTTTCTTTTTTGGGTTGTGTAACTGTCGGTGCAAAGAGAATAATTAAAGGTACGAAAGTGTTTCTATGTTACTTACTTTTTAAAGTTGTAATTTAAAACAAAGATTCCATAACCATAGGTATAATTAGTAATACAAAGCCATAAACTCTAAGGTAAAATGACAGTAAATCAAGAACGAAATATTGAAAGAGATGCCTTATAATTGGATTAGCTGAGTGTATAGCATCTAATAATATCAATCTCTTTCATGTCGTTAACATATTTTAATAATAAATCGTATTAATTGAATATCACCTCCGTATCAGTCAGCAGTTTAATGATTATATATCTCATAAAAAAATAAAGTATCACTTACATGTGAAAACTTTTTAATATAGGTACAGTCTTATGCAAAAATAGTTACTTTTCGATTTGAGAACTCAATCCAGTTAACTCAATACATGTTGAATGAAATCTCATTCAGTATTTAATTAAAATAAATTGATACCATAAATAACATTAATTAAACGCGTAATATTAATTTATCTTATAAAATATCTTTATGGACTAGACATGAATGTCTACGTGGGCATGACATGAATTTATTGAATAATCTGTGTACCGTTATGTCATTTTGACGTGTGATGTGTGATATGTTATCGATTTTCGCGCGTATTCCACATAACGGTATTTTACGAAAAATATTGTCAATATTTTGTTTCAATTCAAGTTCAGTTTGTTTTGATCCATGTTACCATACATTAATTTCTTCTAAAAACTAGAAAATAGAACTTTACTGATTTTTACTTTTATTTTAAAAGGTATAGTAATAAAATGTAATTACCGCTATTTACTAATCACTGCTACAGCGCATGTCAACTGTCAACTGTCATTATAAGTTTATGGCCACCCGCGTTACGCAAAAAGCAGTTAAATACCATGGGCAAGGTTTTAATTGGGGCAATTTTCACATTCCGTACTTTTTCTGGCCATGACGATTTGCTATATTGCATCATATCAGTGAAAACAGTTTTAATTGCTTTTTCAAACACACAAGTATGCCTATTACGTAATATAAAAGATTCTGGGTTAAAGAACCTAATATGAAATAAAGTAATAATTTTATACCTATTGTAAAGATTCCTGACATTTAGGGACTGTTTCACAATGTGTGGATAAAGTACCAAATAGCTATGCAACACATAAATTATTCGGAAGATTTAAGTTCCGAATAAGAAACTTCACTTTTCATGACAAATCCCGCTATCTGACAGTTGTGAAACGCAACAATAGTGTTTATCCTACCAATAAGTAATAAATAGCTTATCCGGACATTGTTAAACAGACCCTTATATTATCAATTTGTGTTTTTGTTACAAAATAATAAACAAATCAGTGCCTCTACAACCTTTTTAGGTTTAGGAATCAGATTTCTGTATCTGTTTCATATTCATTTGTCAATCTGTTAGGCAAGTAGGTGATCAGCCTCCTCTGCCTGATGCACGCCGTCAACTATTAGGGTCTAAGGCAAGCCGGTTTCCTCACCGTTCGATGTTTTCGTTCACCTTTCGAGTGAATGTTAAATACGCACATAGATAGGATATCAAATGGACTTCTATTGGTGCACAGCCGGTTCGAAGCTATGACCTCTGGCATGAGAGTCATATGCAGAAGCCACTAGGCAAACACTCCTCCTCTCTTCTCTTCTCCTCTCTTCTTTCGACTCTTATATTCAACATACAAATGTTATACCTTGAACTTAACTATTCTTATACGATTCTTAATTCTGCTTAAACTAGACAAATGATCTACTAAAAACCCAAATACATTGTTATATGCGGCAGTAGATTTCTATACAGATAAGCCTCTTTTGTTTTGAAATATCTAATCACTAGAACTGTATAGAGCCCTGGCACAATAAACCTTCTTTGCCGGAAAATATTTATGAACGATTCTCCGATATGCCCGAGTCTCATTACAAAACAAAAGTTTTGAGAAATGATAGCGATCTCTTTGTCAACGGAATTGTTATGTGATCGACTACTGAACTGAAACTTGACCGTTTTTGATAATGTTTATTATTTATCATTGGCAGTCGTGTTCTGTTTCTTATTGGTATGTATTCTTCTATCTATGGTCGTTGGTGGTAGCAATGTCATAATAGAATAATATATTTTTATTTATGTTGTTATTTGGTTTCGTCGTATTATAAATAAAAGTCAAAGTATTTAATTACGTATACATGTAACAAAATCTCAAATATAACCGTCTGCGCGGCTTGAGCCGGCTTAATCGACGATTTTGTCGTCAATTTTTGGGACTAGATATGCCCGTTTCTTCGCCATGGTTTCTTTCACCGTATGAACATTGTGCCTTTTGCGAGCTTCTTCTAGCTGTCGGATATGGGAGTGGTTGCAGTAACAGCCGCCTCTGTACGCTAACAGCTATACTGCGATATATATAGTGTAGTAGTATAGTGCGATAACTTATAACTTCAGTCAGAAAAATTACCGTCAAAGAGTTGTGGAACGTAACAATCGTATGTCATGAAATGTATCAAATTATAACTGTTTGATATGTAAAGACATCGATTCTTGTGAAACAGAGCCTTTAGCGTGTCACTAACTGTGCGTGTCGTAAAAGCCACGCTCCGAAAGTTAGATGCGTTTTGTAATTAATCAAACGACATTGATGCAATTAATGCATTGAAATGTATGTTAGAAGGACTGTTAAAAAGTCGGTTTTCGTAAGTTTAATTTACATTACACGTTCTATATATAATATATACCGAGTAATACTCAAATGCGCGTAATTAAACATAAATCACTTACAAAACTCGACATTTTAAGTGCTTAACAGAAGTCATGTTCAGCGAAAGTCTACATTATTATGTTTTTTTTTTTATAGAACAGGGGCCAAACGGTAGGCTTACCTGATGTTAAGTGATACTTCCATCCATGAACACTCTCAATGCGAGAGGGCTCGCGAGTGCCGACCTTTTAAGAATTGGTACGCTCTTTTCTTGAAGGACCCTAAGTCGAATTTGTTCGGAAATACTTCAGTGGGCAGCTGGTTCCACGGAGTGGTGGTGCGCGGCAAAAACTGCCTAGAAAAACGCGCAGTCGTGGAACGGTGATACGAGTGGAATTTCGCCTTTTCGTTTTATAATATATGTTTATTTATGATCCTCAAGTAGGTGAGGTTCTAAAGAGCTTCAATATAATAGTAACGTAGTCATCTTAGCCTTGGACATCATGGCCTCATTGCCAAAAGAGTGCAGATCGCTCGCCACACCCCTGCTTTGCTTCCGTAAATTCCAGGTAGTCAAAAAGTCAAAAGTCAAAAATCATGTTTTCATATAGGTAACATAATGTACACTTTTGAACGTCAAAAAAAAGAAATATACATCAAATGAATCTAATTGTACATTTACTTCCAGTTCTCAAATCAAGGGCGTAGAACGGAAGAGAAGAACTGGCAATAAACTCTCCGCCACACTTTTTAATCGCCAAGTTTTTTCTTTAACACAACGTTTGTAAGGAGCTGCAACCATTACACAATGTAATGGTTGCAGTTCCTTACGTAGCTCGCTCCTTGAGTAGTAAAGAATAATAAAATAAATTAAAAACAAAGATTTCTCCTCTATCAGCAGGAGGCATGGTGAAATAGGAGCACACACTGACATACTCGTGAGAACATCACGCAAATACGTAGTAGACACAACTAATATATAACCAAAAAAAACATTTATACAACCAGTTTAACAGATACCATACCGATGGCGACTTCCATTGTTTTTTTTTTTATAGAACAGGGGGCAAACGGGCAGGAGGCTCACCTGATGTTAAGTGATAACGCCGCCCATGGACACTCTCAATGCCAGAGGGCTCGCGAGTGCGTTGCCTGCCTTTTAAGAATTGGTACGCTCTTTTCTTGAAGGACCCTAAGTCGAATTGTGCGGATTTTTATAACTAAATAATTAATTAAACCCTTTAGATCTGGGCGTCATACTTCTGTATCTGTTTCTTGATCATTTCTAACAGTAGTTAGTTTCTTCAAGTGATCGACCTTCTGTGTCTGACACTTACCGACTTTTTGGGTGTAAGGCATGCCGGTTTCTTCGCTTTGTCTACCTTGACCGTACGAGCGACTGCTGAATGCATATACACAGAAAGTTCATTGGTGCACGGAAATCGAACCTATGACGATGTTTTACATGATCAGTAAAAAAACACACACACCTAATAAACGTCAAGAATATTATAATTTACTAATTTATAAAAAAAAAATCAATATTGTGGTTTACAAATAAAATTTTAGTTTCGCATCAGATTTCCGTATGTTTCGTGATCAATGGTTTTATGGCGTTATAGTGACAGGTATTACTTTATACATCAGGATTACCTAAGATATGATATGTTTGTTTCATAATTATTAAATGAGTTCAAGCCTCAAGGTGAGACTAACACCTCACGTTCCTTACGCTTACTTAATTAAAATATAGCGGAATGTCACTCGCAACACCAAACATTTCGGTCGTAGAATTGCACATCATTTCAACACCCGAGATAGTGTTAAAATTTATATTGTCTTTTAATGTGTTTTATATTATTAATAATTCATCATCTTAAAGGATTCAAATCAAATCAAAAATATCTTTATTCATATAGGTAAACATGTACACTTATGAACGTCAAGAAAAATAAATTAAATTAATTGTAAATTTACATTTATAACCAGTTCGCAAGTCAAGGGCGTAGAGCGGGTAAGAAGAACTGGCAAGAAACTTTCCGCCACTCTTTTCAATCGCCAAGTTTTTAATACAAATTGTTTGAACTGGAGCAAATCAATCCCAAGGATTAGGATCATTTAAGTATTCGTCACATTTATAAAAGGCTTTATTAATTAATTTACTTTTAACAAGGGCTATGAATTTATTCAGTGATAGTTCTCTAATTTCGCTTGGGAGTTTGTTGTAAAAACGAATACAATTTCCATGTGTGATGTATATGTTACTACATATTGTTCATACCTTTATCTATCTGCTCAGTACAAATTCTCACAATTATTAATATTTTTATTTTATTTCTTAGCGTTAATGTAATTCATGAATCTTAAGACCAGCTTTTTTTAGTTTAGTATATAATTATGATTATTTTACCGTAAAGGCCGGCTGCGTCATCATGCTCCACAAAATGGTCGCTTGCTAACTTTGTACCAGCAACTTAGTCTTTTTTATAAACATATGCAGTATCTGTCTTATATCTTTAAACGAGCAATTCTTGTATATATATATATATATATATATAATTGGAATCTCGGAATCGGCTCCAACGATTTTCATGAAATTTAGTATAAGGGGGGTTTCGGGGGCCATAAATCGATCTAGCTAGGAATCATTTCTAGAAAATATAATTTTATTCGTGTTTCATTAACTTAGACATAGAATTGCTCGTTTTAAGATGTCAGTTAAATAAAAACTTAAATATGAATATCTTTATTCGATAATTATATTCATATTTCATCATTTTATTAAGTATGTAATTCGTACTGAAATATAATTCCCAAAAAACACAATTTATAAAAATAAATAAATACCGAGCAAAGCTCGGGCATCCAGGTACTAATGTATAAATAGTATATAAATATATTAATTCTTTCTTCTATTATCCTTCCATCTTTATGGATTTCGTGACTATAATAGTTATGTTATCAAGGCAATGCAATAAATTCATCTTAGACAGCGTACGCGCCTAACAGCATATGTTATGAATACAAATGTATCCGACTTGCATATTAAGTGTTCATTGTTTTAAGCTTATGAAACTATAATATTTTTGGCACTATTATGTAACTAAAAGTCTTCATTTAGCTGGGTCATTGCACTACTGTACAAACCTATCTATAAATCATGGTTATGATGGATTGTAAAACTACCCTCTTTGTTTATAAACTTCTGCAATTGACAGTAGTTATTTATTAAGGTAATAATAATAAATAAGCCTTAATCATTACAAAACATACACATTTAAATTCTTATACAGATTTTTTTCAAAGATCTCTTACAGATTAGTGGCCTCTTCAATCTGGCTCCATCACTCTTATAAACTCGCCAGCCCACAGTGCAAAAGGGCTCTCTTCTCTTTCCTTTCCCTGGTAGCCCTTTTCACCTTGTTACTACGTTTGTCCATCTGCCATTATTTATGAAATAAAATAAAATTATTTTATTTTATTCAATATATATATATATATATATATAATAAATAGCTGAAACTATATCAGCTTGTGCAAGCGCGATGACCGAAGAAACTTGCGTTGGTTTCTTTATTGTGTAAAGGTACCATACAAGTAAATATCGGTGTCGTGCTATCATAATACAGTGACCGATGTAGTGCACTGATCCACTTTCACTCCATACATTTTTCATTTATAACGAAATTGAGCGGCGATAATGTACTTACGAAAGTTTTATTAATTATCACATATTTTAACCAAAACCTTATTAACTGTCAAGTATATTTTCTATTCTTTATGTATAGACCAGCGTCGATAGTTTTTGAAACCAACAAAAATAATGGTAAACCATTGGAAAATAAAAAGAATATTATAAAAATGATAGGAAATATAATTTACGGGCGATCTGAGGTCGGGAAGTGGGTCGGGGTGTGAGTTTTTAAGGGTAAAATCATTTTATAATATTCTCCTCCTTTTCCAATGGGCTTCATCCTACTATTTTTTTTTTCACGTTTAATTGTTGGTATACAGCTACTGAGTATTAAGGTGAATCTTTTATCTAATTGCTGTCTCTTTCCAGGGTTCAGACCCCCGTGTTGCAACATGCCGCGGCCGGTTGCAGACCAGACGCTGTCAGCTCAACCAAGAGATAAATAAGGAGCTTAGACTAAGGGCTGGAGCTGAAAATTTGTTTAAGGTAAGCACTCAGACAAACGTTCTTACTCATAAAGATTATAAGTATAGTATAGTGAAGTTTTCGTCTTATTCTTTTAAATAGTGTTTACGTAAATAAAAGAGACAGACTTGAAAGCATATTACGATTATTTACAAAGTAACAAAGACATATTAAACATCCCATTCCTTTTGATCGATACAAATAAATTATATCGAAATTTATATGTCGACAAAAAGTTATCAATTTAATTTTGTAAAAAATTGCAAATGCAAATAAACACAAATATTTCATTGTTATTTCAATAATTGCGTTTGCAAAATAAGAAATTATGATATAACAATGATGTTAACATGTTCGTTTTAAAACTAAATAAAAATAACGGAATGATACTAGCATTGGTATTCTGTAATATTGATAGAAAACAATCCCGTAGATTTATGTATGCACCCTGTAGTCGGGTTCCCTATTGGGATTAAGAAAGTAATAGTTTGATAAATCGCCAACGCCCGAGTTAAATTTTTGTGAAAATATTAGTTTGGCGCGAAACATCTGTAGACGACAGTAGTCTATTACCACAGATCTCCACTCCCATTTTAATTTTACGATATGAAGCTCTATGGACTGTCTGGCTTCTTTAGGTATTGATTGATTTAAAGGCAAGTTTTGTAATACAAAACAAAGAGTTTAATCTGAATAGCGATTTGATGAACAATAAATGGGACGGAACGAATCGATTGCACTTAAAGCAAGTTGCAACAAATCGCGGCAAGAAAAGTAATTACTGTGCATAATAAAGATTTAGTTCAATTTTTATCAGTAGTGCTACAACCTTTTTAGGCCTGGTCTTCAGATTTCTGTATCGGTGTAAGGATAATTTTTCAATGTAATAGGCTGGTAGGTGGACAGACTCCCGTGGAAACCACGCACGCCGTCCCCCCCTTTTTGGGTCTAAGGCACGCTGGTTACACAATGTTTTCTTTCACCGTACGAGCTAATGCGCACATAGAAACAAAGTCCATTGGTCCACAGCTGGGAATCGAATCCATTCGTCTCATTTCGATCCATCAGAATCTTTAAAATATGAAAAACCTTTTCTTTTCATAGTATATTGTATTACACAAATTATTAATTTATCATAATTGTACATAGCTAGTTAACTCGTCGAAATCGCCTGCGTAGTTCCAGTAGGGATTTCGAACCGGAATTACATACGAAAACTTCGGGATTTCAGTATCTTTGCGATGTTGCAATTGTGCTAAACTTTACATGTCGGCATTTTTTTTCTCAAAAACATATTAGGTTTCAGGATAATATATTTTTTTTTAATTAGCTTAATTAATTGTTTTAACAATGGTCTAAGAGCATAAATAAGATAGAACATCGAACATTATATTAAAACCTATTTGTTATTGTAATAGGAAAAATCGCGTCAGATATCACTATACAGATACGATACTCAGACATGAGTTACTGACCCAGAGAGAGATATTAGGACCCAGTCTTGTAAAGCTTTGTCTTATAATATTACACACAAATCCTTTAGTAAAATAGCTATCAAGAAACTCGGCAGTGACCCCTACATAAGTTTCTTACACGTAAAGTGAGTCACTCCCAAGAGGTCTTGACAATGTAGTTTCCTGTTATGAACAATAGCGAGCCAACGAACCGTAGCGCCCTCTGGTCTCTGACCCCTGGCCTTGACAAAACGTCTTCGTACTTGGTGAATAAAAACTGCACGCACGCCCCGCTGCGCAATGTAAATTTGTTTATGGGCGTTATAATGCCTTTAGTTTTTTATGTAAACGGCCAGTGTTTCTAATCTACGATTCAAATTCAAAGATTAAGGACGTTGAACAATAACTTAATTACTCTTTTAAATCGACCAGTTTGTAATGCTCCTCGTTGCAACTAGCAAATAAATAGCAAACTACTAAACTAACTACTACTAACTAACTAGCAAATAATATTTAACATTTATTCGATCAAAAGCTCAAAACTTCTTTCGCTGTCTATACGTTTAATAGTTTAATTTCATTCAACTCATTTCAAATAAATTACACAGTTGAAATAACAATATAGTGTAATGACTTATTATGATTATTTCTTGTTAAACTTCTGTTCTGTTATGTAATATTTTATTCAATATTTAAGATCATAATAATTTGTTTAAGCAATACTCGTTTTAACAATATCTATATCTGTTGTTTATTACAAAATAAAATCATAGCCTTATTTGAAACACTATTTACATAACGTGGTTGAATGCTTCTCAGCAATCATAGACAGATACTATCTCTTTAAATAAATTTTGTTTTCATTTCTGTCATGTTGATATTTTTCACAATAATATTTGTAAATTTAAAAAATTAGTTCATGGTGAATACTTGCAACCTTAAATACTAATTTGAATTAATTAATGTATATATATATATGTGTGTTCTTTTCTTCTTTTTTTGTCATTCAATTTAATATGTGTATGTTGTTTGGTTGATATTTAGTGTAAAATGCTGTGTACAGATATAATTGGATATCAGATTTTCAAATGTTGTTTAGTGTATAATAACTGTATGTATGTAATCAATCTGTTTTCTGTTTTTGTACCTAAATGTAAAAATAAAATAAAATAAATAAAATCCCTTGGAGATGCTACTTGTGTGGATACGTTATCCCCTCTCACCTCAATAGATGGCTCGACCGCTGAGCAGGCGAAAAATAATACATGGCTCAAATATAAGTTTCATTTTTTTTGTTTAAGTTAAGAAAACTGTAAATACTGCATATTTGTGTGTTGAAAATAAATTGATTCACATTTTTCCGGTTTTTTTTTCATAGAACTGTGGGAAAACGGGCAGGAGGCTCACCTGATGTTAAGTGATACCGCCGCCCATGGACACTCTCAATGCCAGAGGGCTCGCGAGTGCGTTGCCGGCCTTTTAAATTTGGTACGTTTCAAACCAATGTCTAATATTCCATATTTCATTTAAGGCTACCACAAACAGGAAACTGCGGGAGACGGTAGCCCTGGAGCTGAGTTTCGTCAATTCAAACCTCCAACTCCTCAAAGAGCAGCTTGCTGAACTGAACTCATCAGTGGAATTGTATCAGAATGACAGGTGAGGTATTTTTCCTACAAGTTGTAATCTAGTGTTCTTCTTATCCGGTACACTCTTGACAGAGTGATCGTTATCGTTATGTAGTAGTATTAGAAGGGGCAGATGTGATGCGCTTCACGACGTTCCGCCATCGTTGCCTACGGCAGACTTAATCTGATCAGTCCAACGTGTAGGTGACCTGCCGCGCGGTCTAGTGCCTTCCACCTTCCCCTGGACGAAGGCGTTCTATGGACTGATAACCACGCCGCGATACGTGTCCGAAGAATGTAAGGATGCGAGATTGTACTGTTGTAACAGACGCTGCTTAATACCGAGTTCTTGAAGTATCGAGACGTTTGTACGAAACTCGGTCCACGACACCCCAAGCATTCTTCTCCATAGGTGTACTCTTAATCTAGAGTAAACCCATACAAACCCTTTGGTGACAAAGTATTAAGTTTGGCCTCTTTCTCTTTTTAAGGAATTTTGCAAATTAATTTGCAAATTGATGAGTAGCCTTCTGTGTTTGGTGTTAATTTTATACCTATGCTATACCTCATTTTTTTCTTCATCGTACGAAGATCCTTGTATCGAAGTCCATTGTTGCACAGACGTTATCGAACACACACTCAACTCTATTACTACAGGATATAACACATAGGTATATACGAATAATTAATAATTACAAATGAAGCATAATAGAGGATATTATTTTCACTCTGTATCTATTCTTTCATTATATATCTGTAGTACACGTATAACATATAATAAATTAAATTATAATCTGTGCTAAAACTAGTGCCTACGTCTGGCTAATCTCTGGTCGAGTTCGGCGAGTGAGCCAAAATATACAGCCTGCTACATAAATATTGATAAAAAAAAAATTATCTATAGGTGATTGTTAAAGTAACGGGGGCTGTTAGATATACATTGTAATATTGCTACCCGCTCGCAAACTTCTGTACCAAAAGCAATGTATTGTAAAATGTGTACTAAGGTCATCTTAATTTTATGATGTTTGTTTTATATGAAAATATTTTTTTCTTAGATTCAGTGCTGAACTGATTTTGATACATATTCTTGGTGAATAATTTTAAGCCACATTAACACTCGTAAATAAATCTAGCGTTTTCGTCGAGGCGTAAAATTGAATTTATAAAAACAATGTAACTTTAATTGTGTTCGATTTTCAAAATTAACTTGTCCGCCAACTTAATGCCATGCGATTTCCTAAAGAAGCCATAAAATTAAATAATACTTGTTCAATCATGTTTAAATTGCGGGATAATGATATACTGCGCATGAGCATGCCTGTAATTGTACTTTTTTATAATTAATGTGTAATCACACTTATTTTTATTGAAATATAAGTACACAAAGCGGCAAGTTATAATTTGATCAGTACATTGACTTTGTATGCCATTTTAATCGCAAAAAGATTTGCAAGAATTTTTGTTATATAATAAAATAATACAACACTCTGTTTGAGCACATTTGTAAGATAAAAAGTTAAAATTTAAAGTTATAAATACCCCAAATACTAAATGAATGATTACATAGGAAACGCACTACATTTTTTGAATTGTTATGTATTCATTTTTTATTTGGTTTTGCGGATTATTTACTGCTATTATAGTTGAACTTTAACTATAAGTAATAACATTTATTTATTTATTCAGAAGATTCACAGCACAATACAGAAATAGATGTATATATATAACATTGTGGGCCAATCACAAATCTTCCCAAATAGTGTTTTTTTTTATAACAAGACGGTAAACAATCCAAACATTTTTAGTGTAAAACAAAAAAAGAATAAAAAAACAGGATTTAATTTACATATATATATATGTATATAATATATCTTTACATGTATAATATAAAACCCTTGTCTTCAGGTATGTTATGCATCTCCACAAAAGGAAATCACAAAAAGTGTTATGCCTAGGCCGTAATGAGCGTAGTTAGAAACGTCTAAATTGCGTACAACCTCTGGTAATACCACATTTTCTTTGTGTGAACTTAAACGAGATTTAATTCGATAAAAGCTTTTTATAATCCTCGTTTTACTTGTTAATATTATAAAAGAATTTTTAAGATTCAATTCTTAAAAGGCCGGCAACGCACTCGCGAGCCCTCTGGCATTAAGAGTGTCCATGGGCGAGCTTCAGGTGAGCTGATGGTGTTGCCCCCTGTTCTATAAAAAAAAAAAGATTATATTGGCTATATTATCTTTATTTACCTTTTAATATCTGGTAAAATAGAAAACTTTATCTCTCTATCTGGTAAAATATAAATAAAGGACAAAATTACCATACCAATCAATTCGTTACTCTCTATTGTTTATTTATATATTTAACAAGTTATTCATTCACAGCGTAGAAAATTTGTATTTTAAAGTGATTTTTGTTTTAAATTAAATACAGCCAGAACTATTCTAACAAAGAATGTACCAATAATTTGCTTATTTTGGTGTGTTTGAAGAAAAGTGTTCTTGTATACTAGAAAAAGCATTTTAATTGATATTATATAAAGTTAGTTT
This sequence comes from Pieris mannii, assembly GCA_028984075.1. Lineage (NCBI taxonomy): Eukaryota > Metazoa > Arthropoda > Insecta > Lepidoptera > Pieridae > Pieris > Pieris mannii. The sequence continues at coordinate 2,872,519 of CM054780.1, forward strand.
ATAAGCTCTTGAAACGACCACGATTCCCGGACGAAAAATTTTGAATAAATATTTGATTTTTGTTTTATATAAACCCTTTTTTGTAATATTTTAGTAGTCTACATATTTAAAAATCTTTTAATTTAATATGTGTTTGTATTGTGGTCCAAATAAAGTTCACCAGCAAACGCAACCTTCATTTTTCTAGACAAAGAAATTCGCGTAAAATGTTTAATTTAATTAGATCAAATCTATTTAATATTCGATTTCAAGGCCTCAAATACTATATATACAGTATAAAATAGAGTGCTTGAAGCCCTAATGTATGTTTCCATGTTCGCCGAAACTGTCTCATACATTGAATAAATATATTGTGAAGTCACTCATTATCAAAGACGTTGAAAATTGATCGAACTTATCGGGCGAGCGTTGTAGCGCCATCTATGAATGAATAATGGCAACTACATGTCTTCGATTGCGTTTGTCAGCATGGTATTTTCCGTGACGCGAAAGAAAATTGTCTAAATCTCTCTTGAACTTTCCAGCAAGGAGTGTGTAATGCCGATGATTCCCCTGGGCCTGAAAGAAACCAAGGAAGTTGACTTCCGGGAGCCGTTTAAGGACTTCATCCTGGAACATTATAGCGAGGATGCCGCCTTGTACGAGGACCCCATATCGGACTTCATGGATATGAGACAGGTAAAGGACGACTGTTACCCGTTTGCTCAATTTTGCTAAAACTAATTTCTTCTACAACCAATTGTTAATAGTGAACTGCGTGAATTTGTCTATGAAATATATGTCTATAAATACTGAAGCAAGAAACCACAGACGCCATTGAAAATTCATTCTATTCAAAATTCAAAATCATTTATTCATTCATTGTACACTTGTAAACGTCAGTAAATATATACATATTAAATACTAAATGCTTTTAATTTTACATTTTGATTTTTTTTCATTTGATAAATGTAAAATGTTACTTATGCTTAGTTTTCTCAATTATTAAACAATACATTTAAATTAATTACATTCAGTAGAAAGAGTAGATTCAGTACAAAGAAGCCAGCCATCGCATTGATGGCTAGAAGTCTTCCACAGTCCGCTTAAAAAAAAAAGAACATGATATTTTCCTTTGCGAACTAGCGAACTGCGGAATCGAATTACATTAATTTACTTCTGTCACGTGACTTGGTATTTGCCATAAATGGTATTGTGGTACAAGATTGTTAGAAAGAATAGCTTACATCTGTTTGTATAATTTTCAGGCCATCCGAACTCCAGTACGATCGACAACTGGCGTGGCTCTCCTCTTTAAATATTATAACCAACTATACTATATCGAGAGGCGATTCTTTCCACCCGATAGATCCCTTGGGGTCTATTTTGAATGGTTCGACTCATTGACAGGTACCTAATTATAATACAAATTTTAATAGGCTTATTCTGAACGCGTAAACTGACGAACCGATCAATATTAGTTAGGTAGTTGTTAGGTAGTGTAAAGAATTATAAATTTGTCGTTGAAAAGAATATTTGTGTTCTGTATTTCAGGAGTTCCTTCGTGTCAGAGGACTGTGGCGTTCGAAAAGGCCTGCGTTTTGTTTAACATTGCTGGTATATACACACAGATTGGAGCTAGACAGGTATTAAAAACACTTATACTATATACATACAGAATCTTGTAATCAGTGTAACTTTGAAAATTATACGTTATTTAACGGTTTAATCTTTGTTTAAATTTTGATTTTTATTAAAATAGAAACCTTTTATATTAAGACAAAAATCCTACAAATGCATTTGTACTCAATTGTTATAGTTCGTGGGTCTATAGTTTATTTATTTAATAGATTATTAATATTACAGTTCAGTTAAAATATTTGTCGCAGATTCAAAAATTGGATTTTTATTTTCGATCAGAGAGCAACTGAACGCCAACGATCGATGCGTTGGCGAGTACTGACTAAATTGACTTTGACACTTAGCTATGTTTGTTACTAGCCAAAACGGATTACACTGTATTAATAAATGTTTGTTGAGGTGTGTGTAGGAATGTAAAATGTGTGGGTGTTAATCTTAAAAATCCATTCAATTATTATATAGATTTACGATAAGTATTATATTTTACGTATTATTTACGTCAATGTCATAATAATTTATTATTTATTTAACAGGAACGCAACACATGCGCGGGTTTAGATGGCGCAGTGGACGCGTTACTCCGCGCGGCTGGTACACTTCGTTACATCCACGAGAACTTTACAAACGCGCCATCTGTTGACCTAGCTGCGCACACATTGCTAGTACTGGGAACGCTTATGACTGTGAGTATTTACAGCCTGAAAGATATTCAGCCATAGCGTTTGTTACATTTGATAGAGTGGTCATGTGACGGAAATATAATTAAATAAAGATGAAAAATATGGCATAATAAGTTTTTTTTAAATAAAATTCCCACTATTATTATCAGTACAATATTCCATTGCACTCGTTGGTATCATTAAACTTCGGAAAATACCGTCAAAGTTGTAAATTGCCGTCGCATATTGACAGTTTGAAGAGTTTCGACATCCACATATAATAATAATGATACTATTTATTGCTAAACGCACATATACATACACATTTTGTTCAAATAAATGTATTATAACATAGACTATTTAAAAAATATTTTCAGGCCCAAGCCCGCGAATGCCTCTTCGAGAAACTCCAGCTACAGGCGCGTGAAGCGTGTCGTGGTCGAGATCGGGAATTGCGCGACGATACTGACATGTGCCTTGATCTTGCGCAAGAGAGCGCGCAACTCGCGCACACATATAACCAGTTGTATGAAAAGGTATTTAATTTATGTAAATGTGTATACTTATGTATAACAATACATAAGTATACACATTATATAGAATAACTACGTAATAATTTAATGTTAATTGCCAGGTATCGAATACTAAATGAATGTAATGTAAATATTGAAGAAACTGCGTCTGGCTATACTCGCCTGGCGTAGCTCCGACTATTTTAGAAATTTTTCAATTAATTTCGAATTTTCAATTAATTCGAAGGAGTCTATTAAGTATGAGATTGTACGATTATTTGAGTAATAAAAGAAGAAAAAAGACGGTAGTCTTAAATTCGTAATATTAGCGCTTTTAGATAGATGAGCCTAGTAGACTAAAATTGAGACGGCTGATGGCGACGTGTATCTCGTCTCTGTATACATATTAAGTTTTTCGCATAAATAAAGTACATTTTTTTGTAATGAGAAATAAAGTTCTTTAAATCTTAATATGAAGAAATTTAACGCAACGCCATCTTTACGCGCACTATATAAAAAAAATATTTTCCAGATGCAAACTGAAGGTGTGTTCAACTACGTGCCATACTCGTGGGTGTCACTGGTTCACGTGAAGACTGAGTTCTACCGCGCTTTGGCACATCAGTACGCCGCTACCGGACTCTTACATACCACCAGCGTAATACATGCGAGGGAACGACTAGCCGCCATGTATGGACCGCCTGATTGTAATCATAATGGTACGGAATTTTGAGTTTTAGGGACTATATCACCAGACTATATATATTATCTGGTGTTACCTTTCTTTAAAAATAAAAAATTTTGAGTACATTTTATAGCGATATAAAATGTACTTGCCTTCGCATATATTCATTTATGAAATTACATTGTATATGTCGCAGCCAACTAGCTTAACAGCTTAGCCAACTTAACGGCAACGTTTAACTAACGGCCTGAAAGGTGTTCAGCAAGTTAATCAAACAGCTAGGCAAATGACTTCTGACTTATAGCCTGTTGACGGTTAGTAAAATATAATTAGAAACTATTCAAACTGTCAATATGGCATCGGCAAACAACTTTGATTATGTTATACAAACTTGAAAACAAGAACAATTAAAGTGTGTTGTGACAATAATGATGCAAATTTGTCTTGAGAAATTTTACTTTAAAAGAAATATTTTTTATGTCATATGTTTCATCTTTTTTATTTCTGCCAAACAGTAGCTCTATCGTGCGAATGGCCGAAGCATTAGCCAGCCAGTTTAAAAAATGTTTTAACAAACGCTATGGTTGAATAAGTTTCAGCCCGTTAGTTAAACGGCTAGGCTGTTAATTCAACGACTGATTACTCTAACTGGCTGTGACATACATTCGCGGACGCTTTGCTTGAGTCTCCTTCTGGTTCCACTTCTTTGATTCAAAAAGTATCCTCGGGATCTTTAACAACGAGGAAGTTGTATGGAACTGGTTAGCGGAGCGCCTGATTTCTGAAGCTTTCATGTTATTTTCACATGTGTATATGTGTGTCTTATTTCTCACATGGTTTTTGTTCGATTTTCCTAGCGTTAACCGTTATTTTCAGGAGCATATATAAATATACATAATAATTTCATAAACTGTCACTGTCATACAAGAATATATAAGACAAATATTGATTTAATTGGACGTCTGTATAACTAGTAAAATGGAATTTAAGTTGTAGTTTAATACACATGATTAATGATTAATTATAATCGATTCATTACTAACCTTTAATCGTAATTAAAAAATAAATAATTCTTTGTGTCATAATATCACCCTCTAACTGAATTTAACCATAAAATTACATTAAAATCAATCCAACCCATTTGCATCGTAACTCATCTCTCTTCTCATGACAGTATTAACATAATTTGAAGAAGATAATATAATATACCAGTTCAAGAACGTACCCTACAAAGAACCTCAGAGACCCATAAGTAATGTAATGGTTACAGGTTCGATTTCCCCTACGTTCAAATACGACGAAGACTTGGACCATATGGCATTAGGCCGTGCGCACTTGGCTGAAGCTCTAGCTTTATATGAGGAGGCTTTGAGGCTACAGAGGATGTGTCGGTATGTATCATGTTATATGAAAACAAAAATTATTCCATTTTCGAAATTGTTTTCTTTTTCACAACCACAACCACAGCATTCCATAGATAATATATATGATAATCAGTTTTTAACCTTTTTACGTCTGGGGATTTCTGTATCTGTGTCTTGGTCATTTGTCAATCTAATAGACATATGGTCAGACGACTTTTCGGCTCTATGGCAAGCCCGTTTCCTCACGATGTTTTCCTTCACCGTTCGAGCGAATGTTAAATGCAAACATATAAAGAAAGACCATTGGAAAGCCGGGGATCGAACCTACGAGCTCAGGGATGAGGGTCTCATGCAGCAGCAGCAGCCAACACTGCCGTAAAAACATTTTAGTTAAATGACTGTTGTAATATTAATTTCAGTGAGTTACGTGGTAAAGAGGCATTGTCTCTGGTAGTTGGGGCGCATCGCGAGCGAGCATCTCGGGACAAAGCTCAATTGGCCGACGAACCAGACTTCGCAGACCTCCTTGATGTACCCAATATACTGCGTGAGTTAATAACTGTTAAAAAAAACATTTGTGTTCAAAAAATGCATGTAAAATCGTTTATAACGTTTTTGTATTCTTTGTGGTTGAAGTAATTCTACTAAGCCAATAGATTATTTTGTTTCGTGTAAATACCATGTAGAAAAAATTAATTACTGAACTTATTTGATATAGTTTTTAGATATTATTACACGTTTCCTAGGTGGTGTTTTGAATAATAGAGGATTTTATTTTTACTCTATAACAATAGAATGTAATAAAAGAATAAAACGTTAATAGCTATGTTACGAATGAATGTAACTGTTGAAGAGAGTACATATACGCCTGGCTATAATCGCAGGGCGTAATCCGACAATTTTAGAAATCGCCACGCTTGGCTCGTACGTATTCGTACTAGTTAGAAACAACTTGTTCCGCAGAAATATATACAATGATGGATATACATATATATTTAAAATAAACATCTTCATAAAAAATAGTCTATTTGCACCGTTTTAACTAAAGTACTCTGTCTCTTATCATCGCAGCAATAAACGCAATTTGATAAAAAGAGACAAAACAGTAATTTAGCTAAACGACTACATGCAACTAATTCAATTTACAAAAAGAATATCGAAATCCCACAATCCTTTGCAACAAAAAGGCAAAAAGGATGTAATACTCGAATAAACCAAAAATTTTTTTTTTCAGCCTCATCTAAATTCCAATTGGCCCTAACTCCTCCGGACTTTGCCCAACACAGAGTAGAAGACCTATTTAAGACCCTCGGGCCTATTGCTGTATTCTCAGCTAAGAGGCATTGGAGTGCACCAAGACTTGTTCAGTTGCAGAGAGATGGAGAAAGACGGAGGGAAAGAAGGAGTGATAGACCAAAGGTAACGATTCCAGGAGTGCATATGATTATCGTGGAACCCGTTGGGATACATTTCTGAGTCTATTTTTGGTGGGTTCCCGAAATACGGAATGAAGGGTGTCAGACCTGGATAACTGGTTGTACTTAGTTAAGACGGTACTTTTAAAAAGATTTTCTAAATAAAACGAAGTTGTAGAGTTATACAGTGAAATAGACGAAAAAGGCTCTGACATTAGTCTATCAGACTGGTCTCTCTAATTTTAGATGTCACATATAATATTGCTGAAAATTCCTTCTTCTAGCGTAAACCAAGCGACAAACGTGACCGTTCAGAAGACAACAGCGCGTACTACGAAAAATACGACTATGAAGTGACGAAACAAAATGGCGTCTACATCAACTACGAGAGCTGCCCCAAGGAGTATAAGAGGGACTTAAGGAGAGCCGCCAGCGAATACGATATGAATGAGGAAGAAGGATTCGGGTTTACTGTTAGAGGGGGGGCGCCAGTTGTCATAGCGGCTGTTGAACCTAACTCATTGGCTGATGTAAGTTTATTCTCTATGTTAGATAGAACGATTTTTCGTCTTATAAAATACTAGCGGCCCGTGGCGTCTCGCACGTCTGGATATTTATTTTTAAACATTTTTTGTAGATATTGATATGTTCTTTAATATTGTGGAACATTTCCATGTCCATAGTTTTCGTAGCGCATGCGATGAAAGATATTTTATAGGATTTTTTTTTACACCTCGGGTAATATTAATGTAGTTTTAGTGGGGTTTCTTTATTTTTTTATTGCCATTACTAATTATTTAGAATTCAGAAAGAACCAAAAAATTTAATCAAACATTCCGGTTTTGGGACGAAAGTCAAATGTTAACTCAGATTATTGGAAAATTCCAGCCATTTGTGGTTAGGGGCCGTTCATAAAATACGTCACATTGAAATCAGCTTTTTTTGGCCCCCTCCCCCCCCATTGTCACGCTGTGTCACACTTTTTGTGACCCCCCCTAAAAATATTTTGTCACAAAAACTAAGACCCCCCCCCTGCTGAGTATGATAAATTCTAAATGATAGTAGACAAATTCTGAAAATTAAAAACATTTATTATTTAGTTCATTGCTAAATGACGAATGAAGGAATAAAATAACAATAAATACATGAGAAATAGTATTTTCTTTTGTTACTGAATCGAGAGCGCAGGGTACGTGGAAACGTTACTCTCTCAAGTATTGGAAAAACAAAGAAATCCGTTGTGACGGATCGCAACGCCGCTAGAGTCGCGCCACAGAGCTAGCGCTCATGTCAAAAAATAATAAACGACGAACGTCACGCTGCCCTATACCCCCCCTCCCCCCTTGTCACATCTTGTCACACTCAGCCAGACCCCTCCCCCCCCCCCCGCCCTTGTATGCGAACGTATTTTATGAACGGCCCCTTATCATCGCTTCCGAACTTACTTTTTTTTATTAAAAATTTTTTGAACAATATAAAATATATTTTCAATAATATACAATTTTTAGTGTAACCTTAATAACTATAGATAATAGGCCCGTCTCTATCGTGGTCAGCTGTATAGTAAAATCTGGGCCGGATAATTTTCCTCCACCAATTACCATCCTGAGCTTCTTTTACAACTATGTTTAAGTTTGAGGACGACAAGTGATAGATCATTAGATTTGTAATAGAAAGCATAAATTAAAAAAATATATATTTTTGATACTCTATAGTTGATTTTTTTTATAGATGGCCGGTATGAGAGAGGGTGACTTTATAATATCTATCGGTGATACTGACGTAAAATGGTCAAGTCACGAGGCCGTGGTAGCATTGATACAACGCGCAGGACGGACGCTAACACTTCGACTTGCTACGCCCATGGATAGTGGATCTAATAAGGTACAGATTACATATGCACTTATACCAAGAAGCTTATGACAATTAAATGACACATGACAATTAAACAGCACAGATTGCACAGATTGGTCAATTGGACGATGACATAACAAACTAAATTTTTAAGAAAATTTGTCGACACGAACTGTCATTACAGTCAAATAACTTATATTGGGACTGCTTCATTTTAAATTTCCACCTAATTGTAATATACTAATATTAAAAAATTGTAACTAATAAAGTTAAACTACTGCATCAATTTAGTCATTGGATAATATAACATGTGTATATATTTCAAATATTAAAAAAAAACATTTTTTTAAGTATTTAGGTTTAAAGACTATTTCTCAAAAAAGACAAATGTCACTTATATGAGAATAATACTTTAGATAGATTATTTATTATTATAGATTAAAATAACATTAGTCGTTCCCAAAATAATCACGATAAAACGATAGACATGCTTAAACATAAAAGTAAAAGTAACCAAAGACATGAATAAAAATTAAGTATAAGAAATGAAATAAAAAGGAATTTTGTTTAAAATATTCACTTAGCTTCAATTTGAATGTATTAAATGAAGTAATATTTTTTATATTTGTGGGTAGTTTTCGGCCCCGCTTTTTGGGTTGTCGTCGTATTTGGCACTATAAGTCAGCAGATTGGGACGGGATGCGGTCTTTCTTTGCGTCCTACCCTTGGGGGCCTATTTGCTTTTCGTTGGATGCTCCAGATTCCGTCGCTGCCTCTGTCACCGAAGTGGTTCTGCAGGGCATGGAACTCTTTATTCCATTTTCTGCGGTGCCGATCGGTGGCAAGTCTCAGCCCTGGTTTAAACGTTCTTGCAAGGCGGCCTCGCGTCGAAAGCGAGAATGCTTTAAGGCATGGGCGGAAGCGGCGAAATCTCGTGATGCTAATACCAGCGAACTCAAAAAAGCATATAACTCAGCCTCCAGGTCCTTCAAACGGGAAATCTCTAAGGCAAAGTCAGAGCACATTGCCAGATTTGGCGAGAGATTGGCCCAACTCCCTTCGGGGACTCGAGCCTGCTGGTCTCTCGCCAAAGCTGTCCAAGGGAATTTTTGTCAGCCCTCCATACCACCATTGCACAGGGAGGATGACTCGCTGGCCCACACTGCGAAGGAGAAGGCCGACCTTTTAGGCTGTCTCTTCGCATCCAGCTCGACTTTGGATGACCGAGGGAGATCACCACCGATCATTTCAAGGTGTGATTCTTCGATGCCGGAAGTTACATTCCGGCAACGTGCTGTTCGCAAAGCATTATCTTCCTTGGACATACATAAGTCGAGCGGGCCGGATGGTATTCCTCCAATTGTGCTGCGTACTTGTGCTCCTGAGTTGGCTCCGGTCTTAACGCGCCTTTTCCGGTACCTGTACTCGCTTGGCACTGTCCCGGAGTGCTGGAAGATCGCTTCGATACATCCGATCCCTAAAAAAGGCGATCGCTCTGATCCGTCCAACTATCGCCCAATAGCGATAACCTCCTTGTTCTCCAAAATAATGGAATCCATTATTAATGGCCAGCTCTTGAGGTATCTGGAGGGCCACCAGCTGATAAGTGACTCTCAGTACGGCTTTCGTCGTGGTCGTTCGGCTGGTGACCTTCTTGTATACCTTACGCATAGATGGGCGGAGGCAATTGAGTCCAAGGGGGAGGCTCTAGCGGTTAGTTTGGACATAGCGAAAGCCTTCGATCGGGTGTGGCACAGAGCACTGCTCTCGAAGCTTCCAGCTTATGGGCTTCCCGAGAAATTATGCGATTGGATCTCCAGCTTTCTGGCCGATCGGAGCATCAAGGTCGTCATTGACGGAGCATGTTCCGACCTTAAACCCGTGAACGCTGGGGTCCCACAAGGCTGTGTTTTATCCCCGACCCTGTTTCTTCTGCATATCAATGATATGTTGCAACTTAGCAACATTCATTGCTATGCGGATGACAGCACTGGGGATACTCTTTACATTGGCCGGGCAGGTATTTCTCGGGCAGATGTCGATGAGTACCGGAACAAACTTGTGTCTGAAGTAGAAACTCTACTACGTGGAGTCTCCGACTGGGGCAGACTAAATCTAGTCCAATTTAACCCCAAGAAGACACAAGTTTGCGCGTTTTCCGCTAAAAAAACACCCTTTGTCGCTACTCCTCTTTTCGAAAACACTCTTCTTAAAGCCGCAGCCAGCATTGGAATACTTGGCGTTGACATATCGAACGACGTTCAGTTTCGCGGTCACTTGGAGGGAAAGGCTAAATTAGCCTCCAAAAAGCTTGGTGTGCTCAACAAGGCGAGACGGTACTTCACTCCGGGCCACCGCTTGCAACTATATAAAGCGCAAATTCGGCCCCACATGGAGTACTGTTCTCACCTCTGGGCGGGGGCTCCCCAGTACCAACTCCTTCCACTTGACCGTGTTCAACGAAGAGCGGTTCGAATCGTCGACGACCAATCTCTCTCCGAGCGGCTTGATCCTTTGGCGTTGCGTAGAGATGTGGGGTCACTCTGCATCTTCTACCGCATTTACCATGGAGAGTGTTCAGAGGAGTTGTTCGGATTAATACCTGCAGCTGAGTTTCATCATCGGACGTCGAGGCAGAATACGAAATTCCATCCGTATCACCTCGACGTCCGCCGTTCCACAACTGCGCGATTTTCAAGGCAGTTTTTGCCGCGCACCACCACTTTGTGGAACCAGTTGCCCACTGAAGTATTTCCGAACCAATTCGACTTAGGGTCCTTCAAGAAAAGAGCGTACAAATTCTTAAAAGGCCGGCAACGCACTCGCGAGCCCTCTAGCATCGAGAGTGTTCATGGGCGGCGGTATCACTTAACATCAGGTGGGCCTCCTGCCCGTTTGCCCCCTATTATATAAAAAAAAAAAAAAAAAAAAAAGTTTATTTTACAGCTGTGCGTCGTAAATAAACATATTTAGTCAATTAACATGAAATTTAAGTATTGAATGGGTACTGTTGTTTGAGTTGATCATAATTAATCATATCATAATATCAGATCATAATTATGATAATTTTATACTTAAATTTGCAGTCATCCCCCGAGACAAGTCGCCAATCTTCAACCCCAGGGTCAGTATCTGCTGCTTCCACTTCAAGTGGTTCCACTGGTGCCACAGCGAGATCCTCCGCACGAAGGATGCCCTCCTGGAATCCATTCCGTAGACATTCAGCGCGAGATCACGCACCAGCTCAAACCAACGTCATATTCAGATAGGATGCTTATTATACCAAAACGTGTGTAATGTCAAACTTCAATGTCAAAATGGTCATAACGAATATAGACAGCAATGGCAGACTTTCAGTTCATCCCTTTTTATGTAATACCGTTATGACTGTCTCTTTCGGTTAATTTTCTAATGCATTGTTATGTTCATTGTCATATAACGTTTTTAGATTCCAACTTGATTCAATTAAGAAATAAAACAGATACTACTTATTAAAAGAATCCTAAAAGACGCAGAAATTTATTTTTTTACATAAATTTAAAATGTGTGTGTAGTTGTTTGTAACACTTCCAAATATAACATAGATTAGTAACATAAATATATTCCGTCCATAATTATTTCGTTAACCCTGTCGGAGTAAACTTGTACTTAATTTTAAAAATGGCTATGATATTCCAAAGTATTTCCGAATTTAATATATATTTTAAAACTATTTATTGTTTTATACGTTTTAAGCCATTCTCCCGCCTTTTTTCATTTTCAACTGTCACTTCTTTGTCATTTAAGACGTGCGCAGTTGCCGAAAAAACGATGTTTTATAAGGCAGACAATTTTAATGGACTATAACCTCCTTGTTAAACCTTTTACTATTTGTCTAATTAAAAATCTATTTTTTATGTTCTATTCCGATTTTAATTATTTTTTTGTAGTGAAGCTGAGTATTCTTATAGATATATAAACCTAACATAATTTCATATCGAGTTTTTCATCTGTTTCTAGTCTAGTAATGTAAAACGCAACTTACATTACTAGAAAGAGATGAAAAACTCGATAGGTCAACTCTAAACATTGTAATAAAACTGAATTATTTTCGACAAGGAGAATTCGTACTAATATGAAAATGCTCAGTCTATACCTAGTTTATAGTCTATTACTGAAACGCCATCTATGGTTTAATTTTTTTTCTTAACCTAGTCCAGAGGATAAAAAAGTATTATTATTTGCACACTTATCTTTCTAATTGATTTTTAATAAGTTTTGGATGTGATCGATACTAAAGTTTTATTTATGTAAAACATTGATCGCACCCAGGAGTCCCCTAAACCTAATTAGATGTAACAATTGAATGTATATTACGTAGAGTTAATGAGATGTATAAATTATCGTTTTAATATATGTATATGGAAAATAAATAATTTTTGTTTCAAAATTGGTCTTTCATTTTAAATATTTATATATGCGGCAACTAGATTTTTCTTTGAAAAATTACACAACGGAAATCGATAAGGATCTACATATTATACTAATAATTATTATTTGAGCGCAGTCTCGGCCTAGTGGCTTTAGAGTGCGTCTCTATCTGAGGCCGTGGAATGAGTGAATGGAATTTTTATGTGCGCATTTAAGATTCGCTCGAATGGTGAAGGAAAACATCGTGATGAAACCGGCTTCATACCCAAAAAGTCGATGGTCAGGTAGATCACCTAATGATTAACAAGTTACCATAAAACAGCTACTATCTGAGGCCCAGACCTAACCTAAAAAGGTTGTAGTGCCACTGTTTTTTTAATAGTACATTTATTAAATATTTTATAATTCCTTGAAACATTTGTATTTACAAAAGATACACACATACGCTCAAAAGGCAATGTTATGAATACACCTTATCTGTTTTGAAACCAACGTTTCCTTTTGGCCAAACAGCGAGCTATCAAACATCATCTCTATCATCTTCACGGGTTAGTCACCTTTCTCAGCTGGTTCTCCTACCAGATTATATAAATAGAGATTATCTTTTACGCGGCCTGGTTAGGCCGGACTTAATAATCCAAGTTGCTTGCCCTTACTTAAAGCAGATATGAAAGAAGTTTATTTATTCGATTTTATTTCTTAGCTTCCGAATTTAAATAAAAGAAATAAAATCGGAATATAAGATAGATGTATGTTCCAAATTCAATAATTAGGTTTCGATATTGAAATTGAATTCGCTTCAATAAATGAGCGTACTAATTCCTAAAACGCTGTTAAAATGTACTGCATTTAAACATAGTCAAGTCAGTCGCGCTACATCTCCTTTCTGAATCTGGACCAAGTCCCGAATGTTGAAGTAGAGGGCTATTCGTGCAATCTATAATTTAAAATGTAGGGAATCTCTGAGAGATAAATTCAAAGAAATTAATATACTTACCTTTCCCTCGCAATATACGAAATATTATGTATGTATACTAAAATAGTGATAAGTTTACTAGAAGAGAACATACGCACAATGTCAATATTCGGAACAAACGCAGGCTGTAATTTCCCCGTACTGGACTATCTAAAGTTAGTTATTCTTTTTTTGGAAAAGGGATACTATTCTTTAATAAAGTTCCAGGGGCTCTTTTATCTATGACTTTTAATAAATTAAAGAATTGTATTAAAGAAAAGCTGTGTAAAAAGGCTTACTATAAAGATAGCGATTATCTAGTTGATAAAAGGGCCTGGGACTAGTGCTGGGCTACTTCTAATTAATTTGGTATATTTGTTTTAAAATAAGTATTGTTTGATGATTTGCCTTTTCAAAGAGTGCCGAGAGTTTTTTACGCCGGATTTTCGGCGTACACCCTCCGTCTTCTTTGCCGATGAGTAGGGATGCCAACAGGTTCGAATCTAATGACGTGGAAGTGATACCTTGATGATCTTATGTTCCAAATAAACGTATTTTATTTTATTAAGTCATGAGTCAGAGTCAAACATCGGCGTGTGTCAGACGCCGAAAAGGATCTCGCTGATCACTTTTGAATTGTCTTAATTAGGAAAAGTTTTTTTTTAACTTTATTAGGGAGAGTGAGCAGATAAATTTGAGGAAAAGACTAAGATATTTATTTGTTTAACTATAATATTATAGGTTCGGTTCATTGAAGTACTTAAATAAATATGTATTTACTATACATGCATTATTTTATAGAACATACCTGAATTTATTATCTATCTATTTATTATTTATAGATTATATATTAATATAATGTTTTGATATTTATTACCCTTAATGATGCTGTTTGCATTTTGTGATTTATCATCATGACTCGAAATTATTGAAATCAATACCTAGGAATACTAGGTCTCGGCAATCCTTGGAAAGTGGATATAGTAGAGGCATTTTAGGATATTGATGAACGAATTTTTGCCCTAGCAAGCATTCAAATTCTCCATTAAGATTTTTTTAGTCTATAAAATACTCATACAATTGATGTAATCTGTTTACGACGGATTATACAAATCTGAATAAATCTATAAAAATATATAGAGTTAATAATATTCTTATAGTTTATTTGGTTACTATAAACCTAATACAGTTTAAACAGTTACTAGAGTGGATACAAATAATAGACTATATTATCCAATTACTAGAGTCGATACAGTTAATAGTATTATTATAGTTAATTCTGTCACTATAGTGAATACAGTTAAAAGACCTAATGGAGTTTAACCAGAGTGGATATAAATAATAGACTTAGAAAATTATCAAATTAGAACAGTCGATGCAGTTAATCGTAACAATATTAACGATATCATACATTCATCCAGGTGATAAATTTGTTCTGTACCCGCTCCAGCATCACCTTTACTTTCTTTCACGAGGAGGTGTGAAGTAATAAAAACAGTATTAAAACAACAAAACAACTTTATTTGTATAAATACCTTCAACTACAGATAACAATGAAAACTAGGAACTACAGTTGGAAACATCACATATTCATATAATATTTGGTATTTAAAATATTCATTTATATTAGTTTTTACTTGAGTCATACTTAGCGCCGACTCCTTACCCTGTAAAACTATTTTTCTATCACTGGTTGGATGACAATTAGCACTAGTTATACTAGCAAATATTTCTTGTATAGTGTTCTTGATAAGAAAATTGACTTTTAATTTATAAAAAAATCAGACACAATCTGTGAAGTCTGATCCACAGATTCTGTAACTAGTATCCATTTCGTGATCATGTGCCTGATACACGACTAAATATCGTCGACTTTTTAAGTCTAATCTAGAAGTTTCCCGTAAGAACGAGGGTTAAATGCGCACATAGTTAGAAAGTTTATTGGTGCACAGCTGTCAATTCTGTACGACACAGATATGACGCGTACGGTGAATGCACTTGGCCAACACAGATGCTTAATTAAAAAAAAATACAGAAAGCCGCGACGAATTGAACGGATGTCGTGCTATCAACATATTATCCACCTCCTATAGAACTTACAAAATAAAAATCCAATGCTATCTATCAAAATGGCGCGTAAAAAACGATTTCGCATCATCATACGCGCCAAAAAACACAAAACCACCAAACATGAAACCGGTGAAACGCGGTGTTACACCAGCAAAGAGGCCTCTAAACCCGTTCACAGAGTAAATCTCTGATAAAACCGGCTTTATTCTTAATTTGCGGGTTTCGGAGTAATTTTCAGCTAACATTATGCGGGTTTTAGCTAGGTCCAGTGGAGTTGTCGCGGCCGCGGCAAAGCCCCCGGCTAAGGAACCGCATAGGGCGCTCTGAAAATTATTGTAAAGGTAAAAACTGTACTCAAATATTCAATATCTGTCGTAATTACTACGAATCGTACGAACTTGCACGTTGATTAAAGTCTGCATATTTTTACAAGAAATAATTAATATCGACACGGAAAAACTGTAGCAATTACGGCTTAGAGCACGAATAGGGCGTATCATGAAACTGGGCGTAAAATAATTTTAAATGATTTATTATTTATCAGTCACATAATTTTAAGTGTTTTAGGTGTACCAAAAGAAATTGTTATAAAAAGACAATAATAAAAAAAATGTGATTATAATAATTTTTGATATTTGACCTTTTTGTTCTCTATGATTTATATATCATCTGTTCTCGATTATACGCAAGGAAGGCGAAAGCTATTTCTTTATCGTAAATACATATTTTATCACCAATAAAAAGTATAGTATATCTCGGTATGAATTTACCTGAAAACTGCTAATCTGTCCATCATTCCTTTCTTTCACCACAGACTTAAGAAACTCCCAAAGCGGCAGCTCTATGAAACTAAACGGCAAGTCCCTCAGTACAGTGGAAAAGAAGCCACGATACAGACCATTACGAAAACCATCCGTTTGGAATGCCTAAATTAAAAAAAAATTATAGCCTGTCCCAACATAGCATTGTCATGGCAATTGTCATAAGAAAGTTTATATAACAATTAACATAAAAAAATTATCTGTATATAACAGATTAATAGAGCATATATAATCTCTGAAAAGTTCGTGACTCCATGTGACTGCTGTCAGTAGTATTTCGCAACAATTAAATATCTATTAAGTCCTATAATATTTGTATTATTTATTTTAATAGACTTTAATTTTCTTTTATTGATTGCCTTTTAAAAATCAGTTACAGAAACATTATAATTAAAGCATTTGATTTAATTGGCAAAGTCAAAGGTACTTCTAACTTAATTAGAAATGTAAATATACTGTTTCTAACCGCTTTAAAATATTCAAAATAAATTTACCCAAACATGAACCAATTTTTAAATTTTAGATTCAAAAACTAACAACATAAGTTTTCCTTTTCCTTTGTATTTTAGGAAAAGGAAAACTACTTATTTCTATTTATTACTTTTATATTTAATATTATAATTACCTTTACAAGAATTCTAATACTGCTCATTTTTTCTTTCCCAACATATGTTTGTTTTCTTTGTTTAGCTATTTCTGTTGGTACACGAAGTACACACGCCAACTGTAAGTTTATTTAGTATAACATGGAATAAACAAATGGAGATATGATATTGCCACCTCAATAATACAACAAGGAATACATAAGAAAATATTATTTATAGTTTTTATTGTTGTGCATTACTATAACAACCATATACTTAGTAGGCCTCAGATCAACTTACAACTTCACCAACACTTGCTGCAAACATATGTACGAATGGTAAGTACTGTGGTGTAACCATTGGTGTCATTAGAGACTTAGTTGCTTCATAAGACACAAAGAACAAGGCTGATGTTGGTACTGATGCAGATGCTACTGTCAAAAGACCTGAAAGATTATTAAGCTCTTTTTAATGGTTAATACTTTATGGAAAACACAAGGCTTCCATGCCTAAAAAGTTTTGGTCTACTAACATATATCCATATATAACTATGTAATTTAATTTTCATTTGTTTACCTCTATAGACACCTTTGAAACCACCAGCTTTATAAAAGCCTTGCTGGCTTTGTAATCTTGTTTTTAAAGTATCCAAAGGGTATAATGCAACATCAACAGATACTCCTGCTATTGCACCTGCCTTAAAAAAATTGATCATTAATCACAGCTCTAGGTTTCTATTATTATAGTCATGTCCAGGATTTCATTTTGTCTAGCAATGTTCGTTACTATGTTAACATGAATTGTTGTTTTAATTAAAATAATTTATGTAATACATATATTTATTTCAATTTTTAATAATGCAATAGACAGAAAAGGCACAATAAATGGCTTAATATAGATACATACAAATAAAGGGGCAGCATATGATGTTAAAGTATATTTCTCTGCCTCACTTCCTTCCATGGTAGATTCTTGTTTTTTAAAATTAATTTCGCTCCCGCCGATAATTTAAATAACTTTAATCTAACCTATTAATCAGCTAGAATATTGAAATAAATTATTATACAATTAAAAATCACTATCTCACTGCCGCACTCATAATTATGCACATTATAAATAGTGAAACAATATATATACTAAAAATCACGTTTCTTGTGATTTCATAATAAGTATTACTTATTCCTATGTCATTTTTGATATATGTACATATATTGTAACGATCATGATATGTTTGAAGTTTGAACTTGAAGTTAAAAAATTCAAACCACAGTATAATTAAATCAAAGTCTTGCCCACAGACTACGTTCAGGAAAAAACTAGCAACCACTTAAGGCTCACCTACCATTTAGATATTTTCCGCTACTGTAATACAACATAATAAGTCATTTTATATTCATTTTTTATATATTCATCCGATAGAAGGAACCATAGCTAACAACATTACCATTTTCAAACATAACTTAGCACTTTTCTGTATATCACAATGTATTAGTGATATACAGAAAAGTGCTAGGATCAATCAAAACAGCTCTGGCTGAAAGGTTTTAGATGCCATTCTGTACAAATTACAGTAGGAATAGTACTACCAGTAATTATATAGTTTTAAACTGAAAATCCCCATATTTTCACAAAGTAAAATTGGAAAATTGGAAATTGGAAATTGTGGAAATTATCTGGGATCATGTCTCATGTAACGCGAGCCGCAAAACTACTACTGTACTGGTTAATAACCCAGGCAAAGTCCTTCTCTATAATTATAGCTATGGGAACGTGATACTATCTATTAAAGAAGGTACTTCCGTTACCTGGCAACGGTTATTTGTTATAGTAGAGGATTTGTGATAAAGTTTATTTAATTTGTTACTTTCAGAATGCCAAAAATTCCACCGACAAAAAACCCTCACGAGGGAATCAAGTATCATTCTATCAAAAAGGGGTCTGAACGCGGCTGTTACCAACTACACAGGTCGGTATAAAAATATTTGTAATACCAATAACATACAAAAAATACTGGCTGTTCTTAAATTGATATTAATTATTTCAATAGCCCTCTCTACCCAAAATTCCTCATTATTCATCCTGATTCGCAAGTGTCATCTGGACGGTTTTATTCTATAAACAATGCATATGCAATTATCCATTCAAAAATGTCTTGTTCAGGCCATCAGAATGCCGTCTGAAATTCCCGATAACCGACCGTCCCATACACAAATGCGAGCTGCCGAAACACGAGTACACATTAGTACCGCAGATTGGCGGTTGGCGGACTTTGTTGGTGCCAAAGACAGAACCCAACTTCTACCCAGCTGTTATGAGTAAGAATGAGTATGAACAGCTGAAAAAGCTAGCTAAGGTACGGATTCTTTATTAGTTTTTTTGCCATAATTTTTCCGACACTACAATTCGACCAAAATTAAAATAATAGGTTGTACTTCATACATTTCATTTCATACATACGTAGGCTTCTCAGGTAGAGACAATATTTATCACATTTAGTATTTATTTTTCTAACCTAGTTATTACGTCACTATCGATATCACTATTCTTCTTGTATTCTTAAAGGAGAATATATATCTTGTATGTATATATTCTCCTCTGTAATACGTTATTTTCTGATAGATTGTAACTCAAGAAGAACAGCTAGAAGCTATGCATGCACAAGAGGCTGCGATTCAAAAAGCTGCCCACGAGTCTGAGGATCGTAAAAGGCTACTCAAAGAGCAGTTACAGCCTCAGCCTGGAGCTGAAGCCTCATCAGGCAGCGCTGAAGCTGCTGAATTGGAGGGACCTGATCAGACTGCTCATACCCTGTCTAGAGCGGAATGTGAGTTCATCACAGAATTTTTATCAAATAAAAATTGGTTCCATTGATGAGCGACTACAAAAAGCAACGTTATTAGTTTGACCAAAGTTACATCAAAATTGATTCAATAGTTTTTATGAAATTGGTATGTTCCTCACTTTTACACTGGGCAGGCGTATGTTAACATGTGTGAAGTGTAACTAATTCAATAACAGCTTATACTTCTTTTGGCGCGATGGAGAAAAATTATGAAAGTGAATTTTTACGATTCACGCGCACACCATCACCTAACTTTGACATCGTAAGTTCGGTCTAGGTGGCATGGAAATCGATAACTATGTTCAAGTTGTATATTCTATTATTTTTATATTTAAAACACATCTTTCGTAACAGTACAATTAAACAGTGTGAATAAATAAATATTATTTTGATGTTATTAAATCAATTTCATATACGACGGTGATAGTATTTACTAATAATTTATTTATTTAAATAAAATCTATTTGATTAATTTTAATATTTATTATTAATCACTACTGCCTTTTAGTTATTTTTTTTCTATACGCCAAAGAAGTATAACTTCTAACGCGTGTACCTACATGAGTACACACACTCTTTTTATTTCAGTGTTTCGTGCTGACAACATGCAAGGTCCGCGTTTATGTAATCGAATCATTCTCGCGTCCAAGTGTCATGCGATACGAGATGCACAGATTAGTGAGAAGGATCTAATTAAGAAAGAGCTGGAAGGGGAAGAACGAAGGTAAACGTAAACTTACTGAAGGTTGAGTAAGTTGATTGATCGTATTACTCTTCATATGTATTTAATTGGCCAGTAAATATAAATCAATTTCCAAATATATTTTTGTATACAACAAGGCCCTAGGCATGTCACTAGAAATTACAAACCCATGTATGTACATCCAAACGAAAAAACAAAAAATCGCTAATTTTTGTATCTCAATAAATAAACCCACATAATAGTTAATAAAAGAATTAATATAGATTGCTATTAAATAATTAAAAGTATTTAGATTGGACTCAATAATGGAGGAGAACCGTCAAGCGGCTGTCTCTCGCGCTGAATCTGAAGAGGATAGAAGACACCACCTTCGTTTACAGAATCTCGCTGCACTGAAGGAGCAAATCAAAGCTCATGAAACTGCGAAGGTTAGTTTCATTGTTTTCTGCAGGCATACTGACCTCTTTTAGTGATAAAAACCTATAATATAACGACGTTTTTTAAATTAATTAATTCTCTTTCAGGTCATCGAATTAAGCCTCCTCATCTTTTTAATATTTGGATAGAATACTTACGAGAAAATCACGCATTTAATAGATAATACCGCGTTTAATAACCTCAATTAGACTATAAAGTTTACTACTATAAAGTTTAGTATACATATTTATAAATATTACTTATATACTAAAACAACAGAGGAATATTTTAACAAAAACAAATTTACGTGAGGTTTTTCTTCACAGATAATGGAGGCAGAACGTATAGAAGAGGAGAGTATCAGAGTCAATCAAGCAAACATAGCGATGCAAATTGAAGAGGCGCAGAAATTGAAGGAAAAACACGGTCGGCAGGCTAAATTAAAAGAAATACTTGACCAAGGTATAACGCATATTCTGAACTATTCATAAGTGTAAATTTAATAAGATTTTCTATTGAATACATATGTAGCTGAGGTAATACAAGTTACGACTTAAATTTACTATTAAAATTAAAAAAAAAATGTGATAAACGTTTATTTTAAATACATTCAAGAGCGTTTTCGAATCCATACAATTATTGTCTTTGGAAGAATTGCAAAACAAATTTACGAAAGTACTTAATATTGAAAGAATACTCGTTCAATATTAGGTGTAAATTTATTAAAATCCTTAGTGTGTCATACGACAACAATAATGATTTTAATAAATTGTTGATTGACGATTTTAATGTAACACCAAAAGTTAAGTGATAAACAAGATACTGTTGGGTAAATGACCTTATAAATTATAATTTAATATGTAGAATTGTCCCACATAAAACAAATACAATAGGTATTATATTAATCGTTATCGTTAATATATTTTGTCGTTTCTTTCCACAGGCAATGCTGAACTTTTATACTACAAACAAGTCCAAAATGAAGAAGAGAGAATAATGGATCTTCGTATTGCGAATTTCCTCAAACAGAAACAAGAGCGCGAAGCGAAGAACCGTGCTGAACAAGAAGCCATTAAAGCTGCTAAACAGAAAGGAATCGATCATATCGCTAAGGCTCAAAAGGTATAGTGAGACGAAAAGGTATAGATAGACTGACAGTGTTTCTTGCCCGTTCTTATCAGAACAAGGCCTCCTGGTAGTTTTGCTCTTTCGCGAATTTTGTAAACGTTTTTAACATTCATAAGCATGCCCTAAGACGAATCTAAACTGAATAAACGAATTTTGATTTGATTTGACAAATTGTATAGGCCTTTTCGATGGTAGTTTTTTACAGGACATTGCGGAATAGAAAAGATCGGGCTTCCGTACTTTCACGTAACTTTTAATTTTTCAGGAGAATTGGGAAGAATTGGTTCGTCGGTTCCCTTTTAGCGTTTCACGTATAGATATATTCATATAAGCATACGATGGCTCAATCTGAACTGCCGTCGTTCTTTCGAAATTAAACTCGAGGTGGAGTTGTTAATGTACATCTGGCTAAAAAAGAATACAAATAATATCTTAAACTAAGGTCTAAAATTATCATGTTCTGGAACAATATCTGGCCGCCAGCTTCGTTCAAACTTTCTAAATTACATTGTTCGGTGTACGTAACATTTCAATAAAAACACAAAAACCAAACAATTTTTATTTCTGAGTTTCAAAACACTCCGAAATAGGAGTTTTGATGTTTCCATAAAATATCTTATTATATACACTATTTCAATCTTAATATAATATATGAAATACCGTATAATTTGCTGAAATATATTTTTTGATTTGGTAAAGGCTGAACAAGAGTTGAAAGAAGAGTTAGAACGCATAAGAAACTTGAAGATTCAAGAGGATGTGGAAAGAGAATGCCGCCGGAAGGAGAGAGATGCGGCTATTAAGAGGAACCGAGAGATGAGGAGGCTGCATGAGGGACGAATTCAACAGGTTAGTCGTCAGTACATACATACGATATTTAAAGGGATGTTGAATTTTGAGGTCTTGCGTTTTAAACCCGATACTTGATGGAAATTATCTCTAATTCTACTATAGATCATGAAAAAATTCGCCATTTCCATTTAATTATATTAATTATGCTTCTTTTAATGTTATTTTCAGATAACCGACATACATAGACTAATTGCGCGTGAGATTGCAAAAGATGAGCAAAGTTTCAACAACGCTGCGAGACAGAATGAAGAGTTCATTAGGAAGGAAAAAGAGGTAGTAAATGCCAGATATATTCATTTTTGGTCCTTCGAGAACTGAATTTAAAATAAACGAGTATTTAGCTACAAATTATTCGATTTTGTGTAGCTGGACGATAAACGCAAAGCTCGCATCGAACAGCACAGACAAGAAATAATGAAGCAAATCAATGACAAAGAAAGAGCTAGGTAAGAAGTAAATACCTATATTAAATTGTATTAAAAAAATGAATTCACATTTTTTATAATACTTCTGGTTAGTTACTTCTTCCAATTATTTGACAAATAATATATATATATACTAGCGGAACCGACAGACGTTGTCCTGTCTACACGTCTTTAATTTGAAAATTTCAAACTTTTTTTAATAAGCTAAATTAACATTCTGGACTATTTTGATGAAAATTATAAATATTATTGAACACACACAAAAAATTTCGTCAAAATTGGTCCAGTCGTTTGAGAGGAGTTCAGTCACATACACACGCACAGAAGAAATATATATATTAAGATATATATCTTTAATCGCTGATAACTTAATAATGAATAAACTACTTGTATGTAATTAATGTAACACATATATTATATACTTTTTATCTCAACTAATTTGTTATACCATGTGTATAATATATAAATCTAAAACTATTCTACTACTACTTACTTTACTTAAGTTTTTAATTAAGATTTATGATCGTTGCAGAGCTGATCTTCGAGAGAAAGTTCACAACGAAGGCGTGGCGCTACGTATGGAACAAGAGCAACAGGATAAATACGAGAGGAAGATCATCAAGCATAAGGTAAGAGTAGAAAAGAGTTACTCAAAACTTTATTTTACGTTACTTTATTATTATAGTGACCCAATTACGTGGAAAATTATGATTTATGACCTATATGGAACGATTCACAAATTTAACACATTTAGGCTAGAAATTCTAAGAAATATCTAATCAGACGTCATAAGTATCCAGTCAGACGCGTTTTAACGCATGATATTTTTATAAGGCTATAGTAAAAAAAACTAATGTTATAATTTGGAAATTTCAGGTGGCTGAGATGAGGCATCAGAAAGTTGCTGAGAAATATGTGAAAGAAGTAGAGCAGACACTCGGAAAATATGGATATTAATATGTACTACCAATGCATAATATCGATAGACAGAAATCGCTATTAAATTAAACCATCAATTTGTCTATGAACAGAAAGAAGTCAGTGTTGCTATTTAGCCTGTATATACAAATTCCATGTATTGTAGATAAAGTTACCAGAAACTGATATTATTATATGAATTGTTGCACTATTATCATTATTAGTAAATTTTCTATCACAAAGAGAGAAAACCCATTACTGGCAACACTGACAATCAAATGACATTTATTATTATTGTGGTAACCCCCATTTTAACGGTTTCACAGATAAGATGGTGAGGTTCTAGTTATAATTAGCTTTGGTTTAATATTTGATAACGGATTCCGAAAGACATGTACAACTAGTGTGATTTGAACCTATTTTGGAATTATTTTTAGGGCCTTATTATGCTTTTTGAAAATTTCAATTTTTGGCTTTTAAGTTTGAATAAAGAATGCAATACACATTTTCAATTGATATTATTTACTACATAGTAATAACTCATACAATAGCAATATTTACAGCAATTACAATATTTTATAAAAATACAAAAGCAACATTCAGTCTGGTTTTTTATTAGAAACTAAATATTAAAATAGAGAGATAGAAGTAATAAGTATAGATAGATGGTTTGGAATTTTTGGATCTAATTTACGTGGGTTTAAATAAAAAAATACATGATAGGACATTTTAAAAATTTTAGGTGCTGTCAATACTAAATAGCAGAAATTATAGAGCCAATACTTAAAATATTATACTTGTTTCTTTCCAAAATTGGCTTTGGATTGAAAACTATTAACATTTTCGTTTTAAATCAAAATATGTTGTGTTACCATTGTGTTTCCTTTCACATAAAGATATTTATGTTGTCATATTAATATAAAATAAGTTGTTTATTAAATTAATTCAATAATCAAATTTCCTAAAGGCTTACTGACTTTGGGATATCTTTGTCACTATCACTATAATCACACTAACACTATCACTATTTCACTTCATGGCCCTTTCTCCGAGTTTAACAACCTTATCCAGGTTATCCTTAAGTGTCTTGAGCTGAAGCAACACATTATCATCCATGAGAGAAAACGGAATGTAGGCCTGTGACTGTCGGAGCTGCTTCGGTTGTAGGGATAGCATTGTACCATCTCGGAGTAGAATGTTGCAATTTGCTTTTTCATCCGGTTGCATTCTGAAATATAATTTATCTTAGACTTGCTATGAGAATTGTTACCATTGGTTCTTTAATCACAAGTTGCAATGCAAGTTCTGTGTACTGTGAGATCCACGCTAAAACAACTTTCAATGACGTTACACAATGGACTTATTTTTCTTCAAGAAAATTGTTGATTAGCTTAGAGTACGATTATTAGACATAGAAAGCTTGTTTCTTAATATAAAATTAGGTTTTTTTAACTTTTTCTTTTTTAAATTTCTTACTTCAGACTTAATAATAATATTAAAAAAATAATAATAAAAAAATATTGTTGTAAATTTAATATAAATAAACAATCTTTATAATTAATATTAGTTTCCAAGTTCAGACTCACTCAAGTCTAACGAACCGCAACAATTTAAATTTACTTACCACTTGTTTCAATAAACAATAATAATCAATTGTCTAATGGCAAACAGTTTAACCAATTTGTTTTTGACACTGGAAGAAACTAGAGTTTAAGGTAGGACCTAGTTTTAACGCTAGTGCTCATAGATATATTATGTATAAGGTTAACCACAGTGAATATTGTACATAGAATGTTACGTTTGTTTTGAGTCAAATATTTATATATCGGTATCTAAATATCAAACAGAAATGTTACTTACGCATAAACACAGCTGGGCACCATAACAGGTGACCCAGACATCGACAGTACCATCTCTCCTTGCCTTGGCTGACGTAATACTGTTAACGGTGTGTGGGGAGTCACCTGGAAAGATTAAAATTTAAATAAAGGTTTCATTAAACAGAAGTATTAAGTCGTGCTACAAGGTTAAAATTATTTCACAATACAAGCGCGGTAGATAGTTGTCAGTACAAGCTAGAAACTTGCAATCCAAAGTCTTAGTTAATCCCTTATACATCCGTGATTAAATTATCCATGAATGAAACTCATTTCGGCAGCGTGTATTTTAAATTGTGACGGTTTGAGTTAGTAAGAAATTAAGTCATAAATAATATAAAAAAGTACAGCCATTAATTAAAATTCTATGATACGGCACACGGCATTAAAACGTTAGGACCTACGTAGATACCATTGCGGGCTAGCGTGTATGATAAAAAAAATAATAGCGTTTCATCATCGAACGAAACAGCAGCATACGAAATTCCACCCGTATCACCTAACGAACGCCGTCCCACAACTGGGCGTTTTTTCAAGGCAGTTTTTGGCAAAAACTTTTTGCCGCGCACCACCACTTTGTGGAACCAGCTGCCCACTGAAGTATTTCCGAACCAATTCGACTTAGGGTCCGTCAAGAAGAGAGCGTACCAACTCTTAAAAGGCCGGCAACGCACTCGCGAGCCCTCTGGCATTGAGTGTCCATGGGCACGGTGTCACTTAACATTAGGTGAGGTTCCTGCCCGTTTACCCCTGTTCTATTAAAAAAAACCTTTTCAGGTCCGGGCCTGAGAGTTCTGTATTTGTTTCATGATCATTTGTTAATAGGCAAGTAACCAGCCTCTTTTCTGACACAACGCTGTTGAATTTTTGGGTCTACATATATACGATATACATATTTTTGGACATACCTTAGGAGTTATAACAGGATAATTAACCGCAGCATTCCTATTAAGGGCCGGTGTGCGGTACACGCTCTTGCTACGCCGCCGTTGCGTTGTGGCACGTGCGGAAGGCTTAGCAACTGAACGGGCAGAGGCATCAGCTGACCGAGACCGCCTTATGGAACGAGTTGCTGAAGGCGGCACTGTAAATAATAATTGCTACAGAACGCACAATTTACAGCAGCAAAGAGTCATTCCATAACATAAATATAACTACTATACAAAGAACGTGGAGACATTTTAGGTAACTTTCGAACAACAATACTATAACCAGTTACTAATATAGCATTTGGAGGTCTATTTTGATACGGCTGATTGTGAGTTTGTTAACTAATCAATTTAATTGTACCGCTTTCATTTCAAATAAGCGATTTATTTATAAATAAATCAGCCGTACTGCATTAACTAAAGTATCATTTATCTCATCATCCAAGCGTAAACACAAATTGACAGATCGAAACGAAAGTGTAACGTATAATGTTTTAAATTTTATATCGTTTAGTATTTGCCACAATCTTCTACCACTACACATACAATAATACAATCAATGCAAAAAAATTCAAAAACATTTATAGTAATAATGTATGTATTTTACTAGAGGTGGTATTAACCAATTACATAAAACAATCTTTCAATAATTTAAGGTTCACATTTGAATTACAAATTGTTCCTTTTAACTAGATAAGTATAAACATAAAATTAAACAAATTCCACTTTAAAATAAAAACCAAAGCTAATATAAAGAACCCTCAACCCCAAACCTAAATATTCCTGCAGTTAATACAAACAAAGCATAGTTATGGACTTAGTGAAATATCAAATGAACTTACTGAATGTTTTCTTAGCACCACGATCCCCGGAGCCCTGGGATGAGTTCTCGGTGAGGTAGCCTGACCCAAAGCGTTAGTGGAAATTAATGAAATGATGTTAAGTAGTGCATGGAAAAATATTATACAGTGTCATCCTAATTAGCTAACAATAAATTATTTAAATTTAAACATACAGGACCGGTTGATTTTAGTATCACGCTTTTCCCACTTTACCTTGACCCATTAGCACTGGTGATCAGAGAGATAGTAAAACAACCTTATGCATTGAAAGATTTTTTATTGACATTACTTATTATTATTACAGGCATTATTGCCCGAAATATTTTAATAATTTATTAATTAATATTCAAACAATTGAACTGGGTAGATACATATATAAAAAATTAAGCAAATATTTAATGTGTGACTTTGATAATATATATGCATATAGCCATAATTTTAGATCATGTGAGATTCACAGGCAAGATGTAGACTGAAGTGAGACCTCCGTACGTCAAAATCATATTGAGTTCTGTGCCCAGGAGTGCTGTGTCCCACAATCACTGAGTATGACCAAGGCCTTACAATGTTACAGGTTCATATAATAAAATTTGTAGTTCAAAAATTTAGGACATGAAAGTACAAATGGGTAGCAACTATCAGTATTTTATTGCCATTTGACAAAATCATAATATCAATATTTTATTATGCTATTGTACTCTGTTCTTAAGGCATCTTATTGCTGTGACATTAAATCAGAATGATGTATAATGTATAAGAAGTATTAATAGAGAAAAGAGTATGAGAATTTGAAATATAATAATTGAAATGAAAGACTATAGAAAAAAGTAAACCTTATACTAGATTAGTGGACAAACAAAAGATCTACATACTAGAAATGACTACATATACTATAAATGCAAGATTAATTAGGTATATTTAAAGAATAATTAAACACAAACATCTTATTCTACCAACTCTACTTAAGACAATGAATCATTTTTTATTAATCTAAACTTATGTAAGTTATTATCATCAATATTGTGTTTGACGATAACATTCACAAGTTGAGACTTTGATTCCTATTAAAAATATTATACATATGGGAGAAATACTCAGTCTCAACTCCGCATCTTACCCAAAAAGCTGTATGAAAGTATGTATAAAGTGAACAAAAATGCTTGTGAAATTGCAGTATGTTTTAATATTAAGTAAATAAGCATACCATCATCATTTGATGCAGCACGGCTTGATGCAGTCACTCTTGATGGTCTGGTGATTGAGGGCTCTTTGAGGAGTTCACTTTTCTAAAAAAAAAAGGTTCCATTCATGTCAACCAATGAACAATTATGTATAAAAAATTAATACTGAAGACAAAAATTAAGATTATAACTTGATTGATTATAATTTTTTTATAAATATTAAAATAAAAGATTATAACTTGATTGATTTCAAACTAGTCTCATATTAGCCATTCAATGTAAAATACTAACCAATTGACCCAAAGTCTTTTGCAAGTTCGCTGAACTTATTGAGCCCAATAATATCTTAAAAGCAATCTCAACACATCCAATTTGCATTTGAGCTTGTGAATCTATTTTCGTCTTTAGGTCATTAGCTGTAAACGTAGGTATTAGTTGTTAGTAATAGCTCCATTAGGACACAATTATCTATTAGTTTAGTTATTATATTTAAATCTATTCTTTGAAAGGCAGTATATCGCAGATATGTACAAGTGGTAGCATTCTCACACAATGATTGCTATATCATACCACTGCAACAAAATCAAAACACTTATTTATCAACTAATGGAAATGTGCATAATAATATTACATAGTTTTTTTAATCTCTTAAGAGTATCATCGCAATCGACATGTTTCTCCTGTTTTTTCACGGGTCGCTTGGTTCTGGGCATTTTTCTTAAAGTTCACTGTATATTTCGTAATTAAAACTGGTAAGGGCGACTACTGAATAAAGCCAGACGATGTAAATTATTTAAATAATTAACTAACAAAACCTTTAAAATATATAACTGAACTTCAAAACAACGTAACTAAATGCAACCGACATTTTTGAATCGAGTCATAGTGTATAGAACTATATACCATAGCTAATAGAGCACTCCAGGGAAGTGGGATTTGGTAATCGAAAACGCTATTGTCGAAATTGTATCTTAATAAAAACAATAAATGATGTGTCAATATTATAATTTTAATACGAATGTTACAAAAGCTTGTTAAGCCTTCTTTCAATGTATGTGAGATTATTGAATAAAATGTTCTTTTTGCAAAAAATAAATTTGTTCAATTATTTTAACGGATTTATAAAGTCTTTATATTTATGTTAATAATTAAAAGAATTGATATTAATATAAAATAAACAACCTTTATATATCATCTACGAGAAATGGTTACTTTGAATAATTTATTATACTAATATAATCTCGCAGGACTTTCAATTTCTATATAATTTTTGAACGAATGTATGGAAGTGCAACAATCACGTCCTTTTAAAATATAAATGGCACTAATTTTGATTTTGTTCATTAAATTATTTAGATATAAAATAATATTTAATTGAATAACACTACTCATTTTGTTTTTTTTTACAGTTTTGGTGTTTTGAATAAATCATAATAATTAGTGGTTGATTTGATTACTTCAGAGCTTTGTTATGATGAGTAAAGAATGGCGGACGTTGTCATTGTAGCATATTTATACACATTTTTATTTATAAGTGCTGGTTATGGTGAGCAATTTTATTTGTAAAATATGTCATTTCTTTTGCTAGAATGTAATTAAAATGCGCGAGGAAGTGTAGTGCTTGTATTACCTCGAAATTCGTGGGAAATGGGAACATCCGCGTCCTCCAGCATGTTTTATTATTGTTTTTCATTACGTCGTTTTAAGAATATTTTTTCTTTAACTTCTAACTGAGACCTACATCCATCTTTTATAGTTACCAGTATTTAATTGAATTCATTAAAAAATACAAAGATGAAGTAGGTATATTTTTAAAAAAAGAAAGAAAGAAAATTGTGAATGTTTTCATATCATTATAATGAGCCTAATCTGTAGATAAAAATATTGAAATGGAACGTGTTGATTCTAAAGAAACCGAAATATATCTCATATGTTTGTATGCAACAATTACCAAATACTTTTAAATTGACATCTTTGCAGCAGGTCTCACAGGTCTGGACAATTTTGAGGATGATGGCCTTACAAACATACAAACCCAAGCAGACAATCTCCTGCTTGATGACACACTCGATAAAAAGATGGTGCACCACCCAAGGTAAAAAAATTCTGTATATGCAAGGGTTTAATCAAGTGCTTCTACTTTTCATAAACATTTGTCTAATACCTTCAAATTTGTTGATAAGGACAATTTAAGTTCTCATTATCTAATTAATAAGTAAAAGGAATGTTTTTGTTTCTTTATGCCTTTGCTGCTTAGGAGAAGAAAGTTTCAGAAGAGGTATGTTTTTTAGCTTTATTAGTAGAAAGATATTCTAATAAAATTTAATCATGTCAAACACGACTACCAAGAAATATCACATTTAAATTATATCTCCAAGTTCCCATAATTGACTTTCACATATACAATATTAATTTCTGTGGTTTGTAAGGTACAGGGGTGCTAGGGCTTATAATTTTATCTCTAATATATTTACATATCCATAGGTACAAATGCCATCAATGTGAATCACCAGACTGTGATGATTCCACACAACAAATATGTGGATCTGCACTTTATTGCTTCAAGTCGACTGTCAGAGCATCTGATGGTGAACTCCGATATAGTAGAGGCTGTTCTACAAGACGAGATCACTATCAATTCACCTGTCATACTAATCAACATTCGCAAGGGTTTGTATTTTGACTATGTTTTTAAAAAAAATCAATGATTACTTTGTTTTTGCTTAGAGATAAAATCTTATGAAGAATTTGTAGGTTTCTGATAGAGGTTTATTTATCCTAGTAAAAAATATTTGTTTTGACTTGAAAAGCTGAATAAGCAAAAAGCTAAAAAAAAATGAAGGCAACTTCACTTTACTGAATAACTTTTCCAAAAATAAATATTAATATGAATTACTTTGTTGTTATATCAACTGATGCAATTAGACATTGGTAAGGATTATATGTTCGAAGTCTTTAAAGGATGTTTCTTTCATTAATGAGCTGGTACCTCTTTTATAGGTTGGCTAGTGTCATAAAAAATTGTTTTTATGTTTTCGCTAAAAGTTTCTGCTGCTTTTTAATAGATTTTATTGCATATTTTTTGAATGCCAAGTTACATTTACAGGCCTCGCAAACGTCACGCTGGCCAGCTAAACATCACCTGTTGCCAAGGTGACATGTGCAATAATGGTAGCTTTCCTGAACTATCACCTGCTGATACTGCAATAGAACCGCTAACTACAAATGTTTGGAAACTATGGGTCAGCGTGTTGGCTTCTGTGGTCATTATCAGTGTTATAGCCATTATGGCTATACTTGTATTAAGGAGGACACACAGGTAACTGCTATATGCTTTCAGTACAGATATAAGAAAAATGATATATATAAAAAATTAGTTGACCAACAGTGCTTTAAAATAATTATTTCTAAAATATAATGCTTGCAATTTATTTCAGATTGCGAGTGCTTCAAGCAGCCCAGAAGCTAGGAAAAGATTTTAATTACTTTTCAAACAACACCTACAATATGCCGGTTACCAGTGCATTTTACGAAGGTAATATAGTTATCCCATTGCATATATTTAAAAAAAATGCACCAAATATTGCTTGAAACTTCAATAAAATGTTAGGCTAAAAGTCATATATGTATTGCTGAATATTTTTCACTCATGGTAATGTTGAATTTGCTAAAGAAAAAATATATCTAATGCCTTTGCTTATGTATATTTCAAGACTAGTTAAGTCAATTCAGAAGTTTCAAAGTAAAAAGGCTAGTATATGTTCAGAGGCTAATTTGTGGAGTCTATGGTTGTTTTTATTTTGGCGCAAATTCTAGAAGGTCAATCGAAAGTAAATTGGAGCTGTCAAACCATTTTTACCGTATGTACCTTGACATACATATTTGATAGTACTTAATACAAGACTGTGACTTGAGACACAAATTAGAATATGGCCTTATATATTATATACCTTTGATTTTTCATCTTATAAATATATGAAAAAATGTTTTATCTCATTTAGTCACTTATTTTTATGTTCGGTAACCATTAGTACTCCAAAACATAAAGTACTATGTACTTTACATAAACTATCAAACTAAATTATAATCCAAATCTTATTTAAGGTATGGAGGGTTCCACCAATGCAGTAAGAGCGGTAGCAGCTGGTGACTCCACGCTACGGGAATACCTAGAAACTTCCATGAGCAGTGGGTCAGGCTCCGGTCTGCCCTTGATGGTGCAGAGGACCCTAGCCAAGCAAGTAACGTTAATAGAAAGGATAGGAAAGGTATGTGGTATCTAAGGCTTGTATTATCTAGAAGTTTTTAATAATAGTGTAACTATTGTCCTGAAATTTGATGTGTTACTACATTTCTGTAGGTTTGCTTTTTTTAATGCAATGAATGTGAACTCTTACTTCTCCGGTAATCAAACTTGAGTATCAAGTATTATTTATTGTCAATACATTCATTAAATTCATAATCTGTGATATAAACCTAGTTTTTTTTACTATCTAATTGATTTTTATTCAGTAAATATAAATTATTTTATGTTTCATAATTCCAATTTCCAGGGTCGTTATGGCGAAGTATGGCGTGGCTCGTGGTACGCAGATAGTGTGGCTGTTAAGATCTTCTTCTCCCGGGATGAGGCCAGCTGGAGGAGAGAGACTGAGATATATAGCACTGTCCTGCTTCGACATGACAATATACTGGCTTATGTTGGAAGTGATATGACTAGCCGGAATAGTTGCACGCAGGTAATAATTGTTTAATATTAAATATTATATTATACTCCTTAATTAACAACAATTTTATATACAAGGTGATCGGCCTGACATGTGATGACACCTCGGTTAAATGGCATACTTTAGCCAATAATCTCTATTGAGAACGTTTTACAGCAGTATTTCTTTTCCAGCTCTGGTTGATAACTCACTTCCATCCATTGGGTTCACTATATGAGCATTTGAGTCGGACCACTCTGACCCGACATCAGATGATGGTCATCTGTTTGTCTATTGTTAATGGCTTACTGCACCTCCATACAGATATACATGGCACACAGGTTTGTATATGATTTCATAATATCAATAAAATTCAGTAAAATTTGAGTAAGCTCTAAATTTTCTCCTGTATGTCAAAACTCCAGTAAGTTTTACGGAAGTTGTACTTATTGCATAGTTTTTAGTCTGAATTTTTTATTTATTTTAGATAATTAATAAGTAATTAGCTTAATTCTTGGATAATAAAATTTATCCATCCGACCTGTAAAAGCCTGTGGTATTTAATTAATATAGTTTATTTTTTCAGGGCAAACCGGCGATTGCTCACCGCGATATAAAATCGAAGAATATCTTAGTTAAAGTTAATGGGGAGTGTTGTATCGCTGATCTAGGGTTGGCAGTCACCAGACATCATGTCTCCGCAGGGTTGATGCACAATCCACGCCAAGGCACTAAGAGATATATGAGCCCTGAGATGCTGGATCAGTCGTGAGTTATTTCAATAATGTAGTACAGGCACCAAACCACAGAAGGGTTGGAATAGTAATTATTTAATTACATAATAATTAATAAAAAGAATATAAAAACATTGAACCAAGAAACAAAACAAAATATGTGTTGGAAAAATATCCTAGACATTGTAGAAGTGTGCATTGTGTTATTATAGAAATTAAATATATTTCAATATTGTATAACGCTTCACTTTAAAACTAGGTTTATTCATCCGGCGTTTACCATATCAAGAATATTTGTTAGAAAAATCTACTATTAAAACTATATAAAAAATACAGTTCTGTTTTTAAAATTGGAATAGTAACTATAGTTTTATTACAGTCAAATAAAAATTTATAAGATTAGTTCCAAATACGGACACGAGGCGCTGCTCAAGTCTTCCTAACAAAACGTTAGATGTTCAACTGTTTTTAATCGTTTGATTGTAAATAGCTTGACTTAATGTCTGATTTATTAATGTTAATGAACAATTTTTTTTATTACATATATAGGTACATTTGGCAATACGTTGCTAATAATCAAAATTGTATTTTTTGTTGAAGGATATACTTATAATTCTTTATGTAAACAGAAATAAATGTCCTAATCGTTGCAAATAAAAGTGAGTCAAAATGATGTTATAAAGTTATGTCAAATTCAACATTCTAATAAAAAAAAATCCAATAAACTAACCTATTAAATATTATTAATAAAAATTAATATGACATTTGCATGCCTATTTGATTTAATTTTTATTTTAGTATGAACCTCCAAAGCTTCGATTGCTACCGCAAATGCGATATATACGCGTTTGGCTTGGTCCTTTGGGAGGTGGTGAGGCGGGTTTGTCCAGCTGCAGAGCATCGGCCGCCATTTTACGAACTGGTGGGACACGATCCCAGTTTCGAGGATATGAGGAAGATTGTATGTGTGGAAGGCGCGAGGCCTGAACCTCCTGTAGATAGTCATCCGGTGAGTTCTTCATTTTTTTTTATAACTTTACAAGTTCTGAAACTTATTGTAATATAATAAAAAAGAATACATTGTCGAGATACTCATTCTATGTAAAAATCATAAAAAGTATATATTATCTAAGTAAAAAATAAAAATAGCGTACCAATTCTGAAAAGGCCGGCAACGCACTTGCGAGCGCCCTGGCAATGTGAGTGTATCATTTAGCATCAGATGTGCCTTCTGTATGTTTGTCCACTATTGCATATTTAAAAATATCCTAAAGAACAGTTTCATAAATAATGTTAATGTTCAATCAACTAATTTCAGACAATGATCGGCATGGCGGCCATAATGAGGGAATGCTGGCATCAGAATGCATCGGTTCGACTCCCGGCGCTAAGAATAAAGAAGACACTACTAAAATTAGCGGCGAATGACAACGCGATACATTTGGACGAAGATAATGAGGTATCTGTGTAAGAATTAAAATTGGCTTTATTATGTAAATTTTCTCAATATAGAAATGGTCTTTAAATTGAAAGCATGTTATAGTAACTTTGGTGTTGCTCACTAGATGGCATTACTGTTCAGTGATCCTTTAAAGGTTTGTCTGGTTTTTACTAAGGAAATGTCAATTGTCAAACCCATGATATTCGAATGACTTGTTCTAATATTTAGATTAATTCTTGAAAACGACAGTGGTGCCATCTGTTTTTTCTCAATCAAAAGTAATTTCTATAAGTGCGACGAAAGCGAAATGTACGTTTTTTGACCATAAAGGGCCTGTCAAAGACTTTAGATTTAAGTGACTGAGAAGGGAATGCAAAATAAACTAATAATAAGCCGCCTTCATAGCTCATATTTAAGTCAAAAAAACCTATCTCTTATCAAGATACTTAATCTGGTTTTGAGTATTGTCATATTGTCTTACGCGAGTTGAATAAAGAAACTCCTTTAAATGATTTAAATCTCTATTCACGTATCATTAAATACAGTATAGTATTACTGAAGATTTATTTAAATGTTGTTCATCTGAAATCATAACGATTCCTTTTAACTATTACAAAAAAGACTTAAAATAAATATTTGATTAAGAAACAGCGTTCAAAATTAATCTATGTATAAATTATACCTAATGCAAATTTAATTCGAATTTAAATTTAGTTACCCTTAGATAAAAAAATACTTTATTATTTGGTATGTGGACTCTGTTTCCGCACTTAGACGCTCAATAGGTCCGTTGTACGTAAAAATGTTGTACGTTGTACGTTTAATTTTATACCACCGACAATTAAATAGCGATGACGAATTTTATTACGTAGATGATGCAAAGTTACAAAAACTATTTATTACTAATAGACAAATACAAATTCAACATGAATATTACATATTTTTGTCCCTTTAATGTTACCGGGTTTAAGTTAGTCGCGATCGGTTTTTGTTTTTATTATTAATTAAAAATTATAAATAAACTAAGAGTACAAAAACACCAAAAAAATAACTAAGGGTGCCTTGAAGTGTTACACCATAGTACAAATTCTTTTTCTTTTTTTACTAAGGAGTTAAGAGAAAAATAAACAAAAAACTCAATCCATACAATGACAACATGAATCAGACACAAAAACTTTTGCCCCTTCAATAAAATAGATGGCGCTGAAATAAAAATGAAATGATTTAATTTTTAAACTCATTTGTGTAAATTATAACACTTGTAAACTGGAAGGTTTAAACAAAATAAGAAGTTTAAGAACTCACTATTTACATCACAGTAAACACAGTTTGACACAGAAGAATCTCCTAGTTACAGGAGGATAAACCTGATTTAGTTTGTATGATGGTTTTAATTTTGACAAAAAGTTTTAAATAAGAGATGGGTTTCAAACGGCCATTCATTAGATAATAAATCAAAGTGCCGAGTAGTATTTAAAATTCATTACATATGTAAATACACATTGTATAGTGTTACATTTTGTTATATAACATTTTAATAACTGATCCTACAGAATATCTAAGAAAAGAAAAGTTTATTTTCATTTATATTAAAATCTTCCAAAATATTTATGTCTGGATTCCTGAATATTATTCCTGTGGGATCAGTTATTCTCGGATATTTATTCCAATTCGGAATACTTAATTGTATAGTTGGTGCGTATTTTTCAATCGTATACGTATTATTGTATACGCAGATTTAAGATCACGCAACTTTATGTATAAGAGAGTGACAAAAAATATTCTAACCCACGACTACAGTGTTTCACAATATCTTACGATTGAAAAATAGCACATAGTATAGTTTGTAAATTGTAATATACTACGTAAATCTCATCGCAGCCTTATATAAGGTGCTAAAACGTGTACTTTAATGTAAACAAGTGTTATTTAATGAATCTCCGTGCACCTTCAATAAACCAGCTAAAATTTATTTCCCTTCTAGATTTACAATTTATTCAAGAAAATGTTGAAATAACATCAAACTAAATACAAAAATAAATATAGAATTTCTGAAGGTGCAATTTGCTAACCACTTGTTAAATTAGCACTAAAATTGTTAGTTTTAATTGTTAAAAGTGTATCTTAATATGCATTTAGTTTAAGCTAGTAGTGTTAAGAAATAAAAAATCTCTCTGAAAACCAATTCCAAAATTGAAATCAATAAAAAAAAATGGAACTTTAAAATGTGATTAAATTCAATAGTTAGTGTAATAATTTTTTTTTAAGTGAAATTTGTTTTCGAAGAAAGTTTATCGGATTGATTCAAATAATGATGCCATATATTCGTATGATCTGTGCCCTTGTCAATGTCAGTTGTCAAAATGTTTGACTGTTTGATATATGGTCTATAGAGAATTTCGTATCTAGCACTTAACTACAAATGTTCCTTTTATGAACCCATATATTTAATATTATTTGCTAAAGATGAAATTATGCATTTTTGACTCTGCCATATTAGATCAATGAAAAATGGAGTTCTCCGCCATAGACAATAATAAACCATAGATGATAAATTGATGTTATTAAAAACAAGTATATTTCCATTTGAATATGTTGTGTTCACATGTGTTTGCGTCGGATTATAAGAAATAAAATATTTGTCTATACTTTTTTTTATTTTGAATTCCTTTTACAAAAAGGTATAAGTAAACAATGTAGTCTTTGTTCCTATTTTATGTCTGCGTTTTTAGTTAGTGAATTAAATTAAATAAAATATTTGTTTTTTTAAATACTCCAAATCGATTTCAAAATTATATCCTTTAAGGCCCTAACCTTTTCAGGTGTACTTAAATGCATAAAATATGACATACCATATTATAGCACTAGTGCCATCAGTGTGAGACTCCCAGTCCCATCCCTGGGTTCGTAGGTTCGATCCCCGGCTGTGCAACAATGGACTTTGTTTCTAATTCATTTTATGAACAAAAATTGAATTGAAGAAACCCCAGTTTCTAAAGTAGTTTGTAGAAACAAAGTTAACAATATCTTAAATATGGACAATATATCTAGCAGCAGTATCCCACAAGTTCTGGTATTAGCCAGGGTTCAAATCTAGGACCTTTGCTATTTCTATATGAAGATTTATTAACGGTCTTCCGAGCATTTTTTCATTCATTAAATCTATTCTTATCATTTGCTGACGACGTTAAGATTTTTAAAGAGAGAGTGTGTTGGAGTGAATTAAATAAACTACTTTTACTATGACAAAAGCGCAGTCAAGAGTCGAGACTAAGGGCCTCTTAGAATAAAATACGCTCCGACTATAGCATAGGATCAAAAGTTGTTAATCGTGTTATAAGTCCGCGACCTGTGTTTTGTTTGTTCCAGATCTCAGTTTGCCCGACAATACAACTTGGGTGTTGTCCTCATTAGTCAGATAAATTCTCGAAACCACCTGCGTCATATGGTCCCATCATGAAAAGTATTACAGGGAAATTATCGAAAGCGTACAAAGAAAGTTCCTTAAAAGAAAGTACAACTTTTTTCCTTATTACCCTACGACAACAAAACAAAAATTATTTATTCATGTAGGTAACATAATGTACACTTATGAACGTCAAAAAAAAAAAGAAATAAAAAAATGATTCTAATTTTAAATTTACTGCCAGTTCTCAAATCAAGGGCATAGAACGGAAGAGAAGAACTAGCAATAAATTCTCCGACACCCTTTTTAATCGCCAAGTTTTTTTTTACACAATGTTTGTAAGGAGCTGCAGCCGAGTTTCTTGAATTAAGGGATTTTAGGGCATACCCTCCCTAGACCTACATAGTAGGAAGCTTTAATTAAATTTGGCTTAAGTTTAATGAAACTAAAAGCGCATGCTTGCCGGGATACATAATGAAATTTTACTTTTCGGATCATCATCACCTCTGCCAGAAACATAACCTTTTCGCTGTTTATTCTACTCGCACAGTCCACGTTCCCCGCTTTCTCTCGCAGCTTAATGGAATAAAAAGTTTGACGCTAAAATAAAACACGCTTTGATTTAAAACTTTATTTATAAATTATATAAAAGCAAGACGATAAAATAATTTAAATGCACAAGTTGGTACGTTCGAATATCAAAATATTACATATTTAAATAATACTTCATTTATAAAAAAATGCACTTCGAGAACAAGTCACATGGCGATGACAAGGCACAGTGCAATACTTAGACCGCTGAGAACACTTTGGTTTGAAAAGGTAAGGCCTTTAACATCTTTAAAAATATATATTTTGGGTTCATCTCGGCATACAGCATTAATCATGGTGTTCATCTTGAGCTAACTCCTCCAGATCTTCTTGGTCAAATTCTGTGTCTTCTTCGGCGGAAGCTTCCTGATACTGTTGGTATTCTGATACCAGGTCATTGACGTTGCTTTCGGCTTCATTGAATTCCATCTCGTCCATTCCCTCACCGGTGTACCAATGCAAGAAAGCCTTGCGCCTGAACATAGCGGTGAATTGCTCCGATATTCTCTTGAACAGCTCTTGGATTGCGGTCGTGTTTCCGATGAAAGTGGACGACATTTTCAGGCCTTTGGGAGGAATATCACACACTGCAGTCTTCACGTTGTTCGGAATCCACTCGACGAAGAAGCTGCTGTTTTTATTTTGTATTGAGAGCATTTGTTCATCGACCTCCTTCATGGACATGCGGCCACGGAAGATGGCGGCGACCGTGAGGTAGCGGCCATGTCGTGGGTCGCAGGCAGCCATCATGTTCTTGGCATCGAACATCTGTTGGGTCAGCTCGGGTACGGTGAGGGCTCGGTATTGCTGGCTGCCGCGTGACGTGAGTGGTGCAAAGCCGGGCATGAAGAAGTGGAGACGAGGGAAAGGAACCATGTTCACAGCCAGCTTGCGGAGATCCGCATTCAACTGACCAGGGAATCGCAGGCAGGTGGTCACGCCAGACATGGTGAGCGACACCAGATGGTTGAGGTCGCGATATGACGGATTTGGGACTTTGAGGGTTCTGTAGCAAATATCGTATAGAGCTTCGTTGTCTATACAATATGTTTCATCAGTGTTCTCGACTAGTTGGTGGATAGAAAGGACTGCGTTATACGGTTCAACTACTGTGTCTGATACTTTGGGCGAGGGGACAACTGAGTATGTGTTCATGATTCTGTCGGGGTATTCTTCTCTGATTTTGGATATAAGAAGGGTACCCATACCGGATCCGGTACCACCGCCGAGGGAGTGTGTGAGTTGGAAGCCTTGAAGGCAGTCGCAGTTTTCGCACTCTTTACGGACGACGTCTAAGACAGCGTCGACGAGCTCAGCGCCTTCTGTATAGTGACCCTTTGCCCAGTTGTTGCCGGCGCCCGATTGGCCGAAGACGAAGTTGTCTGGGCGGAAAAGCTGACCGTATGTGCTGGAGCGGACGGCGTCCATGGTGCCTGGCTCCAGGTCGAGGAGTATGGCGCGGGGGACGTACTTGCCGCCATTCTCGGCCGTCGCACCTGTAGATAATAAAATTAAACAGTAAATCTAGTGACTTATTCACAAAGTTATGAATTTTATATTGTATGTGGCTAAATTATAACAAATATTCTGCATTTTTGTATCATTACTTCCTAAAAACATTGCTATATTTAAACTGAAAGGAAAAAGTTGAATTACATTCAATCGTCACAAAATACAACTACCCAAACCGGCAATTTATTCGAACAATTGGCTAAAACGCACCTAATTACTGCATTAGCCCATGTAACGCTATTCTCAAGTAGAAAATTACCGAAATTTCTGTAGGAATTAGTCTAATTGTACCGTCTGAGTCAGTGTACTGTTAAGATGCCCGGTTGTTGACCTCGTTATCGTAATTAACGATTTATTACTGCGGGTGCTTTTATTGTTCAAGTTACGAAGCATAGTGCTGACAATGTGGTTTATGCACTTAACTAAAAGGTTTCTAAGTAACTTCCGTTCAGTATTTCTAGCAGAGACATTTGTGAGGTATCTGAATCCATAGCAAGGTGTTTGTAAAAAATTAATAGATACCCAGAAATAGGCTTGGCGTATGCCCCGTAGTTAGTACGATAGTAGTTAACGGACCTAGTGGATAATAGCCAAGATATTCATGCAATGTCCGCTATTTTTTACTGTCAATATAAATTACTTTACGTGTTTATAGTCTTAGTTAAATGGAACTGTTTGCTTCAAAAGCAATCTTAATAAATTTCGCTAAGAGCGGTTTAAGTATGGTGAAGTTAAATTTATAATAAGTCATTGTTAAACTTAATAAAAAAAACAGTAACCATACAAAGAAACCATCTTTGGGTATACCTTTCATAGCCTAATCTAAAAGTTAGAAACTGATTAGTTTGAAGAAAAATCTCATTTCTAGAGGGCGCCACTATGGACTGGTAAGTATGAACGTCGCGCTTGGCTGGCCTTACAGTTAGGTCATTATGCACAACTCTAGCGTTCAAGAACTAAAAATATATACTTATTTGTAATGAATAACACTTTTCTATTTGTACCTGACAAAACAGTTAATACAGACGCTGTAGCAGATATAATATGTAATGTAAATGTTAAATAAACTAAACTTTTTTCAGTTGCATTGAGTACTTAGGTTGCTAACAAAGAGCAAATTAATACGAATCTAATCTAAAAATACTGTAGACCACTCGAACACACCCGGCGTATTATAGTTAAACGCAACTGTATTTAAAACTTATAAAAAAATATCATTTTATTATAATAATTATATTTATATGAAAAACTTTAATATTTTTATAATTTGTTTAATGGATTATCGGTTCCTATTCTATCCAGCATTTGGTTACTTACAAGAAGCCTCATTGTAGTAGACAGATATCCTCTCCAATTGCAGATCACTTGTGCCTTCGTAGACACCAGTAGTGCTGATGCCGTGCTCCTCAGATATGATTTCCCAAAACTGAGGACAATGTTATATTATTAGGAAGGAAGGACAAACTGTTAAGGAAAACATATGTGCGTTTTGGAAAACAATAGTGTTATTGTAGATTGTGCACTGAATAAAACAGCAAAATTAACATATCTTTGAGCCCAATAATTATAAACGTCATTATTTTCGTTTAGGAAAACGATATAAAAAGCTATTTTAGGGAATTTCATCAAATAGATTAGTTACAATATTAGAAATGGATAAATAGAAACAAAATGGTTGCGGTATGGCATTCAATCACGCTCAAAATATCTGTTATTATCATAATATATATAACTATATATATATATATATATATAACTCTCTAAACAATTGTTACAGAAAAAACGCTAAAAATTTAGACCTCTTAAAGAAGTATTTTACATTGTATCACATCTTGAAAGCATAATAGTTTAATTAACAGAAAAAATATCTAATGTGTTATAAGGTTTGTAACTCGTCTTTAACATGCTCTAATTTTGTGCCAATATTAATTTATTTCAGCAAATACTATTAATCATTCGGGTTTGGTAAGTTCCAATGGTGTGAAGGATTCCTTCAATACTAAGTATAGCATACGCGAATCCAAACGTTGTGCGAAAATGTTTGGTTAATATTTCAATATCCTATGCTTATACGAATATCTTAGAGCGTATTTGCCTCGATAGAATGGAGTCAGTAACGCGGCTTTATAGGCTCTCCTAGAGGTGTTTTACTGAATATTTATATAGGGAGATAATATAGGCGCGAATCAAGTATAACATGACTAACCCCCAGACCGTGCATAGAATGTAAAACGCAAGATAAAATGATTGTAAAAAATTACAAAAGTATATATAAAAACATAGTTTCTGTTATTTTACAATATCCTTCCAGAAGATTCTTCCTTTCCAAATGTTAGTACCGAAATAACAAAAGTGCTTCGTAAGGAAGTGTAGAAATAGTAACTATTTATTATTATTTCTTAGCAATTAAAGTGAAAGATATGGAACCCATTAAAAATAACGCAATGTTTTACCAAATAATTCAGATAAATCAGAATCAATTAAGAAAAAGTGACATTTATTTCCTTTTTAATGTGACTTGAAAAAGCCGGATTTCCTCCGAAACTCGACCATCCGGTGTCTCAGAGATTATGTTAAAACTTAATCTTAAACGTGGGCTAAGTACGGTATTTGTAAAATACATAGTTACATGTATGGAAATAACGTAACAATGGTAACTAACGTA
The DNA here is from genome assembly GCA_028984075.1 of Pieris mannii. NCBI lineage: Eukaryota > Metazoa > Arthropoda > Insecta > Lepidoptera > Pieridae > Pieris > Pieris mannii. The sequence continues at coordinate 2,916,637 of CM054780.1, forward strand.
CCTTGAATAAGGCTGTTAAGAGAAAAAACGGATTCGCCTGTTTACCATATGCGGACAGCAAATGGATCTTATTTCGGTCATACAATGAGCAGACGCAGAGGTGGTGAGAACTTGGAGAAACTGATCGTAGTTAGTAACACAGAAGGCACGTGGCCGTTCATCAACCAGATCGACCAATCAAGTGAAAGAATCATCGTCCTAAAAACTATAGACTGTCTGACTGACTGTATACGAGAGGCGGTGGACAGAAACCCCTGAACTCACAAAAGAAAAGGAAAGGAAAAGGAAACTCCAGGTGCTTCCCTGCTGCCCACAACACACATACATTAGCTGCCGATTAAAGAGAGAGACGAACAAAAATATTCAAAATTCAAAAATAATTTATTCATGTAGGTAACACTTATGAACGTCAAAAAAAAATACATTAAATGCTTCTAATTTTATATTTACTGCCAGTTCTCAAATCATGGGCGTAGAACTGAAGAGAAGAACTGGCAATAAACTCTCCGCCAGTCTTTTCAAGTTTTTTCTTTTACACAACGTTTGTAAGGAGCTGCAACCATGACACCATGTTCTATATGACATCTTGAGGAAAAAGGGTAATAAAATAAATTAAAAACTAAGATTTGTCCTCTATCAGCAGGAGGCATGGTGAAATAGGAGCAGCGCACTTACATACTCGTGAGAACAACAGAATAGCATTCAAATATCCAAGAGCTCAAAGTAAATTGCCCAGTGGTAAGATTCAAAGTCCATATTTAGCACCAAGATAATAACAACAAGATATAGCAAAAAGCTATTTTCGTTTATAATAAAATGATTGTAAATCAAATTGTATGGTAAAATTCTTTAATTGCATTGTAAACAAATTCCTCAGGGAAATATTTTCCTTGAATTTAACAATATAATGTCATATTGCTGACAATGAGTTTGAAATAATAGCTGTGTGACATGAAAACAATTAGTTTTATAGCAAATTCACCTATGTTTCGTATGTATTAATGAAAATATTTCAATACATATACATTAACATATACCTATTGCAGCTATGTAAAATAAATTTAACTTGTAACATACCCTGTATTATGTACTAGAAAAGAACCCAGATTTTTTTTAAATAATTGTAACAACAATAATATATTTCATCAAGTCATATAGAAATAAATCTTGCGCTGTAATACTATGAAATATAAAGTAAAATATTATTTCATTAAGTATAAAAATAATAAGTAGTTTTTTTTTAATTACAAAAAATCAAATCTTTTTTTTTTAATCGAATAAAAAATCCCGAAACGTTGCTTTTCGACCAAGTGTAAAGTTTGTAAGTGAACCGTTCTGGATTGACTATGAACTGAAAAGACTTATTCCTAATTAGGATATTTATACCCCGAAGATAAAAAGTATATATTACACACAAATGTTGAATATATTTTTGTGCATTTTGAGGTCGGCTGTATATTATACATAAATGAATCTATTACGTGTCATTATTTCGTGACGTAGACGAGTAATAAATATTGATTTTAAACAATCGCATGCACATAATTCGTGCGGACATGTTGACCGCTTTAATTATAGATAGAAAGATAAGGCTTTTGTTATCCTTCCTGTCCTACTAAGTACAATGAAATTCAGTTATTTTTAAACCCACCGTAAAATTAGTTTAAACTAAAATGTGTTAGTACTTACCTATAACACTTCAAGACTTTTTTAGTTTTATGTAATATTTTATGAAATCTTTATCGTAGCTAAGCAATTGTCAGATTTCCGATAAGTTATGTTATATTTAAAATATTAGATTTTTCAATTATTTGTCGCTAATTTCGGTTATTAGTTTGTTTCAATTCGTGCAGCGATGTCAATAATGATAGGGGCATTCAAGATGTGGTGTTGACTACTAAGGATAATGCGAATATGCGACTGAAAATTGATCCAATACATCTATTTTTAACCAGCTAAAAATCGCCATAAGACTGTTGACTCTAATTTCCGAACGGGTGCTAAGCTAGTTCAGACATATTGCCAGGAGAGAACCAAACAGTCTCCACGAATTGGTATTGGTAGGGAGGAGAAGGACCAAATTTAGACAATTATATGTCATGCCATGACCTGAGGATAGAGTGATGTGGAGGCAGCAAGGCGACGTATCGGCGCAACCTTCAGTAATGAAGACTACGAAGAAGAGATGCTTTGGATGGTGATGTAGCGATTAAATCTAAAAACCGTACTTCAAATTTTGCACGGTATCATTATTTAGTTCCACCACCAGAATACTTTGATCACCTATTTGAGATTGGAGCAATAAAATACATTTATTCTATGTGTAAAACTGTTAATTCCCAAAAATAATAAAATAGTTTAAATAATGTAATTATTTTAAGTAATTAAGAATTAAGTTTGCTTATGGAAGAGCTGGGAACCCTGATACAGGTATTTTTTACGTAAAAGGGTTTGCAAATCTTACACCTAGGAAAGAAAATGTACCTACTTAATATGAATAAAGATTTTTTTATTTTATTATTCCTTGTGTGTTATCCATTTGTTGGAAAAGGCTTCATCAATTATGAACTAGGGTACAATTGTGTTGGTATGATAAGATATATCCTGCAGTATTGCTAAAGTAGATCAAGAACCTAATCTGCATTAGTGTCGATTGCTTTATTCCAATTTTGATCAATCTGAAGATCTTAGGTTCAAGATATGGTGATTGCCAGGTCACTCACTCAAGACATTCTTAACTCTCGGCAGATAAGTGAATTAATTCCATTCAATCTTGATCAATTTATCGTCAATTGTGGTCTTATTGTAATGTCTCGAAGACTTTCATTTCATAACTTTCAATTGTTATCGGGGACGACGAGATTTTAATAAATAAACTAAAAAAAATTCGTTCCGATCACGTCAGGTTTTTGCGCATGCTTAATTTCAGACGAAACTTTAAAACTGTGAAAGGATTTTGTTTATTTCAAATGCACACATTGCTTTAATTTATTTGAAAAATGTTACTTTTACTAGAATAATCCATAACGTATTAATAAAACCGATGCGTCATTAACAACCTAGACGCAGTGTCGCCTGCAATTAGGGGGAAGCCAACCACAGTAACTTTATACTGGCAATTCCGGGAAATATCGATCAAAAGTAGCCATACAATGTTACATTTCCTGAAGTATCGTTTATTCAAAGGGTCTTGGTAAATTAAAGAAGGTAGTGCGTTTGGAATTGGACAATACTTAGGTTAAAAGACTTTATTTTCTCAAAAAAGGAAAAATGCCACTTACATAAGAACAATACTTCAGGTAAACATAACATTGTAGTCGGTCTCAAATAACCACAAATCGTACACGCAACAAACCTAAAAGTAAAAAAAATTTAGACATTAATTCGCTACTTAAAGGCGAATCGGTAATTAGCCTCCTGCGTCTATCAAACTAAAGAAATTAGACGGGAATTGAACCAATGTTCGCTAATTTGAACGACTAGACCCAAGTCAAAAAGACGAAGGAGGTTATATACTTCTTTTCTTTGTCCATACAGTGCTACCACTTACTAGCTCCCGTAATAGTCTATTGTCTATATTTTAGTAATCTATGGTATTCCACAGACTAATAATACCTGCAAACTTTGCGATTTAATAATAATAGCATGAGAGAGTTTCGCGTTTGAATTAGTAAGATAAAAATTTAAGTATGTAGTATTAATATATCAACAACAATTAAGTGAATTATCAACTTTCATATAAGACAAATAATTTAGATTGACTGACAAGTTAGTAAAAGTACAATGCAACAATTTATTCCTTGCGTGTAAAAGAATATTTAAATATCTCTACACGAATATTAACTTAATAGAAAACAATTGTTTATTTCAACTAAAAAAACATAAATAGTAAAGAATAAAAATAAAAATATAAGTGAAACATACACTTATGATTGCAACCTTTTTTTGTTTGAACCTCCTTGCGTCAGATATCTTTTAAAAAGAGAACGCATTCTTTGTTGAGCTTAAAATTCCGGAAACCGTTTTTTTTAACAACTCAAACACGAATACAAAGCTCACAAATCCAAGTTATTTCTGTAAACCTGGGGAGACAGAAAAGCATTTCCTTTTTTGCCGGCGCCCGCCATCTTTATTCAAAATAGATTTTAGTTTTGTTGCATTGCGGCTCGGCCATTCACTGCCTCGACAATTTATTTTCGATCTCGTCTTATTCATATGAGGGTTTTACCCCCGGATTCAACTTTATTAAACCGAAAGGTAATCTTCATTAATTTCTCATACTGTCTATTAGAAAGTGTTAACGAAAAAATGCTTATCTTCCTCAAAATTAGTGATACAAATCTTTCTCTCTTTAGTTGGTAGCTTATGGCTGAGCGTCGTGGAACAAGGAAACATCTGGAGCGGACAATCTGTTGCCACCGGTTTCGTCTTTTTTACTACAGTATACAGTTTTGACGACAATGTGTCTCTCACATGATCGGTCCATCTGGTTGGTGAACGACCAAGAGATCTTTTGCCTTCTTTACCAACCACGATTAGTTTCTGCATTTCTGATCGCCTCTGCGCATTGTATGGCCGAAATATGATATAATTCATTCGCTAAATCGCGTTAAAGAGGTTAGATGTACATACAATAAAGTTTACAAGGAAAAATGGCAAATCATTATTATAATTAAAAACGGTTATTAAAATTTAAATTAGTTTTTGCGGATTGTAATCTAAGTCGTTCGTTGCACTTTTTTGTCTTACTTCGTACACAATTTAACCTTGTTTCAAAATGTATCGAGTTTCAACCTCTAGGAAGTGTATTTATTACATAACTATGCCAGTCTGATACGCCTAACTTGCTTTGTTAATAAGTGGCTATGACGTACGCGCAACAAATAGTGATCGCTATGGTCACGCCATGGTGGGTATCGACATCTCTACATCTAGGTAGAACCAACACTGGTTGCCCAAAGATGTTACTGGGGGACGCAGAAAGAAATACGCTCACGGATAAAACTTTATCTAAACTTTAGATAAACCTAATTCGGAGATGAGGGCAAAATAAAATACAAGCTGATTTCATGTACTCATCATCATGCACTAATTGGTTTTTCAGGGGACAAACGGAACTTATTTTAAGTGACACATTGCCAGAAGACTAGAAACTGGATTGCCTAGAATTGGTTCGGAAATACTACAGTACAATATTTACAGGCTGTAAAATGCAATCCACATTTGCTTTAGATAAAATCCAATTTCTTAATCTCTGATAATTAATAATCCTCCGATTTATGAAAATACAGATAGTTACGTAGATGTTAACGAGAACGTTCTAGGTTTAATATAATTTGCATAACTTTTATTGTACACTTTACAAGAAATGTGATTTGAAAACTATATAACAACTTCGTAAATACTAAAGACTTGTAATCGCTCGGTCCACTGTGTTCTTTGCGTCATCGCCATGTGGCAGTCTGTTTATATTACACTTCCTAAGGTAGAGCATATGTTTCTAATCATTCATTAGTCTTAGGGTGTTCCCGTCGATGAAACCTATTTAATTTTGTATGATACTGTCATAACAGTTTCTTAAATTAAATCCGTTGTAACAAAAGAAAACGTAGTAGAAACGTCGCACGGGTGGAGATTTTTCTAAATATCTTCATAATGTGGAACATTATTTTGTTCCATCATCAAAAGTTTTCGCAGCGCCAGCGATGAAAGATGATTTTTTCTTGCAATTAAAACAGTGACAGAATTTTTTAAATCGGTCCAGTACTTTTTAAGCCAATTTGTTACAAACATGTACAACTCATTCCTCTTTATCTATTACTATAGATTATTGAAATGAATCAATGTACAACTTTCTTTTAATTCACAACTTTATATAGGTACGTGAAAGTATTAACTTCCTTACTACATATTTAGTTTTGATAGAATATTTGACATACGTTTCGTACTCGTAAAGAAATACTTTCCGTTCTCATAGAATCTGTGGTTAAAAAAACAAAGCCGGATATTGATCACAACCACAGACTAATGCCAAGAAAAATTTAACTTCCTGCGGTGTGATGTACAAATCAGAAATGTGTTTCATCATGAAAATACTAAAGCATTTCCTTTATATATTTCTACTTCATATCTTTAATACAACTTTTGCGATTAGCGATTGAACATGTAATTGCCTTCTTTTGTTATTTTAAACAAGACGACTATTTAAAAACAATGAGAACGTAATGATAATTTACTAAACATACATTTATAACTGATAATAGAGATATTTTTATTAGGAACTCTAAATGCTGCTGAACACTGCGCCTACCTAGTAATATATATTTTAATGTTTATAGCGAGGGAACGATGAGGTATTTGCTACCTCGGATTGTAAATAGTCTACCCAAACAGATATTAGATAGCCTAATGCTAACCAACATAAGCTCTAAATTAAAAATCTACTTTTATATGCATTTGTCGCGCTCCTAAACAAGACTGCATTAATACAAACCACAGCAGTTTTCTAATATAACATACGACGATATTGTATTGTAAAATAAAGAATAAAAATAAGCTGACACCTATATGAAGCTCCCTTTTGCAATTGGTTTTTGACTGATATTGAACTTACTATCGTTTTGTATTCGGTCTGTACTAATTGGTATCGATTAAACAATAATTATAAAATATATTTTGGCTATTCTTTGTTTAATTTCAGGCTTAAACACCAAATACTATTGTATTTGGTGGAACCTTATTTGTTGTCATATGGGTTTGCTTATAATAATAATTCTGAATGTAGCAAAACTGTCTTGATCAATTTTAGACAAACAGGGCAGCTTATAGCGTCTATCTAGACAAAAAATTGTAAGAAATCTAGACAGTAACCATTATCGCGGTCATTGACCCTAAAGGCGGTTCAATAATAAGCGAGATTTATTATCATATTAATAGGTTTATTGTACTAAGACTTTGTTAATTGTAAGGCGAATTAAAATTGGGAATTGATTAATGTCAGTAAGGGGAGTTTATTTTAACTATACATGATTATTATTTGAATAGTCGATAGATTGGAAAATAAATAAGTACTTGATATACATTTATATTTTCTGCCCGTTTGCCTCCTATCAAAAAAAATATAGCTTGCTTTTAATTTTTTGGACGTATATCGTATGACTTTTAATAAGACTTTCGTGGAGTTTTCATCATAGCTGTCACAATTACAAGGTTCTAACATCTTCCAATCTTACGCCGATATCAAATGATAAAGTATGAAAAAAGTTTAAAAGTTTAATAAATTCATGAATTTGTAGTTATATTTATATTTCTCGCCCCTGTCTACAGGATGTGTAATTATGATATGGTGCATTTACCATTGCGAAAGATTTAAATATCCAGTGTGTGAGCATGTCTCAGTCATGTTTAATTACAGTTAATCCCGACATAAATCCTAACATTCTAATCTACAAGTCAATATTCACTGGAACAATCACATAATGATAAAACCAAACGTGACTCGTCGGAGTTCCAGGAACACTTGATTCACAATAGCTTTTATCATAGCAATGGAAACATATAATTTTTATTATTATATTGATTTAATTGAACGATAATATTGTTTTGGGGATAGTCCCGTAAGCTTTTCGTATGGAACTAAACACTTAAATATTTCACCTGTGATGACGCGTAAGAAAGATTTTATCTATGGCTTGCAATTACAGATAAACTTTGAGTGAAGAAAATTTGTTTGTTTTTGTCTTTGGATTGAAATAAGTGCAGTCATTTGTAATAAAATAAAATAAACTGCATACAAACAAAGAATTGTTATTTATACAGTCTGTCAGTTAAAACGGGTATTTGAATATAAATAAAAATAGCACATTATTTTAACAAAAATGTACACACCCGGACTGTCAGTCACTTTTAAAGAACACTTGTTGCACATGACATGGACAAATGCATCGTGTTTATTTTTATTACAAACCGAGTGGGGTACGGGAGACAGGAATATCCTAACGAAAATCCTTTCTTACATACTAAAACGTTCCTTTCTTATGTATATGTTTATAGTGGTGGTAAACAAAGAATGATTTTATTCTATGGAAGTATGAAACAGCCCGATAATTATTCAAGGATTCGACCACACAATATGGACCCTCAAAGAAAATAATACATTAAGAATAAAACCTAATCAATAAAATTAATACGAATTCGTTTAAAACACTTAAAATATTTTAACAACGCGAAAATGTACAAGTATTGTCGAAAAACTCTAGCCTGCCCGTTTGGCAAATAAAAAAAACAGCGGTGTATGGACTGTCAATAAATGATATGGAGATTTTCTAAACACGAAGTGAATCGCGTAGTATTATTGTATTTTGCACGTGTCAAAATGGATTGAACCGCTTTACATTTTTAGACGTATCAGAGTAATTATAAGCTTCGATGAGGGATCCATTGTTCTCGAACAAAGCCTGATTAATTTATAAAAAAAGGGTTAGGTACCCTAACTTAGGTCTTATTGTTGTCACTAACCCCTCCGTTCAGAAGAAATCTAATACAGAGTGAATTTCTATAATGAATAAGCTTTGTCGTACTGTTCTCAATATAACACAAATGTAGGGAAAAATATGTAATTTAATTCCACTTTTCTGGCTAATCTAGATATCCATACCCGTATAGCTCTCTAAATGGCGCCAATTACAAATTAAGACGTCACTAATCCCCTTTTGGGCGGCGTTTTAAGGCCGGATGTTTGTCACGCGTCAAATATGGCCACCACCATCAGACTACAATGACAATTGACACATTCAACGCACGAACAGCTACTTCCATGCGTGAATCATGAACTCTTAATGAATTTTTAACGTTCGTTTGATTGTTATTAATGAATGTATATTATATATTATCAGTTTTTTATAAGTCCATATACATTATTTTGAATCGAATATTATTTTTGATACAATAGATATTTATTAATAATAAATAATTTCAATTTTCAATTGTCTACGCTTCATTCCTATTGTAGTCCTGTTATACACAAATATTTTGCCACAAATGAAACGAGAATGTACAACTAGCAAGTAAAATATATTAACTTTTTTACTATTAACACGACAATGATTTGTTTGCTTACACATATTACGCCCATTATAGTCAACTAAATATAATAAATACACATTAAAGAAGTACGATAAATAATGGAACACTATGTATAAAGATATGAGAGTAGGCAACCTGGACATCGCGTTTTTGCGATGTAATTCTTATTTCAAATAGTTCTTTGTGTGCATATCATACAAAACATCTGCCATAGAAGACTTTCAATAGACAGACTTTTTTTATGTAGGGTGAGCATGTGGCCAGTATTTGTACTGAATAAAGATTAAAAATATAAAATTGTATGACTGCATCAACTCAAGGTTAATATATCTACATAAATATACTGTAAAGAGGAAAGACATTGTGCGTGTGATTTCAATTGATAAACCCAAAACCTACTACATCGATTTTAAAAGTTAAAACTTATAGAAAGTTCTTTAGCCAGTTTAACCATAATTTATTACATTATTTACCTAACTCTTCTACTAAACGCTTCTAGTGCTTGTATGAAATGATTCAAGATCGTGGTCGTCTGGGTCACTAATCTAATATAACTATATAACGTACATTATTTTAGAACAAGTAAAATAGTTTTAGTTAATATAAAAATAATCGTTCAAATCTAATAAACAGAGAAATCATTGCATTCAAAATTTCCTGTTATTTGGCCTTTGTACATTCGTTTAAATCTCTCATATCAGACACCTGACCGATCCTCCTGAGCTAGACCTTATTAGTGCTATGGTACATCTAAATTTATTTCCTTTCTTGGCCTCTACGGCAACATCAGTCTACATTTTTATGAATTCTAAATTTAAAAGTAATGAAAGTTTTCCCAACTGACAGTTCCATTGTTAAAACCGAATTCTAGAACGCATTTGAAACCGTTAACGGCCACTCATAACAGTCACTTGACAGTTATCACAGTTGAACCGTAGGGCAATTACGTGTGTGAAAAATATATAGATAATAGATATTTCATGAGTTAAAAAAATATATAAAAGTTTTATTTATAATAATTCATGAGAATATATTTATAATTAAATTATTTTAATTTAGTGATTAAGTCTAATTAGCTATATAATTATAATGTAAGTGGTAAAAGTAAATTATTATTAAATGATTTTGTATGAAGCTTGAAAGAAAATAAAGAGAACAACCTACTTGCATGGCTAAGTCCGGAAATTCTTTGATTAAAAATAGTCATTTCTAATCTGTGCAAATTTATTCTTCCGCAAATTCGAAATTCAAATATGCAATTGCTATCTAGACGTCAATAACCTTTAAATACCTATTCTGATAAAAAAACAGACTGCGAGAGTAAACGAGATGAAGATATGCATGTACAACAAATAATAATATACTTCCTTCTTTCCACAGTGCAGCTGTTCTATAGAACACAGTTGCCTATGCTATTTTTAGCCCAATCTTACGACTGCAAAACATATAACATTAATAATTTCTTGTTTTGTTTTATTTTAATTGTTAACTATTATGACCTTACTAACACAAAATGTTTATCAAAATTTAAAGTATAAAACTTTAGAACAATTTCAAATGTATAACATAAAACACAACTTCCTTTCTTGGTCTCATAGAACGTCAATTGTAAAAGTAGAATCATTTTTAGTAATTAGTTTTGAACCGAAAAAAATATTCAGCGTGAAAGTATGCCATGTTTCTGTGCTCTAATAAAAACTTAAAAGGCGTAGAATCACGCCTGTAACACTTTATTACTATAAAAGGAAAAAATTTAATAACTTTCTTTATTGCGTTCTTTCTCTAGGTTTCACTTTTATAATAAAAAGGCAGATCTACGAAGATAGTCATGATATGATAAATTAGTGCAATCTAAATTCATACAAAAAAACTGTATTATGTATTTTTTAAGTATACAAAAAATACGAACATATATTTTTCATACTACACTTACTTAAATGTTTTGTTGCTTAAATGTAATTTTGTTGAAATTGCTTAAACTAAATTAAAATCGCAAATCAAGGAAACAATTTCGTAAAATCTATTTCACCAGAATGACACACCCGAAAGATAAGAATATTCATATTATTGGAATACATAGATAGTTACATACATAGATAGGAAACTATGAATGAACGAGTTCGTTCCTAAGTGTTAAATAAATTCAAATTGCGTATTGTTTAAAAATATGCTATGTAAGTAATTTGATTACAAAATCTAAGTATGTTTGTTTAAAATGCACGTTTTTCCATGATGTAGGTAGGTAGAAATGTCATTTGATACCTACGTTAAATGTACTAGGTATTACTGTATAAATATATGTATCAGGTATTATTACTTAAACCTGAATCTAAAAGTTCCCCTTTCAAAGTTACAAGTTCCAGAATACTAGTTATTAAAGAATTTAAAAAAACGCTTGAATATTTAACTGCTTTCATTATTCACATAATTAACCTTAATATACGTATACTTTATTAATTGTTGCATTTTATTTCTAAATCACAAAAAGAATCCATTAAAACTGTAACCACATGGTAATAATAAAAATACGGTTTAAAAATTCAAAAATCACTTACCTTTGAGCCAATTTGGTTCCCGCACTGTCCCGCCTGTAAATGCACTATTTCCCTCATATTTGTGTAAAATAATAATTAATTATAATGTTACACAGCCGATCACGTTCCCAGCTGATGCTCAAATGTCGAATGAAGATGCGATGCGAGATCGCTTGAAACGCTGTGCGAATGGGAATGAACTACAATGACAACGTATGGGGTGAGAATGTGACCAGTGATGGAAACTGCCGGTATTTAGGCAGTAAATATTTTTGTTCGTCTTAAGTAACACTAACTGTTTAACTGTTTAACTGGAAGCGCAAATACATTAAAAATAATTATTTAATTTATTTTTTAAGTTGGTTAACGTTAAGGTATTTTATAGCTAACAGGGTAGTCGTCAATCTAACAGCGAATAGCGGTAGCGAATACCTCAACGTTCTCTCACCAAAGACAAGTACGAAAAGTATAGAGCCGATCTTTGCGTTACAGCTTATGTCTGCTCGTCCCGCTAATAACATAAATGCTGTAATCGCGATTTGTTATAGTTAATTATATGATTTATAAAAAATATTTGATAGGTCTTTATAAACGAACCAAACATAAACGAATAAACGAAATGACTAAACAAAACAGATCTTAGGCCCGTATTCTAGAACATAAATCAAACTTGAATTAATTTTAAAAGCTGTCAAACCATTTTTGGACATATTTGACAGCGCTCAAAACGAGAATGTGACGTAAGATAATAATCGTTGTTGTACTTAGATATCTTGGTAATAATGTAAATTTTATCATTTTTATGCAAATATGGGCTGTTCAGTGTTCACTTAGAATTTAAAAGAAAAAAAAGAATAGGCGAAAATTTTAATAATTTAATGGCAACCCCAAGTGAATCATCGCAAGTTCGCCGGCCGGCGCGGCGGTCGCCATCAAATAACAATAGCATACAATTATTCAAGGACCATTTAAGTTCTTAGATATAAATTTGATAACGTGTTAATACAAAGAGAAGTAAGAAATGAAACACAGCTGTATGAACATGACATAAGTATATTATTACAGATCCATTGAGGTTGTAGGTTTGAACCCCGTGCAAAAATGTATTGTTATTGAAAATTAAAAAAATCTTTGGCTTATAATTTTACATTTTAAATTTGGCTTAAAATAATACGAAAATTCTTGTATTTATAATTTTTATATATAAACAAACTGTCACGCGAATTCATTAGCGGATTTTAGCGTTAGCTGATTGCGAAACAGACAAAACTGGACGAAACGACCAATTTAAGATAATTTCTTAAAAAGAGAAATAATTATAGATTCCGGAAAAGCATACGTCTTTGGGTAGCATGTTCCATTTGTAAGTATGTAGCTACTGGAAAGCTAGGCTAAGAAAAAACATACTTAGGCGAAACAAAGTTCGCGAGAGCAGCTTGTAATGTAATAACATTGTTAATCCTTAACGAAGTTTGTCTAAAACATCGGAGCCTTTGACAGGCAGTCAATTCAATAAACGATATGTAATAGCTAAATTTGGCAGAACAAACTTACACTACCGTCATGAATATGGACATCCTATCTATGGCTTTTATCAGAAGTTCCGTAACCTGTCGGGTGAAAACCAGAAACAATAAAAAAATGTAAATTAAAAAAATACTTTTAGTTAAAAAGCATTCTCTAATCTGTGCAATTACCTCCTTAATTTTTGGTCTACAGACTAAAAACATCGTAAATCTTAAAACATCCTATTTTGTTTGGATTACTGTCTTCAAAACTAAGAAGCATGCTTAACATCTCATAAACACAGCATTAACTTAAATAGAAAATGAAAGTTAAAAATATAACCTCCAAAGGAGACGTTGGCTTGGCGCCAAAAATGTCAACGACCCCAGCTTCCCTAGGAATTAATAGTCTGGAAAACGTTTTCTAGCAAAACAATTTTATCGCAGTTGATGTTTCTTGGTAAAATCATTAGAACACAACTTTTTGGGTTCAGTATTCTATAGCAGTAACTTATTATATTATGTACGATTGACTAGACAAACCAATAAACATACAAATGAAATTTGTCCTTCGTTTTTCATATAAAATTTATTGTTACTGCATTTCCTAAACTTTTGATCAAGACACTTTTAGCAACTTAAGTAGTAACTAAATAATTGGTTTATTTATTTGATTAACAATTTAATATAGTTTGTGCAATAATAGATAATATCTTGTGTAACTGTGGACTGAATAGTTATAGACTAAATATGAAATAATATAGAGACTGAATATAGGGTAACATAGACAAAAATATTTTTTTTTATAAATAATTTGATCTGATTATTCTATATACATAGTTAGTTACCTTTGACAGCGATACAATGATTATAGAAGTCATTCAATTTTTAGATACCATTTTTATCGTGCGATTACTCTTTAGCCTCAAAATAGGCTTCAGTTTCAGGTGATTACGTCTTCAATTGCGTAAAATTTCTGTCCAGCTAGTATTTTTGAAGGCTACAAACAGCAATAACTCTCTGGGGACAAATACTGGTGGCAAAGTGGGTGGGTGGGTGCTGATGAAATTCTGGGCTTCGCATTCATAAAATTTTGCCATCGTTTTCATCCATTTGTGATACTGTACATCTTAGTGACACAACAGTTTCTTCTTCTTCAAATGGGGCAGTTGATTGTTAATAGTCATATAAGACATGAAATCGAGACTCAGTGGACTAAAGCGGCAACCGAGTCATGCCTGTTACATCGTATTCCATATTATACTCCTCCATATCCGTGTGGAGCATGACGTACAGACTCGAGCGGTAACGCAAGTTCGGCTCTGTACATCAAGAGCGTACAACGTATATGGCGAGAGAACGTTGCGGTTTTTGCTACCGCGGCTAATAAATAGTCTACCCAAACACATAACAGATAGCTTAACACTATCCAATATAATTCCTAAACTAAAAAACTACTTTTACATGCAGTTGTCGCGCTCCTAAACAAGACTGCTATGGTTACATTAATAAAAACCAAAGCGGTTTTCTAATGTAACATATTGTAATATATATTATTTTGTAAAATAAAGAACAAAAAAAATATATAGTCATAAAGATCCATTGAATAGAGAAAAGGAAATTAAATTTACCGTAGAATGCAATCGCCCTATCGTAGAAAAGATGAGAGGTATATTTTATTAATGTATTGAAGCCCATAAACAAAAGATAGTACTTAAATTAGTTAAATCGATTCTTTGTTTGTTTCTCGGTTAAAGCGTAATATTTTTGGCGCGAATCTTTTTGTATTTGTAATATTGTGACCGCATTATTGGTTGGACCCGAATGACGTATACGTATACGAATGACGTTTCCTGGAATAGTAATTGTGTTGGTATATCATTTTAATAGAGAACAATGCCTCAAAAATAGTTTAATCTTTCTTTATTTTATTGGTATAATTAAAAAAACTAACGGTTTACGATTTGATTAGCAGATTAATGGAGCATTCAACCGAATATTTGCGTACGCCGGTAACATTAAACTAATTAGAATGAAATTTTGAAAATTTTTACGTAGGATGAATCCTATTTTTACCCAACTGCTCCTTAAATAAAATTTCATTGTTATAAAATGGGAACATCCAATCCTGGATTTACACTAAGGTGCGTTCCGATACTATTTCAGTCAGCTAAATGTAAAATAATGTCAGTAATGTCACCTAGAACTATTTTTTAACCTGGGGAAACCCGATTACGAGCGCCCGCGTCAAATTATTAAGTGGCGCTGGGAGTGTGGGGGTCACGGTCGTAGATGCGATGACCCCATACCGACTTAAACCACCAGGGCCTACTGTTCGTTGTAGGCGATGGCAGTTAGGCCTTTTCACCGCAACTAGAACTACTTGAACGAACTTCAATTAACCTTAAATATCGATTACCCCTATCGGTTTTTGTTGTAGACTCGGTTTGAGAGAAATGCATTAAATCAATTGTAAATACGTTCAAGTAGTATAAAATAGCGAATTTCGAACGGTGATTATATTTGGTTTTATTTGTTAGTTGGGTTTGAAGAGAAAAAAGTAAATAATCGTGGTTTAAAAAAAAATTGAATGAAGTACCCCCTAAAAAATCTATTGACATCTTCATTCTCCCTAAATTTGGGGGAAAAATCGAAGCGACATTTCTGGGCAACGTGTGCATACTAACCATAAGTCTTGATTCAATTTTGTTCCAGCAAAAACATACTTGTCACGACATGTATATATAAATAAATACTTTGCTCCCGGTTCATTCAGCTGTTTCCCTTTGAAAGGCATAAATTGTTTGAAAGATCTTATTAAAGTAATAGGACTTAAATAGATTTTTTTTTATTGTTAACCATGTTTAAGCCAGTGTGGACTGAAAAAGACAATTTTTGCATAAACAATTAATTTTTTAAGTTATATTAGAAAAGTATTAATAATGATACAAATTGATCAAGAATATTAGAAGACTGTGTATTTTTAAGTTATTAACAGAATTGCCCAGAAACGTTAGAATTAGGGTTGTACGTAGGTACTTTATAATAAAGTACGTTAAATTAAAAATAAAAAGAGATTTAAAAATAAAAAAAGCCTTTTGATTTACAAAAGTACCGTAGAACAAAGTAAACTTAATACTATTACATAATTATTTTGTCAGAAAAGTAAATGATACAATTTTTTTCCTATTTTTTTGTAATTATTTCCCACTAATTTTGCAAGAACCCTCCCACAGGTGAAGGCCTCCTCCAAGGAATTCCCAGTGTCACGATTTTGGGTCAGCTGCATCTAACTCGAACACCAGCCGTTGGTGTAATGTCGTCCGCCCATCTCGTGAGCGGTCTTCCTTTGTTTCGTTTCCCAATACACCCGGGTCACCCATCATCACCGGGTCATGGTCCATCGAGAGTCTTGCTACATGCCCTGCCCATCTCCATTTAAGCTTTTGGGCATAGTTTAGAGCATCAGTAGCTTTAGCATACACACTCACTCAATATGTTTGAGATTATTTTGTTTTTCAAGTATTTGATCGAAGTTTATGGACAAAAATTTTGTATATGTTAGTTTTTATCGATTTGTGACTTTCAAACATAAATTTGCACTATATTATTCACTGATAATAATTGTAATAAAATCGGTAAGATGGAGCATGTATTGATAGTTGCTGATAGTACCCACCACCCGATTTTCCATAGTACTTTCATGAGTCGTTAATAGTTATAGATTCGCCCTGAATTAAATATAGTAGGTATATAGCAGTGGCGAAGAGTCCATACAAGTCGATTCCCACCGGGTTACCTTTCAAAAATCAGTTCCATATTCATACAAAAGTATTTACATTCTATTTCATTAACAAAGTATTATTAATTAAATGCCTGCGCGATTTACAATAGCAATAGTAATTCTTAGCAATACCCTAAGTATCACATTTCATTTTATAGTCGTAAATTAATCAGCGCGTCAATTTTTCGTACCTAAATTACATTAAAGGTAACTCGACGAATTACAGCTTATCTCGGCCAACGTTTTACTATGAGGCGAAAAGAGACAGAGCGTGTCAAACCATCTCTTTCTAATGCTCGCTAACTGTACGTAAAATTTAAAGAAAGATAAGGCTGATCGCGACCGGCTTGCAGTTCTCTCCTCTCCTCTATTAGAAAGAGACAAAGAAATTATTGTTATTGAACCACGGCACGGGAGAAAGAAAACACGACAAAATTAAAAAGAATTAGCGTTATAATGAAATCCTTCGCAAGTCATATTCTTTTTATTTTGGCATATTTTCGCGTTCCATTTCGTTTGGTTGAAAATAGATTATTTTTAGTATGTGACATGTTTTAGACGTGACATTTTTTTGGACCGGCTTCCCTTTGCCAAAATTTCACCCTTCGCCACTGGTATATAGTATACATATATTATAAAGATGCTGTGCTGTGCAATACAAGTCCGCGGGTCGGGAGTCGTTTGTTTAGAACAAGAACAATCTTCTCAATCACTTTCCAAACGATGAAGAATTATATTAGAAGACTTGTATTTTTAAAGTAATTAACAGAATTCCCCGGAAACGATAGAACTAAGGTTGCAATCCGTACTTTATAAAAAAGTATCGTACGTTTTTCAGGTAACTTTATGATGCAATTTCTTTAGTCGTTAATATTTATTGTCGTTAATGCTGTGCTGTGCTTTATAAGTTTTACGGATCGGGAGTCGTTTGTTTAGAACAAGTAAAAATCGTTCTCGTTCACTTTCCAAACGAAACTTACACTCCGAGCAGCATCCTTTGGCACTGTGTAGAGATGTCATCTGCATCTGGTACCGCATTTAGCATGGCGAGTGCTCGGAGTTGTTCCAATAACTGGCGTTAAGTTTCATTATCGGTCGCCGAGATTAAATTCCGAAGAATTAATTTTTTTGTAGGGAAATGCGTTACGCGTACCCTCCCGTGACACAGTGGCCTCGTGCTGAAGAGGTATGGGCTGCTGTGCTTCCTAAAACCCCACAATGAGGGTTTCTCGGCCGCACTCCCAAAGAAAAATCGTGCTACAACTGAGCCTATTAAATGTTTACTTCCTGGTCAATTTAACTCTCTTTCGCGATAAGTCTTATTTGTTTCCATGACCAAATTTAAAATCAATCAACATCAAGGCTGATCTAAGCCGATTATTACTGGTTTAAGTTGCGACCTGTCTATAAATAAATTATCATTGGAATACTTAATAAGATATAATAAAGATTACGTAGACATTAATAATAAACGGAGCCCTTAACATATGAGCATATTATTTTACACAAAAGGTAATTTATTTATATAAAATAAAAAAAATCAGTGGCGCTACAACCTCTTTAGGTCTCGGCCTCAGATTTCTGGATCTGTTTCATGTTCATTTTTAAATATAGGCAAGCAGGTGATCAGCCTTCAATGCCTGACATACTCGGTTTCCTCACGATCTGTTCCTTCACCGTTCGAGCAAATGTTAAATGCGCACATAGAAAGAAAGTCCATTGGTGCACAGCCGGGGATCGAACCTACGACCTCAGGTTTGAGAGTCGCACGCTGAAGCCACTAGGCCATCACTGCGATAATTTATTTATATAAATGGATAAATATTGTAGTTGTCCCCCCAATGAGGTATCAATTAATAATAATATCAATCAATCAATAAATAAAATCAAATCAATTAACAATATAAAGTTGATCATTTCTCTTTCATGGATTTATTTAAAGAAAAGGCAATTCTTGGACACCTATTTTAGTGGTTTCGTTGCTGGCCCTTTTTCAAGCTGTTTGTAAATTAAAGTATTAATAAATGTATGCCTGCCAATCTACAGATATATTCTCGTTAGACATCTAACCTAGTAGGTTACTTGCTATGTCACAGACGGTAGAAAGGAAAATAGCTGAGAAAATATTGTGCATCTCATCAGAGCTGCAATACTGGCATCCCAACATTATATGTATTTTGAGTGGTGACGGATCGAGTGAAAAGACGGGTGTTGCTATACTTGAGTACTTTAAAGTTTTTTAATATATTTGTAACTAAGAACTCATTCGGTTCACATTTCAAATAGGTTCAATAAATAATTATTTATTTAAAAAAAACTATTTTTGTCTGTGCTCCAGTGTCTTTTGTCTGTGGGTTTAACAGTTCGAACAGTGAAGAAAACACATATATAGGAAACCATGTCTTAGACCCAAAAGGATGACGGTCAGACGGTCAGATGACCAGGGCAGGCCTAATTGCCTATTAGACATTTGTGTAAACCTTGTAGTCGAAAGTCGTACGTGCTAGGGTAATACAAGTTTTTTATTTCACTTTTGAAAGCTGTACGAATTTCACTATAACAAAATTTGATCTTATTTCCGTTCTATTAATTTTTAAGTAACATTTAAATGCAATATAACCTCCATGGGAAACATTATAAAACATTTTTGGTTTTCTGACGTAATAGATATATAAGATAATGTTAGTCTTAAGTAACTGGTTTTTGCTTCGGTATCATATTAACTAGAGACCCCATGATTTTTTAAATGAGGAGATTAAATATTATAATTTAGTTTTTTGTTTAAGGAATCTCATCGATGAGAAAGGCCTGAACTCGGGCATTTCCCGCGACTAGCGCTTGGGCTTCTCTTGTGAGACTCAGACCGCAGCTTGAGGCGTCACGGGATGGTCAATGGCTTGAAGGGCAGAACGGAAGTTCACTGGAGTGAGTGAAGTACGTACCTTTCCCAGTGAAGGCGGGTTTTAACTTGGTCTGATTACGATTTTGTTCACCTAATTTTGAAAAGGTATTATCAGGAAGTAATTTCCATAACTTATTAAATATAAAAGTCCTATCATCGATTTGCAAGACTGACAGTTATGAGATGGCTGCTGCAATTAATCAATTAGGTTAAGTATAAAAATTACATATCCTTCCCGTACTACGCAGTCCTGCCGCCGTCAATGCATTTTGAAGTTAATATTCAAGAAAATTCATGAGCATAAGTGTATATCGATATGAGTGCCAATTATATCCATGATCGCTTAACATAGGTTAAGCGATCATGGTTATATAGATAACGTAAAGTTGTGTTAAACTACATAAATAATAAGTACAATGAAAATATACAATATTGCACAATTTTAAAACCATAGTAAATAATTATGCTTTTAATCTATTAAAATATTGTAAAAACTATTATGAAAATATTCTCATTTCATTTAACATGGTCACCCTATATTAATTTTATACCTACCACATTATAATACAGTTGTTTACTTTTCACAGACATTAACGTTTCTCGACGCGTCTAGAACGCACAGAATTAATGACCACAGGAATTTAAAAAACCGCCAAAAGTGCCTTTATCGAATGTGATTGTGAATAAGTGAAGGGATTGAATGTACACACAGATAACAAGGTATGTGATTTCTCAATAAGAATTATACTGAAGGTCGAGTATTCGTGGAAGAATTAGGATAAAAAGAATCTAAATCAAATACGGGTCTTATGGATCACAGATAATAGTTTCAATTTGCTTTTTATTAAATTTACAAAAATGATCTATTGTACCTATGCTCACTAAGATATCGAAAAATAAACACTGCTTCTCTCTTAGTCTAGGCTGTGGTAATCATTACCGTGTTTTTTACGTTAGGAAACTTTGTCTTGTTCTTAAGGCCAATAAAAATAGATGATTCCACTTATAAACTTTATTTTCTCGTTTAGCAAGGACGGCGAATCACAGGAAAATTATTTAAAATTCAACCTTATATAACTACACTGATATAGTAATTAATGTAAATCACATACAACAGTCATTAATAACCAGCTAATAATAACTAAATCTTTATTCATGACAAATAGGTTGTGAGAGAATTCATCAGCTCTTTTGTATATCTACAGGAATTTGGCTGCGGAAAAGTTTGTTGAATCACTGAAAGTTTGAAGATTTTTTTAGGGTTTAAAAAGATTCAGATTCTCACGATACTCAGACTAAATAGAATCGGTGATATAGACGGACATAGGTCGTGAGATTATTTTTTACGAGTCAAGGTACCAACTAGGTAGGTTAATTTAGTTAGCGACACCTTTAAAGAACCACCTCGGGTCCAGCGTCCGGAAAGCGTATTGCGATAATGCAAACGCAACACGGTCAAAAAAGGAGAGGAGATAATCTATATAATAAAAGGCGTTTTAGGCACGACTTGAATCTACAGGCACCACCATGACGGTAAACCTTTATACAACTTCTCTATCTTACCCAGCCGAGAAATCTTCCACATGAGAGTAACACTGAAAATGTTAAGAAAATGAAAAACGCCTTAATGTAGAAAGATGCCAATTCTTTATTGTTTTTAGAAGTAATCTCAGTTCCTCTCGACACATCGTCACATTCGATGGAACCACTGAGAAAAGCAGTGGGCTCATTCTTCCTTAGGGGGCTCCTCTATGGCATTTACTTCAGGGCTACTTCAGGGCTACTTCAGGGCTACTTCAGGGCTCGTAACAGGGGTACTTCAGGGCTCGTAAAGAGAATACCTCGAATTTTAACTTAAACATAATTCCCTAGGGAATAAATGAAAGTCGCAGGGCGCCAGGTCAGGACTGTCCGTTTTGTGGAGTGCGCTGAAGCATTGTCGTAGTGAAAGAGGATCCTGCTTCGAGGGCACTGCTGTCGAATTTTTTCCAAGACAACAGGCAAACAGCGATTGACATACCAGTCTGGAGTAACTGTGTTTAAGATTTGCCGCCAATTGACAAAAACAAATGACAAATGAATACAATATACTACATTAGGTTACCAGAGAGTTCTAAAATTGAAATTAAAAAAGTTTTTATTAGCAATGTTTCTAACTGGCTAGTTCTAAACATTTTCAGTGTTACCCACGAATAAGTGTCAATAGCTATATTACCTTTTAAATCCCGTTTTAAACAATAATTTGAAACTGCTTCATTTAAGAATAACATTGTTTTGTTTGCTTAATAAATAAATAAATTGTGTGGTTCAGATCTTCGGTAAGTCTAGAGACCTGGAAATAATCTGCAGGGATTAAATTTAACTTCATTGATAAGTTGTTACTATTTTTTACATTAACCGTTAACATATGCATTTTGATAGACTAAACCAGAATATAGTTGACATTTAATTTTTTGCAATAATTTAAATATTATTAATATTAATTTAAATTATTTGACACATTTGATGCGATATAAATATTTTAACTCAGTCTTGATAGTGATCAATGGAAATGTTTAATATTTGATAATTTGAATATAAATCGCTTCTTGAATTGAAACTTAAAAAAAAAGGTAAAAACTCACTCCATCGGAGGCATAAGATTGCCTTAAGAAAATTAGTCGCGCCATAATTCATTATATAGTTGTCCACGAAACTAGACATGTTATTGACCAAAAGACCCGAAATTCATCTGATATTTTGTGATGATGAAGTGCAGAAATCTGCCCAATACCTTCTTAGTAAGGTACGTTTTGCCAGAAAGCGAGTGCGTTATCGGTCTTTTAACACTCCATGTTCTCGTGATACCACAAACGCGCTGGCCCTACCTTCCATCGTGGAATGATTCCAAAGTCACCTTGTGCCTCAGTGTTCCCTCGTCTGCACTATAACATCTACCGCATCAGTGACGCGTGTGTATAGCGGCCGTTTTATATTAATGAATTGTTTTTTATCATTTTATTTATTAATAAACAAGGTCCCGTCCTTGCTCAACGATTATACACTTTATTTATAAAGGTACAATATTATACGAGCAGTAACACTATTCACCTTTTAACTGTCAAAAATCCTTGTACTAAACTGACCGACAGTAATCTTTCTTAATTATTTAAATATAAGCCACTCATTAACTTAATCACATATAATATTATACTGAGAACAAAAATAACTCGTTTAAATGACTGAAGGTAACTAGTTTCAATGATGATTTAAAATCTATTTCTATATACTGTTGACCTGAATGTACAAATATTATAGAAATGATAATTATCGCCAGATGTTAACCACTAAATTTTGGCCTATTATTGATGACATGGATATCACTGAAATGTGGTTTCAACAGGACGGTGCCACATGTCACACAGCCAATGAAACGATCAATTTATTGCAAACCAAATTTCCCGAGCGCATAATTTCGCGAAATTCAGCTGTTAAGTGGCCAGCCAGATCGTGTGATTTAACACCACTGGATTATTTTTTGTGGGGCTATGTTAAAGACAGAGTCTATACGGAGCCAATCGAATCGATTGCAGCCTTAAAACTCAAAATCCGTGATGTCATTAACGAAATAGACCCTCCATTTTGCCAAAAAGTGATTAAAAATTTTGATGAAAGAATCAACATCTGTCAGCGTGGTCGTGGTGGACATTTGCCAGATATCATTTTTCATTCATAATTGCCAAACTTTTCTCTTTGTAATACAATAAAAATTTTATTCATTTTCCTCTAAATTCTTTGTTTTATTTTGTTTTAGAAAACAAAGTTCTTGTTGAAATACCCTTTATAAACGTAACACATCGAAATAAAATAAGAAACTTTATTGTACATAATACACTTGACATGTACCAAATCAAAAATCATTTATTCATATAGTAATATTATATTGTGTAAGATTGTTAGTGAATGTTTAAGGTGTTTAAAGATGAAAGGGCCTCTGAAGGAGAACGTTGGGCGAAGAAAGTACGTTTTTTACCTAAGTAATGGCGTGGTTCGTCGCTATCCTAATGCAACGTCGCGTTTCTTTTGTTTGTGATTGGGGAACAGCGATTCGAACAGGCGACATGTTACATATGTATGTCCAATCACAATTGAACGAATACGTCTTTCGTAAAAACGTCGCGCTCACTCACACAATAACATTCGAACGAATCTAATATCCTTGATTTTCTATCCTCCCGGTAGTTATTTAGAAGCGTAGTTCGGCTTATATATTACGACATATATAGTATATCCCTCCAAATTTGAGAATCAAGAAATTACACACAATTCAAGTTTTTTAAGAAAATCAGATACAAGGCCTCGAGCCTAACTAATAAACTAAACTAAATATAAAGACCAACCGTGGCTACAACAGAAATATCAAAAAGCTATAATATACTGCAAGATCGACACAGCTACATACTTAGGGTTTTTATATCGATATTTAGGGGCATTTGAATTTTGTTGTATCGGGAACATTCTGTAGTAGTTTGAATCACTTTGCATAAAGTTATACATTCTTTGCAGATGACCCGAAGTCTATCAACGCTAGCAGTGGAACTCTTCGATGCAGGGGCAGTGAGACTTGGTGATATAGAGGCGAAGCTAGGTCGACACACTCCTATATACTTCGACTTAAGAGTCATCGTTTCTCATCCTAGAATGATGGTTAGTGATCCTACCAATATACATTATCCTAAGGTAAGGTAAGGTAGGTAGGTGGGCTCAGTTTCCGCAACTAGACTCGAAATTGGTCCGTTTTGCGTAAAGCCCTGGCTACTTAAGCCAGCCCAGCTCCTTCCAGAAGCACAGAAGTCTCCTGGGCACTTCACAGGCTTCTCGGAGCGACCTGTTGTTCCGAGGATTTTCGTACGTTGTTTAGCCACAGCCTCGCAATCCAGGACTACGTGGGTGACTGATTAAATTTATCATTATCCTAATAGATTCCTTAACTGATTTTTAATTCCGTAGGATTCTGACATTTCATAAGTGCAGCTACTAAAAAAGTTCTCCATCGAAAGAGGGACGAATTTGCCCCATTTAAGGGTAACAAAAAATAAAATGCTACGTATTTTTTATGTTTTAACCTACAAAAATAAAAATCTAAATATGTATTGACTTAGTCAAGCGACCTTATACAAAAATAACAAATATTTCAATATTACGAACAATATATCTAATTACCTTTAATTACTTTATTATTAGACGTACAGAGAATTCCAAAAACCACTAAGGGGTTTATGGTGCCTTGGTGCCTGAAGGGCTACACCACAGTTCATATTTCGATAAAGTCTTTATTTATATAAAACAAAACGAAACGAAAATATTACCCCATACATATAATGTGTAATATGTAAATTTTATAAAAATCAATAGTGTTTCACAATATTGTGCAAAGTAGTCGAAAAATTATTATGAAGATGATCTCATTAATATGTAATAAATCAGAGATTTATTAGTTTTGATAGATCATTAGTCAACGAGATAAAATAAGTATTTTATGACATACAGAAGTTATCGACGTGAGATAACGGGTAAAAGCAGTCATTGATGAAGAAATAATTTCTTTTAAATATGTTACAAAATATTTTCGATATTTATCACAATTTCTGGCGTACTTTGAGGGACAGGTAAAATATAAATGCATTGCCAGCCTATGATGATGTGGTAGTTTTTGGAAAGGCCATATATCGGATTAGTATAAAAGTATATCGCTCAGTAACTGATTTGACAAAGATTTTTTTAATATTAAATTCATATTCTAAATCATTCATTAATTAAGGCAACGCCATGTACACTTCGTCAAGCGTCAAAAAAGAAAAAAATATTAAATGTTTCTAAATTATAATTTTACATTTACTGCCAGTTCTCAAATCAAGGGCATAGAACGGACGAGAAGAACTGGTAATAAACTCTCCGCCACTCTTTCTAATCGCCAAGTTTATTGTTTTTTAATTTTTGTGTAAGGAGCTGCAACCATTACACCATGTTCCATATGACATCTTTAAGTAATTACCTATAATAATTATATAAATGTATACAAACAAAAAAATAAATTAAAAAACAAAGATTTTTCCTTTATCAGTAGAAGGCATGGTGAAATAGGAGCACGCACTTAAAATCTCGTGGGAACAAATCGAAATAACTAACATCATTAGTATATAATTATTTTTAATTCAAGTCAAATAAAATATTACTTTAGTATTCGTAATAACCATGTATAATATTGATTAAGACCATGGGACCAGTTCGCAAATGAAAATGTCTGGTGCAGCGGACCGTGAAAGACTGCACGTCTTGCGGCAATGAAGGTTTTAGGAAAAACAATTGCACGTCGAATTGATAAATGCGTTCGGTTTATTTGAAGTTGTCTAAAACGAGTATCTTATTTTTTCAGAACGCCGTATCCCAAGAACTCCTCAATTTAGCATCAAATATTGAACACGACATCTTGTGTGGCGTGCCGTACGCTGCACTACCCTTTGCAGCCGTCATGTCAGTCACAGGAAACACACCAATGATAATGAAGAGGAAAGAAACAAAATTGTATGCAACCAAAAAAATTATAGAGGGCGTTTACAACAGACACCAGAAATGCCTCGTGGTTGAAGATGTAGTGACCTCTGGCGGGAGTTTACTTGAAACAGTGTCAACGCTACGGAACGAAGGTTTGAGCGTAGATCACGCTGTGGTAGTGTTGGACCGAGAACAGGGTGGCGCCAGTGTGCTGAAGGCAAATGGAGTTAACGTGCATGCACTTTTCACTATGACCAATCTTGTAACAATTTTGAGGAACGCCGAGAGAATTAACGACGAAACTGTTGAAATTGTGTCCGATCATATCAAGGAGTGTCAATTTGGATTAAAAGAACCATTGTAAAGTATTAACGGAGATGAAAACGGCTTTCAAAAACGGCTTTTAAAACATTCGTGATTCAAGATGGCTGGTATCACAATCATTATATTATATACTAGGCTTTAACATAAACTGTTTGATTAAAAAATACTTTATCACATTCTTAATTTTATATTATTATATAACTGTTTAATTTTTTAATAATATAAATAGGTATTTATTTTTTGTAGTTACAATAAATTAAAATGTTTTTTACTGACTTCTTTTATTTTGTGTTTAAATTTTGGATTTAAAAAAAAAACAGTGGCACTACAACCTTTTAGGGTCTGGGCTTCAGATTATTGTCAGTGGAATAGGCAAGTCCCCGACGACGGTCGCGGCGGTCGACTTTTTGGGTCTAAGGCAAGCCTGTTTCCTCTCGAAGTTTCTACCGTTCGAACGATTGTTAAAAGCTCACTTAGAAAGAAAATTCAATGGTGCACAGCCGGGAATCGAACCTACGACATACGCATTTTTAATTTTACTTACTAATACATTTCCTGTTGATACGGATATTCTTACAATATAGAAGTCATACTGCGACCTCAATGTATATGATGCAGCGATTTTTTACCTTCTTAAATGTTTAGACTAGCGCAAGATATCTCGCAATTCAAGTTGTTAATGTGAACTGTAGAAGAATTAATTTAATTTAGTTCTTCAAAATAATTAATATTTTCTTGCGTTTACCCACACATATAACCCATAACTACTAAGGACGGTTTTTGGTTCGGTTAGTTTATGAACCAATGGTCCTTTCATATTAACAGAATGAGTTCTCATTTTGTATACGAAATACTATCGAATACAGCAAAGAGGTTTGGCCTGCAGCTCTTCACTCCAATAGTACATAATATATTATGAAACAAATGAGAATCATAAAGTTAAAGACGAAATTATAGCGCTTGACGTTTGACGTTGACGTTGACGTTTGACTGGTCAATTAATAATCTCATACACAAACACATCGCTCGTGCCCCCTCGGTCGCCTCACCTCACCTCGCCGACTCTCCTCCTGCCCTTACTCGTTTTCTTATCATGTTGAAGTGGACTAACAAGTTGTGTATGGTGTTTGTTTAATTATATCCAATAGAACCAATCATTTGGAACTCAGAAGTGGAATCGGATAAGCAAAAAAAAAATAATACACCTACACAGTAAAACAAAAACCATAATTATTGGAACTTTTCGAGGTCCAAACTTCACAGCTCACGTGATTAGCCTCGTGGAAGCCGTTGCCACAAATACTAGGGAGCCTGCGAACCCTTGTGGTGAGTATGAATGGGGGCTAGCCATGCGTCATCGCATCTATCTCTCTTCACTCTATGCGTCCGAGAATTCACTCCTTCTTTGTATCGATTCGAATTGTGATAAAGCATTAACAATGATTCAATTTTATCCATAAAACTATACAATTATTTCATCGATGATTTATTATGACGTTGTCACCTTAAACTATCGTCCGTAAACGACTTTACAGACAACCAATTTTTAAAGACTGCCAAATTATAATGACCCAAAAAAGAGACCTACAGTAGAGTTTAATTCCGTGGGTAAATATTTTTAAATAAAATATTGAACGCTATTTTAGGGTTTATACCAATAAATATAAAAATAATTATAATAAAGGTAAATTAAAGCTATTTAACGAAGTATTATTAACCTTTTTGCAAATTAAGGCGTGGAATAAACAAACTACTGAAACAAATCCCAAAAATAATGTAGTGATTTCTTCGCAAAAGTGTTGGATGGTAGAAGTTCACGTTTTGGTAAAAAACGTTGGTCTAGAATCTTTGTATCCTGCCTCAGAATAAGCGCTTTGTAAGCGCGTGTTTGCCGTGTAGTTTTTAAGGCGCAAAATTTGTATTTAATTAATACAACAAACGGGCAGCAGCCCGTTCTCTTCAATAGCACGGGAGCTAGCAACTTATGAAGTGGAGTTTTTACATGAATGTTATTCTGAATCCATCCACTAAAATGTACTTCCACAAGTTGTGAAATCATTGTTTGGTACGTATTTTTACATATTTCAAAGACAAATAAGGCTTTTAGATTTGTAATTGAAAAGCTTACATTACAAATATCTAAACAATTATGAGGACTTTAATTTATAGTTACTTAATTAAAAGTAAATCTGTGATTAATTAATCCTATTGTAAGAGTAATTATAATTAAAATTTAATAGGAATAACTTATAACTTACCAGACACCGCGAGCACGGCGAAGCTCAAAATAATTAGAATCTTCATATTGTGTTACCAATTGTGTTATTAAAAACACAGGCCGCACTTTTATATAAAGATGGGCTTAATGATATCTAAAAAGAATAATATTGGCTGGATTAATATCCATTAACATCTACATCTACAATATACATTAACATCTCGCGATAATTTCCCGAGCGCATAATTTCGCGAAATTCAGCTGTTAAGTGGCCAGCCAGATCGTGTGATTTAACACCACTAGATTATTTTTTGTGGGGCTATGTTAAAGACAGAGTCTATACGGAGCCAATCGAATCGATTGCAGCCTTAAAACTCAAAATCCGTGATGTCATTAACGAAATAAACCCTCCATTTTGCCAAAAAGTGATTAAAAATTTTGATGAAAGAATCAACTGTCAGCGTGGTCGTGGTGGACATTTGCCAGATATCATTTTTCATTCATAATTGCCAAACTTTTCTCTTTGTAATACAATAAAATTTTTATTCATTTTCCTCTAAATTCTTTGTTTTATTTTGTTTTAGAAAACAAAGTTCTTGTTGAAACACCCTTTACAAGGTATACAGATACCCAGAACCATTAATCACAGTCAAGCGTGGGTTATATAAATAAAATTTTATTGCATAAGAGAGCTTATAATTTTTGCCGGGCACTACCACTTTGCGGGCACACACTACATGCCTAGAGTTGTTTTCGAACTTATTTGACTAAAACCTCTTTAGAAACAGGGTATCCTCAGACATCACACTCGTATAGCTCCAGGCGGTAGTCCTTGGTACTTATCGCCGCACTTAATTGTTTGTGCCCTGTCCTATAAATTTGCGATGTATCATGTTAAATTTAAATATAAAAATTCTTAGAGTAGTTCTTGAATATTTTTTGACATTAGCCTACATCATCATCATACTGTGATTATTTTATATTAAAAATTTTAAAAAAGTTTTTAGTTTACATTCACGAAGGGCTTTGTGATATTTCTTTAAATTCACTTTTTATTAAACTTTCTTCACTTAACTTAATTCACAAAATTAACCAACATTACAAGAATAATAACTCTATTGTCTGTATTAATTTAAGTGATAGCTCTAGATATGGGATCTATGTTTAGATAAGTAATAAAATAAAGTATTTTTCCAAAGGAACGCTTTAATAGGAAAAATTCGTCACAAAATCCTTCAGACTATTAAATTTAATCTTTTTGCAATAAATTGATAAACTACCAATAAATTGATAATTAAACTAAATTATAAAAGTATTAGTTCAAACCAGGAATTATTATATCATGACATATCAGTTCAGATCAAGATCGGGTGTAGGTGGTTTCCAAAACACATATACCTATACCATTTAATGAAATAGGATGTGAAATGTTATTGAAAAATCTTCGAAATAACAATTTCTTTGATACTCGGAACACCTCCAAGCTTTATGATCTCGCTAAGCTGTATGTACTACGCCTGTTAGTCGTCGTATCATCGTAACACACACCACCACAGGATCGCAGCGGACTTCTGAATGATCTCTATCTCGTTATATCAGGATTTCTGTGTCTCGGAATTAAGAGTTACATGCGTTTTTTGCACTGACAATAATGAGCAACTGGATGTGCAGCCTCCTCCAGCCTTATACACGCCGTCGATTTTCTGGATCTAAGGCAAGGTTTCCTTACTTTCCTAATATCCAATAGTGCACAAACGTGGAATGAACCTACGACCACAGGGATGAGAGCCGCACGCTGAACCCTTGTGGGTTAACGCTGCAATTTTTTTGATTACTGACTCATTTACTGCACAGTATCACATCCTGTTCACAGATGTTATTTTATTATACTCGTTGTATTTTCAATATTAAAGCCATACTGTCATTCATATATCTCAACGAAGTTAAATTTAACTAATTTGACTACTTAACTGTTTAAACAAGCGTAAGATACCCGGCAAGTCAATTTGTTAACAGCGAAAGAATTGTGAGGAAGAATTAATTTAATTCTGTTTTTAAAATTAATAAATAAGATCAATTTTCGTGTTTCCCCACACAAGTTTCTCGAGTTAATTTTTGTTTTAAAATGTTACCGAAGCTATTTAGTACCGTCTTTGATTCCAATTCGAAAATAGTCTAAAGAATCTTTTCAGTTTAGTTTATGGACCACAAAGGTCCTTGCGTAATTTATATGATTACTTACCGATTGTGTTTTATTTTTATGAATTATTTAGAATATAATATTGATAATTTATTTGTTTTAAAATATGTATTGCTTGATGATTTGCTTTTTTAAAAGAGTACCAAGAGTTTTTCGCCGGCTTTTTCAGTCGGCCTACACCCTCTGCCTTCTTTGCCGATGAGTAGGTAGTATAATAAACGTATTTTTTTAATGATATGTAGGAAAAGGAAAAAAGAACAAAAACTATTCAGCATGTAGTATAATTGGAAATTATTTACTTTGACGTATCAATATTTCTGAATTTAAGCGTTTGCCTGGATCCAACTTGTGTAACGGGACACGAGTGCATTAACACCTGGATATCTTGGGTGGCCGCAGTTCGTGTGGCCCCAAGAGCAGACACCAACAACGGCGTTGTTATGGAGGAGGGGACCACCGGAGTCACCACCACACTGGTCGCGGCCACCGACGTCCAAAATACCGGCACACAACATGTTAGAGTTTACCACGTTGTTGATTTCCCTGTAGCGGTTGATGCAGGTTTGCAGATTCACTGTGTACAGTTGTACCTCTCGGAGTTGAATTGATGAGGGTCCGTATGACTAAAAATATATATATAGTTATAATTTTTATATATAAGTATAGGCTGTTGTATTAATTTGTTCTCACGAGTATGTAAGTGCGTGCTCCTATTTCACCATGCCTCCTACTGATAAAGGACAATTCTTTGTTTTTAATTTATTTTTCTTTATTACCCAATATGTCATATAGAACATGGCGTAATGGTTGCAGCTCCTTACAAACATTGTATAAAAAAAACTTGGCGATTAAAAAGAGTGGCGGAGAGTTTATTGCCAGTTCTTCTCTTCCGTTCTACGCCCTTGATTTGAGAACTGGCAGTAAATGTAATGGAAATGCATCTGGCGCAGGACAAGACGCGGTTCAGAAAACTGACGGCCAACCTCCAGTAATGGAGAGGCACTTCAAGAAGAAGAAGAAGAAGTAAATGTAAAATGAGAATCATTTAAAGTATATTTTGACGTTCATAAGTGTACATTATGTTACCTACATGAATAAATGATTTTAAATTTAAATAAATAAATTAAACTTACGGTCGTCCATCCCCAGCCGATTGCCCAGACAAGTGCGTTGTCAGGAAGCCAGTAGTTGGAGCTGGCAATAGATCCTCTGGCCACATTGGCATTGAAGTTAAAAGCTGTGTTGGACCGAATAATTGCCACGTCATTGTCAACGATCCTACTATTATACTGAGGATGGATTATGATGGCGTTGGTGTTGTGCACTACACCACCACTGTTACTGTGAGTTGAACCAACACGCATACGCCATTGCCGAATAGTATCTCCTCTGAAAAAATCAATTATTTTATTAAACGTCCATGCGTCGTGTAGTCTCAGTTCCTAAAATATCATGATGATGGCTGTCCATACGTCATACTTGTGAACGGGTGCGACTTTGGCGACTTGTCCAACTTGAACTCGTGTATGCGGTGATGTTAGTTATTTCCACTATGTATGTCAGAGTTTACCCACAAGAATTTAAGCACAAGAGGAAAAATTTTATTTTTTTAACTATTATATACTTAAGATGTCATGTGGAACAAAGTGTAATAGTTGCAGCTCCTTACAGGCATCGTGTAAAACAAAAGCTCGGCGCTCAAAAATAGTGACGGAGAGTTTATAGCCAGTTCTTCTCAACAGTTCAAAGCCCTTGATTTGAGAACTGGCAGTTAATGTAAAATTTAAAGCATTTAGCATTTAATATGTATAGCTCTATTGATATTCATAAGTGTATAGGTATATTTAAATTTTATACTTTTTACTTAAATCATTTTGAAAGAGACCAAGATGGACACTACTTACACGTAGCAATGGGCGGCGGATAACACAGATCGGTTGTTTATGATGGTTCCACCACAGTTCTGGTTGTGTACACCACCGCCGGTTCGCGAATACAACATTGCGACGGCATATGGGTATTTGCTAATGTCTGTCACCGAGCCACCAATGATCCTTTGGAAACGCGGTTGCACGGCTGTAAAGGAATTAATCTATTTACTTCTGGCTCTTGTATTGCTGATACGTAGTAATTGATACAGTATATCTCAATACAAAACTTTACAATACGTTCAACAATGTTTAATTATGACAATGTCACCTTAATCTTAATTAAAGTTATAAGGACACAAAAAATTGTAACCGTGGGACAATTTTTTGTGTCCTTATAATTTAAAATATTTATAGGTTTATATTTTAAAATAACATATTGAATGCTATACCTACCAAGAATTATAAAAATAATTATAATAAATGTAAAATAAAACTATTTAACGAAGTATTTTTGAACTTGTTTGTACATTAAGGCGTGGAATAACCAAACTACTGAAACAAATCCGTAGCATTCGAAGACCCAAAAAATCATGTCGTGATTTCCTGGCAAAAGTGTTCGATGGTAGACTACTTTGGTCCAGACTTTTGAATCTTTGTATCCTGCCATGGAATCTGGGTTTAAACTCGTGTAAGCGGCAAATTTTTATTTATTTTATAAAAAAAAAAACTCTCAACTGATGTTAAGTGATACCGCCTTTAGACACACAAATTTCCAGAAGGCTCGCAAGTGCATTTATTACAATTAGTATAAATTACAATGATAATAATGTTAAGGCAACTCAAATCTATTGAAACGAATGATCGCCAGTAATTTTGTAATAAGATTAATATTATAGTTGTCTACATATAAAGCATGTAATATTTGTAAATTGAATATTATAACACAACTTATTTATTAAGAAACAAGTGTGTAAATAAGTACCTAGTCGTTCGATTCTGATTAATAAGAGACCGTCAAGCCAACTTCAATAGACGCCGATATTACTTTAAATTTTAATAATAAGAATAATGTTTTATGGTATCCAACTAACCGAGTTTTTACATGGATGATGGACTTAATCCATACACTAAAATATACTTCCACAGGTTGGCAAATCTTTGTTTGGTACATAATTTTAAATATTTGAAAGATAAGGCTTTAGATTTGTGATTGAAAATCCTGTTGTCGGAGTAATTATAATTAAAATTTAATAGGAATAAGTAATAACTTACCAGACACCGTGACCACGGCGAGGCTCAAAAAAGTTAGAATCTTCATATTGTGTTACCAATTGTGATACTAAAAACACGGGCCGCACTTTTATATAAATATGGGCTTAATGATATCTCAAAAGAATTAGATCGGCTGGATTAATACAGATACCTAAAACCATTTAACACGGTCAAGCGTGACTTGTGTACATTAAATTTAATTGTATGAAATATTTTATAATTTCTGCCGTGCTTAGCACTACCACTTTATGGGACAACCTGCCTAGAGGTATTTTCGACCCAATTCCACTTATTTCCGATTCGACTAAAACCTCTTCAGAAAAAGCGTATACTTTCTTTAAAGACACACTAACACCCGTAAGGCTCCCGGCAGTAGTCCTTGGGCGGTGATAAATACAGTTACAGCGCCTTGTCCTATAAAATCGCGATGTATCAAGTACAATTCAAATATAAAACTCCTTAGAGTTATTATGTGCATTTGAAATATTTTTTAGCATTAGGTTTCATCATCATAGTACTTTTTCATACATCATAGATAATTACATTTACGAAGGACCATGTGAGATTTTTTAATGTCACTTTTGCTTGAATTTTTTCACAAATTTGACCAACATGATAACAATAATAATAACTAGTATATGTTTTATTGTAAATTAAGGCACGCTTTAATGGGAAAAATTCGTCAATACATATTTTATTAAATTTTATCTCATTGCAATAAATTGATAAACTACCAATAAATTGATAATTTAAGTAAATTATTGAAGTATTAGTTGCTGATCAAAGCGACAATCATTCGTAACACATCAGTTCAGTTTCCATAGTCAAAAAGTCTCGGAAGAGAAATTTTATTTATAAAGTCTTTTAAGTAACAATTTCTTTCATGTTTGGTACACCTCCAAGCTTAACAATCACGATAATCTGTCAGTACTACGCCTGTTTTTAATCATAGTATCAAACACCAGCGGAGGATCACATTGGACTTCTTCATCTCTCGCTCGTTTTATCAGGGTTTTATCGGAATTTAGAGTTACTTCCGTTACTTGCATACACTATTGCAGAATATTTTCTATGCTAATAAAATATATAATCAAATCGCTGCTACGTAAATTTCCATTGGCGGCGCTATTTCCATTTATTGGCGGTGCTATAACCTTTTTAGGTCTCAGATTTCTGTCAAGCCACAAGGACAACGCTGCAATTTTTTGATTACTGACACATTTAGTACACAGACAGTATATAATCCTGTTACACAGATATTATTTTATTATACTCGTTGTATTTTGAATATAAAAGTCATTCTGTCATACCTATCGCTTCGAAGATAATTTTTTAACTAATTACACTACTTAACCGTTTTAACTAGTCCAAAATACTCGGCAATTCGAGTTGTTAACAGCAAAAGAATTATGAGGGAGAATTAATTTAACTTAGTTTTTCAAATATATAAATAAGATCAATTTTCGTGGTTCCCTATAAATATAGTCTAAATAATATTTTCAGTTTAGTTTATGGACCAAAGTCCCTTGCGTAATTTATATAATTACTAACCGATTGTGTATTTATGAATTATTTGGAATATAATATTCATAAGGAAAGGAAGGATAAGTAAATAAAAACAAAAAGCATACAGCATATAGTTAAATTATTTTTAATGTACTTTGACTTATAAATCGTTGTTAATTTAAGCGTTAGCCTGGATCCAACTTGTGTAACGGGAGACAAGTGCATTAACACCTGGGTATCTTGGGTGAGCGCATTCCCTGTGACCCCAAGAGCAGACACCAACAACGACATTGTTATGGAGGAGGGGACCACCAGAGTCACCACCGCACTGGTCGCGGCCACCGACGTCCAAAATACCGGCACACAACATGTTAGAGTTTACCACGTTGTCGATTTCCCTGTAGCGGTTGATGCAAGTTTGAAGATTCACGGTGTAGAGTAGTACCTCGCGGAGTTGGTTTGATGACGGTCCGTTCCACTAAAAATACACATATTTACAATCAATTACGAATGCAAACACAGTATTTGATCGAAAAACATTAACATATTAACACAATCAAATACGTAATCAACTGATTCTAGTATAGATTGAGTTGTATTGAACTTACGGCGGTCCTTCCCCAGCCGATAGCCCAGACAGGTGCGTTGTCAGGAAGCCAGTAGTTGGAGCTGGCAATAGATCCTCTGGCTACATTGGCATTGAAGTTAAAACCTGAGTTGGAACGAACAATTGCCACGTCATTGTCGGCGATCCTGTGATTGTACTGAGGATGCATTATGATGGCATTGCTGTTGTGGACTACACCACCACTGTTACTGTTAGTTGAACCAACTCGCATACGCCATTGCCGAATAGTATCTCCGCTGTAAAAAGTTATTTTATTAATACTTCTTAAAGAGATCACGTGTAAGCAACTCTTGGTGATAGTTTCATGAACGCCTGCTATATATGATGATGATAAAGATAGCCACTACTTACAAGAAGCAATGGGCAGCGGATAATACAGATCGGTTGTTTATGATGGTTCCACCACAGCTCTGGGTGAATGTACCACTGCCAGATCGCGAATACAACATTGCGACAGCATACGGGTATTTTTGAATGTTTGTTACCGAGCCACCCACGATCCTTTGGTAACGCGGCTGCACAGCTGTAAAGAATTAAACAATTTATTTCTGGTTCTGGTATTGCTGATACGTAGTAGTTGATACAGTACAGCTAAGTAAGTATGTATTATATGAATTACTTTAATTATTGCCGTTGATGTTATTAATAATATGTCCCCTTCTTGCAGTAAAATATAAATCATGCCTAACTATATTCTTGTTTGGCCTTTTGACGTGGCAACGTCTAATAAATGAGAGCCGGCCGCACGCACGGAAAAGCATGACTCACTGTCCCGTTACGCTCATTGAACGCTTACGCCGCATCTATCTCTCTTCCACTCGAATCCTATGTGTTAATAGTATTTTGTATTTTAGTATTTTGAACATAGCGCGTGTGTTGCCGTGTAGTTTTTAAGGCGCCATTTTTTTATTTTTGTGTAAGGAGGCGCATCTAATCTTAAGTGATACCGTCGCTAATGGACGCTTACATTGCCATAATACGAGCCAATGCGTTGCCGGCCTTATTTATTACAATTAATATAAGGTACACTAATAACGTAAGGTACAAAATAATTAATGTTATGGTTACTCAAATCTATTTAAACGAATGATTACTCTGTAATTAGAACAAGATTATGGTTGCCTATATTTAATAAGCACCTGAATTTTAATATTAGTAAATTAAATACTATAACACGATTTATTAATTACCGAACACAAAAGCAAATGATTCAGTAACAAGCCTACTGGTAAGCCCGTAAGTTGTATACAACCGGCCTAAATTATGTTTTTGAGTGCAGTTAATACGTGTATATTATATTCAATACAATTGTTTTGAACGTCACTCATTGTACAAATAATAATATTTAATTTGGACATGTGATTGAAACAACAAATATGTATTTATGTTATTGTTAAAACTTTATTGATTCTCTGTTTATTGAATTCTGTTATCAGAGTAATTATAATTAAAATTTAATAGGAATAACTTATAACTTACCAGACACCGCGACCAAGGCGAGGCTCAAAATAATTAGAATCTTCATGTTGTGTTACTAATTGTGTTACTAAAAAAACACATTGGTCGCCCTTTTATATAAAAATCGGCTCAATTATATCTAAAAGGAATTAGATCGGCTGGATTAATTCAGATACGAGGTATACAAATACCCAGAAATTTTGAACACGGTCAAGCGTGTGTTGTGTTAAATAAAATTTCATTATGTAAACGATTTTATATTATAATATTTGCACTACCACTTTTGGGAATTACCTGCCTAGAGTTATTTCCGAATCTACTAAAACCCCTTCAGAAACAGCGTATCTTTCCTTTAAAGACCGACAACACACCAGTAAACCTGCCGGCCGAGGCGGTAGTCCTTGGGCGGCGATATGCACTTACTAGTTTGCGCCCTGTCCTATATAATCGCGATGTATCAAGTACAATTTAAATTTAAAACTCCTTAGAGTTGTTCTTGTGTGCATTTGAATTATGTTTTGACATTGGATTTCACTATCGTCATCATAATTCGGGACTTTATTATCAATTTAAATATTTTTATTTAAAAAAAATTGTTTTTTCTCCGTCAGAAACAATTAGAAACAACAGCAGCTAAATACAATACAATTATAATAAATTAAATGTCATTTTTTTCCTAGAAGTTGACTTCAAAGTACGGTTAAACGGTTTTTTGTTTACGTTTTTTTGGTATCACTGTTTAAAGTTTTTTTTTCACAAAAATTCACCTACATGATAAGAATAATAACTTTAATAAATATTTTAAAGTAAGCTATAGCTGGATATATATTCAACACTTACGGAAGTAGGTAATAAAATACCCACAACACAGGGAATCCTAGTGTGGGGGCCAGTGCTCTCTACTCTATTTAAACATTCCTGTATATTGTGTCTAATAAAGTTCTTTCTTTCTTTCTTTCTCAAAAAAAATATAGTGATCGCAATGTAGGGGGAGAAAAAAAATATTCCAAGGGCACGATTGTCTTTAATAGGAAAAAATCGTCAGACTATTGAATTTTATCTCATTGCAATAAATCGATAAACTACCAATAAATTGATAATTAAACTAAACGATTAAAGTATTAGTTGCTAGATACTAAAAGCGACAATTATTTCATAACACATCAATTCCGTTTCTAGTAATTAATGAAAGGGTTTGAACTTTCATTGAAAAATCTTAAGTAACAATTTTCATACTTTGAACACTTTAACTTTATGACCACGTTAAGAAAATTAGTACTTACCTAATTCACATTGTATAACATACTACCGGAGGGTAGCATCGGACTTCCGACAATTTTTTTCTTTCCATAATATTTTTTGGCGAGTCCCGAATAGATATTATTTGACGTAGATTCGATAATTATCTAGCTATTGTCTTTGCTACGACAATTGTACCACCTATTTCTCTGTCTTAATTTTATTAACATATCTATTTAATAATAAAAAGCTTATTTACAGTCAGAATCATGGTTTACTATTGGTCGATTTAATTTCCGAGATCTTAAATTCATAAATTCTCATGATGCTGCTTGAGGTTTTTGCAATTTAACAAAACCTTTAATTAAAGCCTACCTGTGCGAAAGAATTTAAAACATCAGTGTTTCCCTATATATATATATATATATATATATATATATATATATTCCCTACATTATACGTTTATAAAGCAGTGTGAAAATTATTGACGAAAAACAGTAAAACAATTAAAACCTGAAATTGAAATGTAATTACAAATTAATTTTAATTCTTTTTCTAATAGCCACTCTTAACAAACAAATTGCCCCACTGTAGGGAGTGTGTGCCACGTTGTCAGACTGATACTATGGGTGAATCGCAAGGTTCCATTTTTTTCTATTGCTCATTTACATATAAAAAGGACCTACCGACGTTACGAGATAGTACTGTTTGCTGATAACACTCAACAGTGCCATCATTGCGTAGTTCGCTGATTAATTACAAGTAATCTAAAGCTTAACGAAACGAAGATGAAATGTATTAAGTTTGTTATAAATGTAGTAATGCTTAAAATAAACATCTTAAAGTCGAGAAGAATAAACAACACAAGAAATGTTGACATCCATAAAAAAAACAAAATTTACAGATGCACTTGAACAAGCTGTAAGGCCTAAATACAAATGTACCTACATGTCATATTACTAGAAAGCAGGCGCTGATAAAAGATGTATACTAGAAATAACGAAATTGACTGGACCTACTGGAAAGAGATGTATAGGACGGCAAAAGAAAAGATGGACATATGATATTATAGAACAAGCGGGGAAAACTGGATCAATGTTGCTCAAGGCAAAGAGAAATGACAAAAATATGGAGGAGGCTTTTACCCTATGGCCTCATACAAAAAAAAATCAACTAAAAATTAAAAAAATCAATCTAAGTTAAATTTTGTTTAAAACTTATATTAACTTAACTCATGCTTATATTAAGGAATGTAAAAAATAAAACGATGGAGAGGCTGGGAGACCTGGAGATACGCAGCCAGGTATTGCTATTCAAATTCCTACACCCGAATCAACATGCTTACAGTTCAGGTAGGTAAATCAAAAGATTCATCACTCCACAACGTCGTGTCGCGCATTGTCAACTCTCTAAAGCTAAAGCAGTCAACCCTTGGTGCATTTATTGACATCGAAGGCGCCTTTGACAAAACTAACTTCACGAGTATAACCAGAGCACTAGGTAAATGTGGAGTACCATCAACTCTGATAGAATGGACAAACAACATGTTAAAACAACGAGCTATACCGTTCACCGTTAACTCCACAACACGAGGCATTGTCACCAGAGGGTGTCCACAAGGCGGAGTCCTATCGCCGCTATTGTGAAACCTAGTAGTTAACGAACTTATTACGGAACTAAATGCTGGCAATTATGCGGACGATATAGCTATTCTAATATCGGGTAGCTTTGAGAGCACCTTATGCGACCTCATGAGAAGGGCTTTCAAAGTGATTGAGAGATGGTGCAATAAGCACGAGCTTTCTGTCAACCCCTCAAAAACAGAATTAATACTTTTCACAAACAGAAGAGTCCGTACAGACTTCCAAAACTCTTCAACGCAGAACTCATACTAAAGAATGAAATCAAGTACCTAGGTGTGATTCTGGATAGTAAACTGCTCTGGAACAAACACCTAGAACACAAACTAAACAAAGCAACGATCGCCTTCTATCAATGCAAAAAGATGATGGGCGTGAAATGGGGCTTATCGCCGAAGATAACTATATGGCTATACACTGCCATTATCAGGCCAATGCTGGTCTATGGAGCCCTAGTTTGGTGGCCAAGAACAGAGCTTCAAACGGCAATCACGAAACTTGGACGCTTCCAAAGGCTTGCCTTGTCCGCTGCTAGCGGTTGCATGAGAACTACACCAACTGCAGCAATGGAGATAGCCCTAGGAATCGTACCTCTGGACCTACACATACAGCAGGAGGCAGCACTAGCTGCCATCAGGCTTATGGTACTGGACCTGTGGGGAAAGAATCACTATAGTGCACAAACAGCGA
The DNA here is from genome assembly GCA_028984075.1 of Pieris mannii. Lineage (NCBI taxonomy): Eukaryota > Metazoa > Arthropoda > Insecta > Lepidoptera > Pieridae > Pieris > Pieris mannii. The sequence continues at coordinate 2,958,026 of CM054780.1, forward strand.
TTCTGAACAAGGCAATAGAGTACCAACCTCTTATTGCTGCACCATGTGACAGAATCTCTAATCAACTTATATTCAACAGGAACTATCACATACAATTGAGAGAAGAGGAACGAGATCAGTCTACCCTGAATGAGCTACGTATATACACAGATGGTTCAAAAACAGGGTGTGGCTCTGGCGCTGGTATATTCTCTCTTGATCTCAACATCAACATACACCTACCCCTAGGAACACAGAGCTCGATCTTTCAATGTGAATGTGTCGCCTTAACAGAGGCAGCCAGAGCCGTGCAGCGGTTAGGAGTTAATGACTTTTGCATTAAGCTCGTATCCGACAGTGCATCCGTGCTGATGGCGCTCGGAAACAAAAAGATAAACAGTAAACTAATACTGGAGTGTCATGAAGCACTGGAGGCTTTAACACTAACCAATAGGGTTACCTTGCAGTAGATAAAAGGACACAGTGGCTCTCTCGGCAATGATGCTGCCGACGAACTTGCGAGAAGAGGCTCCGGAATGACGCCTGATGGCCCGTATCCGCTCCTTCCCTTGCCCTTCTCGCTAGTTAGAACATGGATTCTCCGGAAATCCGTCGAAACGCGGTTGCACGGCTGTAAAGGAATTAATCTATTTACTTCTGGCTCTTGTATTGCTGATGCGTAGTAATTGATACAGTATATCTCAATACAAAAGTTTACAATTCGTTCATCAATATTTTATTATGACAATGTCACCTTAATCTTAATTAAAGTTATAAGGACACAAAAAATTGTAACCGTGGGACAATTTTTGGTGTCCTTATAATTTAAAATATTTATAGGTTTATATTTTAAAATAACATATTGAATGCTATACCTACCAAGAATTATAAAAAGAATTATAATAAATGTAAAATAAAACTATTTAACGAAGTATTTTTGAACTTGTTTGTACATTAAGGCGTGGAATAACCAAACTACTGAAACAAATCCGTAGCACTCGAAGATCCAAAAAATCATGTCGTGATTTCCTGGCAAAAGTGTTCGATGGTAGACTACTTTGGTCCAGACTTTTGAATCTTTGTATCCTGCCATGGAATCTGGGTTTAAACTCGTGTAAGCGGCAATTTTTGAATATTAAATGAGAAAATGCAACCAAAAGGAACAAAATTATAATTCATGGATTTAACGAGACAGAAAAAAATTATACTGAATTATATAACAACTCTATAGGATTATTTGAAAACTTGGGAATAAAAATTGATAAGTACGATATAAACAAATTACACAGAATAGGAAGACAAACGAACGGAAAAACAAGGCCTGTATTAATTACCCTCACAACATACAACAAAAAAATCGAGATTCTAAAAAAGAAAAAGAAAATGTCACAACCAACATACATTACAGAGGATTTTTCTAAAGAAACTTTGCAGAAACGCAAAGAATTACAACAAGAACTTCACCGAGAAAAAGAAAAGGGAAATGATGTGTACATTAAAAACAACAAAGTTGTAATAAAATCAAAAGAGAATGAAAAAAGAAAAAGGGAGGCATCACTATCACCCACACAACAACATCAACAAGTGTCAGGAGATAATAACAAAAATATAGTAGCCCCTGCAAAACTGCAAAGAACTGACCCATTCGCATACATGAGGCCTAGATCACATTCTTTGACTGAAACAACAAAACCAAAAGCATAGGAATTTCGAGACATCGGTAACCGGACAAAAACAACAATTACAAGCACAGAACATTTGGAAAAGGAAAATCGCCCCAACCCGGCTGGTCACCGTGGGGTAAGAGACCAATACCCCCTAGGATTGCCCCCTCCCAAAAAACACAACATACAGAAACAAGACAATACACACGAAAACAACGGAAAAGAAATAAATGTCATAAAAGATAAGAGAAATAGTATTTACATAGCAACGCTTAACACCAGGACTCTAAGAACAGACGAATCTTTACAAGAACTGGAATATGCCTTAGGTTTTATAAAGTGAGACATTATTGGCCTAAGCGAAGTGAGGAGAATGGGAGAAAAGATTGAACAACATGAAAACTACATATTATACCATAAAGGAACCACACCAGGCCTACACGGTGTCGGTTTCCTTATTAAAAAATGCTACAGTCAATACATACAGTCCTTCATTGGAATATCAGAACGAATTGCACAACTAAATATCAACTTGCCTGGGTATGCAACTGTGTCAATAATTCAAGTATATGCACCGACAGAGCTGGCACCAAAAGACATAAAGGATAATTTCTACGAAGACCTGGACAGGACTCTGGCAGATGCACACAAGGCAATCATACTGATGGGAGAGCCAGGAGGGCCAGATTGGTAAAAGATTAACAAACGAAAATAACATACTAGGCCAATTCGGCACAGGAAAAAGAAATGATAACGGACAAAGACTAGTACACCTGGCACAGGCTCATAACCTTAGGATATTAAATAGTTTATATAAGAAAAACAAAAATAAAAAATGGACCTGGATTTCTCCAGATGGGAACGTGAAAAATGAGATTGATTTCATATTGTCAAATAAACCTAAATTCTTCAAGGATATAACCACAATTAATAAGTTCAACTTTAACACAAATCATCGTATGGTAAGAGGAGCCATTTACCTAAATGAGATAAAAAAAGAGGAGACAGTATACTAAGAAAGGAATTACACCAAGGCAAATCCCTCTCACCGTCCCAGAAAACTTGTTGACAACATTGAAAGATAATTTACTGAATAACAACAAGAGTGAAAATATTCAAGAAAAATATAATCTAATAGAAAAAGCGCTGAAAGAAATATGCAGAAAATTATATACCCTAAAAAACAAGACAGATTAAATATGAGACGAAGCCAGACATCTACTTGAGACCAGGAAAACTTTATTAAGAAATAAGAAACAAAATAGAAAACAAATAACCCAGCTAAGTAAACAAATAAATGAAAAAAATAGGACTCATAGGAAACAAATTAGAAACAGAATTATCCAATTCCACATTGAAAAATCTGGAGGCATAAAGAAAGCTCTGAAAGAACTGAGAGAGAATACCTGTTGGATTCCATCCATCAAAAGCAAGACATCTAATAAGAAAGCAACAAAACGACCCGAAATTATGGAAATAGCAACAACATTTTATAGTAAATTATATGATGATCCAGACTACACAAATACTCAATACCCACAGGAAGAAGACGAAGAAGCTACCCTCCCAATATTAGAATCCGAAGTAAGAACCGCAATACTGTCCCAGAAAAACTACAAAGCCCCCGGAGAGGACGGAATAACAAACGAAATTTTGAAGGAATGCCTAGACTACATAATAAGAGATATTACCAATATATACAACGATATTCTGACTAAAGAAACAATACCGCAACAATGGACATCGTCAACCATCATATTGCTCCATAAGAAAGGCGACAGGGCAGAAATAAACAACTACAGACCGATCAGCCTGATCTCCAATCTATATAAGATATTTGCAAAGGTAATATTGAACAGAATTAGCTCAAAATTAGACGAAAATCAGCCGAGAGAACAGGCTGGATTCCGAAGCGACTTCTCAACAATGGATCACATTCATGTCGTCAAACAAATTATCCAAAAAAGCAATGAATACAGAAAGACATACTACTTGGCATTCGTAGATTACAGTAAGGCATTCGACTCTTTGAAACATTCACACGTTTGGGACGCTCTACACTCACAAGGAGTGCGACGAAAATATATCAGGATAATAAAAAACATATACAAAGAATCAACGGCAAAAATTCAGACTGAAAGGAAAGGAGAGGCCTTTAAAATAAAAAAGGGAGTACGGCAAGGTGACCCCCTCTCACCAAAACTATTCGCATCTGTACTAGAACACATATTTCGTAAAATTAACTGGGATGAGTATGGGATAAATGTAAATGGCAAAAAGCTCAACCACCTAAGGTTCGCAGACGACCTGATTCTGCTTAGCGAAAACCAAGAGGGCTTAAAAACAATGTTAACGCAATTAGACAGAGAGAGCAAAAAGGTGGGTCTGACTATAAAAAGACAAAACTAATGACAAACAACATAAAAACACCTATACTGTTAGACTCAAATCAAACAGAATATGTCGATGAATATACATATTTAGGACAGATCATTGCACCGGAAAATCAAATGCAAAAAGAAATTAACATCAGAATAAATAAAGCTTGGAAAAGATTCTGGTCTCTAAAGGAAGTTATGAAGAATCCACATATGCCCCTTAAAGATAAGACTACATTGTTCAACTCTTGCATACTACCAAGTTTAACCTATGGAGCACAAACCTGGGCCCTCACTAGCAAACAGAGTGGAGCACTCAGAGTGTGCCAAAACAAAATGGAGAGGAGCATCCTAAACCTCAAGCTAAGAGACAAAGTTAAACTTAAGAATATAAGAAGCAAGACAAAAGTTATGGATGTCACTTACACAGTGAAAAAGCTTAAATGGAACTGGGTAGGCCATATGGTAAGAAACAATAAGGGAAAATGGACAAAAGATGTTACTGAATGGTATCCTCGGGATGGGAAAAGAAAGAAAGGAAGGCAAAAAACAAGATGGGAGGATGATATTAGGAAGGCAGCTGGAACAACATGGCAAAGAGAAGCCACAGATAGACATAGATGGAAAAGCCTAGGGGAGGCCTATGCCAAAAGGCAAACTGATACCGATGTCGAAAATTAAAATAAATCTAATGTATATTTATATGATGTTAATCAGTAATAAAGGCTATTTTGATTTGATTTTTTGATTTGAAGCGGCAATTTTTATTTGTTTTATAAAAAAAAAACTCTCAACTGATGTTAAGTGATACCGCCTTTAGACACTCAAATTTCCAGAAGGCTCGCAAGTGCATTTATTACAATTAGTATAAATTACAATGATAACAATGTTAAGGCAACTCAAATCTATTGAAACGAATGATTGCCAGTAATAAGATTAATATTATAGTTGTCTACATATAAAGCATGTAATATTTGTAAATTGAATATTATAACACAACTTATTTATTAAGAAACAAGTGTGTAAATAAGTACCTAGTCGTTCGATTCTGATTAATAAGAGACCGTCAAGCCAACTTCAATAGACGCCGATATTACTTTAAATTTTAATAATAAGAATAATGTTTTATGGTATCCAACTAACCGAGTTTTTACATGGATGATGGATCCACAGGTTGTCAAATCTTTGTTTGGTACGTAATTTTAAATATTTGAAAGATAAGGCTTTAGATTTGTGATTGAAAATCCTGTTGTCGGAGTAATTATAATTAAAATTTAATAGGAATAAGTAATAACTTACCAGACACCGCGACCACGGCGAGGTTCAAAAAAGTTAGAATCTTCATATTGTGTTACCAATTGTGATACTAAAAACACGGGCCGCACTTTTATATAAATATGGGCTTAATGATATCTCAAAAGTATTAGATCGGCTGGATTAATACAGATACCTAAAACCATTTAACACGGTCAAGCGAGAGTTGTGTACATTAAATTTAATTGTATGAAATATTTTATAATTTCTGCCGTGCTTAGCACTACCACTTTATGGGACAACCTGCCTAGAGGTATTTTCGACCCAATTCCACTTATTTCCGATTCGACTAAAACCTCTTCAGAAAAAGCGTATACTTTCTTTAAAGACACACTAACACCCGTAAGGCTCCCGGCAGTAGTCCTTGGGCGGTGATAAATACAGTTACAGCGCCTTGTCCTATAAAATCGCGATGTATCAAGTACAATTCAAATATAAAACTCCTTAGAGTTATTATGTGCATTTGAAATATTTTTTAGCATTAGGTTTCATCATCATAGTACTTTTTCATACATCATAGATAATTACATTTACGAAGGACCATGTGATATTTTTTAATGTCACTTTTGCTTGAACTTTTTCACAAATTTGACCAACATGATAACAATAATAATAACTAGTATATGTTTTATTGTAAATTAAGGCACGCTTTAATGGGAAAAATTCGTCAATACATATTTTATTAAATTTTATCTCATTGCAATACATTGATAAACTACCAATAAATTGATAATTTAAGTAAATTATTGAAGTATTAGTTGCTGATCAAAGCGACAATCATTCATAACACATCAGTTCAGTTTCCATAGTCAAAAAGTCTCGGAAGAGAAATTTTATTTATAAAGTCTTTTAAGTAACAATTTCTTTCATGTTTGGTACACCTCCAAGCTTAACAATCACGATAATCTGCCAGTACTACGCCTGTTTTTAATCATAGTATCAAACACCAGCGGAGGATCACATTGGACTTCTTCATCTCTCGCTCGTTTTATCAGGGTTTTATCGGAATTTAGAGTTACTTCCGTTACTTGCATACACTATTGCAGAATATTTTCTATGCTAATAAAATATATAATCAAATCGCTGCTACGTAAATTTCCATTGGCGGCGCTATTTCCATTTATTGGCGGTGCTATAACCTTTTTAGGTCTCAGATTTCTGTCAAGCCACAAGGACAACGCTGCAATTTTTTGATTACTGACACATTTAGTACACAGACAGTATTTAATCCTGTTACACAGATATTATTTTATTATACTCGTTGTATTTTGAATATAAAAGTCATTCTGTCATACCTATCGCATCGAAGATAATTTTTTAACTAATTACACTACTTAACCGTTTTAACTAGTCCAAAATACTCGGCAATTCGAGTTGTTAACAGCAAAAGAATTATGAGGGAGAATTAATTTAACTTAGTTTTTCAAATATATAAATAAGATCAATTTTCGTGGTTCCCTATAAATATAGTCTAAATAATATTTTCAGTTTAGTTTATGGACCAAAGTCCCTTGCGTAATTTATATAATTACTAACCGATTGTGTATTTATGAATTATTTGGAATATAATATTCATAAGGAAAGGAAGGATAAGTAAATAAAAACAAAAAGCATACAGCATATAGTTAAATTATTTTTAATGTACTTTGACTTATAAATCGTTGTTAATTTAAGCGTTAGCCTGGATCCAACTTGTGTAACGGGAGACAAGTGCATTAACACCTGGGTATCTTGGGTGAGCGCATTCCCTGTGACCCCAAGAGCAGACACCAACAACGACATTGTTATGGAGGAGGGGACCACCAGAGTCACCACCGCACTGGTCGCGGCCACCGACGTCCAAAATACCGGCACACAACATGTTAGAGTTTACCACGTTGTCGATTTCCCTGTAGCGGTTGATGCAAGTTTGAAGATTCACGGTGTAGAGTAGTACCTCGCGGAGTTGGTTTGATGACGGTCCGTTCCACTAAAAATACACATATTTAGAATCAATTGATACTAATGCAAACACAGTATTTGATCGAAAAACATTAACATATTAATACAATCAACTACGTAATCAACTGATTCTAGTATAGATTGAGTTGTATTGAACTTACGGCCGTCATTCCCCAGCCGATAGCCCAGACAGGTGCATTGTCAGGAAGCCAGTAGTTGGAGCTAGCAATAGATCCTCTGGCTACATTGGCATTGAAGTTAAAACCTGAGTTGGAACGAACAATTGCCACGTCATTGTCGGTAATCCTGTGATTGTACTGAGGATGCATTATGATGGCATTGCTGTTGTGGACTACACCACCACTGTTTCTGTTAGTTGAACCAACTCGCATACGCCATTGCCGAACAGTATCTCCGCTGTAAAAAGTTATTTTATTAATACTTCTTAAAGAGATCACGTGTAAGCAACTCTTGGTGATAGTTTCATGAACGCCTGCTATATATGATGATGATAAAGATAGCCACTACTTACAAGAAGCAATGGGCAGCGGATAATACAGATCGGTTGTTTATGATGGTTCCACCACAGCTCTGGCTGAATGTACCACTGCCAGATCGCGAATACAACATTGCGACAGCATACGGGTATTTTTGAATGTTTGTAACCGAGCCACCCACGATCCTTTGGTAACGCGGCTGCACAGCTGTAAAGAATTAAACAATTTATTTCTGGTTCTGGTATTGCTGATACGTAGTAGTTGATACAGTACAGCTAAGTAAGTATGTATTATATGAATTACTTTAATTATTGCCGTTGATGTTATTAATAATATGTCCCCTTCTTGCAGTAAAATATAAATCATGCCTAACTATATTCTTGTTTGGCCTTTTGACGTGGCAACGTCTAATAAATGAGAGCCGGCCGCACGCACGGAAAAGCATGACTCACTGTCCCGTTACGCTCATTGAACGCTTACGCCGCATCTATCTCTCTTCCACTCGAATCCTATGTGTTAATAGTATTTTGTATTTTAGTATTTTGAACGTAGCGCGTGTGTTGCCGTGTAGTTTTTAAGGCGCCATTTTTTTTATTTTTGTGTAAAGAGGCGCATCTAATCTTAAGTGATACCGTCGTTAATGGACGCTTACATTGCCATAATACGAGCCAATGCGTTGCCGGCCTTATTTATTACAATTAATATAAGGTACACTAATAACGTAAGGTACAAAATAATTAATGTTATGGTTACTCAAATCTATTTAAACGAATGATTACTCTGTAATTAGAACAATATTATGGTTGCCTATATTTAATAAGCACCTGAATTTTAATATTAGTAAATTAAATACTATAACACGATTCATTAATTATCGAACACAAAAGCAAATGATTCAGTAACAAGCCTACTGGTAAGCCCGTAAGTTGTATACAACCGGCCTAAATTATGTTTTTGAGTGCAGTTATTACGTGAATATTATATTCATAACAATTGTTTTGAACGTCACGCATTGTACAAATAATAATATTTAATTTGGACATGTGATTGAAATAACAAATATGTATTTATGTTATTGTTAAAACTTTATTGATTCTCTGTTTATTGAATTCTGTTATCAGAGTAATTATAATTAAAATTTAATAGGAATAACTTATAACTTACCAGACACCGCGACCAAGGCGAGGCTCAAAATAATTAGAATCTTCATGTTGTGTTAATAATTGTGTTACTAAAAAACACATTGGTCGCCCTTTTATATAAAAATCGGCACAATTATATCTAAAAGGAATTAGATCGGCTGGATTAATTCAGATACGAGGTATACAAATACCCAGAAATTTTGAACACGGTCAAGCGTGTGTTGTGTTAAATAAAATTTCATTATGTAAACGATTTTATATTATAATATTTGCACTACCACTTTGGGGAATTACCTGCCTAGAGTTATTTCCGAATCTACTAAAACCCCTTCAGAAACAGCGTATCTTTCCTTTAAAGACCGACAACACACCAGTAAACCTGCCGGCCGCGGCGGTAGTCCTTGGGCGGCGATATGCACTTACTAGTTTGCGCCCTGTCCTATATAATCGCGATGTATCAAGTACAATTTAATTGAATTATGTTTTGACATTGGATTTCACTATCGTCATCATAATTCGGGACTTTATTATCAATTTAAATATTTTTATTTAAAAAAATTGTTTTTTCTCCGTCAGAAACACGTTTTATATGTAGTGGAAATTCTCATTTTGTATAAGCCGCTAAATACAACACAATTATAATAAATTAAATGTCATTTTTTTCCTAGAAGTTGACTTCAAAGTACGGTTAAACGGTTTTTTGTTTACGTTTTTTTGGTATCACTGTTTAAAGTTTTTTTTTCACAAAAATTCACCTACATGATAAGAATAATAACTTTAATAAATATTTTAAAGTAAGCTATAGCTGGATATATATTCAACACTTACGGAAGTAGGTAATAAAATACCCACAACACAGGGAATCCTAGTGTGGGGGCCAGTGCTCTCTACTCTATTTAAACATTCCTGTATATTGTGTCTAATAAAGTTCTTTCTTTCTTTCTTTCTCAAAAAAAATATAGTGATCGCAATGTAGGGGGAGAAAAAAAATATTCCAAGGGCACGATTGTCTTTAATAGGAAAAAATCGTCAGACTATTGAATTTTATCTCATTGCAATAAATCGATAAACTACCAATAAATTGATAATTAAACTAAACGATTAAAGTATTAGTTGCTAGATACTAAAAGCGACAATTATTTCATAACACATCAATTCCGTATCTACTAATTAATGAAAGGGTTTGAACTTTCATTGAAAAATCTTAAGTAACAATTTTCATACTTTGAACACTTTAACTTTATGACCACGTTAAGAAAATTAGTACTTACCTAATTCACATTGTATAACATACTACCGGAGGGTAGCATCGGACTTCCGACAATTTTTTTCTTTCCATAATATTTTTTGGCGAGTCCCGAATAGATATTATTTGACGTAGATTCGATAATTATCTAGCTATTGTCTTTGCTACGACAATTGTACCACCTATTTCTCTGTCTTAATTTTATTAACATATCTATTTAATAATAAAAAGCTTATTTACAGTCAGAATCATGGTTTACTATTGGTCGATTTAATTTCCGAGATCTTAAATTCATAAATTCTCATGATGCTGCTTGAGGTTTTTGCAATTTAACAAAACCTTTAATTGAGAACATCTAAAATGATGATGAGGTATGAATTTAATTAAAGCCTACCTGTGCGAAAGAATTTAAAACATCAGTGTTTCCCTACACTATATTTATATATATATATATATATATATATAAATATACATTATACGTTTATAAAGCAGTGTGAAAATTATTGACGAAAAACAGTAAAACAATTAAAACCTGAAATTGAAATGTAATTACAAATTAATTTTAATTCATTTTCTAATAGCCACTCTTAACAAACAAATTGCCCCACTGTAGGGAGTGTGTGCCACGTTGTCAGACTGATACTATGGGTGAATCGCAAGGTTCCATTTTTTTCTATTGCTCATTTACATATAAAAAGGACCTACCGACGTTACGAGATAGTACTGTTTGCTGATAACACTCAGCAGTGCCATCATTGTGTAGTTCGCTGATTAATTACAAGTAATCTAAAGCTTAACGAAACGAAGATAAAATGTACTAAGTTTGTTATAAATGTAGTAATGCTTAAAATAAACATCTTAAAGTCGAGAAGAATAAACAACACAAGAAATGTTGACATCCATAAAAAAAACAAAATTTACAGATGCACTTGCACAAGCTGTAAGGCCTAAATACAAATGTACCTACATGTCATATTGCTAGAACGCAGGCGCTGATAAAAGATGTATACTAGAAATAACGAAATTGACTGGACCTACTGGAAAGAGATGTACCTATAGGACGGCAAAAGAAAAGATGGACATATGATATTATAGAACAAGCGGGGGAAAACTGGATAAATGTTGCTCAAGGCAAAGAGAAATGGCAAAAATATGGAGGAGACCTTTACCCTATGGCCCCATACAAAAAAAAATCAACTAAAAATTAAAAAATCAATCTAAGTTAAATTTTGTTTAAACCTTATATTAACTAACTCATGCTAATATTAAGGAATGTAATCTAACCAATTATTGTATGGATAAAGCTTTAATAATAATTAAACTCAAATAAAAATCAAAGATGAGAAAATAGGCTATGTTCTAAAGATTGTAAATCTAAGATTTGTAACATTTCCATTGCAACTGACGAATATGTACGGTATTGCAGCCGATATCAAACCCATATTTCTAGTGTTTTATTTTTTGATCAGTCTTATTTCACAAGAGTCAATCTGTGTACTTGAAGAATATCACATTTTCGTGATTTTAAAGAAAATATGATTTTTCGAAAAAATAGAACGTTTAAAAATAATAGTAGCTTCTATATGATACTCGTAATAAAAACAAAGTAAAAGGCTGCATAAAACGAGTAGGTTGGTTTTTATTTAATAAAATCGTCAGACTATTGAATTTTATCTCATTGCAATAAATCGATAAACTACCAATAAATTGATAATTAAACTAAACGATTAAAGTATTAGTTGCTAGATACTAAAAGCGACAATTATTTCATAACACATCAATTCCGTTTCTACTAATTAATGAAAGGGTTTGAACTTTCATTGAAAAATCTTAAGTAACAATTTTCATACTTTGAACACTTTAACTTTATGACCACGTTAAGAAAATTAGTACTTACCTAATTCACATTGTATAACATACTACCGGAGGGTAGCATCGGACTTCCGACAATTTTTTTCTTTCCATAATATTTTTTGGCGAGTCCCGAATAGATATTATTTGACGTAGATTCGATAATTATCTAGCTATTGTCTTTGCTACGACAATTGTACCACCTATTTCTCTGTCTTAATTTTATTAACATATCTATTTAATAATAAAAAGCTTATTTACAGTCAGAATCATGGTTTACTATTGGTCGATTTAATTTCCGAGATCTTAAATTCATAAATTCTCATGATGCTGCTTGAGGTTTTTGCAATTTAACAAAACCTTTAATTGAGAACATCTAAAATGATGATGAGGTATGAATTTAATTAAAGCCTACCTGTGCGAAAGAATTTGAAGGAAGGAATGTAATCTAACCAATTATTGTATGGATAAAGCTTTAATAATAATTAAACTCAAATAAAAATCAAAGATGAGAAAATAGGCTATGTTCTAAAGATTGTAAATCTAAGATTTGTAACATTTCCATTGCAACTGACGAATATGTACGGTATTGCAGCCGATATCAAACCCATATTTCTAGTGTTTTATTTTTTGATCAGTCTTATTTCACAAGAGTCAATCTGTGTACTTGAAGAATATCACATTTTCGTGATTTTAAAGAAAATATGATTTTTCGAAAAAATAGAACGTTTAAAAATAATAGTAGCTTCTATATGATACTCGTAATAAAAACAAAGTAAAAGGCTGCATAAAACGAGTAGGTTGGTTTTTATTTAATAAAATCCCTAACGAGGTACAAGATGGTCAATAAATAAATTTAAATCACGTTGAAAAAAATCTGCCTGCTAAAGCTAAACCGTAAGTAATTATCCAAATGACGATATGACTTGCAGTTCATCAATTTATATTATTTGATGTAAAAATGTTAGAAAATAGGTAACAAGGCTGAATCTGCGTTTCACACCGTCATCTCAATTAACATCCGCGACTTCTTAAATAACTAATGTAGGGATTAGAAAAACCATGTTCATTATATTATTTTATATTACCAACCAACTTTACAGTGCATACTCTAAATTGCATTCCTTGCTTGTGGTGGCTGGCGTCCACAGCAATGCTTGTGCGCCGATGGCTGGCGTCGTATTCGTGAACAGATTTGTTTAACTGGTCGGACTTAAAGCATTAACACTTACTGCTATGTATTAATACTACATCATCCCTATACGTCCCTGAGTGCGACGCCAAAAGTAATTTAATTGCATGCTCCTATTCCACCGCGCCTTACTGAGAGGAATCGTTCGGTTATCTTATTTAATTTTTATTTTATATTTAATTACAATTATTATCTGTTCTAAAATGTAATGAAGAGTTGTGTTTTGCAAGAGTTTGGTGATTAAAAACAGTGAGTTTATTGTCAGTTCTTCTCGTGGTCCTACGCTCTTGATTTGAGAATGGGCAGTATTACTAAATTTAGAACGAATATTTTTTACTAACGTTCAGAAGGTACGGTATGAAAAAAATATTTGATTTTTATTTACATTTCGTATTTCATTTAATATTTAGATTAGACTCCCATTATATAAATTACGTCATCCCACATATGGGTGTCCTAAAAATAACAAATATTTATTATTTTATAAATACGAAGTCGCTAAGATCAATTTCTTAAAGCTATTTTGCTGTAAAATTATGTTTTCAATTTTCAGAGTCTTCTTGACCTTATTTCTAAGTTCGTAGTATCGTTGATATAAAATGCAGACCAAGCCATTCTTATACGTGCTTCGTCAGCTGTGTGTTGAGAAGTATTTTTTATTTACATATAAGGAAAATTATGCTCTATATTAAGTTTCTTTTAGTGAAAATCAGCAGTTTTGATCAATTACTGCGGACATTAGAAAATTAACTTTTTCTTCAAAAGCAAATAGATGTACCAAAAACAATAGAAAATAATGTCCTTTTATTCATGTAGATGATGTGTATCTGACACCTCTCGTCAATTATTAAGACAAATGACAGATATGCACATTTCCTCACATCTGGCTTAATGAGAAATATTATTTTCGGAAAAATTTCAAAAGTAATTATTGCTTATTACTTTGAATAAATGGACAATTATATTAAAAATTATTAATCTCATATAAATCACGTTCTAAAAAGCTTTACCTAGGCCTGCTGCTGCCTTTGCAATGATTATTCTTTACGGAGAAATTCTAATATAACATTATAATATGGTCACGAAACTAAGTAAAAGCAAAGTAGGTACGTAGTATGCAAAATAATGCAATTTTATTTGCATTCGGCACACGTTCTTGCTTCCCTGAATAACGGAAAGAAATATTTAACACAGGTACATATTTGAATCGTATTTCTTAGGCGTGGCGCGAAAGCCCCGTCCTGGCTGTAAAATTTAAAATTAAGTCAAACCGATACTTTTTTTTTTCGTGGTAAAATGCGTTACAGATAACCCCCAGCGGCACGGTTGCCTCATGGTGAAGGGTTATGTTGGACTCCCTGCTGTGCATACCCACAAAACCCCAAGGCGCGCAGATGCGCCCATGTGTAGGAACCATTTTTAACTCAAGTAGTTATTATGCTACAGAAGTAATTTCGTGGACAGCGAAGAATTTATCTAATAAAAAAATGCTATTTAATGGAATAGGGCCTTAGAGAAAATGTAAGCAACAGGCGTAGACCTTACATTTCAATTTATTTTGTTGGCAGCGTGAGTTGGTCATCCCCGTTCTAAGTCGTTATGGCGTCAGGTTTAGTTAAAAGCTCCGTGCATTATACCGCAAAATTTAAACGTTAAGAATTCCTAGTCCAGAAGTGGAAGGGAACTTGTCCTTTTTCGTAATTTATGAAATTATATTATGAAAAAATCAAAGATCCTAGGGATCATTATGATTAATTAGGATTACTGTTAAAATAAAGACCTGCACGATGGCTCTTATCCAATTTAAGGTAATAAAAATTAGGCGTCGTTATTTAGGTTACTTTCCAATTTAATAAAATACTTGTAATTGGACTTTTTTTTTTTGATTTTATGGTCTGAAGTTACATGTTAGGTCATAAATAAAACAAATGAGTAAAATGACGTAATTTATTAATCACCAGTTGGAACAATTAAAAATATCAATATCGAAAACTTGTACGACAATATTAAACTTTCATTTACAAAAAGCCAACATAAATTCAATCACACTGGTTACAAAGATAAAAAATTAACTTAGAAATTAAATCAAAGTTCAGCCTTATCAAACAAAAGATCTTACTTTTGTGTCAACTTTAAAGTGAGCACCGGTCCGAGAGGGGGCGTCACCAGTAGATTATAGTCGGCTATAAACATGATGAGCGCCCTCTCATGCGCTGGGAATGTCATGCTGTCAACATATTCATCAACATATACAAAACCTAAAGCATGCAACTGATTAAGAACGTTAAACAGGGTGGTGAGTTAGAATGGGGTTTGGTTTAGTTCTCCTCGATCTCCTGCTCTTGTTCCTCGTCGAACTCGGCGTCCTCGTCGGCGGTGGCTTCCTGGTACTGTTGGTACTCTGAGACCAAGTCGTTCATGTTGCTCTCCGCCTCGGTGAACTCCATCTCGTCCATACCCTCGCCAGTGTACCAATGCAAGAAAGCCTTACGCCTGAACATAGCGGTGAACTGCTCCGAGATACGCTTGAACAGCTCCTGAATGGCGGTGGAGTTACCGATGAAGGTGGCGGCCATCTTGAGACCACGTGGTGGGATGTCACACACGGCAGTCTTCACGTTGTTGGGGATCCATTCTACGAAGTATGACGAGTTCTTGTTCTGAATGTTAAGCATTTGCTCGTCAACCTCCTTCATGGACATGCGGCCACGGAATATGGCGGCGACCGTGAGGTAGCGGCCATGTCGTGGGTCACAGGCGGCCATCATGTTCTTGGCATCAAACATCTGTTGGGTCAGCTCGGGTACGGTGAGGGCTCTGTATTGCTGGCTGCCGCGTGACGTTAGTGGTGCAAAGCCAGGCATGAAGAAGTGGAGACGAGGGAAGGGAACCATGTTCACGGCCAGCTTGCGGAGATCCGCATTCAGCTGACCTGGGAACCGCAAGCAAGTGGTAACACCGGACATCGTGAGCGACACGAGGTGGTTGAGGTCACCGTACGTGGGTGTGGAGAGTTTAAGCGTGCGGAAGCAGATGTCATAGAGAGCTTCGTTGTCAATACAATAGGTCTCATCTGTGTTTTCTACAAGTTGGTGTACTGATAATGTGGCATTGTAAGGTTCTACTACTGTATCTGATACTTTAGGAGATGGTACTACTGAGTATGTGTTCATGATTCTGTCGGGGTATTCTTCTCTGATTTTGGAGATAAGTAGGGTACCCATACCAGATCCGGTACCACCACCGAGGGAGTGTGTGAGTTGGAAACCTTGGAGACAATCACAGGATTCTGCTTCTTTTCGTACTACATCTAAAACTGAATCTACGAGCTCAGCGCCCTCTGTGTAATGTCCTTTAGCCCAATTGTTTCCTGCACCAGACTGTCCAAACACAAAATTGTCAGGTCTAAAGATTTGTCCAAAAGGTCCAGACCGGACAGAGTCCATGGTGCCAGGCTCGAGGTCGACAAGGATGGCGCGGGGTACATACTTGCCGCCAGATGCTTCATTGTAATAAACATTGATGCGTTCTAGTTGCAAGTCTGAGTCTCCGTGGTAAGCACCAGTGGGGTCAATGCCGTGTTCATCAGAGATAATCTCCCAGAACTGTAAAAGAGGTATGCAATAAGATTAGTAACTTACTAATTATTAATTTAAATTGGAGACTAAGACACATTTTGGGTTGCAGGGCAACCCAACTGACTTAAGGGTGGCGAGATGAGACACCATGACTAGTCACCAAGGAGATGGAGACTAAACAAATGCTTAGGGTGGCTTTCTCATGAAGTTAGGCAATTAGATATTTGTTGTTTTTCTTCTGTGTTAACTATTTATTAGTACTATGCAATCAGTTTAAATTTAGATTAGTAAGTTTAAACTTTATAACAACGCAACATGAATATCTCAAAATGGTTTTTGCCTGAATTGAATACCAAGTGTTGTCATATAAGTTAAGGTACGTACGTACGTACAGGATTGGCTTTGCCAATAAAGGCATTGGTTACTCATTTAAAAGTTACATTATAAATACCTGCGTCATCAATTTAGTCATGATTTACAGATAAAAGTATTAAATGTGTATGATAAAAATATAGATGATATTTGATAACTGATTTTTATCCTATACTTAAATATTTTTAGTACTTAAGACTTAAATATTGTTTTGTAAATAGAATAATTTGCAATTATACTATATATGTTTATTGATTATATTATTTACTTTGATCAAGACATTGTCATCAGAAACAATAGATTTTTTTTGCAATTAAATAATATGACTAGCTTATCAAATTAGAATAGTCAATTGTAACTGCTGCCCTAAATGGAAAACCTTTATGAATTGACGTACGTCGGACGAAACTCAATCGTGAGTAGATTTAATTAGAAATACATTTCAATATATTGCAAAACAATCTCCAAAAATTCAAAATTAATTCAAACATTGGTACCAGACCTTAAACTCGACAATGACAACTAAATTACATTTTATTTATTATTGCTCTACCATGACATTTTTAAATTGTGCTGTTTTATTATATCTCTTCTATCAGCAGTGAAGTCTTTCTTTTTATTTGCTTTGTACAAAAATACATCACAAAGGTAGTAATTTTTGTATACTTGTAAAGGTAGTAATTTGTGTATACAACTTTTTTGTGTTTAGTTTAGCTTGGATACAAAATAATTGTATTGCCTTACATTATATTTGTTATATTCTGCTATGACAGTCTTCTAAAAATACAAATTTCGTAAGACCCGGAACCTTTGGGAGCTTTACTGCCAGTGAAAGATGAAAGCTTTCATAAACACCTACTTAGGAGTTATTTTAGACTATATCAGGGTGAACGGACGAGCATGCGCGTACTTCCGGGATACTCTTTTTAAATCGATTTTTCCCGATGATTCTTTGTTTTAAGTGAATACCCGACAATCCTTATAGTCTTATAGAGAATTGTCATCTAAGAACGTAGGTTAACGACAAATAATATTGAATAAGAAATAAAATTACTTTAATAAATATCAGATAAATAATAAACCTAGGTCTCCATTAATGCGATACAGTTAAATCCTTTTTTTTAAGATTCCATTAAATTACAAGCCTAAAATCGTTACAAAGACGTTAAAATTTTTAATCGTCTAACTTGTGTTGTGATTGGACGCCCTTTATCAGGACGCTTACCGTGGGTCGTAACGGCTGTCATATTATTATTATTCAACGGTTTTTTAACGGCTTAAACAGCTGCGGAATAGTTAATAGGTACATAATATACCTATTAACCAAATCCTTTTCGTCAAAATAATGGCAGACGCATGTTATAGATATTGGAACGTTTATGGATATTATGTACTTCAATCATTTGTAGATGTTGAAGCGTATATATTTTAAAATTATTGCTTAGGTATTCAGGGTCCAAAGGATATAGGTAAATCTTTGGGTTCGAAACCGACAAATTGCAATATAACACGTGGTTGCGTCCTCAATTAAGATCAATAGAAACTAGGTGTGGTGTAACTTGTAAGTATTAAAAGCCATGACGAGTATTCATGCTAACTAAATGACTACAACATGAAACGTGCACTAAAATTTAATTTAATTCAAATTTTTAATTAAACGCACATATGAACTAACTTTCAGCTTCCAAAATCCAAAGGTGTGATATAGAGCCATGGCGTCACAAAATGCCGGCCGCATCCTCAGACATTCCATATTCAAAATTTAAAAGAAAGCTTACCTTAGCACCGATTTGGTTACCGCACTGACCAGCCTGAATATGCACGATTTCCCTCATATTTATGAAATTTGTGAACTACAAGTTACTTAAAACACTAATAATCTGCTCCGCGCGCACCACGTACTTCGGTGTGTGCTTGAAGAATAATGTTGAACGAACCGTTTCGTGCGAGCCACGAAAGCAGCCTACAGAATAGTGCTGCCCGCTGCGCACTTAAATATCGATAAGATTTGTCGCAATGCGTCATCTTCCCTGTGTTACTTCTGATCTAAATCTGCTGAGTATTTCTTTAAAATTCCTGAAATTTAATTATTAAATGTATTACTATATATTATGTGGTACGCTCGCAAACCTTATTACATGTAACCGATATCGAGTCATATTATACTTTTACTTAACAAAATATATGTTATGAATATGGCAACTGTTTAAAATAAATGAATTTTCTAATATACTAGGTTTTAAATAGAATATGTAGGTTATAAACTTAAACGTTATTGTTACAAGAGAAAAAAGCATCCGGCATACATGTGCTTATTTTTTTCAGTTGTATTTTATACGCGTTACCTTTAATAATTTAATGTTTAACTTATAATCCTGAATATACGTAATAGAGTAAACCACATATTTTTCTTTTTTGTACAGATTACAAAATTTTACAATTACATCTAGGTACATACCTACTAATATTTAAAATTATTTTTTTAAAATAAAAAAATATGAAAGGTAGTTAAATGTAATATACAGAATGGGACTTTTTACTATCACTCGAAGGGCATAAATCCTGGAACACAGTAAGTTTTACCCAAAAGAAACATTTTTCAAGAAACAAGTGCTCATAATATATTTATATTCTGCTATCGATATCGATACTGAACTATCCCACATCTAAACATTGACCGATTTCCGCCTGCGTCGCAGCAAACAGTGGTACCAACATACCGAAAAAAGATCGATTTACTTCTCTTATCTCCATTTTATCAATTACCATAGCCAATTTTTAAAACATTTTGCATATTGATTTAACTATTATGCTAAAGGTTATCAAATACTTACTAAAAACTTAGAGTGCTATTAATATATTGATGTTTTTGGATGATTTTGTTCGCAGGTGTGTTGTTCGGTTAAGTTGGCACACCATGCCGGTTGCCGGCCGGCCGGCAGACACAGGTCACCCCCTTACCTCGCACCCCTCCGTACCCATTCGCGAATCGCCATATTTTTCATCTATGGAGTATGGAATTGGAAGGAAAACCATTATCCTATTCGGGATTCACATGTTAATTTTTTTTACATGTAATAAATAACAAGAGTCTTTGCCTGAAACCTTGAGTCCATATTATACAAATTTATGACTCTCAATTATTTACCTATGATCTGATATGTCTATATGATGAAATCGCTATCTTTTAATAAGTTCCTAATACTTTCGAACATGTTGCTACTACTGTAATAATATCAAAAGCAAGAAAAAATACTTTCATTGTCTTTGCTACTTCGTTAGTACTTTCTTGGGACTATAGTAGTACGACAAGTGGGAACTGTAAGACATAAGTATCCTAACAAGAGGTAACGAACTTCCCAATGGCTTATTAAATACAATTTTTGCTCTTTGAATACTGCACTTTGCGTATAGGTACCAACAAAAAGTTAAGCGGTGGTCATTGTATTTCGTACCATCCCAAATTTCGTTGTAAATCGTAACGGGAGTTGCAAAATTTAAAATCAATTACGTATAAGGCTATCTCATGTTCTTCGCGACCATCTGGTCGATTTCACCACACCTCGAATGACGCCATCTTGTTTTCATCTGTCTAGTGACAGAAGCGTTTCGCGCGCATTACATTGATGCTAACAAAAATCATAACATTCATTATTATACATACTTTTGAGATATTATTCGAGTATAGTCAGGATTTCTTATTGGCTAGATTTAAAAAGTATGATAACCTATAAGTATTGCTATACTTGTGGTGACGCGTATCTGGATTTTAGTAGATAATAATTATAACTTCATTTTAATCTATAATTTCATACACATCTTCTATGACTAATATAATAATATGAAATTTAACGTGTTTTATTTTTTTAATAAATGATTTAGGAATTTGATGTAAATTTATAATACTTACATAATTTCATTTAAGAGATTTGATATATCGATAATTTATTTATTTATACTATTATACATGCACACTGCTCTGAATACTCACTGCGCCAATTATAATAATTTGAATGACGTATTTGAATAATTTAATTTTTCTTTAGTATTTTAATAATTTATTCCGTCCATCTGTTTATTTCCCGATAGTTTATTATATATTTTCACACAAGTGACGAGAGTTGCGAAGCAATGTACGCGCACATAACAAAACGTCGCCAACTGTATGTTGGTGTTTATACAAATTATAATAAACACGATTTCGCAAATCGATGACTAAGTGAACTTTCTCAAAACATCAATCATTTTGCTTAACAACAAAAATTGATTATAAGAAACAGCTATGAATTATTCTACTCGGCTCCCTGGGAAAAATAACTTACAAAGTGACCTGTGGCCATATACATCAAATTTGTATGGAAATGGTCACGTGACCAGCTAATCACAAACAACCGTAATAACAAACGTTAACATAAAGATAATGTCAATATTACCATGGTTACGTTTTTTATTCTAATCTCAAAAATGGTAGCCATGGTTGGAAAAACGGTACATACACTTTCACACAATCCGAATCAAAGTCATTACAAAATGTAATGGGTCATCATTTTTGTCTTTTTATGATTTAATTCATAAAGTATTGTTTGTCCAATATAATCTGACCCTATTCTATTCGAAATTTAAATTTTAGTTTTCCATTTCGTCAGTATCTTTTTCGTATTCTACGGTTGAAGTAAAACATTCTGCAATGTTGAGAATATGTGGTTTTGTAAGATGCTGTATAGTGGAAACATTTTTGAAGGAATCAGCATCGATTCAACAGATTTTAAAGCAATCAAACTCCAAATATGGTTTTGTTGGTTACACAAAGAGCTAACGAAAGGGTTTTGAAAATTACTTGTTTTACTTAAAATCTTAAGATGCTTACTGAGTCTATTTGTTAATATATAATTTACCCCCTTCAATTGATAGTGGCTTTAATGATTTATTGGTGAACAAAATTAACTAACTACTAGACATAAAAATAATTAAATTAACAAATATTTATTTTCTTTTAGTACCAAAGAGGCTCCGGGCTCCATCGCCCGTGTTTAATTATTTTTTTAAATTGTGTCTATCATGGTTTAATTACTGTATAAAGTGTTATCTAGCATTTATAAATTAACCTTCATGGGTGCAGTTGCATTTATAATCTTATCTTGGTTTGATAATGTGTATTAAACATATATTTTTAAAATTTCCGCATAATCAAACTCTAGGCGCTTCGCACTAAGTAAAACGTTTCCATTGGTCCATAAAAAAGAAAAAAATGTGTGGTGCTACAACCTTTTTAGGTTTGGTCTCTGAGGATTTCTGTATCTTTTTCATGGTCATCTGTCAATCTAGTATGTATGTAGGTTCCTACGCCGTTGACTTTTTGTGTATAAGAGGCAAGCCGGCTTCCTCACGATCTTTTCCGTCACCGTTCGAGCGAATGTTAATTGCGCACATGGAAAGCAAGTCCATTGGTGCACAACCGGGGATCGAATCTAGTCGCACGCTGAAGCTACTAAGCACACACTGAGCAGTGTTTGGCCAAATAGCTTATATCAACATTTTATTCTTTAGACAAGAATACGTCTCAAATCTCCAGGTTGTGTTTTGGGTGTACCTTTGCGGTAGTCTTTTCCAATCGTTTTTAAATTACAAACAAAACGTGTGTCATTTTGAAATTACTTAATATTGTTTACTATAACAAAAACTTGTTCTGACATAAGTGTTAATTTTTAGGTATGACATCATTTTTATCGCGACCAATTTACATTGACCTCTCACACCGCTTAGCATACATAAAATGAAAAAAAAATTGATTGTTTGTTGAATACAGATAAAAAAAATGCAAAAGTACAAATAATTGGAAAGAAAACATGTAGAAATATTCCTTAGTAAACTTGTTTTATTGTATCTTTTATTTACTTCAAAGGAACACAATTCAACGCGTAAATATTGAATATTTTTTGTTTAATACTAAATGGAACCCTATCTACACAAATTGATCACACTAATAAAATAATGATAAAGGTTTTGGTATATTCAACAAACAAAGCAACTGACATCGGCTAGCTAGATAAGTGCCAATTTATGTATAATGACCTGAAATAGAGACCTTTGTATAATGGTTAGTGCACTTCTATTTATACGCAAGGTGAATGATGTCAATACTGGGCTGGTTTAATTAAATTACAATTAATCTAACTGCTTCTCTGACCTAGGACTGTACAGTCCCGACTAATCTATTTTTTAACGAAATATTAATTTATTTTTCCAAATTTTCGTTCGTCGGTAAATTTGAAAAGGACTTTAAATTCATTTAGAAACTTCATAGATATCGAATTAATAATTTGTTTTTTTTTTTTGTTATTTTATAGTCGTTTCTTTAGTTCCTTTGATATATTGCTTAAGTTCTATTGTAAATGATGTGTATGAGTCAGTGTGTTAAATTTGTAATGTCATATATTCTTGAATTTTTTAGGCATACACATTGTTTCAGAATGTATACATAAATAAATAAAATCTACCTGTAGGTCGGTTATATATTCTATGTACCTCTGATGTAGCCTTGACAATGTAATGACTATATTATCTACAAAAAAGGAAGGTTATTTTATCTATGAGAAACCGTTGTGTTGTGTGTGTGAATATATATTTCTTATTGACGGCACCACATAATACATTTTCTACGGTACATTACTTAACTATTTATTCGAAAATACATGAGAAATAATATTTTTTAAATTACACTTCCGATTTCAGGTTTTAGTATTTAGTGATTGTTTGCTTTACAATGCAGATTAGGTAACAGATAGACGCTAAAACGACACTACCGAATATATTATGAAGGTCTGGATAAGTAGTGTTTATTATGTTATAGTAGCGAAGAGTTTGCAATTACGATGTGAATATTACATAAAACGATTTAAATGGAAATAATATAATAAGCCTTATTTCATCCAAAAATCCAAGGGAATAAAATTTGCAATCGGAGAGACCGAGGCTATAAGTTGAGCGTTGTTTATGTTCTTGTTTATATAAATAGATAAGTTTACTAACCAGTGTAGGTAATCTACTAGTGGAAGCTTCATTTCGTGAGAGATATATTCGTAAGATTTTGAATTGTAAAAGATCTTGAATAAAATGTCTGTCAGTAACATATTGTTGTTTCAAGTGTTTGTTATTGTATTGCATTTTGCGAATTGACGTCCTTAGAACTAAATTAATAAAAGGTTGGAGAAAAGGTCTTTTCGCATACGTATGTATGAACTTGTAATAAATCTCTTTGGCAATACTATTTGCATCTAGCTGGTTTTGGTATAATTAAAATTTTAAAGATTATCCCAAATTCAAATGAGGAAATAGGTAATTTTTATTTACTTCTCGTACTGTCTAGATGAGTGAATCTGATGAAGAAATTCGATACATTTTAAAATCTTACTGTGCAAGAGGTAAAAATGCAACGCAAGTGGCGAAAAAAAATTATGTTTATGGACCTAGTGCAGTGCCTGTGAGAGTAAAAACCATAATTGCATCTGTTGTCCGTTAAATTTTATGTCAATTGTCAATAACTATGAACGTCAAGTAATTCTCAAATTCTTGCTCAAATAGAATGAAATATACTTTACATAGGAAATAATTTATATGGATATTCTGTATCACCTATATGAATCGATAACAAGTGTTAAACTTCACATGATAAAGCATTGTTTTCTGTAAATCATATCTACGGATAACAATTCTGTTTGAATGTCTGTTTGTATTGAATTATAATTTATTTATCAAGGGTTATGAAATGCGTATTGAAATAAAAGTTAATATAAATAAAAAACTTTATTATATACATTAAATTATTCTTGAACACAAATATAACATTTTTAAAAACTTCCGAAATGGAAGCCAACCGTTTAGTCCAGACATTGAAGGGGTCAAACATTTTTAGCCCCTGAAAGGTCGGAATCACAAGGAATGTATTAATCAATACAAAATGCTTTCATGTCAAAACGTATGTTAAACTCGTGCGTTTTGTTAAAAGTTAGAAAGCGGGTCTTTTCAAATTACATTGTATAGGAATCATTAATGTTACTAAATGTAACGGATAATGGCATTTAATTTAGTCGTGGTTGCTTAGCAACTGACAATCTAGTGGTCTTCGAGCTCGTGCTCTTGTTCCTCGTCGAACTCGGCGTCCTCGTCGGCGGTGGCTTCCTGGTACTGTTGGTACTCTGAGACCAAGTCGTTCATGTTGCTCTCAGCCTCGGTGAACTCCATCTCGTCCATACCCTCGCCAGTGTACCAATGCAAGAAAGCCTTACGTCTGAACATAGCGGTGAACTGTTCTGAGATACGCTTGAACAGCTCTTGAATGGCGGTGGAGTTACCGATGAAGGTGGCGGCCATCTTGAGACCACGTGGTGGGATGTCACACACGGCAGTCTTCACGTTGTTGGGGATCCATTCTACGAAGTAGGACGAGTTCTTGTTCTGAATGTTAAGCATCTGCTCGTCAACCTCCTTCATGGACATGCGACCACGGAAAATAGCGGCGACGGTGAGGTAACGGCCATGACGCGGGTCGCAGGCAGCCATCATGTTCTTGGCATCAAACATTTGCTGCGTCAGTTCTGGTACGGTAAGTGCTCGGTATTGTCTGCTGCCACGAGATGTGAGAGGAGCGAAACCGGGCATGAAGAAGTGAAGACGTGGGAAAGGTACCATGTTGACAGCCAATTTACGGAGGTCAGCGTTCAACTGACCGGGGAACCTAAGGCAAGTTGTGACACCGGACATTGTGAGGGACACTAAGTGGTTGAGATCACCATAGGTGGGTGTGGACAATTTAAGTGTGCGGAAGCAGATATCGTATAGGGCTTCATTGTCAATACAGTATGTTTCGTCTGTGTTTTCTACGAGCTGGTGAACTGAGAGAGTCGCGTTGTATGGTTCAACTACTGTGTCTGATACTTTGGGCGAGGGTACAACTGAGTATGTGTTCATGATTCTGTCGGGGTATTCTTCTCTGATTTTGGAGATAAGAAGGGTACCCATACCGGATCCGGTACCACCACCGAGGGAGTGTGTGAGTTGGAAACCTTGAAGGCAATCACAAGATTCTGCTTCTTTTCGTACTACATCTAAAACTGAATCTACGAGCTCAGCGCCCTCTGTGTAATGTCCCTTGGCCCAGTTGTTTCCTGCACCAGACTGTCCAAACACAAAATTGTCAGGTCTAAAGATTTGTCCAAAAGGCCCAGAGCGGACAGAGTCCATGGTGCCAGGCTCGAGGTCAACGAGAATGGCACGAGGCACATATTTGCCCCCAGAGGCTTCATTGTAGTAGACGTTGATGCGTTCCAGTTGAAGGTCGGAGTCACCGTGGTAGGCGCCGGTAGGGTCAATGCCATGCTCGTCAGAGATGATCTCCCAGAACTGTGAAAGAAAGGGAGTTCATTAGTTTATTCATGTCGAAGCTTTCGAAAAGCATCTACTTGAAAGCACTTAGATTGTAAATGTACGGACTACTTTCAAACCGGTTAATACGATTGTAGAATTCCAAGAAGTTTCATTTTATGATTTGTACTCGAATGCTATTTAGATCTCGTTTACGACTGAGATTGTCGAGAACAATAAAGCTCAATGAACCATCAATAATGGCCGACGGGATGCATAATTTCAGTCAGTACAAAGAATTACGTAAGACGTTCATAAGCTATTGAGGCACGCTGCCTTGGCGACTGGTTACGCCTACACTTCGTCCATATTCAGTTTATCTCACCATATATGTAGAGAACGTATTGTACCTGTCCTTTTAAAATTACCATTCGAATGCCAGTTTTTGATTCTCCTTAAAAATCCTGATTGCCTTTGTCGCCATATGTTCAATTGCTTGTGTAATGTCTGATACTTTTCATGATGAAAAAGGCTTTATGCAAGGAAGGTTAACTTAAGTGCCTAGCGACCAATCGGTTTAATATTCAGTAACGCAGTGCATGATGTCATCCTTTGGCTTGTAGGCGTAAGTATGTGTAAGGCAAACAACATCAGCCGACCGTATAAGAGAAAATGACTAATATGGCGATTGTTCAGGGTTCTTTAGAACGATTAGTAATCGGTCTGAAATAGTATCAATAACTAAGAGAGAATCACGGTTTAATATACACATAAGTCGATTAAGTTTTATACAATAGAATGCGATAGTCTCTAGACATTTTTATTAATTATCTGTTTCGCGTGATTTACAGCCGTCATGCTCCGAGTTGATTAACGTTGTCGATTGTTATAGGAGTGAAAGCTGAAGATATGATTAATCTTACCAGAGATTATACTGGATATTTTTCTAGATTTTAAATACCATTTGATCCAGAAAGTATAGAGATAATAAAAGCTTTGAATAATGCTTTATTAAAAGTGAAAGGTAATGTAATAAGAGATGAGATGAAAGTTAGAAATGCCGTGTGAACGGAACAATGTGCTAGTTGGAGAAAATCCCGCTCTGTTCATTGTTCAACACGACATGACAGATAGAAAAGTCGTAAAAGGGTTCTCTAATTTTAATAACTGTGCCACAGATTACGAAAAGCTATCTATAGTAATCCTTGCTAAAAGAGACAAAATTCAACTGTTTTGGTTTAGTTATAGTGGAGACTATTATGAATAGTGAATTCTGTGGTTTCAAAGGGTTACATAATAATTTTAATCGTTGTTTTTACACTTACCAGCTATCCATAAAATAATATATATATATATAAATAATTAAAAAATAGAGAGTAGGTACTAAATGAAAAAACCTGCGCCACGTCCATTACCACAAAATAATATTTTTTATTGTTGGAATCGGATATCATGTAACATACTTTTACTTTGCACATGAATTTCTGTATATTTGAATTATGATGAAGATTAATAACGCGTTAACCATCGTTAAAGAGCAAAAACCTCACTTTTATTAGCTTTTTGCAACAGTATTAATTCAGTGAGGAGTATTTTGTAATATGATATCATAAATTATTATGAATATTTTCTTTAGGTTGCTAAGAGGTTTTTGACAAAAATTCATAAACTTCCAAATTATGTTTTTGTTTTATAATTGGGGTGAGTGTGAAATATAATAAATAAATTTTGAAACGTTAACATCACATAATTATAATTTTTAATCGATATATATACAACAAAATATTGGCTATTTTTTTATTAAATTTCTCGTTTGTTTAGTTCATTTGGGACCGATAACGTTTTTAATCGTTAACAAAAAAAACATTGCAGATGGATGTAAATGATTCTTTTTCTTTTTTTCCTTCCAAGATTTATTTCGCCAGCGCTATCTCTCACGCAGTTTGTTCTCTCCTACCTATCTATATATCCAAAGTATTTTACTACACACATAAGAGATTATTAGCTCTAATAACGAAGAATTTCGTTCGTTCAATATTGATAACATATTCATAACATAACATAAGTTTTCTATAAACTATACATTGTTTTCACAATTATCCTAACTATCCTCTAAATCTTATTCAAGAGATATGTAGCCTGTAGCTTTTCCTACATGTTACAGACGTTTTAATCTTACACAATAACTTATTCATGTTCAAGTGGTTAGAAAGTGCGCCATGGTACGAAGCTATTTATACGCCGCCGGACAACGACCCCTGGTTCGTTGCCCGGTGTTAATCTGCATGATAAGATAAAATGCTGAAATATTAACTGGGACGTGCTCATCAGTGTGTAAAATGTTTGCAACACTATTGTCTAGTATAATCATGTTAGGAAATTGTGCGTGTCACCGGATTCTCACGCACACGCATTGTCTGATCGGTGTGGTATTTACATTGATATTTTGTTTTACTACTGTCATGTCCAGATCTATCTTTAACCAATGCCTGCGTAATTTCTGGATTACTGAAATTCACTTAAATCTTAAAAATAAGGGCGCGACGGATAATAAAATGTATTTTATAAGCGCTTACGCAACCGTGATTTTGGTGTGTTGGTTGTGTAAAAATTTAAACATCATGATTTACAATAAATTCTTCGGATTTAATAATCTCTGTAGCTTAAAGAATTGAAGCTCCATACTTAATAAAATATTGTGTATAATGTGAGATTTGGGTACACTTTTAAGTAAAAAATACATGTATCAGGGTTCCCAACTGTTAATTTTTTTAGTATTAGAATACATCACAACATCACGCAATAGTTGGTACTTAAAAAATATTGATGTAGGGCCTGTTTCACAATGTATGGATAAAGTACCAAATAGCTATGCAACACATAAATTATTCGAAAGATAAAAGTTCCAAATAAGATACTTCGCGTTTCATGACGAATAGAGCTATCCGACAGTCGTAAAACGCAAATATACTGTTTATCCTACCAATAAGTAATAAACAGCTTATTTGGAACTTATCCGGACATTGTTAAACAGGCCCTTAGTGTTTCTAAAGAGTCATCACTATTATTCATATGCTTAGCAAATTTCAACAATTAAGTCTTGTAGGTAATTTAACAAAATACATTTTCAAGGCCAAATTGTTAGTCAGACGTGATAAAATTGTTGACACAGGTTTTTCGTGAACGATCGGATGATTTTCTAATTATTCATTAAAATATCAAAATAACAATGCATATTACATATATATAATATATATATATAGCATATATAGTACAGAATGTATTGAAACACTCGTATAAAATCGTCGCGTCGCGAACTGCTTTTGTTTAAAAAATTGGGAGGATTGTGGACAGTTTAAAAATACGTAACTATATCATGGAATCAACTATTAAATTTGTTGTTGAAGACCTGGGAACCCTAACACAGGTATCTTTTTTACTTAAAAGGGGTTTAAATCTTACATAATCGTTATAAATAAACACATTTTTAAATAAAAAATTAAGCATCACGATTTACATATTTTATAAATAATAAATGCTTCGGATTAATAATATTTCAAGCTTAAGGAATAGAAGCTCCATACTTACTACATAAAAATTTAAATAAATCTATTGTATTATTTCTCTCAACTACACGAAATTATCTCTCAGTACGAGCCGATTACGAAATACCTATTTGACGTAGTTCAAATTAATTATTGTCATGCGAGTTTTTAATGTAGGTACATATTTTCCATTAATAATAGTTAATTAAAAAATAATATAGGATTGTCTTCTTTGTCTACCCAATTTCTTATTCAGTGTTGTCTACTTATTACATTCGATAAACAACGGTAAAACAAAGTCAAATAAAAACGGTGAAATTAAGGTTAAAGATAAAATTAATTACTTTTACAAAAGATAGGGCAATTTACTTACAACCTACATTTTTAATCAACATTTACATAGTTCATTAGTCATCGGACTACTCGACTAGAACGAACTTGTTACTAGAGTTAAATTCCTGAACTTAAATAACAAGTCTTTCCGCACACGTATGTCAAAACCTACTTATTTTGCGTTTAGTGTCGAATTAGAATCATACACTTATATTATATATGTACTGTATGTCTAGCAATGAACGTTAACAAGCTGAGAAATGTAGGCTATCGATATGCAACGGACGAAGACGTATGTTTCATCCTAGTCTACTAATCTGATATTGCAGATAAATATAGACTTTAAAGGTGAGTTGTGTCAAGAGAGCATCTGTACCTATTTGATCTCCGAGTAATGGATTGCCTCATGGCGATGGAATGCGTTCGATAAAACTGCAGTACTTCTGGTTAGGATTACGTCATTTTATATTATCCCGTTGTGATTTCTAAACATAAAACTATTTGAAACGTATCGTTTTTTGTTTCTTTATTATGTGGAATACAAACGAAACTAGTTGAGGTGAAAATATTTTTTTACCGTACAGCGTAACCTCGTTAATTTTACCTTACCTTAAAATACTTTACGACCTACTATCATGCCAACATAAAAATGCATAATAATCATTACGAGCAGTGTGAAAGGATTTCGTAAACAAATTGAAACGCAAAATATAAAAACGCGAAGAGGGGTGGACAAATTGGAGTTACTTTATATTTATTTATTCCTTAAACTCTGAGGAAGGTTTTTATGAGAAGAAATAGCACTGGAAAATCTAAAAAAAAAACAGTTTTCTCTTTAATTAGTAAGAAGATTAAGACGAGGCTGGCGGGCTGGCTGACATATTTCAATATAAATAATTAATAAATTAAAATTGAACGATGTTTTCACCTTATCTAAATAGGTAAATCAACGTACTTCACAATCGATTTCCAAAGATAAAATCTAGAGATGCATAAAATTAGTATTGTGTGCATAGACAATTGTTTTCACCAGTTTAAAGAAAGTCGGCAATTATGACCTATTTACATTAATTAACACCGTTGTAGATAATTGAGATGTACTATCGCTAATCTAAATCTAACTGTGCTGAGCGAAACTCGCCTTTGAGAAGTTTAAAGATTACGTTAAGCTTTGCATTTACGAAACAGAGGGTAAACAAAAAAAGTAGTATTGAGTAGGTAGTAGGTACTCCTAGCATTTGCTGCATGCCTTACAAGTGCTTAAAGATACTTTTTATTAAAGACCCCCTAAGTGGCCTATCCGGAAATGGTGGCATAATTTTAATAACATAAAATGTTTGTTAAACTTTATTCTTTGAATCTACTAAAGTTGTCTGAGGAGCTCTTTTGATCCAATTAACATCGTATATAATATTCTTGGAACTAAATTTTAAGATATGTTAAACTTTCCAATTAGGTACGCTCCGTGGGGTAGGTGTGTAATATATAAGATTTATCTTAACGGGAAAGCAAGATTTTTTAACTCGATAAACTTAAAGAAAAACGACAAATAATCGAACCCAAAAATGCGTGACTAAGCGAAAATTAGGTCACGGTAAGTTACATCTAAATATCTTATGATTATTTAGGTTAAACGATTTATTTCATTGTTATTTTCCTCTCGTTGTTAACGGAAATTAAACAACTGGCCAACAAATGCCCCCGTTATTATAATCGATTGTTCGGTTATTTATTAATCGGTAAAATCGATCAATTGGTGTTTAATTTTAGATCATGACTGATTCTGATGGCATACATTTTAAGAGTGCATTCGTTAAAACCTAATAACAAATATGTCTTTAGATGTACCCAATTTTCTCATTCAACCTACGGGGTTTTTGTATCACAAACTTACATCAAAATCTCGCTCTTGTTGTGCGGGCCCCTTTTTTACATAATATTTTTGATACTTTGCCTACCTAATACCATTATACAATTCAAGTTTAATGCTTAAATAGATAATGGAGCTGTGTAATAAAGTCTTGTCATAGTTATAGTATTAAAGATACCATGTCTTCATCGTTTCTTTAGACTGCACAGCCATACTTAAAAGTCATTGGTTAACAGTTAAAACTATTTATATTTACCTACTTTATTTACACTACATTAGTTAAAGTTATCTTTTTATAGATGCAAATGAAAGTATAAAAAAAAATTTGCTGCTAAAAGTATACCGGCGCATATACCTAAATAAAATTTCGTATCAGTTACACAGTTCGTTATATAATTATTAATCTACTATCATAAGTTATTCAGTGGACTGATTTGAAACCAAAATTCTTTTGAGATATACCACTCTCTAACTAGTTTGAAAGGTAACATTCTAAATTCCCTGTTTATTTCTATGGTGATTATGTTTATCTACAACTAAAACCGGTATTTTATGTAAAGATGACGTATCCTTGTGGCCTTAGTTTTTATGTTGTGTTGAGAATCCGGTTTTAGTATGACAAATAATATTTCATTCGTTCGAGTTGCCTTATTTGGCATTTTTATTAATACACTGAAGTATTTTTAGTTAATTAGTAATGATGACAAATATAAAACTAATAAATTGCTGCTATATTATATATTTTACAAATAAAATACATATTTTAAATGCAAGTCGTAAAAGTTACGCAAATGCAAGAACAATTTAGTTTAACGTTTTTGCACCTTAGTGATAACTTTTTAGTCACGTTTAGATTATGCAACTGCAAATATGATAAAAATGTTTTGTTATCAGACGGAGCTAAGTAAATAAACCTCTATTTTAGTTCTAGCCGCCAGGTACCAGGGTAATATAGGGTGGCAACCCTAGAGGAAACGGATCGAGGGGGTGTTGCGTGAAATAATACAATTTAGTGCGCAACTGTCAAAAACGTTCACATACAAAAGAGAAACAGCGACCCTTACTTCTGAGTATTATACGACTTTCATGTTTGAACATGTCGAGAAAACCGTTACCCGTTACGTTATCTTAGCATGTTAAAAACTAAACTACTGTTTTTCTATTAAATGTACTTACTTTAGCTCCGATCTGGTTACCGCATTGACCCGCTTGGAGATGTACGATTTCCCTCATTTTGATTTATTAGAATAATAAATTACTTAACACTACACGATTCTCACAGCACTACTGGCAGATTGATCAAACCGCGGGCGCGGTGGGGTATTTTGAAGCAAGCGTCGCCTCCGCGCATCGTGCGAATGGCGCGCTCGGATTGGTTGAACGCTGACGCCATCTCAACAGCTAACTTCACATCAATTTGGCAGCCAAGTTAGCTATTTATGGATGTAAAGTGTAAACTTTTCAGGACGCGGTTAAAGGGTTGGTTCCTTTTCGTATGAACACATTTTATATTTTTAGAAATGTATCATGATCCTGACGCACCCTGCATTTATAATGGGACACGAAACTTTTGACCTAGAACGGAGAAACGAAATGTTAGTTGTCACGCACGCAAAACTGAATATTGAACTGCTAATCGTTTTATAAGTCATAAAATATCATAATAAATTGTCTATATATTGTTCACTACGATTAAATGAGCTTTATTCGGTAAGAACTAATATTTTATAATTCAGGGAAATTCTACTTAAAAATATCTTTCATAAGTGAACAAAATTTTTCATAAATTACACTATTTACAAGCTTATAAATTAAAGGTATTTAATGTAAGTATTTACTAACAAATTGTAGCCTCTAAACCGTTAAAAAAAATATCTAAAAAAAATTTGAGCCGTCACGGGACGCCTGGCAGATGTGAAACATCGAAATTATTTTGTGAAGTAATATGCAGAAAAGAACAGATTGTGATAGGAACTAAATATGTCATAATGATAAAATAAAATATTACGATGACTATTTATTGAATAAACATTTATTTTCATTAAATAAAAATTTACTACTGCATATAGATTGTATGTATATACCATCATATAGCGTGGCGATGCGTCGCCACGGCATGCGTCGCCACGCCAGAAATTGGTTTTACGTGCGGCTATAGATGTTTCACATCAAAAAAAAAAATATCTGTAGCGCTTTCTTGTCCAATTTTTAGGTCTGGGCTTCAGATTTTGTATCGTTTTCGTGATCATTTGCTTTTCAAAAAGCGAGGAGGTGATTGGCCTTTTTGTTTTTTTTTAAGGCAAGTAGATGATCAGCCTTATCCATGACGAACGCAGTAGACTTATGGTGAACGACATCTTGGTTTTCTCATTCGTCTCATCAAAAGAGTGAGTTTTAAATATTCACATAGACAAAAGGTCCATTGCTGCACAGTTCGGGAATCTCTTCTCTGTATATTTCTGATGGTGTATATCAAATAAGATTAAAAAGGTGGATTCATTTTCGTCGACGTTTTTTAATAATAAAGATTAGATTGCTATCTATATATGTACATATATAATTATCTAATCTTATATTAACTAATTGTTGTTTGTTTGTTATGTTTTAGCGAGAAATCTTGAGAATGGCCGGACCTATTTAGCTAATTATGTTCTTGAAATATTTGCAGAAATTCAGGGAAGGTTTAAGCGTGAGACATAAGTAATAGAAAAGAGAAATTCTAAAAAACAACAAAGAGAATTATATTTCACAAAAGCTGGGATATATATCCCAATTTTTATTGGAATATCCCAGCTAGGATCAGTTTTTATGATGATGTATTCACAAATACATAATTTTAATATATTTAAAGAGATAGTTTAACAGCTGTAGGAGGTCATATCTCTTTGGACAGTTTATAAAAAAGTATTAAGTTTTAACACACATATATGTGCGTGATAATGTTATAAAAATTAGAGATGACAATATGTATAGTAACAAACAAATACAAAGTATTTATAACACTCTTATTTATGTATTATAATAATTAAAAATGGTTGCTGGCAGTATTTCAACGCTGTATCGCGGTACTTATTCGTTGAACGAGGAAATAACTAGATCTCTCACTCACCGAATCAGCCAACTTAAATCTAATTATGTAGATATTGTATTTACTTACATTTATATATTTTACAAAGCATAACCGCGGCTTGTGTATGAAAGTATTAATTAACTATGCCTTTAAATTATAAATTTTATAAAATTCATCAAATACATCGTGAATTAATATTGTTTACTAAAACAGTAAAGAAGTAGGCGTCTCTGATTCACTGTATCCATATTAACTTGAACTTGAAAGAATACCAAGTTTTTATTAATAAAAATGATTTTATTGGACAATATTTTAGCATTTTTTTATAATTCAACTGCAATCAGCCTCTTGGCTTTTATCAGATTTTATCAATTGATGGCGATTAGGGAACACCAATCCAATATAGTTTTAATTCCCTCCGTAATTCGTAAATTGTCAGACTGCGGCAAGTTCCCTTTTCAGCCGATATACGCCCAAACCCAATAACCTATCTCAATCCATTTTTGACTATCTGAGATAACCATCTTAAATAAATATTGATAAAAGTGTGCCAATAACTAATCGACGGATATTAATAGCCATCCGTCGATACAAGCTATAGTAGGTCGGGTCGGTGTATGTGGATAATTATAAACCTTTGTAAGTAAATGACAGTTCAACTGTGCCAATATCCTATCTTAAGATTTGAACTTACACTAGTTTTTAAAATAATTAAAAGCTATTTCATATGTTTTACACATAGACATGTATATTTAAATATAATATGTACGGTTTTATTTACTTTATTTCGTTTATATTGATGATCAAATATGGGTGTAAAGAGCGAAGAGATTGCATTGTATCCGGCGCCGCAGGGTTTGGTTATTGGGATGCAGATAGGAGATCGATCGACTGTCACGTTCTGATCTCTGATTAATTATTGGGTTCGGGCGACATACCGTCGTTTACAAGAGGCTAGGAAAAAAAGTTGACGTGTTGCTGAAGTCTCATCTTGTATTGCACGGTTGATCTTTTAATTTCTTTCTCGACAGTGGCGATTCCAAATATTTATGGACTTCAGCATTTCGTGTTTATTTATTTATTTATTTAGTCATACATCATACAACATCATACATATTACGAAATCTACTGATAATTTTATAAAATCTTCTATCTAATATATACGACAATATATGTAAACATTGGTTTAGCTAAAAATAGGAATAAAAAAAATACAATAAAAAAAATAAACAAGATAAGACAATAATTACACAATAAAATAAAATTACCAAGAATGTTGGTACTTAGGGTAGAGAAAAAAAATCATCAGCAAAACAGCGAATTAGGTTTGAGAAAGGCACCCAACAATGCTTTTTCTAAAACAGATCAGCCCACTACCGAATATATCCAGCTCCGGATAAGCTGTGTTCAATCCGTTAAAGTTGCGAAGAATTCGAACGAGAGGTGCTTGAACTCCTAGGTTGGTTTTGGCAGAAGGAACTTGGAAAATTTTGGTGATGCACCCTGCACCGCTTTTGTTTCGCAGGGTTTTGTTTTGTAGCCGCTGCAGACTTTCGAAATAAGAGCGCGCTGCCCCCCAGAGCTGTATCGCATAGAGCCATATTGGTTTTATTTTAAATTTGAAAATATTTTTATCGTTAAGCATTGAACGAGGAAAACCGCATGTATGTCAATGTCAAACAACTAAGAATATATTATATTATTAGAATTCGCTAAATTAATTGTGACTAACAAACACACATTACTTTCTAGGAATTGATAATTAGGGTAGACATAGCCTTTGGTCGAATTTTGATTTAATTTCGCTTTAAAATTGCGGCAGATTGACAGTCTTCATAACGCTGTAAAATTTATTTATATCTTCAACGGTCTAAATCGAGGGAGACTATGAAAAGTGAAGGTAAAACTCAAAGTCGAGACTTAGCAAAGTTTGACTGCTGTTTGTCAAAGTCCAATACGGCTCTGACGTCCGTGAGTCATTAGGCTGCAGCCTAGGGCGCGACGATCTAGGGGCGCCCGTGGGCGCGCTGATATCGCGCCTTCGCTAGCATCATCCTCTTCATATTTAAACTAGACCGAGCCAAAACACTGAATGAATTATGAACTAGATCTACAAGCAGATGGCAAACTTTAGTACCTACCCAAATTAAATATAAAGAATCGATGGTACTAAAAATCTGTCAAAAACTGGAAAACATCAACGTAAAGAGATCAAAATATAACAACTAAATAGTGATATATAGGATTTAGACTCTGGTATCTCTCTATCAGTCACTGGTCATACTTAGCACTAAGTATCGTTTCTGAATCTTGCCATATGACGACATACAAGTCCAAACCCAATGGTCTTTTGAAGTACATATGTATTTGGCTAAATGTCAACCTCAACCTCAACTGTAAACTTAACACTATCCGCCTGTATATTTTAATAATAAATGTAAATTTAAATTTTGATTTTTTCAAAAAGGTGATGTTCTTCGAAAACCTGACGTTCTTGAACATATGTTACTTGTGTAATTAAAGATTTTAATTTCACATGATGTAATTGCATAAATTTCAACTCTTAAACTTATAAAATATTGTATGCAATTATTTAATATTTATATATGCCCATTTATTAGTTGTTTTTGTTATTTTCTTAAACATATGTGTGTTTCGTCAATTTTCTTTTCTGACAAAATTATAGATTTTGTGTTTTATTCGGTTTTTATCGCATCCCTTATGATTGTGACCAGGAGTTCGAACCCCACGACCTTCGGGAGCCTTACTCTTATCCTTTACACTGGTACAAGCACCATATTCATAATATTAATAATTTGTTACCAAGAATATGGCTCAAAAATATTAGAGTGGTATAATCTTGTCTAATATTCTACGGTTTCGATATTTGTAAATATGTGAGGAACATGTATACGAACAATACAATATTAGACCTAAATAGTGATTTTATTCTGGGAGTACATTGTCTTAACATTTAATTATTAAATTGTAAATTCTATTTCAAAAGAGTAAGTGTGGAGTTTCTTGCCCATTCTTTTTCACACTCCCACCTTTTGGAAGGAACAACTAGAGTCATCTTTATATTTTATTTAACGTTCAAAAGTGCAATTGTAGGTGGTCTAATTGGAATAAATGATTTGGTTTAACAAATTAGTCTTACATAATTAAAAGGTAGAATTATACCTAGTATTTACTTGTTAAACTAGATTATCAAGAATATCATCATAGTGTTTTATCACAACATCATCACATGACTAAAATATATTATTACATAAAGAAATTAATATTAATTGTAATGTTTCACTTAAAGAATCATAAATATAATAATTTATTTTTCCAAAAGTAGTTGTTATCAACTCTAGCAGGAAGGCTGTTTATGGTTGTTTATGACATAACCAATTTCTTCTGTCTGCTTCGTCTGTTGTCCTTTCCCGTTGACTTAAGAATAGTAGTTGGTATTTCCGGGTACTGCCTCAAAGGCAGAACCCGGAAATATTTTGTCCCGCCCAAGGGACAAACCTAAAAATCATGGCTGACCAAAACTAAAAAAAAAAAAAAAAAAAAAAAGTTTGTACTCTATTCCCACTAAACAGGGCGTGCGGAGCCGAAAGCACTCACAGCCGAACTGATATCTCTAACCGTTTAAAAGTTAGCTTTCGCAAAACCGTAGCTCATTAACTTATCACCACCTTATCAGCTCCTATTTCCTGTACGAAATTCCCAGTCATTATCTAATGAATGCCTCAGTACTAATGCATCGCGTTATCTACTTTCCTACATTCACTAACCCAACCTATGGCTTTAAATGAAAAATAATAAATATATATTTTAAGTAACCTAACGTACGGGTCTAAACAAATTATAATAAATATACCTAACCTTTAACACCACTACCTATAAATATAATTAGATGTAAGGGTTACATGGTAAAATAAAACATTTTTATTCCAGGTATTATTTTTTATTTATATGTTCATTATATTTTTATACAAATTTACTAGCACCATATCATTATTCACTGAGTCACATGTGAAATTTCTAAGGAAGTCTTCTAATCTCATCCCCCTGAACTTGTAATATAAATATACCAAACAGTACTCTCCACACACCGCTGATAGATAATCTTGAACCGTAACGCTATTGTACCTCCACATGCAAGAATTCCTCCTTAAAAACCCTTCTATTGCCTCAATAGGTTTACGTCCAAATGAATCAAAATATTCACCAACTCTTTCGACGCTTATATGTATAGCCACCCAATGAGACCCCGGCTGTGAATCAGGGTCAAGATTGCATATGATAAATGCTGGCACCTGAGCATAAATTGGCAATCGATTTGAAGGATATACGTTGCTTTGGAGGCTGGGATGTATCATACGAAGACTCATTTGCACTTCTAGTGTGTTCATACTTTAATACGCGTTTACTCCGCTACTCTTTTGCTCTTTAACTGACTACATTTCTAACTATCAATTCATATTTGTACCAATGAATTAACCACATAATATGATCTCAACAGAAGTAATGAGTCTTTTTATTAAACAAGTAATGAGGTAAATAAAAACCATGTCATATTCGTTTAGGTTATATTTTATTATTCTTAATATCATAATTACATAAGTGATTGCTTAACTACTATAATCCACACATACATTTCTGTTCTTATCTATTTATAATATTTGAAAACTCTGCGTAAACTACACAGTTAATAGTTTCAGTCAATGCGCTCTCGAATCTTACTTCCATTCTTACACTACCATGGCGAACAAGATTCCAATGCACATTAGAGTTAGCCGACAAGTCAGGTGTTAAATCAAAAGCTAGTAAACAGTATCCATTTGAATATTGCTCCCTCGATATTCCATTACCTTCGTTAAGAAAATGTATACCGGTGCCTGAGTACAGGGTGTGGTATGCGCTCGTAAATACATCGTTTGGAAATGATGGTTGTAACGATTTTGAAGGTATCTGTTGACCATCTATATATAGGCTAAATGAGCAAATACCAAAATTTTCAAAGTTGAAAGGATTTTTAACGTAACTACCGTTGAATGCTGTATTATTCACAAAACCTATAATACATCTCTTAGGAACCTGTCCTAAAAATATATTATCCAGTGTTTTACCCTGCACACCAGACGGTATGGTCAGGACTTTCACTTCACCTCTTGTTATAGGATATTTAGCTGTAGTAGTGGCAAGAACCTTTTGATGGGCTATTAGTATTGATGGATTAATTTTTGCTCTGCGTATTATTAAAGTTGCATCTGTGATACAGACTTTGTACTTATTATCCGCATTCTGTGACATGAGGTTAAATGTTTCTCTCGATCTCACTAATTTTATAGATAATTCGACCCCGTTAATGAGGAATTTATCTTGATTGAATATATCCCCATGTAAATGCCCAATCATTTCAACATCCTTACCATCCTTTGAAAGTTGTTGTCTTTTGTAAAAGCCCTTGTTTGCCTCATTAGTTTCATTCATTTTTCCAGCTGTATCCTCGTACCATAAACCACATGTCAAATGTGATTTTTTGGCGGATGATGAATAATTTAATAGAGTTTCTATGAAAGCACGATATGCATAAGTATTATTTGGGGGTGACACAAGTTTTTGGTTTAGGTAAACATCCAATTGGTTAAATAAAGAATGTAACCAATTATTGACTGGTGCCACTACATTAGCTGCATCAACTACAGAACCGTCTTGATTTTTAATTTGAGCCTTGAGATGGAGTAGTGTATGCGAAAGGTCTATGTAGTCATCTCCAGTACCAGGTACTTGAAATTCGATGGGTCCATCATCACTTAATGAAGAAATTGGTTTGTAGTGTATCCAGTGTCCATATTCGATACTTGTTTGTGTGGAAGGAAGAGCAAACAGATCCAATTCAGATTTAACGCACTCACATGAATGATTATGAATAAATGACATTATGATTAGTTTGAAAATATATCCTTGGAATTATTAATATTTTTGTTCCTTGTTTTCTTCAGAGTGCCTTTCACGTTGAGGGGTGAAACTCGAATGAGCTCATTACAATATTTTCGTCTTTTATTTACACCCGATCCAGTCATAAGGTTATCAATTTTGGTATCAACTTTGCGTTTAAGGTTAGAACTAGCCTCTTTCAATCGATTTTTAATGGATTCTTTAATAGGACGACTAGCCACAACATCTGACAAAAGCTCAATTCCGCCGTTAAGTGCTTCTTTTCCAATCACCTTAGCACCACTAGTGAGTAAAGGTAGCACACTTCGAAATAACCCCCCAAGAAAACTGCCGATACCATGACCAC
Source organism: Pieris mannii (assembly GCA_028984075.1). Classification (NCBI taxonomy): domain Eukaryota; kingdom Metazoa; phylum Arthropoda; class Insecta; order Lepidoptera; family Pieridae; genus Pieris; species Pieris mannii. The sequence goes on from CM054780.1 coordinate 2,999,662, forward strand.
GTTGATGTAAGGCTCCTTTGTAGATTACATTTATACCAGACCCAGCTTGTTTCGAATAATAATGTTCATAAGGACATATAAATGTATCTTGAGGTGTATACATTTTAAAAAGGAAATATAGTTTATATTTTTTTAAAATGAAGTTTCACACACGATGTTCCGTATTGAAATGGTACCGCATTTCCCGTGGTTGTTCTTATATCTATCTCAATAACATCAAATTCTCTTCTCATTACCGGCAAATAATGTGGTGGTGAAAATATATGCATTTTATTTGAACCATATATGTATTTAGCAGGATCTAAGGGTATAATTCTCAATAGGGGTGTCATTACATCACCAACAATTTGTGGTTCTATAATATCACAATACACAAATAATTGTGATGGTAACCCCAAATGTAGATTAGCAGGGCGTTTACCGATATTATGATTTACTAAATTGGTATCTGGCTCAAATCCAAGTTGAAAGCTCAAATTAGGTGATAGAGATAATGAAATTATTGATGGATCCTTTACTGCAGCAGAGACAAACTTTGTCACGGTGTCCTGGCGAAAACTAACTTTCTCTTTCGAATTTAAAGCTAGAAGAATATTTTGTATATTATCATAGTTGGTGGCTGGTATATGGTTCTTATACATCAGTGTGGTCTCTTCGTTATTGATGGTAGTTTTTTTACTTATGTACATAATATTTTCATGTTCTTGCACGGAAAACATAGTAGAAGGATATTGAAACTCAACTATACCTACCATCCATTCTCCTTCTAATGTAATGGCTTTAGGTAGTTTTGTAGAAAAATTTGATGTCATATTTCCCGGAAAATATTGTGTAGAACTATTGCTGAGTAAAGTTAAATAAAAACTTTCCTTCATTGCAGATTTTTAATATTCGATAGTAAGACCCAAGAATTAAACTTGTTAGGATATCCTTTCCATTTAACTAATACTTCCTTTCTAATACCGCTTTTACGTGATCTGATGATTTTATCAATTTTAAATTCGGAAGTGGGGGAAAAAGTTATTTTTTGTAGTTCTTTCTCATAAAAAGTTCCTGTTATTGATTCATTGTCTAAATCGTTTAAAGTGTATACAACCCACGGGGAACGATCTATAATCGAAGTAATGATAAAAATTTCATTACTCCAATTACTTTCATAACCTTTTTGAAATACATGTTTGTATTTTGTAATTCTTACATAGTCACCAACGTTAAACTTAGGTACTTTGTTTAAACTTGAAATATAAGTCTTTTCATCATAATATAAATTCCGCCAAACTTCCATTATGTTTTCCATTTTAACATCACATGGTCTCATCTTGATACTAGAGTGTACACTGTGATTATAAGAACTAACCAAATCTTGTAAAATATCTGTATAGCGATAAGTATTCTTATGTGTAAAATAACGCCACATTTTCATTTTCAATGTTCTCTGAAATCGTTCTACTATACTTGCTTTTATATCTGGATTATTTGTAGTGTAATAATTTATATTTTTACTTTTTAAATAAGTGTTGACATCCTTAGATACAAATTCCGTGCCCTTATCTGATTGAATATGTCTAGGAACAGTTTTAGCTTCATCAAAGATGCTAGTAAAACACGTTTTTATTGTGTATGAATCCTTCTTTTTCATTGCTCTAACATAAGCATACTTACTAAAGGCGTCAATAACACACAAAATATATTTATATCCATCATTATATTGCATGTAAGTTCTTAAATCACTTAAATCAGCTTGCCACAATTCATTAATATTTGATAAAATATATTTATTACGCGGGAATTTTTTTATAACCGGTTTATGTAATGTATATGTTTCTTGAGACTGCAACCATTTCAAAACATCACTTTTTGAGATTTTTCCATTCATTGCCTTTGTTAACTTATTGACACTGCTGTAACCGGCTGGATGTGAAATATCATAATAGATGCGATGTAACTCTAATACGGGGTCCATTTCTCCCAATCACTTTTGTTTCTCAATTTATTGATGTATTTAGATTGAGTTGGCGTTGAAGAAACCTCAGTTTGTAATTCTTGAATCAATGTTTTATCTATACTTTTAAGGTTAGATATATACTTGATTCTTTTCAGATTACCAATGTATGTTAGTGGGGTATTTATATCATTTAAAAACTTGGCGAATATTTCCCAACCGATTGGATCGGATCTCTTCGAGGGTCTTAAGATGTCATTCACTAAATCTATAATATTACTTCCTGGTATCTCTTGTCCACTAATGACAACTGTTCCATTATTATTCCATTGCAATTGATCTGTTTTATTTAATATTGTATCCATCAATAATTCACCCCTCCTCATATAAGTTTTAGGAATTAATTTTAATATTTCTTTAGGTGGTAACCCATATGCGATGTCTTCACCCGTTGAGGGTTGTTTAACATTTAGCATTTTTTCATTTTCACTAGTAGTTATATTATTGATGTTACGGTTTTCGTTAGTATTATCATTTATTACCTTTTCAGTAATTGTTATTTCTTGAGGTTGACGTTCTTCCTTGGAGTAATGTAAGTATCTTTGTAAAATTTGTAGATAAAGCGCCCATTTTTCGCGATCATCCAATTTACTTGATATAATTTTTTCCATTTCTAAATCCAATCTACTTTGCGGTGTTGCTTTATTTTCATTCTGATGTTTCAGTTTATCAATAAAGTCTTGCTCAACGAGAAGCATTTTTTTTGTGTTCATTGTGATTTATTAAAACAACTTACAAGGGTGCTTAGAATTGTACCCAAAATTATTGGAAGAAAGGACCCTCCTTTTTGTATTAATATATTTTTCCTGTATTCAAAACTTTTACCTTTACTGATCAGATTACGTAAGATATTTTTAATTTTTTTTAATTTGGTTTTTGTATTCTCTTTTAAAGGTACTTTTCCTTGTAAAACATTGTGAATACATTCACAAATACAGTTAATTTCTTGATTATTACAAGACTTCAATAATATCCTACGATGTTTGGGCTTTAATTTATGTAAAGCTGATAACAATTCCTTATGCGTTGTTATTCGTTGATACATGGTTCATTACTGACTTAGAGTAGCTGATTACAAAGATATTTATACCTTCTCATAGGAACATATATTGTACAAAAATTACGGGATTCAAATATTTTAGATTTTATGCGGCGAGCATCATCAGTGTTTTGTTTCAAATCAATCATTAAATAACCATGAGCTTCTTTAGTAGCATCGGTATATGAATCTTCGATAAACTTCGTGTCTTCCGGGGAAACTTGTCTAGCTAGAAATCGTATTTGTGTTTTGTCACGGGGATTTTTAAAATAAATAATATAACTTGAATTAAGTGAAATGTCGCGCTGTCCTCTTCCTTGATGAAATAAGTTTTGGGTTATGTAAAAAACACTCAAATTTCTATGATGACTGCCTTTTGTAAATATATCAACAACTCGCCCATCAGATTCCCTCATTAAGTCATCTATTATAATCAAATGTGGATTTTTACCATCAAACATATGATATTCCGGTAGTCCTTGGTGGTAATTTACACCGGGTATATTATATAGCGGTTGCATTTCATCATAACACCATGTAATTTCCAAAAAAATCTCATTACATATACTATTTTTATGCTTAATGAAATTTGCAACAAAGTTAGATTTTCCACACCCACTCGGTCCTGCTACGATGGCAGCAAAGGGATGAATAAAATGAATCATTATTTTTTGACTTCTGTCTTCATCAGGGAAAGGAGTAAAACTAAGTTGATATTTTAAAAATGGTTGATATTTATATGGTGTATACAGAAAAATGTAAGTGTAATATCACAATATTAATGTATACGTATATACATAATACATGTAAAATAAAAATTTATTGATTATGAATTTATTAATGATTAACTTAATTACATACAAAAAAATGTGTAATGACCTATAGGTAACTCATCGATTTTGTTTGGTAAAATATACCACTTGTATCCATGCCTATCAGTAAAATGTGCGTAAGAAATACAAAGGGCACTCTAAAACCCTTTGCAATCTTAATGGACAATGCATTCTTTAAAACATTTTTGAAATAGATAAGAACAGAAATGTGTAGTAGTTAAGCAATCACGTCATGTAATGTTGTTAGGAACAATAAAATATATATATGCGAATATGACACGGTTTTTATTTAGCTGCATTACTTTTTGAAGTATTTTATAGAATATTCTTTGTGAATAATACAGCATTCAACGGTAGTTATGTTAAAAATCCTTTCAACTTTGAAAATTTTGGTATTTGCTCATTTAGCCTATATATAGATGGTCAACAGATACCTTCAAAATCGTTACAACCATCATTTCCAAACGATGTATTTACGAGCGCATACCACACCCTGTACTCAGGCACCGGTATACATTTTCTTAACGAAGGTAATGGAATATCGAGGGAGCAATATTCAAATGGATACTGTTTACTAGCTTTTGATTTAACACCTGACTTGTCGGCTAACTCTAATGTGCATTGGAATCTTGTTCGCCATGGTAGTGTAAGAATGGAAGTAAGATTCGAGAGCGCATTGACTGAAACTATTAACTGTGTAGTTTACGCAGAGTTTTCAAATATTATAGAAATAGATAAGAACAGAAATGTATGTGTGGATTATAGTAGTTAAGCAATCACTTATGTAATTATGATATTAAGAATAATAAAATATAACCTAAACGAATATGACATGGTTTTTATTTACCTCATTACTTGTTTAATAAAAAGACTCATTACTTCTGTTGAGATCATATTATGTGGTTAATTCATTGGTACAAATATGAATTGATAGTTAGAAATGTAGTCAGTTAAAGAGCAAAAGAGTAGCGGAGTAAACGCGTATTAAAGTATGAACACACTAGAAGTGCAAATGAGTCTTCGTATGATACATCCCAGCCTCCAAAGCAACGTATATCCTTCAAATCGATTGCCAATTTATGCTCAGGTGCCAGCATTTATCATATGCAATCTTGACCCTGATTCACAGCCGGGGTCTCATTGGGTGGCTATACATATAAGCGTCGAAAGAGTTGGTGAATATTTTGATTCATTTGGACGTAAACCTATTGAGGCAATAGAAGGGTTTTTAAGGAGGAATTCTTGCATGTGGAGGTACAATAGCGTTACGGTTCAAGATTATCTATCAGCGGTGTGTGGAGAGTACTGTTTGGTATATTTATATTACAAGTTCAGGGGGATGAGATTAGAAGACTTCCTTAGAAATTTCACATGTGACTCAGTGAATAATGATATGGTGCTAGTAAATTTGTATAAAAATATAATGAACATATAAATAAAAAATAATACCTGGAATAAAAATGTTTTATTTTACCATGTAACCCTTACATCTAATTATATTTATAGGTAGTGGTGTTAAAGGTTAGGTATATTTATTATAATTTGTTTAGACCCGTACGTTAGGTTACTTAAAATATATATTTATTATTTTTCATTTAAAGCCATAGGTTGGGTTAGTGAATGTAGGAAAGTAGATAACGCGATGCATTAGTACTGAGGCATTCATTAGATAATGACTGGGAATTTCGTACAGGAAATAGGAGCTGATAAGGTAGTGATAAGTTAATGAGCTACGGTTTTGCGAAAGCTAACTTTTAAACGGTTAGAGATATCAGTTCGGCTGTGAGTGCTTTCGGCTCCGCACGCCCTGTTTAGTGGGAATAGAGTACAAACTTTTTTTTTTTTTTTTTTTAGTTTTGGTCAGCCATGATTTTTAGGTTTGTCCCTTGGGCGGGACAAAATATTTCCGGGTTCTGCCTTTGAGGCAGTACCCGGAAATACCAACTACTAAGAATATATGTTTTTCCGAACGAATCAGGACTTTTCTAGAATAAACATACAGAGAAGAGGGAGATCATGGATTGAGCGATCTGTGATCTCTTCTTAACCAAAGGTAAAATTATACAAGATATATTAGCTCCACCAATTGCTTTAGTGAAATCTTTTCCAGCACTATCAGTTTATCTTCTAGACAATAATTAATTCATTAAAAATGTGTTTATTCATTATAAACAACACATTAAAATGTATAATTTGTAAATAAAAAAACCTATGTCAGGGTTGCCAGCTCTTCCATAACAAACTCTGCTGCTCACTAAAGCTGTCACAACGAATGAAATCTGCTATTACCAATATTATGCTATAATCTTTTAAACCAATTTTGATAAATTATGAGTAGCAAAATAATATACTTTTTTTATCCTAATTCCACGCAGACCGTCGCCGTTTAATACTTGCTTTTGACCTTAATACTTCTGATTTCATTCCCTTATGCGGTAACTTGAATACCCACATATAAGTTCAATACAAGGCATTCTATACCTTATGCTATCACGGTACAATTTAATTTAGAATGCTCAATACTTGGAGTCTTAATAAGAATTCTGTTATCATGGCTTCGGGCTACAAAATAGCAACTGTACTTAATTTAAGAGGAAAACGGTAATAAATATATAAATGTAATATATATCAATTTAACTTTATTCAATTCTCTTTGCCACTTGCAACGGAAAGTCTTTTAAAACGTCTTTTATTGTTTTTATTTCTGTTTTTTGTGTCAACAGCAGTCTCGTTTTGTGTGTGAGGCTGCAGCGTGCCTGTGTGTTTTTTGCCGCGCACCACCACTTTGTGGAACTAGCTGCCCACTTCAGTGGGCACAAGTCTACTTTAGTATTTCCGAACCAATTTGACTTAGGATACTTCAAGAAAAGGTCATACCAATTCTTAAAAGGCCAGCAACGCACTCGCGAGCCTTCTGGCATTGAGAGTGTCCATGGGTGGCGGTATCACTTATCATCAGGTGAGCCTCCTGCCCGTTTGCCCCCTGTTCTAAAGTAATACAAAACGAAAATACAGATAAACATACTTATATACAATATTTATTGATTGCTTATCTTTATTGCTAATTTATTACGTCCCGTTCTTGTCTCACCTCATTGTAGTTATCATTAGTTTATTTGATACATGTTAAATAGTTATAAACACATCAAATTCTTGTTTAACGGGTCTGAAGCCGATGCAGTCAGTTGCTGAGCATAAGACTTCTGAACGGTTTCGAACTGCAGGTTACACTCATCGTAAGAACTGTGCAAAAACCGAATAAAACACAAAAATCTATAATTTTGTTAGAAAAGAAAATTCACGATAATATAGACTAAGTTTATAAATAACAACTAACAATCGGGCACATAAATTTTAAATTATTGCATACCATATTTGATAAGGTAGAGGAGTCGAAATTTACATGACTAGACAAAAATTTTAATCAGTAATTTCTAGTAAGTTCAAGAACGTTATGTTTACAAGAAAATCATTTTATACGGATGAGTTGGAGAGCTGGCCTCTTCAATGTGTCCTTATGGTTCCGTAATTCGGTGCTGACGTCAAGTACGTTGAACACCTACTGTAGTACTTAATATTCTATTGTGCTCAACAAGAACAGTTTTCAATTGAGGCAATTATCCTGGAAGCATTTGGAGGTACACGGTAACCTAGATACAAAACCCTGCTTGAGCTGATCTGCCGCCGGGACTGCAACGGCATTACAATACAAGACACGAAACTTATATGTGCCAATATTCTAAAATCTATCGTTTTCAATTCCTTAGATACTGTAAAAATTGTTTTGTATCGCGCAGACATACAATGACCGCTATTTAAGCATTGACTTGTTTAAACTATCGCGGAATATGTTTAAAAAGAATACTAATAAAAAGGGCACACCCCTCATACACACACACACATACCCTCATTTTACAACACAGCCGAAAAACGTATTACTTAGTTTAATGTATTTAATATTTTTATTGACTTGTTCGAACCTTTTTGTAGGTATAGTATGATATGGTAGACTGGTGGCTATAACCATTTATTAAAAAGTAAATAGTACTTGAAAACATTGTGTTTACTTGTATATGAGAAAATATATAATAATTTATAATGGCACCGCACATCAAATGTAAGAAACATAATCCAAATTCAAATGCAGTGAATCGTAGACATGTATGTATACGTAATATTAAATACATATTTCATTTTTGATTATAAATATGTTTAGTATAGTTGTGTTTTTTATTGTATAGTTTATGATAGCTGTAGGATTACGAAACAAATTAATTAATTATAACATAAAAACTATCAAACATAAGATTTTAGACACTCCATTCTAGCTGGTAGTAGTTTCATTGACATTGTTTCGTTTTGTGGCCGAAGAAATACCTACTGTAAAATATTGATTAAGTTATGAACACTTTTCAATGACACATTTCATTTGGTTGCCATGACAACGCGTGGGCGGCTAAATGGCGGCTGACGTGGCATAATTTGTTAAGCCAGCTGCGCTTAATGATGTGAATCTTATAACATTGCTATACATATTCATCGGTGTTTGATAACGTATTTTATCTTTAATTCCAATCAATATTTCAGTGAAAGGTTCAATGATTCTAGAACTAGTCATTTAGTTTCTATTTTATATATTTATTGTCAAATCACACGATAAAATGTGGACAATAAAAAAAATATTAAATATGTAAGAAATAAGATCAGACGCAGCGATAACTTCCTGGCAGTCGAGAAATCCGCGATATCGCCGCACACAAATCCAGAGGGGTCTTTTAGTATGGAGGGATAAGACTTTAATGTAAATAGTAGGTTCTATACTTTAATAACAGCCTACCCTCACTACTTATTTCATTTGTATATATGAAATCACTTACATGCCCTAAAATAGAAGTGCCAATGGGCGGGACATATAGCAAGATACACAGATAAAAGATGGACTTTAAAGACAACTGTATGGAAAGGACCAAGGGGAAAGAGAAGAAGAGGGCGCCCCAATAAAAGCTGGATAGAAGAAATAGAAGCGGTATAAGGAAGGGAATGGAGAAAGAAAGTCAATGGTTCAGAAGAGAAGAGTCAGTTGGAAAAAAACTGGAGGAGGCCTTTAACCGCGAAGGGGTTCCGATCGACGGTACTGAATTCAGCTAAGATATAGGATATATAACAAGATAAATAAAATAATGTAAAAAATATAAGCTGTATAACTATATCTTTTTTTGTCACCATTGGAAATTAAACGGGCTTTATTATTATTTCGATGAAATCACAACGCGATTACAAGTTAGTATTTAAAAATATTTATATGTACGGTTCCCTCACTTGGTCCGTTGTGCGTCAAAACCTGCCTAACTTGAGAAGTTTTCTGGTCATTTCACAGGCTTCACGGACCGAATCTATGGCACAATTAGGGTTACCAACTTTTTTAAAAATAAAAGTATATTCAGGTCTATGAATAATATGAAGCAGTATTGTAGAAAAATTAACATTATTTTATTTATTTATAGCTTAAAGAAAACACTTTTTTACCGGATTGAACCTGTGTAAACTTATTATTATTTAACATAATTTTTAATTTATCCGACGTTTCGCGTGCTATACGGCGTGCGTGGTCGCGGTGACCATAGCTTTTACACATTTAAAAAAACTGTTTTCTTTAAATGTGTAAAAGCTATGTTACTTATAGACAATATTATTAAGAGCTTCTTGCACGACTTACTAATTTACCTACAATCTTATTTAAAAACTTTATACGCCTCATCACAATTATAACTAAAATTCAAATAAATAAGGAGCTCATTTTATATTAGATTAATAGATGCTCTCCCTCCACTATTGATTCATTACTACTAATGTAATAAATAAAATTACTTATATTTGCTTTTTGATGCTGCAAATATTATTTTGAATACTTTTTTTTGTTCAACAATAAAGTATAATTTAGTGAAAAAGAGTATAGTTGGCAACCCTAAGCAAAAAGAATAACAACAAAACAAAATCATTGGCTTCAAAGCTTTTTGTTTAAATTGTTTAAAAGTTGGTGAAATTTCAACACTCTTGTACGTCAGATGGGCACTCAACCCTGTCGGTCCTATCCTTGCGATACCCTGGTGACGCACAGATTTGTGCACGATATGTACATGGCTAGTAGACATAATATCTTTTTGTACATAGCAGAGGGCAAACGGGCAGGAGGCTCACCTATCTTAAGCGATACAGCCTGCGTTAGACACATTGCCCAAGGGCTTGCTAGTGAGTTGCGGCTTTGAAATATGTATTTATAACATCCATCAATAAGCCGCGGCTTACTAGAAAACATTATCATGCAAAGAAATGGTTATTAATTAATGCGGACTACGCGTTGCTACTGTTCGCTTTTAGTGCGAATAAAAAGGTATTTTTTCCCTATCACGTGTCTGGATGTATCGATCCGTGTGACTCAGGATGACGTAAGCCCACCCCAGCCCACTGCGACAGGGAGATACACGAAAAATGGATTATATGCCACCTAATCTAATTTGGAAGTCTGGCTTTGTATTCTGGTAACATTATGAAATTAATTTGGAATTGTTATTTAACAATATGTCAAAAGTGTTACTGTCAAATTGTACGAAAAAGATTTGACAGCTCTTTATTAAGTTTAGGTCACGTCCAACTTGGATCCTTAAATGAACATTCCAGTAAATCCTTGAACTAAAATGAAAATTAATAAAAATAAATCCTTGGAATAAAAATTATAATAAGTGCAATAGCGACACAGTTTCGTAGAAATTGTACAAATATCTCTTTTGAGATAACTTGGTCGAGATTAAACGATTATTTAATCATTACTCGTTGAAATATGGACCACAAAAAATATTTAAATTACATGAACTTACTTTTGGATTAATAAAATCAATTCTGCCATTAATCTGTTACGACACACTCTACAGTTGTGTCCTCATAAAATATTTTAGTTCAAACAATTACAGTGGGAAAAATATTAAGTTATTAAACATTAATTTTCCCTATATATTACACAATTCTCATTTGACTTAGATTTCATTCATCTATAGTGCATTGAAAAATGTCTATACTTATCAAGTAGTACCTATTAACTTCTGCGTTAATTTTTACAGCAAGTAGACCAGGCTTCTTTGCCTAGCCTGGTAAGTGTCTCGATGAAAAAAACCTAGGTTCCATCGAACGATTCATTGTAATGTAAAGAAAACAATGAAACATCATTCATGAGATACATGTCATCGGTATTTTGAAAGAATACGTAGTGTAATATGCCAACTAGAAAGAAACATATTATTTTTCCAGGAGCCCAGCAAGCTCTAGTGTGGACTCGTTGAAAAAAGAAACTGTGGCCGCGCTAAACAATAGAACGGCAGTAGGACGAGCCGTTGCGTTGACGTAGTCTGTGTGGAGGAATGAAGTCCGCGGGAAAGAACACGAGCGAAGCACTGTCTCATATAAGAGAAATTTAAATGTTGCATCTAATTCAAAATTATACGTTTCATTCAAGCACCGCCTTGAGACCTGTAATTGTGATTTTTCCTCAAAGAATATGGTGCAAAGCTAGCACGATACGTTTATACTTTGCCTTGTAGGCGGCTGACTCAACGTGTGGGCAGGTTTGTGAAGTCATAGGCCCAAGGCTTTTATGAATGAGCCTGCCCATAATAGGAGAATTATGCAAGTACTTGTATAACGAGAAAGTAATGAGATATTTTTATTGGTATAAAATGGCAACATTGCAGAAATTATGCAGAAATATGTTGCCCAATTACCTACACAAAGTTCAGATAAAAATTCCTCCATAAAAGGGTATATGCTGATATATGATTCCATCTGGCTTATACCACTTATAGTTAGGATTTTTCGGTAATTAGTTTTTATTTTATTTTAGGGTTAACAATAGAGCAAGTTTTTCATATTCGTCAAAAAGGTTTTATTTGGTTCATACCTCACAGTACTTGAAGTGGCATCTCAGTAAATTTTCAATTTAGTAACTTTTACAATATAGGTGAGTGGGTGGGCCACACCCTCCGGAGGGATAGAACTTACATTGCCTAGAAACGTTCTGGAATACCCAAGGCAAAAACATCATGGCAACCTAAAACAAAACCTGGCAACGAAGCACCATTGTAGAGGAGTGTTGTTCAATCCTGGATCGTCTCTGCCCCACATGTGGGACGTAGAACTTTAATTCAAGTCAAGTCCATTTACGTTTAAAAGACAAAAATACGCTTTCAGGATTCTACGCAACATGATATTTAGAATTAAACAAAACACTTGCGTTTTCTACCAAACGAACTCTTTGCAATTAATAAATGTTTTTTATGGAGAAATTAAGATCTTTATCCGTTATTTAAACTAACAATCATCAATTTTGATCCTATTAGGTTAGGCCTTGTGTTAGTTTGTGTTCAATTATACAATCACTGGTACACCGTCTCAATTTTGTTTCGTGTAGGTGTTTACAGAGTAACAGAAATACAGATACGAATCGAAGGTCAGCCAAAGAGGGATTATTATAATAGATATAATTACTTAAGGTAGTGAAGAAAAAATAATTTAGCTTAAAACTAAATGAACTTAGGGCTTTCAATAATTTTAATAGAGTTTTTGGAGCAATAACCAATGTTAAATCAATCTAAGTTTATTAATGCGTTTATGTGTGTAGCCCCACTCACCGGCTACTTCAATATTATATAAGGCTCTCAAATCTAGGAGTGGGTGGCCCCTTCAACTATTCCTCCTAACTGCAGAGAAACTGCAAACTGCACTTCTGCAGTATCCGAAATGCTTAATATACAACCTTATATCTTTTATACCGCAACTTAAATAGCTTATAAATTTATTATGACGGTTTATACACGTTAAGTTAAAATGAATAGCATCGATTATGTAATCATACTTCACACATTTATCTTAAATGTGAGCTCTGTAGTTATTCTAAAGGCTTTCCAATCAACTACGTTCCAATCTACACAATATGATTGTAACAGTATTTAGTGTACAAAAAAGCATCCAGCGTCGAATTAAATATCTGTTCTATCATTAAGTTGTTATCGATAATACTTTTGTAGGTGAAATTCAATATATATTTGACATACTGTTGTCCTAAGTCTCAACGGCCTTTCAACGCTCAGATTACTGCGTGTTTATGAACGCAAATCTAAATATTTAAATTGTCAGTTACAAAACACTACGCCAAAATATCGTCATTATTATACCGCATCTAGGATTTCCAATTATATCAATTTCAACGATAAACAGTAATAAAGCGTATTTGGGTGTCATATACTGACTTTGATAATACTTCTAGAACTAGGGTGAAACATTTAATGTATATATGTACCTTAGTTTCACCACACAAACATATTAAGTTATCAAACTAATTTAGTTATCCAAATATAGTGAACACAATACTGTCTATAATTGTATTTCTTAATCTAGTTTATCGGCATTCATGGTTTGTATATTAATTTTCTCTTTTATAATTGTAATGTTTTCCTTTGAATATTATAAATAAACTTCGTATCTGTTACATATGTATTTTTTCATAAATTACATTTATTTTTTCACGCAAATATCACAAACAGCGAATGCGAAGGTGTCGCACAGAAACTTGCAACAGGCTCATGGAAGAATTTATGAAAAAACGTTTGAAATATCTAAGCTTTCATTATTCTATACCTACGCGTAGGCGAAATTGATCACAAACGTACTTTTACAGTCAATGATCTAGAAAATGGGCTTTATTCGTATGGTATAACGGAATAAGAAAAAATGACTTTTACACATTTAAAGAAAAACACTTTTTTACGGATTATAGTTATGTATTATTGTATTTAAACTTATAATTATTTAGACATAATTTTAAATTTAAACCGACGTTTCGCGTGCTTTACAGCGTGCGTGGTCACGGTGACTGAAGACAAAGGTTTCTGCAAAAACCCTACATCTTTTAGTCGATACCAACTCCGGGGAAATAAATACAGATAACACAACATTTTCTACAGCTGTAATACTTTTTGACATTTAACACCTTTGTCTTCAGTCACCGTGACCACGCACGCTGTAAAGCACGCGAAACGTCGGTTTAAATTTAAAATTATGTCTAAATAATTATAAGTTTAAATACAATAATACATAACTATAATCCGTAAAAAAGTGTTTTTCTTTAAAAGAATAAATGACTAACACTACAGAAGTAGAAACATTAATCTTCGTTTACCGACTTTTAGATTTTATTGATAAAATTAATACAGGGTTGGATATGGTCACAGATGTTTCAAGTCTACCGTATATAGTGTATATCTTCCTAGGTACACATATTCGTAGAACACTTTGCTGCACACTATTTCTTTGGGCATCGTTATCTGTAGAGGTATTTGGCAAACTGATTGTAAAGGCTCGCCTTTAAATAAAGGCTGCTAAATCTTTAAAGGCAAGCCACGAATTTAGAAGCCGCCCGATGACGCGCACTGTAAGCGGTAGTTACTTAATTAAAAAATAAAAACGGCAAATATAATTCCGATTGAAGAACACATTACTAAAAAGGGGAAGAAAAGTATTTAGAAAAAACTAAACGAATTATATTTCAATTTCCTTTCTTCTAGTAACAGCGAGGGCGAGCCACACACCAAATTAAGATATCGACAATAAAATTCTATTTGATGAAACCAATATATTTTTTGTGACTCAAACAACGATTTATAAGGAAACTTAAAGTTTTCTTATAAATTGTTAACTAAATCCTAACAAAACTAATAAAACAGATCCTAGGAATCTAGCCCACGCCCTGTTACCATGGCAACCAGTTACCGAGGTAATCCTGTAGAAAGGGAGGGCAAATGCAGTCGCTATGGGATATCTCTTTCTCGGAGACCAGGACCGCTAGAAGTCTGGTACCTAGGTATTGCGCAGGTTCAGTTGCACTAACATCGATTAAGTTTATAAACTAACTACTATAATATAAACTAACTAAAACTTAACATTTATTTTTATTCATTTATTAAATTACACCATATCATATAAACAATTTTACAGTAATATATACAGACAATAATGATAAAGATAAAATGTGGAAAACAATAATAATACTACACTACCAAAATAGAAAATATAACTAATTAAGTGAGGGCCAGCGGTTAATCCAAAAAAACAAACTACACTAAATTAAATTTTACAATACTTGATAACTTAACTAAATATGATAATTAAGTCGGCCCGATATTAATTTCGCGACAATTATCTATATTATACTTAATACTACTTGAAGTTTGACCGGTCAGATGCTAGGTATCCGATCAAAAGCCTCTTATTTTAAACTTATTCCTAATTTTTCATACCCTGCAAGGCCATCATCACTCACTTAATCTATGCACTCTTTTAGCTGTCTTAGCTAGTAGCAACCCATTGTTAATATGCTCTTTGTTATCATCCTCTATTTTCATCATATAGTAAGCCATTTTACTCCTTTATTCTTTATTCCATATCCTCTTTAATAATAAATGTATAATCTTGAAATGAAAATAAACTAGGTATATTCTTTTTATTATAAGTAACAAAGCTGAGTTTGAAGATTAAAATAATTTTAACCAAAGCCTTTTCTAACTAAATTTTATTCAATAAATAAGTAATATCACCCATGTTACATTATTGAAAGACTGGGTAGTTCGTTGTCTACCTTTGAAAACTTGGTCCACTTTTCTTTAAGGATTGGAAAACAATGACCAACTCGAAATTACAGCGACGGTGCTGATTTCGCAAAGCGATGTGGGCCAAAAATTTGTGATACCGTTGGTTAGTTTACAGTAAGTTAAACTACGCTTAACTATCCATGATAGTGCAACTTGCCGCATCCAGGCACTATCGATCTGCCAGTACATCGACCTTAACTATATAGTACACAGATTATACAACTTTCGTACATAACTTATTTAATTGTACATGTTTCGAATAGGATTTTAGTTTGTTGAGTACTCACGTTAATTGCAGCTTTTGAAGCAAATTGAAAGCCTTTTTAAAACTTTTAGCAAGCAAGTTACCTATGCTTTGTAAGGTATAATATTTTGTATAAATACATCGATATTATTAATAATATACACTTAAATTATGTAATTTTTTTTTAATTTCTTATGACTACATTCACTTGTTCTTATGAAACATGCCGGCAATTCAACTTATACTAAAGCATAGGAAAGTATATACAAATCCTAGTTTTTACTCCTGGACAACGCCCATATAGTACAGTACTTACCCATTAGGTAATCTTTTTCCAAATATTGACTCATTTTCCTGGGGTGGTCAGCCCCTTACCCCATCCTCTTATGTTCGCCCCAACGCTCGTTTTATTTTATTTGTAAAACTAAGATTCTTAATATTAAAAGCAATTTAATATGCAAAGGCATCCATTTCCATATGATAAAAATCTATAATTTGATACAAATATTTTTGATATAATTATTTATAAATATCGATTAAAATTTATTTTTATTGTTTGATGTTAGACGAGGCAAGTAATATAACCTTTGTATATGGAAAGGAATACTAGATTAGATCTATACCAATTTTAAACTACAAGGTGCCTAAGTAGTATTATTTCCTGCATATGTACTACATATCTAAATTAGATGTGGGTGTGTTATGTCATATCGCATTTCCGTAAGCTATTAGTAACTGGTACCGCAATGCCGAAAATCGTTTATTTTATTACACTCGTCCTACTTTTGTCACGAATGTACTTTTGTTGCTAAGGTTTTTGCTTAGTTTGTTTATTTAAACATGAAATTACTTAGTTGTCCGCATTTGGATATTAACAGATTAAAAATAACGTTTCTAAATAAAAACACTTTAAGTTCAAGAAGCATTTTAAGTTCTAACATACGTAGTCTCAATATTTAAGACTGGATGGATGGATTTTCCCATATATTCGGAGCCATTTTTTATTAAAGATTTTGTTAAGTATGTAAATAATATTTTACTGCCCTGACAATTATTCAATAGTTAGAAAATGTCTGCATAATAATGACTGCACTAAAACCGGATGAAAATTTAATCAATCGTTTTAGTGTTAGTATCGGTTGCTTTAATAGCTTTTTTAATGTAACCACATCAAAAACATTTTAGCACACCGTTTTAAAGACATCTTAAGATATATATTTAGCCTACAGATATATGAATATTTAAGGCCGGTGACACGCTAGATTAAGCATAGACAATCGGAAATGGTTATTGATTTTGCTTGTACAGGAAATGATTAAACTAAAACAATAAAAAGCAACTCCAGCGATTGCTTTGGTGGTATATTAATATCCTGAAGACGACTTTACGGCTTCCGTCATTTTTGTATATACATATAATATTCCATTTTAATTTTTTCTAAAAATTTACGTCAGGAAGTCCCGAGTGTAGATATACCTACTATCTGTGATTTTTGTATACATTATAATCCGTTCCAATTTATCAACTATAAAATTATTTACTTAATAGTGATTTTGTATTTTAATTTCAATTGCGTGACTGCAACCGACTTTAAGAAATTTGGGTTAATATAAGAATCTCGTGACCCACAATATACGAATAAAAACCTACACGACATTCATTTAAATACTTAGAAAAATAAGTGAATAAAGTTAATTTTTCAGAATATAAATAAAAAGGTATTCGTTAGAGAAGCCTAATAATAATAAACTATAATAGTTGGTACCCGCTCACACAGTCCAAATTAGAGATATAACAGTATTTTTAAAATCAGTATTGATTACCATGTAGCTAATTGGAGAATTTTCGGGTATACCTACATTTAAATTACATTAAAAAAGAGATTGAACACATTACCTACATTTTTTTAGAAGGTCCGATATTAATATCATAGTGGCTCCATCTATCAAATCTCATCTTAAAATATACAAAGTAGTTATAACGTTCTTTTGTGGACTCCCTCTCTCTTCTCTAGATGGCGTTACTTTAGGAATTAAAGTGATGATGATAATATTTGCACTTTGCGTCCGCGTTCAATGGTACGAGCGCCTTAACTCTTATCCTCTAATAACAGCGTGATTAATCCTAACGTTTTTGTATGTTAGTGGTCAGTTTCTCCACAATAAAGACCTAAATAACAAAATGTGTCTAAACTGAAATAAATATTACTAGGCCTCCACTGCTCTAAACGTAATAGTAGTCTCAATATTAACGGGAAAACGTGGTATAACCCTCTTCTTAGAACTCAGCGTTGCTTTACTAAGATCAGGCTCAGATAAGATGATTGATGTTAAAATCTCATCAATCATAGAGCTTTGACTGCAGACTTGAGCTTCATGCTTCATTTCAGTTAGCCACCATCATCTCAAAAAAAAAACTAACCACTTACAAGGATTTGGCATGTGTAAAATTTTCAAATATTTTTGGATAAAAGAAGACAATTTAAAATAAAAGATAATTTCATTTAAACAATTTTATTGGCAGCTGTGCCTACGCATCGGCGATGGTTACTTCCACTTCTACACCAGGCTCTATGTTGATTGATGTGATCTGTTTCACAATCTCTGAGGGTGAGTGAAGGTCAATCACTCTCTTGTGGATTCTCATCTGGAATCTGTCCCAAGTCTTAGAACCTTCACCACAAGGTGTCTTACGGGTTGTGATGCGGAGTATCTTGGTTGGCATGCGGACTGGACCCTGAAATTTAAGTTTAAGTCAAGTAAAATTTATGATTTCTAAAGTTACACCCTTCCTTATTATTGAACAAAAGTAACTTGGAAAATGTTGCCGACCTATGAGCAGGATGCAGCATAAAGCATATACATTCTGCACTTTGGAATGCAGTAATGTTGCACCAATTTGGTGAACATTGCACTAAATACATACAATGTCTTCATGAAGGTGCATTCTATTACCATTAATAAAACATAATCACCAAGTAGTAATTTATTCAACAAAAATTAACACATGGTAAACACAATGCATATACATATATGGATGGAAATTTTACTTAAAACTCTGAGATTAACATTTAACAACACATTTAGAAATTGCTTAATTTCAATATTGATATAACAAGAAAATTTAACCCGATTTAAGATATTGTATAAATATTCAGGAAAACCAAATACCTACAATAAGAGATTTAGTGTGATTTTTAAACATATATACCAACCTTGACACGTAGTTTTTGTTTCTTAGCTCCATTGATAAGGTCAGAGCAGACCTTTTCCAATGAGCGGACATTGCGGGATGTCAGGGTAATCCTAATGCGATGCACGGGAGAGATCTCAGCCTGGGGCTTCTCAATGTCTTTGCCTGATACGACAGCGGCTGCCTATAAATATATATATCCCGAATGATAACTTTAATAGTGAAGAAGTATTTATTGAGAGCTTATGATAATTATGAATTTACAACAGTAAATCAGTGAAGTAAATTAGTAGAGGTTAAGGCTCGCGTATATAGCACGTGTAAACATAACCTAAACTTTATAAAACTCTATAATTAAGATACCTTTGTAAGATTACAATTTTGCAATATTTAACTGATCATACTTTACCATTTTGTAAGGTTTTCCGGTCGAGATAAACAACTTCCACGAAAAAAGTGCTCAGCGCTGAACCGGAGAACAGCTTCACTCAAAACGTCAAATTAAAAGAAGACATTTTGTTTTACATTTTACAGTACCCTAATAACCAGTGTTACCATGTAACGCTTACGGATTACCATTTACGGTTAAATGATTACAATCAAACTAGTAGTACTTTTTTAAAATATTATTGTAATATATTTATGTAATTATTCTAATCAACTCATAATAGTCATTATAAATTATGAACAGTGCTATCTAGCGTCAATTTAAAGAATAGCGATATTGAGTCGAAAGTTGACTATTTTCTATCAATAATTATTAAGTACATATTGCTCTCAAAGCATATATTTTTCTGTCTAAAAGGAGTTGGAAAATAACTGTTATTTAGATTAACTTGGTTTAATAAATCATATTCAAGTAATTATGTAATAATAGTAACTCTGAACAACACAATACATTATTCAAACTTAGAACTATGTAATAAATATTTAATTTATGGGTGAGATACTTGGGTATAATATTTATTGATTTCTAGCAGTACAATTTATATTTTGCATAATGAGCTGAAATATATTTCTATGACACTAAACATTAAACATTGTTAAGCATCAAATTTTTCACTTGCTTGTCAAACTTTCTGAAAAACAAAACATTTAAATATTAGTAAGACTTAATTTATAAGACTTGTATTGTTCAATTGTATAAAAAATATATAAAATATACAAATAATGATAGCAACAGTATCTTACATGGAAGTAATTTGATCACCAGGTAAGTGGAATGGATTACAGATAGCATCAGCATAAAGTGCATGTAATCTCCTTAGTGCAGTTCTTACTTCTGCATCTCTTATGTTACTGCCACTTGGTGATGTGGAACTAGTCACCAAGACCAATTTAATACGCGTGTTAGTAACATAGCCATAACTGAAACGAAATAGAACATAGGCAAACAACATTAACTATAAAATATTATTGTGGATTTCTGTATTTAAAATACCTTGTCTATTATTACTTTATAATTTTAGCACTACTATATGCTAATTTCATATAGAATAAAATTAGTTACTACATACATTTTATGAGTATCTGTTGAATATAACAAGCCCAAATATAAATCTCTTAAATCAGTCCGTGCTGCATTTGTTACTGTGTTGGCTGTAGGAGTATTACTAGACACTAGTCTCTCTTCTAACGCATCAAGAGCTGTATGAACAAGCCACTGTCTCGATAATTCATTATCGGTGCTAGTGTCATTACCAATTCCACCAATGTACAAGGGAGCATTCTGGAAGTAAATATTGCTCTGGTTATAGATACAAAGCAATTTAAGATTATTTTGAGCACCGTTAATAAACTTACATCTTTTCCAATCACAGCAACACAGACCGCCATTTCCTAACAATAAAAAATATATCTTATACAAAGATGTTATTTCATTTGATATTAATCACCTCATATTTTATGTTCCTGAAGATAAATAAGTTTTCAAAGTACCAACTACCAAGTAGAAATACAGGTCACAGATTAAAAACACTAAATTGGACAGACTACCTAAAAAGTGAAATATCAAGCATCTTAGGAACAAATGGGAATAACTGTATTTTTTTTATCGTAATATTTTAAGTTACAATATGTGCATACACAAATATGCCTATTAATACAAAATTAAATCTTTAGGATAACTTTTCTTAAGACATTCAAATACGTGTACATTTTTTACTGTTTCATTAAAAAAGGCCTGTAGTAATCTCATAATATGTCATGAGTTAACAAGACAACGCTAAGTCTGACTTCCGTACGTCCTTAATAGTATGGATTTACAAAATGTATGGTCGGGCGATGGTAAAATATATCTGTTGGTAGCTGATACCAGTTGGTACGATGCTTGCGATCTTTTTAGTTTTTTTACATTGCTTTTGTATTACAAAAACACTTATATAAGTCGAAATAAAGTGATAAGTTTTACCTAAAGATGGAATAGATTATTGAAGTGAAACTTCTTTATCGACGTATGGGAGAAATTTTGTAAGAAAACGTCACGTTTTTCGGTTACGCGCCATGTTGCTTTTTTTATCGAAGTTTAGTATAGTGACGTAAAGAATATAATGTAATATATGATAATAATAACTACAATATATTAGTTTTGAAGTTTGGTTTGAAATAAGAATAACAATATATTAATTTGAAAGTTATAAAATAAAAAGACTTGTTCAAATTTAAGTGAATTTACAAGAAAAGTGACAGTGATTATACATTTCGTTTTATAAATTCAACACGTATGAGCATGATTTTAATATTCATTTGAGGTTAACCTCACTTTTTGATTGTAAGTATCAGTGAATGTATATAAATCTGTTAAAATTAGCAAGTATTAATAAAGATGACTGAAAAAATTGTTTTTCTTAAGGCTTAAGCCTTATCTACCCCATTTTCGTGAAGTTGCAAATAGTAGAAAAATTATATGTCGTAAAGAAGTTTCACTTCTTACCTGTGTACTCTGGTACACACACAAATTTTTTTTATAACTGGTAGCACAACGTTTGAAAATATAAAAATGACTTCAACAATTCCCTATTTAACATAGAACCCTTTTCCCAGTCTAATTATGACCCTTCGAGCTTTCAAGCTCGGTAGTAACCCTAGGTAATACATAATATGTGTAAGTAATATACGAAAGTACATAATATAAGGTATACAGGGTTTTTATACCGGAATACAGTGAAGTTGATATAAGCAGAGATGTTAGGAACTGTTTTGATGGAACTGTTACGATGTCAGGAAGTATGAATCAGGCCACGAATTTACTGAAGAACCATCAGCTTGGATGTATAACGTAACCATACATGAATATGCATACGTATCAGAATAATTTCATCATTCAAATCACTAACCTATCTGGTGAAAATATATTATGTTAGCATAACGTTAATTAACCAGTATATCTTAGGAATGGGAAATCTGCTTGGTATCGGAAACACATTTTACCAGGGAGTCATACATTCAACTTAAAGGATATAAAGCCTACCATGCCCTTCATCCCAGTAATAAATCCAGTGGGGGAAGTACAGTTATAATAAAGGACAGTTTAAAACACCATGAGACATTTAAATATGAAAAAGAGCATATTCAAGCTGTGGCTGTAAGCGTAGCAATGAAGCAGTGTCCATTAACAATTTCATCTATCTACTGCCCACCTAGACATGCACTTAAGTATGATCAGTACAAAAGCCTACTAGAAAGTCTTGGAAATAGATTTGTGTTGGGAGGCGATTTCAATGCAAAACATACCTACTGGGGATCAAGATTAATATCGACTAAAGGAAAAGAACTGTTCAATGCTATGAAAGATTTGAGATGTGATGCAATTTCGACAGGAAAGCCTACCTACTGGCCAACAGACAAGAATAAAATACCAGATCTTATAGATTTCTTCATATTTAGAGAAGTATCACCAAATGTTCTCCAAATAGAGGAAGCCAATGATATGAACTCAGATCACTCACCAATCTTACTCACAATTGGCGAAGACCCTATAAAGCGAAAACTGAATCCATCTCTCGTGAACCCGCATACGGACTGGGACAGCTTCAAAATTTATCTTGAGAATATGATAGACCTAAGAGTACCTTTAAAGACTGAGGAACAATTAGAATTTGAAGTAAATAAATTTACAAAGAACATCCAACAAGCTGCTTGGAGCAATACTCCTAAATTTAAGAAAAAGGTACAAAACAACTACTTTCCAAAAGAAATTATAAATCTCATACAGACAAAACGAGCTCAAAGAAAAAGGTGGCATTCCACAAGATGTCCTGAAGACAAAAAGCATCTGAATAATCTTACTAAACAACTAAGGAGAGAGATAAAAATATATAAAGATACCTCAATAAATAAATACCTAAGCCAATTAACATCTGATGGTTCCACCAACTACTCCATCTGGAAAGCGATAAGAAATATCAAAAAACCTACAACACATATTCCTCCCTTACGAGAGCCTAATGGGAATTGGGCTGCAAGTAACATACAAAAAGTTAGGAGGTTTGCTGATCACCTAGAAAATATATTTCAAATCGATGAAGAAGATTCACTTGACTTCGAAGAAACATCGTTAGAAGAGTTAAACATCCGTCTAGTCACACCGAAAGAAGTTATAAGAGAAATTAAATCTTTAACTAAGAAAAAGGCGCCAGGTTTTGATTTAATTACGGGTGAGGTACTACAGCATCTCCCCCGTAAAGCCGTAGTTAAAATGACAACCTTAATTAATGCCTCATTTCGACTTCAACATGGTCCCAGTATGTGGAAAGTTGCGGAAGTTATAATGATTCCCAAGCCAGGAAAACCACCACACGAAGTAACATCTTACCGGCCAATCTCACTGTTACCTGTTATGGCAAAACTATTTGAGAAACTCTTTCTCAAACGTCTTAACCCCATTATTGCCAAAAAGCAGCTCATACCGGATTACCAATTCGGTTTCAGAGAAAAACATTCTACCATAGAGCAGGTTCATAGAATTACAAATAATATTGAAATAGCACTAGAACAACAAAAAGTCTGCTCCACGGTTTTTCTGGATGTAGCTCAGGCTTTTGACAAAGTGTGGCACCGAGGACTTGTTTACAAATTGAAGAAACTACTGCCTCGTCAATTTTCAAATATCCTCGAGTCATATTTAACACAAAGAATGTTTAGGGTACGACAAGAAGATGATTATTCAGAACTGAAACAAATAAAAGCTGGGGTGCCGCAAGGGAGTGTATTAGGTCCGGTCCTGTACCTCTTATACACGTGCGATATTCCTGATCTAGAAGATAACATAATCGCGACCTTTGCCGATGATACTGCTATCATGTCTACGGCAGCTACTGAAAAGGAAGCGGTAGTAAAACTACAAAGAGCTATAAATATTGTTGGCTTGTGGACCAAGAAGTGGCGGATAAGACTAAATCAGTCGAAATCAGTTCACATTAACTTTTCCAACAAGACATCAAATTACCTGCCAGTATACATTGATAACGACAAAGTGCCGTTCGAAAATTCAGCTAAGTACCTAGGTATGACGCTGGACACTAAACTCCGATGGAAGGTCCATGTTAAAAAGAAGCGCGAAGAGTTGGATCTCCGTTACACTAAATTGTACTGGTTGCTCGGAAGGCATTCCACTTTATCAGTACAAAACAAATTATTGATATACAAACAAGTCCTGACACCTGTATGGACTTATGGTTGCCAGCTGTGGGGCTGTACCAGTAATAGTAACATCCAAGTGATCCAACGTTTCCAAAACAAAGTGCTCAGGGGAATAGTCAATGCTCCCTGGTACATTCGCAATTACGACCTCCACCGGGACCTTAATGTAGAGGACGTCGCTACAGTAATAAAAAAGACTGCTGGAGCACACGAACATAGGCTCCACCATCACGTGAATGTCGAGGCTATCCAACTCCTTGACACCACGGGCTTAGTGAGAAGACTGAAAAGGACAAAACCATTTGAACTAGTGATTTAGTGATAATGTACGTAAATATCAAGTGCTAAAGAGTGTCTGCAAAATAGAACACAAGAACAGAGTGTCTTCTTCCCTTTAATAGAGACTGTAAGTAGTGTTATTGGACACTCACTTATATAATAAGAATTTTTAGTAAATTAAGTTAGACTTAAATTACTTATTAGTCTTAAGTTAGGCTAGATCGTAATGTTCCATGATGTCTTAGTGAAGACACATTTATATAGAAAAAAAAAAAAATGAACAAAGTAGTTTCTGGTTATTAAAATAAATCAAAAATGAAAATTACTAACATCGGTTGGGAGATACAGATTGTGGTGTTCGAGACGGTACACGTATTCGGGATTCTGTTTTAAATACGCTGGATTAGAATAAGCTGGATACCAAAATAACAACGTAGCACAAATAATAGCAGAAGCGGCATACGTTGCACTTACTAATAGCTGCATATATGATTAAATGTAATGCTGCATTTACATTCAGCCGTAGTCAGCAGGGAAGTGGGCAGGACGAGTGTGTAAACGCGATACTTCTCATGCCACTGCCATTGCCGCTCTCGCTGCCCGGCGCTTCCCAAAATGGTTTTTTGTGCGAAAGTCAAAGGACAACCGTTTTTCCTATAATTGTTTGGTCTTTGTATATACCTATACAAAATAAAATTCTTAATTCTTCTTGATTTTGATGATTCAAAATAAAACAATAATTTTACGAGAATTTATAGTTTTATCTATATAAACTGTCATGAATCAGCTGGTATTGATTTTGATGTTGACAAATTCATTATTTGACAAATCATTACATCAATTCAATTAAAATCGTGGCAAAATATCATTGTTCAGAGATATGAGATTCATTGTTGTTGTTTTGGTGTTTAAGTAAAATAAATGCAAAGAAGTGTCTTTTTATTACACTTTTAATTAATAAAACGAAAATATTGTTAAGTTCAATGTAACTAATGTAATGCAAATGGCCTTTAATCTTTTTTATCTTGTTCCTAAAAAAACTTAATGCTTTGTATTTCAAGATTTTAGTTTGCCAAATCATTATCATAATTATCTAGCTTAAGCTGCTATCAGCTATGTGTTGACCTCATTAAAATTATGTCGGAGAGTGACGAAAGTGATTTAGTGTATGAAATAGATTCAAATGGTCAAAGCATGCTTGTAAGATCGGTGGAATCAACGCAGCGAGCCTATCTAAGATTTACAAATAAAACATCGCGTCCAATAGATATTTGGTGGCGAGACTTTCGTGGCGTTAAGCGGCATTACGTCCATTTGGAGGAAGGTAGATACTTTGACGTTAATTCTTTTATAACTCATCCGTGGGAGTTCACAGACGTAGCAACTAAGGAACGGTACGTTATAAATAATAATCCTATTTACCGACCACCTAGAAATATAGGCGGTATGATGTTTCGCGCCAATTGGAATATTACAATTGGTGTACGCAGCTTAAGACATACTGTTTTGCTAGCTTTGGCACTACATTTGAAGGACTCCAATGCAGTAAACACATTAGGTTTACCAAGAGTGCTGGCTGAAGAGTTGCAGCGACTTACTATACTGTTTCATACACCCCAGCCTCCACCAAGCAGAGATTGACGATTTATGTTATTTGTATTTGTACTTTTAATCTGTGTATTTACAACTATATCTGAATCATTAATGTTAAGTATAAATTTTACTACAAGTATTGTGTAAGTTACAATTATAGTTACAGATCATCACTTATTAATTGTCAAAATAATTAAGTAAATTGCATTTGATTTCAGTAATGAAATAATATTTGATTATAATAAGTATTTTGTGAAGGCTTTTGTAATAAATAAAAATAATAATTATATATATATGTCATGATCTGTCTACAAATTATGATCTGAAAAATGAATCATTGTAATTATAATTACACAATTTTAGTGATTTAGTGAAGAACTCATATTAATGATCACATTATTCACATCTTCTATGACAATAATCTTTTGTTATAGAATGCTAAGAATTCATATTGTAGACATTATCTGGCCCTTGTCTAATCAAACAAAAATATTCAACAATGACCCAATTATTGAATATTCTGGACAATCTTTAATGTAATTATTGCATTGCACCATTGTGCTTGAAGCTTAAGGTATTGTTTTGATTCCGATTGCTTAATTATATATATATAATTAATTTATTCAGTATATACATATAACATTTAGAATCATGTCAGAATCTAATAATAATCCCACAAATTCAATGTCTGATGCTGCCCTGCAAAATATTTATCAGAATACTGGGCGGAACTTGCATTTAAATATATATTTTTGGAAATGTAAAGCAAGTGATAACCCTTATTATAGCATATTTGTAAAATATTTATAAATGTTAATTGTTATTTTATAAAAATAATATGTGCCATCTTTACTGTTTATGTAACTAAATAGATATAGGTTTTTTATTGTATTGACATAATAAAATTTCTAGTATAATGATTTTATTTTATTAGTTTTGACAACAAAGAATATTGGACTTTACTCTAGATAAAGGTCAATTGTTTTAGGTATTCAAGGAAAAAATATATAGACAGTGTATAAAAAATAATTTATTGTATAAAATTAAGTATATAATCACAATTTCAATGGTCTTATATTACTCTGATTTTTTTTCTCGGTGGATGTTTGACACTAGGGCGAGTGCACCCCCAGGAATGAACCTTATAAAATTATCAGCTGTCAGAGGACCTAAGGCATACATTCCTGGGTAATTAAACAATTCATGAGTACTTTTATCTATGGCCACTGGGTTGGATCGTCCATCAACTGGCTTCTTTGGGTCAATACCATAACCTAAGCCAGAACTGTATGGGTTTGTCGGTTGACATTGACAGATCTTTTCTTGCTGTATGCTTGAATATGGAATGATTTCACATTTGCATTCACGGACTGCATGACCACGTTCAGCCTTGGTGTAGCAAGTGCATGTGTCCCTCTTGTTACAATCTGGTATTGAACATTTTGTACCAATGTTGCCATTTATTTCTGTGTAATTTAAATACCTGGATTTACAACTTTGTATACTCTGTCCTAATACAGATTTAAAATAATGCCAGTGGTTTTTGAGAAAACATTGTTTATCATCTATTTTCTTTTCATTACACTTGCACTTTTTTATGTCTATTGTGTTCAAATCAAAGTTTGTTTGAAGAAAAAATAAGTCTGGTTTTGAACCAATTAGTACTGCAATAATGGATACAGTTAATTCTATAGTCTTGTTTGTTGTAAGGTTAAGTAATTTGACGTTTTTAAGGCATACTTTTTCTTCATCGGGATGTTGCACCCGAGGTGAATGTAATGTTGTTACCTCAACAATCATATGTTCAGGGAGTGAGTTGTAATTGGGATGATTTCCCGATGGACCGTCACACATCATTTTGAAGACCTATTGAAAATAAGAAATTTTAAACCTTTAATAATAATGCATTCACACAATATTGTTTGACTGTTGATGCAAATTAGCACAATGAATAAATATCTTTTATAGGATTATTTTTACCCGCCTGCTAGAAAAATAATAAGTTCCCGTTGTAACTTTTTATTTCTCTACTTTGAACTTTACATACTTCGTATAAAATCTTGTGTTTAAAGTTTTACAAGAAATGTTAATCTACCTGGTTATAGTCAGGATAATTGATCAATGGCAGTTTAGCAAGTGAGTCTGCAGCTGTTCTATGGAGGTGATATACATGGAGATTTGAAGAGCGCGCGAGGCGCACTGCGTCCGCAGCAGACACTCCTGAGCCTACTATTAGTACTGAGCGGTTATGGTCGGACATCTTTTCTAAAAAAAATATAGTGTTTGAGAAAAAATAATGAAGAATCGCAATTATTTCTACCTTTTCTGTGGCTTTTCAATAAAATATACATTTTTCTGTGAAAGTTACAATGAGTTGTTAATAATTTAATTTAGGTTATTGTAATATTTATATACTAACCACTGCTGGTTGTTGTAATATCATTTTAGCCTTTATAATGATACTTACTAGTCTCAAGTAACTGAGCAGCTCTCTCCAAATCACCTAATTGATGTACAGCATGTGTTGAAATGTGTTCAGGAAGTGCATTTGGTCTGTCGCAAGCACCAGCCGCGATAACCACCCGTCGACATACATATCTAAACCCGCGCTGTTCCTTGTGGTCATATCTGAAATGGAAAAAAATGTGTGTGCTTGGAGGGTATTTGTAGCTTTAATTCATTTTTTTAAATTTGCAAACTGATATTATCTATTTTTTTTACAATTACTCTATATTTTATTCTACGATAACCATTTAATGCAACCATTTAAAGTCTACATACAAAATATACATTGATATTTTTTTAATAGGGTCGTCCATAAGAGTACACAGTATCAAATTTTCAATTGGATTTATTTACAAATAACTATCACTTTGTATAATAAAGAAAACTCAAAAATCTTACCCAGAGACGCAATAGCCAGCCCCCCGTGGACAAGCAGGGCTGCAAGGAGACCCAGGAATTCGAGGCCAAGCTGTCACACTTGTTACCACGACGCCGCAGCGAAAGTAACGCTGAAAAATATATCTTGATTTTAGTTCTGTTTGGACAGTGTTCAAAATAGCCAAATATTACTTATTGGAATGGATTCCATATTATTTACGGTATTACAATATTTAATAATACATCGTGAACTCTCGAAGCGGATTGGCGGCAGTGTTATTCACAAATGCAGTATAACAGTTTTTATGTATCAAGTTTTATTAAAGAATCAAACAAAACAAAAAATAATTAAAATGTATGGGAAATATAAAAAAATGTTTAAAATTAGAAGCATTTAATGTAATTTTTTTTTGACGTTTATAAGTGTACATTATGTTACCTATATGAATAAATGATTTTTGAATACTAAATGTAATAATAACTTTGAAACCGGCTTATATTGTGAAGCATTTAAAATAAATGTTATGTAAATAGATAGTAAAAAGAGCTTTCTTAAAAATCTTTTTTGTTATATAGAACTACCCTCACCTGCAAATGACAGGCTTGAACATACCGCCGACAGTACTCGGCGACGCCACTCGCCGTCAGTCGCTCGGTGGAGTCGGTCGTGTGCGGAGGTAGAGAGAGCCACGCGCCCGGAGAAAGAGTTAATACATTCGGAGGAAACGTATGCCAGGAACCGCCAGGCGGGCCCCTACCTAAGACTACGTGGTCAATCTAAAATTAAAAAAAAATACTTTAAATTATAGTTTAGTATATTAACAGCTTTTCATACTATTAATATTCAGTCTATATCTGAATATATCAACGAAATATATGAAACTAGCTGATGTGGTCTCTGGCA
The DNA here is from genome assembly GCA_028984075.1 of Pieris mannii. Lineage (NCBI taxonomy): Eukaryota > Metazoa > Arthropoda > Insecta > Lepidoptera > Pieridae > Pieris > Pieris mannii. The sequence continues at coordinate 3,029,964 of CM054780.1, forward strand.
GAATGACCAGCGCTGCGGAACATTCTGCTCCTCAGCATAATGCTGAGCCAGGGCCATTTAAAGCCACAGCACACACGCATAAGATGCTTGAGACGAACCGAATGGGAAAAGAAAAAAAAATTACCTCTCATTATATCTTTTATTTATTTTTTCTCTTTGATTATTGTTATTTTGTGTGTTTTGTTTGTTATAAATAATATGTCTATGTCTGTCTAATATTCAACGAATTTTCCGAAGAGATTTTTGTAGAGATATTTAGGATATAATAATATTAAGCAGTTTTCAAGTCCTCACTAAAATAATTATGTTTTCGTTTTAATTAAAACAATTTGTAATATACGTACCTCTTTTTCGACGTCATAACGCCATTCAATAAGCGAGTCAGCTTGTATCCCCAAGTCTGCGCATGGTCTTAACAAATTGTCCATCTGGAAAAAAATGTCAATTAGAAAACTCATGATACAAAAAAATAATCCATAGACAAGACTATTTGTCAATGTCGACACAAATATAGCCATGAACTCGCCGCAAGGTCTATTTTCAAATTATATGGCATTGTAAGTTTTTGCATAACCTTATTAATATTATACTGACGACATTCTTCTTGGCCTGTTGTTAGAAACCCAATTCTGTCAAAAAGACAGTCTGCGATAGTTTGGTTGGTATTGTTTTAAACTTATTTTTTCATTTAGATGAATTATTAAGGCGCTTGTTTGTAGACTCAAATCCTCAATACAAACCAGTATTAGCCAGGATAACCAGGGTGCTCTTAACCGAACTCGTATGCAACGTCAATCAGACATATTTTCAGGAGCTGTCTAACCAATTTTTCTGTACTACTATATTGAGCTCAAGATGTAAATTTAGACACAAATTAGAATATGTATTATTTCCTGATGAGAGAAATGGATACTTAAATAATAATCAAATATTATCGCCTTTTTTTGAATTCAGTTAATAATTATACTAAAATAATTATTAATTAAATATAAATAAATAGTAAAAAAATATAAATTATTAATAAAATATTTACTAATTTGGTGCCATGTGAACAACGTCTCTAAGCGATAGAACTTGTTAATGCGTAAAACCGGTCGAGGCTGTGACATAGCTGTAATGCTCTTTTTTATATCGAAAATCGCCTCAAACTTAATTTAGTATACACAGTTTACAATGCAATAAATCGTATATCTATGTTACCATGATATGTATAGTGGATATAAAGTACCATCGAAATTTAAGGCCAATTATTAAGGAAAAAAATCGTCTTGAAAAGGTCACAATTATATTTAATTTCCGTTTGGGCCGTCAATTTTGGCATATCACCTTTATTTATTAAATAAATAAGTTCCAAATAATAGAAACCAGAAATACAACAAAAAATATGACGAAAACTCATTTTGCGTGTAAATCATCATATGTGAAACAAAATGGCACCTCCACAAAACCACACGCCGGTCACCTTTAACACAGACTCTCCTATCTTTTCTTGTCGATAACAATATTATATATTCAGAAACATATCGTGGGCTATGGCTTCCGTATGCCAATATCGTAATAGATTTTGATTAGTCACGAAAGCTACGCGTGATACCCGAAATTTTATTCGAATTCAAACTTACTATCTGTGGGCCAGATAGGTCGACAAACCTGATTACCTTATCTGTGCACATTGACCTGTCTGAAAATCTTACGTGATTTTTATCATTCTATTTCTGCTGAGACAGGGCTATCTATAACTTTTACCTGTGTACTATAGTTGAAAATACGTGGAATACACATCTCATAAACCGACAGAAAAATGTGTCTGCTAAATATCCAGAATGTAACCATTTATTAAAAAAAAAAATTAATTAGAATTAAAGATTTTTTTGAATTTTATATTAGAAATTTTGTATGAATGTAGTGAGGATTTATTGATTTATGGCGTCACATAGTACATATGGGCTAGCATAAAGCTCCTATACGAGATATAAAATTATTTACCAGCAAAGAAATGGGATTCTGACTTCTACCTTCCAGACCTTCAGCTAATTCGAGGAGGTCAGCTTCGTATAGGCTCTGTCCGGGAGGCATGTTTGATAATCTGAAATTTTGTATTTTTATTTTATTTATTACAGAAATACACACATTATCGTTACAGCCTATGCTAATACAACGAAAACGTGGAGAAATAATTAATTAACGTAATTTACACAATATCGCGACTGTGAATTCACTCTGCGAACATACAAATATGTCGATACTATCGGAGACAGCATTTAGTATTAAATTTTACAAGTATAACATATAATAATTGAATAGAATAGAGAACTTTAGTAACCATAAGAAATGCTCTACGTGAAAGAACAATGTTATGTTCAACAGACAAAAAATTAGGTTTACTTAGGAATTATTTCATATCTATTTAGGCCTCCAAGCACGTGTGCTTAATTCGGCAGTGCGAGATTGAGCTGATAATTTATACATTATTCTTACTTAGAGAACTGTCAATGTTCATCAAAATCGGCTCAGTAGTTTGAAGTATCCACGCATTTGGGTTAATATTATTAACTTACAATTAACGTGGCGTTCTATTAGTAAAATTTATCTATTTAGTTGATACAGAGATTATCCCCTCACAAACTCTACCTGTAAATTATCTGCTAATAATTTTACTGTGTCTAACAAAATCTTGTTATTATGCATTCAATTTAACATACGACTATGCTGAGAATGTATAATATAAATCATAATAATCAATATATGTATATTAATAATAATAACCTTTACTATCTCGTCAGTTGTTGAAATACAATATTAAATATATAAAACCTATTAATAGATTATTCATGAGATGTAAAGAATGCTTTTTCACGTTTAATTGTTTTTAAAATGAGACGATAGAAAGTGGTCTATCAATTGAAGTCATAGCCAAGTTTAAATTACCTGGCTCTGAGCATTTCGTCTATGGGAAGGTCTTCTGGAATTTCCTTCAGGTAGGGTACATTACCAGCGAGCATGAACGAAGTTACCATACCGCTTGGTCCATTACCTGTAATTTTATTGTTTGACATTACAATTTAATTTATTCAACAGCACCAAATCCATTGTATAGTTTTGATCGTAGTTTTGTATACTATTTCTTAAGATCTATTACGATAGCACTTTGGGATAAAGATTTTGATCTTAATTCAGTTTTCTTTTAATACGACAATTTTTATATTATTTGTACTTTTATAAAACAAAGATTAAACAATAGTAATAAAATTTTTGATCAACAATAGTTTGACCTATTTAAAATTCGCCATAGTATATGAAATATTGAAAATTTAATGAATATTTTTATTTTATTAAGCTAAGGAATACTAAGCAAGAACCTCTATTTTGTAACTAATGCTGATTAGGAATGTTAATTTAGGACTTTTCTAGCGTGAACTAAAAATACATTTTATGGAAAGGGAGCGCCATTTTTTTCCAATATATCATTTCTTTATTGATTCTGCGACTGATACACATCATGACACCTCATAAAATGGCAACTCCAGTGTAATAAAAACACGGTTAAAACTTGAACATATGTCTTAAAACTACTTGTTTTAAAGAAGTAAATTACGATGCTCAAGACAGAACAAGATTGAGAGTTGGAGACACAGTGTGGTCATAGATTAAACCAAGTTAAGTCAACCCTGGCCTAATTGTCAGGCATAATTATTTACACCATTGTCTGTACGGTAATTATTAGTTATTAATTTCTGTGACAGACAAATTGTTTAATGTTATTTCAGTTTTTTTATTATTAATGTGTGATATAAATTACAAAAATGTGATCATTTGTTTGCAGTTTTTATGTATTTTTACAAGTAGGTTTTTATATAAGTTAATTTATAGTGGAAATTAATAAATAATATTTTTAACCCTACTATTATCTTCTTATTGCATATACACATTCATTTATTTCTTCTTTATTAGTAATCTTACAGTTAACACATCCTTGCATAAATACAACACGCCAAGACAATATAAAAAGTAGACTTGCAACGAATATTCGGCTACTATTCGGTATTCGGCCGATTCGGCTGCTTTTATTATATTCGGCCGAATACCGAATCCTTAAATAATATATTTTGTCATAAAGAAATAATTGGTGAAATAAAAAAATTTAAATCGATTACGTATATATTTTCATTTCTGTTATAATCATGTAAGTATACCGCGCAGAGTAAGAACGGGCGCGCGGGCGATGAGTTAACTCCTGTATAGGACGACAAAAGTAAAGACATATTATGATATTATAGAACTAGCGGGGAAAAACTGGAGAAATGTTGCTCAAGGCAAAGGGAAATGGCAAAAATATGAAGGCTTTTACCCTGTGGCCCCATACAAAAAAATCTACTTAAAAATTAATAAATAAATCTAACTTAAATTTTGTTTAAAACTTAACTCATACTAATATTAAGGAATGTAATCTAACCAATTGCTGTATGGATTAATAAAGCTTTAATAATAAAACTTAACTTAAACTTAAAAGTCAAAGTCTTCTTCATATACATAATAAACTCTATTGGTTTGGTGAGAGAATTACCTCATGCGTATAATTTATGTATCAACATGGAGTGCCCATAATCAATACCTTTTATCGGCGCCATATACTGATCCACTTATACATGACATAATACTGATATACATTTTGAAACACTATACAATGACTATAAATAGAATGACGTAACACAATTTTTACATTACTGTGTTTTGGGTGATACTCTCAATTTAGTATCACACTCTTATAGGCATTCTCTCCCAAGATTACGGAGAAAGCGAAACTTCTAGAAGCAAATGTCTTAAGAATAGAATATCTCACACGTAAATGGCAAATTTTTCGAAACATTTGTTCTTAATTCAAATATTTACCATCTTTAAAGTAAATCTAAAAGACTAACATTCTTTCCAATATTTCACTCTTTGCAGTTTATTCGTTTTTTAAGAAAAAAATATAATAATTTAAAGACATACAATATTCCCGTAATCCCACAATGGTGGGAACACATTACTTACGAAACCTAACAAATAATTTTTAGGTCAAAATCTTATGAATTAAGTTAAATAAATCAGAATGCTGCCATAGAAATTTCTAGGGTGTCGATTTTATCAATTAATGTAGTTAATTGAAATATGCCAAGTCCTTCACAGTTCAATGAATGTGATAATAATAGGTTCAGTTAAGGGGCCAATTACAAATAATATTCTCCTATCAATTTTATAAAAAGAAACGAAGTTTTTATTTTTTCATTATTTAATTACTGAAAGAGTCAACACTGTTGATTAAAATTGAGACGGCTAATGGCGACGTATATCTCGCACGTATATATACATATTAATATTAAGTTTCTCATGTAAATAAAATATATTTTTTTGTAATGAGAAATAAAGTTCTTTTTTACGATAAATTGCACCAAAAGATATTTTTATTTTCTTTAACGTCTAATATTTATTTATACTATATACGACACTTATTACAAGTTGAGCAGTCCATGAGGAGGTCGCGCCCACGCATTGTAATACTGGGAATAGAATAGTAAAAATTTAGCTGACTACCGAGACCCAATCGTCAACTGGCTGATTCATAAAACCCGATTTTTTTAACAAATAACGTTAAACATATGTTTTGACGTTAGTTTTTCAAAATATGTATTCTATTGACTATGTCGTTTGTTTTGTTTATTAGCCTTGTAGGATTACCAAGTATCGGAGGAAATTCATCTTCGTTCGAATTTTAAATATTCATTTAAGCTTCAAGCTCTTATAATCTGTATGCCTCTATTAACTCCGTATCTACTTACCTATAACAACGACGTCCTTGTAGACGACGTCATCAGACAATGTGTGTTGACAGGGCTTCATAGTGTCTCGCATTATGATTTTATCATAGAGCATAGACGTTACTGCAAATCACTATAATCTGTATTCCAATAAATAACTTATTCAGAACTATCACAAAATGAGTACTCAATCGAATTCTCAATTCACTAAATGCTTTTAAATAATATCACAAGCAGTTTAAAGTCTTACGGACTTTTTTAAACTATCATACGACCCGGGTTCTTCTAACTTTCGAGCCTTTTGCAATGCCACTCTTCGAATTGACTGTTTTGGCGACGACGTTTGTAATCTGTAACAATAAAAATACATTAATATTATTTCGCTTACATATACATTTCAAGAAGAATGGGCTGTATTTGTCTCGGGCATTGTGTCCAATGAAGAATCAATTGAAGAAATTAAACGGCTTATATTACATTAGATATGTTCCAAATTAATTTAACTATAATTCCTTAGCCGACTACACTTTTCCAAGAGCCTTTTAACCATCTAGTTATTAGAGTAATATGAACGTGTTAGTTTGCAAATTTTGTTTATATTTATATTTACACATAAACATAGGCATAACATTTATTACTAACATAGTACACACAGAAACACACAAAATAACAATAATCAAAGAAAAAAAAACGAGGGATAACAACTTTTATTTTTAAAGAACAAGAATGTTTTAAGTCTGTATTGCGTGTGTTCTGTGGTTGTAATTGGCCCTGGCTCAGCATTATGTTGAGAAGCACAATGTTCCACATCGCTGGTCATTCTGCCAGAGACCACAGCAGCTAGTTTGCGCCTCAGTCGCAAAAAGAAGATATTATGTATTTCCTTAATTAATAAAAATGCAAAGTTTTACCAGAACTTTGGTGATTCTGTGCCTAATCTCCGGTAAGCTAAAATATTCTTATATAATCGCAAATATCACATAACCCATAACCTTGACTCTACTCGGTCATTCCACTGACCTTCAGGATTTGCAGATAACATTAATATTGTCATTACATGTCTGTATAATCTCTGCATAATTTACAATGACTTGCAGTTCGTAATTTAATATGTTACTTCTAACATAAGTATACAAGTATACTGGTATAGAAATTGCTAAGCAAAACATACATATACCATATAAAAAAAATACAATTGTGCAAAGCTAAGCATGACATTCAAATTTTATATTAAAATATCATCAGACACTGTCAATATTTCTTAAAGTCTTGATGTTTCTAAACAACACTGACTCAAAATTGTCGAACTAATAAGCTTCAATCACAATATATAACAAATTGCGGTTGTGATAAAATTTAATTAACACTAGTCCCCGTTAGTAAACTAGATAAAATTTATTCCGTGGTACATTATGCATATTAAAAACAAAAGGAATACGAGTTATTCACCACCACTTCGTTGAACCAGCTACTCACTGAAGTAATTCGACTTAAGGTCCTTCAATAAAAGGCCCACTAATTAATAGACCGGCAACGCACTTGCGAGCCTTTTGGCAATGAGAGTGTCTATGGGCGGCGGTATTACTTATCATCAGATGAGTTTCCTGCCTGTATGCCTCCTACTACATTAAAAAAATAAAAAAATTGTTTTAATATAAAAGATTACCAATAATGTCATTATTATTATTAAATAAAATTATCACATATTAAGATACTTATAAAAGGGACCACAATCAAGTAAGCTAGCACAATTCCATAATTAAGGTGTACAAAACTAAATCTCATCGTGAACTTAAAGTGGACGCCAGCCGCCAAGAGACGTCGAGACGAAGAGAAGTCACGTAGAACATTGTGTAAAAGATGCAGCTCCTTACAAACATAATGTAAAACAAAAACTTGGCGATAAAAAGAGTGGCAGTGAGTGAAATGCAAGTTCATCTGTTTCGTTCTATGCTTTTGAATTGAGAACATTTAATGTATATTACTTTTTTGACGTTTCACTTATGTACATTGTTTCCTATATGAGTGAATGGTTTTGTTTTAAATTTAACAATATACATCATCGTCCCTGTTTGTCGTTTTGTCCCTACTCTCATCGTATTATACCCGGACAGGCAAGTGATATATTTTATTATTATGAGCTCAACTATTTAAACGCGGTAATTCAATCACGCCTCAAAATACCCGTAGCGTCGAATGTAATCTATAAACTTGTCCACAATGACTTGCAGTTTACGACAACTTGAACTAAAACAAGCATTCGTCGAATGTTTTGAGAATTGCTATCTTGATTTCTGTGAAACCGAGCTGTGTGAAAGATTGTATATAGTATAGATTGGAGCATTTATTCTCGTAAAATATTAATTTACAGGTGAAAAATTTACAATCAAGGTTTTAATTTAATTGTTTATCTATATGTTTAGAGACTCAACGTGTATAAGTTATGGATACGTTGAGTCGTTGTCAGATGTCCCGTATTTTAGGCTAAGTTTCCCGGCGGGTCTGCCCCTGTCCCGTTGTCCATTTTTTTATTATTAAATCTTTCAAAATTAAAATTTAATAATGTGTCGATTATCTGCTGACGCAAACGAATTACTTACGGTTCTTAGTATAGCAAGCTCAAACTCTTTCCATGTTCCTTATAAGTTGACAGATGTGAGAAATAATGTAATAAAAGCGAGTGATCGCTTTTAATTACGATTTGATTGATGATAAATATCTTCAATCAAATCGTAATCAATAAAAATTGTTTGCTCTTCGAAAGACTATTCTTAAAAAATTTCTCTATATAAATTTGTTTTTAATTGTCCCGGGTAAAAAACGAAATTCCCGTATTTTTTTTCGTATTTAGGCATTAGCCCCTAATGCCTGAAACCGTTGAAAAAAAAATTGGCAACCCTATACAGGAATTACTTTTTCCCGTTTGTTTCTCAATCAACTCCCAAGAGCCTGCAATATAGCTGAACCATGCTAAGTGTAATATATCTATTTAAGTGAGTTAACACGGGCCCTGTATGATTTGTTAACACAATTTCACAACCCTCAAATATACGCAAAGAAAAGACGTTTTGACGTTCCGTCTAATATATTTTTATCTTCTTGATTGTATATATGTCATCAATAGCACATACGTCGTTTTTATTGTACAAGAAATGGTTGTAGGGATAGGGTATGCTATGCTTGAAGTACTTACCCAATCTAGACTAATAATAAAAAGAGAGAGATTTATATGTATGTACCGAATTGGCTCATAAAGTACTGGACTGACTTTAGAAATTCGTTCACCATTTGAATGCTACATTATCACGGATTATTATAGGCTATTTTAATTGTAAGATAAAAAATAAGGAACCCTACTAAAACTACAATAATGTTACCCAAGGCGTAAAAAATGCCTATAAATAATTTTCATCGCATGCGCTGCGAAAGCTATTGATGATAGAAGGAAAAAATGCCCCACAATATATGTACAAGAACACATATAATGTCTACCCGTACGAAGCCGGAACGAGCCGCTAGTAATATATAAAACACATATATGTCTCAAGTCGTCTTTAACACACTAACTAAAATGAACAATTAAAAGAAATACGTAAGCGATAACGTAAAAATAAAAGCATCTACTAGATCTATCTCATTTTGCGATTTGGACTTGTTCCAAAAGACAGGAGTAACATACTGGAGATGCTTAGGTGATTTCAGATGTTCCAAATACAAGAAATTCTCATGAAAATGGGAAAACTGTGACTCATATCATTTATACTTTCAAACTTAAACAAAACTGTATAAATAAAGATACGACGAATTTTGCTTAATCAAATTTAGAAATTTATTAATATCGAATGTTTTGGTGAACCTTGTTAGTCTAGAAGCTTCAACGTGCGACATTCATCCCTGAAGTCTTAGGCTTGATTTGCGACATCGACGATTTTGGCTATGTGATCAACAACACTAACTTGAAGCAAAACACTGTGAGGAAACTACTTAAGACCCAAAAAATCGATAAAACAAATGAAGACGAAACGAGTACAGAAATCTAGGGCCCAGACCAGTTAAGATTAGATTAAAGTTATGACTTACGTAAAATTGTCGTCGAACTTAGCAAATTGCTCTTATCCAAGCTTGTTTCAAGATTTTAAGTTTTCAGGGCCGGGAAATTGTCTAATTCACATCTGTAAATAAGACAATTGTTTTTACAGCCCACAAGAAAATCGGCTTAGCTCCTCTTAGTTCGACGACAAGTAAAAATGTTTTATTTGTGCAATCGAGGCTAGTTTCTATAATTTCAACCCCCTCAAATTGCGTATTCCAGGGCATACCGGATTCAACAAATATTATTTATAGGATAGTAACCCTTTGATATCTACAAATATCCGATAATTTTAACATAGTATTTACCAAGGTTTTGACTACTAATTGATTGACTTGAATTTATTATTCTATTTGTATTGCATAATAAAAACATGGCGGTTTTTTACAAGGTCTATTATTACGTTATAAGGTAATTATATATCTGACGTCATGGATAAAAACTTAAGTGGCTCCATACATTATCCATAAGCCATTAAGGAAAATCGATTCTAAATCAATCAAAAATTTAGAAAATATCGCATAAAGCGAATCGATAATATTTTTTGGTTATTTTTTTTTATTATTTCAGATAAGGGTTGGCTTTTAAAAATGTTTTTTGGTTATGCGCTCCTTGCACTTTACCTATCATTGTTTTCTTTAATTTTTTTTTCGTGACTAAAGTTGCCTGGAAGATATTGCTTGTAGCGATAAGATCACCCATTGCATTCTCTATATTTTTTCATGTATAATGTTATTTGTTTTCTATAAATGTAATATATGTAACGAAGTGTAAATAAATACATTTATTCACATCAGTTTTGGAAGTCGGAATCGCAAAAACTATTAAGAATTTAAGAGTAAACCGTAGTTTTGTATAATATCAATTTTGTTGTCGAATATTCCTAAACGTAGTTAAAGACTTTTATCAAGTTCAATCAGTGACTCAGGTTTTTAATAAACGATTAATTACGCCTATTCACCATGGCAACAACTAGACGCTCAATTGATCGCAATGGAACCAATGGAGGTACCATCAGCAAATGCGTCTTCTTTAAAAATGATTAAAGTTATAAACGAGACTGCTAAATAAAAGCAAATTAACATAACCATAGTAAATCCTAAGGAAAAGCTCCATGATTGTATTACAGTCACTACCATTAATTTGTATTAATATAGGCCGGTAACGCACTTACTTAAATGTATGTCCTGGGCTACGATGACTATCCTTTTTGGGTTACCCGTAGGCTTATTTCCCCACCTATACTATAAAAAACTACTAATAGGGTTGCCTAGAAAAGATTGCTTCGCATCGGTAAGGCCGCCTGTTGCATTGTGTTACTTTTTGTGCAAAAAGCGTAAATAAATAGACGCAGTATTCTTTCTATCATTATTTTTGGACCTTACAATGACAAATTATATACCAAGTAATTAAATTCTAATTAACCAATAAAATGGTAATATCTGACACAATGGAGACACAAAACTGGAATCCAAAGATGGGTAAGAAATACTCGCTCATACGATTTTGCCGACTGCACCATTTATCATCCATATTCTAAATCAAATAGGAAGTAAGTCAGTGATTATTCTGCAAGTCTCTTGTTGCATATTTATTACGAAACAAATGATACGTGATAATGTCTCTTGAGTAGTCACAAGCGATTCGCTCCTGCGTAGCTCGGAACGAAATCAAGTTAAATCTAGCTTAGCACGATCTGTTAACATAGAATCTTAATCCTATAATTATTAAGACATATAGTCTGACAAACGTACAAATAAATACAAAAATGTCGAACTAAAAAACACTCAGAAAATGTTATCAAAATCGACCCAAACGTTTAGATGTAATTACTACACACGCACATTTATATAGTCTATGAAGCATTGTAATGATAAAAGAATTTTTCGATTCAAATAAACAAATATTTCCTCTCCATAATATAGAATTGAGTATCGCTTTGTACTAAATATATAGAAACTTGTGTCGGCACCCACATAAATATTATATTCATACGAAAACATTGTACTAGAGTCAGAGACCACGGCATTATTGGGAAAATAGAATTCAAATAGTAAATTATTAAATTTACTCATGGGTCAGTCCGTGCAGTAGACTACCCATTCAATCAGAATATTCTCGCTATGGACGGGGGCCACAGTAACAATATCCTTCCATCTGTTACCCCGTTGCTTCTGCGAATTTGCGAGTTCCCCAAACCGGTACGTAGGTTATATAGTGTAGTCTCCCATGCCTTTTTTGCGTTGAGGTTCGAACCTTCTCCACGTTCGCTTTAAGTGATATCAGTAGATTAAGCATTTGTGTCAAACTACAATATTTACCGTAAAATCGACAATGTACGAATAACATATGAACGATATATTATCATTGATAAGATGTAATTTTAGCGAAAAACATCATCCATCAATTCCGTAATCGATTAGCATTATAAGTCACTAAATTTACCTATTTACCTTAGATTAATTAAAAGAGAATAATTTAAAAACAATCAAAATTTCTCTTAATTCAATCTCACAATCGGAAAAACATAAATTACCTTAACAGTAACTTGACACTAATTAATTTTTTTTAACTTAAATATGTACATTTATCATGCAAACTAATTATTTCTCAATAGAACTAAACAAAAATCCGTTTAATCATAAGCTTTATTCCTAATATAATTTATTTTTAATATAATTGTATAACATATCAACAAATCTTTAATCACAGCGTCCTAGTCAAGGGGAAACGTGTCTAGAATAATTGATTTATTCTTATCTCAGTCTGTTAAATAATTTCAATTACAGTGCAATGCTACGTGCAAACCACAAATCTACAGTATATATAGTGCGAACATTCCCATGAATCGCAAGAAATTACGTCTTAGGAGGAAAATTATTCAAAATTCAAAATTTATTTATTCATGTAGGTAACAATGTACACTTATGAACGTCAAAAAAAAAGAAATATTAAATGAATTTAATTTTACATTTACTGCCAGTTCTCAAATCAAGGGCGTAGAACGGAAGAGAAGAACTGGCAATAAACTCTCCGCCACTCTTTTTAATCGCCAAGTTTTTTTTTTTACACAATGCTTGTAAGGAGCTGCAACCACTACACCATGTTCCATATGACATATTGAGTAATAAAGAAATTGAAGATTTGGTACTTTACGTACTTTGATACATATAATAAAAGATAAATTAAAAGCTCTACTATGAATTTTCGCTGTTACGCGCTAGGTAAAAACTTGTATCCAAAAAGTGCTCAGATATGTTTGAGAAGAGTATCCAAAATAATTTGAGTAAGGATCCAGGAGTCCATCGCGGACAAACATCGTAACAGGAGATTTATATATATTAAAATTATAGAAGATACTCAAATACCTAACGTGTAGTTAATCGCTCATGCCTAATGTGACTGAATGCTTAGCGCGGCTCAAGTTTGAGACAAACCATGACTGACGTGAACGAAAAGATTGTTTAAAACCGTCAACTAAATTACTATATACATTTCAATCGATAAATTTATCAGTTCAAATATTGCACAATTAATTTACGACTTAGATAAGGGACGGGCCTTTCATTTATCTATGGTAACGTCGTCATCAGCGCATATAAACAAGTCATATATAGAATCTTCATTAACTGCATGTATATAAATTTTCCAACACATTGTGACGAGGAAAATACATTTTTGTAATCCACTTGAGTGAACAGGCGAGTAACATAAGCAGTTTTTAGAGGTATCTAATAAATATCTCCTATAGGTAAATCTTAAATTAACTACGTCTAAAATTAGTGTGAAAATAATTTTATTTGTGTTTTCTATATGTATTTGTAAAAGCAATATACTTGGCTTCTGGCGATTTATATTCACGGCCAAGGAGCTATTCAGGTATATGATACAGTCACAACACGGACATAGAGTTTGTATACATTTATTAGTTTATAAAAATCGTATTTATAGTTATATAGTTTTTACTTTATATTTACACTAAAATGGAGAACAATTCAGATTATTTTGGAACTTCGTAAGTATAATGGAAGGTAAGATTCGCTCTTAAACAGTAACAAATATTGTGTGGCATGGAGAGAGACTTTGATTTCATAAATGCTTTATGATCATTGTTTACTTGTGTACGATGAAATGTAAATAAATAATCCTGGCATAACATGCTAAATCGATGACAACGTTTGTAACATTGCTGTTACGAAAGGAAATTGGACGCTATCCAGAATTCATCGCATCGTAATTAATTTTACGAAGAACTGAGTATTCATTTGATTACCCGACAGTTTTATATGATAGACAATTAGTTTTCTAATCTTCGTATCAGTAAACTTTATCTTTCCTTTTTTGATAAGCGAGATACCAGGAGCTTCCTGGTATAAACTATTGGAAGTTAAACTGCTTCTTAATTGGCTGGTCTGTAAGCACAGCAGGATTTTGGAAAATAACATATGCTGCGATAAAAACATCGTAAGTCTTTAATTAAAAATTTACTTAGAAAAAAACAAAAGGCTAATTACCTACTTGAAATCTACAGCGTTGTAGCGTATTATTAGGAAACCATCGATAATACATATGTTTATGTTTTCCACCCGATCTTCATTAATTAACAGCTTAAAGGGTAATTTTCTAGTCTATGACGTTTTAGATTATAAGATACTTCGAAATATCATATTAAATCAACTGCAGCCTTTATTTTTTTTATATCCGAGGTGGAAATGCATTTGCCGATCCCGCGCCCTGGACCCTATAATATATGAATTATACATGACAGAAATTTATCAGCATCTAAATTTTATTGCGATTTAAGTATTCAAGCCTCAAGGCATCAGTCTTAAATGGCTTTTAGCTGGGTTTAATTCTTAACGCCCTGCCAACATTAGTTAAGTACTCCGAACATTTAAAACGGCTAGACATAGTATTTTTAGCTGGCAATTAATAGAATATGTAGGCCACGAGTGATTGATCTGTGTGCGACATTGTCTAAATATTATTTTTGTATATTGGAAGGATATTTTGGATATTAGAATGCATAAATAATGCACAAAAGATGTCAATATGATTTTTATTTATAAATATCCCGCGAACTTCGTATCTCCTTCATGTGTTTCTAATGTTACTCAACCTTTCGATTTCAGGCCTAGAACACTACTTTTGATACTATTTTGATATACTCCTAGTTTGTTTTCTTATTTATTAGTTGACCCGGTTTGACATACCTATCTCAGGCACAGAAATCATCAACAGAATCTCTTTAAAAAAAAATTTAATTCTCTTCAATAATGCCTTCCGTTAAGATGTATCTTTAACAATATACTATTATTATTAACTAGCTTGCCTCACAAGCGTCGTTTCTTTTTAAATGTGATTTTATTTAGCCCACCTTTTTAGTACATACCAACATGACACATGTTGCTATGCTACCCCAGAGTTCAGATTTCCGGAATGAAAACTTTTTAGGTTGTTCGGTGAATGCTTCTCTATATCGACCTCAGAGTTCATGTCATAAGCTTTTAATTAACAAATAAAAATAGGGTTAATTGTAGAAGGGTGAAAATTACGAGTTGTATGTATTTTTGTATAGAAAAATCAAAACAAAATAAATTGTCTAAAAAATACAAACATAAATTATTGGGCTGGACACCCTTATCCTTAGGAGTCCGAGATATAGATAGTACCTGATTCTCAGACCAACTGAATATGTATAATAAAATTAATAAGAATTGGTCGAGCCGTTTCGGAGGAGTATGGGAACCATTGTGACACGAGAATTTTACATGAATAGCTTAAACGCCTGGCGTTACATTCATATTTTCCAGTCTTTTTATTCATCGACTTCGTCAAATAAATACTCTAAAAAAGAATGTAGGAACCAATTTTTTATATTATTTACGCAAAGGGCGGAACAGAATAATGCGGAAGTATAAATTTGTTTGCGAACTGATACCTTAAAAACATATCAAGGTTAAGCGATAATATATAACAAAAAATAATTGATTACAAAGAAGTGAGATGAATTGTTTTGTTTGACCTTATTATTATTTGCGTAACAATCATAGTCGATACTTAGTATTATCTAATAAGGCAAGATTATTTGACTCTGAATTCTTTCAAGGAAGGTTTTTAAATGCTTTTATAGCGAGGGCGAGTATCTAGATTAGAAGTTTGACAAGAATTCTAAATAATTTAACTTACCTATTATTATTATATTAATGTTTGTATTATGAGAAATGTGCATGTGCCTATTTATAAATGGCGGATTGTGCGGTTTTTATAATAAATGTATCTAATTGTATCATAGCAAATAAACTATTTCATTTCATTTAATTTATAAAAAAGCAAGTTGTACCATAACCCATAAAGTCTGTGTCAGGATCATTTTTTTAAAGAGGCAAGTAGGCGATAATCCTACTGTAAGGGACACACCGACATTTTGGTCTATGGCATGCCGGTTTAGATTTTGACATAAAACACTTGATAACAATTCCAATGTACAACCTCTTAGAAGAAATAACAGCAACAATACCCACCCACTAAAAACACCTCAGCCCACACACACACACCCTTAAGATGGGCCTTGGGGTTCGCTAGGCATTCTGCCCAAGGAACAACAACAAAATAACCCAACCCAGCCTATTTTACCACAGTTAATTAAATAGTTTAAATATTACGATTCTAATAAATATTTGGATACAGGCAAATTTTATAACAATGTTCATATTATGGTCTATTATAGAAAATAGTTAATATATTTCTCTTAAACTATGCGACGTAACTAAATCTGGATTGCAAAATTGTACATTACAACCGTTATTCGTCCGGAATTAGAATTTCAGCTGGAATACGATCGGTATAATATCGATTCAATTAAGAGATTGAATGAACGTATCACGAAATTATATGCTTTGAATTTCGCAATAGTATTCATTAACAATATAAATGATTAAGTATAGTTCTTGACATTTCCCATCTTACCATATTATATCATGAAATATTTTAAGAATCGGGAAAACTGACTTTATTCAGCAGTAGTGACAATTTTCTTTAAAATTTTAAGTTGTCTTTTGTTTAATGTTTAATTCTTGTTCTTTTTTTACAGTGTACTTATGTTTTCTGTTTTATATATTTTATGTTTCAATGTAATCTGTTTTGGCTTTGTACATTTCCTAAGTGTTTTCTTTTATGGTTGGCTAAGTTTTCTTTTGTTTTTCCTGAGCTAACCGCTAATACTCCATTTTATTTATTTATTTATGAAAACACAATCTTGTCCTAACAGGACACCTTAAATCAACAAAAATACCTAACCAATAAAAAATCACACACGAAAAAAAATCTACTATAGCCACTAACCAATAGTAGAACTTATGTCCGTTCACTCAACGGACAATAAAAAGAGCCCGGTAACCAGGATAGTTGGGTAACTAGAGTAATAAATAGACCGAATCATATAAGATGTTCTTGTCAGAAAGTTAGTATTAGCTGATATCGTTTTCCGACACATTGAAGTTAAGGTTACTGTTACTATACATGCCATATAGTTTTTTTATTAAACACATCACAAGTGCGAATTCTGGGCGTACTCTAAGCTCTTTATAGTCCACAGAACCAAGAAAATTCAAATCATTGAGAATTGCCGGTTTTCTTTACCCAACCCATGTAGTGGTCTGTCGTTGATGTGTTTGTTCAAAAAATATAATACGCGCCTAAAACCTACCGCATTACGTCTACAATTTATAAATAGCTGTACTACTAAGAAACCATGAATTTGGCAAGTCATTGCATTTTTTACCATTTCTTCTCGTCAATATCTAATATGAGTACTACATTTTTTACGAGGTTTTAAAATCTAAGGTCAATACTACCGGGGCGCTGTTTTTTACGTATCTCCATACGAATAGTTTAATTATTATTATTATAAATTCATACGCTTACATCATGATTATGTAGCTTTTAAAAGCACGAAAACATTATTCTTACGATACTTATAAAAAAATTAAAGCCAAAGATATCCAACAATTTTACTATCCACATTTATTATTTAAAAAAAAATGGAAAACTTAAAGAGATCTGATATTATTTTTAAATAAAACCTTTCAGGCTTCTGAATCACCGTGATAAGTCGCCTCGTGTCTTTTGGTGTCAAACCAAGAGTTATCATTGCAACCATGCGTGGTATGATAAGATATGGGTGTGGTTTCAGTCTACGTAATTCCTATATCTATCTACCCAAGACTGATATTATAAAGGGTAAGGGATTCTTAGACAAACATTATTCTTTTTTATCTATTGAAAAGCAACTTCTGTATTTCGTTCGCGAACACGTAGTGGACTTTTTTGGCCTAAGGCATACAGGTTTTGCATGCCTTCCTTCACCGTACGAGTGTTAAAAGCGCGTATATAAAGTCAAGTGTTCGTGCATAGCCGGGGTTTGAATCTCGGAGATAAAAGCCGCACTAGACAAATACTGGTCATTATTCCATAATATTAAAAATAATTGTCCAACCGTGCAATACCGGGATTGGGCACTAGTTTTAATATAATTTACTCTTTTTATTTTAGGTTAAAATATCTTATAAGAGGTAGCCAATACGATACCCATTCTGATATATTTGTTTAATATAAAAATCAAATATATTTCTTGATA
Source organism: Pieris mannii (assembly GCA_028984075.1). Taxonomy (NCBI): domain Eukaryota; kingdom Metazoa; phylum Arthropoda; class Insecta; order Lepidoptera; family Pieridae; genus Pieris; species Pieris mannii. The sequence goes on from CM054780.1 coordinate 3,048,490, forward strand.
AATGATTTGATATTTAAATGGCAAAAATACCTTTTTTTTCTTTTCTAGTATATTTTTTAAACACAAAGCTAAATTAACAATATTTAATACACTTATCGCTGTAGTACTGTAACAAGCCGGGCAAAAAATAGTACTAATTATTTTATATTTGATACTGGGTGAGCCTTTGAAGTTTATAAGTTGTTTGGTATAAGCTTCTCAACTCTGAGGTCATATGGTATAGACCACGACCAGAGCAATGAATTGTTTATATCCATATGCCCAATACCACTCGCTCAGTGCATGCAAACATCGTAAAGAAAAATGCATGTATTAGATCCAAAAACAAACGACAACTGTTACGGTTGGTAACTTAATTCTCTATGAAAAAAAATATTAAAGAAACAGATGTAAGAGCAAGGCCCATGTCTAGCCACTGGATTGATTGTATACAAATAATCCACATAGTAACAAGGCTGGGACACAGATAACGGTAAATGACCGCTAAGTGGTATACAAAAAAATACACATCTTTATAATTATCGGTCACATCCTATTCTAAATTTAAAAATCAATGAGACTAGTCGTATCAATAGAATACATAGGTTTACACGTAGAAATTCATTCTAGAAACCACGATGCATTAATTAAAGTTTGAAATTTTTTAGAATGAATTTATTTCCTATTCTAGTTTGGGGCGCCTTCGCGGATTCATTTGATACATGCAAATATTTTTGAATAGAGATTGAGAGAACTTTAAAGACCGCAAATTTTTTATTGTCACAGTAATTATTAATTATTGATAGTTTTGTTTCATTGTCAAAATGCGACCATTTTAATTCAATAATGTCATATTGTTATTGGTTTTAAAAATTATTTATTTAAATCAACTTTGAATTTAAATGAATATAAAACATTTAGAATTAACATACAATAATGTTAACATGAACTAGCACTCAATAAATGACAAGCCCGGCTTAATTATAAATTACTATGGGTACCAGTAATCCGTAATTATTAAACATTGACAATCATTAGTCACCATACCTGTCACTAGCACTATATGTTTATACGAAGCACGAATGTAAAGAGAGCACGTGCGCTCACGACCACGGGCGCGATCAGACTGAAATGTTTATAATTCATGAATTACTTATGACAGCTATTTGAATTAAGAACTCGCGTGTTCCGTATACATGTTATACCTACATTTACCGGAATAATGCAATGCAATGCAATTGTAGGGTATACAAGTCATTATGAGTCTGATATATGAAATATTCAGTAATGTTCACTAATGCGATGACCAATCTAACAATAATAACGGTTAGTTCAAAGCAATACTTCTATGAATACTAAATTTTCAGCAAATATAAAATTTTGGTTTTAACTCACTGAGAAAATATAGGACCAGACACTAGCATGTGCCTTGTAGTTTGTACTCGTACTTGCGCGTAGCGAAGACCCGGTTGGTTCGCTTACTAAAGTAACTATAGGTTTTAGTTATTATATTGTAATTCTAAAATAAATACATATCTACCATCAGAAAACACAAAAGATCAATTAAACAAGATAGTGCGTTCAACAAAATAGAGGTATGATATCAAAGGAAATAATTTATTGTTATTAATTAATAAGAAAATGATTAATTGTTACTCCGCCTCTATTAATCTAAGCGTAATATATTTATATATACTATTGAAAAGAATTTTTAAACCCGTTTTACAATAAGTAAGCAGCAGATGTGGGTACATGGGAAAAATATGACTTGTATATAGCACATTCACAACTTCATCGTGGTTGTACAGTAAATAAAACATAGTAACAAATGAGATATATTAATCAATAAGTTTTTTAACAAATTATGGGGGTGCAGCCCCTACCCGAACCCCGCCTCTGGCGACGCTTTCGGACAGTGGCATTTCTTTATATATATTATTAAAATCGATTTTATAATCGAAATACAATCGATGTATGTCGGCGTCCTTCAAATACCGCTGAGTAATATAATTATTGATTTAAGACGCATAAAAAGTGAAGTACTACCAATTTTTTATTCCGACACCGAATTCATTTAATTTTGATTAACGATGTAATTTTTTACTCTGTAAATAGCGTCATCAAATTTGCGTGTTGTTTGTGACTTGTCTTGCTTGGAGAGACTCTAGCAACGATTTCAGGCAAACTCCTTATTGCTACACATGTAATTGTTATGCCGCATTTACATTCGGGCCGAAGTGAGCAGGGAAGTGGGCAGGACGAGTGAGTAAACGCGATATTTCGTCGTAAGTATCGCGTTTACACACTCGTCCTGCCCACTTCGGCTGAATGTAAATGGGGTATAACATGCTATATCTTAGAAAAGCTCAATTACCTCCTACTTTAAACACTTAGCTCTAACAAAAATATCCAAATTAATACGAATAACTTAAGAATTTCACGAAAATGATAAAATATACTGTACTGTTTTTCTCTTGAAAATCTTATATATAAAATTCTCGTGTCACGGTGTTTGTGGTTAAACTCCTCCGAAACGGCTTGACCGATTCTCATGAAAATTTTCTGTGCATATTGGGTATGTCTGAGAATCGGACAACACCTATTTTTCATCCCCCTAAATTATAAGGGTAGTCCACCCCTAAATATATATTTTTTAATTTTTAGATAAAATTTTATTTTTTTATCAACTGCACCAACAGCCTTAAAAAATACATACAACCCTAAATTTTCATCCCTCTACGATCAACCCCTATTTTTTATTATAAATGATATACATAGCAAAACGACGTTTGCCAAGTCAGCTAGTTTTACAATAAAATCGATACCAATTTGGTAAAATTTCGACCTCTTTTTATAGGATACATATCTCTTCGTGAAGACACAAAAAATAATAAACCGGAGATATATCAAAACCGGAACACAGGTGCATTAATTCCTGACGCTCCGATACCAGTTTGTGATGACAGGAATTGGGGGTTTCATTCACATTTTATAACTTTTATTAACTCGACAACTCATGTGACTTTTATAGTTATATTTCCCTACTAAATCACGTTTTGTATTTGTATTAGGTGTAAAACAATAATGCAGTTAATAAAAATGTTCTGCGACCTTTATTGCAAATGCCGTATATTATAATATTATTCTTGACAAGTAATGCATAATTTCACATAATCATAATCATGGATCCGTCATCTTAGATATGACAATAATATTATAAATGTCTATATAGGAATGTCGTTATCATCCAGGTAGACAGATCATCAATATCAGCGCAAGTAACTTATTTATTTACTTTTTGTTGCAAAAAAAAACACAAATAACACAATACATAAAAATTACAAGGGATGCAACGGGCAGCCTTATCGCTAACAAGCGATCTCTTCTAGGCAACCCTAGTAATGTTACGTCTTACAATAAACTTAATAGTTAATACGTTACAAATTCTGAATAATGCTACTGGATTATTTTTTGAATGTATTTACACTTCGTTACCATAGTATACGTAATTATACATATAAAAATATAAGCAGGTTACATGAGTAATTACACAACGGGCGGCCTCATCGCTAACAAACGATTTCTTCCAGGCAACCCTAATATGGAACAATAAAAAATGAAACACATATAGAGGGTAAAGTACAAAAAAGTGATTGTGTGATTGCTTATGACGTTTTATAAGACATTTGTTAAGTTAGCTTTAAGATTTCCAACAATTGGGCGTTTGTCTGCTTAATGGAAGGTAAGATGTAGGTTAAGATTGAATCTGCCTTAAATATGCAGCGCCATGTTGTAATAAGACGAAAACCCTGACGCAGTAAGGAAGATTCTAAATATTGCCATCAGTAAAAGAGGTCGTTGGAACATCCGCCAGCTGAGGAGTTTGAGTATAATGTTCAATGGTCATAGAGCTCTTACTTTTTACACAAAATTAATTACTTCGACTGTTCCCTACAGACAAAAAAGATTTTATATAATTTTCAGGGTTTTCCTCATTTTCACGTGGCGCGTGTCACGTTTGACCTTTAGCTTTGGTAGGAATAAAACCGCCTACACGAGGAAACACGAACAAGGGATGGTTGAAACTCGAATGGTTATAAATATTTTAATAATTGTTCCGGACTTCATATAATTTCTCATACAAGTACTATATATTATGTAGTACATAACTACATACTTTTAAAGTGTGGCGCTATAACCATTGGTGTTATCATTTGCTTTTTCTAAAATATCAGTAGTGATCAGTATCCTCGCAATATTTTTCTTCACCGTAAGAGCCAGTTTAAAATGCGCACATAGAACGAAAAGTGCGTCGGTGCACAGCCGGGATTCGAATATACGGCCGCTTTCTCAAACCACTAGGTTAGCACTAAAATGTAATGTTATATAGACATCATATTACCTTCCAATATTCATTGAACGATTTAATTCCTTTGAGCGATCTTCAGACGCATACTTTTTTCAGTATTTCATTTTTTTTTGTAAAGTGGGCAATGAATATAGTGACATATTCACTGGTATAATAATATTGTAGTTATGTTTACAGTTTGCAACGTTTTTCATGTTCGCTAGTCTAGATGCAACCAGTGTACTTATCGCTTGTTATAAATAAAATATATTTATTCACTGAATTTTTATTAAAGTAAAACAAAGGTCATCACTAATATTGACTTCATCCGTTCTTTAAAGTTCTTACATACATAATATAGGTAAATACCATACGTATCAAAAATTTGCGATAAGTACACTGGTTGCATCTAGACTAGCGAACATAAAAAAACATTACAAACAAATTAGTATTTTTGCAAATCAGAATTCGAAAAAGTTTGACATTGAGCCTTCCATATAAACATAATCGTAACAACTATTGCAAAATATTGTGCAATGCGCTGATAAGCCCTATTATTGGAGGTGGCAGTCCGAGGGTAATTTTTACATGCGACACCCAGCGCTTAATCTACCTTCTACAGGTAAATTGAACGTACGGAAGTCAAGTGTCGCGAACTCACCTAACGATTCTTTAAATGCCCTTCGAGGCAGTTACGAAAACCTTGCCAACTTTTTCCAGGTACCGTTTATTGGAGATAATTTAAGCGGTTATAGCAAAACACATTTAGGTGACTTTATTTCTCAAAAAAGACAACAATGTCACTTGCATAAAAACAATACTAGTTTAAGATGACTTTGTAGTCGTTCTTACAATAATCACAATAAAAATATAGATAGTACATGCAATAAAGTTAAAAGCAAAAGGAACCAAAGAAATATGAAAAGTTAATAAGAAATTAATTAAAAAGTAATTTTGTCTAACATATTGGACACATTATTCAACACTATGTCATACGTTTAATAATAATAAGTCTAGCTAATAATATAGATTATCGAATTGAAAATCAGATAACTTAGAAAACAATCCTGATCACTTAATAAAAAAAATTGTTTGGATTAAAACGACCTGGATTGCCAAGATTCGAGATACTTTCGTGTAATTTTGATGTAGTCTTTAACACGAACCCCTGATTAGATATTATTAATATACAAATCTCTTTACTTATTTCAGTAAATTGAAAGTTGTCTTTTCAGCGATCTTGCTTCCTAATTGCTTAAAGTTAAGTCTTCGAACAGTGCGTCCTACCAGTGATGACTTACGACTGACATCTCTTACTACAACTCTGGGACACATGCTCCGCGTTGCTCAACGAGCTATAGAAAGGGTTATGCTTGGCGTTTCTCTTATGATCGAATCTAAATAGAAATGACGAGATCCGAAGAAGAACTAACGTAACTGACATAGTAAAAAGGCGCTTATAATCTGAAATGGGCGAGAAAAGTTGCCCGAAGAATGAATGACAGATGGGGTGAAAAAGTCCTGGAATTGAACCCGAGGACTAGTCGGCGAAACGTTGGACGGCGTCCCACTAGGTGGATAGATGACCTGGTGAAGGCGAATAGAAGGCGGTCGTACTGGAAATTAGGGAAGAGATTTATGTTCAGTGGTGGACATCTACAGGCTCAAACGACGACTTTACATAATGCCAAAACATCGAAAATTTGTCAATTTGTTGCAAACGGCATTATTTATCCTACCAGGACAGTTAAATATCATTTTGTTTCTGTTTCAATCCCATCAGGAAGCCTTGACTCTATTTTTTATCTCGTACGACCTAGAAGGGCCCGGACCTTGAAGGACTTGGAATTCTCCCAACATAGTTAAAATGTATATGCGATAACATTTGCGCCTTAATATTTATATTAATTGTAATGTTATCTAGATAGAAGAGTAATGAAGTAAAGAAGTAAGAATAAATTGTGCTGATGGGCATGCCTGATACTTGTCTGTATCTTTTATTAAGCAATGACCAACCAGTCTTCTGTATATTTTATATCAGACATCTTATAACCAGCCAACTTGAACTATGATTATGTGAACATGGATATCAAATTAACAATCTTATAAATAAAATAAATCTAATTAGGTTTTATTACAGAAGGATCTGCTTTAGGCCAGTGATGGTGGGAAATTGCGTTCGACAGGAAGCAGTGGCTTGCAAAAGTATGCACTCATTTTACACCTTTCTGACAAGAAAACACACGGTAAAGTAATCTTTAATCCGCTGGATTTAAATAGGCATAATGGTTTCCTAAAAAATACCTATATTTCTATAAAATCTATTAAAGTTAGTCCATCTGTAATAGCATATATGATGGTTTCAGTCACATCTAATTGCACTTATTACTGCAATCAATCTTAATGCTTTATTCCCAGACATGAGTCATGTATTATTTTTAAATGGTACAATTTTTTAAATGTACTTTTACGCCAACATCGGTCGTCGGTACTTTTAACATGCGTATATAAGTTTTAACAGATTCTTATTATATTTCTTTAAAATAACTAAAAATCATGCCAACTTGACTTGAATTAATCTCTGATTAAAAAAGTTTGGCAATTTCAAGCATATTCTTTCTCTCTGTCTTGTGTCTAAAATTTGAAATTGCATTAAATGAAATATTATGTCATACCTAAATAAACACAGACTTTACAATGTTAAATTAGAAACTCTATGAATATAATAGCCTAGAGACGTAATTAGAATGGTTTGGTAATACTATGGTATGGTATGGTTGGTGGACGGACGAATTTTCGGCACTTAGACTCATATTTGGTCTGTTTTCCATTAAGTCCTGGCTAATTTAGCCAGCCTAGCTCCTTCCAGAAGCACAAAAGTCTCATGAGAACTTTACATTTGGTTATACTATTAAAGTATTATATAGTAACCATTCTATTGTATACCGCTATCAAGAATTGGTCCTATTAATACATACAGGGAAGTCCCGTATGTTTAGTAAATATGCATTTCTGTTTACCTTGTAAGAAATGTCATGGAATATTATGCCACAAATTTATTTTTATGTGAAAAAGCAAATTTAAGTCCCCTAGAAGGCAATTAGATATACATGATCAAAACCAATACATATACAGCTTCATGAAACAGAGAGAAATTATGTTATTATTATTGAGGCTGTTTGAATCTTATGTTATGATTATGAATAATAGGGTATAATTTTAGACAAATGAAAATTATTTTTAAATCTGGAAGATACAAGTAACACAATTCTTTAATTAACTTTTATCAGATAATTTAACCAGTAACACATAGTTAATGAAAATGAAAACTGTTAACGCTCCACTGTAAATAACTTTTCTATCAATATAACAGCATATAACAATTCATTTAACAGTTTATTTAATATTACCAAGTCAAAACATTTATATTTGTTTAAACCATTGTTTAAGGATATTGTAAGTGATGTTTTCAAAATATATCATATAATAATTATATGATGTATCTGTAACATATTGGATAATTATAGAACACATAGTTCAAAGCTTATTAATTTAGTTCATTATACAACAGCCAATGTAAAATACTAGAGACCATAAAAATACTCATTATATTCTGTTAAAGTTACAAATATATTAAAAGGAAGTTCTTCAAAATCAACCATATAGATATATTTACAAATTTATGTAATTTATCATATTCATATGATATCTTAATATGCACAACACATTCATTCGTAATTTAAGAATAGTAGTTAAGTTTATTTCTCTGAAACCACTAAAAACCTATAATACAATTAAAATGCCACTAACACATTTACTTGTACTCGATAAAAGGGTCTGCGTATGAGATATTTGATTGTTTATTACCGAAAAATATAAATTTAATATTTTACAGCATAATGTGTAAATTAAAAGTTATGTTTACTGCAACATCAAAATAGAAAAATACTCAGTGATACTAAGTAATCAAAACCGGTTGTTGCATTTACATATAGATAATGCAAGACATCAGTAAATGAATTGATACTATTGGAAAATTAAGTACATATATTGCTAATAGTACGGAATTATTCGGCGAGAAGCAATTTTTACATCTGAGGAAGTGATCGGCACAACCGGCATTCGACCTTTCAGAATACCGCTCGATAACTAGGTCGTACCTTCTTACATAAAAACGATCTAGATGACTTATAAAGACTACATAGAAATAAAATCGATAAAACTTATCCTTATATCCATTTAATACTGAGTGACATAATTTAAGTTTCTATTGGCTTTACAAGTCGTTATTGATTTCATAGAAACTCTATATTTATACCGCATTTAGATTTAAAAAAAATCAATGTTAATATTTGCATATACATTTGTAATAAAGGTAAAAAATGTATTTATTATACTTACAGAATCGAAGGCTTGTTACCAAAACAGGCGGATCTTGTTGAGTTGTCTTGCTAAATGTTATTAATAACTTCACGACTTCAATTCAATGAAATAATAAAATTTTAACATGAGCTTTATAGTTTTTAATTTATCTTAGAAGTTATTCGAAATAGATTTAATTAAATTCCCGCAAGCGTTTATTAGAAATTAAATATCGTGGTACACCGCCGCTTAAAATTCCTACACTAAAAATGTCAAAAATCTATTGAGTGTTGACAGTTGTAAACTGAGTACTAATATTAAATAAGATTGTAACTGTCAATGCTATTCAATTTTAATGTGGAATGAAAAATCAACTATGCTAATATTTTTGACGAATTTAACATTTTTAACAGAGAAGGTATTTTAACTCTAAATAATATCTTATATTACCTTCTCTGTTAGTACTCTAAACAAACTGAGTCGTGCTTTAGTATCTCTCCTTGGTTATATGTTTCTATATCATGTAACCTGTGGGTACGTTGTATAATCTGCTAAATGCAGTAGGTCTAAAGGTCTAGATACCAGGTCATAAACCGCAAAAAAAAATGCCTACATATGAATTTGAATCTATCAATCAACAAAGTTGAAACTATATCCTTCATTAAAATTTTGATAAATTGTAGCTTTTCGGTTCGCTGTATAGCATATACGAATAAGTTATTAACTCAACTAATCAAGGTACCTTACCTGAATTGAACATAAACAAACATTTCCTACAATGTCAAGTGCCAAATCTGTGCGTTTAACCCGCGAAATGAAAAGTTTTTGGAACAAACCCCCATGGGGAATTACATGTCGTCCAGAGAAAGAAGATGTTCTCGATGTCTTGATGATAAATATGTGTGGGCCTAGAGGCTCTCCTTATGAATCTGGACAGTTTAAATTAGTGATAAATGTTCCAGACCGGTATCCTTTTGAACCACCTCAAGTAAAGTTTGTGACACCAGTTTATCATCCAAATATTGATGCAGGTAAGTAATGTTTATCATTTCTTAAAGAGTGATATTCTTTTGTGCTGCATATTATTGTAATTATTAAGATTTGTAGTCTTACAAAATTATAAAAACATACTTTTATCTTATTTAAAATATAATAAAATACAATTCTATGAAATATTTCACAAAATAGAAATGTTATTATTTCAGTTGGAAGGATATGTATGAACATGCTGAAAATGCCGCCTAAAGGATCTTGGTTACCTACAATTACCATAGAAACACTATTAATATCAATCCAAACACTACTTGCTAACCCAAATCCTGATGACCCATTGGTAACAGAAATAGCTATGGAGTATAAATATAATATTGATTTATTTTATGAAAATGCTAAAAAACATACTAAAGCATATGCTGTGTAAATATCTTTTGATAATACTTTAGTAAATTGGAATGGTTCATAGTGTAACTTAACTAGTTAATTAAAGGTCAAATTTAATATGTAATAATTACTTTACAATATTATCATACTCAGTTCATGTGGTTAAGAGACAACATAAGTGGATAGCACACTCATTGAAAAACTATTGTAAGCCTAAATATAATTAGACTTGTACTTTGCCTGATAAAATGTTCATAATTATCATAATATATATTATTTTTGTTTGGTAATCTGATTAAAAGACTGAAATTTAGTGTTACAAATCTAGTCTTTTAGGGACAATTGTACTTTATTATAACAAAACCCTTAGTTTCATTTTCTATAAAAAAAATATCAATGGTGCTTATATTGGCTTTTTATTGTTTTGTGTTATTTAATTTAAGCTAAATAAAACTTTTTTTAATCCCTAATTTTGAATATGTTAAGTATATAAAGTAACAGAAATAGCAACAAAGGCTTATATAACAATATTCATTTTCATCAGACAAGTATAGTTTGGCCCATTCCCTACTTATGGGAGACAGACTTGAGAAAAGTTCTAGCTCTCTAAATCTTTTGGTCTCACAATGCAGATGCACTATGCCTGTATAGATCTGCATTGTGAGACTCAACTAATGACTTGCAAGTTACAGATTTTTTAGGTTGGGTGAAAATTCTTTTGCAAAATATTAGGTACCTAAAATTTCATTCTAAGGTTGATTTTAGTTTAATATAAGAAATTTAATTGTCTGACAAAATCTGTTTACTTAAAATCTGTGAACAGAATCCTGGCAAGTTTAAAAAAAATTGATGAATTCATGAGAGCCACAGCCAAACAAAAAGTGGTAGGTAATAAAGAATTTTTACTACAAATACTACTCAAAATACATATTTTGTTTCAGTTAATTAAATTTCATATTTAATGCATTTCTTCTAGACTTGCAACGAATATTCAGTTACTATTTGGTATTTGCCCTATTTGGCTGCTTTTAATATATTTGGCCGAATACCAAATACTTAAGTGATATATTTTGTCATGGAGAAATAATTGGTAAAACGAAAAATTAAAATCAATTGATATAAGTATGTATGTATTCCATATTTTCTGTTATAATCATTTAAGTAGTCATTGGTACATAACAGAGGTACATAATCATCTTCTAAATAGGAAAAATGGAGGATTCTATATATTTTGATTAGAAAGTGTTTAAGTATCTCGTAACGAACTTGAGGGGGGGGATATTTAATTATGCGTTATTGTTAATATTATTTTCGACTTTCCGAAACTTTACAGCACATAAATGGCGACAGAAGAGTAAGGTTCTCATTTCTTTTATAATCATTCATTAAGTAGTCATGCAGTGCGTTAGTAAAATACCGGGCAGAGAGCGGGCGCGAGGGCGCTGAGTACATTACAACAAAACAAAGGAGCGCAAAACAATCACGTATGTACAAGTTTTTGATGAAGCTATTCGTTCAGGGGCCTTGCCGAATATTAGGTATTTTGTATACTGCAGAATATACTATTCATTTCAAGTCTACAATGTATATTCTGACCTGACATATAGGTACAAGCAGCAAGCTTAGTTTACTATTTAACATAGTTAAAATACAGTTAACAGTACATTCAACCAGTGTCAGTACTACTATCATCTCCAGAGCTTGCACTTTCTGTTTCAGAGGAACTACTGCTTTTCTTTTTTACATTGACATTTTTATCTACATATTCCTTTTTGTTTATAGGTTTCAAAGTTTCTGTTGAAACTGTGGCCACCATTTTAGATAATATTTTTGATTCTGAAGGTTTAATTTCTTCTTCTTCATCAAGAGGCTTTATAGTACCAGCAGCTGATGCAACAGCAACTTTATAGGCTTCAGGATACTGAGTGCTGGAACAGAAAGGGTATGAATATGAAATAAATCTGAATTTTTTTGTTGAAACCATTTCAAATTACTAGTCCTTCTCAATGAGTATCGTTGAAATTTTTCAATTACATTTTTTTAAATAAAAAATCTATAAATTTCTAGGATTATAAGTTAAGGCAATGCATTTTTAACATAATTAACACTGTTACCAACAAATAAAATTTACCTTAACTTAGTTTTAAAAGCCCTTATCTTTTTAAATATATAATTTAAATCCTTTTTCATATCCAACAGTAGTTGTGTATGCTTCTTAAACTCTACAGATGCAGCACGAAGGCGACTTGCTGAGAGTTGGTTGCAATTTGTTAACATTTCTGTTGTTTTTTCAAATCTCTGTAACCTAAAATTATTTTACATAATTTCTACAGCTAGTAGGAGTGCACACAAATCATGCTCGATTTGATTTTATGAACTTTAATAAACCATGCATGACACTATGACAACCTTTAAACTATTACATGGACATACATAGATTAGAGTACACAGTTTTGTACTATCCAGGTATATACCAGTGGAAATCAGTTCTATGCCCTAACTTACATAGTTTTCTGTGCTCGTATTATCACTTCGACATCAGATTGATCAACCATACCCGCTAATCCCTGAACAAATACTTCTGGTGCTGAATAGTTTTGAAAGCATTCGATTGAGAAGTCACTTTCAGGAGTGTCGTTGGCCATTTTCGCTATAATTTTAAACAAGCCTTTGAATATTCAAAAGTCAAATTACATTGTCCGAAGACGTATCGAATATATATATACAAACCTTCTTATTTTTATTAGACTAAGGCTAGGAATCAGGATATACGGAAGTTTTTTGAGAGTGCTGGCCTCTGACTGACATATGACTCCCTCCTCCTCCCAATAATTGACAATCTGAATCTGTCAGCTATCACTGTCAATTGTTAACATGATAATGTTGCTTGTATGGAGTATGGAATAAGGAATAGGTATCGCTGAACGCGATGACGTTTATTTTCAAAAGACATGCAAACACGTTGGTAGAAAGGTAGAGTATGAGAATAGATTGGTGGTCTGTCTAGACTTGAAGTAGTATGTTTTTGCTGTGCAGTTGGAGAGTTGTAGATAAAATAAACATTTTATATATTTTAACATTTTTTGCAAGAAATTCATGGAAGCTTTCATATTATTACTTAATATGCCTATTATGTAAGATTAAGGATTTGATTCAAGTATTCGTACAAGTACCATGAATGTCCATTACATCCGCTAATGACTATTAAAATAAATAGATAGATTACGTCATGACCATTGAAAATCGGAATCGGTAGTTCAGAAGACCCCTGCTAATACTTGATTAAAATATCAACAGGTGCACAGGGCACTTATTTTAAGTATTATTTCCATGTTAATTGTTTATTTATTTTTTATGTTAAAATACGTGTAACTTAACAAGCCAAGACTTTTACTAAAAGCTGCAATTTTTTTATTCAAAACCATGCTTTTGATATTTTCTCATTTTATAAAACGCTAAATAAACCCATTTCGGTACAACAATTTCGTATGTTTTTCTATTTTTATGAGGATAAATCTTCATATTACTATTATCACCCAGTAACATGTCAAGTATGACTCGTTTTAATTCGGAATCTTTCATTTTTTTTTGTTTATACATTTCTTTCAACCTTTTAAACTCCCACCTTGGTTTGAGAGTCAGATAGGGCAATGGTTTTTTAGGTGGAATATTTTTTACGTATTTAAATATTCTAGCTACTACCTCATCTTTGAATTCATTGTAATATTTCGTTATTTCTTTTGGCGAAAACGGTATTCGCGACCGTTTAAGTTTCAAAAATTCATTACTACCAACTTTGGCTAAATCTAAAATTTCATAAATTATGGATTCTAAAAGATTTTTAGAACGTTTTGTCTTAAATCTTTGAGATTGAAGTAATCCTTTTGCTTCCGTAGGATTCATCACCACAACAAGAACTTCTTTACTTCTTTTTTTATTATTTATATATTTTTCTTCTTTGGTTTTAACTTCTTCATATTTAGGACTGGATTTCTTTAGATCGTTTAATATTTGTTTATTTACGTCATCTATAACGCTATTAATTCTTTTATTAATACCACACCGCTCTGAACTACGGCATCCACATTTACTAAATCTTTTGCACATTTCATCATCTCCTCTACTCTCCATTTCATCGTCATATGCATTATTATTTGGAACTGTAAGATATTCCAATACATTTTCGAATTTATTATAATTTCCGTGTCGAGAATTCTGTATTTGTCGGCCAATATTCTCTTTCTGAGACGATACTTCGTTTATTATTTTCCCGATTCTAGATTTAAAGTTAATTAAAGAAGAGCTTTTACTTGAAGGAAGATTTAATAAATAATAAATGAAAAGTATTATAACACTTCTTTTCATTTTTTACATCAAAAGCAAAATTGGTTGGAAAAATATTTTTAACTAATACATGAATTTTCAATTATTTTTTTTATTACTCTTATTGTAATTAGTTTTGTAATTATGGCAGAGAAAATAAAAGAACGCACACAAATAACGAACGGTAAATCTGCAAAATTCTTCGCATAATTTTTATCTCAAGGAGTAAAAAATCTTATATTTAAAACAGAAACTTTGATATAATGTTGGGTTTTAGGACTGATAAAACTTTTAATAATTTATAGTTAATAGTATTATTTAAAAAAAATCGTAAAATAACAAACACGGGTAAGATATCTTAGCGGACATGGTTACTATTAAAATAACAAACAGGTTCCTATAAATATAGATTTTTAATGGACATTTTATTATTTACAAGACTACTGTTTATTCTTTAATTTGAATCCTAATTTAACTGGGCTAGGCCTTGTATATCTAACACAAATGGAACTCCATATTGCCTTATGTTGGAACCCGAACTTCTCCTCCAAACGAATTTTTTTAATTTCTTAGGTCCTTGTTTTTTCATCAACCGTATTTTTTGTTGTGATGTTAACGGTATGATTCTTTTTATCACTGATCGCTTTCTAGACCGTAGTCGCTTTCCCTTTTTCTTCTTTACCAGCTCCAAATACATCCAATCTGGCATAAAAACGTCATAGGAAACTTCAGCATCTTTGTTTGGGACTATTTTTATTTTTAGAATATCATCTAATAAAACTTGGAAAATTTGCTTTTTTAAAGATTTATCTGACATTTTGAAATGTCTATATCTATCTCGGATAGCTTGAATTCCTTTTCTTACCTTCCTAGGTAAGTATCTTACTATCGACAAACCCGTTCTATATTTTATAAAACCCATGAGTGTTTCTCTAACACTATCCATGGCTGATCTGTAGTATTCATATATGTCTTCTGGCGTAAGAGCATCTCGTGTTGATAGTTTACGGTCTTCTTCATTCTCAGATTTAGATATTTCATTAAGTTCTGAAAAAACTGCTTGTAGAAGATTTTTATCGGCAGTATCGCTTTCTACGCTATCCATGTTAAAATCTTCTGTGAACGAATCACTCACCTTTTTCTGATCTTTGTAGACTTTCTTGCAACCGTGACCACAGCGCACTAAATCATTAGCTTTATTACTGTGGTCACGTATATCTATCTGCCTATCAATGCTACGAATAACGTTTTGAACATCGTTTGCCACGTCAAAAACATCTTGTGCATCACATTGAAAGCTGGATCGTCCGCACGAGCAGCCAGTTTTCTTACATATTCGATCAATAATTGGATCATTTGCATCACGTAAATAATTGCTTTGTGTTAAAAAATTTCGTGAAACTGGAACTTCAATCTTCCTTCTTTCTATGATTGGTTTGTTTAAATCATTTATGACTTCAGAAATCTCAAATATTAATTTAGATTTTATGTTTTTTTGTATGCTAGTTCCTAATAATATGCTTAACATAATAAGTACAAGCAGCATATTATGTTTCTTTATGTACATTTTTGGAACTAAAGCCTACATAACACGGGATGTTATACAAGAACAAAGTTTTCACTTTCCCTGAGTGACTATGTACATAATTGATTTTTAATCAAATATGTAATTTAGCGTGAAATAGAAACAAATGTAATTAATTCACGATTATTTCGGGTTGTGTAGGCTTTTAATACGATGCTAAATATTGTCAAAATAATTATTATTGTGTGCAGGCTGATCCTATTTTGCTACTTTATTTATTTGTACCAAAAAATTATATCTTTATTAATAATCTATGACATTTACAGATATTGATAAAGTCAGTTTGGTTACGTCAGTTTAAGCAGTAAAAAACAAAACATACGTTTCAAAGCTTTATTCTAATGGAGTTTTTAAATAACCTTCAACTCTTAGTTTAACTGGGAATGCGTAATGCATAAGTATTTTTTCATCTTCAACGGGTAAATTGCGTCTGGTATTAATTATATCCTTATTAAGTTTTGTATTTGTCAACCTTTCTAAATTCGTATTGAAATCATCTATGTTTTCGCCATCACTTCCCATATCATCATGGTATGCAAAGTCATCAAAGCGTCTCACTTGATGTAGTTGAAATAAAGCTTGATTTATTATGCGGTTTAATCGATCTTTTCTGTAAATTAAATACCATATTATATATTGGTTAATTAAGCTCAGTTTTTTTTTCATTTAGTTGGATTTTGCAGAGTTAAACATCCTTTTAGACGTTAGTTTGGTAATACGGAGTTAATTTGTCAAAGATAAACAGGGACAGTTAAATTAGTATTCAAATTAATTTTAACAGGAACCAATATATTATTTTTATTTTTACAATATGGAAACAATAGTTTGGGGAAGCTATAGACGATTATATCCGTCATTTCAATTAAGCACATTTTGATTGGCGTTAATTTGCGTTCAAATTAACGTTTGACGACAATTATTGTACTGGTATCAAGTACCATTTTAATAATTTAGTTTTTAACTTTTTAGTTTATAATTACTGTACTGTGGCTCTTCAGGCACCAAGGTTGAACAACTTAGTGCTTTCTGTACTTTTAGTTTAAGCAATAATAATGAAAACGTAGTACGTGTAATACCTTTCTTTCTGAATTTGCTGTAAAAGCTTATCTCTCGATCTAGCAATGAGTTTGCTTATTGGAATGTTTCTTTCTTTTCTTCTGAAGTTGGGGCCCATTCGTCTATATTCTTCAGAAGATTGAGGATCAAAAGCATTAGTCCTGACGGCATTTTGTTGGCGAATGAGATTGGTAAGATCAAACCTATAAGGGATTTTAATAACATGTGTATTTATGGGAAACATATATATCATCATCACAATGTGACCGTTGTTAATTATTTTATTTGGTACATTACTTTGTCTTTGCCACTGATTATTTTATGTGCAAGCATTTTTGCAGTATTGAAGCCTGAAATAAGTATTATTTCGCGTCTCTATGTTAACGAGCAACTAAAATATGGAGGCCATAAATAGTGTTCTAACACTACTTAATCATTGGTTACACACACAAATATTCTTGATTCATAAAAAATATAATTATTTTTATGTTTTCAATTGTAATTGAACTTCAAAATGAGTGAACAAAACGAATGAAGATATTACTCTTATTCACCGTTTTGTTCACTCATCTGTCTGTAATCATATGAAACAAAAGAGACGAAAGTGTATTTCACATATAAATATAACTAGTGACCCGCCTCAGCTTCACACGGGTGCAATGCTGATGAAAAGCAGGTTTTTATTATGTATTGTTATTTCCGTCGCTGGAAAGCTCCGATAATATACGCGTTCGATCGCTGCTAAATAAGCTGTAATGGGCTGTATAGATCTATATTAAATGAACAATGTATTCAAGGTATTTAATTGGTTAAGGATTAATGCTGTATTGGTTAAAATCACTTCGAAAATTAGCCATTATTTGTCGTAAAAAGTTAATGACAAAAAAAGTTATTGTGGGTTATCCATAAGAGATAGACATATACCATCAGGGACTTTTCTGTTGACCTTTTCAATGTGTACAATACTTAGTACATTATTTTGATAAAACTCGTAGGGTTCAGCCTGCGTTTGCAATGTTAGCGGAAAAATTTTAATTATTTACGACATAACATTAGAAACCTCAAAAATAACAGTACTTCCTCACTATTTAATGGATGTTATTATACATATAAACCTTCCTCTTGAATCACTCTATCTATTAATAAAAACCGCATCAAAATCCGTTGCATACTTTCAAAGATTTTAGCATACAAAGGAACATAGGGACAGAGAAAGCGACTTTGTTTTATACTATGTAGTGATGAGAAGAATATTTTATTTAATAAAAATACTAAATCAAACCTTTCATTGTCATCATCAAATGTAACATCTGCCCGCATACCCCTATTCATCGCATATTGACAGAGAACATGAGACGTAAAGAGTAATATATGTATCTGAAATATACGTACGAAACCTCTTTTTATTGAATTTTTTATATGTAAGAGACTCCTATATTTATCTCTATTCAACACATACATATAACACGGACTTAAAGAGTTCCCGTCGTACTGACTTTAATACATACCTACTGTGTATATTTTACACATGTAATATTGAAAATTAAAAACATTTTTTTTTTAAACATAAAAAAAGATATCAAATTTAAAAGTAACAAAATAACTTTCTTCTTTCTTTCTATCAAATAACATAATACATAAAAATATACCTAATAACTAACCTTAAAATTTAATTATTAAAAAATATTTTAAAAAGTAGTCCCTTTAGGCAAGGTTACGAAGATACTGGGGTTAAGGCTTTTTAGGGAATTATCAAAAAGATTAGCCGACATCACAGGAGAACGAAGAGCTGGCAGTTACCTTGGACAAAGAATTAGTCTAGCTATTCAAAGGGGGAACGCTGCCAGCATCTTCGGAACCTTGCCTAAAGGGACTACTTTTAATAATATTTTTTAATAATTAAATTTTAAGGTTAGTTTTTAAATTAATTGTGACATGGGATTTTAAGCGCAAAATCAATAAAGCCAGTGACCGCAAATAGGGAATATATTGAATGAATATAATAAACAAGTTTGTGTCTATTTTTCACAGAAAAATCTTGTTACAAGATATAAAAACATACCAGTTTATACATATTTATCACTGATCACTGTCCCCTTCCTGCTAACTAAAAAACTAAAAAACTAATCAAAGTAAACATTTTAATTTCCAATTAACTTTAAATTAAAGTTCTATATTATTAACGTTTCATAACGTGCAGCGGAATTATACGAATCAAAGGCGCCTTATATAATTCTAATATAAAAAGATTCTAATATTACGACTTCCTTGCTTTGTTCTATAATATGATTTTTTTTGTTTTTTTATTAGCCGGATACAAAGTCCATTGGCAAGTAAACAATGAAATAAAAATGATGTTGCCATGATAATATATTTACATCTTGTCGCCGTTATAATATTTAAAATGTATTAATGTATGTAAAAAAAATATGTATTAAACCTTAAATGTATATAAGCCTACGTTAAAAATTAAACTTTCTGTTAGATGAGGGAAAAGGCAACACTCAAATTATCTACTCTACGACCTACGTAGGTGTTAAGTAGTGTCATATGAATGCGGGAGGAACGGGTAACAGCAGAAAATTTATATATTTTCACGTGTCGTTAAAACTTAAATGTTAAAAACATCATTGAGAATGTATTTCTTTGAAGTCCGTTATTTAAGTGACTATTGCCCTATTATTATTTAAATTCATCAACTTGTCACTTAGAGTAGTAGTAGTTTAATAACCGAAGAGAATATAAAATATCAGACCTTCATAAAATGGGTAGTTAACGGTAATTATGGTGCATTTCTTTGTCACATTAGGGTTTAAAACTTGATATTATTTAGTAATTTATTATAGCGCAGATGTAGCATTTCATTCAATACTATTATAAGTGCACTTAAAATTTTAAAAGTTTCATACGCACTCAACAAAAGTGCGGTTGCCGCATTTGGCGGGAAAAAATGCAAATGGCGCCGCGTGACGTCACGTCCTGCGCCAGATGCGACGCGTGTGTTCCGATGTTGTTTTAATTACACGACCGAGTTTTATGTTTTATTTCGTTACGGAGTTTTCATAAAAATCTGGTTTTTCATACTATTTTTATCGGCCACCAGAGACGCGGTTTTAATCGATTGTATTTTCTATATTTTACTGGGCTATCCACAAAATATTTTATCTACCTATATCACTTAGTTATAAACTAAACTAAATTAAACAGAGTATATGTCGGAATAGGGCCAGACATACATCAAAAGTAAACGACACGAGATACAGTAATTAATAACTTAAGCAATTTAAATAATAATTAACGTGGGTAGATCATTTTATAACTCATGTAAGAAATATCTTCTTAAACCTTATATCATTGTTATACTAAATTAAACCATTAATACAGTGGACTCTGACTCGCAGTGAAGCAGAGAGGTGACAGTCGGTTAAGACTGCGGTCTTTGCACCTCGATGCGTTCAGAAACAATGCGTGCCGATAATTTTTTTTAAAGGGATCTCGCTGTTGGTCTTCAGGGCCATTAAAAGGGCGGGTTTCCCGCCACTCGCGGCCTCCTACGAGCCTTTTTAGTCGGGAAGTGGTAGAAGTTGATGCTTTTACGCACCAATGGGTTGGGATGGTGTTTAGCTTTGTCAAAGTGGCGTATGGACGCCAACTTCATCCATTGGGCTGTAGTAAGCCGTGCCGATACAGCGGCGAGGCGGTTTTTATACACCTGAAATGTAGTGGGGCAATGACGTTAGGTGCACGTGTGTTCTGCACGTGTATTGTGCAGACTGCAGCTGCGTTGTGCAGGTCCGTGTACACGTATCGATAGAGCTCGATAACGCTGTCTCATTTGTACCAATTATGAACTACCGCCGACATATTATATTATTTATTATTTAAAAAACAAATAGTCTTTAAGGATTTTCTGTTTAATAATGTAAGCATGATTGTTCTTAAAATATTTTAATACGAATAAGGATTTTTAAATTAAACCTAAGTAGAATATTATATGTGTCTTGTAAGAAATTTTAAAAGGAAATTTGCTATTTCTATTACGGTTAAAGAAAATTTACTTATGGAATTTTAAAATTTTTCAAAAAAATTTATGGAAATAGGAAATTTATATTAAATAAATGGTACATATTTTTATAAGATTTAACAAAGGTTGATTGTGAATTTTAAACTATAACTATCAAAAAATAATTAGGAATCCCATTTTTAACTGAAAAGTGTTATAATTGTAATTTAAAGTCAAATATATACAAAATTGTACAATTATTATCTACATTATGTTTATTATTTATTTAACTGACGATTATAAAAACAGTTTTGTGTTCACTTGTACGTGTAACATTGGTTCGATAAATTTAATGTACCCCGCACCTGGGTCTGTAACATATTGTGAACCTGAAAAATTACCCTATTATGTATTATGTATCTAGGTACTGACGGGTAGACCTAACGTTTATAAGACTTAACACATAGTAAAATTTTAATAATATAATCTATGTAGGGATATTCTAAATATTGTTTTATTTAAAATGTGCCAGAAATGCTAATGCATGACTTTACATTATACTGACTCCTAAGTATATTATAATAATAATACATAATATACATGACACACGGAGATCCTGGTTTCCAGTTCTAGTGAAACAATACTTTTGGTAGAGCCTTGTAACCACGTATAATAACCATAAATGAAATGTGTCTGCCCCTTCACCTATTGGAGTGTAATAGAGCTCTAAGAAAAAATTATAAATAAGTCAATCTTTCTCTATGTACACAAAACGTAGGACATGAGAATTATTATGTATTCTGTAAAAAATTGGTACTAAGTAACATTAAATTTATATTTAATCACGGAATATAACTTTATACTTAGCATGTAGTAGGCGTAAAGTTAAATAAGGTAACGTAAAAGTCTGAATGAAATCAAAATTAAAAACTTTCTCTTCAACAAAAACAAAAAGGTCTCATTTTATATAAACTCTTTCCAGTTAACAGGGATTGCAAGAGCTTTTCGCTCCGAACACGCTTCCAGTGAAAAAACAAACGCCCTCAAAAGAGTTTTCATTAAAAAATTCACCGCGGGCAAATTCCCGCCCTCTCTCTGGATTTCACAGACTACAGAGACCACAGTCGGCTTTCAGCTGTTTTATCGGGCGGCCGTGTTTCCCGCTCGTTCTGAAGTCAAACGTCAAACGTGACGCTGTGTTTGTGGACTGTATTTATGTTTTCTATCAGTGTTATTTAAAGTGATTACTGGATATAAATAAAGGTAAGTCTAATAGTGCGCAATGCCTTCCGGCTCGTTTATTAAAGCCTAAAATATTAACCCTTGGTGTACGCTTAGCTGTTTCCCCTTCTATTTATTATATTTTTGACGCAGTTTAAATGGTAAATTATAAAATTATAATAGCAAAATTTGATTTTAATTAGTAACTATGATTGTACATAAGAACTTAAACTTAACTATATATTTAATTTCCATGCATAAGTTTATTTCACGAATACGAAATAATATTAAATTTAGTAAATAGAAAAATTTTATGCAGTACGAAGTCTATTTTATAGCACGTTTAAACATTTAATTGTCGTTACAATAAACTCAATGCCTATAAATTTACAAAATCAAAAAATATATACTTAATAACAAAAAAATAAATACATATAATAATTAATTAAATTATTTCCAATTTTTTTATGTTCAAAGATCTGTTGCGATATTTATTTATAGTACCTTCTTATTTGGAAAACTATATTAAATTGATGCAGCATAAGCATTTCACAAGGGCAGAAAATTATTAAAATATATTAGTTATTAAAAGAACATATTAACCCAACAAATTGGATGAATCACTTTTCTAGTATATATGAGAAGATAGTATCACCTCGCTGTAAGTATTAATATTATAAATAAATATTACTAAAAACTAATTTTAATTTAAACAAAAAGCTCTCGAACTAAGAAAAAAAGGAAGAACTAAGCCACTGAATGGTTAGTTAAACCTATATTGGCAAGTTCTTACGTCTTAATTATTTTATATAAAATATTTCCCGACTTCATACATTATGATGAAGAAAAGTTAAGTAAAATACTTTATCCGAACACTTAAGCTGTTCAATTAACCGATGTGTGAGTAAAGTACATAGTGAAATCACGCTACTGGAATATATATAGAAAAGAATTAGAAGATTATACATAATATATTATTAAGCAATTGGGTAATACGCTTAATCTCAACCCAAATACATAACTCATGAACCCGCGTCCAACAGTTCGATCTAAAGCATAAAACATATTCGAGTGCACCCTTTGGCTAGAAATTAAAAAAATAAATCTGTCAGATGTTTAATATCACGTGGCGGTATAGTATTGGCGGGAATAAATAAAAATGTTATTAGATTTCATGTGATATAGGCGGCACCTGACGACGTCAGCTGTGCCCGACCGTCATTAAAGCCACGCTTTGCCATATTTATATTTTTTTATACAATTTCATATGAAGATTTGTTCCAAATATTGTAACGAGCGAATGGTTCTAGACCTTCCACGGTATTGGTAGACATAACTAACGGTATTGGTGGACTAGGATATTTTGTTGTCTACGTTATATTTATCTCAGAAATGTCAGACTTAAATGACAAAAAGCTAAATGCTGTGCATTTGTTGAGTAAGCAAAATTCGTTCTGACGAACACAGCTCGTGGTTATAGTCCTTTTGATTTTACCTTTTTAAATATATTTTACGACCTATTCACATTATATATATTGTTAGTTCGACCGATAGATTTACTTAGATATTAAATTGATATCGTATAGGATTCATATATAGATCTACCAAGATTTCAAATTGGAGATTTCATGTATTGCACACCCTTTCTCGTTTCTATAATGAATCTATCAGAATTTTAGTTGGAATATACAAGTAAAATAATTTCAAATGGTGATCCTATAGTTACATATTTGTATGGACCTGAACCGATTTGCATACCTTCTTATCCACGCTAGCGTAGTGGTATTTTATGTCTAGATTACCTTTATAGGTGTCGTCCTAGCTAGACAGGAATCAGAAAATGTTTTTTCCAACTATGCACCACTAGAATAAATATCCATTTACCATTTATTATTCAAATTCAAAAATCATTTATTCATGTAGGTAACATAATACACTTATTCATGTTGGTAACATAAAACACTTATGAACGTCATAAAAAGAAATATACATTGAATGCTTTTAGTTTTACATTTACTGCCAGTTCTCAAATCAAGGGCGTAGAACGGAAGAGAAGAACTGGCAATAAACTCTCCGCCACTCTTTTTAATCGCCAAGTTTTTTCTTTTACACAACGACGGATTAGTAAATAAAATTTATACATTTCTTTGTTGATAAAGAGTAGTGAGGAAGTATGAGAGAGATAGAGCGAGTGAGACTATGCCCGCTGCTACTACTACCTGGGCGCAAAGCCTGTTTTGTCGATATGTTCATAGAAGACATAATTTGTTTGGTCGTGCGGGAGAGCGTGAGTTAACATCGATGTTCGATTCAGGCAACATCGATGATCATCGAGCAACGCTAGTCTACTATCTATATCAGCATTGTTGATCACACGAACTATCACAGATTCGCCCGTATCTTAAACCACAGACCCGCAGTCTAAGCCCATATGGTAAGATTATGCGGGTAGTATACGGTTAATTAATTTATTTTTTAAATTTCTTAAAGAGAGTTATGATTTCTGAAGTTCGTTCCCAAAAGTTTCTTTGGTAAATTTGTGAAATCACTCCACCTCAAAACAGCTTTAAATTTTTCACTTGTCCGAGTATGTAGTACCCCAAGTAACAAGTAAAAAGTAAGTTAAGCTGGCGCATGACTTTGGACTCCTTTCAAAAAATAAAAAAAATATATTATTATATGTATTACTAGTGACCCGCCCCAGCTTCGCACGGGTGCGATGCTAATGAAAAGCAGGTTTTTATTATGTATTGTTATTTCCGTCGCTGGAAAGCTCCGATAATATACGCGTTCGATCGCTGCTAAATAAGCTATAATGGGCTGTATAGATCTACATTAAATGAACAATGTATTCAAGGTATTTAATTGGTTAAGGATTAATGCTGTATTGGTTAAAATCGCTTCGAAAATTAGCCATTATTTGGCGTAAAAAGTAAATGACAAACAAAAGTTATTGTGGGTTATCCATAAGAGATAGACATATACCATCAGGGACTTTTCTGTTGACCTTTTCAATGTGTACAATACTTAGTACATTATTTTGATAAAACTCG
This sequence comes from Pieris mannii, assembly GCA_028984075.1. Lineage (NCBI taxonomy): Eukaryota > Metazoa > Arthropoda > Insecta > Lepidoptera > Pieridae > Pieris > Pieris mannii. The sequence continues at coordinate 3,073,800 of CM054780.1, forward strand.
TAGGGTTCAGCCTGCGTTTGCAATGTAAGCGGAAAAAATGTAATTATTTACGACATCACATTAGAAACCTCAAAAATAACAGTACTTCTCCACTATTTAATGGATGTTATTATACATATAAACCTTCCTCTTGAATCACTCTATTTATTAAAAAAAATCAGTTGCGTAAATATTTAAGCATACAAAGGGACATAGGGACAGAGAAAGCGACTTTATTTTATACTATGTAGTGATGATACGCATAACATGCATGATGAAAATGATCTTTCACTAGGAACTGAGACAATATCTATATATGTATTACATTAGGTAAGGTTGGGTTTACTTATTCTAAGCGGCGTTTGTGATCACGTTAGGTTAGGTTAAATCCAAAAAATTAGACTCTTTCAATCATTTTACTAATCAGGATGTTTAGATTAATTTCCATGAAGTTGAAGAGTATGCCGCTATGGGTATCATTGCCATGTGATGAAAATATGTAGAAATTTTTTTGAGCTGTTTTGAGGTTTACTGTTTCATCTAAAAAAATCCATTATTGCTAAGCAATTGGGAAAACAAATAATTGTATACACAAATGGCATATTATAGGCAAAGTAATACATTATTTTATTTTCTGTAAGTAACCGTAAATTACATCCAATACACAACAAATCCTGCAATTTCTTCTTAAAATACATCTCTTATTGCTTAAAGATTTACAACCTCTAGACTCTAGAGAGAGAGTCTATATATATTGCATATCTCAGGCGTATTTTTGTATATCCGGTTATAGCAAATAAGGCTTTCTATGCCTCCCGAGTCTACTCAATGTGTGATAACCAGTAAGGCCCCCCGGACTTCAAACAGATACGAACATAAACAAAAATGTAACGAATGTAAGAATTAATCACAACCCTAAATAATTAGAAGGAAACATTAAATTCTATTAACATAATAAACTAGAGGAAGCTAAAACCGCGAATGGTATTCTTTAGAATTTTTATAGGCACCTGGCTTGTGGCTTAGCTGCGATCTGATACGTCATTTTTATCATAAGCGAGAGCAGCACTAAACATACTATTGAGTATCAAACCTAAAATTACCCTCTCGGGAGTTATAAAAAGTGATACCATACAATATTTCATATAAAACACATAATAAGTATTCGAAATCCAAGAAGTGATTTTTGAAGTGATTATAATGTACGCATAAATTTTTCCCGAACGAGCAGGCAGATACTACGGGTCTCCACTTGTTCTGGTCCTACCTATATATATCTACATTCTTGATATTCACCACGCATACTCGTCGATTATTTTTGACCTGACATTTCTCTAGTACGTCCATGGTTCGAGTATGTTGGAGTCTTCCTACCCGACCAGATAAGCTACTTACTCGTAAGCCGCTTCTCATTTATCCTTTCTTGGCCAAACAACTTAAGCATTCGTATCTTTATGCCACATATATCTCGCTCTTATCATATCACCGACAATAATGTATGAATATAAAATGGGCTATTTAAAATTTAAAAGTGAATATGAGTGAAAAATCTCACATAGATTGGAAGCTCTAGAAACGATATCCTTTATGTGGGAACACCTGTGCTGCGTGACAGGGCTACTACTTATCCTAGAGATAGGGTTTCTTCTTATGAACGATGATCGTTAAAAACGTCCAACGTTCACAATACCTCTAGTAATTCCTAATATGAGTAATAAATTATTGTAACATAAACTTGAACCAGCGAACTGTGGAATCGACTCCCGGTGGGGGTCTTCCCTGAGACATACGACCTCCAACTATTCAAAATTCGAGCGTACTCCTCCCTCAAAGGACGGCAACACCCACCCACTAAAATGGATGTCCATGGAAGTTGTCTACCTTTTTTGGGCTCGTTCCCCTTTATTATACATTAAAAAAAATTTTGATTGATTGTATCTGCCAAAAGATTAACAAGCATTATACATGATATTATATAAGTTTCATTATCATTTTGTATGACTTATTGTAAAGAGTGTAGGAAACTAGATAGTTTTTATTTTTATGAAATGTTATATATAATTAAATTAAATAAGATATTGTCAAAATTTCCAGGTGTATAAAATGAATGTAGCGCCATAGCGTCGCCCCCGCAGCTGAACAAACATCGACGCGTGCGCACAGTTTGACAAACAATAACACAAGCTTTGTCTTAGAACAGACATGTCTTATTTATTGTGTCTGTTTTTATCACTTGTTTGGCAGTCGTATATATTTTTCGAATTTGGTGTTACTTAGGGCTCGTAACGCTGCCGATTTTAATTAATATAAATAAATCATGAAGGCTGGGGACGAAAAAAAAATTAAAATTGAAAATATTTAAGATAATTGTTTGATTCGATTTCTTAAGAGCAACCTACCCATAGTAAATGTAAAAGTAACATTGTAGTCCATCCACTTTTGAATAGGTCTTAGCAAGTAGAAGCAAGTGGAAAATAATCGTGAAATCGCATATTGGTCAGCTGATAGGGGAATCGTGTACAAACTGAGATAAAATTGTACCAAACACCGACCCTAGCCTATATCTCCGATGCGGGTGCGTAACGACTGCAAAATCAATGACAATGTATTCATCTTTCCTACTTAATACTATAAGTAAATGCTTATCAAAAAAGTATGTAATATTCTTATCATTGATTATTTTATTCAAATATTTAATTTAAGGGATGCGTGTAACTAAATTTTTTTCAATAAAATTTATAATTAATTTCTTTGTTATACGACGAGTTAAAACCCTATTTCTTTAAATCTCTTTGTCTTTTTTTAATTAATTAAAGATGTTATAGTGAATCTAGTCTAATCTAATTTTTAAGCAAGTTCTTATTAATGTAATCAAATGTATTTAATGTACCATTTCTGTTTTTTTAACAGTAATTAAAGTAGTTTAATTTGAAAATATTGTATGCAAAACACTCCTGCACTCCAAACACACATTAATGATTAAAAAATGATACCTAATTAAGACAATGAAACAAACTTGAAATGCGTTTTAACAGTAGTATGACTTCATATAAGGAAGAGATGGGTTAAACAAAAGCAACGCGATCACATTCTTCAAAATTGAATAAATGTAAAATATTATTTCATTCCTAAAAGATTTAATGAGTCTGCGTTCAGTACAATGTTCCCGTATGCGGGTAAGCGTTTGCCCGCAGCAGATAAATTGTGTACCGAATTGTTGAACGTAATTAATGCACCGACTGCGGGCCTCGAGATAATGCCCATCGGCACCCACTTGATGTGTCTCATGGACACATTTCTGTGACCAAAGCAGGAAAATAGTGTTTAAAAATATTCGCTTTAAAGTTCGTATTTAGTTTATTCATTTGTTAGTCATTTAGATGTAAGCCCTACTCCTGAGAATAAAATCAAATAAAGCACTATTTAGCACATTCTACAATTTATCAAAATAACATTATTTATGTAATATAAGATATTACAGTATTGAAAGATTAAAAGAAACCTGCTTATTTATTATTGCTTAAATATAACCTAAAAAACCCAACTTGGTGCCTGAAGGCCTACAGCACAATACACATTTATTTAAACTAAAGATTATAAAATAAAATCCATACAAAAACGAATAAAAATAAATTCAACGAACAGAGAGGAAAATAAACGTATACCTTATTAATATATACACGATCTATATATTTTATTACCATAACAAAATCCGATATATAGCTTAAACTAATAACAAACAGTACTAGATATATAAATACGACTTAAGATAAGCGTATTCCCCTTAACAAGAAAACAGCTAGATTTATTAAAGTGTTACTTATTTGCGGATTGTTTTTGACTCCGCGCCCAAGTATAATCGATCTGTCATACGCAACAGCCGCAAACTGAGTAAAACCAATCACGCTAATGAATACAGGTGTAACTGATTGTGGAGATATTGATAGGACTGCATTGAGTCAAGTTGAATTAGTTTTCTTTGTACAATTCATAGAAAAACAAGATGGCTATGGTAACATGTACATGGGTAGGTACATTTTAAAAAACATCCATCTCAATCATTAAAAATATAAAACATACTCGTTAATATTCAAGTTAGGCCTAACCAAAAGAAAAATAGATTTACGCCCAAACCCAATAACCTATCTCAATCCATTTCTGACCAACTCAGATGACCATCTTAATCCAAATGTTGTAAAAAGTGTGCCAATTATTAATCGACTGATTGTAATAGCCATCTGTCGATAAAGCTATCCATGGTTGGTCGGATCGGTATCTGTGGATAGACCTTTGTATGAAAATGATAGTTCAACTGTGCCAATATCCTATCTTAATTTTTTTAATGTCGCCAAAAATGTACGGTCTTAGGGTAGTGTAGGGTTTGGTTATTCGTTTGCAGATAGGAGATCGATCGACTGTCACGGTCTGACAATTTCGGATTGTCTTCTATTTGAGATTGTGGATACATTATTGGGTTTCGGCGATAGTAAGCTAGCATATCAACTACTACTAAAACTTAAAAAATTAAAAAACCATGACTCTTTAAAAGTTTCTTAAACAATTTATAATTATATCTTTAAATGTTTGCAGTTGTATGTTAAAACTATGTTATTAAACGCTGTACATTTTTAATAATAAATTTCACACAAATTATACAACTTCTTAATTTATAATTAAAAAGCAAAATCGTTGTTTTCGATCTATGCGTGGTATAATGGGCCTGTCAAACACACTCTCTCACAAACTTTGATTAAATGCCAGATGATAATTTGCCGTGGGAACCGGCAGGTGTGTTTTTAGAAATATACGGTTTGATATAAATACATCTAGCTTTTGATATTAACTTAGGGCTTTCAGAACGTAAAAGGTACTACGGGTTGCGTATTTATGGCTTAACGTCAAAATATTGGCGTATATCACTCACTCTTTGTCGTTTGTTTGCAATATTAAAACAGAGACATTTCATAAGTAAAGGGTATTTCAACAAGAAGTTTGTTTTTCAATTGTGGCAACACCGAGAACGTGATAGTTTTGACATTTAGTTTTTGGCGGTTATTAGGTAGGTATTCGAGTAGGTGCTTTGATTGTGTGATTTAACACCACTGGATTATTTTTTGTGGGGCTATGTTAAAGACAGAGTCTATACGGAGCCAATCGAATCGATTGCAGCCTTAAAACTCAAAATCCGTGATGTCATTAACGAAATAGACCCTCCATTTTGCCAAAAAGTGATTAAAAATTTTGATGAAAGAATCAACATCTGTCAGCGTGGTCGTGGTGGACATTTGCCAGATATCATTTTTCTTTCATAATTGCCAAACTTTTCTCTTTGTAATACAATAAAAATTTTATTCATTTTCCTCTAAATTCTTTGTTTTATTTTGTTTTAGAAAACAAAGTTCTTGTTGAAAAACCCTTTATAAGCGAGCTTAGTTAATATGTATTTCAACTGAAATGGAAAACTCAAAATATAGCTTCTATCATAAGTTGGTTGCGTTTTCTCAGAGACGTTTTTTAATAAATGTAATCCTTTTGAGGGGGCGACTCTTACGCGGCTGTCAACCACAGAATCGGTAAATAAACTGCTTAAATATGGTGCAGAATCACTGCTTCCTGTAAATATTTTTTCCGAATAAATAATTTTGGTCTATGTTTGGATGGCCTAATACAAATTGTTATGAATTTTTAAAATGAATTTTTTTTTTATTAATTATTATTAACAGACAGAATCTGCAGATATACAAGATTTTATAAAATTGTGAAGGCCACTTTTATTGTTCCTCTGTATTGATTGCACTTTTATAGTATAGGCATCAGCCAAATATCGTCTCATTTTATATACAATAAATTTTCCATTAATTTTGTTATTGCTAAATATCAACGTCAATTGCGCCTTCTAAACATCAGTAATATGTTTTGTCTCGTTTTATTCTCTCTAGAGTCTAGATTCTAAAGTAACCAATTCCTTTGAATGCAAAGGATTTGGAAATTAAAATTAAAATAAATTATATTCCTGGAAGCGAATCTATAAAAAGAAATAATATTTGACGATATACAGTTGAATATTTCGTAATCACCACGCTGTAAGACTTAAATAAATAATTATCATATAAAAATGATTGCAAACAAAATGGCTATCAGCAAGTGTACCTCATTTTATAAATTTTTAATTAGTTCATATGACCAAGGAATAAAATAAACAAACATGACGTAACCCTGATACATTCCAGGCCCTAAGGCAATCCTGTCAACAACACTTATATGAAAGCGAATTGATTCGTTTGATTTCTTTACTTTGGATAATTTGAATTCGGTTTTGGTAAGAAGCATGTACATAAATGGTAGGGTATAAATGAATTGCAAATATAATGCTTTAAATATTTAACGCCTAGAACCAAATACCTAAACAAATAAGCCGTCTATATTCTGTAAACACAATGCCTTTAATTGGATAATGATGCTTAAGGCTTTTGGTTTACTAATTTTAACAAGTTAACTGCAATATACGAATGATAGAGCTTAACATTTTTTGAAAAACCGGCAACGCACCAGCAGAGGTAAAGTGTCCATGGGCGGCGGTATCACTTAACATGGGTTAGCATCCCGCCCGGTTGCCTAATCGGATTTTAACAAGGCTTTATGATTCAAAATAAGATTTTTTAAATTTATTGTAATGTCGTGTTTTGTTTGCTAAAAATTATTTTATAAATAAACAGGCTTTGAAAAAGCTATAGCTGTGTTATTATTTACTGTTGGCCCCTCATAATAACCCTTTTGTAGATATTAGATATATTTAAAGAAATTCGATAAATAGGATGATGGGATCTGAAATCTGAGGGTCTATTGAATTTGGATGGCCCTTAAGGTTATTTGTTCTTTATATATCTGTTTTTTGGTATTAATGGAAACACTGGAAGTGTTGCTGAGGTCGTAGATTCGAGGAACACCTCGAACTTATGTTCGATTGGTTATGTTTATACATAACCATAGCAACACATAAGCATAACAACGGACTTTCAGTCTATGTGCAAATTTAACACTCGCTCGTATGGCGAAGAAAAATATCGTGATCAAACCGGCATATCTGTCATGAAGGATTTCCTAAGTCGAATTGGTTTGGAAATACTCCAGGGGGCCGCTCTTTCCACATAGTGGTGGTGCGGGCCAAAACTCATAATTACCATATAAAGTATAAAGTATTAAGAATACCGATTTCTGAATTTTGGTTACTATAATATATAGTACCTTATCTACGACTATCTTGTTCAGGTGAGAGCTTTTCAAGTACCCAAGTAAGTTCTTGGTAGACCATAGTTTTTATATAATTCTGAACTTGTATCACTGTATACGTAGAAAATAATACCCCTTATCTTAGATTTAATAATATAAAAAATCGGTGCCATCTGCCGCCCTGTTTTATAATAGACAGGACTGTTTCAGTATTGGCTTTGGGGCAGCCAACTGTCGCCGCACTTATAGGACCATATATTAAGAATATTCGGGATTATTCTGACTTTTAAACCTTCATAGAAGAAATATATTTTATGAAATAAATTATATTTCTGGGGAATTTCGTTGGACGCGTCTAAAACAATTTGACGTTCGTAATCCTACACTATTTATTCCAATAAGACCTAATGTTATAGATAAAATTTATAAACCATCCTATCATAAATATTAAAAGTTTTAGCAATTGTTGTAATTATTATTACTCAACTTAAAATTTATTATTATATTCTTGGTTTTAACATGATTAATATATATAAATTGAAGGGCATTTATTTATATTATTTATGTACAGGTATAATATATTAATAGTATTATTTTGAGTAATATAGTATTTAACACACTCTCCCACACACACCCATACACCCTCTCACCTTACTCACAGGCAGAACACTTGAACACTCCACACCATAATATAATTTCTTGTTAAGTAGATTGTAAATTATAACATATAAGTCATGTTCTTGATGCTAGAGTTTATGATGAAATGTATATATGATGAAATACAGGTTCACACCTAGTTCAGCGTCAGATAAACCTGACTAATTTTTTTCATATAACTAGCGCAATTAGATATAGGTTTTTCCTGTAAACTTGAAATAAATTATTATTATTATAATTATTATTTCTGAAAATATATTCTTGACTATGGTTTCTGGTGGTAAGAATCTCGTATATTTCTACCAAAGTTGTGTTGAGTGAAGTTCGTACTACTAAGTCGACATCCTCTAAACTTAAATTTTATATTCGTCCTATTCGCATTAATATAGAAAAGATTTGAGGCTCCAGCTGCTGCTATAGACTGCCTTTAAGCATAATCGATAAGTACACTCACTCAAAATTTGCTAATATACGAAGATAAATGCTAAATTAATTATGTAAAAGGGATATTTTTATGCATATAATGGAGGCTCTTATAAACTATGTATAAGTAAAATATTGTTAAAAGACTTCCCTTCTGGCAGTTTGAGTGTCCATGGGCACTTAATACCATGTTTGGAAAATGAAAATCGGCTTTACGTAGAAAGTTGCCAATACTTTTCTTGTTTTTCGAAGTAATCTCTGTACCTCTCTGGAACCAAGATGAAAAGTATGTGAAGAGGGACTTTATATAATTCTGATAGTATATGTTGCTTGTGAAGTGCTTTGGTACCTGTGAGTAAAGTAAAACAAATAAGTAATTTAGAATAAATATTATTAATATTATTTTGAAGATGATGATGTCTTCTGTGATAACTTTTCTCTTTTGTCAATAGATTCCATAGCATACTCGATATAGGAATTTTTGTTAGTATTTTTTTCATACCTTGGGTTACATTTAATAAATACGTTAAATAAATAAATACATTATCGAAGTTTTCATACGAATCCCTAACTCTCTAGATAATATTACTGTGGATGCATAAAGAATATTTCAAAATGCAAAATTTCAAGTTTATTTCAGAAATAGTTCGTACTATGCTTGCATACGTTCCTCTAATTCTAAAGACCAATTTTAGAGTAATTAAAAATCGCGCAAATGTATGTAATTACAGTAAAAATGTATACAACACATAAATCTGGTAGCAGGTGGGTCGCGGGCGGTACGGGCGTTCAACAAACACAAACGGACAAAACAAACATTGGTATATCAGGATTGTTCCGGCTTAGGATTTAAAACAATTAGCGAATTTCCTAATTAAATATGATTTAATATTTTAATACTAATACTTCTCGCTTTTTTGCGTGAAACTCGTTTAACCCAAACTTTGGGATTCATTTTGAACTTAGCCACTATTCGATCAATAACTATAAAATATATTAGTCAAGATTTTTTATTCTAACCTAGCAGACTCGGCCAAGCGGTGCTGTGGCTTTTTGTTATATTACATAGTAGTAAACTATTCAAGGGAAACGGTAGAAGAACTTATGTGAAAGGTAGCTTTTGTGAAACGTTGGTACTTTTAACACAGCGCCATCTGTTAGAATTGTATATTGTTATAAATAATAAACAAATATTTGCAATAAAATAAAATTGCGACTATAATTAAAGATCTAAGCTATCCTATCTCTTAAGTTGGACCAGACTGCTCACGGTGTGCCAATTTAATTTAAAATCGGTTAAGTAGTTTAGAAGTCCATCGCGGACAAACATCATGACAGGAGGACATGGATAATAACACAGATAATACAATACTAGGAACATAACAACCAGAGACAACCTATGATTCATAATCGTTTCACAGCCCAAAACTATATATGTATATATATTTTCATGGCAAGAGCCTTACAATACATATTCCTTCATAAAACTATTTCATATAAAAACACACCTGTTGCGGCAAGATAACATCTCGAGGAGACCAGATGCTGTTTCCCAGGGGCTATGCAAATATAAGACCCTCATAGGGGCTGACAGGCACAGAGAAATATATCTTTTACTGAAACGAGATAAAGGGAAAAATTGTTTAAAGCATTTCAGCCTTTGAGGTTTCGTTATTTTTAATTGAAAATACGTAGACGATGTAATAATGTGAGAATTTCAGCAAACGTCATGGTGTTAGTACTTTGTGTTTTAAAAGAGGGTATTTCACAAAAACATAGTTTTCTTTTTTGGATCACACGAGTTTTATTAGAATTTTCTATTCTGTTTTCAGTTTTATTTTCCAAATAAAATGTGACCTTAAGATTATTTCAACAATTCTATAAATTCTGCGGTCGCTAAGATGTTAAGAATATTGATTACATTTGTATCGAGTTGGTGAAGAATGCTTAACAAAAGTATTTCGTTAAACTTATTTTTAATTTATTTATCGCCCATGTTTTAATCTTAAATTAATACTGGTAACGATATTTGTTGTAAACCAAATATGAATAAGTATATATGTGTTAAATGAATTTAAAACTTTGACAGAAAACTCGCTACGGCGTAGGGCGTATTGTCCTACGTTGCTACGCGACCTCAACTGAGTCGTAGAACTGACTTGACTATAACTACACTTTTTATACTATAACTAACTGTATATACAACAGGTATAATGAATTCTTATTATTTTTTCATATATTTTATAATTAATAAAAGTATATTTCTCAGGGTTACATTCTTAAAACCATTTTGTTACAATAGAATTAATCAAACTGCATTAAAAGTTAATTAAATATTCCACTCGATCTTAGAAACAAGTATAAAGCAAAGAACTTTCAATTTACTAACCAAACGGGCGTTAACTTAAATTAGTCATACATCGCGTAAGTCGCGCTTAAGTTTTTCAATCAGCGCAGTGAGGCAGTAATGTAAGCGGTGACAAACAATTGTAACGTTATGCCGCCTGCGGGTGTCAGGTGTGGACGACGGCGCTGGGTTTGGCAAATTTTAATGAATGTTTGCTCTGATATAGCTGCTCTGGATGTGACACGATCTGATTACGACATTAACGTGGCTGGTTACTTTGTCTTCAATGAGGCGAAGCGTTAATAAATATATTTGCTAATACCTTTTTATCTGACTGATATATAATTATCGTGGTATTCTTTTGTTTTTATTCAGGAAACGTTGTACTAATTTATGATCAAAATATTTTTACTTTCTTGTTGCATCATACTCCTCCAATAACGGCCGGCAACTCACTCACTGACATGGGAGTCCATACGCTGAAGCGGCTGCGTTTTTTAGCCTCTCCATATTAATAAAAATAATTAAAATTATAAAATACTAACGAATAATTTGTTTAAAATCGTTCTCGTTAATTGACATTGTTAACGCTAAGAAACGTATATTTCTAGCCAAATTAACAATTTTATGTATCCGATATGCCTCCTCCAGTTTCTATAACTCACTGTGTGCCACCATGTGCTACCGACTGGCGTGTTATATGGATTTTCATTTAGGAAATCGTATAATATTATAGCGTTTAGCTGCCGCTAATGTGAATTTTTATGCTTAATTTTTTAAATTGCCGTCCGATGAAACATGAGTATTCGACTTGTGTTATTATTAAAATTTTGCTTTTAGATTAAATTCAATAGTTTTAGGAATAGAACAAAATTTGCGGATAAAAGGTTATTTATCAAAAATGCGGTAGACTCGATCACACAATTCTTAAACTAATATATTCATACCATGGGGTTTAAGGGCACGGCGGTAGTTTTAATTTGGCGCCTGGTAGATATTATCGGTGACCCCAGACCTAGTGCTATCGCTCAACGAATAAGTACCGCAATAGCGTGAAAACGCTTCAAGCAATAAAAGTAATCTGCCATAGGGACCAAACTTTTTTTATTTATAATTACATAATCTCGTACAAACAATATTTTCACTCATTAAGGGTCTGTTTCACAATGTCCGGATAAGTTCCAAATAAGCTACTTTTGGTAGGATAAACACTACTGTCAGATAGCTTGAAATTTTTTCGAAACTTAATATTTATAAATAACTATATTGCATAGCTATTTGTTACTTTATCATATACATTGTGAAACAGACCCTTAGTATAAATATTTTTATTATAGGAGTAAATATTTAATAATGAATAGATAATTGTGATGAACTCCTAATACAAACATTAATTTGGTCACCCGTTGGCCTAGTATTAAATAAATAATTTTGAAAATCGGAATTTTCTGTTTCACAGTCGGTGAAATCTGTATCTTGGCTACAGGCGCACAGTTTGGTCCAGATAGCACGTGCGGGCCATATGGCGTTCACTATTTATACATCATTACATTGCTACGTTTCAATCATATTACTGTTTTGATATGAACTAGGTGACCATGTCTGTACGTACTTGACCTATACTGAAGGTAGACACCTCTCTGCAGCTTTGTCTATGGATAGACCTATGTGGTAACAGACCTGATTAAGGAAATAATAGCTGCAGCACAGTTCAGGATTGGCGGGATTTGGAGGCCTTTGCCAAAAAAAGCGCACACAGATACCTAGAAAATAATATAGTTATAGAATAAAATAATTTATTCCAATGTATCTGAAATCAAATAGTTCATTTCATATTCAAATAAACTATCGGGGCAAAGATGGTGTTCGACTGTACGATCTCTTTGTTGAGATTAGCCACGCCACTTAACCAAATCTCCTCTTGGTATAGAAGCTAGAATTACTGTACAAAAAATATGCTGTTCCAAAAATCGATTCGAATATAATAACGTGGCATGTATAACAATTTATTAAAAAGTTGCAATTAGTTGCAAAACCTTTACTACCGTCATAAATTACACAATACTCTTGTTTTTTTATAAATCCGTAAATCGTGTAGTCTTCTGTGTTTGTAATTAAAATCGTATGTGAAGATCGTTTTGATGAAATTTTTGTGTGCGATCAAGAATGGCTTAGATTTATAATTAGATATTTTCGATTAAAGACGTGTGTACACAATAGAGGGTTGGTCGTCTTTTGGGTCCGCTAGTATTTTATATGATAATTCGTTTCAATTGTAACTGTTGTATTAATCATATAAAAATGATGATGCTTTAAAAGTAATTTTATATCTGTCTATATGATTGATATGTGAATTAAATAAATGGAAAGTATTTCCGCTGACGTATCAAATAGAACGATGGAAAACGCAAACAATATTAGTGTGTCTGTGCAATATCACGTCAAAACAGCCTGCTTCTTGTCACTCCGGTTTCTTTCAGTGTGGGTGCAACTGTATAAATTATAATAGTTTACCATTTCCAATAGGGTTGCCACACGTAATATATAGTAATTTGACCACGGAGGACATTAACATATTTCTTTTATATAGCGTACTGATAAAACCTTAAAATAATGACGAAGTTAGTAGTAATAAATGTAATTATTACTACTTCGCCATTATATTCGCCCGAATACTGAAATGATCCTAATCCTTGGGATGGATCCAATTCACACAATTTGTGTGACTCAAAACTTATTATTCAAAAGAGTGGCGGAAAGTTTCTTGCCAGTTCTTCTTGTCCGCTCTACGCCCTTGACTTGCGAACTGGTAGTAAATGTAATTTTTTTTTTGACGTTCATAAGTACTTGTTTACTTATATGAATAGAGATATTTTGAGTTTTAGTTTATAAATAAGAACGATATAATATTAAAATCGAAGGTATTAAAATACAATACATATTTCAAATTGTTAAATATTCATTTGAATAATTTTTTGTTCAACACATGATTTAATGAAAACGATTTCATGACAGCCCCTTTTTCGTTGACGATATGCATTAGGTGAATTGCTGAATTTATTTTATATTGAAAGAGGTAGTGTTAACAAATGTAACATTTAAAAAGCTTAAATATATTTTAGAATTGTACATTTTACATGTTTCCTGTTTAGTGGTAAGATTTATTTTAGGGCGCTGTAATTAATATACGGCAAGTTGTAAGTAAGATTTTTTCAATCATAATTTTAAAAAATCTAATTTATTAGATTGGATTTTAAAGATATGAAAATAATTATATAATCTATAGCAAAAGATCAGCTAAAAACTGTCATAATGTTTATTTACATGTCTGAGAAAAATTTTTATCCTAAAAAAGCTTTCATTAATTACAAAGAAACAAATGAACCTTTTTAAACATTCTTGTACTCGTCAATCTCCTAAAAGCTGTGTACAGATTTATTGAATCTCATTTTCTATAACCCCAGGGCGGTGGGGTTCAGGGGGTATCGGGGGTACAAATTTCCTCGTTAGCGCAGGTGTTGGCGCCAGGTGGCTAGAGTTTTTACTTTTGCACGTAATTGAACTATTTGCAAGTTTTCTATTGATTCTCCAGCTTTTCATACGAAAATGTTATGAATTCAGAGAAAATACAGAGGTTTATTAGCAGTTTTACTATTAATTAAATCACCATCGTTATTACTATCGATCTGATGGCCGTGTATTGTAATACATACTACATACCATAAATAAATCATTACAAAAATATGCAATTAATTAAACTTTAATACGTGTTTGACGTTCAATAATTATGATAATTTAATTACCTTACATAATATATTGTAAGGCATATATGTATATACATTAGGCATGTGTGATATATCTGTACACTCTTGCGGGCAAATGGTTGGCGTCACTTAAGACGCAACCCAGCTGGTCGATGAGAAAGAACATTACTCCATACTGAAATAACTCATGTGATTCTTGTCGTAGATATTATTCTGGAAATGAATTTAATACCTTAGAAATATTCCCTAATATATTCCTGGCAACAAACAAATTATATGAAAATTAATTGCTGTTAATTTTTCTCGCTAAAACTCGAGAACTGTTGGACCTGTTTGCCTACATATTGAAATATGTGTGGATGTTTAGGGTAGGTATAAACGGTCGAAAACATAAACAGTAAGTAAAAAAAATAAGAAAAACGGCAATTGAATTTACTCAATTCATTGTCTTTTTAGAAAAAAAAAATTGTCATAGGGTTGTCTTTTATTTATAGATCCTTACAGAAATTTGTGTTTCATAACTGTAGTATGAGGGTCGATCTGTCTGGTCTGTTTTAAAAATATTGTAATAAGTTTTGGCACAAATACATGTAGGTGATAGTTCACCGGGTCTAGATTAATAATAATTAAGACATGCAGTCTTATGCCTATTTACATTCTGTGTGCTTCTTGTTACAAAAAATAAATTATAATTAATTATTTAAAGATTGTTTTAGGAAGGTAAATGTTTCTGCTAATCCATGCAATTTCTTTATGAATTTATATACACTCAAATTAAATATATACAGCATTATATATTGTGTATATTAAGACTATATAGCTTTTTGTGATTCTGTCTCAAACACTAATGCTATCAATCTGATTCTTTTCTATTTAATAATTAAATTACTTTGGCTGGGACAATAATTCCATACAATAAAGCATGAATTATATATATATATATATATATATATATATATACAACAATGACGCAGATTACGTAAATGTCAAAGGTTTTGGGTTAGGAGACATCAGAGGCATTATCGTATTATTAAAAAATTTGGTTAAAATATCGCCCCATGCATGAAGAAATTAACCGACAAAAAATAATGTATAAGGTAATACTCATATATAATATATATTTTTTAAATGTTTTAATATAAAATTATGCCAACTACGAATGGTTCCTTATAATACTTACAAATAAATAAATGTATACGCCACCATTTCTTTACGTTATTGACAAATAAAACTACAGTTAATGTTTGTACGCGCATCGTACAATCGTCCTAATTAAATAAATTTATTTTGTAGCTAAGTTGTTGGTTTTACCCGTAATACACCAATTCGAAAACTATTTTCATTATACAGGTTTGCAATGCAGGAATATTTGAATGAAAAAGTATATAATTGAAAGCGTATTAAACAGCTGTGTTTACGCGAGTTATAAATGTACGCCACGTGCGCACCTGCGACGCGCATCTGTGTACACTAACCGACACCGCATAAAGAGGTTATGTGTTGGTAGAACAAATTACCTAAATTTCTTGAAATTCCCAAAGACACGTCAAACTTTAACTACAGATGTTACAAGTCTATATTAGTTTTATAACGATACTCAATATAGCAAAACAATGTCTTTGAAGTACATATTTAATTATTTGGGTTCAAGCCTTATTCATCAGCGTACGACCCATAGTTTATCCGCACCACGAAACCAAAGAAGTACCTAGTTCTTTCTGAAAACTACCGAGTAATGGAAATGGTTGCTAGTAGACATCTTCCGAAGGAAATACGACTATCAAGTATTAAAAGAATCAGCTTACTTCTCAAAGACCGGCAACACAACCATCTTCAATAATAAAATTAAGATTCTTTTGCTATTTACATATTTGTATTTTATTCATAATCTTGCCCACTCAGGTAATTTTTTCATATATTCAAAGTACATTTTATTTTTCTTTCAGATGGAAGCCAAAGTAAAAGAAGAGGTACCAGATAAGGACTACCAGCCTACAACTACTGAGAGGCGAAAATGTAAGTAAAATATTGATATTTATTTTTACCAATACATGGTTTCCAGGGTTAGTCTCGACTTCAGGATGAAGATGGTATGTTCACCTAAGCAAGTTTATTAAAAACTCAAGGGTTGGTCGTACAAAGTCGTTCATTAATCATTTGATAGTTAATATTGAGAAAATTGACACAGATCTCGTGTTTGCATGGATTTGTTACAGTATTCATTATAGAAAAAGATGGGAAATAATACTTGATTATACGTGCATAATAACTTTTATACTAACTACTGAAATTATCGTGATATGTTCCTTTTTTATTATCCTTTTCATTATCTACATATAGTTTAGTATTTTTTAGAGGACGCAATTTTAATTATGGAACGTGTGAGGGGGTCTAATACAAGCTTAAACCCAAGTTTTTGGGTATCTGCTGCCTTGTCTCTCGGCCGCCATCTTGGAAAAAGGGGAGAAACCACGTTTTTGGTTATATCTCCTAAACTATCAATCGTACAAAAAAGTTTTAAAGACATATTTTGTTGCCTACTATTATGTATGTGTAATATATTTTAATTGCTTCTTCATTCTTTATGCCTATGTAATTGTGTATCTTATATAAATAGTTTTGCATTTCTTCCGCTCACCTTATTTTTGTTTTCTTCATCACAGTGGTAAACTGGAAGAGACCGTTCAAAAGCAATTACAGATTCTTTTAGATTTAGTTTAACATAAAGAAATCTAACTCATATATAGGAACATCGACTTAAGAATTAGAGTTGAGTGCGTTCTTGACGGTTCCACTTATTCTATTGTAGTAGGTAAGTTTGGTGTGAGTTAGTAAAAGCTCAATCATAATTTCCAATGCCGATCTAGATTTCTAGATATATCCTAAATAGAATAATGTATTAGCTGTTGGGTGGGTAGCTAGGCTCTGTGGGAACAGACACAACTGCGCCCGATAATAATCTAACTGCGATGGTGCGAGGCACGGACTGGAAGTACAATGAGATACAAAACTAGAAAAGACGCGATCTTATAAATTAGTAACATTTTTAATGAATCATGTGATTTTTGCTAACTATTATACTTTTACTGAATTATATATTTTTTAGATTTAACGTTGCCATTGATGTAGGTTTTGTTGTAATCATAATTTTCAGTCATTGCCTTCTAATGATAAATGCAAAAAATATGTTTAAGTCATATAACCATAGGAGAGACGAAATTGTGATGATGGCGGAGGAAAAAAATTGTGAAATACCTTGAAGGAGGCTTTTACCATACATATACTTATTGTTAATGTATTTATTTCGAATTCCAACAAAATCAACGATCATGTCATTTAAAAACATCGTTTTCATATCTAGGCACTTAAGTAATGTTTCCGTGTAAATAAACCATTTATACAAAGAGCAGGGTTTGATAAAATGTTCAAATTGTGAGCATTTCATTTATTCGATGTTGTTCGATCAATAATTCATGCTTTTAGAACGATTTCTTCCTCTAACTTTAGAAATTCCAGTTATATTTTATTTGTGTGCAAATAAATCTGTTTCTTTAAAACGAAGATATATACGTTGTATAATACTCTATTCGTATTCACTTCAAGATAATAATAATAATACACAGAGGTCGTAGTAACAGCAACTTAGAACAGAGTTGGGCCCATTTTGGGAATAACAATTAATGGCATTCTGTTTTCTAAATCCTATATTACAATGTACATTAATAATTAAAATATTTTAATAGCAGCAGTAATATCAGGAAATACTGAAATATTTCCGAACTAATTCGACTTAGGGTCCTTCAATAAAAGAGCGTACTTAAAAGGCCGGCAACGCACTCGCGAGCCCTCTGGCATTGAGAGTGTCTGTGGGCGGCAGTATCACTTAACATCAGGTGAGCCTCCTGCCCCTGTTCTTTAAAAAAAAATGGTTTTAGCACTTCATAACTGTCTTCTGAATCTAGTAAAAAAACAGGTTAGGTTAGATGCTGCGCTGGATGGGGCTACTCGGAAGTTGTGCTATCAGTAGCTTAAGAGAAACCGTACAGCCCGTCCATAGCGAGCAGATAAGGCTGTTGGTCCATTGCACCTAACAGAGCGGCCCCCACACTCCCCACGTTACTTTAACACCTTGCCCCAGGGGTCTGTAAATTGATCACCCAACAATAAATATTAAAAAAAAAAGTTTTATCAGCATTTATTATTAGGGGCCTTTTAAGTATTAAGTCACTAGGGAGGAGGGGTCGTTGATTTCTTATTTGGTGATGACGTAAACAGTAAGTAATTATTTACTGTTTTACATATATTACCCACACATTGTCTATGCTTGAAAATGTAACGCATTTTCGAGGATTCCGACAAAAAATTAATACGTTTATGTACTATTATTTTTGAGAGCTTTCCATATTTTTGCTGACAAGGGAGTGGAAGGGGATAAATTGCTTGCTTACGTTATAATTAAACGGCCTCTTAGATGTTTAAAATTACTGAACTAATAATCAATCCCTTAGTTCTACCTGTATACGTCGACTTTGTTTTACAGGCGTTAACTGCTAACTTATCTTCCATCAATTATTATACTCGGAAACATCTGAAATTAATTTCAAGAATCCTTTTCTAAGATCATATATTTTTATAGTTGTAGGTCAGACCATATATACCTCCATTTAAATAAACATTTGGTTATGACAAAGTAAATGATTTTGTACTGTACACATCTGAAACAGACGCGCAAAAATGTACCGTAAATAAATTATTGTACCCGCCTGTCACACACAGATTATAATTTATTAAATGTTGCTCTTTGACCGCGCACTTAAGATACAATGTAGTTTACTTAAACGAGTAAATGCTAAGAATTATTTCTAGTTAATGTAACATTTAGGATAAATATTCTGAAATTATATTATTCGTAAATATAGAGTATTGAGTATATTCTTATATTCGTAATAATTATAATTTATTATTATAAAACTAAAATAAATAAAAAATTGTGCCTGTGGCAGTGTACCTTTGATCGGGTGAGCGATACAATCAGCTCAGGTCATAGGTACTATGAGGCACTAATCCAAGTATTCTACGGTTAAAAATATGCTTAAATAATATAAAATATTCACTATACACTTAAGATGTATACCCAGTACCAGTTCAATATGTATTATAATAAACTTCACAAAATACCAATATGTGGAACCAGCTGCTGAATTTCTTATCCTTCAAGAAAATAGTACCAATTATTAAAAGTTCGGCTCTCTCTATCCGGTGATTCTTAAAGGACCATATGGGTTATATGATTGAAAAAATCTAATTCAAACAACATATACATTAATGTAGTAGTAACAAACTAATGCACAAACATAAATATTTTGTGCTTTAGTTTGTTATATTAAAGTTAAATTAGGTCAAAATAATACCTTATTTCTTGCCTACCTAATGTTATTTAATAATTTTTTTCTTTACTCACTATAGTTGCCTGGAAGAGATCGCTCGAAAGCAATAAGGCCGCCCGTTACTGTCCTTTTCATTTAACTATGTTCAATTTTTATATTGTAAACGAAGTGTTCAAAAACTAAATACCTTTTCTAGCACAGCATAGGAATGTCTTTCTAACTGAAATGTATAATCTATGTAAATAAACTATTCTGATAATTACAATTCTTAGAATGACACATGACAAGTGAAAGGTACAATCATAGCTCGTTGATAATCGATGAGGGGTTTCGAAGAGCAAACACCATGAATTATCTAGCGTGGGAAAGCGCGCCTGCTCTAAAGGTCTTCGCACACGGCCGTGCCGGGAACACTGTCTGGGGGATTTATTTGAGCCTACTGACTTAGGTTATAAAAGATTCACCAGCCTGGAATGATTAATTCCTTATAAACAAGATATTACTGAACTTATTTTTGATATCATGTATCAGTTATATGGTATATATTAAATGATAATACTTCTCGTTTTTTTTGAATCATCATTGGAATTTTGACTGTACATCATTAACTACATTTTAATAATGGAGAATCTAAGACGACTCATTTACTATAGTACTACTCAAAGTCGTCAATAAAAATTGTATCTGATGGTAGACTTAGGGTCTGTTTCACAATGTCCGGAGAAGTTCTAAATAAGCTATTATTGGTAGGATAAACACTATTGTTGCGTTTCACGACTGTCAGGTGGCGCAAAATTTCTTCGGATCTTTTATCTTCCGAATAATTTGTGTTGCATAGCCATTTGGTACTTTATCCAGAAAACATGACAGTGAAACAGACCCTAAAAATAATAATTAATAAGGTTGAGAAATTTACTTAACCAATACTAACTATACTTAAATTACTAAATAGCCTAAGTTCTAAAGTACTTTAATTAAAGTCTACAAATACACAGCTGATTATATTTATTATTTATATATCTACTACAGAATTTAGTGTTTATTTGCTACGCTGATGAAGTTCTACGGGCCGCTACGTTATAACGTAGCGCTATGAAGTTCTACGTACATATTTCAAACCACGAACAGTAAGCTAAGTTCACGTGCAAAGGGTCTACGCTGTCATTAATATTGTTATACGTCACAATATTGAATATATTTCAAATTAATTATTGTTTGGAAACCAAAAGGTCTTAATGACTTATAAACGAACAATGGGCCCCAAATATATATTTAATGTTTTAGTTAACTTATATCAGACTTTAGAATATTTTACTTGATTCCAGATATTATTTAAAGAATATAAGTAAATCTATGTTTATTTAATGGCCTCTTTGGCATAAATATTAAACCAAGTCCTAGCGATATTTTTCATAAACCATAATCGACAGTTCGTATAAGTAGTGAGCATTTAGTATGAATAGTTAAACACGTCGGCGATACAAATTATTGTACTTATGACTCGTGTCCTACAATTTTACTTTGCATATTTTATTGTTTACCCTTCAATTTCCTGTTATTTTTTTTGAAGAAAACGATATCGATAGTGTCAGTGTATATGAGCATTAAAAACACAATCTTTTCAAGGAAAAGTACTTTTGGTAACATACATTATATAGTATGGGAAAGGAGGTTGAAACAATTTTAATTACTTTTGGTTTAGAATGAAAGAAATGGGCAGCGTTGGCCTAGTGGCTTCAGCGTGCGACTCTCATACCTGAGGTCGTAGGTTCGATCCCGGCCTGTGCACCAATGGACTTTCTTTCTACGTGCGCATTTATTATTTGCTCGAACGGTGAAGGAAAACATCGTGAGGAAACCGACATGTCTTAGATCCAAAAAGTCGACGACGTGTGTCAGGCACTGGAGGCTGATCACCTACCTGCCTATAAGATTTAAAAATGATCATGAAACAGATTCAGAAATCTGAGGCCAAGACCTAAAAGAGGTTGTAGCGCCACTGATTTATTTATTTTAATTGGTTTAGAATGCTTTCATAACTATATTTCTAGCTTTAAGACACTATTTACACAGATTAAACCTGATAATAAGCCCCACGTGCTACTGTGTCGAAATAACCCAAACGGTGGTTCATTAGTTATTGGCTGTGCTCCTTCCGAAAGAGTCAGGTGCGATGTGGAGCTCGAGGCTGGCGTGAGGGTATCCCGGGATCTGATCAAATATCACTTACATTTGTAAAAAATTTATATGTAAAAGACTTGTATTCTTGATTATATAAATAAACTAGCAGACTCGGCCAAGCGTTGCTGTGGCTTGGTTTTTGTTATATTACATAGAAGTAAACTATTCAAGGGAATAACGGGAAAAAAGGGAACGGTAGGAGAACTTCTGTAAAACGTTGGTACTTTTAACACAGCATGTTAGAATTGTATCAAATAATAAACAAATATCCGCAATAAAATAAAATTGCGACTATAATTAAAGATCTAAGCTATCCTATCTCTTAAGGTGGACCAGAATGCTGACGGTGTGCCAATTTAATTTAAAATCGGTTAAGTAGTTTAGTAGTCCATCGCGGACAAACATCGCGACAGGAGATTTATATATTAAGATTAAGTAACACCTTTAAAATACTATATTTCTATGATTGAATTTTAATATAATTTCACTTTATTTTAATAAAAACATATCGCTTTTATATGAGTATGCGACATACGATGCAAAATCAAAATGTCGTCAACAGTTAAGCATTGTTTTGACAGAATGATGAGTGAGCTCTCAATGTAGAGTGCCCTCTTACATGACTTATAGCGGCCGAATAACCCATAGATTATACTGGCCCATAGTTTATGATATAGACAAGTTTGTGAAGTATCTCGGGGTACCTCATTGTACGAAAGTCGTAATATTGTGAAAGGTCGTATTTCGTCCAAATAAGCACTTTTCACATTTTTTTTCTGTAGTTAAACAGTATAGCAATTTACATTTTTTATTCGCTCTTATTCTATTGTAATACGCGAGTGGTGGATATAAAGTAATACGAAAATCTTTTATTATTTAAAGCACCCGATGACCCAGGAACCGTACAGACTTAAATTGAAAGGCTGTTAGATGTGTGGTTTACTTAATTATTACGTGATATGTAATTTAAAAAAAAGATGTTTAAGGTTATATACCGTCAAAGGTATGCCTAAATCATAACATATGATTTAGGAGAATATAACCAGAGTTCCTGTTATCATTACAAAATATTTTCGTAGTAATTGCGGGATGAAAGCTGCCCGAGGTGTCTGCCACGCGCAGCCAACTCGATAACGAGTAGGGATGTGCTTTGATCTTATCGACTTTTAATGCCACCTTTAATTATCAGTTTATGTTATCAGTATTCCAGCTATTTATACTAATGTTAATATAAATATTTTAAATTAATCCCCTTTTACAAGAACTAACTTAGTACAAGACAAAATACAATTTTTATTATTTGTGGAATCACAATTCCAGAGATATACTTGCTTCTTTTAACGTTGCATATGTTTATATGTTGTATTCTATAAAAGCAGGAATTTATGTAAAAATATAAAGCTACCTCATTAACGATAGAATATAATTAGTAATATATTAAAAAAAATATGAAAATATATTAGTAATTATATTCTATCTGTTTCTTCATTCTTAGTTGTGCACGACTAAAGCGAACTAAATAGGAGGACAAATTTCTCGTCGGTTTTTTAAGTATTATAAACGCCGTGACTCTAAAACCATATAGTTCACTTTGATGATAAAAAATTTTTTGGGAAAAACCGGTTTAATGATGTTTAGCATATTTGACTTAAAAGCGAAACAAAACCCAAAATAATATAACAATTTATATTTTTCGTTATTCGTTTTTAGCAGTAATTTAAAACCACCATCTTACTATAGGACCGTAAAGTTCATATCGATATTTTACCCTATCCCACACCCCTAGTGGCAGAGGGCATGTCGGCCGCACGCGCGCCGCACTTGGCACACCACTAGCTCTACTAAACTTTTATTTATTCTGTCATCAGCAGGCTACTCGGCTTTTTCCATCAGAAACTGAAATTTGGTTCAGTTATAACTTGTTTGTGATTGATCCTAAATTGCTTTGAGACATTCAAAGGGATTATTAATGGTATTAACTGGCTTAGGTGATTTGAATGTTACCTTTTTTACTGGATTTCATTAAAAGTTTTATGAATTAGTATTTGTTATCTAACTGTGGACTCTATTATAAATTGGTTTTAAGATAGAAATAATTTAATAAAGAAGTTCATACCGAATGCATAATATTAACTGCATTATAATTCACGTTAGGTAATCATTAAATCAATTTCATCTGAAAATGTTATTTTGTTGGTACAAAACAGCTCTTTGAATACTATTATATTTAATTAGACAACTATAGTTAAAACCACCTAAATTAAATAAGTGGCAAACAAGAAATGACCGAGTCACTTATAAAAAACCTATATCGCTTAAAATACGCGTACAATTATCTGTAAATCATTTAGATCCGAAAAAACAAAAGATTTCGAAAAGTGACAACCTTTTTTTTGAACTTGTTTAAAAAGAGAACCGATAATAGAACAGATAATAAATATTTAGATTATATTGTTAATGAAATCTTAAAGCATTAGTATCAATCTAGGCTTCGAAGTGCGATAAATAATGTTTGGTTATGCGTCGGCATGCCGCGTCACATTGTGTGTTCTAAGCTTATACGCCTGCTCAATGCTAACAAGGATGCTTACTTCTTAAGGAATATATACGATTTATTAAATCGTATACATACAGGTTTTATTTTATGTTATCTTAAACTTTTTTTATAAATTATATTCATAATTTAAAAAAAGTTTAAGATAACTCACAAAAGTCCTATGCCTAACACGGAAGTCGGAATTTACAATTGTTCTTGATTTTTTTTTTGTCATTTATGAACTTTTCTTGCAGCTACAGCGTCCGGCAAGGATCGATCTCCAGACCAGGAGGAGACCAGATCGTCACCCACTCCTGGACCTCCTAGTCCACAGGTCAACGGCACAACCGGTTAGTTATACCCGCAAATATACCTAAAAGCTATTCTATATAAATAAAAAACTATAACAAGTTATTTCGAGTGGAATTTAAAAAAAACTTAAATTACTGTTTTCTTGACAGATTTCAAAAATTAAGTGTATTGCTTTATTTCGCCACAACTTAAGGCATTGAAATCCAAATCTAATGTTATATTATGTTCGGTTTTTCTAGCTGCGCTCTCATCCACCGAGTCACTTTCACCACCACTGCCTGAGGGATCAAAATCCGCCCCAGCCTTGCAACGCCTACGCAAATTTCTATCTGCCCTACACCAATTTGCAAATGACGTCAGCGCCGATACCGGAGAGAGAGTGCGGCAGTTGATATTTAATCTCGTTGTAAGTACCTATATAATAAATATTCACACAAGAGCATAATATTCAAAGTGCCTATTCAGCAATAAATTACCACCTTTCTTTCTTGTCGATAGGATAGTCAGATTCTGGGAAATGGTAAACTTTTTTGAGCTTAAATCCAAATTCTTCTTAGTAGGAAATGTAGGGTTCCGGATAGTAATTCGAAACTTTACAGCGAGTTAGTAAAACTCTAAGGTCAAAGTGATAAAGAAAATTATATTAACAATTGGTAATGCGGGTCTCTTTTGTAAATGTAACAAAATAAAATATTGCGAATACCAACAAGCAAATTTCTTAAATTTCTTTTTTTGACGTGCATAAGTGTACATTATGTTACCAACATGAATAAATGATTTTGAATTTTGAGCGCTTCTGGTTAAACCTGGCTACTTTTAAATTAATAATTCCAATTTTCACTGTGACATTTTTGTGCCTCCGCCCCATTTACTAAACAAATGATTGATTTAAATGTAAAAAAGACCGATAAACTAACCTTAAAATATTTAGTGGCGTCGGGACGTGACGACCCCATCGCCCACTGGTGAAATAACCTGTGGCAGAGGTTATTTCATCAGCGCAATCAGTCAACCCCTTCCTAGTGGGAGTGCCATACTGTTGCCTTCGGGCTTCAGCCAAATGGGCAGGCACGACCGGGGCAGTACCACTGTCTCTCAGAAAACCGGCGTCAAGTGATGCAATGGGTTCGCCTTATTGTACTCGCGTTTCGTCCGGTGAGAGAGATTCCCGGAGCCCCCCATCCCCTTCCCCCCTCCCCCAAAAAAAAAAAAATGAAGGTGCAGAAAAAAAAGAATCTACCCCAGGGGGGTACCACACGCGCCCGCGGTGGAGAATCCCCCTCTGGGCGTCAGTCACCGGGGCACTCTGCACCCGGTGGTGGACGCACAGGCTGCCCTTCGTATTCTGGGGGGGGCAATTCTGCGCTCTACAAAAATAATTGTCCTTGGGGCAAACGGAAGAATTTACCGAAGGCAACCCCTTCCACGCTCACAGTGGACTTCACCAATGTTAGGGGGCTCAATTCTAACCTAAACGCGGTTCACTTTCACCTTGAAACTGCGAAGCCGGCCTTATTCTTCCTTACTGAGACTCAGATATCCTCCCCGGCTGATACTTCTTACCTCTCCTACCCGGGGTACAAATTGGAACATTCATTTGTGCCGCGGGCGGGAGTTTGCGTGTACGTCAGAGAGGATATCTGTTCTCGTCGCCTTGGGACGCTTGAAGGAAGGGACCTATCTAACCTTTGGCTCCGCGTAGACTGCGATGACCATCCGCGATTCTATGCGTGCCTGTATAGGTCCCATAGCGGAAATGATGAAACTGACCGACTCATTGAGCACATCCAAATGGCTACAGATTCCCTGCTCGAAAGGGTTCCTACCGCTGAAATCGTGATACTTGGCGATTTTAACGCCCACCATGCCGATTGGCTCGGCTCTGAAACCACCGATCACGCGGGAAGATCCTTTCACGACTTTGCTTTAGCCTACGACCTGACACAAATGGTCCCTGCGATTACGCGAATACCAGATGTGGTTGGTCATAAACCTTCTTTGTTGGACCTTCTGCTGACTTCGCATCCGGAGAACTATCAAGTCTCTGTTGACCCGCCATTGGGTTCATCGGATCATTGTGTGGTCCGGAGTACTGTGCCATCTACGCGCCCTTCGCGGCCCCGCTTTTTGGGTTGTCGCCGTATTTGGCACTATAAGTCAGCAGATTGGGACGGGATGCGGTCTTTCTTTGCGTCCTACCCTTGGGGGCCTATTTGCTTTTCGTTGGATGCTCCAGATTCCGTCGCTGCCTCTGTCACCGAAGTGGATCTGCAGGGCATGGAACTCTTTATTCCATTTTCTGCGGTGCCGATCGGTGGCAAGTCTCAGCCCTGGTTTAAACGTTCTTGCAAGGCGGCCTCGCGTCGAAAGCGAGAATGCTTTAAGGCATGGGCGGAAGCGGCGAAATCTCGTGATGCTAATACCAGCGAACTCAAAAAAGCATATAACTCAGCCTCCAGGTCCTTCAAACGGGAAATCACTAAGGCAAAGTCAGAGCACATTGCCAGATTTGGCGAGAGATTGGCCCAACTCCCTTCGGGGACTCGAGCCTTCTGGTCTCTCGCCAAAGCTGTCCAAGGGAATTTTTGTCAGCCCTCCATACCACCATTGCACAGGGAGGATGACTCGCTGGCCCACACTGCGAAGGAGAAGGCCGACCTTTTAGGCTGTCTCTTCGCATCCAGCTCGACTTTGGATGACCGAGGGAGATCACCACCGATCATTTCAAGGTGTGATTCTTCGATGCCGGAAGTTACATTCCGGCAACGTGCTGTCCGCAAAGCATTATCTTCCTTGGACATACATAAGTCGAGCGGGCCGGATGGTATTCCTCCAATTGTGCTGCGTACTTGTGCTCCTGAGTTGGCTCCGGTCTTAACGCGCCTTTTCCGGTACCTGTACTCGCTTGGCACTGTCCCGGAGTGCTGGAAGATCGCTTCGATACATCCGATCCCTAAAAAAGGCGATCGCTCTGATCCGTCCAACTATCGCCCAATAGCGATAACCTCCTTGTTCTCCAAAATAATGGAATCCATTATTAATGGCCAGCTCTTGAGGTATCTGGAGGGCCACCAGCTGATAAGTGACTCTCAGTACGGCTTTCGTCGTGGTCGTTCGGCTGGTGACCTTCTTGTATACCTTACGCATAGATGGGCGGAGGCAATTGAGTCCAAGGGGGATGCTCTAGCGGTTAGTTTGGACATAGCGAAAGCCTTCGATCGGGTGTGGCACAGAGCACTGCTCTCGAAGCTTCCAGCTTATGGGCTTCCCGAGAAATTATGCGATTGGATCTCCAGCTTTCTGGCCGATCGGAGCATCAAGGTCGTCATTGACGGAGGTTGTTCCGACCTTAAACCCGTGAACGCTGGGGTCCCACAAGGCTGTGTTTTATCCCCGACCCTGTTTCTTCTGCATATCAATGATATGTTGCAACTTAGCAACATTCATTGCTATGCGGATGACAGCACTGGGGATACTCTTTACATTGGCCGGGCAGGCATTTCTCGGGCAGATGTCGATGAGTACCGGAACAAACTTGTGTCTGAAGTAGAAACTCTACTACGTGGAGTCTCCGACTGGGGCAGACTAAATCTAGTCCAATTTAACCCCAAGAAGACATAAGTTTGCGCGTTTTCCGCTAAAAAAACACCCTTTGTCGCTACTCCTCTTTTCGAAAACACTCTTCTTAAAGCCGCAGCCAGCATTGGAATACTTGGCGTTGACATATCGAACGACGTTCAGTTTCGCGGTCACTTGGAGGGAAAGGCTAAATTAGCCTCCAAAAAGCTTGGTGTGCTCAACAAGGCGAGACGGTACTTCACTCCGGGCCACCGCTTGCAACTATATAAAGCGCAAATTCGGCCCCACATGGAGTACTGTTCTCACCTCTGGGCGGGGGCTCCCCAGTACCAACTCCTTCCACTTGACCGTGTTCAACGAAGAGCGGTTCGAATCGTTGACGACCAATCTCTCTCCGAGCGGCTTGATCCTTTGGCGTTGCGTAGAGATGTGGGGTCACTCTGCATCTTCTACCGCATTTACCATGGAGAGTGTTCAGAGGAGTTGTTCGGATTAATACCTGCAGCTGAGTTTCATCATCGGACGTCGAGGCAGAATACGAAATTCCATCCGTATCACCTCGACGTCCGCCGTTCCACAACTGCGCGATTTTCAAGGCAGTTTTTGCCGCGCACCACCACTTTGTGGAACCAGTTGCCCACTGAGGTATTTCCGAACCAATTCGACTTAGGGTCCTTCAAGAAAAGAGCGTACAAATTCTTAAAAGGCCGGCAACGCACTCGCGAGCCCTCTAGCATCGAGAGTGTCCATGGGCGGCGGTATCACTTAACATCAGGTGAGCCTCCTGCCCGTTTGCCCCCTATTATATAAAAAAAAAAATACGAAAAGTTCGAATAGCTAGACGAATTCTTTAAAGTTGTAAAAATAAGTTGATTAAATAAAGTACATATTTATAAGTATGTTGTTATAATTTATTTATCCTTTATCGCCTTATACAAAAACACACATAACAAAAATAAAAAAAACAGGTACAAAAGATTTAAGGCAAAGGGCGGCCTTATTGCTTACAAGCGATTTCTTCCAGGCAACCCTAATGAGAAACAACGATAAAGAAACACCAACAGAGGGTAGAGTCCAAAAAATGAAAAACAATTAACAAAAAAAAAACAAAAAAACTTAAAACAAACGTTACTATAACTAATTGAATATAATAAAACAAAATAAAAAAAAAATAGCAATAATAATAAATAAAAATAATTACAAACAAAAAATTTAAAAGCCAATAAAAAGGATAACCTATAATAATTAATGTAAAGGGTATTTCAACAAGAAGTTTGTTTTTCAATTGTGGCAACACCGAGAACGTGATAGTTTTGACATTTAGTTTTTGGCGGTATTCGTAGTAGGTGCTTTGGCAATTATTACAATGAATTCAATTTCGCTCGAAAATCGCATTAAAATAATTCAAATCCACTATAAAAATGGTGGTTCTGTTAGTTACATTTCGTAAAATTCGTGATATTTTCGGCCAGCATAATCGTCCTTCTGAGACCGCTGTTAAGAATTTGGTCGCGAAATTGGAGTCGACAGGCTCGGTACAAAATGTGCCAACACCAACACGTGTTCGACCGGGTCGTTCAACAGAAAACATCGCCGCCGTGAGCCACAGTGTTGAAGAAGATCAAAATTGGTCAATATCACGACGTTCTCAACAATTGGGGTTATCCAAAAGCACAACATGGCGAATTTTGCGAAAGGATTTGGCTTTGAAGCCTTACAAGATTCAACTGGTGCAGGAATTAAAACTGATCAACCATTCAAATCGCCTCAGATTCGCTCAGTTCATTCAGGAACAACCTGCTGGTTTTTCTGAAAAAATCATTTTTTCAGACGAAGCCAATTTTCATTTGTCAGGGTACGTCAACAAGCAAAATTGTCGCATTTGGGCTTCTGAAAATCCTATAGCAATTATTGAGAAGGCTTTGCATACTCAACGTGTTATTGTGTGGTGCGCTATGTGGTCTGGAGGCGTGATTGGGCCGTTTTTTTTCGAAGATGAGGCTGGAAATGCGGTAACAGTCAATGGATCACGGTATCGCGAGATGTTAACCACTAAATTTTGGCCTATTATTGATGACATGGATATCACTGAAATGTGGTTTCAACAGGACGGTGCCACATGTCACACAGCCAATGAAACGATCAATTTATTGCAAACCAAATTTCCCGAGCGCATAATTTCGCGAAATTCAGCTGTTAAGTGGCCAGCCAGATCGTGTGATTTTTTAACACCACTGGATTATTTTTTGTGGGGCTATGTTAAAGACAGAGTCTATACGGAGCCAATCGAATCGATTGCAGCCTTAAAACTCAAAATCCGTGATGTCATTAACGAAATAGACCCTCCATTTTGCCAAAAAGTGATTAAAAATTTTGATGAAAGAATCAACATCTGTCAGCGTGGTCGTGGTGGACATTTGCCAGATATCATTTTTCATTCATAATTGCCAAACTTTTCTCTTTGTAATACAATAAAATTTTTATTCATTTTCCTCTAAATTCTTTGTTTTATTTTGTTTTAGAAAACAAAGTTCTTGTTGAAAAACCCTTTATATATTCCTATAATATAATATGTTCGATCACTAATTCAGTTCTTCTCTTCCGTTCTACGCCCTTGATTTGAGAACTAGCACTCAATGTAAAATTAGAAGCATTCAATTTATATTTCCTTATTGATGTTCATAAGCTTACATTATGTTAGCTACATGAATAAATGATTTTTTAATTTGAATTTAAATAATGGTTCAATTTTCAATACCTACCACACATATCCCATATTTTTGTTTTCCTAACGTGTAATATTTGTTATATAGGCGGGAGTGATGAACATAGAAGAGTTCCAAGCAGGTGTCCAAGAGTGCACCAATTATCCTCTTCGAGCTTCTGTACCCGGCTTTCTGAGGGCTTTATTGCCATTAGCGCAAAGAGATTTGCACGCGAAAGCTAGAAGAATGAAACAGGTACATTTAATAACATTAGTACTGTTTTAGTACGTAGACCAATTTACTTAATGTTTTTTAGAAGGCTATCTCATATACAAATGGTATCAAGAGTGTGTGAGCAGTGTTGGCCTTAGTGGCTTCAGCGTGCGACTCTCATATCTGAGGTCGTAGGTTCGATCCCCGGCGGTGCACCAATGTTCTTTCTTTCTATGTGCGCATTTAACATTTGCTCGAACGGTGAAGGAAAACATCGTGAGGAAACTGACATGTCTTAGACCCAAAAAGTCGACGACGTGTGTCAGGCACTGGAGGCTGATCACCTAATTGCCTCTTAGATTTAAAAAAAAATATCATGAAACAGATTCAGAAATCTGAGGCCAAGACCTAAAGAGGTTGTACCGCCACTGATTTATTTTTATTTATTTATTATCAGTGTGACATTATTCTAATTAGGGTGTCTTTTAGAGACTTTTATTATATATATATTAATTATTGTAAATCAGTGGCGCTACACCCTTTTAGTTCTGATCATGATCATTTATAAATCTAATAAGCAAGTAGATGATCAGCCTTCAGTGTCTGACACATGCCGTCAACTTTTTGAGTCAAATTCAAGCCTGTTTCCTCACGATGTTTTAAAGTTCATTGGAAGAAATTCTATTGGAAATTGAACCTCCGACCTCAGGGATGACAGTCGCACGGTGAAGCCAATACTGTCTTCAGGGGCTTTTAGCCGATCAATTTATAATGGTGTGTGGTATGAAAATTTTACAAAATATTATACTAAATTTAGTTTACACTCTTAATACACGGTTTAACAAAAACAAACTACTTAAACCTGAGACCACGATTGACAAAATGTACTCGAAACGCGAATTAAAATTTACATAACCCGATTAATATTGAAATCATGTTATTCGCGTAATCGCGTTGTTGTTTTATTTTAAGAGTAATTTAGTTGTCTCAATTACAATTAATGTTGGAACTCAAAATTAAGAAACATGTCCGAATTTATTATATCTATATTAATCATGTAACACTATTTTGAAGAACGTTTTTAGTTCTCAGATCTATTTTCATTAAATTTCAAATTCAAAATCAAATTAAAATATATGATGATAAACCTCTTTGAAACTTATTGGAGTAATTAATATTTTAATTATAATTTCCCTTTTCGTATAACGTTCGTATGATTTAAAAATAATACATTTTTAGACACCACTGCAATACATAAGATCACATGAGCATCTAATCTTGGAGGCGGCTGGTGAAGGGGATATCTTCGCGCA
Source organism: Pieris mannii (assembly GCA_028984075.1). NCBI lineage: Eukaryota > Metazoa > Arthropoda > Insecta > Lepidoptera > Pieridae > Pieris > Pieris mannii. Next base: position 3,106,426 of record CM054780.1, read on the forward strand.
ACAGGGCTCCGCTGAACCGGGGGCGAAGCGGCGCGCTAGTGACCCGTAAGTACTTAAAATTGTAGGTTTTAATAATTTTTTTAAATCAGAATAAGGATTGCCTTTTACAATGTATAAATATATTGCATACACAGAAGTTCGTGTGTTATAAGGATTTGTTAATAACATGCTTGTTGTACGTAACAGAATAATTATTGTTTTTAACTCAGTATTACCGAGTAAAGCGTTGGGTGTACAAACGATAAATATCTTAATTCTAAACCAGGGTTTCCCAACGTGGGGCCCACGCCCCACTGGTAATTGTTAAACGGGGCTTTTAGATTCTTAAAGCTATACTTCTTTAAAAATAAAAATAAAAAACATCATTTATTCATATAGGTAACATAATGTACACTTATGAACGTCAAAATATACTTTAAATGATTCTAATTTTGCATTTTACATTACTTACTTACTTTGGCGCGTTAGGGAAAAATTATGACAGTCAATTTTGACAATGTGATTCATGTTTATCTTGTTACGCAACTTTTAACGCGTGTTAACTACACGTTTATTCATATTTTTTTGGATTTTTTTAAGTTCACTTTTTTAATTATGTTTTCAAAATTTTCTTGCTGTGTTACGTTAATAATTTCATCTACATTTCATCCTAAAACCTACAATTAAATATTCAAAATTATACAGGTGATATAGAGGGGCACAAAAGAATTTTAGAATGACCCAGGTGGGCCACGGCACGAAAAAGGTAGAAACCACTGTTCTAAACCATAAATATATCCTATACCATAACTCCAATCATAATCGGATTAATGAGTTCGATCGTCAACGATTAATCGATGGGTAGACCGCTGTGGTGAGAATCGATTAAAAGTCGAATCGAGCGTGTATCGAGTGCGCATCGGTCGGCAGGTGAGTGTTAGCGACAGGTCATTTGTGCCCCACACCACTCGACACTTGGGATTATGCTTACAAGCCACTAAAAGCTATATTTTATTTTAGAACTTCTATACCTAAGTATACCTATCTAGTTAAACTACATCTATCTAGTATAAACCATATGTCTATGAATAAAATTTCATTCCAATTCCTTGCATTTCGACAGGAGTCTCTCCATTCAATTTTTAAAACTAAAATACGCAAATAAATAACACCCATTTTATTTGTCAGTGAATGTATCCATTTTACAAGTGCGGTGCTCCACAGTAAAAGTTGTTTTACGGCGAGTGATAATTACGTGCCTTTTTATGACAAACAGTAATAAAAGTACAAGTAAATATAATATTTTATTTAAAAGAAAATAATTTATTATTTTACTAAAACTGTAATTATATAGTAGCCATGCCAGATACATAATAAAATAAAGTACTTAATTAAAGTTTATTCGATATATTGTTTATGTGTGATATTGAAATATTGGTAATTTATGCATTAGGCCACTTAAGTAAGTAAATATTTACATTTACTTTTTTGTTGGTAAAACATAATAAATACCTATACGCCTTATATTTGTAATTACTCTCAGTTTAGTGAAATTTGTCCCTTTATCGGAGTACATTTTTAGTGGCAATACTTGTGAAGTGTCAAAATTCTACGGAATTAAAAATTATAGTACAGCACAAGACGAAATCGACTTCTCATTCAATGGGTAAATGCTTTACGTAAGCTGTCATTCGCACTGTGGCGCGGGTTTTTGCGGTGTGCCGGCATGACATCGCCCATTGTACGCAATTGTCGGATCTGATTGAACTGTTTAAAGCCTTAATAACATGCCAATAGCATGAAAGTGTGCTCTTTCTTAGAGATTTGCGTTAGAGTATTTTCTGCAGATTAACTGGGTATTTTTAGGAACTATATTTTAATATTAGTATGGAGTTAAGCGAGAATGTATTTCTATCACATGTAAATACGTAGGTAAGATTCTGTAACAAGATTAAGTGCAAAGTATGCCTTCCGTATACCAAAATCCAATATACTTTTGACATACTAAGGCTAGGTTATAATGTTTAAATTTTATACTTATGTATAATTATGTCAGAGACATATGGCTTCAGCGTGCGACTCTCATCCCCAAGGTCATAACTTCGAACTCCGTCTGTGAACTAATAGATTGTTTGTCTATATGCGCATTTAACAGTCGCTCGTAAGGTGTAGGAAAACGTCGTGAGGAAAACGCCGTGCCTTAAGCCTATTTAGGAAACGTCGTGCATCAGGCGCAGGAGGTTGCTCCTCCACTAGCACACCTACTATTAGATTGACAAATAACCAAGAAAGAGATACAAAAGTCTGCTCAGACGTAATGAGGCTAGTAATAATAATAATCATTTATTTCCGAGAAAGTGTAACATTTAGATCGATTAAAAATCCGCACAATCAGTCATATAAAATAGGCACGCAAATGTCATATTAATTTTGATTATGTCATGTAATAAGAACATCAACAAAATGTCATAATAATTGTTTAAAATTTATTGTACTCAAATTTAAAGTCTAAATACTCGACCACGCTATAAACGAACCTTGTCTTTAAAAATTTAATCACCTTCCCTTTGAAAGAATTACACGGCAGTGATCTATAACTTCTAGGAAGGTGATTAAAGAATTTGATAGCCACGGCGTAAAAATTTTTTGCATACATCGCGGTGAAACATGCAGGTACCCACAGCCGTGTTGGATCTCTTGGTATATACAGCAAATGTTGTAAACAATTTTGGATGGTTTTTATATTATTGGAGTGAAACTTCTTTAGGCGCATGAGGATAACATTTTGAAAGTCACGAAGATGTGCAGCGTTTTTGTCGGGAGGGAATGAGACCGATTGAGAGAGAGAGTGAAAAGGGAGATGGAGAAAATAAAACACGCTATTGGTTGATGTATTAACAAACAAACAAAAACATTAATTTATTCATATAGGTAACATAATGTACACTTATGAACGTCAAAAAAGAAAAGAAATATACATAAAATGATTCTAATTTTACATTTACTGCCAGTTCTCAAATCAAGGGCGTAGAACGGAAGAGAAGAACTGGCAATAAACTCTCCGCCACTCTTTACTCTATTTGTTTAGTAGTTCTATATTAGAACTTTAGATGTCAATTCTGTCACATAACGTCTTGTGCAGTAAACGCAGATTTTTATTTATTCATGTTATCACTAGCACGTATACAGTGTGTTTAAACATACATGGAGTGATCATATACTGGTACATGATCATCTATTGGCGCTTTAAACTTAGTAATAAATTTACAAAGAACTTTCACTTCTGACATATTGTATACTTTGTATACACGCACTTTTTTGTCAATTTACCTAATTTATTTAAAATACTAAGGGCCTGTTTCATAATGTATGGATAACGTACCAAATAGCTATGCAACACATAAATTATTCGATAGATAAAAGTTCCGAATAAGATACTTAGCATTTCATGACGAATAGCGCTATTTGACAGTCGTGAAACGCAAAAATAGTTTTTATCCTACCAATAAGTAATAAATAGCTTATTTGGAACTTATTCGGACATTGTGAAACAGACCCTTAATAATATTTCGTTAAAAAACTGAAAAAGCCCTACTGCACTGCACTTAAAGCGCTGAAAGTAAAGTTTTTCAATTTAAAACTTGTCTTACCTAACTTAATATGGTAGTTTAACAATTCTACTATACTGTTTTATAAATAAAACTTTAATATAATTAATTGTGTATCAGCCTATTTATCTGCATTTAATTATTACATTGCAAATTTCGCACCTAAAATCCTTTATTTTAGCTGCACTATACAGTAATAGTCGATAGTTATGCGCCAGTTTGGCAAACAACAGTATTCGTTAGGTGCACCCGTACTAAATAATGGCCTCTTAAATTGTTAGAACAGCTTGCTAAAACTCCACTACACTTACCCTCTAATGATTAACGCCTGCCAAAATGTACTTAGCTATCCGCATATTAATGCGGCGTGAAATATTCTAGGGTGTTCCTATTTTTATTTATTGGATGTTATGAGTGCAGCAGGTCCAATTCTCTGTGGTTGATGGTTTCTTAGTATACTCAAGCTCAAATTTATTCATATAGGTAAACAAGTACACTTATGAACGCCACGAAAAGATGTTAAATTGCTACTAAATTTACATTTACTACCAGTTCGCAAGTCAGGAGCGTAGAGCGGGAAAGAAGAACTGGCAATAGACTCTCCGCCTCTCTTTTCTATTTTTTATATATACATATATATACTTTTTATGTCATCTACGTAAAATAATCTATATATTTACCAACCTTCTGTGGCCCACACCTTGACACCTTGTGTGTCACACAGTCGACCCTTTAGGTCTATGGCATGCCGGTTTCCTCACAATGGTTTCCTACACCATACGAGCGAGTGTTATGCGCACATAGACAGAAAGTCCATTGTTACAGAATGGACACACACTGTCGAGAATCGAAGCTACAACTCTAGAGATGAGAGTCGCACGTTGGAAAGTCTACCCACCACGCAGACGCACCGACAATCTGTATGGATGGCCATATACACACCCCCCAGCCAACAAAATTAAAATCCTGTCTAGGCGGCGCTAAATTAACTATGATTATAGCAACGTTAAGTATATACACATGCAAATTGCCATAACATGTGACAATTTATTTATAGAATCCATTAATTCAGACTTTTTTTATCAATAAATTTAATGTAATTAATTTTTCTTATCTGGTGTTTTTGGTTTTATAAGACAAGAATTATACAACATAAACGACTGTACGCCACACTTAAACACGTGACGACAATGACACTCAATAATGACATCTAATTTCTCAAAGATGTTGCCATATGAAGAAATTCCTTCCGCAATATGGCAAGGTTTTTTTTAAGAACGCGACGGCTTTACATAATAAAACCTCACAAATCAAACTTATTGTGCATACTTTTCAATAGAGTTCGTAAAATAGAATTTTTAAATACATGCAGCCCCGCGAACTTCGTTTCGTCTTAGTATGTTATTATACCTACCTTTTTAGCAGCTAACATACTAATGTTAAGAACATTTTCCTATTCTGTCTCGTAGACACTATGTGACTATGTTACTTAACCTATGTAAAAAATGAAAACTATGAAATTGTTCACTCCATAAAGAGTTGAACCTTCCTCAGAGTTGAACAATTTATTCGAATTGGCGCTAAACAACAAAATTTGCGTTTGTATTATTAAGCTCTTGCATAGGTTTTATCGCGGGCTTTGAGCGCGGAGACCGAATAAAGAAATTCCGTAACGAAAATAAAAACCTAACACACGATTACGAAATATATAGTGGCCTATACGCGTTAGAGCGGGACAGAACGCATACTGCATCTCACATCGGTCTGGCGTGATCGGTGACCTAGCGCAGGTGAGATGGAGTGGGACAGAACGCATACTGCGATTCACATCTCTCTAACGAGATCGGTGAGAATGTAAGCGCGGCCGGTGCAGCCGGTACGCTTAGAGTGAGACAGACCATATTATAGGCGTCTTAGTCTGAGACTTGTAGAGTGGTAGAGTTGTAGATTGAATTAAATTAAAAGAAAAAAAATACTGCAGCAATAACAAATAAATAAATAATTAAAATGCTATGCACGTTCTTTATATTATAGAACTAAGCGTACATTCAAAATAGTAATTATCATGTCGTATACGTATTAAAGCAACGTGTAAAGCTAACGTAAAGTTCGTAATCGTCAAACCATTAGGGACCCAGGCGGCACATTAGAGTTTTGATTTGTCAGCAAACTGTACTAGTTATAAAACTTTGTTTTTAATGATTCGCTTAACGTAACTAGTTTTATTATATTTTAACTTTTGCTCATTTAAATAATATCCCTTTTAATATGGAGAAAAATATAACATCCGAAATCGAAGATGGTAACGGTTTCAAAATTAACTCCATTTTATAATATCCTTTATCAATTTATTTTATATATTTATTTCAAATTAAGCACTGAGTAAACCAAATCTAATTACATAAACTAGTATCATGAATTGAATATTTGAATGTATTTAAAAATTATTTTTCCCTGAATCGTAGAATCGTGCAGTTGATTTCGATATAATAGCCGATTGGGAAAACATATTTTATACTTTGATCAATGTTGTTCTCTGTTAAACGCCTAAAATTTATTATTATTTGAGACATATTGTTAGTCTTTATACGGCAGTACACTACAGTAATCTTTAACTCTGGGCCTCAGATTACTGTTTCTGTTCTGTAATCAAATAAAAAAAAAACATATTGAACGCTACCAATTTTACATTTACTGTCAGTTCCCAAATGAAGGGCATATAACGGAAGAGAAGAACTGGCAAACTCTCCATTCATGCAAATAAACAATAATTTCTAATTGCCAAGTGGGTGAGTAGTCTGTGCCTACAATAGTATTTTTGGGTTTTCTTTCACCGTACAAGCTAATGTTAATTTCGCACATGGACAAAAAGTATATTGGTACACAGAATTTAAACAATATTTATTCCTACAGGCCTAAGAATTTTGTAATGTACTATTTAGCTCAATCTATTTAGAAAAAAATATGCTTCTTCAAACCATTATACCTCGCTCAATCATTTCATATGACTCACTCACTCGACATACTCATTTAAGTCATTTATTCATTTAGTTAACTTAATGTACACTTATGAACGTCAAAAAAATGTATTTTTTTCTTTAACACAACGTTTGTAAGGAGCTGCAACCATTACACCATGCTCCATATGACATCTTGAGTATTCAAGAATAACGCAGGAGGCACGGTGAAATAGGAGCACGTACTTACGTACTATAAACAACTAATATTACCGCATACACGAATTCAAGTACGACCAGTCACCACAAGTTGTTTCGTTCACGAGTATAACGCATGGCCAAGTATTAAACCAAGATATTTCCAATGAAGGCGTGGTAACAAAAGCAATTACAAATATAATTACAATAACAACTGTCGATCATAAGTCAGCTACACAATTTCAGCTTTATAGAGCAATTAAGCAAACTTTGATTATAGGTGATTGCTATTCGTTTAAATAATGACTATTTTATTAATGTCTGTGAAAAGGTAATATACATTCGATTGAAGATTGTCATGAATCTTGTCACGAAGTAAACCTATAAATATGTTTATTTTGCTTATACATTTTTGATGGTGACCTTTTTATTGGGGAATACACCTACAGTATTGATTTATTATTACAGCTCATATTTAAAAAAAATGCGAGAACAGTTTCTTATGATTTTGTAGCTGAAGAAATAGCGTAACAAAATCCTTGAATAATATTCTCCACAAGAAAAGGTCAAACCAACACATTTTTAATTAATTAAATGTCGCTACTAATCCAATTTAAAACCCCGTTCATGTTTTCCACTTAAAAAAGTAATTATAATTTAAATACTTATTCCACTATTTACAAAGCGTCGTATTTTATCCAAATGAAGCAACCATAGCAAAATGGCTCCTGTATTTTTGCCAAACCGCTAATTACGAGATTAAAATATTAGTAAACAAAATCAGAGCCAAAACCGCCATTAGTCGAATAATTAATTGAGCCAAAAACCGCGCTCGTACATTATGTGTTCTCGATTGCATCGCGACAACGCGCCTATTGGGTATCGGCCAGCCGTTCGTGTTCACTACAAAACGTAGATGGAAGCGATGAATTTTCTTTCGTACTAATACAATAATAAAACACAATGTATGGAAATAACTAAAAAAACTGTATAGATTGACAGACTTTTTAAATTGTCCGTTGAGGAACGCAATGTATGTTTAGTGCCAGTTCCAGTACTGGAAAGATATAGTTAGTCTTTTTGTAAATGTTTTAAACTATTATTGTTTCATGGTGAGTTGCTTTTTTCTGTCTATGTATTGTTATGTATAAATGTAAATGGTGGCCGAATTGAAGTAATATATTATAGTAGCTTTTTTGATAGGGTAAAAGTTAATAGATGGTAATTAAAAAAACAATAACTAATCTTAAAATATAATAACTAAAATATACAGTCCAAACCGTTTACAACGACATTCTTTAGAACAATATACCGGTTATATTGACCAAAATCAAAGATCCCGGCTGAATTGTATTGTATTGTATGAGGTACTTAATAACAAGGTCATCGGCTGTTACGACTATCGGTTTATACGACCAATTATGAGTAGCCCCTTCGATGACGTTATAACAGATTTTGACTGCATTATTTAGATGAGCCCCTTTAGGCAAGGTTTCAAAGTTACTGGCAGCTTTGATAGCTAGACAAATGTTTTGTCCGAGGTAGCTGCCAGCTCTTCGGTGTCCTGTGATGTTGACTAACCTTTTTTATTTAGCTATCTCCTTAAAAGGCCTAAGCACCTGGACCTGATGGTCTCGACACCGATTGGGATTTATATGTGAAATATATTTATTTATTAACCCTTTTTAACATTACATATGTTGTATATTTACATTTACATAATTTAAATTAACGGCTATATAGCCGTTGCCTCCTTAATCGTAGTAATAGTAGTATTACTAATAAGCGATCTCTTCCAGACAACCCTAGAAATGGTAAACACCAAGGAATACTAAAGGTTATATGCCAAACTAAATTTATTATGTAAAATTACTGATGTAGACTTAATTATTTACTAAACATAAAATAAAATAAAATCATCTTAAAAGTTATGAAACACGATGTTACAGTTACAAAAAATTATAATTACAAAAGTCGATTAGAGGGAAAGGATTTGCTTTAGAGGGGTTCATAAAGATGTATTTTAAAAGATGTTAGAGTGGTAGCTAACCGTATGGGATCGGGGGCTCAAACTTAATCGCAAACTTTATGGCGAAGTTCCTCTTGCCGACTATCTATCTGAGGAGCCTTATTTTACTATGTATTTTATAATATCGAGTGTTACATGTAATAATTTTATCAAAATTCCGTTGTAATAATTATTTGTATCGCAGAGCACAATGGACTCTGATACAAATGCAAACTATATAGGATTAAAAATAAAATGTATTATTTTTTAAGTTCACAAAATCTATCACAGATACTAACGATGATTTTAAGAGTATATTTATGAAAATTACGTAAATGCTAAACGAGCAACGTCGTAAATCACAGGTAAAGATTACGAGCACTCAAGCTAATTCAATATCGCATCCACTCGTTACTTGGCACAAAGAGCAATATCTATGGCCAAACTATTTGCGAAAGGCAATAGGCAATAAATAATTATCGAAACAACGGTGCGCCTGCATACGACTACTTAATTGTGTTAATATATGCACTGAGTTAGGTATGTCCCTTTTGATATATAAAACGCATTTCAGTACTTTTTGCGACTCAAGTGCATTTACTAAGGATTTAGGCTTTACTAAGACATCAAGGAACATTAAGATCTAGCCTAACTTAAGACTAAAAAGTAATGTACGTCTAATTTTATGTAATAATAAGGATATTTAACATAAAACAGTGACACTACTTACAGTCTCTATTAATCGGAAGACAATATACTCACTGTTCAGTACTTAACAATAACTCTAACTCTACTAGTACTAACACTAATTCACTAGTTTGAATAGTTTTGTCAGTTCCATTCTTCTCACAAGGCCTGTGTCAAGGTTGAATTTTGGAGTAGAAACTCTTAGCAGAACATAGTGATAGTATGAGCTGCAGCTATAGAATAAAAATTTGTTCTTTTATAGAAACATAATTGAATCAAATACAGTTCTGTTTAGCATCTATACTATAGAACTCCACATAGTTTTTGAAAGGTTAAGATTTTTGTTTTAATGTTTATCCGAACCGAGGACAAATCTTGAGGACAAAAATTCACACCTACATCAAGACTCCCCAGCGATGTCAGTTAAATTATTTTCATTTTAATTTTAATACCAACTGAGGATGAATTCTCTAAATGTTTATGGTAAAATATTGTTTATAATATATTACCATAAAGATTGTCTTCCTAATTATTTCGTTGAGCCTCATATTAGAAAATGAAAGAATTGAATATTTCTAAACAACTTTCAGTTTAGAAGCCTATTAATTATCTATTGCAAAGCGCCTTTGTTCTCGTAAAATCTCACAATGGAGAAGTTTCGGCAGATGTTTGGAAATTCAACTCGTTTAAAAGTTTATCTATAAATTTTCTATTGATTCGGTTAAGGGTTGAGTTTATAAAGCGTCTTTATTTTATAAGAAAACATTGTGATAACAAGGTTGGAACCATTAATTAATTTATACGTGAATAACTTTGAATGCTTGAGAACCCGATGTATACTTAGGCGACTTCACAAGTTGAAGTAATTCTCACATCAACCACTATCAAATTTGGTGATCATTTCACACATGGGTGACTTAGTTTGAACTTATCTCAAAATACTAAGTAGATCAGTTATTTATTTATTTAATTAATAATCTAAATCAATTTATTCCCAATACATAAATATTATACAATATTCTTAGCCTACTCATATATAGTAACAATAATAATTATAAAAACGTGTGTGTACTTATGTACACGGGTTAGAAGTTTTACTTCTTTGGCGTAGAAAAATCTTTTCAAAAATTGTATTCTGTTTGTAGAAAAAATAACACTAACCATAAAAAAAAATATTCTCATAATTTTTCCGTGACGCGTCAAAAGACTTATTTTTTTTGTTTTTTTTTTCTGATAGTTAATTAAACTTTATTTAACTAGATAATGCGATATAATAAAACTTTCAATGTATTAAATACCTTTTTTCTATTGTTAGTGTAGTTTTTTCTAACGCGTGTTTTTTACTTATATTCCCATTATCATTCTAGGTTTTACGAAGCTCAAACAAACGGTTCTCATGAAGAATATCCTCCACACGCAAAGCGGCCAAGCCTCTTCAATCCCTCACCGTTCTACCACCTTCCAAGTAATGCTAGCCTCTTTGACTATCCTTACCATGGTTATCATCCGCAGGAGCAGCCTTTTGAGAGAAGAGATGGTGAGTAATTTTTACCAATACCAAGTTTGAAGTCAGAGTGCATTTTCTTACAGTAAATTTTCTTCATGAACCAAAACAAAATGTAATTTCTTAAATCACATCAAGTACCTTGAAACTGTACAATTCATATTTAATAGTTACTTATATAGGCTTTTATAGTAACTCGAATTATATTTATAAAATGAGGTAAAAAACAGGTAATAAATATGTTATTACTAACAGTTTCTTCTCCTAGACCAGTGTTTCTCAAACTTTTTCGTGCCCAACCGTTTTCAAATTCTTAAGTAACATACATACATAATTATGAATATAAAAAGTAATTGGTAACTTAACTTAAATGATAGGTTTTAGAAAAAAATATCAGGAAATTGTTAACGAAACACGGTAATATTCAAAAGATATAAAGATAATGAAAATCTGACACTCAAATTACAAATGATTTTAATATATTTTTCATAGACTCTTAACAACCAAATTGCCTCCTTGTGGGGCCCACGTTAGAATAACAGGATAGATTTAACAAATAAAATCTAGTCCAGGGATCCGGAATACCAGTATATAATTCTAAAATGTTTGTACTAAAAGTTGAAAATTAATTGTAAAGGTAAAAACATGAATTACTAATAGTACCCTTCTGTTGAAGGTGGTATATCAGTTCGTGATGTATCGACAATGAACGCATCATTCACGGAGCCACGACCTGCAGGCTTAGCAAAGACCGATGACGAATGGAAGAATATCAATACGATGCTCAACTGCATCCTGAGTATGGTAGAGAAGACTAAGCGGGCACTGGCTATACTCCAGCAGAGAGGGACGGGTAATGTACCAGTTTGGTTTTATGCCCTTTATTAATTTGAATGAAATAATAACTTCAAGGTTAAAGTCAACATATTCACACACATTCGCACAATAGACATATTTATATCATATAAGTTACAAAAGCGCTGGGCTCTCGTTGCGCAAGTTATTTGTAAATACATAGTACGTGGCCAAACATTGTATATTATTTTAGTTTTCTATATAGAATAAATAAAAAAATTTTTTTTTTTTTGGCAAATTTCTAACTACCAGCTCTTCTCTAATTTATATGGTTATAAATACTGTATTGTACGTTTGTGTGTGTGTAAATGAGATATGTTATATTACAACAAAGTAACCGATAGGAACAAAACACTTTTATAACTCACTAAATTTAGACTAACTTTCTAGGATTAATTCCAAGTTAGAAGCGAGTACAAAAATTATATAAATAAAAACAGTATTGTTTTGTCTTCTTTAGGAGTTGAACCAACTGAAAATACTGATATAAAGCGAGCTGCAAGCGAAATAATGGCCGCTGCCGTTCGACAGACAGAAGAGCGAGTTGCAGAGGTTAGGAGACGTGCTGAAGATGCTGTTAATCAGGTAAGAATACCTCCACAAAACTCGAGATTCAAACATTTTTCCAGGTTCTTGATCCAGTATTTTCCTTTTTTCATGTTTTCTCAACTTTAATATTATAGTAATTTTCTTTTTAAGTTCTAGCTATATTTACACTCCCCATAACGTAATAAAAAAACTTTATTTGTTATAGAAAACAAATATTTGTTTCCATACTCCAGGTAAAACGGCAAGCCCTGCTTGAGTTACAGCGGGCGGTGGGTGCAGCCGAATCCAAGGCATTGGAGCTGGTGGCTGCAGAACGTAAGGAGAGGAGACATTCACCCCCTCCTGGAAGGGACCTCAGTCCCAGCTCAGCTGGACAGCAGGTTAGCCTTCTAGATGTAATTTTAATATATTTTCACAGGTCAACTTGCAGCTTGCATTACCGTGAGGCATGGCTCTAAAAACACAGTTTCATTGACATTTTTCAGTACATTAATTTTTTTTTTATCGGACCCAAGGATATTCCCAGAAAATGTGTGTGTCTCCATATGTGTTTTATTAGTTTAATATACTTTATTACATATAAGATGCATTACAAATTAATTATATAATTAATATTATACGTGTTAATAAATTTATATCATTAGTTAACAGAACATGATAAAAACAAAAATAATCTGAATCCTAATAGGATGTCATCAATCTTTATTCCCTGAATGTTGCAAGTTTCCTAAGCTTGAACATCTTCTATATATTAATCAGTAGCCCCTGGGACGCCCTGTATATGTATACAAACATCTGAAAGTATAGAAATAATATATTTTTATATGTAACTTACTAAACGACGTAGTATATTGATGTTAATATTTTTGTTAAGTGCTGTTGGAACTGCGGTCGCAAAGCGCAAGAGACATGTTCCGGTTGCAATGCAGCCCGGTACTGTGGGGCGTTCTGCCAGCACAAGGACTGGGAGAACCATCATCAGGTCTCTTTCCTATAACTATTACGTTTTTGTTTATATTTTACAGAAATTAGGTGATTATGACCGCCTTCAAAAGATTGACGGAGATCTTTTACTGTTCGTTTTTTTATAGGGGGCAAACGAGCTGAAAGCTCACTTGATGTAAAGTGATACCACCGCTCAATGCTAGGGGGCGCGAGTGCGTTGCCGGCCTTTTTTTATTAAATTAAAGTCTATATAATAATGATATCTTGACATGAAGTACATAATATATTATCTGAATATTGTATATTATCATATTCCTGTCGAATCGAATGAGCTCAAAAACGAGCACTATAGGAGCAATATGTTTTGTTTTTTTTTTGTCGTGATTTTAATTTTTTATTCTAAAGAGAGCCATAATTTCAAATAAATATCTGTCTTTACAGGTTTGCAGCGGACGTGACCAAAAACCAGCGGCAATGCTCCGTTCATCCCCTCCTATACCCACTACCTTGACCAAAACACGATCAACCACACCCATCTCCCAACCTACAACCACGCCCATTGACAACCGTCTCTCCATAACGACCCTCAACCCTGACAGGTTACTCAACCAAAACACTTTGACAGCTGCCAATGAGAGAATAGCGCTGTCAAACCTCTCGACGCAAGGCCTCATTGGTGGGATTGGCGGGAAAAAATGACGCACCAGAGAATATTTCGGAAACGTCAGATTTCCTAGAAAAATTCGGAGATAATTTCTCAAAGTACAATGTGTACATAGATAATTAATAATGTAACAATTAAATAAACATTATATTCATCTACCATTCGTAATTACTATGCTACATTTTTAAATAATGCGTTTGGAATTTTAGATTACCATTAGTACCATTCGTTATTGTTACGACTCGTATTCCATAGAAAGCCAGCAAATTTGGCTGTTTTTAAGTATAGGATTCGGACAATTAGTATTTTGATTTTCGGAAAATTTAACATTACTATAGTATAATGTATATACATTTTTAGAGTTCTTTAGCAGAAATAAATATAGTAAAAGCATTTAAAATAACTATGTGATTTAATATACGCGGAAAAATATAAATAATTCTTTTTTAGTTCTCATTCTAATAAAATTTTATAATCTCTTAATGCGTTTGAGTAATTAATAAGTTTTTTTTTATTATTTACTTAATTCTGGTGAACCTACAACTTGTCATCAAACTTATTTTTTTTTTTTATATGGCTTTAATTTGTGCCAACTGGGCACAAGGTACTTCGCCAGTGTCGTGTAGATGGAGAAGGCACGAAGGAGATTGATCGGTAAAAATAATTAAAACCTAAAAAAAATAGTTGGAATTTGATTGCTAGTTTAAATCAAACTTAACAGTGGAATAAATAGTTTTTTACTTTTGACACGCTTGACGCAATATTAAAAAATAAACGTACCTATTATAAAGTTAGAAATAAGCTAAACACACTGGCATTCAATAAAAGCACCCATTTTTTTCATAGATAATATCTAAGATAAATTACAGCAGTTTTATTTTTATCTGTGAACGTTGTAATTTTTTTGACATTTTTAATAATAAATTTATAATATTTAAATATACTTAGGATGCATTCTTCATAGTGCCATAAGTTTAGTATTTTGTGATTATGTAAATACATATGTCGTACTAATTGCTTGTTTAATAATAATAATAGGAATAATTCTAACAATTTTCTGATTTAATTGTATGTGCAATATTAGTGTTTAGTAAAATTTATTTATGTGTATAAAATTTCATTCCGAGTCATTTCGACGATTAATTTATTGAAATAAAGATGTTTAAATTAAATTTGTTTATTTTATCCTTGTTCGTTGTTTTTCTCTGTGTAATGGTGAACTCTGCTGCCATTATACGGTTTATACAACATTATAGATAATTGTATGATTTAAAGGAAACTTAAAGGCTTTTTAGTCTTGACGTAAAAATATTTCTTTATGGGTAAGTAACAGCCTTCCAAACTTGGGACTTTATATGTATATTTGCGGTGATTTTTATATCCGTAAGTACACAGCTGGGATTCGAACAAATTACTTAGTTGCGCTGAGATAATACTTTTTTTCAACGAGATGGCAGGCGTTACTGTTGGGATAGGCGAGAAAAAATGACGCACCAGAGAATAAATATAATAAATAAAAGAAAAAAAAAATATTACGTCAGATTTCCTAGTAGAATTTGACGATAATTTCCCAAAATACAATGTGTAACTAGGTATTTAATAAAGTATTAATTGTTACTATAAACATTATATTAATCTACCTTTCGAAATTACTCTGCTAGATTTTTAAATAAGGTGTTTTAAGTATACAGCTGGGATTCGAACAAATTACTTAGTTACGCTTGGATACTTATATTTAACGAGATATCGCAGGATATCGCTTTTGATGGGTCTACAGTCAGAACCCTCTGCTAGACAAGACTGCGAGGCCCTAAACACCCAAGCCTTTCACCACCCCCAAAGCAGGCCCTCGAGGTTCACCAAAGCAGCCCTAGGCACTAACTATGGTAACGAAATTTAAGAAAGTAGATATAACCTGAGAAAGAAAAAAAAATATAGCATTTCATATAGGTATATGGTTTTTCATTCTTAAAACTATGCAATAGTTGTAGGTAGATATTTAATATAACTCCAGACTTAAAACAAAAGATTTGCATAATTACATGTAGTTTTATAAATGTGATGATGCAATCTAAGTATATGTTTGAGTATTACTTTAAAAGAAATAAATTTTCCTAGAATGACTAGTGTTCGAAATATATCTTATGTATATTGTTGTTTAATTAAATTGATGAAATCCTTATTATAAATATTTTTATTCGGCCGATTGTCACATTTTTAATAGTCATTGTTGAGATTCATTCGGGTTATGTTCGACGCATTTTTATTTATATATATTTTTTAATATTATTATTTAACAGTTACGTCCGTAATTTATAATTGTATAGTAACTGTTTTTGCGGTTTTGTGGTAAGGCAAGTTATCAGTATCAGTCTAACCTCTCTCTGTTCCCGAACTAATACAATTTATCCAAATCCTTACGGCTGACAATATTGTGTGGCATTCTTCTTGGTAGTGGCATTGTAACGGGGTTTGTACTCGGGACTTATTATTCTACTATAAGATTGTGTATCTGTTGCAGCGAACTAGCTTAATAAGCCTTTCAATTAACAGTCTGCCCTTTTAACTAAACGGCATACCTACAGTTAATAGTTATATGCTCAGAAGTACAAGACTAGACTGGAAAATCATCCTTACCACCTAGCTGTTCAACTCACCCTACCTAAGTGTATACGCCGCGCCGTCTCAAAAGACGAAGAACCCTGAATCTCAGTAACATTGACAGATTTAATATTATCATGGTAGTCAAATCAAATCAAAATCAAAATTCAATTTAGATGCGATTTAGGGCATGCTTATAAATGTCAAAAACGTTTACAAAATTCGCGAAAGAGCAAAACTACGCCATCCGTTCGCAAAACTACCAGGAGGCCTTGTTCTGAGAAGAACGGGTAGATATTCCTAATGAGGATGTTACTGAGTTATTTGTGTTTATACATTTTCTTTTTATTTTTAAAGAGTGCTGCTAATATCAACAATCCGCGCATTACTATATCACATCGTAAAGCTGTATTACTCCGTATGTAAAACAGCGAAGAAATCACAATTATTTTGCACCTGTCATCTGTTTTGATATAGAAACAGTACAGTTCATAAAATCATTTAGCCTCCAGATACACTTTGCCGTCACTTAACATGATAGTCCTTTGTTACGTCTCTTAAGCTGTCCTAAATATTTTCAATATTCTTTGAAGTCACGAGCCACAAGTCGCGAAGAAACGTCAGGTTGCGTTAACTATAACATTAAATCTTTTGGTCTTCAGGCTTCCCTTTTTTATATGAAATGATGAAACAGCCATAAAATTAGACACCCAGGTTAGGAGGTAGGTATAACTTTTTTAAGATAAATCTAATTAAGGTCCTCTATGGAAATCTCTCCATTAAAAATTGATTACAAAGCTAGCCAGTTCGTAAAAGGAAACACCCAGAGATGCAGACTGTGTAAGACTTCCAACCTTCCTTCCATAGAGGTGCGAATGAGACCTGGAATCATCTCGTCTGTATGGGTAGACGTAGGTAACAGTTTATTTTATCCATAACTGTTTTCTTCGTAGGTCAATTGATCTCCATCTTGGTATTTTTTAATAAGCAATTACCCACATATTAAAAAGTAAATCAATTGAATTGTACTGTTTAAACTAAGATACTAAACAGTCTTCGTAAATAATATTTTTAAGGAACAGAAGTTAGTTTTAATAAATTGCAATATCATTTTTTATTCGTAAAAAATACAATTGCAATTTGCTACTTAGATAAGCAAACTTATGACAAGGTTAATTCTTAAAAGACTTCAGATTTTTATTTTATATTATCTTCAGATTCATTAGAATCATCTAGACTTACTTATCTGTAAATTTCTGTTTACTAAAGTTAAACTTAGTGGAAATTCCAACTGTAGTGGCATTATTTAAACTTTCAAAGTAAAAATTCATATATCGAATTTACGAAACAGCCACGTCGGCCACACTACACCTTTGAATATCAAAGTGAGTGATCACAAAGGACTGCTTGCGGTTACAACCAGTTTGCCCATGGGCTGTCAACTGACAGATAACTCGACAGGTTTTGGCTTTAAGATAAATGTCGCTGTTTGATCAAAGGACGAAAAATAGCACTCGTAGTTAATGAGGAGTGATTGTATTGCACTCGAAACGAGTACATTAATTCGTTGTTAAGAAAAGTAAGTTTTATTTAAATACGAAATTCATGTAATTTTTCAAAGAAAATGCATTATATCTTTATTATCATTAAAATGAAATTCAAACTAAGATTTGTTATATTACACGTCTTTTGGCTTAGTATAATATCAGGCAATAAACCGGAAACGGAAAACAATAGACGGCAAAGATTTACTCGGAAAATTAATCAGGGAATGATACCATGGTTACCTGTAGGTATGATTTGTAATTTGATTCGTATTTCTACTTCTATCGTCATCACGTCAGGCGCATGAGTCAATTAGCCGGTAGTGCACCGACTGACGTCAACTCTCCACCATACGACCAAATTACATTTCGTGTTGACTCTACGATTTCTGTATTTGTGGGATTCTGTGGCAGTAATAAAAGGGTCGATACACTTCACGGAATGATTATTTTTAACATTATGAATATTCTACAGATTTTACGTGATTACGTTTTTTATTACGTTTTGCTAATGATAATATAAATAAATAAAAAGTCTGCGTTTACTGCACAATACTTTATGCGACAGAATTACCATCTAAAGTTCTAATATGTAACTATTAAACGAATACATCAACCAATAGCGTGTATTTTATCTCTATCCTTACTTTCTCCCTCAATCACTATATCTTTCTCCCACCCTTTCCTCCATAGCACTGTGCTTGATGCGACGTTCGCTCTATCTTCCTCTCTCAGTCGGTCTCGATCGCTCCCTCCGTTGTCTTCGACAAAAACGCTGCACTTCTTCGTAACGCTTATATTATTATTATTGCGTTTCATCCGTAAAAAATAACCATTGGGGTAATGCCGATAGAAGTTTCATTTCAAAAATTGTTCAATATAACGCGTACAGGCATAATATTAACGAAGGTGCGAAAAATGCAATATTTTTTTAACTCATGCCATACATAATATTATGGTCACAATAGTGTCCACGTCGCGGGCAGCCACACAAAAGTCCTCGAAGCAGCACTGAGGTTTAATCATAACCCGTCACCGCTCGCGAAGGATTGCATTTGAAGGGTTGCAATTGAAAACTTGACCGCGATCTTTGAGAAGTGAGGCCGGCGAGTTTCTACAGCATTTGGACTTGTCGAAATTTGAATATATGCTCACTTGAATTAGCTATAAAATAGATAGAAGGAATTTTCTATGTTAAAATGGTCAATAGTAATAAATGACCGACTCATTGAGCACATCCAAATGGCTACAGATTCCCTGCTCGAAAGGGTTCCTACCGCTGAAATCGTGATACTTGGCGATTTTAACGCCCACCATGCCGATTGGCTCGGCTCTGAAACCACCGATCACGCGGGAAGATCCTTTCACGACTTTGCTTTAGCCTACGACCTGACACAAATGGTCCCTGCGATTACGCGAATACCAGATGTGGTTGGTCATAAACCCTCTTTGTTGGACCTTCTGCTGACTTCGCATCCGGAGAACTATCAAGTCTCTGTTGACCCGCCATTGGGTTCATCGGATCATTGTGTGGTCCGGAGTACTGTGCCATCTACGCGCCCTTCGCGGCCCCGCTTTTTGGGTTGTCGCCGTATTTGGCACTATAAGTCAGCAGATTGGGACGGGATGCGGTCTTTCTTTGCGTCCTACCCTTGGGGGCCTATTTGCTTTTCGTTGGATGCTCCAGATTCCGTCGCTGCCTCTGTCACCGAAGTGGTTCTGCAGGGCATGGAACTCTTTATTCCATTTTCTGCGGTGCCGATCGGTGGCAAGTCTCAGCCCTGGTTTAAACGTTCTTGCAAGGTGGCCTCGCGTCGAAAGCGAGAATGCTTTAAGGCATGGGCGGAAGCGGCGAAATCTCGTGATGCTAATACCAGCGAACTCAAAAAAGCATATAACTCAGCCTCCAGGTCCTTCAAACGGGAAATCACTAAGGCAAAGTCAGAGCACATCGCCAGATTTGGCGAGAGATTGGCCCAACTCCCTTCGGGGACTCGAGCCTTCTGGTCTCTCGCCAAAGCTGTCCAAGGGAATTTTTGTCAGCCCTCCATACCACCATTGCACAGGGAGGATGACTCGCTGGCCCACACTGCGAAGGAGAAGGCCGACCTTTTAGGCTGTCTCTTCGCATCCAGCTCGACTTTGGATGACCGAGGGAGATCACCACCGATCATTTCAAGGTGTGATTCTTCGATGCCGGAAGTTACATTCCGGCAACGTGCTGTCCGTAAAGCATTATCTTCCTTGGACATACATAAGTCGAGCGGGCCGGATGGTATTCCTCCAATTGTGCTGCGTACTTGTGCTCCTGAGTTGGCTCCGGTCTTAACGCGCCTTTTCCGGTACCTGTACTCGCTTGGCACTGTCCCGGAGTGCTGGAAGATCGCTTCGATACATCCGATCCCTAAAAAAGGCGATCGCTCTGATCCGTCCAACTATCGCCCAATAGCGATAACCTCCTTGTTCTCCAAAATAATGGAATCCATTATTAATGGCCAGCTCTTGAGGTATCTGGAGGGCCACCAGCTGATAAGTGACTCTCAGTACGGCTTTCGTCGTGGTCGTTCGGCTGGTGACCTTCTTGTATACCTTACGCATAGATGGGCGGAGGCAATTGAGTCCAAGGGGGAGGCTCTAGCGGTTAGTTTGGACATAGCGAAAGCCTTCGATCGGGTGTGGCACAGAGCACTGCTCTCGAAGCTTCCAGCTTATGGGCTTCCCGAGAAATTATGCGATTGGATCTCCAGCTTTCTGGCCGATCGGAGCATCAAGGTCGTCATTGACGGAGCTTGTTCCGACCTTAAACCCGTGAACGCTGGGGTCCCACAAGGCTGTGTTTTATCCCCGACCCTGTTTCTTCTGCATATCAATGATATGTTGCAACTTAGCAACATTCATTGCTATGCGGATGGCAGCACTGGGGATACTCTTTACATTGGCCGGGCAGGTATTTCTCGGGCAGATGTCGATGAGTACCGGAACAAACTTGTGTCTGAAGTAGAAACTCTACTACGTGGAGTCTCCGACTGGGGCAGACTAAATCTAGTCCAATTTAACCCCAAGAAGACACAAGTTTGCGCGTTTTCCGCTAAAAAAACACCCTTTGTCGCTACTCCTCTTTTCGAAAACACTCTTCTTAAAGCCGCAGCCAGCATTGGAATACTTGGCGTTGACATATCGAACGACGTTCAGTTTCGCGGTCACTTGGAGGGAAAGGCTAAATTAGCCTCCAAAAAGCTTGGTGTGCTCAACAAGGCGAGACGGTACTTCACTCCGGGCCACCGCTTGCAACTATATAAAGCGCAAATTCGGCCCCACATGGAGTACTGTTCTCACCTCTGGGCGGGGGCTCCCCAGTACCAACTCCTTCCACTTGACCGTGTTCAACGAAGAGCGGTTCGAATCGTTGACGACCAATCTCTCTCCGAGCGGCTTGATCCTTTGGCGTTGCGTAGAGATGTGGGGTCACTCTGCATCTTCTACCGCATTTACCATGGAGAGTGTTCAGAGGAGTTGTTCGGATTAATACCTGCAGCTGAGTTTCATCATCGGACGTCGAGGCAGAATACGAAATTCCATCCGTATCATCTCGACGTCCGCCGTTCCACAACTGCGCGATTTTCAAGGCAGTTTTTGCCGCGCACCACCACTTTGTGGAACCAGTTGCCCACTGAAGTATTTCCGAACCAATTCGACTTAGGGTCCTTCAAGAAAAGAGCGTACAAATTCTTAAAAGGCCGGCAACGCACTCGCGAGCCCTCTAGCATCGAGAGTGTCCATGGGCGGCGGTATCACTTAACATCAGGTGAGCCTCCTGCCCGTTTGCCCCCTATTATATAAAAAAAAAAAAAAAAAAAAAAAATTAATCTGTTATGTTGTAAAGGTGAAAAATAGATATTTCACAATATTCCTATTAATAAAATCCTAATCTTAAATTCTATCTATCTAATTAAAAAGTGAATACATATTATGTATAATAATAATACCTAATATTTTATTATGATAGATATGTAACAAAGGTTTCCTTGAATCATGACACATGTTGCGTGGTAAAATGTAAAATATCATCTTGTTTTAATATAACGATTTCCTATTTCCTGTTGAACTTTAAGTAAGTAAATCTTAAAGGTCGTGCATTTTGGTATGCTTAAGAATGACTTTGGTGCAATCTATATCGTAGAACTTCTACTCTTAAAACTAAATTCTATCACTCCTTTATGGTGATACGTATCCTGCTTTGGAACTCTCCATCAGACGTGAGTTCGTCTGAAACCTTCTCTTAATTCATTTCAGAATCTCCCTACTTTCGCTTCTCTTCTACCTTGTAATTATATATATATATAAATTCTGATATAGTAATCTTAAGATTAGCTTTTGTTTTTTAGGTTTCGATTTAGTTTTTGTACAATTTTAGTGTAGTAACTTTATTTTTTGTTGATTTACCTACCTACTTATTCTTGCACCAAAATACACGAAAAATTAATACCTTCTGAGGTTTACCCCATTTTTCCTTACATTTTTATTTTGTTTTCCTGGAATAAATCACGTATTAGCGATAAGGCCGTCCATAGCCTAACAATGTGTGTTAAATGTTTTACATGTATAACAAAGTGTAGGTATATAAATAAATATAATTATCGCGTCACGTTATGTTGGATTTCACTCCTTCAAAAAGGACTGATTTTTATTTAAAAAAATTGGCTAATGTTGATTAGTGGTAAATTATATATTTTCGTAGCGATAAGGGATTATTATTATAATAATATTTCTCTTTTTTGTATAAATTTATTGAAAAGATCTTAACTCTAATATCTTAACAGACGAAACTCGAAATTATCGAAAACCAATCTTACGCTGAGTAACAACAGTGAATGAATGCGGTTGTGTTAAAGTAATTAAAACGTTTAGCATAAAATAACATAACAATATCCACTTTGTACCTGTAATAAACATTCTCAATTTGCAAGTGATAATAATTAAATGCACCAAGAAAATTCGACATTGCGTCCCTAATCACGCTACAGGTCTATTTACTATTTTTTTTGTTTAAAAGCATTAAAGAGCTTTTCGGACATTAAGTCTCTTGCTTGTCCTTCTCTGAGGTTTTGTGGACTTAATAAGAGCAAAGTGGAGGCAATCTGACAAACAGGTCACCCAACTTGTTTGAATCACGGCCACACTCATGATTCAGTCCTAAGTAATCGCCAGTCATGAACACTACAGTAAGTTGTTTTTACGATTATCTTGCATATTTATTCTTTATATTTTATTATATAGTAATGTTACTCTCTATGTGACAAATATTATTGTAATTGTGATTTATTACTTAATTATTTATTAACTTTCACCACACCATATTATATACCGCCAGTATAATATGTTACAACAAATTAAAAAGTAAAAATCATAAATATATTACACTTCCAATTTTAGGTTTTACTACTATTAGCAAAATAATTTAAATTTAAAATAAAATTAGCGAAAAAACATTTTAAAGCAAAATATTCTTAGTATTAAAAACAATAAATGCCACTTAAAGAAAGTTAAGCGGAGTGTCGACACCACAGTGCCATAAATAAGTATGTATTGTATATATTTATTCTGCTCTCCTAATTCAGAATAGAGTATAGAGACAGAATATAAAGTGCAAATTACACAGGTATTTAAGTTACATATAACAAGTCTCAATGGTCGTATGGGTATGGAGAACACAGCAATTCTAAACAAAGAACGCAGGGAATCGCAAATCGGACATAAAATTATGTTTGCGTTTGCGGGAGTTCACTCTAATCTATTCTGAAGCGTCCAAACAAAATGTCATAGTGTTTGTCACGCAAATCATTTAATACGATCATGTCATAAATACAAATCCGCGGAAGCAGAAGACTCTGAAAGACTGTAGTGTTTCCTTGTCTAGTCTTACGTTTAATTGATTATCTTTAAATCTCTATTGATTACTTGACCCTTATGGCTTAGTAAATATATATACGCTATAAAAGGTATTTCACTATACTTAGTTGTTGTTTAACATTATTAATACTATTTGCAGATTGTATTCCTAGTGCTCGGCCTTGTTGTTCTGGCGTCGTGTGCGCCCAGAACAAAGGACTCTGACAATTTACATCTAGCGAGACGATCCACGCAATATATTAAGGGAAATGCTCCTGGAATAAAAGGTAGACGTTTTCCTTTTATAACAACTAAAAGATAATAAATTCGTTGAATTCAACCGTTGTTTTGTCAATATTGTGGTGGAGAACAACTGTTTAATCTCTTATGTCCGGAACGAATGACGAGTTTTGGATACTTTTAGGGTCAGGAAGAGATGTAATAGTAAATATTTCAGGAATTATAAACCATAGACTCAAATAGAAAAGAGAGAAGAGACCAGAAAGAAGGTTTTCTTACCTTAATTCTTAATATTATTTAAAAGTAATGTTTTTTCAATTCAGGAAATTCCCGTCCACCACCAAATATATCACTCCGAAAAGGTGAATACATGTGTGGAAATAAAGTGTGTAAGCTTCTACCCGGAGAGATTCCCAAAGGATGTGATGGAATTTGTCAATATAGAGTTTAAAAATAATAATGTTTAATTCTTAAATTATAATATATAGTTCTTATTATAAGATAAGATGACCAAATTGTCTATGAATTATGTTTAAAAAATTGTACATGTACGCATGCGGCAAGTATATAGCGTGCTGAACGATTTAACAGTATTACATGAAAGATTTTTCATCTGAGAAATGAATATAAGGCAAAACAGAGACCAATCTAGCAATATATGTACAGTATATTACAATATATATATATATATATATATACAATTTTTTAACAATGTGTAATCAAAACAAACAAAAAATGTTTCACGTATAGTGCCGAATAAACCTCAAAATAATTAAATGTTATAAAAAAAAATTACATGCTGTGTACCAAATTACATTAAATTAAAGGAATGGAAATAAATTGTTTTTGATGGCATTATTATTTTTATTAAATATATAAATAAAACAGCGTATCAAATTAATCAGCTTTATTATCACTTTTCTTTAAATGAGTTTGTTCCCATTTAGTCTGTGACAATTTGAAACCAGCGACATCTAGTTTCGTTGAAATCAAACGTCCGAAGTTTGTGCTATTCAGAAGATTGCTCTTTTCCGACAATTCTGCCATTATTTTAACCTTTTGCTCGTTAGAGGCCGACTCGTAGATCTTTTCGAAGGCCCTTGAACCATGCTGGGACATTGCTAATGTTTGGTAGCAACCCTGGAATATTATTTTAACTGAAATGTTAATGACTTTATCTACCATTGAAACTAATTTGTCATGTTTAATAAATAAATTTAACGTTTCCTTTTTCATTTTAAAGATAAATTACAATTAATACTTCAAAATATGAGTAATACTTATTGTCGTTTACGTCATAAAGTTTTTAAGTTAATTTTTTTGTTGGCACATATTTTTTTTTTATTTACACAAATATATGTCAATGAAAAGTAAATATAAGTTTATATTTATTTATTTAACCCAATTAATAACCTCAAAATGTTATAAAAAAAAAATAAAAAATCATTTATTCATATAGGTAACATAATGTACACTTATGAACGTCAAAAAAAAAAAGAAATATACATCAATATATGTTTCATACTAATGTACATTTTATTTGTTGTTAACTTTCTCCTTTTTTTTCTTCAATTACCTTAAGTTTCCAGATAAGCTTATCCCGTGCCTTTACTCCAACAAACTGTCCTTTACAGAAGGCATCAGCTATGTGACTTCCCTTGGCCTCACTAAATATATAGAGAAGACTTTCCGATTGAAGCTCCAATATGCTTTGAACTGCTTTCGTTGGTCGCTGGAAGAATATTGTTTATTATTCAAATAAACTGTCTTGGGGTCATAATATACATATGAGAATCTCTTGGTCAAGAAAGGAATTTTTTTTCAAATCAATTTTTTTTAGACGCTCATGATGATTAAGGTCAAGGTCTGTCGGCTCAGCTAGTGATATAAATAAAACTGTTATACTGGATTTACAGGCTAAGTTATCATCCACTAGAGGCTTGATTATTTAGAAAATAAATAATTTGCACTTTTGAACAAACACACACATCGGGCTCAGTTTCTAAATAATATGTTTTTTTTTTCAAAATATTAATTAAAAACAGACATTTGAATTTAAAACTAAATAGCATTTAAGCTAAAACTTTAATTAATTCGGTATAAGTAATGGCAATACATGGAAAACAAATCTAAGCAAATAGCCGACTTGCAATATATTGGCAAAATTTTTCAAAAAATTGTTTATTTAATTAAATATTATGTTATAAGTGTGGAGGAAAAAATAAAATTGGCGTTCGCAGAATATTTACAATAAATTTAGCATTTACCTGATTTAATCAACCATCAAACAAATATATATCCAATTGTGTGCAACAAAAAATACTTGAAACTTATTTATACTATGAGCCGTGTAAAGTTTTGCATCTATAAACCATTGTATTTAGCAAATATATATTAATATAATAACGTGAAGTAAATTATTCAAATACCTGGAAATCAAGTACGGTCTGCAGTATTACAGAGCCATGTATGTTAATGAAGAAACCCTGAGTAGAAACTTCCACGTTACCCCCAAGCGGAACCAGGCGTAGACATTGCAGTGCAAAATGCTTTTGATTGTCTTCCATACAGTTTAGTGATTTTTCTAAAGTCTGAAAAATGAACATTTATAACTATTTTGCAACAGGTTAATTAGTTTAAATTTTTTTTTTGCAACTCATTACATTATATACAGTACATACTGTAGATTTGTAATAAATTAAACTTTGTACATTCTATTACCAATCTTTTAAACTCTATTTCAAAACATGCAATACTAATTTTGCTGTCTGATTTTGTAGATTATAATTTATAAATAGATTTAATATCATCTTTGAATATCTTTATGTATGTTCAAGTACTATATAAGCAGATATCCTACAATTTATCCCCACCCCCCATCCTCTTGTCAGCAAAAAAAGCAAAGCTCTCAAAAATAATAGTACATAGACACATTAATTATTTGTAATCTTTGAAAATGCATTTCGTTTTCAAACATAGACAATGTGTGAATAACATATGTGAAAAAAATAACTTACTGTCAACAGTCATGTCATGTATGTCAACATAATAACCAAAGAAGAAAATCAAAGACCCACCTGTAGTGCTCATGTAATATTTGAATCGCCCCTTTTAACTAGGTTTAAAAAATTATTTAAATTAGCACTTAAAGTTACCTGTATAAACTGTGTTTGTCTGGCTTTTATTCTTAAGCAAGCTTTGGCCAGTGCAACAAGAACACCGGTGTTACCACAAGCAAGTAGGGTGTCAAACTTGCTTGAAAGCTCGTCAAACATTGGTTCAAACTGAAAGATATGGGTTTTTATATGAATTATGGATTTTTTTGTGTCAAATTTGTCTGATAATTTCTCATTATTCATTTCGAAACCATTAAAGTTTGGCAGTTAAAATGGCAAGTAAAAATGTTTAAACAAACAATAATTTTAAAATTTTTTAGTCATGCCAAAAAAAGTAAGTAGTCTAAACAATAACTAAACAATAATAACAAAATTACAAATGAATATTGTAATGAATAATTTGGACATATACAACATGTAATTTCTTTCCTCGCATTGAGTGATGGGGTTACAAAATCCTAATGTTCCAACTAAGATATGTAATAGTTGAAAGAAAACATTATGATTAGTAAAACTATTCAAACAAAATACAATATGGAAAAGCTATTAATATTTTTATTACATATAAAAATGAGTTGAAAAAACAAATTATTTTATTGTTTATTACCTCCTCTTTAATCTGACAGTTGTCTATCAGTCGTTGTACTGTAAAATTAAGCATGGGCATAGCAGCTAGCTGTCCTAGGCGATTGATGAAACACTTTGCGTATATTTGTGTATATGTCTTCTTCTTAACTACAAATAGTGCTGCTTCTAAAAGCCTGGACAAACAAAATTATGGAATGTTATTGTGAGTCTCTGATATTGACTGCTGTATAGAACTCAAAACATAAAGTTACATAGATACATTTAATATAAATATATTAATAAAATTGTACTACAGCTATTATATTGCTAACATAGTCATCAACCAAAGCATAACAATTTAGAATAGATTTGTGTAAAATTAGTAATTTTTTTAGTATGTGCAAATATTATAAAAATTGAATTTTAAAATATTAAACTACAATAAAAAATTATAACCTACTTAGTACAAACATCTCAAGTAAAGAAATAAAAGTGCTAACATACTACAAGAAGTAAACTAAAGAAGTTGAAGAGTTTTTAAGAGAATTTATAAAATTATGGATAAGAATACAATGTAAGAGAAATTAACTCATTTTAAGTACATGTCTCCTTCCTATGTAGTTCTATACCATTCTTATTCTTTAAAACACTTACGTTCATATAAAGACTTACCTTACAGCTGGTTCAGACTCAAAGACAGGAGGTAAATTACTTCCTTGGAAAGGTTTGTCTTCACCATCTTTCTCTTTTTTTTCTTCATCAGCATTGCCCACCCAGCCCTCTGGTACAAAACTTTCATCCATCAATTTATCAACCAAGTTCTTCGTCAACTTTTTATCTACATTTTTAACAGCATACAGCAATACTTGTAAAAGTCCAGATGTCAAATTTTCATAAGCCATGTCTTTAAATTGTGGCCAAGATGATAATCTATTTGCAAAGTCCATAACTATTTCCTTAAACTCTTCTGGGACTACTTTGTAAGTCATGTGTGTTAAATGTGGCGGTATTCCTTTTTTGTCTTGCACTGTTTCCTTGAATAGATTTACTTTTGGTTTTTCACCCGGGAGTAAAGTGATACCACTTAAACATTTCAATGCGCTACGCAATATATGATTTGCATACTGATCCCAAACAAAATCTTCTAAATTATTTAAAGCATATTTACATATCTTTAATGTAAATTCATGACATGCTTTAATATGCTCTTCAGAGTATTTGTCATCCTTTTTTGACTTCTTAACTGGGGGTTCATCAGTTTCTTGAAGATGTTCTGTTGCCCGAGCACATGACACACGTAATAATGTTTCAATGACATGGCTTGAGAAATTGTCAGCAGATAATTTTCGAAGTTCAGGGGATAAGATTTCAATAAATCTTTCTAAATCTTCAGATGAAGAGTATGGTAGCAAAAGCTCTACAAGACGACATCCTAGTTGATTTCCAACTACATTTATTTCTTCACCTTTAGTTCGCTCCAGAACATTTCTAACTAAGGCCTCTGGAATATTAACAATTATTTTTTATCAGAAATAGTTAATTTATTAAATAAAATACCTTTAATTATTTATTTTGGAGGTTATACAAAAGTTACTTAAAGCTATAACTAAGAATCCATACCTCTCTCATCCGGTTCCTGTATGCCCTCTTTAATGACATCTAAAATACCTACAAAATACTGATACAGTTCTTCAGGAATTTGAGTACCACGTCCAAGTTGTCCTTTTTTAGCGTATTTCTTTGCGTTAGAAATAAAATTCTTACGCTTCTTCCGCTGTCTTTTTTTGTTATCGTTGCTTTGTTGTGCTTCTTCACCCATTTCTATAGCTTTGTACATTTATTGTAAGGTTTAAGCGATACAATGTGCAGATATAAAATGTAAACAAAATCACGCTGAATTGTTAGGTTATATTTATCTTATTTTTATAAACACTGTCAAGTGTCAATTATCAAAAGGAAAATAATAGAAATTACGTCAGTCACAACGCTGACAGCACAACTCGTATTTGACATGTTTTTTCTTTATCTATGGTTTCAAAGGTTCCCGCCTACTATAATATTAAAGGAATATAATAAACCCTTTTAAAATAGATTTTACTTAGCTAAACTACGTAAAATCTAATTTTTAAAGGGACTCTTGCTTCGTTACCTTCCCTTTTTTGAACCTAGTAAAAACAGAATAGAACATTTTATCAAATATATGGAAATCGCTAAGTTAGTGATTCTAGCGAAGGTTACTAAGTACTTCATGAAACTGGAAGAAAAAAGTCCCTGTTCTTGCTCCGTCCTAAAGGAAGGGTCACTGACTGGCCGAGGGCGACCATTAATGTCGAGAAGTTGTACATATAATATATCTGTATGTAGCCGAAGATTGTACCTACAGAACTAGTAAATATACGGCGCAGCTTATATTCATAATTTACCAGCTCTTTCCACTTGACCGTATTCAACGAAGAGTATTTCGAATCGTCGACAACCAATCCCACTTCGAGCGGCTTGAACCCTTGGCGTTGCGTAGAAATGTAGAGTCACTCTGCATTTTTTACCGCATTTACCATGGAGAGTGTTCAGAGCAGTTGGAATTGATTCTAACAATGGGTACAAATACTAACTGGAATTAAAACGTTTTTATAACTTACGATTAGATCAAATCAGTGATGTCAAAGAATTGACTATTGTTCTTATGAATATCGCTTTTCATCTAGATACTAAACAATAACTTTCACAAACTGCATACTAATTAAAATCGGAATATAGTTCTCTAGATGTACTCATTGTAAACTCTTCCTTTTTCTTTTCGCATAAAAATTATAATCCTTTTATTTTATTAAAAAAAAATCAAATCATGTATGATACAGGTAGCTATGTACTCTACATAGAAATAATGATTGCAGTTATTCAAAACCTTAATATATATCTATATTTTTAAACAAAATAATTAAAAATATATATATAAGAATTAGTAAGTTATTAAATATTATTGTAAGATGTCCAAGAAAGTCCTCGTATCCAGTGAGATAATTCTCGTTCTACCTTACAAAATTACTCCTCCATTTGTAAACCTTTTCTTTTGGGTTTTTAAAATCGGCTGGAAAGCTTTCCGAGCTTACCACACTCCTCAAAGCGAAGTCCAAGGTTATTTATTCAACTTTCCCAGATAAGGATAAAAGATATGCCTACATCACTCCCTCTTTCCACGAATTCTTCAGTCTCATTCAATAGCAATACAACATTTCTTAGTAGTCTGTGAGACGTGTTGTGGGATGTTAGTTACGTACTGAATGTTTATTAAATTTTGATGTCTACCGCGTGAATTTATAGAAAATAATAAATATATTTAAACTTATCTTAACGTGCAATAAATGTATTAACTCCTTGTGTGTTGTTAGTTGCTAAGAGTTTTTAGGTGAGTTTGTTTTCTTATTAATTATGTTGTGTGACAAGTTTTTGAGGCACTTGACCGCAGTTTCCCGCGTCAACTCATTGTTTAAGTTTTATGCATTTTTGTTATGAGGGTGTATGTTAATTCGTTCGACTTCGTTCCTTAATTCCCCAGTAATCCCATCATTTGTATACTTAACTTATTGTCAGATATTCTTAAAATTTTAATTACATTGAAATAAATTTTATAAATTGTCCAATAATATAATTGCTAATGACATTTCAATAGATTCGAATATGGAATTGGATTTATTTATATATGGAAACAATTTTCCCGCTATCCTGTATTGGTCAAATAATTTTGTAACAATACTGTACCCATAGATTTAGAGTAGGCAAAAATTTAACCTACTGCAAAAATTCACGTACTAGGTATTATGTTTTATTTGAATCTAGGCTTATTTCAATCTTTTTTACATTAAATATTTATTAAGGCTGTCTTTAAGATTTACCAATAATTCACGCTTTTTTGAGCTTGAAACCAGTTAATAAAACCAGTGGGCAGTAGGCATCTAAATTATGTGCAATTCTAAAGTCGAGAATACGAAGACGGAATGTTTGATTAAGCGTATCAAGTCATTAACCTTAGACATTTTCAAGGGATAGGGACTCGCTACATTCACATTGAAATTAAAAAAATCAAAGACGTGTTAATTTTATCTCCAAATAAAGTTTACGCACCACAAAACTTACCTCGCAAAAAAGGCAACCTTTTTTTTGCTGAGGGGAATGGGAACTCTTGAACTTTAACTATATTTGGACGTATTGGTGTAACTTGCGTCTTACTGAGTACCTAGATATGACATTAAGTTAAAAATAAGGCATATTACATAACAATAGTTTTTTTATATAGCCTCATTATTTCGATTAATTACACTTATTTAATGCGATTGTTCTGGTAGCTTATTTTATTAGAATGATTCGTGTTATATTGCACCTGTAAACCACAACTGACCGAAATTTTAGATGGAATGAAATTACATACCTACTTACTTACCACAAGTACTTTTAAAACACAAGGTAATGGTAACCTAATTATTTCATATATATGAAATCCTCCCAAACAACAAAATACATAAGCAAACATAGATTTTTTAGGTTTTTATTTTTTCATGTATGTTTAAGGTAGCTCAGTCGCTCAGTCACTCCATCGCTAGTTGGTTCATGCTACGTTCGCCCTGTCTTACTCTCTCTCAATCGGTCTCGATCGCTCTCTCTCTCTTTTGTGTATGTAACGTCACGCAAGTATGCGACACTTCCGTTGCATACTTGCGTGACGTTACATTTATAATTTTACCCTTATGCGCCTAAAGAAGTTTCACTTCAAAAATAATATGCATGAAAGTAGAATCTGTATTATGATACGATCCAACCACCTCTTTGTTCCTCTGATTGCTTCGAGACCACAGTATTCCAAAGCATACATAAAGATACATTTAATATATGTGTAAACCTTAATCTGTCGGTCCTAAGCTTGTGTGAAAGGTATCATATCGTGTATGATAATCGCATAATCACTTAGTAATTCGTAAACATTACTCAACGCTCAGGCCGTTCTCACTGCAAACATTGGAGATTATCAATGAGGTGTGCTTAATCAAGCTCATTTCACTATAAGCATCTTAGTGACATACATAGGTAGTCTTGTTTTATTATTTAAATTTTGTTAGAAACGTGTACACAGCCTTATTTTCGTGCGTTTGTCGTCCAGAAAGCAGCAATGGAACAAACGTAAGCTTATTTAATTATTAAATCATCGGTTTTAGTAATATATTTAGTTTACGACAAACAAATATTGAATAACTTTTTGACGTTAATACGGTCAGAGCGAGATAATATTAAACCTTTTTCGATAAACTGAATAATCAAATTAAAAAAATCAATTCGATCTAGCTGTTATTGCTTTAGAGAATAATTCTACCAAACAAAGTACCACACTTGACAGCTTTATAATATTAAAAGTAAAGATTTCTTAATAATATAATACTTACGATATACTTTTTAATACTGTAATAATTATCATATGAAAGTTTGAAAGACAATATATTTAGTCGTTTATATTTGAATCGTTTATTTTAGTCATCCTCTTAAAGTAGATAATTGCTAGATGTAGATAGTCTCCGATGAAGTTTGAATATTTTAAATTGCCTGCAAACCGGTGTGGACCCAATGACGTCACAACGCCGGAACTGAGGCATGACCCACTTGATTTTAACCGAGATATTCCTAGGTTTTTCTCCTGAATGCCGTGGTCTATATTTAGAGTCCCTATACACC
The DNA here is from genome assembly GCA_028984075.1 of Pieris mannii. Taxonomy (NCBI): domain Eukaryota; kingdom Metazoa; phylum Arthropoda; class Insecta; order Lepidoptera; family Pieridae; genus Pieris; species Pieris mannii. Next base: position 3,140,055 of record CM054780.1, read on the forward strand.
CCACGCGAACTTACGTTATTTAGAAAATAGGGGTGTGTCTCGGCTTTGCACGAACGACTGGTTGTGTTTTTTTTTACTTTTTTACTAATTGTCCACAGTGAAAAATTATTGCCTATGTAATTGTTATAGCAAATTGTCTTGAAGAAACTGTTTTATTAATGTCTAGGTATAGTTCTATATGTCTTAACTATTTACAACTAATCTAGAGCTTTTAGTTTAATATATTATTAGTTTTAATTTTGTTTCTATAGGTAATTTATAAATGACATTAAGTACAGTGTAATTATCAATAATTACTTGTTTTGACAGAAAGGGTTTGACTGAAACGCAATTACAATATTTTAAATATAATTGAACTATTGATCAAAGAAGCGACATTTCATTACGTAATCATTAACATCTGATAATGCCTGGGTGTTTGACAGAATAGCAGTGGACATATCTTCAAAATTATCGCTTGGGTTTCTTTCTGTCGTATTCACATTCTATTAGTCTTCAATTAATTGGATTTGGAAGAATAGCCAGGTAACCCTGCTGGGTTCTGTTTCTGGACGTGACGTCACACTCCTTATTTCTGAAATCTGCTTTCTTGAAACAAATTTTCATTGTAGGTCTAATTGCTTGACGCTCCCCGCAGCCACAAGTGAATTGTCACTTGTGGTAGCGGTAGGTAGGTTGGTGTATTGAATGGAAAGACGAATCGTATTAAGCGTAAAGAAATGCATGTTTTAACATGTCTGAAACTGCAGGGACTAATGTAATCGTATGGGATAAATCATATCAAACGTTAGGTATTAAGAGGTATTTGATTATCAAATTATACGTCACTCGCAGCAACAAATTTTATCGCACAACTCTGAGTTCGACGAAAGTTATTTGTTCAGCCCGATCGATAAAATGTAATACAATTCGGTTTTAAGGTATCCCTAATACGGGAAGCCAGGTAAGGTTAAAGACTCACAACCCGTCTGGAAATTTAATAAAAACGTTCTATACTACTATTTTATTTGCACACTTGCAGACTAAAATAAATAAAAACACACACTGTGTGTTTCTATTTATCTTCTATTAACATAGCTTTTACACATTTAAAGAAAACACTTTTTACCGGAATTAAATAATTATAAGATACATAGCTTCAATCCGTTTCCAATTTGTTTTATCTCGTTTTATATCGTATAGATACTGTATTCCTTCACCGTAGACGTAGTGTGCACATAGACAGAAAGGCCAGCAAGAAAGAACTACTATGAGGGAGAGGGGAGGCTTTTTTTTTTTTTCGTGATTACGTCAACAGTTTACCCACACATTTTCTATGCTTGAATATGAAATGCATTTTCTGGGATTCCTAAAAAAAATTAATACGTTTATGTGCTATTTTTGAGAGCTTCGCTTACTTTTACTGACAAGAGTTGGGGGTCTAGTCAAGACAGCTTAACAGTAGTGTATGTAGAAAGTCGAAAACTAAATTTGTATGAAAATGCCACATTAAGCTATATATACTACCGTTACTAACTGCTCGATCTCTTGCGCAGATGACCTATTTTTTACTTGACGTCCCTCTTCCTTCGCCTTGTAATAGATACCATTCTAATATATCTGTTGGACTATTACTCTCTTTTGCCTCTTATAATGTAGTTCCAATGTAGGTTCTTCATTATTTACAGAACGTCATTTACTTTAGTTTCTCCGCATTTATGTAGTAGTAAATTATAATTGCGTAGGAATTAGTTCTTATTGCGTTTATATATATTAAATTGCGTTTTGTTTATAGGAATCTTCGCTTTGAAATCTTCGTTCTAAAACCCTTTGTTGTTCAACCTTGCGCATATCAATAAACTATTTTAGCCTCATCGAAGTGCTCTCGAAATACCGAGATATGAAAATTCGACAGATGTGTAAACTCGTAAAATCAGTAGTAGCAGGGAAAATAAACTTGAATTGGCACAGAGCCTAGGTACTGCGGCTTTTGGATATCAAAGACTAGCGCTAAAACGTTTTACCCACTCTACGAAGAAAGCTTATTGTCTTTCTAAAGACGGCTAGATAGAAAACATTAATGTCATCAAAAGCATAGCAAAAAATCCCCTAACGTTCTTTTACCGTATAAAGTGGTGAGATCCATATAATCAAAGTCAAAGTCAAAAATAATTTATTCATATAGGTAACATAATGTACACTTATGAACGTCAAAAAAGAGAAATATACAATAAATGAATCTAATTTTACATTTACTGCCAGTTCTCAAATCAAGGGCGTAGAACGGAAGTGAAGAACTGGCAATAAACTCTCCGCCACTCTTTTTAATCGCCAAGTTTTTTACACGTTGTTTGTAAGGAGCTGCAACCATTACACCATGTTCCATGTGACATCTTGAGTATTAAAGAATAGTAAAATAAATTAAAAACAAAGATTTGTCCTCTATCAGCAGGAGGCATGGTGAAATAGAAGCACGCACTTATACTCGTGAGAACAACACGCAAATACGTAGTATAAACAACTAATATCACCGCATACATTCATCGGTTCATTAATTCATTCCTTACTTAAGGGACCTTCTGCCTTATGTTATTACGTAACAAGTGTTATGTAGTCCCCACTGTATTATAAATATTTCTATTTAACTAATTACTATTTCTTTTAAACATATGTTTACGATATAAGTTAAGATTAATTAGTTTGTTCGACTTAATGTATCCCTATTCTTAAACGACAAGTTACTATTTCTTTTAAACATCTGTTTACGATAAGTTAAGATTTATTAGTTGTTCCATTTAATGTGTCCCTATTCTAAAACGACAATACCCAAACCTTTAAGTATCAAGTTACAATTTCTTTTAACCATCTGTTTACGATAAATTAAGATTAATTAGTTTGTTCCACTAAATGTATCCCTACTCTTAAACGACAATACCCAAACCTTTAAGTATCAAGCCCCGATCCTTTGAAAGACACTTCCATTCCATATTCTCACTCTAACTCTAGTTTTATAACCATAATTTTAAATAAAGTTTTTGTTAGTTTAAAAACAAGTTTTGTCACTGCCTCATAACAAATTTAAAATTTGCCTCATAACAATAAAACTAGAGTTAGAGTGAGAATATGGAATGGAAGTGTCTTTCAAAGGATCGGGGCTTGATACTTAAAGGTTTGGGTATTGTCGTTTAAGAGTAGGGATACATTTAGTGGAACAAACTAATTAATCTTAATTTATCGTAAACAGATGGTTAAAAGAAATTGTAACTTGATACTTAAAGGTTTGGGTATTGTCGTTTTAGAATAGGGACACATTAAATGGAACAACTAATAAATCTTAACTTATCGTAAACAGATGTTTAAAAGAAATAGTAACTTGTCGTTTAAGAATAGGGATACATTAAGTCGAACAAACTAATTAATCTTAACTTATATCGTAAACATATGTTTAAAAGAAATAGTAATTAGTTAAATAGAAATATTTATAATACAGTGGGGACTACATAACACCTCCCCCCTTAAAATAAAGGTTGCGCCTGTTGGCGTGAACTTTTTGAGGAATTTTGTAGGGTGTTTTCTTCTTCGTCGTTCGAGCTGATGGAAGCCGTCGTCGTCGTCGTCGTATAGAATGCAGGCATCGGGATTTCAATTTGTTGTCGTCTTCGGGATTGGTCGAAACAATTATTAAATATTTGAATGCATCCTTGTTTGTGAGAGTTTCTTCTTGGGTAAAAGTATTTGAAGAGGTTGCAAACATTGCAAAACTTGTAAAGAGTATAAATAAGAAGGATTGAGCCAGGTGATAAACTCATTTGAGTGAAATTATATGGATGTTCTTGAATGATATTTTTTTTCTTGATTTAATATTTTAGAGTGATGTTTGATCTCGTCTTTAATAGTATTGAGAGAGTCTAAAGAAATCGTTGATTTGGATAGGTACGAGTTCTGGATTATATCAATCTGGAGTCCCTTCGATGCAGGTATATTCCACGTCGACTGTAACAATGGGGTGACTTCTGTTCTTCGATTTCGAGTCTTCAGCGATGAGTGTAACCATTGGTGTATAAAATTTGCATTTAGGTTGTAGCAGAATTATTTCGTGTCCAAATATTTCGCCATGTGTGGTTTTTCTGTTGCATTCTATAGCATATGTAATTTTCTTCGAAAGTATGAAAATCCATTTGTTATTTTTCAATTAATGAAATGTGTTGAAGTACACGGAGAATGTGGATACCGCGCAATTTTGAGGTATGTCTTTAGAATTCGTCAGCAAGATGGAGACTTCACAGATAGGTCGTGCGTTAGAGTTGTAGACTGTGACCTTACTGCATACATGAAGGTTTGAAGAGTGTTCTTTACACTTGTCCACGGAGTTCGTCGTCAGGTAGCGTTGACTGTTTTTGCTCATGGCAAGATACATGTGCTCAGGTAGGATTGTGGAATATAAGGAGTATGTATTGTAGGAATTAAAATTAAATGGTATAAGGTAAATATGACATTTTTGATTAAAGGAAAGTTTAATATAATATATATTTATAATTTCGTTCATATAAATGTATGATGTAATTGTAGCAGAGTTTAGAATTTTATTGATGTTTTGAAAAATCACGGTTACTACTAGGTTACCTGATGTTCTAGCTGACTTGATGCTAATGATTCTTTGTAAAGACTTACTAAAGATAAGACCGAAGGATGAACTGCTGAATAAAATGCTTTCAAATCTGTAATAGATACACTAAGAGTAACGTATTCGTTGAATTAATATAGGAATTAATTTTCGTTCATTATGTTTATCGTATGAAAATTTTAAAATAGTATTATCTTAATTATAAATTTAATTAAATAATTTAAGGTTGTTCTTATTGGAAATGTCACAAGAAATAGGAATAAATATGTCTTTATGTCGTTCGTCTAACAGCTTATCTTGTGATATATGTAGATTTGAAGTATCGAAACTATAATCTGAAGTTTCTGGGGGCCTAGAGAGTGTGTCAGCATTGGTATTATTTAAAAGAGTCACATGTTTATTATCTATGTGGAATGTAGCATGTAACAGATTTTCAGAAGGTACATCATTTAAAGCGGAAATAGAAAATGATTCAATATTCTTATTGTTCGATTTCGACTTACGTTTATTTTTCTTATAGTGGTATTTTGAATGCGATTTAGTAGTTTGAGATACAGCGGGCTTATAAGATTCAGTGATATTTTGAGATACAGTGGATTTATAAGATTCAGCGATATTTTGAGATACAGTGGGGTTAGAAGATGTGATGAGATGCTTAGATTCAGAGGGTTTTGCAGATACATCGTTCTTATTAGATATAGTAGATTTAGTGGGATTCAAAGATACAGTGGGCTCATAAGAAATGGTAGAGTTTGTATTACGACCTAAGGTTTGGGACTGGCTACCCTGTTTGTAGGTCTGTATAAAGCTAGCTTCTAAATCTGTCTGTGTGCAAGCTTCTTTGCATTGCCTCCGATAGGCTGGTTTATTATGCAAGGATGTAGGCACAGTGCTTTGTAAAACTCGACTTGAATTTGGAATTTGTGGCGGCATTGAATAGTCTAATAAGCTGGGTTCGTTGAGTAAGAGCTGGAAGCGATTTCCAACGAGTCGCTCATTTCGTTGGTCGCTTGTAAGTTTAAATGGCGAATTGGTGCAGGGAGAGCGCGCTGTTTATTTTTTTCGTTGTATGCCCTCTTGCGACATTCGTTTATTGAGTGCCCAATATTTTTACAATACGCACATGTTTTTGGAGAAAATCTAGGGTTAGGAGGCTTAAATGGAATATTTGGGTTTCGAATACATAGGTAATTATTTTGATATGCACTACTCCTTATTGCTGGCCTAGGGGTTGGAAGTGGCCTAAATAATGATTGCCTAGCTTTGTTCATAGCCCTAATTTGATCTTCCTGCATTGCGAAACGACCTGCTTCTCTTAAAGTATTAAAACCCTTTGTTCTAAGCATTATACCCATGTCTGTAGAGAGACTGTTGAGAAATATGCTTAAGGCGGTTTCCTCGGTAGTCGCTACACGTCCGTCTAATGTCGAATCACTAATTTCTGAATGTAGTTTCTCTAAGATTTTGCAACGACAAAGATCTACTCTGTGATAAAATTGCGTTAAAGACTCATCGGGTCTCTGAAAAATTGATTGCAGTTCTAAATTTAAATGTTGAATTGTCTTCGTATTCGCGAATCTTTCAATAAGAAATATCTTTAGTTCATCCCACGTTTCGTACGTTTTACATAGAACTTCTGAGGCCGCGATGCCTTTAATATTATTTAGAGCACAAGTTAACAAAGTCTCCCTTTCGGACGGAGATGACAGTTTGAACACAGTATCACAGGACCGAATGTAACCGTATATTTCGTCATGATTGTTTGTATCGAATAAAGGAATTAGATTAATAAGTGTTGTAATATTTACTGGTGATGCCTTCATTATGTTTTTGGTCTTTAATGAAATGATAATGATTAAAAATGTAGAATGCGTGTGTAGTTAGATATGAATAATGTAATTAAATTATGTATAAAATATAGTAATATAGGATAGAATATATAAAACACAAAATATAGAAAAGTAGGAAAAAGAATGAGCCACAAGTAAAATGCCACTTACCACAGTAACACGAACCACAAGAGCATAGTATCGGCGAAAACTATTAAAAGCCTAAGGCTACCGTACTAGGCGATGCTAGTCCTTTGTACGTTTGTTTCATCTTGCTACACAAGTAGATCCTACCGACTGCGCCAAATTTGTTATGAGGCAGTGACAAAACTTGTTTTTAAACTAACAAAAACTTTATTTAAAATTATGGTTATAAAACTAGAGTTAGAGTGAGAATATGGAATGGAAGTGTCTTTCAAAGGATCGGGGCTTGATACTTAAAGGTTTGGGTATTGTCGTTTAAGAGTAGGGATACATTTAGTGGAACAAACTAATTAATCTTAATTTATCGTAAACAGATGGTTAAAAGAAATTGTAACTTGATACTTAAAGGTTTGGGTATTGTCGTTTTAGAATAGGGACACATTAAATGGAACAACTAATAAATCTTAACTTATCGTAAACAGATGTTTAAAAGAAATAGTAACTTGTCGTTTAAGAATAGGGATACATTAAGTCGAACAAACTAATTAATCTTAACTTATATCGTAAACATATGTTTAAAAGAAATAGTAATTAGTTAAATAGAAATATTTATAATACAGTGGGGACTACATAACACAAGCTAATCTATTAACATCTTATACTGATGTTAATATGTTAACATTTTAGTACCAGTTCCTTCCACTTGACCGTATTCAAGAGCGAATCGAATCGTCGACGACCAATCCGTCTCCGAGCGACTTGATCCTTTGGCGTTTAGTAGAGATGTGGGGCCACTGCACTTTTACCGCATTTACCATGGAGTGTTCCCAGTTGTTTGGATCAATACCTGAAGCTGAATGTCATCATCGGACGTTGAGGGAGAATACGAAATTCTACCCGTATCACATCGACCTCAGCCGGTTCCACAACTGAGCGTTTTTAACAAGCACTCCTGAAATTTTGCTGTTTATTGAGGAGTAGGTTACTATATATATCTTATTTTTTATTATGATTGTTTCAATGCGACAAGTTGAGCATAGTTTTAAGGCCTCGAGTTATGTAACCTAATAATAGTAAAGATTCATATAAATATTTTCGCTGTCTGCGTTGCTGTACTGCAAATGTATTTAGTATAAAAGTTTGAAAGATATGTTTAGTTGCTGTACCTTCGATTACTAACGTTATATTGTTTACGTTTATGTATTAAAGAATCTATTAATCTATTTGAAGTCCAGAAATTATCGTTGTTTATACGAAAATTAAATGAAGTGTTGGTTGGAATGTTCAATTGTTTATTATTTGAATTCCAAAATTACATAAACAGAAATTTCTGTATTTGTTTGAAAACTATCTAAACTAAATGTGTTTGACTGGTGGACCGAAAAACTTTTTTCTATTCAGTTTGCCATATTATAAACGATGTAAAAAATTGCCTAGAAACTTTAACATATGAGAAAACTGAGCACATTTTAGTAAGAATTCGCTAGTTTGAGACATACATACGTAATTATATACATAAGAACAAGCGCACACTCACTCACATACACAACGCAACATGCGCATGCATAGAATAAGTTCATAGAATTTTCAGAGAAACTATGAGAATTATATTTTATTTAAAGTTTTACCGGCTCTGCTTTTGGCAGGGTTTTGTTTTGTTTTGTATATTTAAAACATACATTTAATTATTTTAAAAACTGGTGTAAGATAAAATCTTAAGATAGGATATTGGCATAGTTGAACTATCATTTTCATACAAAGGTCTATGCACGTACACCGATCCGACCTACCATGATTAGCTTGTATCGACAGATGGTTTTTACAATGTGTCGACTGGTTATTGGCACACTTTTATTAATATTTGGATTAAGATCTCTATCTCAGATGTTCTTCAGATTGATTAAATAACCTATTTATTGGGTTCGGGCGATAGAGAGTACTTTTAACCAATATGTAACTTTTACCAGAAGTTTGGCAGTAAAACGCGTCTATATTGATTTATCTCCACTCTAATAGACATCGTAACTACGAGCATTTTATTGAGTACTTGTGATGGCCGGTAGCCATCTGGCCAGTAGCCTATGCAGACAGGCACTTGGAGTTAAAATTCACAATCTTTTCTGTTTTAGTCTTACACTGCATTATAGCGGAATGTAGATCAGTTATATATATAATGTGCAGAGGCAATGAGAACTTGAAGGAACTGGTAGTTGTTGGTAAAGAAGGCAAAAGATCACGTGGCTGTTCACGAACCAGATGGACCTATCCAGTGAAAGTCATCGTCCTCAAAACTGCACGCTGTAATAGGAGAGGCGGTGGACAAAAACCTTTGAAAACGGATTGTTCTCTCCAGATGTTTTCTTGATAACCACGTCGCTCAGATATGAGCTACCGACTGAAAAGAGAGGGAGAGAGATCAGTTTTAACCGGGGTACAAAAAACGCTATGCCAATTTTGCTCAGACAAATTCGAATCTATTTCATTCCAGATGCTTATTTAGCGTGTTAAATCGGATAATAAACGAGGAAGTTTCACGGCGTTTTTCAGCCACACGCAACATAAAAAAGTAAAGTGAAGAATCTTTCGTATAAATAAATCTCTACTAAAGCACATAGCGTAAAAATAAGTACTTCAATACATGTGAATGACATGTTTGTAATTTTTTTGGTTTTAATGTTTAAAATTATTTAGTTTCTCGAATTTACGATATTTTTTGTATTCTTCAACCAACTTCTTCGATAGACTGAAAAGGACAACCATTTGAACTAGTGAATTAGTGTTAGTGCACGTAAGTATAAAGTGCTACACAGTTTAAAAATAGAACACAAGTATCGTGTCAAAAAGAGACTAAATAATCAATAGATACTTTCTTATGTTAAATATCCTTAAGTAAATTAGGTTAGACTTAAATAACTTAAGTCTTAAGTTAGGCTAGATCGTTTTGTTGCATGAAGTCTTAGTAAAGACTGTATAAAATCTTCAACCGTGCCCACGTAGACTATTATATACTTTAATTATAGTGCAAAAGTTGAGGTTTTTTATGCAACTGACTCATTAGCGCCAGAACTCAATAATTTACGATGAACAATATGTGATCAGACCGTGACAGTCGATCGGTTTCCTATCTGCATCCCAAGAACCAAACCCTACAAAGACAATCCATTTATGGCGACGGATAGAACGCAATCTCTTCGCTATTTACACTCATATTTGATAATCAATATCAACCAAATAAAGTAAATAAAACCGTTCAAATAGTATAAAAACATAACAAAAAACTTTTTAATTATTTTAAAAGCTGTTGTAAGTTGAAATCTTAACTAACTAACTAACTGTTATTTTCATACAAAGGTATATCCACTTACACCATACCTACTATGGATAACTTGTATCGAACAAGCTATCCATGGTAGGTCGGATCGGCGGATTGTTATTACTAACCGTCGATTGGTTATGGGCACACTTTTATCATTATTACTTATTTGTATTAAGATGTCTATCTCAGATAGTCAAAAATGGATTGAGATAGGTTAATGGGTAGGAGGCTCATCTGATGTTAAGTGATACCGCTGCGCCGCCCGTAGTCACACACATTGCCAGAAGACTCGCAATATCTTTTAAGAACTGGTACGCTTTTTTCTTAAAGAACCCTAAATCGAATTGGTTCGGAAATACTTGGAGTCCATTGGATGTGTTTGCTAAAGAGAAAAATACGTTTAATGAACATGTATTGCAGACATACAATGCGCGAAAGTCTTCGTCGGCTGGCGTCAGACGAAGGCACCAGTATGGTGGGACTGCGCAGGACTGGCACGGGACGAGTTCGCGTTGAGCTTTTTAATGGGGAACATATTACATTAGATATTGAGGTATGTAAAATAAAAATGTGTTCATTTATTAGAAACAATGAACACCTCTCAGCGTTATATATTATTTTTTAATCAAAATATTCAAATTTATAATACACCTCCCAATTTTAATAGAAAATGGGACGCGCAACACATGTCAGCGCAGGAGTGAGTGTGTGGGTGCATGTGGAAGAATGAGTGAGTGTTATGTGCATGAATGTGTTACTACATCTCCAACTCTGCGTAAGGTGTATATTCAAAAGTCAGTCCATTATCGGGTCCGACGAAATCAGTCCTCACTGTACTAACAACAACCTTATTTCTTTCTAAACCCAGCCTACGATGAAATATGTGTAATAGTGTCTCTAAAAAGTACAGTAATAGCTAATCTGTATTATCTGTAAACCTTCCTATTTTGTAAAAAAATAAAACAGTTCTAATACGATCTTAAATGTTGTGTAGTACTGATTTGTCTTTTTCTGATCAATTCTATTAAGGCTATGATGAAAAGAGATAGATATTTTTTTTATTTTACGTTTACGTTTTTTTATTTATTATATCTTTTTAATACAATATATATTTTTTTTATATTCATCTTAATAATGAGGTATTCTTTTTATATTTCCAGCGTAAAGCCAGTGGCGCTGATCTCCTGGACAAGGTGTGTGATACCCTGGATATATTGGAGAAGGATTTTTTTGGACTGCTGCACGCACAGCGCGGTGACCCGCGAGTTTGGGTCGACCTTGGAAGACGCCTTTCAAAGACTTTTAGAAGTATGATAATATGTATTCTTTATTTGACAATTATACATATATAAATTATAAAACAGATATAAACAGAATCTTAGATCAGGGGATGCCTTAACAGTATGTAGTAATCCGAAAACTTTATTTGTATGAAAACTTGTCCCCGGCGATGTAGCGAAATGTCAAACGAAAGAAAAATTATCATTACTCAACAGACCATTATTATTATATTCCAACTTGCTCGTTTCGATCTTCTCCTGGTCATAACGCAGTACTGCATAGTTCATCAGCAAAATAATTAGCTCCCTGGTAAGGAGAAGAAGATAGTACATTCAGATGTCATATTAATTATTACAATGTCATAATAATAAGAAAACTTAGACATAGACATAACATTTATTACTAAGAAAACACACGCACCAATAAAACCTAATAATCAAAAAATATAAAAAAGAATGACGGATAACTATTTCTTTCTTTTAAAGAACAAGGCATGTTTTAAGTGTGTAATGCCTGTTTGCTATAGTTGTAATTGGCCCTGGCTCAGCATTATGCTGAGGAGCAGTGTTCCACAGCGCTGGTCATTCTGCCAGAGACCACAGCAGCTAGTATGCTTTTTCGACGTGTCAGGCATTGAAGGCAGACCTTATTATTTTTATATAATAGGGGGACAAACGAGCCTGTGGTACGCCCAAAAAAGGGCAGTCATCGCAGCCCATAGACACCCATTTCTAGTGGGCGCGTTGTCGGCCTTTAAGGGAGCAGTGCGCTCGAATTTTGAAAAGTTGGAGGTCGTATCTCTCAGGGAAGACCCCCATCGGTAGTCGATTCGCGATCCATCCGCAGTTCGCTAGTTCGCAAAAGATGTTTTGTGAAACGGACTGTGGAAGAAAATTATACAAATCTGAATCCAAACGTAGCGCCACTGTTTTTTTGTAACATAAGTATTGGTACTTTAATTGGTATAAATATTGGTTTTATTACTAGATGAGCCGTGGGACGTTCGTTTAGCCGTAAAGTTCTATCCCCAGGAACCGTCTGAGTTATACGACGACATCACACGATATCAGCTCAGCCTTGCAGTACGGCGGGACCTAATGGAAGGTAATAACAGTACATTTGAGGTGTCCACATTTTCTTCATTTATTGAAACGAAGTTCATTATCGCGCGTTAGGGGGCTAGACGGAAAAAAATTAAGACGAAAAATTCTAACGGATTATAGCGACATCTCTATGATGGAACGGAACTTTTTCGTAAAAAAATGTACATAGGTGTCAATAGATGTCTCTATCTTCAGATTTATTGTCAAAATGAAATAATAAATTAATGCAAAATAATAATTTTAGCCACTATAATTACTAAAATTGAGACTACTGATAAATTTTTTATTACATTATACTATAAATTTAAAAAAAATGACAATTCCTTCACTAATTAATCAAAAGGGTTCCATCCGGGTTTAACACCTCCTACCCACCCACCACCAGTTTTTTTTTCATACATTTTTGCAGGCCGTCTCGTCTGCTCCCAAATAACGTATGCTCTGCTTGCCTCGTACGTATTACAAGCGGAGTTGGGGGACAAGCAAGGGGCGGTCAGCACGAGTACATTATGCGAACACAACGCGATACCGTTTCACGTTCTTAACGAGGGGCAGCAAGATAATATCGAACAGTTGTATGCTAAGCATAGGTGAGTTTGATTTTTGAAGTGAAACTACTTTAAGGCGAAAATTTTATAGAACGTCACGAAGATGTGCAGCGTTTTTATCGAAAGGGAAAGAGCGATTGAGGCTAATTGTGAAAGAGTGAGAAAGGGAGAGAGAAAAGTACATGCTATTGGTTGATGTATTCGTTTAGTATAAGAACACTTGATGGCAAATCTGTCGCATAACGTATTGTGCAGTAAAAGCAGATTTTTTATTTATGTATATTATCATTAGCACGTATACAGTGTGTTAACAGTGTGAATATAGATATACACATACATAATATACTGGTACATGATCATCTATTGGGGCTTTTATCTTAGTTATAATTAATTTACAAAGAACTTCACTTCTGACACGTGTACTTTGCACGCACGCACTTTTTTTAAAGTGGTCCGCATTACATCGTATCCATACTATGATCGTGCTAGGACGGTGTTTGTAGGAGGAAGCTGCTATTCCTGCTATTTTCAAACAAACAAGAATTAGGGAAGACCGTCCTTTAAGGCCGACAACGCACCTGCAAGTCTGATGCTGCAGGTGTCCTTCAGCATCAACACTTGATTCTAAGTGCCACTGCTCCATTTCCGCCTGACTCGTAGAAAAGAAAGCCGTTTTATTTTCTTATCAAATCTGTCGGAGCATAGAAGGCCGTCGAGAACATTCTGCCAGTGTTAATACATAGACGGTCCTAGCATGCTCATGTTATGTTGAGAGCAGACTTTATTCAAATCAAAAATCATTTATTCATATGGGTAACATAATGTACACTTATGAACGTCAAAATATACTTTAAATGATTCCAATTTAACATTTACTGCCAGTTCTCAAATCAAGGGCGTAGAACGGAAGAGAAGAACTGGCAATAAACTCTCCGCCACTCTTTTTAATCGCCAAATTTTTTTACACAATGTTTGTAAGGAGCTGCAACCATTTAACCAATTGAATATTTTATTGCATTTAGCGACTATACAGATCTCAGTTAAGCTAAATATATCTACACATATACACGAAATTTTCACTCGATTGTCAGAGGCCAAACTCCAGCGGTTGCGGAACTGAATTACTTGGAAAACGCAAAACGATTGCCTTTATACGGTGCTGAAGTACATAAAGCGAAGGACTCTGAAGATGTGGATATTAATATAGCTGTATCGGCCGCTGGGATCACAGTATTGAGAGACGGGTAGGTGCAAAAAGCAAAAGCGATTTTTTGTTTCAGGATGTAATTTGAAGATAATGTAAAATAGTCAATTCTGTGTAGATTTTAATGTAACATAGCCACTTAGATCCAGGACCTACTCTCGTTTAGGTCTAGGAAATCTCATCTTGATGAAATAATATAAAAATGGTTAGATAGTTCTTGAAAGATTTAAGTTTGATGTTTGTCGCCTATGAAAAGTTTTTAAAGCTACCTTAATTTTAAATTTTATATCGCACTGTCTTAGTTAAAATGTACTGTACATATTTTACATATTTATTTTAAATTAATTTGTACATACCTATATGAAAACCTACACGCACAAATCGACTTGGCACCTGCGTGGTATATGCTTCCCCTCCCACCGCCTACCGCTCTCGCCCTTGACGGCGACAGTACGATCAGTAAATTACGTTGTCATTTCATTAAAAAAAAACTAAAACAATTTTTGTTTTATTAACCTATGGATAAAGAACTGTTACCAAAGAATATACCCACATTTAACGCCCTTATTGATAAACGTTGATAATAAAAATAATCAATAGAGACCTACTATCGCGAGTGGCCCTTAAAGATTACTTGAATTTTTTATGCATCACTATGACGCCAGTACAGCGGAATGCCTAGTTAACTTATGCGTGTAGTATTTAACCAGCGCAATCAGTCAACGTCCCTCCTAGTGGGATTACAATGCTGCTGCCTTCAGCCAAATGATGTCTATAGGCGGCGTTATCACTTCACATTAGACGAGCCTCTTCCGCATTTGTCCCGTTACACAGAATTAAACTTATAATGTCGTTGCAGAGTGATAATGAATCGTTTCCCATGGACCAAAATCCTTAAAATTAGCTACAATAAGCGTTCATATACGCTACGTTTGCGTCCCAGTGAGTTTGATGAGTTCGAGACACACTTGACTTTTAAACTACCCTCATCCACCGCGAGCAAACGATTGTGGAGATGTAGCGTGGAACATCATATCTTTTTTCGGTAAGATTTTTATTCTACATCTGTTTAGTCGATGGAAGCATATTTCTGTGTCGGTTTTATAGATTTTTTTGAATACCTCAAGAACATGGAGAAAGAAAGTTATAAACATGAAAGTTCTGGTATGTTTTTTTAATGACCCCATACCCTTTGGGCGTGGGGTTCATTCGAAAACACGCCAAGTGACTTCCAAACTTAGTTTTATAAAATATAAGCTAAATGTAAGTTTTTTTTTATTTTTTTCAGCCGCGTAATTCCAGTAAAAGTTGAGCGTATAACCGGTTTTCCCCGGCTCGGGTCGAGACGTCTGTCCTGTCGGAGGACGCTAAGGCAAATGCGTTCTGAAATTCATGCACCCGAGCTTCTACCCGCATGACATTAAACTACCCACATGATTATTTAAAATACACGAATACAGCTTATTACACAACTAAAGCATATCAAATTGCCAACATTGTCTGGCATGATTACACAATTACAATTAATATAATACATTACAGTATTATTATTATATTCACTTTTCGTATATACATACATATAACTCACTTATGTAAAAATTCTAATCCATTAAAAAAAAGCAGCTTGGTTGCGTCTTTCGTCTCTTTCTAACAAAAATTTGTTTAAGCCGAGATAAAAAGAGACAGAAAACTTTGGTTTAAACGGTGCGATCAGTCTGACTTGTTTTATAAGAGGCTACGTAGGTACGTTAATGAAAAAAAAATTACTAAATAAGACTTAGTTAATGTTGTCAAGTCCTCATTACAGTTAATCTATTGCAAAATGTTGTTTTAAAGAAAACATAACATTTACTTTTCCATTTATTGACTGATATTACAGATATAATAGTTTTAGATTGATGAACCTGTTCGCAGATAACGGTCTTTTAAAATAAATAAAGCGTCCAAAATGTGTTCCTTCGTCCACTGTGCCAAAACTATAGATAAGATCGTAACAATATTAGATATATTGAAGGCCGACATATACCTTATTTTTAATCGGATGGCTGATAGACCCGCGAAATAAAATATCTTTTAAATGTATTTGGAACAAAAATTACAGACTTTAATGAACTCTGTGCATTACGAAATATTGTTTTGTAAAAATATTTGAAAAAAGAATGTGTGTTTACATTCCATGGTCACAATTTTGAAAATGGAATTATGTTTATACACTAAACTATTAAGGCGCACCCACCGCACAATACGCAATATTTAACATCTAAATTTTAGATATTATACTATTCTTTGTAAAGAGTTTTAGAGATATATTATATAATATAATATCTACTATAGCTTTAATTTAAAAAGTGCCATTATTTCTAATATGTAATGACACTCTGTGAAAAAAATGTATATTCAAAGTATTAACTTGTTTATATTATTGAAAAAACAAATCGGTGCTTGAGGTCATTGACTTCTAAAGGTCAGAATCAGGCATCCTTCGCAATAAGTCGGTGCGGAAAGTAAAACGCCGCGGCGTGGAGGATATGCGATCTAATATTATTCTTATTTGCTATGTGTCATATCATTTATTTAGTATTTAGTATCAGAGACCACAAAAAAGCATTGCTGACGGCCTAAAATCCCAAAAATCACTTTCCGCACAAACTAACAAAACCTAATTTTCATTAAATTTGCAATAAGCACCATCTAGTGAAAGCATTATACCGATAGATGTTTTAGTTAATAGCTTTATAATAAGAAATATATAATTTTATATGAATAAAATATTTATTTAACTCCTCTATGTTAAGTTACAAGATCACTATTCGGTGTGTTAACATTAGCCCATTGGTCCAGTCAGTTACTAAAGACTAACTACATCGACATACGACAAACTACAGTGGTTTTTAAATAAAATGTTGTAAGACTATTGTGTACACACGCTGTGAATTAAATAAAAGTAAAAATGATTTGACTGACTAAAGTGCACAGAATTTTTTACAAAAAATACATTCACAACTTTAAAAAACCAACATACCTCAAATGGCCCTGGACTATCGTTTTTAATATCAACTTTTATCCTTTTACATAATTTTGAATACGCCTTATTAATGGTTTCCCTGTACGAAGTTTTCTAGCAGTACATTTATAAAATACAATTTTTTCTTACTAGAAACGATAAAAAAGACGCCACAAATTTATTTTGAATCACCTATTTTAACTGTGGAACTATAATAACTACTTAAAATCGTTTTAAATCTTTGCGAATTTTCTTTTTGAATTTAGTCGAATCAATCGTAGCAGTATCTATTACATTCTTTTATCGTATTTACGACGATAAGGGCAATATTGCATGAATGCCGTGATTATTTTTCAATTAAGATTACAAATTACCGAGTTCTTTGTTTGAATAACTGTATTAGTATCAATAACCGCTAATTCGGGTCATTTACGGTATTTGTTACCAAAATATTGTATAAAAGCTTCGGCAGTAGTCAAATGTTGAACTGTGTCAAAAAGTTTCGTATCCTTTACAATCGAATCAGTAAAATACACATAATGGAAGCTATGGCAACGGTAAAAATATTCGTAAGTATTAGTAGAATTAAAATTGTTTTTTAATATAAGGAACTGTTAAGGACAGATACAAAAAACTACAACAGTAGGAATTTAAAATGTAGTTAAAGCGATTTGCTTGTTAACGTATGAAATATATTAATACTATTTACTACTATATAGATTTGATTTCCGGTGAAACAATAAGGCAGGTAGATGCAGAAAGTTGATATTAAAAGTATGGGCTTAATTACAAGGTAATTTATTAAGTATAAAGAAATAGTTCTGATTTAGTGTTTGTTTCACAACGTATAGATAAAGTACCAAATAGATATGCAAAAATAAATTATTCGTAAGATAAAAGTTCCGAAGAAATTTCGCGCTACCTGACAGTCGTGAAATGCAACAATAGTTATATTATAGTTTATCCTACCAATAAGTAATAAATTGCTTATTTGGAACTTATCCGGATATTGTGAAACAGACCCTAAGTTTTATACAGATAACAGCTGCTATCCAATACATTATACGAATATAAACAAAGTTTTAGGTACGGTACTTAACAGTACATAAAAGCCATGTCTGCAACCCATACATCTCCCATGTACGAAATATTATTTTAATTAACCATTGTTTGGCGATGTGTCCTTGGCGGTTTCATTGTTGACATTTACATTTTAGGGTACAATGCTTGAGGCCGCTATGATACATTCTGTGTAATTATAATCGGCAACGTGTAGGACATTCTCGATTATAAGTTTAGCTTTTAAACATTAGAATGGATGTCCCCGGCATTAACAACGATATCTGTGAAACAAGGCTGAAAATGTCCGATCTGTCAATCTTGAACTTGTCACTGTCAAAAAGACGACTTTTTGAAATTCAACCTATTCATGGTTAAATATACTATTGAACTATGAACTGATCACCCATAAATAAATAAATAAATAAATTTATTTATTTATAAATAAATAAATAAATATAGCCTTTATTAACAATCATTTGAGTTACATTTTATCCTACTTCTACTCTATACACTACTTATGCTGAATAACGAAATTAAATTAAGGTAAATGTAAATATTATCATATAATTTCCCATTAGACACCGGTTTCTTGATTGTCTTGCTTTTCAGCATAGGCCTCCCCAAGTGTTCTCCACAAAGATCTATCTCTTGCTTTCCTCATCCATGTGGCTCCTGCCACCTTTTTAATATCATCTTCCCATCTACGATGCTGTCTACCTTTACTTCTCGTTTTATGTCTAGGGCACCATTCCATAACTTCTTTGGTCCATTTTTCCGTATTGCTTCTTATCAAATGCCCGGCCCATTTCCATTTTAGTTGTTTGATTCGGTATTTTATGTCTATAATTTTAGTTTGTTTTCTTATTGTTTTCAATCGAACTTTGTCTTTTAGTTTTAAGTTAAGTATACTTCTTTCCATTTGATGTTGACAAGTTTCTAATGTTTGAATATTTTTGTTTGTGCAGCTCCATGTCTGACATCCGTAAGTCATGGCAGGTAAAATACATGTATTAAATATTTTCTTTTTGGCTTTGTTTGTTATAGTCGGGTTTTTCATGACCTCTTTTAGAGCCCAGTATCTTCTCCATCCTATGTTTATTCTATTTTTGATTTCTTTTGTTGTGAGGTCTGTGGGAGATATTATTTGGCCAAGGTATGTATACTCGTTTACATATTCCAGTTCCGTAACGTTGTTAAGTTTAATAGGAGTTTTGATGTAATTTGTCATCACCTTTGTTTTACTTGTATTCATTGATAATCCAACCTTTTTGCTTTCGTGAACAAGTTCTTCAACCATGATTTTTAGAGTTCTTGGGTCCTCGCATATTAGTATAAGATCGTCGGCAAATCTAAGGTGGTTTAAAAATACTCCATTAATCTTTATACCATAGTCGTTCCATTCGAGCTGTCGGAATACATATTCTAAAGTTGCCGAGAAGAGTTTGGGTGATAAAGGGTCACCTTGTCTGACACCTCGTTTAATCGGGAAATATTTTCCGACCTTTTCTGTGCGTATTTTGGCTTTCATATTTTCGTAAATGTTCTTAATTATACGAATGTATTTATCATGAACCCCTTGTGAGGCAAGGGCTTCCCATATTTTCCCATGCTTGAGCGAGTCAAACGCTTTGTTATAATCTATGAACGCTAGATAGTAATTTATTCCATACTCGTTACATTTTTGAATAACTTGCTTTATGGTGTGAATGTGGTCTATGGTTGAAAAGCCACTTCGGAACCCTGCCTGTTCTTTTGGCTGATTTTCGTCTAAAGTCTTTGTCAATCGCTCTAACATTATTTTGGAGAATATTTTATATACATTAGACATAAGCGAGATGGGTCTGTAGTTCGAAATATCATCTGTTTTCCCTTTCTTATGAAGTAAGGTTATAATGGACGTAGTCCATTGATGAGGTATATATTCAGTTGTTAAAATATCGTTGAATAGGACTGTCAGTGAGTCTACAATAATTTCAGATGCTCCAATTAAAAGTTCATTAGATATGTTATCCTCGCCTGGTGTTTTCCCTGTTTTTTGTGATTTTATGGCTTTAAGAACTTCGTCTTTTAGTATGTTTGGAATGGGTTCTTCAAAAACTTTCTTGTTGCTTGTAGTTGATGTTTTTTGCTCGTCGTTATAAAGATCACGGTAGAAATCGGTTGCTATTTCTAATATTTCGTTTCTTTTAGATTTCAATTTTTTTGATTTGTAATGTATGACGTTGTTAATCCAATTAGTATTTTGCTGAAGTTCTTTCCACGCATTTTTGATACCGCCTGATTTGTTTATGTGAAATTGAATTGTTTCTGTTCTTCGTTTATGTCTGTACTTTCTAATTTCTACATTTATCAGCTTACTTAATTGAGTTATCTTTTGCTTATTGTTTTTTCTGTTTTCAAATAAAAGTGCCCTTTCTTTGAGTAACTCCCTTGCTTTTGATCCTAATTTGTCTTTTAATGGTTTGTCTCTTTCTAGTTGTCTGTTCATGTCTTTTATTTTTCCTTCTAAGGTGTCGTATTTTTTCTGGACCGTCCTAAGTTCTTTAAGGGGTGTTAACTCGGTTTTTAAAATTTCTAAGGCGTTACTTGGTAGGGGTAGAGTAATAGGTTGTTTTGTGGTTTGTATATGTTTTCTTGATTTCTTTGGCTTCAAAATGTGTAAATGACCTCGGAGTATCCTGTGATCTGTATTAAAATTAAAGTTGTTGAGAACATCTACGTTTAAGAAAATTTTTGGTTTGTTCGTAATTAAGTAATCTATCTCATTTCTTACTCGGCCTCCTGGTGATTCCCATGTCCATTTTCTCTTTTGTTTTCTTTTATAAAAACTATTCATAATAGATAAGTTATATTCTAACGCAAAGTTTATCAATCTTTGTCCGTTATCATTCCTTTTGCCGGTTGTATAGGATCCAAGTATTTTATCTTCACTTTTCTCTCTTTGGCCAATTTGGCTGTTAAAGTCTCCCATGACAATAACGGTGTTATATAAATTCTCCATGGTTTTGTTTAGGTTTTCGTAGAATACGTTTTTAGTTTCTTTTTTTGCTACCTCGGTAGGAGCATATACTTGGACTATCGAGGTCGGGTCTTTGTGGCCAGGAAGTAGGATGTTTAAAATAGCTATCCTGTCTGAAACTCCTTTAAATTCGATTATAATTTTTTTTTAATATTTTTTAACTAGGAAACCTACGCCGTATATTCCTGGTGTTTCATTATTGTAGTATAGAATGTGTTCTTCGTGTTCTTCAATTTTCTCCTCCGATCTTCGTACGTCACTTATTCCAAGGATATCCCAATTAATTTTATATAACGCTTCTTCTAGTTCTGTTAACTTTTCCTGTGATTTTAATGATCTTGTGTTGAGTGTTGCTATGTGTAATCTGTTTTTCCGTATAGTTTTTAAGTTTGCTAGTTTTTTCGCTAGTATGAGATCTTGGGGGGTTCGGTCGATAACCCCTCGGTGACCAGCCGTATTGGGGCTTTTTTTGTTTTTATTTAAAGTTTCTTTGTTATTATTTATCTTAATCTTACTCTCGTTACCGGTGTCTGCTAATTTCTATACTTTATATTGCTGAGATGGTTTTTCAGTCAAAGATGAAGATCTTGCCCTCATATACTCAAATGCGTTCGTTTTGTGCAGTTTAGGAGGGGCAATGATCTTTTTCGAGCCACCGAAGTGTATGTTGTCTGGTGACGTCGAGTTTTCTCTCTTTCTTTTTTCTGTATCTGAAGTTTCTCTTATCACAATTTTGTTGTTTCGAATGAATGCGTCTTTTCCGTTTTGTTTTTCTTGTTTTAGTTTTTCTTGCAGGTTTTTACGTAATTCCATCGTTTCCTTCGAAAAATCTTCAGTTATATAAGTTTGTTTAGGCATTTTCATTTTATTTTTCAATATTGTTATCTTTTTTTGGAATGACGTAAAAGTTATAAGTATTGGTCTTACCCATATAAGTATTTAAACCATTGCAACTTTTAGAAAAATATTGTTTCTTTTCTAGGTTCTTCTAGCTCTGTTATCATTTATCCAGCCAGGCCTAACAGCTCCCAACAAACCGAATCTTCTGGAACATGCGTATTTGGATAAACTAAATAAGCCTTGGTTCACACCAGATATACCTTCCGAGTTCCCCAGGAAAGGTGAAGGACTTTGCAAAGGGAAGAGATGTAATGTTAACTGTGATGATTGTCAAGTACACCTGCCTTTAGATGGTAATTGGGAATATATAAATAATTAAAATAGTATGCTGTTTTATTTTTTAAACCAGAGTTTTTAACATACCTTGCTTAGTTTAAATATCGCAAAGTAATGTCACTACATTACTGTTCATTAACAGCCTCTTTTGGATTAAAAAATAGGAGCTATCTTTATATCTACACATTGACTCAAATATTTTTTGTTTTGTGTCCCATTCTAATAAACAAGAAATATTTAAGAACAACAATTAATTTAATTTATTTTTGGGTTTTGGCTTCGCCAAAGACCCACAGAACTCCAACAACACCGTTGGTCGCAAAACGCAGACTGTAGATAGTCCAAAACAGCAATGCCAGCAGATAAGCCGCTAGTGATAAAGTGACTTTTAAGCCACGGGCCACTGTCTCCTTAAAAAACTCCTCTTTCTCCTTGGCGTGACAGATAGTAATTTTTGCACAGGCTGTTTCGCAGAGGAAGCAAATATCTCTCAAATATCCTTGGCAGCTTCCTGCGAAATCTTTTCAATCGTTTATTCTTGATGTTCGTGTTAGTGTTGCCTTCAATTTCTTTCACTAGATGATTTGCGGAACTCGTAGAAGATAGAATAAGCTTTTAGAGACCTTCATTAAGATAATCCAGCAAGTAAAATCGTAAGAAGATTTTCAAACATTTTTGACCTTTGCGTTGCATTGTTTTTATTAAAAATCAGGAAGTAGAAATTGACGGGGTCTATGCGTAAATTTGTAAAATAGATACGCTATTTCCTTCCACTTGAAAAAAAAATGCGTTTGTTTATTTAATTTTGCTTTAGATTTTTTTTATATAACATAAGCCGCCTACAAAGATGATATACAAAATAATGTATTCAGTAATAAGTCACACAAACCCCTCACAAACACGCACACACACATTAACACATACGTCCGTACATACCAATAATTATAAGCACAATATTGTACTACAACTCGGGTAAGCTGTTTATGGTAATTCTTTATTAATACATTTGGCCCTTTAATTTTTATAAAAGCTATTGGCTACCTAAAAAACATATATCAATAAAAAATAGTGAAAACTCTACGCGGATGAAGTGAAACTTTACTCTCGATATGTTTATCCCCCTCCAGAAGCGTTAAAAGTTTAACGCAACCTTGTTAGAAGTCGCATTAGAAGTTTCACTTAAATCATTTCAATGTAGATAGAAAAAAGGCAACATCAAAATGTAATTTTGGTGTTACATTTTGTATGACAACTCTACCAACCAAGCAATTTCCACATTGTTATATGACACTACATTATCTCAACATAATTTATACCCATTTTATTATTATAACATAGTTATTATATTGTTGCGTTTAACGAGATTCATACATAGATTAGGTACTTGCATAATGTTTTGTGACGTAACAAAAAAGCTAGTAAAAAGCAACAACGTTGGAATAGGTTTTTATGGAATTGCTTGAAAAGTTCTTTCTATTTTCATTAATTGAAAAGCTACAGGAAAATGGGCTGTTGTTCTATTATATATCCATTATTATTATTATTCTATTATTATTCATATATCCGTAGCTATTTACTTGTAAACATAAATGGTATGTTCATTAGATATCATAATGACAGCTTGTTGTGTTGAAGTTCGAGGTTTTTAACGTTTAGACTTACGCCCAAACCCAATAACCTATCTCAATCCATTTTTGACCATCTGAGATCATGGTCTTAATGCATTTATTGATAAATGTGTGCAAATAACCAATCGACGGATGGTACTAGCCATCTGTCGATACAAGCTATCCATGGAAGGTCGGATCGGTGTATGTGGATAGACCTTTGTATGAAAATGACAGTTCAACTGTGCCAATATCCTATCGTAAGATTTGTCTTACACCAGTTTTTAAAATAATTAAAACGCTATTTGATATGTTTTAAACATAGACATGAATATTATAATATTATTTGTACGGTTTTATTTACTTTATTTGGTTTATATTGACTATCAAATATGAGAGTAAAGAGCGAAAAGATAGCATTCTATCCAACGCCAAAAATGGATTGTCTTCGTAGGGTTTTGTTATTAGGATCGTCGGTCGATCGACTGTCGCGGTATGGTCCCAGATTTTTTTCAATCTGAGATTATGAATTAATTATTGGGTTCGGGAGTTAATACAGACGTACTGTTCAGATATGGGCCTCAAATTTCTGTATCTGTTTCGAGATCACTTGTTTTTTCGAATAGACAAGGAGTCTAATATGATAAGCTGATTAAAGCCGTCTGTGCTTAACACGCCTTCGAGTTTTTGGTTCTTAGACATGCCGGTTTCCTCAGAATGTTTTCGTTCACCGTACGAGCGAGTGTTTGATGCGTAGAAAGGCCCATGCACAGCTGGGATTCGAACCAACAACCTCAGAGATGAGAGATGCACGCTGAAGCCACTAGTCAACAATATAGGTTTTTCAAAAATATCAAAATTGCCCCAATAATTGCGTATCTCCGCACCTGTGCCTTACTTATGTTCTGCTAAGGTTTTCCACTGGCGCGGGAGACCCAAAGAGAGTACTGTCTTCCAAACTTGGTACAGACTATGTGGTATACAGCTTTGTTTATGTAAACTAGCAATATTGGCCAAGGTTGCAAGATTGTGAGGGATTGCAACCTCTACTCTGCGGGATTGTATGCTCTAAGTCACTATACGTCTGGCATCCTAAACGCACGCACTGACGCAAACCTCTCCTCTAATATTTCCCGCCAAATAACTTCTCATTTGAAAGAAATGATGTAAATTGTCATTGATTTATAACAGACTGTCACGTTTTGAATAAAATGTAGTGAAAATGTGTTGCGCAAGGGTATTTCTTGTATTAAGTGTGTTTATGTATATCAAATGTCACGACCAGAGAGCAGAGCAAGGATATCCGAGTGGATTAATGTCAGTATGTATGTGTTTCTGGTTTCTTTCTCGATAAGTAATGTTTATTAGCAAAGCTACTATATTATACTAGCTGCCCCCGTGAACTTCGTTTCTCCTTAATGAGATTTTACTGAGCCTACCAGTTTAGTACATAACAACATGGAACATTTTTCTATGCTATCCCAGAGACTGTTCGGTTTTCCGGAATGAAATCTCTTTAGGTTGTTCTGTAATTGTTTCTCTGTATAAACCTCAGAGTTCACAACATCAAATCAAATCAAATCAAAAATATCTGTATTCATATAGGAAAACATGTACACTTATGAACGTCAAGAAAAACAAATTAAATTAACTGTAAATTTACATTTACAACCAGTTTTTAATACGTTTCAACATAAATTTTTAAAAATGAAATAGAAAATAGGGGTTGATTGTAAAGGGTTGAAAATTCAGGGTTATATGTATTTACTAATGCTGTATCATAAAAAAATATTTATCTAAATTAAAAAAAAATTAGGGGTGGGTTACCCTTAACATTTAGGGGGATGAAAAATAAATGTTGTCCGATTCTCAGACCTATCAAATATGCACACAAATTTTATGAGAATCGAGAAAGCCGTTTCGGTTCGGAGGAGTTTAACCACAAACACCGCGACACGAGAATTTTATATATAAGATTATTTATTATACAAAAATTTCCTATGCGTGAATTTTAAAACGAAATCCGTGTTTTTCCCTAAATTTCTGATCTCATTGATAAATAAACGTATCCGCCATTTTGGAAAACTAGCAAATAGAACATAAGTTTATGAATTGATTTTTAATTAGCTTTTTATTGACTTCGCTTCAAATTATCCATACAATGTTGTGTTATTCCCACAGTAATGTATGTATGTATGCTCCTATTTCACGCCTTGCGGATAGAGGTAATAGAGATAGCTAGAGGCTCGGTTTTCGTATTGATATGTTCATTATTTTCTTTAATAATTAATTGCTTTAACATGTATAGAGGGGTATGATGTATTGGTTGCAGCCTTCTTATTTATTTACATGAAAAGCCTTCTTACTTATTTTACATGAATAAATTATATTTCAATTTTTTTAAGTGATTTAAAAACAAATCCTTCACTGATATACTGCTAAAAATATTTTAATGACAATAAATTTGTCGAGCCTATACTATCTTATAATGACAAATTTCACACAAATCATCAACGTAATCATCCGAAGAAAAAAAACTTTATTATTTTCCTAACGAATTCCTTCTTTTGAATTTTTTAATTCTGAACCACAATAGATCAAAATCTATTCAAAATGTAGAGTGTTCAATGAGCTTACATACCACTAGGTGCTACCTCGTCAGTTTGAGATCTACATAGCAAAAGCAAAAGCTATGTGAGTCAACAGATTTGTCAGTTGTGCTAGCATATTTTACGAAAGAACCGGTCTGTGAACTATACCATTTAATTGTAATATTTTCTAACAACAAACAGTTTCCATGCCCTATACTTGTGACTACAGAGATACACGTTATATAATTAAGTTCACACATATTATATTCACAACTTTGTCTTCGTAGCACAAAATAAGAGTTTGACAGTCATGAAACGCAACAATAGTGTATATCCCACAAGTAATAAAAGGATTATTTGGAACTTATCCGTATAAATTGTGAAACAGATCCTTACAGTCGAAACAATAACAAGAAACGAATTACTAGACAACTTAGGACAACTCTTTTTGGCGTTTTGATAAAATGAAAACTTTATTAATGAAATGAATATTTTTTTATGTAAAGTTAACGCATGCGAACGCCCGGACATTACTTAAATATAGATATGAAGGAAATGGAGACTCGCAATCTCTACCTCGGCAATTATATCAAATTACAGTATTAAGAGTCTTTCAAAGTGTTCCAGTTTACAGACATTTGCAACAAATTTAATATTTAAAATTTAGACGATATTAGTCCTTATTTTGTGGTGCTTTAAAGGTTTTAGATATATCTTTTACTGTATATAGTTATATGTGTGTAATGTTTCATGAAATAACTAAAAGTGTAATAGTTTTGAAAAATTTTTAATTTTAAATTCCACTCAGTATTTTCCAAGTTTCATAGCCCCTTTTGCTTTAATCATTTCAGGTCCTGGTTCCACGAAGCCAGCGACTATACCCAGGAGCCAGTTAAAATACCTTCACTTCGTCGTCCAGGGTGCAACCAACCGGCAGAAGTACACTTATTGGACCGCTAAAAATATTGCGAAAGATCCAAGGATAGATTTTAAAAGGTACATTACGTTGTTACTATAAAACTTTGACTTAGTATTGATTTTTTTTCTTTGCTTTTAGTATAAATTAAATCTAAGTAGGATTAGCAATCATTATAAATTAAAAACTCGATGTGGTATTTTAGTGGTGATATATTTGCTATAAAATTGTTCCAGGCGCTTAATTAAAAAAAAACTAAACGTTATGCTCTTTTAACATCGATAAAATTCAGCCGTCATTTATTTTGTGATTTTTACCTTATTTTTTCAGAAGAATTTTCGGTTTTTATGTATAAAAGTCAGTGAAGATAAAAAATCAAATTTTTACATTTTAGAATGACGCTGGTAGTCGCCATCGGTTACTTGGACAGCACAAACTTCCCGATATCCATGATACTAACAAACGAATATATAAGGAGAGGATATAACGTCATTCTTATCGACAATCAGAGATTTGCTACTGTGCATTACTTTTTGTAAGCATAGTTTCCTATTTTAAAACATACGCATAGCTGTTTGCATTTTATTTATTATAAATCAAAGTGTATATATGTACGTAATGTGCATTTATATATTAAGGAAATCCTTAAAAATTATCTTTTCACAGAGCAACACGCCTTATGCGACCAGTCGGCAAACACGTAGCAGAAATCCTTGCTATCCTCACTCGTTCCGGTCTAGATCCAAAAAAACTAGAACTTCTAGGTTTCAGTCTAGGTGGCCAGACTGTCAGCTATATAGCTAAAAACTTCCAGCTTTTGACAGGACGAAACATCTCTCGAATAACTGCACTAGAACCAGCTGGGCCCTGTTTTAGAAATCTAGGTCCGACAGAAAGATTGGGATCGACTAACGCTGACTTTGTCCAAGTTATTCATACGAATATTGACGGTTACGGTATGGCAAATCGGATGGGCCATGTCGATTTTTATGTGAATGGTGGAGAATATCAGCCAGCTGACTTGAATTTTTTTCCGTGTACGGCTACTTGCAGTCACTTTAGAGTGCTCGCTCTTTGGGCAATTGCTGTAAGGAATCCAGAGAAGTTTATCGCAATAAAATGCAATACGATTCAAGAAGCAAGGGATGCTGAATGTTATAAAAATAAACTAGTGACAAATGTTATGGGCTTAGACGTCGACGTGAAGAAACATGGTATTTTTTTTTTGTCGACCAGTAAGAGTTATCCATTTTATTTAGGAAAGGCTGGTATTAAAAAGGAATTTGCAGTTTGGAGACGTATAAGTGATATAAATGATTCCAATGAGACTGACATCTATACGTAGATTACAGTGGTAAAATTTCCGTTTTTATAATAATGTATTGCTTTACAAATTAACAATGTCTAGTTTTTTATTTTAATAAAAATAAGAAAATAGATGTCGCTAACATAAGAAAAATAAATTGAAACAGCGCCATCTATCGCGGTTATATTTAATATAATTTTCAATTTGACTCTTAAGTCGCATTGACGTAAAATTGACATTTGTGTGGAAAACCTTGACAGCCTTTCAATTTTTCCTAGTCCTAAAATGGTGCTCTATTCTCGCGCTTTTCTTTCGAAATTAAATCAATTTAACGTAAAAATGAGTTATAATGTAGTATAATCAAATAGCTGTGGTGCCGTGATATTATTTAAATTTGCAGTATTATTAAATATTAATTAAATTTTATGTGAAAATCCCCACATCGCTTCAGATCAATTCCGTCTGTAATATTTAAGATCTGATTTGTTATTTAAAGCGTCTTACGTAAGTATTATTATTTTTTTGTTATTAAACATTGTAGTTTTCAAAGGCGATGGCCAATTCTGGACACGTAATTGTTTATTTGGCTTTTTATAGGTACATAAAATAATTTTCGACACCCATTTTTCCGCCGTATTTGTTACGTTTAATGTTTTACAATTACAAGCAATTAATTGCGATGGATTCACGAAGAACTGGTTTTTGAAGGCTTTTCTTATTTCTCAATTGCTGGCTAATTCTATGTATTTTACCTGTTTGTTAGCAGCTGTATTGGAATTATGATGTCATGTTTTATGTATTCATTAACAATAATTTAACCATCTAACTTGGTCATTATAAGGCTTAAACATGTAAATGTGTTTGTTCTGATAAATTATCTGATATCAGTAATTAAATAGCATAATAAATAAAACAAACACAGTAACTTCTATTAAATTAGCTATTAAACTGAGATATCATTGCAATTTCTAAATTAATGTATTATGTTTTGTTTAATTAAAATTTGTATGTATCACTATACATCATGCAGTATTAATGAATGATAAGAATGATAGCAAACTATACTTAAAAAGTGCTTCAATAAAATTCAATATAGTATATTTTTTCTTACTAGTCAAAATCAATTATTACAACATTGAAGGGACGGGACTACTCATATTTAGTTGCAAGTATTGACAGCTGATCACATTGGTTTTAACTAAATAATACAAACCTATTATTGAATGTGTGATAAAATATACTCTTGTATAAAATAAAACTAAATTTTTTTTCACATGAAAATTATAATAAAAAGACATTACAAAAGCAGTCAATTTTTAAATAGGTGGTTTAAAAGTTGTGGCTGAAACCTTTGATTTAGGTCAATACAACCAGTATATTGTTCTAAATGATGTCTTCATAAACGGATTTGGCTGTATTAAGTACCACTCTTAATTAATTTATTAATTAGGAATAAGGTCATTTATAAGATTATAAGCAATTATACTGAAAAATATTTAATTTGTTTTTAATAATCAAGTAGATTTAATGTGCTAGGTTTATTTCATAATCAAGAATTCTAATAAGTGTTGTTTTAATGTGTTGGCGTTTCTTTCCTTTGAGCATTTTTTTTTTCTTTGCTCAAAAGTATTATACACAAACACCAAAAATGGAATACAGTTTTACCTATTTATACAAGAAATAAAACAAAAATAAAAATTATATTTAAAATAAATTGACATATTATAATTATATATTCATTTAATATAAACGAAGAATAACAAAGCTGTAATTATTAAAAGATACAAGTTTTTTTTTTAAATTTTACAAACATTAAATATATAGTTTTTCTAGTAATTTATTTTATTATCTAAAGAATCTGATCCTAAAATAGAATACATGACTTTGTTACATAAATAGTTTGTATTAGACATAAGAATTTGAAATAGTTTGGATTGCCTTATATTGCACTTACAAGGCAAAATAATTAAGACAGAAATATAGACAGAGATACTTCTTGTTGATATTATTTATTTTCATAGTTTTAT
Organism: Pieris mannii; assembly: GCA_028984075.1. Lineage (NCBI taxonomy): Eukaryota > Metazoa > Arthropoda > Insecta > Lepidoptera > Pieridae > Pieris > Pieris mannii. The sequence continues at coordinate 3,170,791 of CM054780.1, forward strand.
AATAAAAACAAAACTGTTTTTACTAATTAGTACATAAAACCACATTTCATTGACAGGTGAACTGAAAATCCTATGACTGAATAGTTAAATGCAATAATAACGCAAGTATATAATTCCTGCTTCTATTAAGTATATTAAATATTTATTGTATGAACACAATAATGAGTAATTGAATACACTAATTGTTGATTTTACTAATCAAAATATAAAATTAACATCACATTAACCTTTGTTACATTTGAACAATAATTTTCAATTTTATTATTGTATATATGCTCATTCACTTTATTTTCTGGTATTATTCAATTCTAAATGATTATATGTGTGTGTGTGTTACTATTTTACAGCTACTAGCCTCTGTGCAAATCTCACTCCTTTGGCCTTCTGGCCACCTGGTATATGCATCCCAGCATATTTCTATGTGCACAAATAACTTCAGCATGTTAAAGGAAAATGTCAAAAAGTATAAATGTCAGAAGTAAAATTTCTTTGTGAATTAATTATTACTTAGATAAAAGCCCCAATAGATGATCATGTACCAGTATACGATCATGACGATGCAGATATAGGAACAAGTTGCAATGACGGTTTCGCACGTGTACTGAACAACTATTTTTAATACAGTTACAAAAAAAAATTAAAATGGCGCCAACCGTATATTAATATGAGCAGAGATTTTTTTGTTTTCGTCATCCATTCTTGGTAGCCCATACAGGCAAGTCTTCAGTAGAATTTTTAATTGATATGTAATGAAATTTAATGAGATAAAATGTAAAGAAACGTAAACTAACTCATTGAATCCAATCATTAAATCTGATATTGAAACAAATTAGTAGCTTCTTTTTAGAAATATTTGCATGAATCATAAAAACTTATATGATTTTTTTTGTAAAAACTTTCAAAAGGTTATTTTTTATTTTTAATATATATTATTTTGAGAGTTGGGAAAGAAAACACACGAGAGTGGAAAAGTTAAAGATAAAGCACGAGTGTGTAATAACCCACATCCCGATCGCTATACGTCCCTGCAATACGCCACTTTTTGAGCAACTGTATTAAAAAATCCATATCTATCCTATTGGATATTGTTGTCAGTTAATAATTGCGAACTCCCCAACCCTTTACACTGATACATGTTCTAATTTTATGTATGAATGAACTGTTAATACTAAAATTGTTCCATGACAAAGAATGCCTATGAAATAAACTGTTCATAGAATAAGAATCTACGGCCCGTAGCAATTACTCTCAGTATTTGAAACGGTTTACTTAAATTAGTTTCGTCTTTATGGAACAAGCCTTCAACGTACTATATTAATCGTAAATTGAAGGACTCGCATCGCTCTATGACATCATACGTTAGATCACGGCGTGATTCAATAAAGATTTACAAAATAAATAAACATATTTTAGATGACAAACTTCAAAGATGATCCAGGAATAGTCTTTCATCATTTCGGGCAATATACATTTCTGAGTATTGTAGAGAAATGTGGTTGATGTTAGATTTCGTTCATCGATAAATGTACAATACAACATACAGAATTTTTATATTCCATTTTAAATTTGGAGTCTTAATTTCTACGGTTAATCGTTTTAATCGTTTTGTTCAGAAACTTCATTGGTTCATTAGTATAGATAGATAAAAGGGCGGTTTATGTTTTGTCCCTTTCGGTCAAAATGTGTTATGGCCGTGATGGAAAGAGATAGACGAGTACATTTGTACAAATGATTGTTAAAACGGTGAAATGCGACTGATTTTTTGTCTATGTAAAGGACGAAAAAGTAAACTTGGGTAATCTTAAAGCTACTTAATATATCTTAACATCAATTAAACCTTACGTTACTGCTAGCGAGGCCCCGCATATGACGCGAAAAAACCATTCACAAGGCCAGGCATGCTGATTTTACAATTCGTCTCGTTTATTATGCGCGAGACTGATACGGAAATATTCAATATATCAGAGTACATTTATGAATTGGGCCAATTTTTTTATAAAGAATGATCATATTTTATCCGTCTTCAATATAAATGACTTTTGTAAGCAAATATAATTGTGCACTGAATTAAAAGTAATTTATATAAAAAATATTATTTAAAAATTGTATTTCCTTATTTGATAAACCCTCACCTATCTTTTCGTACTAATTTTATTATATACAATACTAATTTTTAAAAATAGATTATGTTCTCAGTAAAAAATCATTAAAGATTTAATTCCGATTTCTAATAACACGACTGATATTGCTTGTTTTGATAAAGTTATCAATTTTGGCTTTATTGTATCTAGATTATGCGACACGTCAGTCCATCCGTTATGGTGCTTTAAATAAATGTATTTTTATTAATATATAGCTAATATAATATTAATTATATCTGGCAAAGGAAGTGATAACCATTTATACTGTTTATGTGGATAAACGTATATAAGTTTTAATAGAAAAAAATGAAGATGAAAGACCCTTTGTCTCTTCTGAATGGTATGTTTTTAAAATTTATTTATTAATAATATATATTCCGTCCTTACATAAGTTCGGAACTCTCGTGAAAAAATATTAAGTAATTTACGCCCCATTATTTAATATCTGGCTCGAATGCAATATAGCTTGGGCAGATACTAGTACAAGTGACAATGAGACGCGAACCACCAATTGGACCTGAAGATCCAGTTCTGACCTCTGAAACGCCCAATACTTATGGAATTGCGATTGACTTAAATTTTGAGTTTTGTACCCCGCGTTCCCAAAGTATGTAAGTGCTACGGATATTAGGAAACCTATGTCGAAATGTATAGAAAAACGTAGTGGAAGGTGGTGGAAGGTCGAAAGTTCAAAAAGATCCATATGAACTCGTTTTTTCTAAAGAAACGAATGATATCGTTGGCACGAAACGTTCGATAGTTTCGTCGATATACGTACTCTGAGAAAGTTATTTGTTGGCAGCAACATTTGCCATGCATTTAAAAGCGAACGTCATAAATGTTTGTACTAAGCTTAAAGGTTTCCATATTTTTTTTAAAAACAAGTCTACGTTGATTTATTTTACCAAGTCTATCAGGTATCAAAGCAGTGTTGGCATATTTTTGGCTTTGTCATATTGGCTTCAGAGTGCAACTCTCATCCCCGACTGAGCGCTAATGGACTTTCTGTATCACGTACGGTGAAGGAAAATATCGTGAAGACGAAGATGAAGATTCAGTGACGTCGCCGTGTTCTGACACGACGTTCTGAACCATAGATTCCTATTCATTCCTATTCAATATTGTCGTGAGCCCCACATGATCCCTGCTCCAGTAAAATACCGCAGGGCGCAAAAGTGTTTCCTAACGTTAAAAAATAAAAATAAAAAAGGTATTCACATATTAATAAACTGTTTTTACTAACTACGCTTCAAAAAATCGATCTTGCTAGAAATAATAAAATTCTAGTTATTACGGCCACCTATAATTACCATTAATTGCAGCATAATAAGCGCTATTCTGTCGTGAAAATAAAATTGTTATAAATACAACTTCCGTCAGCGTCGGCATAATTTGGCTCGGTGTGAATCAGCTGTTTCGTTCTATTATTTTTTCTACGCGTCTTTGAGGTCGTGATATTTAAAGTATTTGAGAATTTTGCTATCGTTTGAGTAGTTCACTGGTCAAAGAGATAATTATGTAATTCGTAAGTTTTATTTAAAAAGGGAATGTTATAAATTTTTGCGTTTAATACTAAGTCGTTAAATCGATTTCCATGTTGATCTAGTATAACTTTTAGCTTTTTTTTTATATAGAACAGGGGGCAAACGGGCAGGAGGCTCACCTGATGTTAAGTGATACCGCCGCCCATGGACACTCTCAATGCCTGAGGGCTCGCGAGTGCGTTGCCGGCCTTTTAAAAATTGGTACGCTCTTTTCTTGAAGGACCCTAAGTCGAATTGGTTCAGAAATACTTCAGTCGGCAGCTGGTTCCACAAAGTGGTGGTGCGCGGCAAAAACTGCCTAGAAAAACGCGCAGTTGTGGAGCGGCGGACGTCGAGGTGATACGGGTGGAATTTCGTATTCTGCCTCGACGTCCGATGAAATTCAGCTGCAGGTATTAATCCGAACAACTCCTCGGAACACTCTCCATGGTAAATGCGGTAGAAGATGCAGAGAGATCCCACATCTCTACGCAACGGCAAAGGGTCAAGCCGCTCGGAGAGAGTTTGGTCGTTAACGATTCGAACCACTCTTCTTGAATACGGTCAAGTGGGAGGAGCTGGTACTGGGGAGCACCCGCCCAGAAGTGGGAACAGTACTCCATGTGGGGCCGAATTTGCGCTTTATATAGTTGCAAGCGGTGGCCCGGAGTGAAGTAGCTGCTTGAAAAAGTTTGTTATATGCATTTTATAGTTTGAGCTATATTCGCATTAACTTATATAAAAACAAAGTTTCAAAGACGCCTTACAAAAATAAGGATTCTTTGATAGATTTAAACAAAATTATTTAGTATTACTGTATGTATATATATCAGTGGCCTTACAACCTCATTAGGACTGGGCCTATATGGGGCTGAATCTGTTTCATGATCATTTTTAAATCTAATAGGCAAGTAGGTGATAAGCCTCTAGTGCCTGACACACGCCGTCGACTTTATGGATCTAACATATGTCGGTTTCCTCACGATGTTTTCTTTCACCGTTCGAGCGACTGTTAAATGCGCACATTGAGTCCATTGGTGCACAGCCGGGGATCGAATCTACGACCTCAGGGATGAGAGTCACACGCTGAAGCCACTAGGCCAGCACTGCTGCTGCTTTATTTATAATTACTACGACTAATATTTTTACTACAATTAATATATAAAAAAAATTCTATTATAAAAATATTGTTCATGTTTCCTAATCTGTAGTAGGTACGTTCTTAATAATTCCGCTGTCAATATCGGGGGAAATAATTAAAGAAAATACATAAAAAACGAAATTTCCATTTCCTGTAACTGCATTGCTTATAACCGTAACTGATACTCGACTAGAATACTTAATATAGAATTGCAAAACATTTCTTTGTGTACTTGATGTTTTCTTGTCACAAACATTGTACACTCGTCTTGGTGACCTAAATAGTTGTTTTATCATACTTTGCTCATCCGGTGATTACAATGCTCAGCATTCTTACATTATCAAGGTTCTTTTAGTATAAACTACAGAATATTTTTTTTAAATTTTAAACTCATTCTCTATGGCTTTCCATCATTTAAATCAATGAAACATCCTTACAATCTGTGGATGTTTGGAGTTGCTCATGTATCAACTCGTACCACAAACGTTAATCAGCTGTTTAAGTAACGTTTTCGGGCAAAACAACAAACAAAATAAAATATTTAATAAAACAAAACAATACAAACAAGTAAAATAATTCGAAGGCATCAACCTGTTTCGAAGAAAATTTATCACGGAATTTTATGTAATAATGATAATAATTTTTTATGTGATAATAAAATGCAAAAATTCATATGAATAATTTTTTTTTTTTATTAATGATCTAATTGTACGTACATATATGTTTCAGCGTTAAGATGGTTGGTGAGCAACTGTAACAACAAAATGTCAAATCAGACTGGGCTCAAGCATGTCGCCACAGAGCCGACGAGACTTGAGAGCAAACGTGAGTATTAATATTTGGGTGCAAATACTATTCAGGGAATAAAAATACTACAGATGAAATTATTTATTTAGCAAGCGGACGTTTTTAACTGTAACTTGTAGGTACTGTTTGGTGACGTAAACTATTAAAGCCTTTGAAGAAATGAAGAATGAAATAATGACCAGCGCTGTGGAACACTCTGCTCCTTAGCATAATGCTGAGCCAGAGCCAATTGCAACCACAGCACACATGCATAAAACACTTTTTTTGTTGTTATTTTGTGTGTCTAATATATGTTGTGTCTGTCTATGTCGAAATGTCAAAGACTATCAAAGTATAGATAGAAGCTAATCGTAAAGAGTCGGGCAGTTTATTCCACAGTCTAATGGCGGAAATCCTAAATGAATTGCCTATGAAGGATGAGCTGTGGGATGGAATTTTTTTCTTAATTTATATAAGTCGTTTACGTTACAAAAACAAGTGCTTCCTTATTTACGAAATGTATCGTTTAATGCATATAAATAAACATCCTTGAGTAGCCAAATAGCCATGTATAATGTTCAGTAGAAACAATAGCGGAACGAATTTTGCATAATTAACGAGAACTTTAACGTAGTTGAAGTAATGTTATTTGAAACGGACTGGAAACATTGTACGAAGATGCTTAATTGTTTGTCGAGCCTTCTAAATGTAGTGGGAATTTTAGGGGTTGACAATGAATTAAAAAACGTTTGTGAAGTCGAACTTTCGTCTTTTGTTTTACATTACATCCGGTAGTGTTTACTACCTATTGTATGTTTTAGTGCACGCAATTAATACTACGTACTGTAAAAGAATACATCGTGGCACCTGCAAAGAAAGAACGCTGAACTTCATAAAAAATTTCTCCACGATTCTGTCTTGATCATTTCTAGGACAGATTAGTAAAACTAGATAGTTTTTGAAAGTAATGTTTTATTCCCGTTTGGTGCAGAATTCCTAACAGTTATTAAATGTTGTCTTATGTTGGCAAATCTTGAAATTTTGCATACCCTCGAATCAAGTATTTGATTCTAACTGGGTCGTTTGCTGAAATTCTCAAGCAATTATCGATGTATTCCAGGCGAACGACGTCGTGGCGCGGCAGGCCGAGCATCCGCGTTACGCAGGGCTCCGTCAGACTCTGATTGTTCCGGAGAGACGGCTTCCCTATCTGCGGATAGCGGGGAGAGGTCTGTCAGGCCTTTGCCACCTCCACCAAGGACTGGCAAGTCTAGAGGGTAAGTTTAACAAATGTAAACAGAAAAAAAAATAGTCGTATAAATTTAAACAACTATTTATTTAAGTATTTTATTGTTCTTATAAAAATCAGGTACCCGGTACGACTTAAATGTATTACAAATAATTGAGTCAGAAAACAACGGATGACATCTTTTAATCAAAAATTGAGTGGCTGTCAAAAACGAAGTGGAGTCGGACGTGTCGTTGTACAACTGAGCGCTTTTTAAAGCACTGGAATCGAACCAATCCGACTAAGGGTCCTTCAAGAAAGAGCGTATCTACTCCTAAAAGGCCGTCAACTGGCGCGCCTTATGTTAGTGTCTGTGTATGGACTCCCATGGGAGCGGCAGCGTCAATATCAGATGAGCACTCTGCCTGTTTGCCCCTGTACTATAAAAAAGTACTTAGTCAACATTGTAAATAGGCGTTGTATGTGGGACGCAAGACTTTTATTTTGTTATACTAATATGTCGTGACACATAAAGCCACAGTTGCAGTCACGTACTGTTTCAAGGTCTATATGAATATTAAAACTAAGGTGTTTTAGTCTGAAAAGTTTAGATCGTAATATTATTAAGAACATATTTAAAATAATTTTATTCAAAACAAATAACATAATACATAAAAATATACCTAATAACTAACCTTAAAATTTAATTTAAAAAAATATTAAAAGGAGTCCCTTTAGGCATGGTTCCGAAGATACTGGCAGCGTTCCCTCAATAAATTTAAAATATTTATAGATTTTGAAGTTCTTGTTTATTTTGATATCTCGAACACACAATATCATATAATACGGGTGAACACAAAAATGAAGTGATATTAAAGCTTAAATTTCGATAATTTTCGGTCGTAATTAGACGAAAACAAATATGTTTTTAAAAAGTTTGCGTATTTTGATGCTGACTACTGATTGAATTATTCAAAAAATCTGTAATAAAACATTTTTATAATATAATACTGAAATTAATATGTTTGCTATTATTTTTACTATCATAACAACGTACAAAATTGTGGAAAATAATCAATTTATGTTCAAAAATACTTTCTCCCAATAATTCCCAAATATTATAGTCAACTATTAGTATAAATAACTATCACCAAAGCAAACTTAATACAAAAAAAGGTATTTTCTTTTCAGTTTAGTTTATCGAAAATTCATTAAATATAACAAACAAATTATTTTTGTGGAGTCGTGATATTATTACATACAGACATTATAATGACAAGATTTATTTTCCCTGCTTGAAATTTATATCGACCTATATCTAGTCCACGGATGTCGTCGTTATTTATTTTTACATTTGGGCAGGGGGACAGTAGACTTAGGTATAGATGATGGGGAAAATATTAGTTGTAGCACGTGAAAAGCTCCAAAGTGAGCTTGACTGTACAATAAGTAATAGTATATAATATGATATATATAGCTTATATATAGATTCAAGCTTTATACTGAGGTTATACAAGAGAATAGTTAATAAATCTAAACACGTGATTCCTAGCCAAACATCAACTACTGCACGTGTAGTTATATAAAATTCAAATTATTATTTATAGCAATTCTAGGCGTCGCCGGGGCAGCGAATGGGAGATATTGGAGGGACTAAAGGATGGACAGAGGTTTGACAAGAGACCGGAAGTGTTCAACGGGTACTTGCATAAGAAGCGGAAGTGGCCGCTCAAGGGTTGGCACAAGGTAACAAATATAATTTAAGTCAATTACTGTTTATTTTATGTATACGATAGACTAACAGAAAAAGGCATAAAAAGTGATTAATTTTAAGGTGCGCGTAAAGGCGAGCACCATAAACGCTAAAACTAATGAATCAATTAACATCAACCATACAAAACAATCAATAAACAGTTAATATTTGTTCAATTAAAAGTATCAAGATTTTGATCGTCTATAAGTAATTAATATTTTCTTAAGGGAACTAATAATCCCGTCAAAATCTTCAAAAATGCGTTTTTGACATACCGAAGTCATACTTAGCGCTTAGTCTTGAGTTCAAGACCTAAAAAATTTCGTCCGCCTTTGTGATGAATCGCATAGAGCAATTTGAAACCGGTACAATTTTTCAAATCCGTTTCCAGAGATTCTTCGTAGTAGACGGTGGTATTCTAGTCTATGCTCGATCTCCTTCGGACGTGGCGCGAGGAAGACTCCACGGGTCGGTGGATGTCGGTCTGTCTGTGATTTCGGCTAAAGCTCGGCGCCGGCGCATCGATATAGATGCAGATGAATTCATATACCATTTAAGGGCGAAGACACCTGAAGTTTTCAGGACATGGTTGAATGTTTTGAAGACTCATCGGTGAGTAAAAAGTTTGCTGCATTTATTGAAATCATATTAATAAGGTAAAAACTAATCGACTCTAACAATATTTCGATATTCATTTCTTAAAAGGCCGGCAACGCACTTTCGAGCCTCCGGGCAATGGAAGTGTCATTAATCATACGGCAAGCCTCCAATGGACACTCGATGCTAGAGGGCTCGCGAGTGCGTTGCCGGCGTTTTAATTTCATCCAAGGATTTCTCCAAAGGCTCCGGAGAATACTCCATGGAAAACACAACCTGATTCCGTCATCCTCTGCTCATCTTAGCAGGCCTGAGTTTCGTTGTTGAGTTCCTCAGATGATCATGGTTTCTTGTAAAGCAGCAAAGCTCCTTTTGGGATCCCTTCCATCTTCCGTAGACTCCTGGACGTGCACTTCAATTGCCGGATCTCACTTAACGTCAGGTGGAATTGTGGACAAACGTCTATCCAGTTCTGTGCTTTAAGTCTAGCTGTTGCTATGTATGATGGCTTTATGGGTGAAGGGGATTAATATAATAATACAATTTTCAGATTATACAGACAGCACTTATTAACTTTCGGTGCGCGTGAGTCGGTACCAAAGATACATGCGCCAGTAGATGACCTACCTCCTACAGATACCTCGTCACGTAAGTCTATAGAATTTAATATAAATAAAAGGCAGTCACAGATATACCACAAATTAAAAAAAAAACACAATATTTGTTGTCAATGGATACCGGTTTTTAGTAGGTTTGTTAGAGAGTTCTTAGATGGCGGTCGGTTTATGAACATGCTGTATAGTCGTGTTGACTCACGGTGAAATTCGTACCAATTCGAAACAACAATTGGTAAAAAATCACACAAATGTAAAAATAATTTTAATACAAACTCAAAACGTACCGATTTTATTTAAAAAATGATCGTCTCCTAATACAAACTTATAGACTCTGTTTAAACAGTAATCTTTATTTTTTCCTGTAATTGATAGCTTGTAAATCTCCTTTTCTTTTCTTAAAAATATTTTTTACTAAAGGTATGACTCCTTCGAGCATTGAAAAGTCATCAATCTGCACATCATCAAGAAATATTCCTTTCCTAACTACTGTGTTCCCCGTCTCAATACCGAGTCCACTATTAAAAACAAAAGTGATTCCTATACCGAAATCCTATCAAATAAATAATATAAAAAAAATCGGTGACAAGCAACACAAAAGTCTATGTTCTATGAATTGTGTCGCCAAACGTAAAGAATACGGAAATTCAGTTTCACCTTCTGAGACGGATGGTGAAAAACTTGATTATAGCGATTTTAATACAACGTCGCTTAGATTACAATCTTCTTTATTATGTAAATACTCGTTAAACTCGCCAACGAAGATACCGTTTGATAATGCATACAATTTTCTAACGCAAAATTCTGAAGAGGATAGCAGTAGAACTCCAGCATTCTTCTTCTTCAAACCCAAAGAAAAATGTTTACAATCTCCTATGCGTAAGAGCAACAAATCTACAAATTTAGTCAAATATAAAAATATGTATGAAGAACCTAAACTTAAAAAGCGCCTAACTAAATGTATTTTGCTAGCAAATCTTCACTCCAGAGATACCAATAATACTAAATCAACAAAAAATATTGAAGTACAAATTGACGATAAGCAAAGTAAATCTTTTCAAGATGCAATGACTGCTTATGAATATGATTTTATAACAGAACGGCTTATGACGTCAGTTATTGAAACTGTGCAAAATAGCCATATGTTTCAAATATACGATGATAGTATAAAAAGCTATATTAGTCAAATTGTAAAAGAGCTTTACACAATGAAACTATATCCTACCGACGTTCATCCTATTAAAGTTTTATTTCGTTGCCTACTAGAATTTTGGCTTAAAAACACAACAATCGGAAGTATCAGAGATGAAATAATGCAAGTGAAGTCAATAGATCGGCAGTCTAATAAATACTTCACCAAAGATGAAAAAATTTCAAGTTATCAAATAGAAAGTGTTACAAAAGAAACACAATTTTATGGTATGAAACATAGAGAGAAGGTTCCTATTATTCCTATTGATGATGAAAATAAAAAATCTAAAAAAGCCAAAGAACTTACGAAGTTCAGTCATAACGATAAAGAACGACAGATACAAAAACTCGAAAGAATATTGAAAAATACTGTTTACATCTGTGAAACAGTTCGCAATAGTGTCAGTAAAGAGAAAGATATAAAAATAACTAAGAGACTCATAGATAATATTGAAAAATTGTCTCATAAAAGCGAGATTAACAAACCAAGTGTAAGCCCTCAGTGCGATGATTCTAACTCTTCAAACGAGTTGACAAAAATACAAGACACAATTAGTCATCTTATTAGTGAAACGGCTATTCCTGCCACAGTCGCCAAAGAATTCTTAAGTGTATATTTAGATTTGCTTCATAGCAGTCATAGTATTACTGACACCTGTTCGTCACAAGATGAGTCAAAGGTTGTTTCACCTATATGCGATGTTGAAACTGAAAGTGTACAAAAGAAAGTGTCTAGATGCGTTACTACCAGAGAGTTTTTAGGCGACAATATCAATGAAAAAAACAACCTTGACTCTGGACAAATGTACTTAAAAGATGTTCTAGACAAAATAACAACTATATTTACCAAGGAAAATAATGAGCATTATGATTTAAATGATCAGAAAAATGTGCAAAGTCTGGAAATACCTGTATCAGAAGATAATAAGAAGCCAATGTTTGACGACAATGAGGTAACACATCTAGAGGAAAATAAAAATCGAAATGAAACTCAAATCGATCCTTGGTTGCCTATTCAATATAACAGCACCTCAGATTCTGACAAGTTTTTTAGAGGTCAGCTTGGAAAAGGTCAGATACCGCTTATTGAAAATAAAAGCTTTTCAAAAGTGCCGATAGATCTTAAACCCTATTCAAGTAGTTGTGGCAGCAAAGAACGTAAAAATTCAATATATGATTCTGATCCATATAGTAGTGGAGGAACGTCAAAAGCCTATAGAGAACGCGAGAAAATTGACATTTTACCAGGAAGTGATACAGCAAAGATAACCAATAGCCCGGAATCAACCAATGCAACTGAGTTCGATGATTCGCAATCTTGTTACCTATTATCGTTGAAAGGGTTAGCGGGAACTTTCAAGTCAAAGAAGAAATCGCCGCCAACTGAAAATTTTCCCACATGCTCCTGTTCGTCTCCAAGCTATCCTGAAGAAATGAATGTCTTTGAAAAACAGCCAAGAGCCATAGATGAAAAGTTCATACTGCTACTCCTAGAAAACTTAGTTTCGTTATCCAAGAACGTTCCAAGTCTATATAAAGATATCAACAATTTTTATTTAAAACTAAAGAAAAAACATGAAAAAGCCATTTTAAATGCCAGTAAAATTCAGGGTTTGAGTCTTCTCGGTAAAATATATAACGAAGATGGCGTTACGAAAAAGTTTGAAGATTCCGAAACGCAATATGATATATCTAACATAAATGATTTCAAAGAAACTACAACTAATACTAGCGTAGAATTAGAAAGAGAGTATCGTATTAACAACGTAGCCATCAGTGCGGAGCATATTCTTAATAATAATGCTGAGCTTCAAACTGAGGAAAAGGAAGTTGTTGGCTTAAACCCAGATCTACTAAGAAAATTAGCGGCCGTATTCGATATAAGCAGCACGCAAACTGATTTGAGCCAGTCGAGCGTAGAGGACATACTAAAAACCGATAAAGCTGTATCCAATCAAAATAAGCACAGAGAGGCATGCATGAAAGACTGCGCGATGAACACGACAATCAAATATATACTAACACCCCGTAATACGTCACAAAACATGCGAAACATAAAACCTAAATCTAGATTGTTGAAAAATAAGGATCTATCAAAAATAAATAGAAGAAAATGGAAAGTTCAACAGGATTTTATTAACGAAATGGTTTTGGGTCCTTCATATAAGAGATCTAAGGCGGCCCAAACGGAAACTCTGCGTCTGTGGAAAGATTTTAATGTGTATCAGCTGTTTTTAAATCAAAAATTAAAGCCGGACAAATGCGCGCCGTCGTTGCACGTCAGTCAGGAGAGTAGAAATGATTTGAAGACGATTTATAGGTGTACCAGTGATCCCTCATACTCCTCCGGTCAGTGCTCGTACCCTATCTGTAGCCCAGTTATAGTAATGTAATTTCAAAATAAGCCATATTAAGGGCCTGTTTCACAATGTTTGTATAAAGTACCAAATAGCTATGCAACACATAAATTATTCGAAAGATAAAACATCCGAATAAGATGCTTCGCATTTAATGACGAATAGCGCTATCTGACAGTCGTGAAACGCAAAAATACTGTTTATCCTACCAATAAGTAATAAGTAGCTTATTTGAAACTTATCCGGATATTGTGAAACAGGCCCTAGTGATTTAATATTTTTAAAAGATCTTGCATATATCTAATTAGTAACGCAAGATCCGTTTTTTTTATAAATGAAATATACTTATATGTAGCCTATATATTATGGTGAGGTTAGATAGGGAAGGGTAGTTTGAGGTGATACACATTACTACTTCACTATATCATACAATCTCTTCGTAAATTCAAGTATCGTGTTTACCTTCCCTAGAATAAAATTGTATGTGTAGCGATTGTAATGAATTTAAGATTACTTATTATTATTTTACAAATTTATTATTTAAAACACGTTTATTTTTTAAATAATATTAATATTCAATTTACAAGCTACTTTATTTGATATTTTGTACTTGATTCACGATGTAACGAATTTATGATAATATGTTATTATTTTACAATTTTATTATTTTATAATTAATATTTATAATTTATAGTATAGATTATTTGATGGTTGTATTTGTTTAATACGTTTTACTCGATGTAAGTAAGTTGATTGATTCGATACCGACAGTTACGAACAGAATGACGAGTCGTCTTGATACGATCTAAAATAAGTGAGGGTATTCGGACCGATTCGCTTGGCCAAGACGGACGTTAAATTGTAAGCTGTGTGGTTATTTAAGGATAAGAAGTGTTGGAAATATATTCAATTATTATTGTAACAAAGCAGGCGTTTAATATTATACACCGAGAATCGAATAGTGAGAATTCATCACAAATCAGAAGCGGGACAAGACCCAATCTAAGGTGCGTACAAGTGTTTTATACGATTATTAATGTTATTTCTATAAGTAATTAGAAATCGAACGCCCCACGTGCGCTTTGGCTAGTAGAGATTATGTACGCCTACCGAGCCATGTGTGCTTAGTCGTTATAGGTTATGTATACCTACAATAGGAAGCCAAGTGTGCTTCAGCTATTAGAGGCTATGTATGCCTATCGAGCCATGTGTGCTTAGTCGTTAGAGGTTATGTATACCTACAATAGGAAGCCAAGTGTGCTTCAGCTACTAGAGGCTATGTATGCCTACCGAGCCATGTGTGCTTAGTCGTTAGAGGTTATGTATACCTACAATAGGAAGCCAAGTGTGCTTCAGCTATTAGAGGCTATGTATGCCTATCGAGCCATGTGTGCTTAGTCGTTAGAGGTTATGTATACCTATAATAGGAAGCCAAGTGTGCTTCAGCTACTAGAGGCTATGTATGCCTACCGAGCCATGTGTGTTTAGTCGTTAGAGGTTATGTGTGCCTACAATAGGGAGCCAAGTGTGCTTCAGCTACTAGAGGCTATGTATGCCTATCGAGCCATGTGTGCTTAGTCGTTAGAGGTTATGTGTGCCAACAATAGGAAGCCAGGTGTGCTTTAGATACTCGAGGCTATGTATGTCTCCTGATCTGTGAGCGTGTAGTATGTTAGAGTAGAGGTCATGTGTACCTAGAAGAAGTAAAACTAAAAAAAAAAAGAAGCTAAGTATGCCTATAGAATACTTTGTGCGTTTCAACGTTAAAGGATCGTTATTGGTGATAGTGTTTATAACAAATGTACAGAATAATACTCACCTAAATGTGAAATTAATTAGCTTTCATGTAGAATCTATAATATCTAATTATAAATATTGCCACTACTTGAAATACGCCACTCGAAATACGATAAAAACGCGGAAATTGAGTAAATTCGATATTATACACAACGTAAGACAAACCTCAAGATTTCATTAATATAGCCATCACAGGCCTGCAAAGAAATTTAGGAAATGTAGACATCATATGTCCTAACATATGTTAACCTAACCTAACCAACGCCTAGGAGGTTTGTGCGTCTTAATAAAAAAACAATTTAAAATACAAGGAAATTTGTTACCAATTATACCTCTTTGAATTGAATATTGTGACGTTGAAATAAGTGAATACAACTTAATAATAATATGTATTTACCGGACTCCTACTTTAGATGTAACAGCTTTATTTTTATATAATTTAGAATAACTTTAAAGTAACCTACCCAGGAAACGCAACAAAAAAAAACTAATATTATGTGGAGACTGGAACATAGAAATTCAAAAAAATAATAAAAATTTCGGCGAACTTATCTCTATTCTACAAAATAATAATTTACAAAATCATATAAAGCGCCCAACACGTAAAAACTCCTGCTTAGACTTAATAGCAAGTAACATAACTGACACACAATCGTGCCTGCACTAGTTGGCACTTTCAGACCATGAGACCGCACAATCACTGACTTATACACTCAAAGAAAACGAAAACGTTAAAGATATTCCAAAGTACTGGTTTATATACAGACGAGAACTCAATAGGAAAAACACTAATACATTTATGAGGTGTCTATCAAGTCTCACCTTTCGGACGGCAGCTTTATACAGCTCCACCACAACAAATGAAGCATTCGACAACTTCCTTGACACTATAACATTATTATACAATTTGTGTTTTCCGATCTTAAAAATTAAAAATACATTCAAACCTATCAGAAATAGATTCTTAAAAAAAATGTTGTATAAGAAAAAGAACGTTGTAACTAAAATATCATTTAAATAAGCACAATAAAAAACAAAATATATCTGCATATAATAAATACTCATCTATTTTAAATTAAAAATAAATGTAAAAATGTATACATAAATCCCATCAGCTTAATAATGCAAAATACATAAATTTCGCAAAAAACAGAACTAGAGCAGCCTGGAACGTAATTAAAACAAATACACGAGACATGACATTTAATTCAGGAATAGAAGCAATTAATATCGATAACAAAACATATGAATCACCGCATGAAATATGCAACTTATTTAATGACTATTTTTCCTCACTGCCTATTAAAAATAAAACAAATAATTTGCCAGAAGCCAAAATCCCTCTAAACCATAAAAGTATTTTTCTTTACCCCATAAATAACATGGATATATTAAAAATTATCACATAAACAAAATCTAGTGGATACGATAATTTAGATACCAAAACAATTAAATCATGCGCATTATACCTACTTGAATGGTTCAAGTAGGCAGACATACATAATTAATTTATCGATAGTAGAAGGGATCTTTTCGTTGACGTTGACGTTGACGAAAACGTTGAAATCACTAACAAAAAATGGGAAAAATATCTGGGTCTTAGAATAGATACATATTTAAAGTGGAACTTTCATATATCACCAAACTATAATCACTTATAGGCAGATTTTGGTCAATATCAAAATGTATTCCTCAATCCGTACGTCATTTAATTGTTTAGTTAAGCCACATTTCATATATCTAATTGAAATATGGAGTACGGCATGTAAAAACATAATATCTAACTTATAACTTAAAACACTACAAAATAAATTAATAAAATCATTATTTAGATACAATTATTTAACACCGACTAATAAAATCTACCAAGAAACCTAAATTATAACAATTAAACAACTATATGTATAAAGCACCTGTATCTTGATAAAACATTTTTTTAAATAACTGTATCCATAGTTGCTTGTCGTTTAAAAATCGAATACACAACGACCCGCAATACTCGTCGAGCGAGTTTGCTTATCTTACCGAAGCCGCGTACAATTTATTTGAAGAAATCTATTAGGTATGAGGGTGTGCAATTATTTAATCAATTACCATCTCAAATTCGCAATATTGGATTGTTTGACAAATTCAAAAAGGCAGTAAAGACGCATGTTAGATAGAACGAACATAGTTGACTAAAATTGTGACGGCTAAAGGCGACGTGTATCTCGCTCGTATACATACATATTAATTTTAAGTTTCTCATGTAAATACAATATTTCTGTTTTGTAATGAGAAATAAAGTTCTTTAAACATTTTATCTTTCCTGAAAAACTAAAAATATCAATTATCAAACCATTACATAAAAAAAAAATAACTTTAATTCCAGTATTATCTAAAATTTTCGAAAAAGTAATGTATAATAAAATAGAGAATTTCTTTTTATCATACGATATTCAAAAAAAAACTTTGTATGTCATGAAAGACTTTAAAAAAAATTAGAATGCTACGGAATAAGAGGTAATGCTTATAACTGGGTGAAAAGATACCTCGAAAACAGAATGCAATATGTGGAAATGTAAAAAAAAATTGTAAACTAAAAGAAAAAAACCTATAGATCCAATTATAAGAAAAATGAGTACGGAACAGGGCAGTATTTTAGCCCCACTACTTTTTCTAACATATATAAATGACCTCCCAGATGCTATAAACCAGAACTGTATACTATTTGCTGATGACACTACACTTATAATAAAAAGCAAAAACGACCAAGATTTAAAAAACAACTTAATAAAATCTCTAGACGACACCATAAATTGGATGAATTCATAGAATCTACAAATAAACATGACCAAAACTAACATAATCCATTTTCAGACATATAGGTCTAAAAGACAAGTATACTAACAATATAAAAAGAATAAACTGGACATAACGAACGAGTGTGTATTTTTAGGTACATATAACGATAGATAAATTTTGTAGTTGGAAATAACATATTGAGAGATTTCAGAACAAAATAGACAGTTTTGTTTTTATGTTAAAACGACTAAGGAAAACTGTTAACCATGCTACGGTATTAGCTGCTTATCATGCATATGTTTCATCTATAATTAGTTATGGAATTATAATTTGGGAAAGTTCCATCGAAGTAAATAGGGTATTTAAGGCTCAAAAGAAATGTAGTCGAGTCATTTGTGGAGATAAATTGTATTGATAGTTGCGTACCTCTATTTAAAAAACTCAAAATTTTATCTCTTCCATGTATTCATATTTTAGAGATCCTTATTTGTGCATAGAAATATACATATTTTTAAGTATAATGTGGAATTCGAAGTAAGAAGTAGACATGGGGAGAAATTGGCTGTGCCAAAAATGAATTTAGAACTGTTTCGAAAAAACACCTTTTGTATGGCAATTAAAGTTTACAATAAATTACCGAAAAGATTAAAAGATCTTCCGACTAGATTCTTTAAAAAGCGACTTAGTGCATTACTTTTGGAAAAAATGTACTATTCAATAAATGATTATTTGCCTGTGACATTGTAATTGATACAAATTTAATAAAGTGACTAATAATGTATGTAAAATGTAAATTAAGGTAAATTTGCACGCCACTGTGTGTGGCAGAATATGCGAACGAGATACGATACCACCTTAACATTTTGTACCATAGTCTTGCAATAAATAAATTATTATTATTATTTTTGTATTTTGTTTTCAGACAAGGATTAATTTCAAATAAATGAAGTTTATTTCTTTTAATACTTAATTTTGAAATGTTTTAATAATATCCATATAGCTTTACCTAGTACGTTTAGACAATGAATTGATATACTAACATGATAAAATGATATCTTATTTTTGAGGGTTGAATACTGATGAAGCGATGACTCCCGAAGGCTCGCCTACTCGTTATGATGAACTTCAGAGAAAGCGTTCACGATCGTCCTCCAAAGCAGCAACTAAGTGTAAGAGAGACAAAAAGCGATCAAAGAAGAAACGTAAGCAGTCTTCCAGCTCCTCCTTCAACAGTGAACGTTCACTGTCAGTTTCAGTCCACGGAATACTAGATAAATCTATTAGAAAAAGTGCACAGGCTCTGACGCGAACCGGAAGACTTGTTGAATTTTCTAAGCTCCCAACGTCCCATATTAGAAAATAATAACCGAATGTAATGAATAATTGATTAAAACCAAATGTATAGATAGGTTACAATTAGTTCACATGAAACTAAAACATTTTGTTTGTGTATTTATTTGAATTTATAAAACTTAATGTAATGAATAATTGATTAAAACCAAATGTATAGATAGGTTACAATTAGTTCACATGAAACTAAAATATTTTGTTTGTGTATTTATTTGAATTTATAAAACTTAATGTAATGAATAATTGATTAAAACCAAATGTATAGATAGGTTACAATTAGTTCACATGAAACTAAAACATTTTGTTACTGTACTTATTTGAATTTATAAAACTTAATGTAATGAATAATTGATTAAAACCAAATGTATAGATAGGTTACAATTAGTTCACATGAAACTAAAACATTTTGTTACTGTACTTATTTGAATTTATAAAACTTAATGTAATGAATAATTGATTAAAACCAAATGTATAGATAGGTTACAATTAGTTCACATGAAACTAAAACATTTTGTTACTGTACTTATTTGAATTTATAAAACTTAATGTAATGAATAATTGATTAAAACCAAATGTATAGATAGGTTACAATTAGTTTACATGAAACTAAAATATTTGGTTAATGTACTTATTTAAATTTATTAAACCTTCCCATGATTATACCGTGCGTCAGGAGATCGCACGTAGTCGGACGGCCGAATGTAATGAATTTAAGATTACTTATTATTATTTTACAAATTTATTATTTAAAACACGTTTATTTTTTAAATAATATTAATATTCAATTTACAAGCTACTTTATTTGATATTTTGTACTTGATTCACGATGTAACGAATTTATGATAATATGTTATTATTTTACAATTTTATTATTTTATAATTAATATTTATAATTTATAGTATAGATTATTTGATGGTTGTATTTGTTTAATACGTTTTACTCGATGTAAGTAAGTTGATTGATTCGATACCGACAGTTACGAACAGAATGACGAGTCGTCTTGATACGATCTAAAATAAGTGAGGGTATTCGGACCGATTCGCTTGGCCAAGACGGACGTTAAATTGTAAGCTGTGTGGTTATTTAAGGATAAGAAGTGTTGGAAATATATTCAATTATTATTGTAACAAAGCAGGCGTTTTATATTATACACCGAGAATCGAATAGTGAGAATTCATCACACGATATAACAGTTCGTAGATTCGTTTCATTTCCTTGCATGACAATTCTTTTCGATTCATTCAATCCTTTAGATATATTGTTGTTTCTTATATAAATTCAGTGTGTGTTGTACATGTTTTTTCCTTTTATATATATGTATATATTTTTCACGTAGGTGCAACAATAACTTACCAAATTCACTAGAATTAGTCTGATACAAATCGCACGTTGGAAATGTAAGTGGTAGCTGGTTTGCGAATTGACCATTTGTTTTAAAGCGAAAAAAAGGCGGATGCAATTATTATACAGGTGTGTGTGTAAGTGAAGAGTGTGTGAAGGAATGCATAATTTAGTTGTTTTAAGAAAAACAAAAAATGCACTTACATTTTAAACGATACTTTTCACGACAGTATAGTTTCATAGCTTGAACATCTCCACCCTGTGCCTGTTCTCAGGGCTGGTAAGTCCCACATCTGGGCCCTTGCGTGGGCCACAAGCCGGCTTCGTGTCGGGCACCCCTGGCGGCAGGCTGGCCAGTTGGATCATAGGTATGATAAATTCAAAATTATTGGCCAATATAAAATTGCTTATTAATTATATCTCTTTGTTGGAATGATTTGTAGCCGCGAAAATTTATATGTTATATTATCGTAATATAATTGACGCGAGTACTTTTAAATAAAAGTTATTTGATAGATCTTAACACGATTTTTATATTATTTACAAATATGAATGAATCGGGTTCAATTGTTATTTAATAGTCTGATACCAGCCATGTCGGTAAGCATGAATGCATTGTCGCTTTTTAGATAAACAGGCATGCTATTTATCTATTTCCTTATGTACTTTCTCATTATATAACAATAATTACTATACAAATGACACAAAATAACCTTATGCCTTTAGTGTTTGAATACTTGCGCTATTAAGTAAGAAAGAAAATAATCGACATTAATGAGTTCATATATCGAGGAAAACGAATGTCACGTCTACGCAATATACAGTATTGTATTGCCTTGACAATAAGGCTAGTTTTTAATTCATTTTCCACTGAATAAGGTCAAATTTTAGAATCGGGCGCTCCATTGGACACAGTGACACGCGAGTTGGGTCAGGCTCAGCTCTCAGTGCAACAGCTGCAGCGGCTTTTGGATGCATTGGAGCTACAACAACAGACCCATCATGATACTGACGTTAGTAGAAAATTATTATGACATTACTTAGAAGATGTTTTGAATGGTTTTTATTATTCTAGACACTTTGGAATTGCCGATACAACGATCCTTTTCAAATTTCGCTTTTTTTTAAAGTAATGTAAAGACGCATCATGTTTGAGCTAGTTCGATCCAAACGAGACACGCACTATCTATGCCCGGGGAATCCCCGAGTTTTACTCAGTTTGTTGTATTCCATTTCGATTTTTGTTAGACTTTAGTTGGCTTTTAACTGCTATTGTCCGTAGGTTTTTTTATACAAAAAAAAAGAAAATACATATTTAGAAAAATCTTATCAATGTTAACTTTAATTAATAACAATTATTTTGTTATAATTATTACTCTTAATTCTTCATTTGAATAACTAAACCTTTAATTTGTGAATGTTTATAATTTTTAATAAAAATTAGAAAATCTGAACAAACTGCATATATTTTTAATTTAAATTTAATAAGCATTGGTATTGGTATTATCGATAATTCTATAGGAGTATCAGCATCGGTATCGTATCGGCAAAAAGGCGTATCGACGCATGCTTACTTTTAAATTACAATAAGATATTAATTTAAAAATAGTGAAGCGAAAATAGTCTTTCTAGGTAACCTATAAACATGCATATTTTTTTTTTAGCAATATTTTTCGTCTATTACCTAAAATAATTCTTGTATAAATTTCGGACAGGAACCCAATATTTAATTATTATTTGAGTGGTAAAAAATTGCTCCGTTTCGGTTACAGATGAATAAAATTGCTGCCGTGGAAGTTGATGTGTTGTGATTTGTTCCGCCCAAACCAAAAAAGTTACTATTTTTCAAATATTATTATAAAATGTTTTAAGAAAAACACTTTTTTATTGATTATAGTTATGTATTATTGTATTTAAAACGTTTTTTATTGTCAGTCATTGTTTCGCGTGCTTTACAGCGTGCGTGGTCACGGTGACTGAAGACAAAGGTGTTAAATGTCAAAAAGTATTACAGCTGTAGAAAATGTTGTGTTATCTGTATTTATTTCCCCGGAGTTGGTATCGACTAAAAGATGTAGGGTTTCTGCAGAAATTGCTCACGGTGTCCTCCATTTTCGCGGATTCTGATTACATGTTTAAATACAATAATACATAACTATAATCCGTAAAAAAAGTGTTTTTCTTTAAATGTGGAAAAGTTATGTTAATAAAAGACAATACTATAAAATGTTTTATATTTAGCATACTCTTTTATAATGAAAACTGTATTGATTAAGTTATATTTGGAAAGAAACATATCTAGGGATTAATTGTTTTGGTTCGTGGTAACATCGATGGTTAGCTCATAGTTTTTTTTATCGTATAATAATATAGTAACATCGTATTAATATATGTTATTGAAGTACTTGAAACAGTAATATACTGAGCTACTTAGTTACTTGCTTGTTATTGACTCTTGATATCATATTTTCATTAGTAACAAAACTCCTTTAGTAACATAAAGTATTTTTTTTTTAATAATTCGTATTACCTAGTCAACACCGCACTTTTCGAGTAGTTTTTTTTTATCTAACGAAATGCATTTTCGAGGATTCCGATAAAATTAATACGTTTATGTACTATTATTTTGAGAGCATTGCTTACTTTTGCTGACAAGATAATGAGTTATTGACTGATGCAAGCCATCAATTATTGAGTCGTAGCATCTCGTACTACAAAATCCAATACATTTTGACGTACTCGTTTCTAAATATCACCCCTAGTCGTGTCGGTTTCTTTGAGCTTAAAAACGATTCTGACGGCGCACGCATAATTTAGTTGTACAAAGGAAAGTCCATTGTTTCACAATTGTATCATTTATAGTTTGAAAGGTCCCAGCATTAAGGCCTACGAGGCTAACACTACTCTGCAAATGGTAATAATAATGTATTTTAGGTATCAATGGATGGCGCGTCTCCAAACGTGAAAAAAGACAGACGTAAATTTGGCTTACGAAAGAAGAAATCAAACAGCAAGTGTGCTACCGTTGAACCACCTCATATCGACCCTAGCAGTTCTCATATGGTGAGTTGATAATCGTTACAATACAATTTTTACTTGTCAATAGCATTCAAAAGACTTTTCTTGATTTGAATTTTGGAAATATCTGAAGGCGTAAAACGTAGGTGCCCGTTTAATTATAGTTCTTGAACTCGTTAACTACGGCTTATACGTTAGCAATTAACGAACATGCACGTAGAAGTAGACAAGATAACAATCTGCGTCTAGTTCGTATAGTTTATTTAGTTTTGAAAGATTTTACTTAGAATTTCTATGCATTTAAGTCTATATTACCTAACATAGAAAAAGTAACTACAATACAAGAAAACTATAGAGTAGACTCCCATTTTATTTGTTTTAATGATATAGACTCAATGCAACGAAATTTACTATTGTATTTTTGTATATTTCTAGGCCCTTTCCACGTTAACAGCGCCCCCCTCTCCCGGTGGGGGGGCATCTTCCGTCCCCAACTCAGCCGCATCGCTGCCTATTGGTAAATACCTGTCTCAATCTAACACGTGTCATTTTACTATTACTGTCTCTTTGTTGTTGGTTATGTGTGTAGATGCTTTTTGTTGTAAAATACTGAAACTAACTTTTATTAAATGCTATAATTATCATTTTATGCTTTTTCTAACTCGGTGGTTATTTTGTGTGGGTG
This sequence comes from Pieris mannii, assembly GCA_028984075.1. Lineage (NCBI taxonomy): Eukaryota > Metazoa > Arthropoda > Insecta > Lepidoptera > Pieridae > Pieris > Pieris mannii. The sequence continues at coordinate 3,195,098 of CM054780.1, forward strand.
TAAAAAGTGCTAGTTATAACAAGGAGTTTTGAGTTGCCAGTCAGCAATTTGCAAAAAAAGTAATCGTTGAAAAGCGTCTTATTTCAATTTTAATATTACACCTTTTGAATATTTTTACGATAAATTATATGTATTTAAAAAATCATAGATTGTTTTAATAGTGATTAACTTAAATATCTTATGTAAATTCTTGGTGAAGAACGTTATGTCGAATCTTGTAATTAAAATTCTTGAACGCATTTTTATGTTTTACGAAAAAATTTTTTTTAGTATTTTGCAACATCCCTGTGTTTTTCTAGTAATTTGAAATGGTTGTACCCAGCACAGATTACATAGTGCGAGTTTTGTGATGTTTTTTTTTTATTAAATTTTTCTCTAGACGTGTTTGTTTTAATTGTAGATTTAATGTTTTGGAATTGTGTCGGTGTTAAGGATTGTATGAGATGGGTAAGTTTGCATGAAGTTGCACATAGAAGACATGTCATTCCAATTGGGAGAATATTGTGCTATCTCTGTCTATGATATACTGAATAAGAGGGAGCGTTCAAGTATTAAGTAAAGCAATTTCTAAAGAGTTTAGGGAGGGAGACCCCCCTTTGTAACGCACTGTAACGTTTTTCTTGACGTTGACGTCGGCGTATACAGAAGGAATAAGTTTGTTCCGCTCTGCCGTGTCCCAGTCTGGTAATATACTCTGTATTCCATATGCATTAAAAGAGGGCTCTAATTTTACAAAAATATAAAATGTTACGTAACGCGTTGTTTTAATCCCGCCCTTGTAACGCACCGTAACGTTTTACAAGATCCCCCCACCCCCCTAAATTGCGTTTCATAATACTGCGCTCCCTAATGAGACATATTTCTATAGATATAGACATATTAGTTATTATTAAACGACTAACGTCTAACATTTGTTTTAATAGAATCTTTATTATAACGTGTCCTAAGTATACAAATGTATCGATTTTAGTATGAAATAAACAATTGAAAAATATTCAATAACTTAGGTATACGTATCCAAAAAGATTCATAATAATTTCTCTGATATTATTTTTATTGCACAGCGAATTTATTAATTATTCCAAACAAAATATATTTTACAAGGCCCGCCATACGCTTTTTGCATGACTGGTTTTTGCTTGTTGTTTGCTTATGTTTTAAATTAATTCTTTATATTATTTCCGTTTCACGCATACAAGCGTTTTAGTCTTAGATGACTTACGTTTAATTATTAAACAAATTTTGCAGTTTTTAATAAATGCATGGATGTCTAATAATATTTTCTGTATATTTCAGCGTTTTTATCCACGTTTCTGGCGTCTACTTTAGTTCGTAAGGTTTATTTCTTTTTTGTTTTGATTTCATCTCATAAAATCTGCATGAATTAAGTTCATTTTTTGCTATAATCTGTACATATAGGTACAGAGATGGGATTTGAAATCATTCCATGAAACGTTTTCGGAAAGGTTATAAATATTTGCTTAGCTCAATTTTGTCCTGGTGGTAGAAGATTGTCATATAATCACTTCAAAGGTTGCTGGGCTTTACACAAAAATAATCGCTGTGTATCACCCACCTACACCAAACGGAATTGTTTGTTTTGAATCAAATTCCTTTGGTGGTAGTCGGTCACGCATGTCGTAAAAGGGATTTTGTCTTAATCGCCAATGCATCTTAAAATGGGTCGGTTAAATTAGAAAAATGGGTTTTTTATCCATTTAAATGTTACTTTTAATAAAACGTTATGTATCTATTTAATATCAAATCTATTGCCGCAACTCAAAATGTGTGTTTTCTATGTTTTTGTATTAGGTAACGAAGTGTAAATACATAAATAAATAAATGTTAAAAAACGTGGTCGCTGCCTACTGTTAAGGAATTTGTGAGGTTGATTCAATGGGGTTTTAAAAGACTACAATTTTATTACTCGATACATTGTTTGCATTTATAATTTATCAAAAATAATGACCTTCAACTAATCTTAAATTATGACCGGGTTATCTGATAAGACAGATCTGCTGATTATGTCACAGAATCCGCGTGTTTACAATATGATAAAAATCCTCCGAGAATGAAAATTTAAAGTTGCGAAAACATTTCGATTGAATATTGGGAAGCAGTAATTAGACAAACTTCCTGCACCGTTTTGAAGTTATTAAAAAAAGAAATTAACTTAAACAGTGGTGTTTTTTAATTTATAAATTCGTTTAGCAAAGTGTATTAAATATGTCGACTGACAGTGGCGGATTCTTTGTGCCTTACGGAAGGATTCTTGTTCTGTTCATTATGCGATCACTGAGGGGCTACCAATGTGAGTAAAAATCATTTGTAACTAGATTTCTTAGCTCATGAGTTAAGTATTTAATAAGCGAGTAGTACGCACAGATGTAAATTTTTCATACAAATATTGTTCGTAGAGAGACGTACGTAAAACGCTTAAAACATCTTAAAAGTACGGTTTAATTTATCTTAAACTTAACAGTTAATTTAAAACAGGTGATCTTATTAGTTTTAAATTATAATATCCTAGCTGCAAAAAACAATTCTCAATCAAGTCAATTTTAGTTATTTAAATATAATTTAATTGTCTATGAAGTTTGTATGCTTATAATTTTTTTGGATTATTTAAAAAGGATGTACAACCCCAAGCAATAAGAGGTAGTCGGCAGTAAAGACAATAAATGTTTTTTTTTTCAAATAAAGTTACAAATAATAATAGTAAAAAAGTTAAAAGCCCTAATAAGATACAGACTACGGCAGACAATTAAAATTAAAGTCAAACATCATTTATTTATGTAGGTAACACAATGTACAGTTATGATCGTCAAAAAAGATATATACATTAAAAGCTTCTGTTTTTACATTTACTGCCATTGTTCAAATCACGGGCGTAGAACGGAAGAGAAGAACTGGCAATAAACTCTCGCCACCCTTTCATCGCCAAATTTTTTTCACAACGTTTGTAATTGTTAAAAATTGTTTTTCACTAAGTGAAATCTACCTAAGCACGTTAATAAGTCCATTTGTTTTCAAAATACTATTAGATTACGTTAGGTTATCCGTACGATTAAAAAGTTGTTCAATTCAGTCCTAGATTTAATTTTATTTCACAACTATATAAATTATAAGTGTGTGATATCTTATGTGACATTCACTGTTTCAATCTGGCTTCCCGACAATTCTAGCGTATAAGCACGCGCGTACTCATTGGTTCCGGAGCTTTGTACGATTCAATCGTGCGAGGTTACGTACTTTGTCGCTAGGCAACAATGACCCCGTAATGCACTTCCCTATGTCGAATGATCTGCTTGTCAAAGTCCAGTACGTTGCCACACACGGGCTAGTTTGCGCTAATCACATACTGCTACTAGTATATATAGTTACGAGAAGTATTATTATAATTCGATATTTATTTATTTATTTTGTACTCCTACAGCTAACACAAAATACATATAATAGCAAACAAATACACGGAGAACATAGCCACAAATGGAATACATGATACATTATATAACAAAAAGATTTACAAAAGGGAACAAACAAACAAAGTATTTAATACAATTAACTAACTGATTAAATTTAATTAATTAAGCCTAAATTGGTTGTGTTGTGTTGGTTGTTTATTTTTATTAGTTCTTTATAGATTTTGAACAAGATAGCTGTAGATTTAATGTATATATATTGTAAATAGGGTATAATTCATATAATTTTTATTACGATATTATTGCATGGATTGGTATACACATCGTACATATTTATTTGGTTGGGGAAATTTAAAGTTGTATGGTTTGATAACTTTAGCTCCATACATGGTTTTGTCATATTATTCCCTATTATTAAACGTGAGGCAAGTCAAAAGAAAAGTCTTCTCTTTGTGTCAAAGTTTACGCTGTGGCAGAAAGAGATATCAATACTTTAGTTGGAACAGGTTAATATTGGATTAATCTTGAATCATACTTCATACACGGCTCGAAATAACTGAACTTTTCTCGTCTCGCTGAATCTCTGCTACATCTGAAAAGAGAAGAGTAGCTTGCTGTCAGTATCCTACCAATCTTTGGTCTTGGCCCCATCTTCTAATATACAAGTGAGAGATCAATCTTCTGTACCTGACACAGTTCTGTCGACTTCTGTTTCAAAGTTTCCTCGTTTCCTCACGATTTTTCGACATCGCGACTAAATCAACAATTTAAATAAAAAATAATTCCATTTTAGCGTGTGCAGCCACAAGGCCTCAATCGCTGCCAGGGGCTGAGGCTCTGAATGCAGCTCCTGCTAGTTTCACAAGCCTCACTCCGGACCACCAGCTGAGAGAAGACTTTACCGTACTTGCTAAGGATCTGGTCACAAATCTGAAGAGCATTGTTGCCACGCTGGTGAGTTGTTAAAGAGTTAGCAGATACAATGGTCCAGCTAATTGATTACTCTATTACTCTCCTGCTAGAGTAGATGGACGTCTTTTTAAATGGTTTTTCTCGACAAACAAACCTAGCAGCTCCAGTAGGGATTATGAAACGTATGCTAATAAAAAGACATCAAAACAAACATGATTAATTTAACAAAATTCCTGTTGCTATATTTATATATATATGTGGATATATTTTTGTATAGAACTAAAAAAATGTACAATTTAATCGAGATGTCAGAAAAATATGTAGTAATATATAGGCTACTTGACAAAATTGTATATATATATATATTGGTATATATATATATATGTAATTTGTTTTGGCTTTCTATATCGTCTTAGTGTTTTGTTTTATAATATATTAGTTGTAAGATTACTAATAATTAAATAAATAAATATTTTCGTCTAGTTTATGTCAAAGGGGTTCCTATAATTTGAAGATGATGATCCTCTTTATAGCGTTTGAACCAGGACTTAAAATTATTTTCATCTCCATATCTTATATGAACGCTTTTAAATGCACAGTTATCACGATTGACTATTAAAACACACGCACAGTCCAGTAATTTTCGTGAAATGTTTTTTTGTATTTTTCACTATAGGTCTGCGAACGTAGTCGTCTCCGCGCAGCCATGGAGTCAGCGGAAAGCACACCGGCGCCAAGTGGCGTGGTGGCTGCACTCAGAACGAATCTATCCACGGCATTACAGCAGAATTCTGGTGGGAATCTTCAATATTTAATTGTATATTTATCTTGGAAGTGATTTTTATATATTGAGAAGAGTTTCTGAATTTACATACCATCGTTTTTAAATAGGTTTTTTTATTGTCGAATACGCCTATCAGTCAAACATTTAATCTCATTTGAACTACTTTGAACTACTAACTGAAAAGAATTCAAGGTTAGGAAAGCAAATACTCGAGTTACTAGACAGTGTCTTTTCGCCGGTGTGTTTCAGTCTTACATATTATTTTTATACATACTTTTATAAGATTAAAGTAATACAATCTAATACATATATAAAATTCTCGTGTCACAATGTTAGTTACCATACTCCTCTGACCTTGACGGATTTACCGAATTTTATAAATTTTTTTGGCTACTATCTATTTTGCACACCCCTAAGCGATATGAGGCGTCCACCTCAAAATTCTTTTTTTTATTTTTGACGAAATTTTTTGTTTTTATTTCTTTATGATAAAACATATAAAAATACATACAACCCTTAATTTTCACCCCTCTACAATTAACCCCTATTTTTTATTTGATAGTTCAGGACTTTGAAATTTGTCTCTAGGGTAGCGTAGCTAAATGTTCCATATTGGTATGATATTATGGAGAAACGAAGTTCGCGCGGGCATTGTTTATATATTTGTTTAAGCAACAAAAAATATAGCGTCCTTTAAAATTAGAAGCTGATTTTATGTTAACCTTTGTATTTTTTCGTGAATCATTATTACCGAAGTGCATTAGTAATGACGTGTAAAGTGTTGCGTACAGAATTACGTTCGCGTCTATCGCGCATTCACGACGCTTCGGACCTGGCTGAAATATCGTCAATGGGCGCGAATTCTGATCATGTAAGTATTGATTTCTTTTATACATATAATTTCACCCCATACTGTATAAATTTGCACAATTATTTTTAATCTAGATTTCTACTACATATAGTTAATATAATTAAGTATACAGAAGTTTACTCATTTATTTGAATGATTTTAAAGGATAATGACATATTATATACATTGATGTATATTTTGACGCTAGTTGTGCAATTGTTTGTGTGTATCAGTTTCAAGGCAACAAGATTAATAATTGGTTTAATGATTCTTACGCACTCAGTATATAAGATTACAATTTTTCATTTACTTATAGTTACTAATTTTATTATAAATATGCATAAAGTAAAAATTCATACATCGTTTTTAGTTTCCATCCATAAGACCCTATAATCTCTCTAGATTAAAAAATGTATTGTGTTAAATACAAAATAAAATACTGTATTTTTATGTGTAATTTTGTGTTTGTGAGTTTTTATATGCGCAGCATTAATATGGATTGCATAAGATTAAAATAGAATTCATATATTTTATTCAAACCTACAATCTGTAGCAATTCTATGGGACGGAAGCCTGAACATATTCAGGTTTTTAATATTTTGTTTCGCGAAAGTTTGACAATCTCCGAATAAATCATTCAGGACACTTTATTATAGCTAGCTCCATTTTTTTACAGAACCAATACAAACACTCGCTAAGCTACAGTTCCTCTTGTGTGTCTGCATCGGAGTTCTTTGACGCCGAAGAGTATGACAACGGAGAAGTCAAGGAGAATAATCTAATAAACGCTGATGAGGTCAGTAGAAATTTAATACCTGTAGCTGAGATTCATTAGACTTAGGGTCCTTCAAGAAAAGAGCGTACCAAATCTTAAAAGGTCGACAGCGCGCTTGCGAGCCTTCTGGTATAGCGATTGTCCATGGATGGCGGCTTATATAACTTAACATCACATGAGCCTCCTGCCCGTTTGCCTTCTGTAACTTAAAAAAAAAACGAAAGCTGCGTTAAAGCTATTGCATAGCATTTTTATCAACTTATGCAATTTTAATTATTTATATATGCAGTATTTTTTTTTCTTTGATTATTATTCAATCTACCACTCTACTACTCGACTCAGACTAACACGCATGTATAGTCTGTCTCACTCTAACGCACCTGCGCTACGTCACTGATCACGCCAGACCGATGTGAGACGCAGTATGCTTTCTGTCTCGCTCTAACGAGTATTGGCCGCACCTATATTTCGTCATCGTGTATTAGGTTTTTATTTTCGTTACGGAATTTCTTGATTCGGTCGCCGCGCTCAAAGCCCGCGATAAAATCTATGCAATAGCTTAAAAACTAAAATATTCGGTTCTTCAAACTGATTCTTATAGTTGGATGTTTTAAGAAATATATAATCTTTTATTTTTTTTATGAAATCGACGTCAAACCTGTGGAGTGTGAAGGAAAGTAATTTCGACATGGGATGTCATTACTAATTTTGATGAAACTTTCGAGTGTTTATTCGGAATATCGATTTGAGTTTTTGAGAAACTTCTGGAAAATCTTATAGTCACGTAATTTAGACATGGCTGTCTCAGATACTCCAGAATCCCAAAAATAGCAACAATATTTTCCTTTTTTCTATGTAGATAAAAAATAGTTTAGCTATAAATGTATTTTTTGACAGACTGGTGTCATTGAACTGGACGGCGATTCCTCATCAGAGGCGGGTTCACTAAGCAGTGAAGAAGGATCAGCCAGTTCCGATAATAGTGATGCCGCAAGTAAGTTTTTATTTTGTTATGTTGCAGTTTGTAATGGAGACTGCTAATATGATTAAAGTTGTAAAAACGTAAAATTTTAACCCCTCTGCGATTCTCATCTCTGAGGTCGTAGGTTCGATCCTCGACTGTGAACTAATGGACTTTCTGTCTATGTGCAACTACATTCGCTCGAACGATGAAGGAAAACTTCGTGAGGAAACCGGCTTGTCTTAGACACAAAATAGTCGACGCCGTATGTCTAGCACAGAATCACGAACTTGACTATTACTCAAAAAATGATCAAAAAACAGATACAGATATCTGAAGCCCAGACCTAAAAAGGTTGTAGGGTCACTGTTTTTCTTATGCCAACACATCATCTTTAAATTAATTTATGTGTATTAAAATGTTTATGGGCGCAGAAATGCACCCATTCAAATCAAATCAAAAATCATTAATTCATATAGGTATCATAATGTACACTTATGAACGTTAAAATATACTTTAAATCACAATTACATTGAGGGACTTAATTGTATCTACTTTTAAAGAAACGTGAACGTAAGGTATATATTTGTTATTATTTAAACGTAAGCGGTTTACTTGAAAGGACGGCAACGCACTTACGAGCCTTCTGGGTCGGTGGGTGATTAATAGGTATAGACGGCGGTATCAATTGACATCTCGTTAGCCTGCTGCCCGTTTGCCTATACATTAAAAAAATATTCTTGAAATTAAAATAGTCTTTGTTACTCAGGGATAATGCAAAAAATCTTTCTTCTCTATAATACTAGTATAGATAAATAAAAGTTTCAGTTTATTAAAGACACATAAACTAATACTGAACTATATATTCCTGATAAAACTCTATTCTGACAGCTATCATTTTTTGACATCTGAGTTTACACATTCATTTTATTTGTTAGTGGATGTAAGATAACTATTTTTTAAAGGTTTACTATACCATATAGTAGGCAGTGACGCCAGCTAAAGAATTTTATAGTAATTAAATTTAATTCGATATATTGTTCGTGATATTGAAATAGTTGTTATTTTTGTATTTGGTCACTTGAGTAAATATTTAGGTTTACCTTTTTGTATGTAAAACATGAAAAATACGTAGCATTTCATTTTGTATTACCCTTGAAATGGGCCAAATTTGTCCCTTTTTCGGTGGAGAACTTTTTAGTAGCAAAACTTATGAAATGCCAGATTTCTACGGAATTAAAAATCAGAGTTTAAACGTCTTTAAATGAGTAAAACAATTTCTTTTTTCCTAAACATACATTTTTCGTTTCAGTGGTCGCAACAGAACAAATAGGTCCCACGGAGAATGGCGGGGAACAATGGAGCAGAAGACGAGTTCTTCCAGCACCACGACCCACTCCAGGAGGTCCATCTCTCTGGAACCTGTTATATAAGAATATTGGAAAAGATCTCAGTCAGATATCCATGCCGGTTACTATTAACGAACCGTTAAATATGCTGCAGGTTAGTTTTATAACATTGAATACTTAAATAAGTTAAGTATTCATAGAAACTTGTTTGAATCGGATTTATGGATTATATCGAACCTACCACTTTCTCATTAATAACGCAGCACCACTATCGTAATGAACAATTTTAATACACCTCTATGTTGTTAGGCAATGTAAAAGATGGCCTTACCAACTCGAAAGAGTTTGTTTCGCTGAATTTTACTCAGGATTCCTAAGTTATACGTCATATGCCTAACTAGATGACGAGCGTGTTAATGCTATAAAAAAGTGCGTGCGTACAAAGTACACATGTCAGAAGTGAAACTTCTTTGTAAATTAATTATTACTAAGGTAAAAGCCCCAACAGATAATCATACACCAGTACATGATCTGACTGACTAAGATCTATATTCACACTGTTAACACACTGTATACGTGCTAATGATAATAGAAACAAATGAAAAATTAGCAACAAATGAAAGACCTTATGCGACAGTTCTATATAAATATATAATAATTTATTTTGGGGCCTAAATACGTGTTTTTAAATTGTAATTGTATTATGCATATAATTTTCTTAATTTCATATTTTTTACTAAATAAAACCCCACAGCGACTCTGCGAAGAGCTAGAGTACTCGGAACTCCTCGATTCAGCGTCAACATGCGAGGACCCCGTGAATCGAATGGCTTTGGTGGCCGCGTTCGCTGTTAGTTCGTACGCCGCCAGCGCTCATAGGGCAGCGAGCAAGCCTTTTAATCCGCTGCTAGGAGAGACCTACGAATGCGTGCGAGAGGATAAGGGCTTCAAGTTTTTGGCTGAACAGGTTAGATAAAACTTAACGTACACAGAACAACAATCATATTTTGTCTATGGTGACATATCTTAAAGAAAATATTTAAAATATATAGAGTCAAAATCTGTTATAACGACATCGAAGGGGCTACTAATATTTAGTCGTAAAAACCAATAGTCTTAACAGCCGATGACGTTGTTATAGAGTACCTTATACAATATAATTCAGCCGGGACCTTTAACTTTAGTCAATATAACCTGTATAAACGATTATAAACGTTGTTATAAACGATGTCGTCGTAAACGCTTTTGGCTGTAATTCCATAGAAACCATCACACAACAATACATTTAAAGAAAAAAATTTTTTTTTCTTCGATATGTTTTTTTTTCTACATTATCTGTGCATATTTTATAAATGTCAGTTCTACTATTGGTTTTATTCTTTTATGACTGTTATGTGTACTGTTTAACTTCATTCAGCTGTGGTACATATGCCATCAAAACAAAGTTGGGAGATCAATATACATACCAACTCGGTCAATTTATTCAATCTCGATTCTTCTGTATTCTTCGACACCTTCTGTATTAAGCTATTACGTCATTAGCTAACCTAATAACATCTTATACTTGCTATAGAATAAATCAGTGGTCGTAGAACCTTTTTAGTACTGGACCTCAGATTTTGGATCAGTTTGATATGTCAATCTAATAGCAGATCCGCCTTCTGTGCCTGACACACACCAACTTTTTTCATCTCAGGCAATCTGAATTCCTCACGATGTTTTCCTTCACCGATCGAGCAAATATTAAATTAAAAAGAACGTACATGCACAGCCGGGGATCGAACCTACGACCTCAGGAATGGAGTCGTACGCTGAAGACACCAGGCCAACATTGTTGTATAGGGACCATATCAACGTTAAAAATCTTTTTAATGTTTTAAATAGGTACATTGACTTTGCCGTGAAAACAGAAAGTATCTCACAAGTAATACATATTATATAAGATTAGATCGTTATGTGCTGATTGTAATTGTACCAGGTGTCCCACCATCCGCCTATATCTGCTTGTCACGCTGTATCCAGCCGTTGGGTATTCTGGCAAGAGGCGCGGATAAAAACCAAATTTTGGGGCAAGTCCATGGAGTTCCAGCCGGCAGGTCGAGTGCACCTCGTACTTCTACCGACTGGAGATCACTATACATGGAATAAGGTATCATTTTAAGAAAATACTATTGGAGGCGACAAAATCGAAATAGATATGCTTTTAAATTTAAAAAAAATATATTTTTATGTTACATATGTATGTTAATATGTAAAATATAAAAAAATAATAATTATAAAGCGAAGATTGTCTATAGTATTGTCTTTTATTAACATAACTTTTACACATTTAAAGAAAAACACTTTTTTACGGATTATAGTTATGTATTATTGTATTTAAACTTATAATTATTTAGACATAATTTTAAATTTAAACCGACGTTTCGCGTGCTTTACAGCGTGCGTGGTCACGGTGACTGAAGACAAAGACTTTGTCTTTGTGTTGACAAAAGTGTTTTTCTTTAGAAGATTGTCTATGTTTTTAGTGATTCTACATACGAATGATATAAAAAAGTGTTTGTTTTAAGTCAAATAAAAAGTTATCTTATTCGACGATTAATGCACAGAAGTAATATGTAACAATAAACATAACTATAATTTATTAATATGTAACGAAAATTGCGTGTGTACCTGTAAAAGTCAGACATACATTATAAATAAAATCATTTTTTTATGGCAATAGTCATATCATTGAAGCCATTTTTTATTTGTAAGAAAAAAGTCAGTGGCGCTACAAACTTATTAGGTCTATGCCTCAGATTTATGTATTAAATTCGCACATAGATAAAATATCCAATGGTGCACAGCTGGGGACCGTATCTGCAACTTCGGGATTAAAGTAGCACGCTTAAGCCACTTGGCCAATACTGCACGCTCGCCAATAAAAAATAGGACATTTTAAAAAAGCGATATTACTATAACAGATAACATACATACATATATATGTATTTGTCGCTCTCCTGACAAGACAGCTATTGCCTATTGCTATATTAACACAAACCACAGTACTGTTTAAATATAAAATATCATGATTTACACTGTATTATTCTGTAAAATAAATAAAGTAAAACAAAAAGTGTCTTTAAAGATGTTTATTTAATGCCTCAAGGTAACAACCTGTGTCCACAATCTCTTCGGCGGTCAGCGTTGGGTGGATCAGTATGGAGACATGCTTATCACATGTCAGGGGTCAGATATCAGCTGCAAACTACATTTTGTTAAGGTAATCATTTCCTATTTAATATTTATCTGATTGAAATAAGTTGAATACCGCTTGCCCCGAGGCACAAAGTCGTATAAGCAATTTTTTTTTTCCACGTAAAAATAAAACCTATTATTACTAGGATACCAAGTACATATACAAATGTATCAAATGAAAGCCAAGTTTCCCATTCGCCGATTTAAATATTGTTGTTATATATTTAGTGTAGTTAAAAAATAACTGAATGTACATTACAGTAATACATCTAATTAGACTGATGGGCGACAAAGTACCACACTTTGTGACGTCACATTTGAATGAATGTATAGACCGTAATTATCTATTACCACGATGACATTGTTGAAACAGGAATATATTATTACCGCTGTATTCGTTTTTAAACCGTCGCATTATTTTACGATTATTTTAACTAGTATTACTAATATGGTGAACAAAATAATTTCCGTAGAATAACTACATCCTTGTGAACAAATTGTGAAAACTTTACAGTTAATAGGAAGACACAAATTTGAAAACATTAAAACAGTGGTAATAGTGTATTACGACTTTGTCCCCGTGGTAAGCGATTTGTATGTACAAATCGAAATAAAATTAAAGTTTCCAAAGATATATTTCCATATCTCATTGAATTATAACTATTTATGTATAATTAATATTTAACTAACTTCCTCATAACATCCTAAAACTAATTTAGGTTTATAGTACTGTAAAAATATAAATTTTTCAATTTGTAGGCAAGTTCGTGGTCGAGTTCGCGTCACGAAGTACGTGGTGCGGTTTATTCGAAGCAAACTTCACATCTAAGATTGCACGGCCGATGGTCGGAAGCGTTGTATGCTGGAGAACCACCTGCAGCCAGGTGTCTGTGGAGACCTGGTAAGAATTATTTACAATGTCATTTACGTACGTGCCTTCGTACGTACGTACGTAAGAGGACGTATACATATATATAAACTGTGCATTTCTCAATAGAGATAATCCGTTTTTAGCTAGCCGAAGAGTGCTAGAGATTATTATCTTTTTCGCCAGTTGTATCATATATGTATAATTATGTTATAATTTTATTGTGGGGTTACAGTGTTTATACCCGTGTTTTTTTTTTTCATTATATTTAGGAAGATTAAAGTATGCCAGCGACGACCAACTTTCGTTAGAATGTAGTGATTATTAAATATACTTTATGACCTAAAAACACAAACCATAGACAAATACCATAAACATTTCCGTGTGTCGTTTGTCTATTGTTTACCGATTTTTCCTATTCTTTGTATAACAGGTGCGATGCCGCCTGACTATGAGTTATACTACGGGTTCACGCGCTTCGCCATGGAACTTAACGAAATGGAACCCGGATTGAAAGATATACTGCCTCATACAGATACTAGGTTCAGGTGAGTAGACATAATATTTACTCTTACTAATGTATATTACATATTAGTATGAATAAATATAATAAGTGCAAGTCGTGAAGACGGAATTGGGGGCTGTGGTTACTAGAGTGGCCCGGGATAAAAATAAGTGGAGAAAGAAATAATAGTATATGTTTATCATATAATATATATGTATCTTATATCACCCAGAATAAAAAAACTGTAGACCAAATATTTTTTTGTGTTTCAAATTATTGTATGGTCACAGATATAAATAAGGGTTTATATGGAAATAAATATTTAGTATAGCGGTATGTATATACCTACCACTATAATATACCATCGAGAAGAGCATACAAAGTTCAGAAAACTTGGTTTAGTAAAATATTTTGGTTACTTAACAGGAAAAAAATTTTGTATTGTAAAACTTCCAAATAGAATCAGCGAATTTTTGGTGTCAAATTTTTTAAATTAAAAATGGTAACCCTAAAGGCCAGATCAGCGTGCCTTAGAAGAAGGCGACGTGGACGCCGCGGAACAGTTCAAGCACGAGTTGGAGCAATCGCAACGGGAGAGACGAAGAGACAGACCTGATCACACGCCTGCCTGGTTCCGGTAATTATAAATACATTTTCATTTATTCATATAACACAATGTGCACTTCTGAACGTCAAAAACAGAAATGTATATGAAATTCTTTTAATTTTACATTGAATGCTAGTTCTCAAATCAAGGTCGTAGAACGGACGAAAAGAACTGGCAATTAACTGTCCGCCAATCTTTCAATGGACAAGTTTTTTTTGTAACAAAATGTTTGTAAGGAGATGCAAACATTACACCATGTTCCACATGACATCTTAAGTTATTAATATAAATATAAAAAAATCTGAATTGCAACTTCTTTGTAATTATTACTAAATTAAAAGCCCCAGTATATGAACACTATTTGTATATCTTTATTGACACTGTTTACACGCTGTATACGTGCTAGTGATAACATGAAAAAAAAATCTGCGGTTACTGCACAAGAGATGCGATAGAATTTCCATCTAGAGTTCTATGTTCTACTAAACGAATACATCAACCAATAGCGTGTATTTTTTCTGGATCTCACTCTATCTCAATTGCTCTTTCCCTTTTCTCCGACAAAATCGCTGACGTGACGTTCCGTAAAAATTTGCCCTCATGCGCCTAAAGAAATTTCACTTCAAAAATTCAAAACAGAGTTGTTCTCTGTCAGCAGTAGACATGGTGAAATGGAGCACGCACTTGCATTCTCGTGGCAACACATGTAAACACATAGTCGTAATAACTAATATCACCGCAAACACGAATTTAATTACGACCCGTCACCACAACTATCACCCGTTCACGAGTATGACGCATGGTCATAAGCAAATTTTATTGGATTATGTAGTAAATTATAGCCAAAACGGATTACACCATATACAAGACGACCATAATGTACTAATAATTGGCTTCTGTGTGTGTGAGTGGATTCCCAATGCAATGTGTGTACACTCACATGTGTTTAAATACGCGTTCTGTAATAATATTTTTTATGTTTATTTCAGCAAATCCACAGAGGGCGGTGAAGAGACGTGGGTGTACGGTGGGGAGTATTGGCGAGCGCAGGCCGACGGCTACATGCAACTGCATACGCCGCGGTTGTGGTGACCGCTTCTCATATTATATGTACGTACATCGATCAAATCATCATTTTCATAGTACTTTTTTAATTTCCAAATTCAGACAAAAAAAATTACACACAAACACACACAAGAAAACACATTTTTTTATGTATATACTGTGGTCTTCTTGCTCTCACATAATTTAATTTTTAAGGAAATGGTTACTATTGCCTGGAGTGCAATATTGAGTTTTATGGATAATTTTTGTAACGAGTTGTCAAATAAATTCTCGGGTAATTTACCATTCTTTCTAAGTTATAATAACCAAAAAATTGGTTGCCTGTAAAGTCGGTATACGGGCGAAAATTTTACGTGACAACGACTTTCAGTGGTAAAATAATTTTAATGTGAATATTCATTCGTATAGTAGGAAGAAGGATGAAATAATAGTAACAATTTAAAACATTATGTCTGTCTCTCTCGCTCTTAGGCGGGCTAACCATGCCCGAGTGGAAGGGACGCGTGCCTCTCACTCGCTCTCATTGTGAGCGCATAACGTGAGCGGAGCGTAACGCAGTTTCTTGAAGTGTCACCCGGCAAACCAATTTATAAGACGTTGTCACGTCAAAACACGAAAAAGGATAAAATTAACTTATTATACTTATTTAGTGTTTAATTATTGTAATTGAACAAGGCATGGTTTCAGATGAACACAACTTTATTTAAAATCTTTAAAATATTATTTAATTTAATTGCTAAATTGCAAACATGTTTAAATAATCAGTCATTTCATATCATTTATTCACAAATTTATATACTTAGGAAAAAGATTACTATCGAACTATAATAACGTAAAAGAGTTGTTAACATAATAGTAATTAAACCTCATTTATTGTATATATTTGTCTTAAGTCACACCTAAGTTTTTTACAATGGTATAGCGCATTAATAAATTTTGTTTTTTTTTTCCTCATTACTGTACTTTATAATATATTGTATTATCTTGTAATTTCGTTTAAAACGCCATATATTCATTAACACAGCACACAATATATACATACTCTGATTTTTAATTCCGTAGAAAAAATCACCACCGAAAAAGGGACATATTGACCCATTTGAGAGCAATTAAAAATGAAATGCTACGTATTTTTATGTTTAACCTACAAAAAGGTAAATCTTAATATTAACTTACTCAAGTGAGCTAACACGAAAATAACAAATATATCAAAATCACGAACAATATATCGAATTAACTTTAATTACTATAAAATTCTTTAGCTGGCAACACTGCCTACTAATTATAGGTTTAGTAAACCTCTTTAATAAAATAAGATATATCTTAACTTGTGCGTGTTTTACTGTTTGTGGTGTAACGTGACGTAATTATCACTCGTCAAACCATTTTTAATGTGGAGCTTCGTATAATATAGCACTTTATAAAATATATAGATTCACTAACAAATAAAATGTATGTATAGACTCAAATGTTGAGACTATATTAAAATTGTAAATTCTTCCCGGATAAAAAGGTTTCTTTGACATGTCAAAAAATGATAGCTATCAGCTGCGGAATTAAAAATCGGAAGTATGTTGTCATCATTTTTTTTATACATATGTCCACTAAGACATCATGAATATTACGATCTAGCCTAACTTAGGACTAATAAATAATTAAACTAATTCACTAATAAGAATATTTAACACAAGAAAGTCTTTAATAACACTACTTACAGTCTCTACTAAGATATACTGTTCCTGTTTTGTCAGCATAGCTAATAAAATTCACAATATTTTTCTTCCTATCCAACGACGGCTCTCTATCCGCATATACTAAATAGATAGTTAGTAATAAAATACTTATCTTTTTCAGTATGTACCGCAGCGCGAAGTGCTGTGCTAGAGGTTGTGTCCGCTTGTCGCTTCCAGCTTTATTCTACTTACTACTTAGCGTTACTACTTATGACTAAGCCACAGACAAAAGATAGTAATGTTACAGAAACACATTGTACGTACGCGTATACGATGAACGAACACTAAATTGAAATATAAAGGAGTTTTATATGCTTAGAAGATTCGTGCGTCGTTTTGTAGAAAATTATGTTTTCAATCCTAATTGTATTATTGTATTAAAAATTCAAATTAATAAAAAAGCGCACAAAATATGTATTTCTATGATTTATTAATTATTCCGTCTATTTTATATGAATATTCAGTTGACCAGCAACGATATTCTGGATTGATATTGTATATTTTTCCTTTTTTGTACATATTTTTTTAGTCGTCAAATTTCAGTCTGTGGCTTAGATACTTAGAGACTATCTCGCTTCTTCTATGTTGATAATAAAATGTAAGAGCGAGACAGTCATCTTTTACTCGTGTTATATTCCTTAAAGAGAGAGTTAAGTATAAGAAATACTAAATATTCGTAGAGAGGGTAGTTGTACAATTTGTACTTTGCTTTTTAAATACATTAATAGATTATTAATTTTCTTACAAATCGGTCAGAAATAGATCTTTCTATATTTTTCTTTATAAATGACGAAAAAAGACGGTAGGATATTTAACAATAAATTGAGGGTATAATGAAATTATTGTAGATGGATTGTTATTTTACATTGTGTATTAATGTTTACCATTTTTAGTATTATAATTTCAGTGATTGTTTTGTGATACGACATAGGCAATGTATGTTTCTGGTGTTCTAAGATGTTCAAATTTTCATTGATGTATTTTTGAATCAAATCGAGTCCTTCGAGAAAATGGCGTAGCAAACGTAAAATGTCGGCGAAACACTCGCAATCTGACATTAAGTGTCCGTGGGCAGCGGTATCACTTAACATCAGGTGAGCCGTCTGCCGGTATGTCCCCTGTTCTATTAAAAAACACAATGCGAAATGCATCTCACTGATTAGTTCTATGTTCAGTTTAACTGTCAGATGATAAAATATTATCACGCCTTAGAACCCTTGAAACTTAGTGTGCAGCATTGATCTTGCCCTAAAAGACGTTTTGCCTTAAGATACGTATCAAGTTAAGTTACAGTTAAGTACTAATTTTGTTCACTTCACTTGAGGGCGACCCCAAAACCTTGGGCCCTTAACAATATTCAGTTGTATTTGCGACTTTTTTACCTTGCGTTAAGATGCAATTTACAATATGATATATGTTTAAATGGTCTGCAATTTGTTTGGTTTGAAACAAGTATCTAGTTCGGTTAAGAGATGGCGCTGTACTTAATAACAGCTAAAAACGTAGTGAAATGTATTTAGAGGCCATAAACGAAGGACAAAGCAATACAAATATTTTCAGATTCGTGTTTAGATTCTTTGTTTGGCAATTAACTAGCGCTTAGTTGTCTTTACAGATATGAAATAGTAATTGTTAAAGTTAATTGAGTAATTGTAATGTATTTATTTTATCAAAAATTCCTATAGCTTTAGGTTTAAAACCTTAAATGCCAATAGAACAGTACAATGTCTATGGTGATCCACAGATATTAGATACGCTTTACTATTAACTGTCACTTAAATTGACAATAAAGTGTCCGTGTTTAGTCGTTGTTGTTGTTGTTAACTCGAAATCAATTATAATAATTAACGAATGTAATTATTTAAGCCAATTATATGTGTTTACATTCGGTTATTTGCTGGATGACAGTTGACAATTATTTTTAATCTTTTTTAGCCTGTATGAATTTGTATGCCATACGATATATATGTATACATAAACTTTAGTAATATCTCATTAAGCAAATAAACGAATGGAAAATGTAAGTGCACGGGATTTTATCTTAAATCATTGACAATATTGTAGGATACAGGTTCCGTGTTAAATTTAAATAAAATTATTAAATAGTTTGAAACACATTTTTTTTAAATAATTAATTAATTAATAACGGGTAATTTTCTTAAATTTTAAATACGTTTAGTTATAATATTTGGATGATTAAGAAATTGTACTTTTGATTATTTATTTCATATAGACAAATCTTTTATATCTATGCTCCACAGCATAGATAAAAAACGGTTATGCTAATCTATGGCTGATTCAGTACTTGAATTTTTCAGGGATACTCAATTCAATGGCATGACAAAAAAATCGGAGTAATTATATTAAAATTGATTTATACATATAGTTTACACTGTGGGCCTATTTAATGATTTGCAAGATTTTTTTATTGCCTTGGAGATTATTATTTATTTAAATGAAAAAGCGTCCTTATTATATAAAAGGAGAAATTAAGAAAGTTTTGGTAACAAATAAATGATTACCTCAACTCAGCGCTGCAAGTCTATAACTATAAAATTATTGAATAAAACTGTTTATTTTAAATGTATTTTATCGTAATGAATATTAAATGTGAAATTGTGGCTAGTGATTAATACAAATTATATGGTTGCTAAGGTTAATGGTACTGGTTGGGGTTTATAGTTAAGACAAAGATTATCATGCTTCTACAGAGGGTGTAATTTTTCCTCTTGACTCTTGATATATAAGAATTTAGTATTGTCTTTTATTAACATAACTTTTACACATTTAAAGAAAAACACTTTTTTACGGATTATAGTTATGTATTATTGTATTTAAACTTATAATTATTTAGACATAATTTTAACCACGCACCACGTTTTGTGACCACGCACGCTGTAAAGCACGCGAAACGTCGGTTTAAATTTAAAATTATGTCTAAATAATTATAAGTTTAAATACAATAATACATAACTATAATCCGTAAAAAAGTGTTTTTCTTTAAATATAAGAATTTTCAAAACGTATTATTTAGAAGATCACATTATTACTGCAAAATGGCAATTATATTTTACAACACCAAGTGATACCTACTGCGTTTTTATATATAATCCAAAGACACCATAGTAATAAAGTTCCAAACCAGTATGTACGTATTTAATTCAATCTTGCAGGGTTTCCAAACAATCTTTTTATCAGACGGATTATTCTGTTTCAAAAATATAGCACTCAATATTTAGATTGAAGTCTGTCTTTGCGAAAATTTAAAAGGTATTCAAGTTTAGTATTAAACACGCCGGATTTGAATTTTGTAATGTCGACAAGTATGAAAACGCTTATATATAATAATTATAGAAGTTACCACGCAGCTTACAATTTTTTTGTTATGTATTTTTAATACTTAAGGATTAAATATTCAATTACAAATTTGTTCGTTTTTGTATTTCTTCTCCTTAGTCTTAGTGAGCTATTTTATAAACTATTTAGTTAAGTAAAATGCAGCGTCCGCCATTTTACATTTCTAATTGCGATAATGGTACTTCCATACTCGCTTTCTACAAAGATAATGAATATCAAAATTTTAAATTTAACTAAGCGGGTCTTCAGTCTTCACTATTGGCTTCATATAAAATAATGCCTTGAATAGAAAAGCGATTCAGTTTATAATTATTATTTTTTTATTATCTCCTCCTTCCGTTGTAATGATTTTGAAGTTATACTTCTTTAGGGGCGATACGAAAAATTTATGAGAGTAAAATTTTACGATGCGTGCGCTCCGTGACACAAAATTAACAGAATGAAGTTGCCCACTAAATCGCTCATTAAGTTGAGAAAACTAAAATGGAACCTCTGTTAAGTTTTTCTATTCGTTTACAATAAGCAGCATTCCGCTTATCTCTATTATGGTAATATTTATTTTTGACGTTCCATAAACAGGTTTCATTTTGATATATTTGTATGAATTCTTCTAATACATCGCGGTTCGTCATTATGCACTGCAAGCTGGAACACGTCCGCTAGATAACACTTCCGCAGCAACAACTGAGCGCTCGCAAGTCGGAAGTCGCAACATACACGCTCAAATTTTTCATCAAACAGTTTAATCAAACCGACTGATCAAATAAAAAAACGAAAATTCATATTTCTTCAAACAATTTGATAACTCATTAAATTTGATCAAATTTTACCACAGACACTCATGCCAATTTGATAAAACGGCTTGATCCAGCCAGTTTGATTAAATTACTTGAACGTCTATGGCGGCCATTATATTTATCCGCAGGCTTTGAGTTTCTACATTTAAAACACCTGTTTTCATCGTACTACGAATTTTAAATGTGCGTCTGAATTATAATCAGAAGTGATTTAAATTTAATATTTAAATCAATACTAATTAATATGTATGTATTAGAAAATATTTGTAAAAAAAACTGTGCTCATCAACCTTCCTGAATGCTTCAATACAATTGAGGTTAACCTCCGTATGTATTATTGAGTAATATAACTGACAAAATTATTATTTCATATAATTCATACTAAATATTATTAAATTATTAACGTTAAATATTTATGATTAATTATTTAATATAAAAAAATATATAAATTTAATAAAACATTAAATGAAAGAATTGTGATAAAAAGTAAAATCGAACATCAAATTTAAATATTAACTTTTAATATTTATTATTAAATTGAATGTTTAATATAATATAATAATTGATAATAATTATTATTGTTAATATTTATTAATAACTGAATAATATACTAAATATTATTAAATTATTAATGTTAAATATTTATTATTTTATTGTACGCCAACACACGCCACACTCTTTTTTTTTGTAATATGTATAGCTATGGTTATTCTTTTACCAAAAACTATGTCTGTGCATGATTCGTCTGTGTGTACACTGACAGTGTGGAAACAAATATTTAAAAAAATGTTAAAAGACGTGAGACGTCACATTGTCACAACTCAAAATTGCTGGTTGGCGCTTGACATCTGTAGACAGTAGATCTAGTATGAACTATGAAGTATCTACTCAAGTACCTAACTCAAGTACTCAATAGTCAGTAGTCACTAGTCAGTAAATTAGTAAATCGTCAGATGATAATAACGAAGTCATTCGACATCTGTGTTAATTTACGATTTTGTAGAATTACGAAGCAAAAATTAATAAATTTAAAAATGTTTTGATGCCAATATTCAAAACAACTGTAGCATAATATCAAAATTGTATATTACAGAGAATATATTTGTATTTTTAAATTTATGTGGTGCTAGATTAAAGAGAACGCGTTTTAGGTAGGCCGTGTTTCGGGTGAGTCGAATAGTTGATAAGTTTGAACAAAGCGGCGAAACGTTAGGATTTACGAGTCAGCGTTGTGTGTCGCTTGATTTATATGGTTAAGTTATATAATTAATATAAAAATGATATTATTAAGGACATTATCAAGTGTACATACTACCCGTTTATCACTACGCATATCAGGTGAATGTCTTGTCGTCAAACTAATTAATATTGCAATTGCATTGCATTTTTAATGAGGTTATAAAAGTATTTACTTAGTTGGCATTTACATCTAGATAGTGCTAATAGTATTCAATTTTTTTTTGCAATCATTTTATCAAGTTTTATGTTGTGTGAACATTATATTTCCTTTTATCAGGTTTGTAGTAGACATAACTACTGGTATCAAGGTATTACATCAAGTAGTGATATGTTAATAAAATTTGATCTCAATTAAAAGAATAATAATTTAGTTTGCAGAATGTCATCAATAAAGTTTCGTTGGGGTTTGAGTGCTTCAGAGCCTGAACAGACACCTGTCTTATTTGTGGGGCAGCCAGCTCATCTTTCAGCATTATCCTGGCAGGATGTAAGGTGCAAGCTTGAGTCAAGAGTAACTGAAGAGGTAAACTTTCTAAGAGAGATTTATTATGAAATAATATCAAATAAAGTGAAATTATCAATTTAATTTACTGAAGACACATGCTTCAATGCTCCAGTTGTCTAAAGCAATTCTTTACGCTAGGTGTGGCGTCGTGGTCTTTCAGTAACATCGCCAGGTGATGTCTCAGAGTTATGGCCCCGTGGTGCTGCTGTTGGTGTACTACCTCCAAGACGTTCTAGGCACACTGCCCCCTCAAGAAACCATGCTTTATCAAAAATTGTCAAGTCAGCACTGCGTTCTGCTGCTGAAGAGTATATTGTTGTAAGTATTTTTAGCATTTAGCTGTTTAACCTTTATGAGAAAATTTTAAATATTTAGATTTGGTAAAAGTTCAGAACTTTGTCAGGTAAATATTTAAACCTATTACATTTAATTAGGCAAAACAGAAAATTAATTTAATTATGTATTAACAGCTGGTATGTCGCAAACGAGATGTATTAGCCAGTGCCGTGGCCATAGCCAGGTCAGTACCTCTCTACTCGGCTCGGTCTGGCTCTGCTCCACTGAACTCCAATCAGCCTGCCCGACCAGCTAACACAAATCTCACTGTTGAAATATTCATAGTTAATCATGGTAAGTTCTATATAGTAATAATGTATCAGAAGTTTTATTAAAAGGATGCAGTAAGGAAATAAGTTGATTGTTTTTTGAATTGGGAGAAACGGAGTTCATTTTCTCAACATTGATTTTTTAATAGACCTATTTATAATATAATAAATTCCGGTAGGCTTTTTTATTAGACTCGTAGAGTATTTAAATAGTAAGTATAAAAAAAGTATAGTAAATAAAAACAAACACAAACTTGTACAATTTCTTGTACTTATGCTGAAATATTTTCCTGATGGCTTTTCTTACTGTAAGTTGTTTTTTTTTAAATAATATCTTGAACACAACAAACCAAATGAAAAAATTTATACATCTAGGATTATTTAATTCATAGAAGGTGACTCGGAAGACGAAGGTACCAATGAGCAAGCCCTAACAGATGGGACCCTGTCCAATGAAGAGCTTGGTACTATACAGGATGTAGCTGATTCCGTTCGTCTTGCTGCAAGAATTACAGACACACCTGCTAACATTATGGATGTGGATGCCTTTGTTGAGGTGAGTTTATTATTGGACTATTAGTTATTAACATTAAGAACTTTATAAGACTGATGAAGTCAATATTAATTATGTCCTACCTTTCTCTAATTTAATAAAAATTTAGTGTGTAAATATATATTATTTATCATTATATATATAGGATCTAGATTAGGAAACATGAATACATCACATACAATGCAAACGGATATAACTACTTCACACATACTACAGTCAATATAATTGTATCAGTGAATATGGCGTCACTACAACCAGTTCTATAATCTTACTTCAGTATCTATTTTAGTTAAATATTACATTTAAAGTTAGATTAATACATAAACTCTTTGGAGATATTGTTACAGTGTCTTAAATTAAAAGGCACTATTGGTGTTTATTTATATACATACATATTTGTGTTGGAAATTATGCAAATAAAAAAAATTGCAAATTGCTTCTAAAAATGTATATCAAATATAAAATTAAGTTTACTTATTTAAAGAAAATAAAATGAATCAATCTAAATCCCATTAAGTTTTTCTGATTATTAGGGTATAATTTTTCCAGGAAGCCTGTAAAGTAGCCAAGAAACTAGATATAGCAGAACCAACAGTGATACGTGGCGAGGCACTGGCTGAACGTGGAATGGGTGGCATCTATGGAGTCGGTAAGGCTTCCACTAAGCCTCCAGCACTGGTTTCCTTGTCTTACATGGCCCCTGGAGCCACAGAGACTGTGGCCTGGGTTGGCAAGGGCATTGTTTATGACACTGGTGGTCTCAGCATCAAAGCCAGGGTGGGTAGAATTTTTACTTAATATTTTTTAAAGAGAATTGATTGCATATATATAGATAATCTTGTATAATATTGTGTTAAATTAAATGTTCTATTCGTAACAATTGGTTCAACAAATTCGTAGCATTTATGTAATATCTCCGTATTCTAGGCTTCAATGGTGGGCATGAAAGGTGATTGCGGTGGGGCAGCAGCGGTGTTAGGTGCCTTTGCAGCTGTAGTTAGAGCTAAACCCACTGTCAACTTACATGCTGTCTTGTGTATTGCCGAAAACTCTGTTGGGCCCAATGCTACTAGGTAAGTTTATTTTAATGTATCTTTAATATTAGTTATAATCTAATCATCAAAACTTATTACAAACCTAATTCTTGAAACTCCTATGCATAAAACTGAATTCTATCACTCCTCCTTTACTGTGCAGAGTATCCTGCTATGGAATTCCCTACCAATCGATATTAGACGAGCGCAATCTTTAAATGTATTTAAAAAGCTTCTTTTTGATCATTTTCTTTCTACCTCGTAATGAGTTCTGCTTATATATATTTATTTTTATAGGTTAACCTTTTTATTTGCTTTTAAATTTTTGACTATAATTATTTTTATTTATTATTATTGCTATTTTTTCTTTGATTTTGTTTTATTATATTCAATTAGTTATAGTAACGCTTGTTTTAAGTTTTTTTGTTTTTTTTGTTGCTTTTGTTAATTGATTTTTTTTGTACTCTACCCTCTGATGGTGTTTCTTTAACGTTGTTTCTCATTAGGGTTGCCTGGAAGAAATCGCTTGTAAGTTGCTAGCGATAAGGCCGCCCTTTGCCTTATATCTTTTGTAACTGTTTTTTTTATTTTTTATTTTTGTTATGTGTCTTTTTGTATAAGGCAATAAAGGATAAATAAATAATAAATACAAACATTATTCTAATTTTTTTTTAATAAATATAGTTTATAAGTTGGTAGATACATTTATGAATGTCGAAATCTTTTAATAAACAAAAGGCCCAAAAGCTAGCAAAGCTTGGCCTGGTTTAGAGTTCAGGGCTGGTGATTAAACTCCTAAGTGTGACTAAGTAACATTTCTGAATATTACAATAAATATTAAACAATACAGAACAGTGTTGGCCTAGTGGCCTCAGAGTGCAACTCTCATAACTGAGGTCGTAGGTTCGATCCCCGGCTGTGCATCAATGGACTTTCTTTCTATGTGCGCATTTAACATTTGCTCGAATGGTGAAGGAATTTGACGAAGTGTGTCAGGCACTGGAGGCTGATCAACTACTTGCCTATTAGATTTAAAAATTATAATGAAACAGATTCAGAAATCAGAGGCCGGGACCTAAAGAGGTTGTAGCGCCACTGATTTTTTTTTAACAATAGAAAAAACTAAAATTTTGACTTATAACTTCAGGGTGTCGGTTTTTAGTGACGGTGTGCACGCGCATCGTATAAGAGTCGTACGCTGAAGCCACCAGGCCAACACTGCCCTTCTATTGTTAGTGTAGTTTTTTTTAGACGAAAGATAAAATTTTTGAAAAGATTTATCTTATCTTGTCACGCCAAAGAAGTATAACTTTTAACGCGTGTGCAAAAGTAACACACGTTAATAGTGATTTAATTCGTTTATTCTCAGGCCAGACGACATTCACCAGTTGTACTCTGGTCGCACTGTGGAAATCAACAATACAGATGCGGAAGGTATGAAGTTTTATTCCTCTGTACGATATTTAAGGCTTATAGCATAGTAATGTTAACATGCTTGATTTTTATTGTGTCCACTATTAGTTATGCTTTTAAATTTGTTAATTAATTTCATATCAATAGAAAAAACTCCAAAAACTGATAAATGGAATTAAAAAAACTTTTAAAAAGTTTCACTTGAATATTAAATATAATCAATTTTAATTAATATTAGAAATAGATTATATATATTTTTAAAATTAAGTTAAGTGCTAAGATTCAGATGTTTGTGTGCTTGAATGAGAATTAAGAACTACTCCCATGTGTCAAATGCATTTTTGACGTTCAGAACTGACACTCCTTAGCGTTAAGACTCGTTTCTGATCCATAGTGTATTCGAGTTATTTAATAAGTATGTAATAAATATTGTGGAGGAAGGCTGGTGTATTGATCCCTTAAGGACGGATCTAGTCTAACCACTGATTGGCCTTAATGCCCCAATGTTAGCGCGTTTCAGGGTATGACGTCATCGCAATGATGCGTATGCGCAGATTGTAGATATCGCTATATATTAATTATGTAAAATTTTAGGTCGTCTGGTACTAAGTGACGGTGTGGTCTACGCACGTCGGGATTTGAAAGCCGATACCATTGTTGATGTGGCTACACTCACCGGGGCACAGGTATGTTAAAATAAGTCCATTATGTCGCAGATTCAACGGATTAATAATTACAAAATTGGTATCACTGCCGACGGCCGGTATTAATATTTAAACACAGTCAGTGCGCAGGTGCCGATCAGAGAGCGACTCAAGTACTCAACAACTAATGATGCCAACTCCTACAAAATGTTCCCCCTAAAACATACTTTAAATACCCCTCAATGTCGATCAAAAACCCCTAAAGTATAAATTTAATAAAGAGTCAATTTAGTTAAAAACCCTATGGTTTATTTTATTTACAAATTTTAATAGATAGATACAAATTAACAGACAATTTGATAGTCTGTAATAGTCTTCTTACATATGTTGAGGCAAGGCTTTGTGTCAGCTGCCATTGCTCTGACACATAATCTTATATATAAAATTCTTGTGTCACGGTGCTAGTAACCGAACTCCTCCGAAATGGCTCGACCGATTTTCGTGATCCTTATCGAGGATACTAACCAGGGGGGAGAATCGAACAACATCTATTTTTCATCCCCCTAAATGTTAAGGGTGGTCCGGTCCACCCCTAAATTTTTTTATTTATTTTTCAGACAAAATTTTTAGTTTTTATTATTTTATGATACATCATACAAAAATACATGTAACCCTAAGTTTTCACCCCTCTACGATCAACCCTTATTTTTTATTTGCTAATTATAAACTTTAATGTTTTGAGAATTTTTTTTTTTAATTGACTTAGAATAAAAAAATTAATATGACCCTGAATTTTTCACTCCTCTACGACCAACCGCTATTTTTATTTGTTAATTATAAATTTTAATTTTTTGGCAAATTTTTTTATTTTGTTATGACAATAAAAAAATTCATATCTCTCTTTAAATTTTCACTCTTATTCAATCAACCCCTATTTTTACATCCCAATTATTTTTTTCTTTTAATCTATCCACTGATCTGCAAGAAGGTTGCAAGATGGCAATCAAATATTATAATTGTAGTAGAATTAAAAATATGTTTCCTAAAAATAACATACATGGCAAAATAACGTTTGCCGGGTCAGCTAGTATTTTATATATTTCAAATATAATGTAAAATAAATAAATAAATTAACTAAGAAATTTTTAGGTAATAAAACTAAGAGAATAATGTTTAACATATAATATTAATTAGTGAAATTATCATTTTAACACTTATGTTATAGTAGTATTGGATTTAACTTTTACACTTAATTTTATTGCAGGGCACAGCTACCGGCAAATACCACGCAGCGATTATATCGAACGCAGCCAGCCTGGAGCGTGCCTGTGTGTCCGCTGGACTGAGATCGGGTGACCTCACACACGCCCTTCCTTATGCGCCAGAGCTGCACTTCACAGAGTTCTGCAGCCACGTGGCCGACATGAAGAATAGTGTTGCGGTAAGTGTTTGAAATGGCCATAAAAAAAAGGATTTAAAACAATGGAAAAGGCTGGACGGTCTGAACGAAATTAGTGTACAATAAAGAAAAATGGAGGACAATGGGGTAGGCCTTATCCGGTAGGATCGAAATCGGTTATCGTTGATACAGGAAAACAATAGTTGTAATGTATATGTTTTATATTTCTTATATAAGGCTATAAATAAAATTGTAAAAGTGTAATTGAAATCATTTTTGTGGATTCTTAAGGGTCATTTGTGACTCCCAATAGCAATTTTTCCAGAACTTTTGGAAGCGTTTTTTTAGGTATACTGCTTTGTGGCGCACCCCCACTATTCCATTACTAACCAATTCGCCTGAGGGTTGAAGAAAAGAGCGTACCAATTCTTAAGGCCGGCAACGTACTGGCGAGACTTTTGGGAGTGTCCATGGGCAGAGGTATCCCTTAACATCAGACCCATATATAAACGCTAATAATTATTAATTAACTTAGACTTCTTCAAGTAATTTGTGTATGGCTTCCGTGAGGTAAGCAAACTCGCTCTGCGAGTATTGCGTGTCGTGGTGTTTGATTTTTTTTTTCGTCGTTGTTTTATATAATGTATTCTTGATATTACAGGATCGAAACAACGCGCAGCCATCTTGTGCAGGTCTCTTCATTTTGGCACATTTAGGCTTCGATTTCCCCGGACAATGGCTGCACGTGGATATGGCTGCGCCTGCGCACATTGTGAGTACATTACTTTAAAATTTCGGGTTTGCAGCCTTATTTTTAACCAATTGTCATATGTTGTTGAAGACGAGCCTGTTATGTTATATTGTTGGAAACTTTTAAGTAGTCATCTATTTTCAATCATCAATCCGTTTTGATCAAAATAATTTATACACAAGTTTTTAAAGAAAACTGTTAAACAGCTGATATGTGCACGCAATTCTGTATGTATCAGTTAACCTAGCGTAATCATTTTGACAGGTATTTGAAGACCATTTTTTTATTTATCAAAACACCAAATTTGTCATCTTCATCAATTTGATTTTGAATGCTGCACTCGAAAAGTCATATTTTGTGCGCATTGTGTATCAATTATAATTATCCAGTAAATTATTATAATAACTACCATCCTTCAGGAGTTACTCCATTAAATCCTATTGAACTCACTATAGAAGATCACTTCAACGTGTGTGTAAAGATAATGCGATAGAAAGAGACAGTTTTTTAAGAGTTCAATTAGATTCAATTATTATACTTACAGGATTAATTTGTGATAATGTTTCAGGGTGAACGAGCAACGGGTTATGGAGTGTCCCTATTGTCCGTGCTATTCGGGAAATATACAAATAGCCGTCTTCTCAAGGCTCTCAGTCCATTACGCTAAATTGTCTATGGATTTACAATTTTACACTATTTTTATCATGTTTTTCAATAGTGGATTTTATTTTTAATACAAAATAATACATTTATATACAAGTTGGGGGTTTACGGTAAGAGAAAATTATTATTATACTTACAAATATGAATCAAACTTAATTTAATTCAACTGAAACTAACTTTCGGTTTAGAAAAAAGTTTTTGATATCATCCTCTTAAATTAGTTTATTTTTATTTTATAATGATAATTTTCTTACCCCAATTGTCAAAGTACAATAAATATGGTTACATGTATTCTAGAATGTGCACTTTCACTGAAAATTTCCTAGCAAATTCAATAATTAAATGTAATATCGCCACAACGGCTGAATAGATCTGAATGAAATATTGCTAAAAATAAAATACATTTTTAACGTACCAAAGTCATACTTATTGCTATGACGTTTCGGAATATCAGCCCCAGTGATTATATAGAAGTTTTTCTTTCATATTCTTTGCACTTACTTAAGTATAGGATAAGCATTTAAATAATATGTTTATAAGTAAGTTTTTATTTCTTTTTTTAGAAAAAAAGAAAATCAAAGACTTTTATTAATTTTTTTTTTTTCATACTAATGGTATTTATGGCAAAAGCTAGCATTCACTTCCTAGTATTTTTTTCTCAAGCTTTGATTTTATTTAGTATTTTTATAATTAATCTTTATTAATATTATTTAAGAAAAATCACTAATATACCTCATAAAACTTTAATCAATGCAGAAATAATAAAATCGTTGTTTTCGGATTAAATCACGTTGCCTACTACATTTGTCTTTTAGAAGTCATAAGAATTGAAAAAGTAGTGTAAAATTATGATTTTAGAAAGTATCTTTTATGATACTAGAAAGGGGTAACCAAAATATAAAGATAACTTATAACATCTGATAACTTCATTGCATTATATATATTTTAATGTTTTTGTAATTTAATAAAATATGTATTGATTATTGCGTTTTATTATTTATGAATATAATGTGCCCAGTACAATATTTTAAAACAAGTCAAACCCAAATGTTTTTTAGCTTAATAAATCATTTTACAAATTTTTGTTACCATACATTTTAGATGGCACAATTTGTCCGAGCCCAAGTATGGAATATGGAACATTAAATAATACTATTGTGATCTGGAATAAAGTTTTTTCTGCGCGCATTGTCTAGCATAAGCAGTGAATTTTAAAATTTTATTTACCATCCAAGTAGATGAATTTTTTTTTTTACACAAACTGGAAATTAATGAGCAGGAATGTATGCAGCTTTGCTGAGATTTCTAAAGAGTACTCTTTGATTCTGCATATTATGTTTACTTAATCGCTATATTTGAGGAAATTAAGCTAAAAAAATAAAATATTTTTTTCATTTACTTATTTTTATTTGCCAGTCAATTCAATAAAAAACTGAGTTATTGCAGCCTATGCATATAAAAAGCATTACATAGTTAATCATTGTTAAACAATTTGACTAACAAAGATAAATATAAATGCATTTATTATTCCCTTGCAAAATGGCAAATACATAGTTTTTGGCTATAAAATTTTTATACAAGAAATATTATACCAGATTTGGTTACATTTTATATTAGTATAAATATGTTTATATAAATAAAAAATAATCGCCTTTGTTATAAACTGAAACACTGTTATGAATAACTAATTTCATTAAAAGGTTTAGAAACATTATGTCAAGTAATTCACATCTACAGTTTTGGATCAAATAGTATGTAGAGGTGTATGTATTAAAAACCTCAAAATGTCTAATGACTTTTTTTATATTAACTTTGTTTTTTAATTAAATATAACCGAAACCTAAGTTTATGCAAGTTCATAATACAGTATAGAAATTACAAAAAGTGTATATTTATTCAAATAAGTTCAGTCATGCGATTGTGGTAAGTCTAAATGGATTTATTTCATTCATAAATCCCTGACACCAGTGCCATAGTTAGCACCACCAGCTCTGTTCAAGGCCTCTTTAAATTGATCGATGTCTATTTCAGCCTGGCTTTCCAATTGCAGCTCTACAGCGAAATTCTGTAATAAAATTATTTTTATGTAATTTTATTGTTAAAACTAAACCTCTTAACGAGAATGGATTTAATGTTTAATATAAGTTTTTAAAATGTCAGGAATATTAACGGCTTGGAGACAAATAATAATATTACGGATATTCATGTAAAATTTATCCCCCAAACCCCCCTTTTTCATTTATCAGCACGTAATAAAGCAGTTACGTTATACTTTTAGGTCTAGTCAAAACGGCTTAACAGTATTGTATGTAGAAAGTCGAAAACTAAATTTGTATGAAAATGACAGCTAGTACTTGGTACCAACTGTCGACACTAGCTAATTGATACTATTCGTAGTCTGTAGTATATATATAGTCTATAATTCAAACTTTAAACCAACTGTCAAGTGCCTGTCAACTCAAGTCTCAACTCTCAACAGTCGGGAATAATTAGCAGTAATTGAGAAGATAGTTTCTAATTTATTACTATGTTCTTGTGAAAATAATATAAATATGGAAGAATTATACAATATAGTGCCTTGTAGAGAAAGTCAACTAAACGATTTAGTTGAACTTTTAGGCGATCATGGAGAAACTTTACCGTGCTCGATATTCCTAAGTGGAAGTTTAGCTACCGGCAAAACTGTGTGTGTAAATACAGTATTAGACTATTTGAATTTAAAATACGTTTTAATTGACTGCATTGAATGTTATTCCGCAAAAATTATGTTTGAAGAAATTCTAAAAATACATGGAGATCACGGCACAAAGTGTGATACTTTATCAGATTTAATTAATAATCTAAACCGTTTATCCGATATAATCAAATACGATCCAATCGTTTTAGTATTCGACAGAGCAGAAAGATTAAGATATATGGACCATAGTATAATATCCGCTTTCCTCAGACTGCGTGAATTGTGTAGTCTTAATATTTGTACTATTTTTATAAGTCAACTTGTTTACGATAACTTTTATTTTAAAATGGGTGTCAGGGAACCAATACAATTATATTTCCCAAACTACACTAAAGAAGAACTTTTAAAAATAATTCTTCTAAAACATGACGCTTTTGTTTACTATTTGAAACATAATTATGAAATAGACAGTGACATAAATCAAGAACTTGAAAAGCCAGAGTTATTTGCAAACTTTCTTAATGCATTCTTAAGCGTGTTCTTCAGACCATGTCGTGATCTGATCGAGCTGCAACACATGGCGAAAGTAAATTTTGTTAAATATTGTGAGCCAATCATAAAGAAAGAAATAAATGCGAGTGATCTATCAAAACTTTGGCGTCATATTGCTCCAATATTAAAAACAAGCCTAGAAATGTTATATTTAAGAATAAGTACACAGAACACAACAGAAATAACAAATGATAAAGAGAATGATATTCAACCTAATTGTGATTTTGAAAATACCTTACTACTCTTATCTACTAAGACATTTGCTCAAAGTTTTGAATTACCATATTATGCCAAATTTTTACTTATTGCAGCTTATTTAGCTAGCTATAATCCACCAAAAGAGGACAAGCGATTATTTATGAAAAATCATGGAAAACAAAGAAAAAGGCTTCAACAAGTGAGAGCAAAAGCAAAAATATCTGAAAAGCTCAACACACAGCTTGGTCCAAAAGTCTTTAATCTTGATCGCCTTTTAGCAATATTTTATGCAATTTTAGAGGAAAAAATTGGTTTAACAAGTAACTTATTAGCTCAAATTGCAACACTTGTTGAATTAAAGCTCATTGCTGGAAATAAAGAGGTGGATCTGGATTCTTCCAAGTATAAATGTATTGTGGGCTATGATTTTATATCAGCAGTAGCCCAAACTGTTGGCTTTAATGTAAGAAAATATTTATATGATTTTATTTAAAAAGACTGGATGTTTATTACTTCTACAATAAAAACTTCTTACTGCTTCACTATTTAATTGCATATATTAGTCACTTAATAGTTGGTTCATACTATTTTTTAATTGATGTAATATGGATTACAGGATATAATAGGTATTGCTTAGTTCAAAAATTATTTTGTTTGATTACATTGCACTTTGAATAAATTTCATAAAAACTCATGTTTTATTTTTAAATAAGCCAGTATACAGTAGCTTCATATGTTTTTTCAATTAAGTGATTTTAAAACTTATAGCAAATACTGTTTAATTTTTAAGTTGTGTTATAATGTCTTCTTGCCATAATAAATTGGTTGATAATTCATTTATTGAAATTATTTATTTGTTTGCATTTCCATCTACATCTCCCAAATTAGGTCTGGGCCTGAGACTTTTGGATCTGTATGATCATTTGTCAATCTAATAGCCAAGTATGATCAGCCTTCAGTGCTTAACACACGCCATTGACTTTTTGGGTCTATGGCAAGCCGGTTTCCTTACGATATCCTTCACCGTTCGAGCGAATGTTAAATGCATACATAACAAAAAAATGCTTTGGTGTACAGCCGGAGATCGAACGTACGACCTCATGGTTGAGGCATTGTAAAGCCACTCGGCATTATTATCAATTAATTAGGTATAACAATTACTTAAGTAAAAATAACAGATTCCTTACAGATTTTAATAAAATAGATGGCTGCTGCACAGCCTTTTTATTGCCTGTCCTATATTTAAAATACAAGTGTTTTACTATACCAGAATACTTACAGAAATAATATCTTTGATGATGGCTTTATCAGTGGACATCTTTGCTCGATTTATCACCGAAACGTTGGGACCAACCCACGTCACAAACATAAATTTCTTGCGTTTGGACATTTCATCTCCCATTTGCAACCTGCAGTGATTTTATCTATTAGTGCATTATTATATCTTAATCACACCCTATGGTCTATTATCTGTGTGTATTATAACAGTAGGTGGTAATAATGGATTTCATCTAATCTTTAAATATTTTCATTAACATGAAAGGAAAAGGAAAATAAACTTTATTAGGTACACAATAAAAAGGATGTAAAGCCAAGAGAATGTGCACTATAGTCCACACTAGGAAGTAGGAATCCCTGTGTCTTAGGCATCTTGTCTGTGCCATTTGGCACATATAAATCAAATGACTTTGATGCTTGACGTTATAAATTCTACATAACACAACTTTATGATTATAATACTGTTGAGTATAAGACTTTCAATTTGAACATATTAATACAGTTTACCAGAAAACAATTTCCAACATAAAATATCTATCAGAATTAAGACATGTTATAAATAAAATTAATTCAATTATACCTGAGGTAACCGAAAGCTCTTTCATCGTCTGAGAACTGTGTCCGGAACTCTGTGAAGTCGCTGCCCCGCGCTGAACACACTATCCGCGCTCCTTCAAATTTGAAAACTGCCCTGTAATAAAGTAATTTCTTTATAGCTAATGCCTATATCATTTTTAAAGCATAATGTTATGTATACATAATCAATATGAATTTTGGGCATCGGTTTGCCTGCTTAATTGAAATGTCAACCTACTCAAGGGACAATTTTCAGGCAATACAAGATAAGGACACACTGCGTTTCCTGGCAAAGATCTCAAACAATCTCAGTCAGTAGGACGGTTCGTTAGTTACGTAGATCCACTCATTAATTTTCATTAAATGCTTGTTTGTATTGAATGATTGAAACCTGCATTGCACCTACATACCATACATCCTGGGATGTTTTACATTCCGAATTTATACTTATAATAGCTGGGCTATTATAAGTATAAATCATTACATGGAAATATGCTGTCGAATTAATTAGTCTTGAAATCTGAAGTGGACAGTTCTTTTTAATTCTCAAATACTAAAAGTTACCAATGATATTAAAGCTATCAGATTATGATTATAGGAATGTGTAAACAAAGAGAAATAGAGGCGATGGTTTGGGACCGAATTCGATTTAATTAAATAACGCTGCCAAATAATTTTTTCGAACAAGTTTTGCATGACAATTGCCCGCTTGCTTATCGTGCTCCAACGAGATTGGTTATCGAAATTGGATTATGAGTATTATGGCACTTTCAATTAAAAAATTCTCGATTAAAATTTTATCCAAGTTGATAAATATGTATAATTTTTAGTTTCTCATGTTAGTGGATAGTATATATCAACTGTATATATTATAGTCTTACCATTCAGTAGGTGAACCGTCAGATCGCACGTCGTCATAGGCAGAACGTATCGTGTCGCGATCTATACCGGTTGTCATGGCAACCTGTAAAATAATCGCAATTAAAACAAACATATTTTGTTTGGACTAAGTACAGAGCATGCAAACAAGATTCTTAATATACGATACTAATAGAATTGTTCCCATTTGCCGATTTTCACTAACCATGAATTTTCTAAATATCTTTATAAGGGGGTAACAGGAATGAACATTAGAAATACGTATGATGATAATTTGTGTGCATGTAAATTTGGTAGGATAAAATTCAGATACTAAAAGATCAGCCTGGAGTCCAAGCGTGCTCCTGCAGTCAAACCTGACTTCGTGGGTTCGAATCGCGGCTGTGTGTGCACTAATAAAATTTTCTTTCTTTGTGCGGAATTAGCACTTGCTTCTACAGTAAAGGCAAATATCGTGAAAAAATCGGCAAGTTTAAACCCAGAAATCGATGACATCTGTTAGACAGAAGCATGACCACTTTCTTGTCTATGAAAAAAATAATCAAAGAAACGGCAATACAATCTGAGTCCAAGACTCGTTCAGGGTATTATTATTACCAGAGTACATCTAAAATGACTTTAGATACGAGCTAGGTCACGTTTCTGAATATACCCGCAGCTCGCGTTGTCTTGTTACAGTCTTAAGATTACAAATTGGTTCTTTATCTAATAATCGTTGGTCATATCGATCACTTGTTCAAAATACTTATAAACTGTTAATGAATGTATAGTATTGTTAATGAACCAACTACATTTTTTTTACTATTCAATCCTTCATTATTCAGCTCCATAATAAACAAAGGGAATCTGAATATGGGAACCAAGATCTATGGTATTAGTAACATATTACAGTAATTCCAGTTATCAATACATTATAGGTAGCTTTATTATTAGTAAAACGAATCCATAAATGGTCTATTTATAAGACTACGTGAGGGCACGCGTTGCTCTTAGTAACTGAGCTAAATATGGACACTTACGACTCAACAGACGAGTTTAAAAAGTTCGCCCAAGGACTAACAAAAAGTCATTTCAAAAACGTGTTAAGATTTTTCATACTTTAATTAATTCCTAGAGTGAGTGAGTGGAAGCATATTTTACAGTCATAGCTGTTTTACACCATTGCTTGTGCATAGTCTAGATTTGTTTGGCAAAACGTGGATGTATTCGTTCCATTTTTAAATAGTTGCCGTCTCTACATTTTCAAGCATTAAAAAAAATATAGAACAGGGCAAAAACGGGCATGAGTCTCACACGATGCTAAGTGATCCGCCGCCTATGGACACTCAATGCCAGAGGACTCGCGATTACGTTGCCGGACAATTAGAAACATTAGCTTGAAGGGAGCAAAACGTCCCCCAACTAAACAAAATATTTTCAATAGCTTATCAAAACATATAAATATACCTCTAATTCGAAATCGGATTTCATATAGCCTTTGACTTTATTTCCCGGATGAGAGAAATTGAAGTCACCTCGCAAATTGACTTTACATTTTAATATCCGGCTAAAACTGCCACCTACCAGGTCCAGTGGTGACATTTTCTGTTTATTTTTACTTATAAAGTGTGCTATTTTTTAAGTATAGTTGACTAGAGTAGTATTAACAGAGATATTCTGGATATCACAATGAATTGTGAATCAGGCGATACTGCACCATAAAAAACGTACCCACTACACGCGTGAGTAGTGACAAAAAAACTTCTTTATGACCTTATTTTTCGAAAAAAGATCTTTTATATGCAACTTTACAGGAATTGGTTAAATAAAGTTAAATAAGAGAATTTCTAAATACAATAAGAAAACTAAATATAAAATCTGAATTAAATAATATAGTTTTTGTAAACTAATAAGGTAATTTTTACAGAATTAGAATTTCATTAATTGTAATAGAATTATTACATCATTCTTATCGTTATTATATAGATTTTTATTATTAATGGCTTCGAATCTCTTCGAATCAACCGTGGTAGTGACAAGAAACAGATGGCACGTAACGTAAAAATGTGACACGTAAACGAAACATGTGACACGTAACTGAAAATGTGACGGTAAAATTTTTTCCAACGCCGCGCCGATAAAGAAGTTTCACTTCAATAAGTTTTGGTTTCGGCTATATATAGTTTAGTAATATTTAAAGAACGGTGCCAAATTAAATTCATAACAAATTGGAACGATACGGGAGCTTACGCAGGCTGTTTTACGTCGGGATTGCAATTATTGGCAGAACCGAGAGGAAAATTCACTAAGTTGTAATTCACATGTTTATCCATGTCCAATCACGATGTAACCTTTCCAAGCTGTAGCCACGACTACGCCTGAAGCAGAAAGCACTCGTCACCATCGCAGCACTAATGTCCATGAGCGGCTTCAACACCACACATAAGTTAACCAGATTTTGAATACACAGTTCTTGATGACTTAATAAAGCGAAACGTTAAAAACAACACAGTAACAAAGACAAAAATTTTAAATACTCCACGAAATGATTGGATTAGTAAGGAAATAATTGATATTATAAATGAAAGGAATGAGCTGTGGAAGAAGCACAAAAATAACAGAGATAACTGTAGTATAGAAAATGAATTTCATAAAAAAAAGGAATCAGTATCGAAACTTATTAAGGAAACTAAGGATAGTTATTATTACAGCCAATTTCTAAAGTGCAATACAAATCCAAAAAAAATGTGGAGTTTATTGAAAGAACTTGCCGCAAACAAGAAGAAAGATAGCATTGCTCCCCCAAAGCTGAAAGTTAATTCATCTATAATAACTGATCCAATTCTGATTTGTGAAACTTTTAATAACTTTTTCTCCACTATTGGGTTAAATCTTGCTAATCTTCTACGTAATAATCAAAACACTTTCAACCTCACCTTACCTAATAACAACATAAACATTTTTTTAAATACTCTTAGACCGTGTTCTGCCCAAGAAATTAGCAATGTTATTAACAATCTTGACCCGAACTGTAGTTCAGGAATAGATGGCATTACAACGAAAACCGTTAAATGTATTAAAAACCAGATTATTGATAATTTAACGTCCTGTCTTAATGAATTACTCAGGGAAGGCAATTTCCCTGATAACTTAAAGATAGCCAAGGTCAGTCCAATATACAAATCTGGGCCAAGAGATGATCCAGGTAACTACAGACCCATCTCGGTATTGCCAGTAATGTCCAAAATATTAGAAAGAGTTCTATACACGCGCCTATTAGACCACCTAAATAATATAAACTTTTTATATGAACATCAGTATGGATTTAGATCAAAATCTAATACATTATCAGCTACAATAAATCTCATTACAAAAATTAAAACTAATTTAGACCAAAAGAAAATTGTTCTTGTAGTATTCATTGATATAATGAAAGCTTTTGACACAGTTTCCCACTCGCTTCTCGTAGAAAAGTTAGAAGCAATAGGAATAACCGGCAATGCCTTAAAGATGTTCAATTCATATTTAAACAATAGATTCCAAGTAGTTAAAATTAATGATTTTCAAAGTAAACTTTTACCTATCAATTGTGGAGTACCCCAGGGGTCAATTTTGGGCCCATTATTGTTTTTAATTTACTTAAATGACATTCAACACCTTAACTTGCATGGACAGATAACCTTGTATGCGGATGATACCTGTCTTCTTTACGCTGGTTCCTCTGTGCATGAAATAATTTCTCAAGTACAAAAAGACCTTGACCATCTATATTTGTGGTTTCAGTCAAGATTGCTAACTATTAACATTGCTAAAACTTCGTACTTAATTTTTAAACCTAAAAATTTTAAAATTCCACCACATTTGCCTTTAACCATAAATAATGAACCTCTAATTGAAAAGAAAAGCGAAAAATATCTTGGATTATACATTGACAATAACTTAACATGGACAACGCACATAAATCATTTAATAACTAAATTATCTTCTCTAAGAGGTTCTCTTAGACAAATAGTTCGGAGCCTTCCTCGTAAAGTCCGTCTTCTTATTTATAATTCTTTGGCAAAATCACACCTTCTTTACCTGATTGAAATTTGGGGAGCTGCGACTAAAACTAACATATCAAATCTTCAAATTGCTCAAAATAAAGTAATTAAATTGCTTTTCCATTACCCATACTTAACTTCCACACAAAAAATCTACACAGAAACAAAACTTATGAATATAAAACAATTATTCCAATATAATACCAGCTTATTAATCTACAAAATTTTAAATGACTGCATACACACTAACATTACATTCACTAAAATAAATCAAATTCAAAAGCGCAGTTCACGACGCCCTCAAAATTTAATTATACCTAAGTATAGAACCAATTACGGCAAAAAAACATTGAGCGTTGGGGGAGTAGTGCGGTATAATAGACTCCCACAAAATATAAAAAGTGCAGGTAGCCTAGCAATATTTAAATCAAGATTAAAAGACCATCTATTGAGTGATGCAAATCTACGGAAATGAAAGTTCATCCAAGTTCTACCAAGTTTCTCTTTTTTTTTTAATTCTCAACTTACCAATTGTAACGTTAGCATAATATAAGTGTCTCATGTAAGTGACTAATGTCTTTTTATGAGATTAAATGTCTTTAAACCTAACCAGCTTCTTTTAGACGTATCACCCATGGAATACCTACGAACAGTTCGGACACCTTTCACTGCGTGCTCATGACGGCGCCACTAATTAGACACAGCTAATTATCCGCCATTACTCATTACTGTAATAACAAGACACGGTTCTCATCTATCACATTAACCCGTGTGCAGGAAAAGGGGAATTATGGTTTTTCCACTGCGTGAACATTTTTCTTGATCCGCTAAACAGATTCTAGCGTTTATGTACTGATAAGCATTTCATTAAATTTTGTAGGAAAAATTTTGTTTACTACATAGGCAAATTGGGAGAGATTGATGCGAAAACTAACATACAAACATGCAATGATTTAAATTAAGTCCTGTGATCAAGATTCATGAATAATTTCAACGGATTTGAAGAGCTAAACTTCTATAAAGAATATATTTCAAATATTAAACAAATCATGCCGCTTTTTCACCAGGTTTATATATGCCAAATAGTAAGCCTAACTACTTCGAAGAAGAATTTTCTATGGAAAGCACCGTTGTCCGCTGACAAATGATGTTCCAAGAAACTACTACTTGTAGCAAAAGCGAATGGTATTTTGATTATACCTTTTCTTCGAAACTTTAGATGTAAAATACTCATTAGTCCGACTTTAGCTAGATACATGTGATCCAATCATCGCTAAGAAAACAAACGTGTCGATAAAAATGGTCTTTCCATACTTTGTCACCGTCGCATTTTGACAGTGTGCAGAGATCAACGCAACGTGACTAGCAGTAGACTGACTCCTCCACTCGTTTGACCGATTAAGTAACCCTTACAGGTCTTACCATCAGGAGCAGAGCTTGCCAGAGACAAGGAAGTTGTGCGGCGTCAATAACAACGGTCAGAAAGTGAGTGATGCTGAAGAAAAATGTGACTCAATAAGAATCAATTTATTTGAATAAAAATATATCCATCTTAAGTAGACATTAAGGTTGTTTTATACGCTGTATCGTATAAATTATCCATCAATAAAATATAAGTAGATCAGGTAATTTTGTAATAGATCAATTTCCTTAGATACACCGCAACAAGCGTCAAGAAATATTTATGACATCAGCAACGCGAGCCACTGCGTATTCATAAAAATAATTTAACGAACGCACGGTTTATGTGAAAGTTTACACGCGCATGAATAATGTTCATTTCAATAATTTGTTTATTATGGAATATAATATACAATCGGTAGACATCCCTAATCATCGGCAAAAAAGACAGTAAAAACCTCTCGGTACTCTTTTAACAAAGCAAATCATCAAACAACACTTATTAAAAAAATATCGCAAATTAATTAGAAGCAGCCCTAGTACTAGTACCAGGCCCTTTTATCAACTAGATTACTAGATTTGACTTGAATTGGTTCAATTAATGTTTAGGACGCTCGGCTTGCAATGATAAATAATTAATTGCAGTAAGTAATAAATAGTTAAAAAAGTTAAAAAAATCAATTTAAAAAATTGTTAGTTCCAGGTTAGGTTAGGAGGCATTTGATTCAGGATTGAGTACAAGTTGTTTCGATTTGCTCAAAAAATACATTCGCATATCCCCACCACACACCTCGCAGCATCTGACCAATATATTGAATTCAACTGACTGAATTAAAAAAAAACTTTAACCATATTCTTAAAGCTAGTAATTCTGTATAAGCAAGACCTACAATGTGCAACACCTTTCACAATTTCTGAAATTTTGTATTAAACCTGTAAAACTGCTGAGATTTTTGCACGTCCATGCCAAGGTCAATTGAGGTGAGGGCATGTAAAACTTTTCACATCTGTCTACTGTTGAGAATTGTTTCATGTTTCTTTATTTCAAATTTATATTTTGTATACTCGTACAACTCCAAAGTTTTTGCATAATAATGTGAATCTGTCCATTACTTACTGTTTTAATCAGTATTTCATGTGTCAACAACGGTAAAAAAAAATCTTTGGTCGGTAAATTATGGAATGTAACAAATTAATACAGTGTTGCTACATGTAAAATACTATATTTACCCTAGACGTGCCGGAAAATCCAGAGTGACAAGACTCCACATCTCGTACATCCTCACTCTTCACAGACACATCTTCTTTCCCCTCCTTAACAATCGCGTAAAGCTCATCTATTCTATTTTTCATATATGTCATATCATTCTTTAATTTTCTTCTGTCAGCCACTGCCTCTTCTAATACCAGTAGTTTCTCAGAAATTTGTGAAATGACCCGTTTTATATCATCGACGTTGTGGGTCAAAACGTCGAATTTACTAAAAATATGATTTTGATTGTTTGAAAGTTTGTCCAAATCGATCTGGAGGTCCTCCATTGAACCCATTTTATGATTTCATATTTTTTTATTGTAATGTAGTGTCCATGACACCAAGTTGACAGCAAAATGAAATGTTTCGTTTTTTTTTTAAAGTAGTTTTAATGCAAATCTAGGTTTGTCATTCAATGCTCTGTGAAAAAGATTGGCCCTAAATTGTCTAATTGACTAATTGCGCCATTAGTCAATGATTACTGATTATTTTAACTATCATTCAAACCATGTACTTTTGTTGCCATAGCAATTCTATTAAAACGATGTTTACTTGAACCAGAGCTTATAGATAATGACGTCACATGGCAGAGCAAAACAGGAAATTGTGGGAATTAACCCGAATTATATATGACTAAACAACGCGTTATATTCGAAGAGGAAACGCATCGTTGAGATTACGCCTTCAAGCTTTCCATTTCATTTTATAATGGCTTTTCGGTTCTTAACCTTTATTAATACAATTAGGTTATGAGTGTCGCATGGGGGACAAATTATTTAGTATATATTGGCTTGGGAACAAAAATTTTAAGGACAAAAATCAAGTTATCCTGCTTCTAGTAAACTAGGTTTTTATAGTGACGTAGCTAGCATTTATTTTGTAGCTAACATTAAACCTCCAGTGAGGATAAACTTAGATTTTTCCTATACATTTAGTTTCAATTTAAGCGTTTTCTGTTGTAATTATGAATGCGAAATAAATTTGGATGTTATAACGTCAAAATAACAACATTTTGTCGAAACAGCATTTATATTTGTGTGCACATAAGAAATGGAAATCTTTCGGTCAGTATTAAATCTAGTCTGTTTCTGATCTGATTTAGAAGTCACGTGAAATGTGGTAAAAGTAAATAATAAATTATG
Organism: Pieris mannii; assembly: GCA_028984075.1. NCBI lineage: Eukaryota > Metazoa > Arthropoda > Insecta > Lepidoptera > Pieridae > Pieris > Pieris mannii. The sequence continues at coordinate 3,239,103 of CM054780.1, forward strand.
TGTAATACTGGCAAAGAAATAAATAGTCAGCTGAACTTATTTGCAATAAATTTATATTCTCCAAAGCAATTAATAAATAAATCTTGATATATTTATCATCGTTTTTATGTATCACATATCATTCATGTACATTTACCAGCATCATTACAATATACATCTCAATAAACAAAGATTTCTTTGTATGTGAAAGTACTTCCGCCAGCATGACGCGTAAGAATGTATTTTACGAGGGGAACCCAAGTATATTATACCCACCCAAGTGTATTTAGCCATGTGTCTACTTTTAGAATAAGTAACAGTTCTACACCTATCTTTTTGAGTCTCAAAATAATTTCTAGATCACTGCCAACATTGCATTGTCTACTTATCGTCCCTACTGTCTGTTGTCATGTTTGTATATAATTATTTTTCTGTGAAACTGTTTTAGCATACATATACTGTTTGTTGCTTCTTAATAAATAAGAATGTTGTTGTTATCCACTTATTCGGGCCCAGATATGTTGCTACTACTGTTGATGTGTTTTGAATGTTGGCAGGTATTATAGATTTTTGTGTGACATAGTTTTTAAGACACTATTTAAATGATATTAGTACTTTTTTTAATAGGTACCAGGTAAGAAGTGGGAGGATCTCCTAATTACCAAAGAAATTGTCCATGAAGCTATATCGAAAATATTTAAAGAGTACGTAGAGTAAAGGACATTTCGTAGCTCGGTGCAGCTCGTTCTGATCAAGGAGACACCGACGAAGCTACAAATGTCTATATTGCATTTTTAAATACCCTTGAATCGATAAGTAGCCCAATGTGCCACCATGGATAATAGACTAGACTAAAAACCCTTCGTCTTATTTAAGCTAGACAAGTATTCTACTTTTACTTCATGTTAACAATGTAGAACTATTAAGACTATAGACAAGATCTCCCGATATGGCAATGACTGATGGTACATTTTTATTGGTTTTTAATTAAATTATCTTGGGCTTTACAATTTAGAAATGCTACTTTTTCATCAATCTAAATATAATTGTTTGTTTTTTACATGCTGTGGAAATAAGCCAACATGACTCATCTTGGAAACGATTCAAGACTTAGCGCTAACTTTTACTTCCATATGTCAAATCCAATACGTTTTGATTAACGTTCAACGTTGATTCTTGCTCCGAATTTTAACCTCACATTAATACCACTTCACAGCGAGTTAGTTTCATAAGTAATTTTAAAGTATATATTTTAAATATTTTTCACAATTTTCTTTGAATATTGTTAAAAAGTAGCTCTGTAATATTAATTATTTTTTTTAGTATATTGCACATAATTACATATATGTATCTAAAAAATACTAATGGGGTAACAGCAGACAATTTTCATAACAAAACCCTAGCCTGAAATTAAAATGTTGAAATTTTTTAAATACTTCTTTTGATACTGATTTTCACAACATCATTGCTCGAGAATTAGGCCCGAAACCAACTGTGTAGGTAGACCACGGTGGCAGTCAAAGACTGTATTATACTAAACAAATTACTTTAAACTTGCTCTGATTGATATTGCATCCTTACTGTAAACTCCTAAACAGGGTCAATAACCTCGTGCGTCACTCTTTATTTTTAAATCTCGAATGTCGACCTTGCAATATGGCTGCCGATGGCAATAAGTAACGCATTGTAAATTCAGCATTTCCTTTAATTTTTTCATGTAATTATCATTTATTTGGTTGCTTCGTAATGTTATAATATAGGCTTCCTTAATACATAGACTATCTAGGACAAACATAATTTTGTTTCCCGAGATCAATGAACAACAGAGGCAATTAAAATAAAATAACATTCCCCGCAATTCTTATGTCCTCTATATAAGAAATTAAACGTTTATTTATATCAAATATTTATAGTTTATCAATTCAGTTTGTAAACTTCATTGTTCGTAATTCTAGGTATTATTATTGTTATACAGATAATGCAATGCCAACAATAAATCTACTTGTCACTATCTAACCACTTTGATCGTAAAGATATATGTACAAAATGCAATACCTACCTATAGAAAGTACATATTTTTCCTTAGATAAGCACCAGCTGGGCAAAATACCAATTGTAAGAAATTATTAACTTCAACTCGCTATATGTTTTTATTTCATACTAATAGGTAGGCTATAAAGTTCGAAGACTAAATAAATATGATATTTATACCACTAAAATAGCGAGCGAAATATCAGGAAAAATATGGAAAATTAATAATTTCATATTTAAAAATATGTTTTCTTTTTGGAGACAATCCATTTTTGGAGACAGATAGAATGGAATCTCTTCGCTTTTTGTCGTTCCATTTTACCGAGTTTACACTCAATTTGATAATCAATATAAACCAAATAAAGTAAATAAAACCGTACAAATAAGATTAATATATACATGTCTATGTGTAAAACATATCAAATAGCTTTTTAATTATTTTAAAAACTGGTGTAAGTTAAAATCTTAATATAGGATATTGTAACTGTCATTTTCATACAAGATCTATCCACATACACCGACCCGACTTACCATGGATAGCTTTATCAACAGATGGCTATTACAAACTGTCACTTGGTTATTGGCACACTTTTTTCAGATGGTCAAAAATTGATTGCGATAGGTTATTGGGTTTGGGCGTATAACGTCACAGAAGAAATCTCCTTCTAATCCGGCGAAAGCGTTATTTATAAAATTTTGAAACAGCTTTTGTTTTATGTATTCAGTTCGAAACGTAAGTAATCATACATCCTTTGTTCCCTTACACCATTCTTAAAATAAGTAAGCAGAGTGTGTGTACAAAGGGCTATGATTAAGTCTCCCTTAGATGAGTCAAACGAGAAGATACTTCAGTCAAGGAGTGTGACAAGTAACGGCTAAATGTCATCTTACATCCACAGGCACAAATTAAAATTAATTTTGCAGCAAATTTGAAAAATAACACGAAAGAACATATTTAACTTTCACAACATTTAAATATATATTAAAAGCTAAATAATCAAATTATCGTATATAAAAATAATGTTGCGCACTGACACTGGACAGAGCATCCCCTAAATCCTATTGCTGGCAGGACTTTCTCGCGGAATAGTAATGCAACAAATATTTTAAATATTTTGAAACTAATAAAGTTGTATCTCATATTTACTTACATTATTATGAAAACGGTTTCCAAACAATATTTAAGTTGTTATTTGTTATTTTGTAGTGTTGACAATTGACATTGTCTACCTGATGTCTACGAGACCATGAAAATTCCGTGTACAAAAAGGAACTGGGGAAATCCTCTGAGGATCAAAAGCGTTTAAAAATACAATGCCGTTTTACTTCAAATAACGTCCATTTTCGTTTTTAATTTTACTTTTTAGCAGTATGAAAGCACCATTGAAATACTAGCATACATTTCACAGACAAAACAGAAAATCAAATGCGCGGGAAAATACCAACGCAGGACACAAAAAATCCTTTTGTCATTCTTGTGAATACTGCTTTGGAAAAAGAACAGTTAAAATGAGTCGTGCGCTATTCCAATGTTTGATGATAGCAAAATACCTATCTACCTACCTTATATCTGTTGTGACAAAAAATGTTGCAGTCTAAGACAGCTTTATCTGGGGCTTTTACAATATTCAAAAATTAGAACGTGTATCGTTCAAATAAAAGAATGCACCGCCGGAGAGAGTGAAATCGCAACATGACTTGCGAAATATACAGTTTCCGTCTGACTCAATCCTTAAGGATTAAAAATATTCTCATCTGGCAATAATCCAGATATCATAATTTTAGTTCTTACTCAGCACTTTCAGTCATAATATTATTGACTTGTCGTGACTTTTTAGGAGCAGAATTAAAAACTGGTTTTAAATTTTATATGTATGAACTAAACAGCAAAAGCGACGCGACGTGACAAAATGGGCGTTGAAAAATGGACCTATTGCCAAGGCCGACCACGATCGCTCTGCCAAGAATATTTTATCAAAATTTGTCCAGGTGATAGATAAATCCTTTTCGCAGTAGGCTGTTTGACAAGATGTGTAAATTGTCATTGTTAAATTACGCAAATACACATGTATTATAAATTTTTTTCAAAAACTGTCTCCGACGAAATTAAACTTCAAAATAGTATTAGGATTTGACAAGCGAAACTATTTCATTTAGACACGCTACGTCATTAATCTGTCATTAGACACGTGACAGAAGTATAAAAATCAAGATAAAATCTTGATTTTAAAAAATGGAATTTTTGCTGCTTAAAGGGATTTTAACTCATGTTTTGTACAAATTGTTATTGTAATATAAGATTTAAAATTAATATGTTACACGTAATGTTATAGGTTTGTTAATACAAATTATACGATATCAATAAAAACTGGGCCGGAGACGTGGTCAAATAAAATGTCATATAATCTTGTATTGCAGTATTGCGTAAGAGACCTTCTTGTCCTTATTGGGAGAAGCGGGTCAAGTAGAACTGGTTTGCACGAATTATGGGACAATGAGATTTAAACTTACCCTTATGGTTTGTCAAGGTCGTATAAAAGTGAAAAACATTTTTCACTTGCTAGCACGCGACTTCGTTTCCATGGAAACAGAAAAGATTCTTTTAAAAGTCTTAATCCCGTTATTTTAATTTTTTATTTTGACAGGAGTCTGTCGCCTCTGAATCCCTCCCTTAGTGACACGAAGAGTTATACAGATTTATAGTTTGTGTACATTATCTATGAATGCGATATTTTTCCTATGCCAGGCCTGTATTGGTTACAGCCGTTCATGTAAAAAAAAATTGCAAGCCGTCAACGACTCCACACACTATAAGGAATGTTACAAAAACTGTAGTGGGCGATAATTCAATATTTAAATGAAGTAATTGTTTGGTGTTAACTTAATCTTCTATAGACAAATAAAAAATAGACATAGCTAAAAACCGCTAAATCGGTACAGTGACCTCAGGATTCATGATCTCAAATATGTTTCTAAAAAATTTTGTTTCAATCTTTTAAAGACATCTTTACTAACCGAGGACTTATGCGATTAAACTGGATAACGTACCTATGTTTATTATATAATGTATAGTATCTGCAATGTCAAAAAATATCCATATCTTATTAGAATCTACTTTAATTTTCATAACAATCAAATATTTTAAGGTTGCCTAAAGGGACTCCTTTTAATAATATATTTTAATTATTACATTTTAAGGAAGAGATATATTACAATTATCTACTCTAAATTTTCTCGCTAAGAGAATGTAATTCTTTGAGAATAAAGTACAAAACGGTAAATATAGTATAATTTATAATAGGGTAACTTCAATACACAAACGTATATAGAGTAACCCTACAGCTATCAAATATTTGTGAAAATATAGTTGTTTTTTACCTACATATTAATAAAAATAATTTAAAATTAATAAACACAAATTGCAAAGGCTTGGTCCGTGTTGCAGTTTACCTACCTTTAACGCTGGCAGCGTTTCCTCGCTTTATTGCATTGAATCATAAGTACTAAGATGCATATGTTTATTATAAGTTATATTATCAAATAGGAATCGAAATGTTTACAGAAAATTATTGAATAAACTATACGTTCTAAGCTAGCGAAGTCTATTTGAATGTATCGTAATACGAGAGTAACGGATTTTGATATCTTGATCGCCTATTGTCTTTCATACCGTTCTAGCTTTGGTTAACTGTTTAATTTAGGTTCCCAAGCTTTCGTTTAATGGTGGGATGTTTGACTCAATTAATTATCTATAACGCGAGCTTCTAGTTTAGGTGATTATTAAATTTATAAAATTATTAATCTCCTAAATCCTATTTAAATATTTTTTATTGAATACCAATTTAACTAAATTGCGTTTTTTAAATTGTTCATTCCTTTTCTTTAAATGTAAATTAAGTAACAGTAGTATAAGATTAATAAGCGCGTAGTCGACACGTTTTAAATCGATTTTAATAAACAGTCATATCGTACCAAGTCGCGTATCGCAATCTCACCCTTATAATCCGAATTTCAATTCGATTTCGAATTTATGTTTTTATTTAACATTCTAATTAGAAGGAGAATGTTGCGAATACCATAGACAGCAAAAATAATAAATCTATTCCAAACTAACTAAAGATGACCTCAAGATTGTCGACTATCATTTACTAACAAGTGCTTAGCTACTTTGGCTATATAGCCAGGAGAGAACCGAATAGTCTTGACAAACTGCTAATGGACGAGTGATGGCAGGAGAACTTAGTGTTGATCGGCTACCAATTAGCTGACTCAATTTCGACAATATTATGGGTATGAATATCCCTAATGACAAACTGAGGATAGAGCTCTTTGGAGGTCGACGGATCGGTTAGGGCTTTCCAAAACAGGCACGACCTGAATGAAAACTATAAAATTACAAAGACAAAGTTCAGTTTGATAAAATATATTAGAATTGTTAAAGTGAGATGTTATATATAGATAACTAAATTTCCGCTAGTAAATTAAAAAAAAATTGTCCAAAATATTTGAATGGGAACATTTGCGGCAAGGAATAAATACAAGATGAATAATTAAGATCTGTAACGCCATATTATGCTTCGGTGGTTACTTTCGCCAAAAGCTACTGAAATTTAACTTTATATAACACAGACGTAATAAAACATTTATTTTATCGTTTCTACGGTGACTGAGTCGGAACGCGAAAGTTATTTATACACATGGAATATTTCTCTCGTATTTTTGAAGATTAAATTATCAAGAGAAAGTAAAAAAGGCGTTTAAAATAATACCTATAGATAATTTGATAGATTTTGTTTGATTAGATTTTGTTACGTAGTTCACATAATGATTCCAATTTTTTTTTTCGATAAATGTTAGGAGAGATTTTATGATGTTTTTGGGGCGGTTAAAGAATTGGAAGAGCTATGTAAATATGGGCACACCTTCACCAAGGGCTCGCTACTTCCCCAGGTACCGTGAGCTCTATGAAGCACAAATTACTAGCTTTCTTGCTATATCATGAACCTCGTGAGTGTTAAATTGAATTTAGCACATTTGCGATATCTTACAAAATAACAAATTTATTAAATTAAAATTAATATTGAGTAGGTAATATTTTCATATAAAATATAATGGATATTTGGAATAATTAAAAAAAATGAAATCGCATATTTGTAAATAGGCATTTATACACTATATCATTGTCGTGAAAAACCCATTACTCATGGAATGGTTATTCCAAAAATAATCCTAAAGAATGCTTTATCAAAGTGTAGGCATTAACCTCTCTAACAAAAAGCTCTCAGTGTTCAAAACAAAACGTAGACAGAAATCACATTATCGTATTTGGCTGGCGCATATACCTACTGCACCCAGACGTATAGCCCACTTCACCCCCCTTACGTCTGAATGGCTTAGGCGTGCACTATGACTAAGACATAATACACTTTTAAATCTATTATTTTTTATAAATAACTCTTCCACTATATTTCTAATGCGCCGACATATATTTATTAAATTTATATAATGAATAATTACATAGCCATGTACATTATATAATTATAACTATGTAATTTACTATTAATATTTAATAGTATTTAAAATTATATATAAATAAATTGTATAAAATTGAGTCTTAGTCTATTTAAAAAAATTCGAAGTCGGCGCTTTTTGCTTTAAAATACTAATTTTATAAATACGACATAGTAAAACATAAGAATATTTAATCTACTTACTTTTTTAGGTCCATTTTGAACGATATTCTCGTATTCCAATCCTTCTACGGACATTTTAACAATTATCACCTAAAATTTTACACTAAAAACACGAAGATATGTATAGTAAAAAAATTTAGAAAACACTGCGCGCCGTCGCTCAATCGTTAAAATTCCACTAGATTGAATAATTCACATCCATAAATTTCGATTTGTACAAGTGAATAGAAGCTAACAACTAACCGATACGAGTGTACTATACAAAATGCCGCCCGCACAGCCTCCCTTCCAACAAAGGCAGCGAACTACACACGGGTTGCGCGAATACTCGATGTACTAATATATAAGCCTTTTGGATATTATCTAATCACCAGATTAGATTATTTGACTTTCATATAACTTTAAGGGATAATAAAGAGTTATTTAAGTGCATGTTGTTGGTCTTTAAAAAACAATTTTTAACTTAACTTGCATGCTGTTGACTTTAAGTCTCCAATATTTCAAGAACAATTTTTAACAAAATTCAATTTTCGCTTTAAGTTCTCAATATTAACATTATAATTTTAGAGTCTTATTACGAATTTATTGTACGCAGGAAAGATTAACGTTTCGCGGGTTCTTTTTTTGTTTAGTTTCTGGTGGTTGGTAGTTCTAGTTGGTACTCTATGCCTTAATAGTTAATATATTGCAGACTTCAACTTTGCTATTTTTTTGGAATAAGAGGTTTGATGTTTACTATGCTTTATTATCTGATTCCGGGTCTGTTTCACAACGCCCAGATAAGTTCCAAATAAGCTATTTATTACTTATTGGTAGGATAAACATTATTGTTGCGTTTAACGAGAGTCAGATAGCGCTATTCGTCATGAAACGCGAAGTATCTTATTCGGAACTTTTATCTTTCGAATAATTTATGTGTTGCATGGCTATTTGACACTTTATCCAAACATTATGAAACAGGGGGTCTAGTCAAGACAGCGTAACAGTAGTGTTAAGCGTCTTGACTAGACTCCCAGGCATTCTTATAACAATATATCTTTTGAATTACTATTCGGAAATCGGACTTTGAAATCCTTCGACCGGCAAAATTGGCAATTAACATCCTCAGCCCTGACAATGGACTGTTTGACATATTTGATAATGACAGATCAATATGTAAATAATGTTTGTGTAAATAAACACATTTTCAATTATTTTCCCCGATTGATAAAATTCAATATATGTAACTCTCTATAAGGTAAATATTAATTATAATCTAAAAGTACCAATGTAAGAAATTTTATAAAAAAAAAATACTTTAACATTAATTATATTTACTGTCCAGAAATTCGTGTTTTAGGGTTATGCGAAAATGTGTGAAGAATTCAAGCTATTGAAACAAGGTGCAGAAGCTAAGTTGTTAGTGTGCAACTATTTAGGAAAACCAACGCTTATCAAGGAAAGGTTTCAAAAGAATTATCGACATCCAGATTTAGATGAGACCATAACGAAAGAGAGAATAAAAAATGAAGCCCGATCAATTGTTCGCTGTAAAACAATTGGTGTTAAAACTCCAACATTATATTTAGTTGATTTTGACCGAAGGCGTATATATATGCAACATTTTGAAAATAGTATTACAGCAAAAGATTTTATCATAAACACTAAAAAGCTTGAAACCGGTGATGGATCAGAAAACCTTAATATACTTTCCCAAAAAATTGGAGAGACGGTGCGAAAATTGCATGAAAATAGTATTATTCATGGCGATTTGACTACCTCCAATATTCTACTTATTGAAAAAAATACATCTAATGATTTAAAATCTTTGGAACAGGATAACACAGAATTAGTGATGATTGATTTTGGCTTGTCTCATACAGCATCTAATGCAGAGGATATGGGTGTAGATTTATATGTGTTAGAAAGAGCCATTATAAGCACACATAATGACTGTCCAGATTTATTTCCTAGAATTTTAGAATCTTATAAAAACATTAAAACAAATAATAAATCTTATAACATTAAGGAAGTTATAAATAAATTTGAAGAAGTTAGAGCAAGGGGCAGAAAGAGGACTATGGTTGGTTAAGATAAAATAAATAATTTAAGCCGGTCTTAGCTTTTTTGTTATAACTATATATTGTAAAAAATCTTAGAATATGTTATACATATTTCATGTTAAATTTCTAACCATAGAATAATTATTAATAGTTTGTTCTTGGTATCTGTCCAGGGGGTCTAGTCAAGACGGCTTAACAGTAGTGTATGTAGAAAGTCGAAAACTAAATTTGTATGAAAATGACAGTACAAACTGTCGACACTAGCTGTCATTTTCATACAAATTTAGTTTTCGACTTTCTACATACACTACTGTTAAGCCGTCTTGACTAGACCCCCAGTACTGGAGGTTGAGCTATGAAGTATGAGGCATGAGCAGCAGTCTCGTAAAGCGTGTCTTATTCTGTGTCTGATACTAAACTTGCCGCACTTGCTATACTGGTCCACTTACAAACGTCATGCAGGCTTATTTATTAAAATACCGTCTGGCGTCTACCCATCATAATTAATTAAAAGGTTTAAGGTAGTAGCGGTAATGACGCAATATCAAGTGCGGTCGCGCAAATAGCAATCATCTATTATTTTTGTCGTTGATTATTTTTAATACTAAATAAAGATCTGTGCCCGTCGTTTTGAAAAATTTATATTCAGTCCACAGAGCAATATATGAGATATACATGGTTAAGACTTAAGTCTGTGAGTTGTGACTATTACAAAATAATAATATAACCTAAAACACGCCTAAAATTTTTAGGTTTCCAATTTCCATTAGAGGAATTAAATGAACAGTATTTAGAATTGTATAAAATTTTGCCAGAATGAAGCGGAATATACAGTGTTTATTCAAATCGTTTAATTACAAACAGAATATCACGACTACCTTATCGAAAAGTAGGTTTTTAAATCATTCTTCTAATTATGATGAAGATTTTCTGCTTACATTAACAGCTATACTATTTTAGGATTCCTAAGCTCACAAGACGCAATAGACCGTAGACACCATTTGTTCATGCTAGAAAAAAAACGGCAAATAGAAAATGTGGGAAGAATAGAAAAGATAGAAATAAATTATAAAGGGATACCTAAAGACTGCACATTGATTATGAACAAAGATATATCAACACCATACGACTGTGCTAAACGTGAGTTTTAATATCTTCAATGTTTCCAGCAATACTATATTCAGCTTTATGATACCTCATAATATATATAATATAAGTCTTGATTGTTTAATTGTATTTACTCTGACATAGACATTTTCAAGTCATATATAATTTTGAAAAATTCAATAAACATTTCAGATCTGAGTGAGTGGCATGCTGATACCAGTGCCTTAGCTCTTCTTGATGGGAGTGTGTATTGGGATATGCACAAGCCTCTTACTGACAGCTGCAGTTTAGAAGTGATTATCTTTTTGTTCTTGTTACATAAGTATATACTTGTCAGAGTCATCCATGATATTGTCCTGGATGGTTAATTAATAATTATTATATGTTTAAACAAATTTCAACACACATTTATAAATTTTAATACCTGATACTGTAGTTGAAACCACTGTTTAAAACAGATTTTTTATAAGGCCTATGGTAAACTTATTTAAATTATTGTTGGCTTAAAAATCATTAAAACTGAATGGACAATTCTGAGATTAGCTGTGATTAATTCAGTTGATAATTGGAAAATTCTGGTAATATGAATATATATAACTTTTTCATACTTATATCTGTAAAAAATTTGTCAAAAATGTTGGTTAAACAAACATACTATCTAAATTACCTGTTACCTTTCAGTTGCAAAACTTTAATGTGCCTGAGCCGCAGCAAGTTAACAAAGCTTTCTGGCGAAGTTGTTCACTAGTTCTTGGTGCATGTGTGACAGCAGCATTCAAAGATAATGTTCCTGTTAAATTGCACAGCTTTCCTGGACCTGACAGTAAATAGATTTTTTTTTTGATCATAGACTTCTGTAGTACATAATAACAAAATAGAGTCATAACATTTTATAGAAACCAGTAAATACATTATCATTTTTCTAGTCCGCAGTGGTTCATTCATCTATGATGTAGACTTACCATCGCTCCCTGACTGGAAACCTACTCAACAAGAGCTTCATACTTTGAGTGCGGAATATGTAATGCTAAGCAGAAAGGGTTTGCCAATAGAGAGATTAGATGTTTCAGAACAATTGGCTATGGAAATGTTTGTAGACAATGAACATAAAAGCAGTCAAATACCTAGTATTGCTAGGGCTAATGGTGAGTATACTTGTAGTATAAAACATAGTTTTTAATTTCCTGTTTATTGTAAAAGAGCAGTGTTGGCCTAGTGGCTCAGGTGGTAGGTTCGATCCCCGGCTGTGCACCGATTGAATTTTTTCTATGTCCATATTTAGCATTTTCTCAAATGGTGAAGGAAAACATTGTGAGGAAACCGACATGCCTTAGATCCAAAGAGTCGACGACGTGTTGAGTGGAGTCAGGAGGCACTGGAGGCTGCCTAGATATTATGAAAATGATCATGAAACAGTTTCAGAAATCTGAGGCCAAGACCTAAAGAGGTTGTAGTGCCACTGATTTTTTTATTATTGTAAAAGTATGAAAGCGAATGTTTCAGGACAACAAGTATATTATGTTGAATATGTTCTCTGTTATTTTTAAATAGATTAACACATTTAGTTATTCTATTCTGTTCCAGGCAAAGTTACATTGTACAAAGTAGATAAACATGTTGACATATCAAAAGGGCCATTGATAAGCAATACTGCACAAATTGGAAAACTTGCAATTTGTTCCGTACATAAGATTACAGGTTAGATCTTTAATTACCATTTCAATATAATCTGTAGATTATTATGAAACTTGATGAATGAACTTGTGTACCAAGATTTACAATGTCTAAATTCTTAAAATTTTCAGGTTCTTCAGAGAGTGATGTAAAGCAACTCTATAGATTTCAAGGAGTAGCATTACCAACAGGAGTGGTCCTCAATCACTTTGCATTCTCAATACTCACAGAACGAGCTAAAAAATTGGTGAGGTTTTATAATATTTTTAATTATTATAATTTAAATGATCAAAGTGATTGTTAATTATAAACCATTCAATTAATCTTATTATTTTTATTCCAGAATTCAGCTCGTTCACCAATTACTCCATTTGTAGAGACAAGGGAACCACAGCAAAGTATAGCAGCAAGTGCTTAATAGTATAAGTTTTATGTAGTTTATAGCTTTAATAAGGAATAATCTTAAATTAAACATTTAGAAAAATTCCTAGTTGTTTATGTTCTTCAAAAAAGTACAACAGGGTAATTGTAGTCATCAGTTTTAGTTGTATTTCAGTGTTTAAAAACCATATTGGGTCAGATTTTTTTTTTTATTATATTAAATCATACGATCAGTCTATGCGACTATAAGTAGATTCGTTGAGTGATTTTTTCAGTTGGGTATTGGGTCAGATTAATTAACTTTCTTACCCTTTCTTTAAATGATAATGGCAAGACTAAACTATATTTACAGATTTTAAAAAATACCTACCTACCTACGTCTACCTTTGGCATTCCAATTGACTAAGATATGAAAGATATAAGTAAAAGAACAAAATATTAATTTTCATTTATTCACTTTTAGGTTTCTTGGCATCAGAGGGTCCATCCTCATCTGCAAAAATTGTTTTTGGTTGCGTATTTTTATAAGCAGGCGCCACCCAGAATGGATTTTCCTCTGCTTCTTTAGCAAATTTCAGAATAGCCTCCCTCGGGTCTTGTTCGTCATTCACTCTTTTACTTAAGCCCAAATTTCTTATCACAAAAGAGCTTAATGTACTTCCTGAAGCTGCAACTCTTCCACCTTGACCTGAAGTTATGGGAAGATCTGGTCTTCTAGACTTAACAGGATCCAGTCTCTCTTTCTCCATTTTCTTCTTATTTGTTCTCAACTTCTCTTGTTTGAATAATGGTAGTGCATGAGGTGTAATAATTTGTTGAGAGCTAACAACTTCTACAGATTGTCTCTTTCTATTAGTTTTGACTATACACAATTTAGCACCGCGTAAACTTCTCTTGTTATCATAATAGCATTTAACAACTCCATTACCACATCCTATAAAAATTTGGTTCAATTTTGGATGCCAAATGGCTTTAATAACATGGGATTTGGTTACTTCAATACTTGTGACCGTTTCAAATGTCTTTGTATTGTAGAATAACAACTGTCCAACTTCTTGGTTCCTTTGTAGTGATTCACCTGTAAAAACCATTGTATCATCTGGACTGAAATTACAATCAGTTTGTTCATATCTAGAGAATAGATTGCTAAATATGTTTAAAGGTTTTTTAAATGCTCTTAAATCCCAAAGTTTTAGAGTGTCATCATTTCCTCTGCTGGCAAGATATGATCCTAAGTATGAAAATGCAATGCTGGATATTTCTGTCTGCTTTTGATGAGCATCTCTTAAAACACAAGATGTGTTGACAAAGTTTTTTCTATGATCCCACATTTGTATTGAGCCATCAAAGCAGCCACAAGCAACAGTGTTTCCATCTCTTGAAAAGGCACAAGCAGTAGGATTAGTCTTTAAGCCACCCTGTTGCCTAGGTTTTATAACAGATTTGTGTTGTTTAGGATTTTCAGTTAACCACAGGCGTAAAGTGCCATCCTGAGAACAAGTCATAAATTCTTCACGGATATGAGGATGCCAACACCCACTGTTGAGGGCAGCTGTGTGTCCTTTAGTTCTGTGAAAATATATTTCTTTTAAAACATAATACAAACAGTACAGCCGAAAAAATATCATTATATGTTTATTTATCCAGATTTTTTAACACGTCAAGAAATATTCTACAAAATTATACTTACTTTGCCATATCTGTAATATACTGATCTCCTTTAACACATTCCAGTACTTCAAATCCATCTCGATCTAAAACTTTAGCTTGTGCGGAGCCACTGACTACCAGTATGGAATCCCCAGTAGCAGAGTATTGTAGGGCCCTGATTGGATGGTTCTCACAAGGTTGTAGGGTGCGGAATGAACGCATAGAGGAATCCATGCCTGTAAATTATAAGTCTTGAATTTTGGGTACAAATTTTTATTGTAGCTTATTTTTGTTTTTTTTCTTATACAGATACAATTTTCATGTATACACCAACTGTTTATATGTTGAGAGAGTTTTAGTTGAATTTATTAGGATTTTTTTTTTAAAGCTAATGTCTGCTACTCATAAACTATAAGCTTGCGAGAGCCAGACAATTGCCAGATTTTTGCCAATTCGAAATTTTGGTGCTTTTTGAGTGAAGAAAGCAGGAGTATTTCCTTGATAGCAGGACAGTTAAAAAAACATAAAATCAAATGTTTAAATATCTCTCTCCTTATTTAAGTTTGAATTATGTAGAAATACCATAGAAAATGTAATTTTATGAAAAATGAAATTTTCACTTTATCCTATTGTTAAATAGTTGAGTCCTACTTGTCACAAATTAACATATAAAACAAAAAACTATGACTTATGATATTTTATATTTTAAAGTCTAGATGTAAATTAATTTTAATGAGTAATTCTACTTTAATTTATGGAACATTTTATCTCTGATCTCTCTGAAGTTTAAATAATTAAAGTAGTAGCTTTCCCAATTTAAAAATCATGTGGCATAAAAAGGTGTTCAGGAAAGCAGTATGAAGTTGGGATACTTTATATGAAAGATACTGATAAAACATTATCCTGGCCTTTTTTTAGAGCTGGTGCCATTACTGTGCATGGCAATAGTGTCTTGAGTGAGTTATCCCCAAAAAGCAAGGCGGGAACAAGTCAGTAGATCACACGGCTTATAATTTACACAAATCCATTTTTAATTGGATGTCTACTATCTATGTCTCTACTAAATGTATCTTTTATCTGTGTCTCTGCTAAATGTATCTTTGTATGACAAGTGCTTTTTCATAAACATTACCAGCAAAATCCCAAAATGAAACATCATAATCAATGGATCCAGTGGCCAGTCTTGCTCCTGATGGGTCCACAGCTAATGCTACTACTGCTTTACAACCATGGTGCATTTCTACCTGTAACAAGTATGAAGAGTATTTCACACTAATTATAACATTGATTGAAATGAAAAAATAATTTAAATATCTCTAACATTAGTTAAAAATTGTTTCAAGCATTATAAAGTCTATAATTTATTAATTACAGAAATTATCTACCTCATGTGTGTTTGGTATTCGCTTTTCTAAAGGCAATTCTTCATCATCAGAATCACTGAGCTCATCGTAACTGTCTTCCCCACCTTGCTTAGTGATTGTTGTGTTTTCCTTATCTTTATCTACAAGATTTAAAGGAATAGGTGGACCTATGTCATCATTGTTCTCATCTGGTCCTACATTTGGTGGTAAAGGACCTATAATATCCCCATCAGCATCTTTTGATTTAGATTCCATTGATTTTTTCGCAACTTCTTGTGCAGTTTTCTTTGCGCGCTCCACCATTTCTTGAATATCATAGTTTTTAGCTTTTTTTCCAAAATTTTTTATACCCATAACTTGATGAACATGCTGGTTTTCTAAGTCATCTGATAGTTCTTCGATCTCCTTCTGTTCTTGAATAGGTCGTCCAAAAGAGCCAAAACCCGATGAAGTTCCATCATCACTAGTTTCTTTTTGAAAATTAAGAGTTATTTTACCAAATGATATGGGTTTCTTACTCATTGTCACGATTCACTTTTTAAAGATTAAACAATATATTAATGCTAAAAATTAATTTGCATATATCTTTAGATTTCATTTATGTTTTTAAAATGATTTATTCAAAATTGCATTTATAATGTTTATAAATAATGTTTAGTAACTAAACACAAAGTAATACATAAATGTATACTATACTATATTCAATTTCCTATATAAGAAGTTACTCTATGACTATATCCTACTTTGAAGTTGGTTGTATTTTGTAAATTGTTTTTTGTGCTATCTATTTAGTAAATTATCATCATTCATCTTACTTCTTAGATCATAATGTTAATATGGGTTTGTATATGTCATCAGTGATGGCAATTGACAACTGCGATAGAATGTTCTCCGGAGGACCAACAAATATCGAGTAAAAACCCCTTATTTTTTTTCTTAAATTTCCCTTAAATTTAGAATATGTATTCATAATAAATACGTCGTTGTGTAACATTTTGATCTTGAAGTATTTTACTTTTTCATATTTCGGTTGGAAGCAGCCATGGTGTTTAAATTTGGTTTACTTGTTGGTTGCGTTCTAGGCTTAGTATGAATTTATGTTAGATTACGTTTATAGAATCGTACGTTAAAAAAATTAAGTCTCTAGTATAAAGCACCACTTAAAAAGCCCCCCCGTACCTCATAAAAACCTCGGGATATTTTTGACTCCTACCGTATTTGGGGTAAACCTCCAAGTTTGCATCACTATATTATTATGTCGTAATTCATATTGTCATCTTTAGACAGTCATCTAAAGCCACATTAATGAATTACATGTAGAGGAAATATAAGAAATACATAGGTTAGGTACATACTTAGCTATTGGGCAGAAATTCGTTAATTTAAGAAATTAGATTTTTGTGTACACGATTAAAAGATTTCTAAGATTTGCGACAGATTTTTAGCACTTTTGTTTAGCATATATGTCGGTAATTATAGCGCATGATTAGCATCATAAAGTGAAAATTTTGTGTTTAATAGTCTGTTCTAGTAGACCTAAAAATTACAGTAAAATCATATTTTACTTGACGTTTTTGTTTTAACTGTGGTTGCCTTATACTGTAGTAATCTAATAATGGATTATTTAGTACTCTGTATCGACTATTCTAGTAATCTGGGCTGTTCATTTAAATTTTGTTAACAAACAATTTTCGTTCGGCGATTATCGGCAATCGGCATTTTTCTAAAAGACACGGTGATTCGGTTGCGCTATTTCTTTTTAAAATGATTTCTTGCTTGATTTTATGTTTATTTGTCGGATTTTCTTTTGGGTTTACTGATAAAGGTAAGCATGTTAATAGCTGATTTCTTATTAAGTTAACTGATATTAATTGTACCTACGATTCAACGATGGTAATTATAGTAAAACGTAATTTTTATATAAGAATATAAATTTTACTGTACTCGTATAAAATTATATTTATACATTTTTATAGCTAATATTAGAATTTAGAATTATGTTAATACATTTTACATTTCATACCTACTTACTGCTCTTATAAATTATGAGATTGATTCATTCTATACATACAAATGTTAGTAATAAAGTTGTTACTTATCTATGTATATATATCTAAGTAGATACAAAAACTTTTCGTTACATATTATTTTATAACAATAAAATATGTTTTGTACTGATTACTGTTTATAGTTCAATAATATAATAATTTTAGAATCACCACCGCAATGGAGTGATGTATATGCTGTAAAAGGTCTCTTAAACATTCCTTATGCAGAACTACATGAGCCCTTCTACGCATGGTAAGTTCACACAGTTTATAAATATTTATCCCTAAAGGTGTTTTTTTCATCTTATATGTAAATTAAAACTACTTACTACTGACTGATGTGAGACCGATCTTGAATTAGATTTTTTTTTATCAGTTTAGTTTATTGTTATTTCTTTTTGTTTCTGTTAAGTATGTTTTTTCCTTCTTATTGTATTTGTTATATGTATTTTTGCACTTCTTGCCTACCTTATGTAATTTACTCATAGTGGTTGTCTGGAAGAAATCGCTCTAGAGCGATAAGGCCGTCAGTTGCTCTTCATTAAATTATGTTTAATTTATTTTTTTCCTTTTATGTAATGCAACGAAGTGTTAATAAATAAAATTTATTATGAGAATTTGTAAAATGCTATATAATATATTACTCTAAAAATGATACAGTTTGATTTTGTGTTATTGAATATGTATAAATTAAATGCAGTGATTAATAATTATTACCCGAAAACCACAGCATTTAATTATAATTCTTCTAAAATATGAGGACACAGTAATTAGGATATGAAACCAATTTTTTCAATATTTAGCATTTCATTTGTTTCTTAAAACAGTCAAATTCTGTTATAAACCAATTCCATGCTTTAATTTTTGCATTCTCTATTGAGGTTACAGTAAGTGAGAAGTTTTTAAAATAATTAATAATAAGTTTTGATTTATTAAGCTGAATATACATGTGCAACCTACTTGTGTAATATTATTTTCATTGTTTGGCACTTTATTGAAATTTCTTAATATACATTTTTGGTTTAATAGTTTAAGATATTATTATTATTCACTAAATGTGTATTTAATTTTATCGCATTAGGTTATTACCGTTATTGTTTTATTATTTAAATAAGAATTTCAATTGCAAGGCTAATAAACGAATAAGTATATATTTTTATGAACATAATACTGATTAGTATTTAAATTTTCGTCCATACACATGTTTTTTATTTAAAAAGCGCATTGTGCAATCAGTCTTCTGACTATGAGCAAATAAGTTGTAGGAGGAGGTTGTTGTCGTCCATACACAAAAATAAATTAAGTATGTTGTTTATATTCCTTCTGTTAAAGAAGTTGTAAGATTAGGAACAATAAAATGGGTCCAGCAATTCAGTCAGAAACGCTGTAATTTTATTAGTCAACAATTATTGTCGGAATAAATATCCAGAGGTCAATGCGTTCATGATAAGACGTTATTTACATTACAAGTAGATATAATTGCGGTCAATATTTGTTTTGCATGTGTATTGTAATTAAAACCAATTATTTCGGTATTTGAACTAAATTTGTGTCAATAAATTGTATTTGTGGCAAAATTTAGATTTAAACAATGTCGTTACTTCAGATGACATGGATATACCAGGTTATTTCGTCTACGCCTTGATAACATTATTTCGCCATATCGCTCTTTATAAATAATGTGAAAATTAATTTTTAGTTGCAAAAATCACGTAGTTTTAACACATAAAGTAATCGTAAACTTCAAATTCGATTTACGGAACACAAATGTATATGTTATGTAATGCGACTCTAACAAAACTAAAATTCACAGAACAAAAAACTACATCCTTAAACAAATAAGCAATGTACACGAACACTTGGCTATACCAACAGTTAAATTTGCAGTGATATATAAAGTCCCTGGACACGATGGCAGGGGAGTAGAGTGAAAATTAAAAAAAAAAAAAGTTAAATTGGAAATAAAATTATACGCTCAGAAGTACAAGACTAGGCTGGAAATTCATCCTAACTACCAGAACCATGGAACTATGCAACATTGATTCGATAATATTAGTGAACTTCACGCGGGCGAAGGTGCAGAAATGTACAATGTTACGGTCCTTGAACTTGCCTCATACCATCCCGTTTATATACAGTCAATGACCACAAGTCATAATCATTAATTATTATAATGAATAAGATTTTTGAAGGGCGAGAAGCAATTAATCTTTGAAATTTTGATTCTTCAATTATTTTCTGATGGTAATTTGTCTGGATTTTTAAAGGAAATAAATAAAAAAAAAGAAAATAATTTTACTTTTATAAAACCGTCTTGCAATCGTCGTCGACTAGTAATTATTCAATGTATATAGTTGAATATCTATAGGAGGGATCGGTTACAAATAAACATAATATCGTAAAATAAAAACATTTTTCACCAAAATAGTATCTTCCGCTTCATAGGAGATGCTGTGAAAATCTATAGGATAAAGACACAAAATATGTACATACATACAGTTATCGAGAACGACTTAGATTTGATAAACATAATGTTCGATAGACATTTAAAATTAATCGTACTTACGACCGTGAGAGTCGTACGTTCCTTATCTCTAAGGGCCTGTTTCACAATGTCCGGATAAGTTCCAAATAAGCTATTTATTACTTACTAGTGACCCGCCCCAGCTTCGCACGGGTGCAATGCTGATGAAAAGCAGGTTTTTATTATGTATTGTTATTTCCGCCGCTGGAAAGCTCCTATAATCCTATAAAGCGTTCGATCGCTGCTAAATAAGCTGTAATGGGCTGTATAGATCTATATATAATGAACAAAGTATTCAAGGTATTTAATTAGTTAAGGATTAATGCTGTATTGGTTAAAATCGCTTCGAAAATTAGCCATTATTTGTAAGTAAATGTTATTGTGGGTTATCCATCAGAGATAGACATATACCATGACGGACTTTTCTGTAGACCTTTTCAATGTGTACAATACTAAGTAGATACATTATTTTGATAAAACTCGTACGGTTCAGCCTGCGTTTGCAATGTAAGCGGAAAAAATGTAATTATTTACGACATCACATTAGAAACCCCAAAAATAACAGTACTTTTCCACTATTTAATGGATGTTATTATACATATAAACCTTCCTCTTGAATCTTCCACTCTATCTATTTCAAAAAACCGCATCAAAATACGTTGCGTAGTTTCAAAGATTTAAGCATACAAAGGGACATAGGGACAGAGAAAGTGACTTTGTTTTATACTATGTAGTGATTGGTAGGATAAACAGTATTTTTGCGTTTCACGACTGTCAGATAGCGCTATTCGTCAAGAAATGCCAAGTCAAAAGCAAAGCTATTTGGTACTTTATCCATACATTGTGAAACAGGCCGTAAGTGTAACTTATATATATATATATCTAAAGTACGTAACATAGCTGCGAAATGTAATGTCTGACTAGTTAACTTATTAGGAAGCATATATAAAAGTACATAATTCTAATCTATTACTTCTAGAAGATCAGGCATAGTTACTGTCACTTTGATGACTTTTAATTCCATTTTTTATCTATAGTTGTAATCTTCTAATATTTATAGTTTTAGTTTATATGTACTATTAAAACTCTAATTATTAGATAAAAATTGTTAAGGAAGTAAAAAAACAATCAATACTAATATAATGCGGAAATTCAATTGTTTGGATTTAATGGGCCCCAAAAGTACTGGGACCGATTTGTAAAATTCTTTAACAATTAGAATCCTCCATTATTTCTATGATGAAATAGTGGTGTGATAAAACTACAATAAAAAACTATCTATCGCTACGGCATTTATTGATTATAGAGCAGTGATGTACTACACTTTATAGGAGGCATCAGCATCTACAAACATCCATGATACTACATGTCTATTAAAATTTAGTAAAATAAATATCCGGTCGTAGTAGATATGTGTTTTTCGTACTTTATAGAAAAGACAAGTACAAGGAAGCAAAAGACAAGTTTCTGCCACTACATGATAAATGAATACGCGTATATGTGTGGTTCGTAAAAAATTACGAACGATTATTTTCGTTTTCAGGTACGATAGAAAACATGCTAAATCCCGTATTGATTACTATGGCGGAATGGTTAAGACATACCAGTTTGAGTCCAGTGTGTTTCCGAATTTCGGTACATCTATAAAGGTAATTAATTATAATGACTACAAACGCGTAGAACGTAATTATTAATTTATTTCATTATCCTCAAGCTGATAAATTATATACGTATTACAGAAAACAATTATCCTAAAGATATAGCCAGAAATCGTATAAAAAAAAATTAAAAATATTAAATACATTCAATTAAGTAATACCTATTCGGTGTTGTGTATGTGGGGTGTGCTCATGTTGCGGGTTATTTAGCGCATTGGATATTAATACTCCTTTTAAGCATATTCTGCGATAGCTTAAAGAAGGCTAGACTTAAAAAGTGGTCGTATCATAAAGAAATCTTCAATTTTTTGATCAAATGGGTAATTTTCATTGCATACGGACGCGATATATATTAAAATTATTTATAATATAAATAATAAAAAAAAATCGGCGGCCATGACCAAGAGTTAAGAGTTGTGAGATTTCTTTTAATTATAGGAATATCAAGTAGTAGTGACTATTCGATTTTCAGATAGCACCACTCACAACTGAGCATGTTCTGAATCAAGAAACATGTCTCCAAGTGAATGGCACAGAGGACAGCAGTATCAGCATCCAGTCTGTGTTACCTGATATGTCCGACTTCAAGTATGTGGGTAAGTCATATGCCATCTATTTGTAGCGTAGTATATACATAGTTGCTTCCCTATAGAACAGAAGGCAAATGGGCAGGAGGCTCACCTGATGTTAAGTGATACCGCCGCCATGAATACTCAATGCCAGAGGGCTCGCGAGTGCGTTGCCGGCCTTTTAAGAATTGGTACGCCCTATTCTTGAAGGACCCTTAGTCGAATTGGTTCGGAAATACTTAGTAAGCAGCTGGTTCCGCATAGTGGTGGCGCGGCAAAAATTGCCTTGAAAAACGTTTGGTTGTGGAACGTCGGACGTGGAGGTGATACGGGTGGAATTTCGTATTCTGCCTCGACGTCTGATGATGGAACTTTAGTCTACCTATTCCTCGCTTAATCGCTTTTACGATTAATAAACATACTGGTGCCGTTTCAGCCAAACTTAATGTTTAATTTAAAAATGTTTAAGTAGGATAGAAGGATGAAGCGTGTGGAAGTGTAAAGCGTGTTTGACCCCAACTCACACATACATCCACACCCCACAGATTTTAGATGTGTGTGAATAGATCTGGTGTAATGTGACAACCAACTCCAAACTCTATTTTAAGTACGTATTAATTTAAGGTTCAGAGACTATGCAGGATTCGGACACGGCTAAATGGCGTATGGTGATGACGGTGGGTGATAAAGTCAATAAGTATACGATGTGGGTGAAATACAAGAAGAGCTTACGGGGTGATCCCATACCAATACCAGTGAGGTATAGTAGTTTTAGTATCGTAATTAATTAAAAATATATAGTCGATAAAAATATCCAACTTCAGAGACGAAACTCTTAAATGCAACAGCAAATTCAAATTTATAGTTTACTAGTGACCCGCCCCAGCTTCGCAGGGGTGCAATGCTGATGAAAAGCAGGTTTTTATTATGTATTGTTATTTCCGTCGCTGGAAAGCTCCGATAATATACGCGACATATACCATATACCATATAGACATATACCATATAGACATATACCATATAGACATATACCATCACGGACTTTTCTGTTGACCTTTTCAATGTGTACAATACTTAGTACATTCTTTTGATAAAACTCGTAGGGTTCAGCCTGCGTTTGCAATGTAAGCGGATAAATGTAATTATTTACGACATCACATTAGAAACCTCAAAAATAACAGTACTTCTCCACTATTTAATGGATGTTATTATACATATAAACCTTCCTCTTGAATCAATCTATCTATTAAAAAACCGCATCAAAATCCGTTGCGTAGTTTCAAAGATAAGCATACAAAGGGACATAGGGATAGAGAAAGCGACTTTGTTTTATACTATGTAGTGATGAGGGTAGTTAAAGTTTATTCTTATGTTATGGTTTAATAAATTTACGATCTTATGTGACGTGGAAAGTAAAGACGGAAACACTGAAAATTGAGAATCACTACACTACAACTCTATCTGTATGACATGCAAAGGGCAAGGGAAACTCTCTATATTCTTGAGAATTGCGAATGTAATTTACATTTAAAACATGTAGTTATGAGATATACTGATATTTCAGAAAATTCTAGTTATAAACAATTCTATTAAAATCATTATCAATGGCTGTACTGTCCTGTATGGGCCTTAGCAATTATATTTCGCCATTAGTACCAATAGGTAGTTCTCGATATAATTTCTATAGACGACCGTAGAAATAGAATTAAAATTAATACATTATGTACTTTGGTTTACGCAAGTACGGGATAAGGACAATATCGCATCAAGAGGTATCGAATATATGCTTATATTATAAAGAGGAAAGATTTTTATGTATGTTTGTAACGAATTAGCTCAAAAAGTACTTGACCGATTTTAAAAATTATTTTATTATTTGAATCCTGCATTATCACTGATCAATATAGGCTATTTTAATTGCAATACCCTGGCTGTAAAATAACTGCCTTTAAATATATTTAATCACACGCGAAAACTATTGACGATAGAACAAAAAAATGTTCCATAATATTAAAGAACATGTTTAAAAAAAATCTCCACCCGTGCGAAGCCGGGTCGGGGCGCTAGTCGTATATTGTATATGTAAATACATTTTCTAGGTATGAAATGAAAGGTTACAATTCGCTCCTCGGTTCACACTACGACCACTATTACATAGACTATGCCGAATACTGTGTTGACGAAATTGACCAAAATGTTTTCGAGGTCGACCCAAGTAAGTAATTCTATTATACATCTTTATACTAAAGAGTTTCAAGGGTCCAGTAGACTAATTGAGAGTTTTCATATTGGCCTGTATATATTTGCATATAACCTGTTTGTGTCCGCCCTAAGATGTAGGGTTACCAATTCGAAATTCTAGGATGAACATCTACCAATGTAAAATGAAAATGATATGACACAATTTTTTTTTTTCAGTTGACTTCCGTTTTACGTACGAAAGTATTGATGGGCGTTGGGAAATTTATTATAATTCTCGCATTCTCGTTTGCTTACGTGATCCACCCTTAAAAATAGCTACTAGCCCATTTATTCGTGAAAATAAAATATTTCAAATACCCTATTTAAGTAAAACCTCTGCCTCTTTTTATCACAGGGTATACACAATTTGACAGAAAGGGTAAATAAATAAACAAATATAAGTAAGAAAATTCAATTTCCAAGTCAAATCAATGTCAAAAATCATTTATTCATATAGGTAACACTGTGTACACTAACGAACGTCAAAAAAGTAATATACATTAAATGCTTCTAATTATACATTTCCCGTTCCAAAGTGCCAGTTCTCAAATTAAGGGCGTAGAACGGAAGAGAAGAACTCTCCGTCACTCTTTTAAATCGCCAAGTTTTTTGTTTTACAATTTATTAGACTAGGATTTATGAATGATAGGGTAATATTTGAAAAAAAAAATGCCATTTAGTCTTCATATTTGAATTATCCTATTTTAATAATTTATTCATTGAACACATAGGTACTAAATAAAAGTGAATTATATTTTTTTTTTGCAGAAATGAAATGTACTTCTTTCCCCGGTCCTGGATCCCGACACTTCGCCACGTTCAATCCTATGAAGGAGTTTGTTCATCCCGTTCACAACGCGCATGTTGATGATGAGTTTGACAGGTTAAAATCATTCTTTCATTCGTTCACTCACGCTTTAATATCAATCTCTATTGTTCCCTAAAAACGTACTTTATTAATTCAAAACTATAATCTATCATAGTAAAATACATTTAATTTTCTTCCATATATTATTTAACATGGGATTGAGCTCCAAGTATTAAATATAGATAGATAGATATAGAAAAAGTACTTTAAAAAATAATTGTTTCAGATTCCTGATGAAGCACAACAAACAATACTCCTCACACATAGAGGAGGCTAAACGACTTAACATTTTCCGTCAAAATCTCAGGTAATTTAAAAATATTATGAAAAAGGCATGGGTTTTTAGAGCAAAGATTTTTTGTAAGCAACAGGTTAGGTTATATATTTCCAAATAATTATTTTATTTTTACCGATATAACTAATGCGACAATATATATATATATATATATATATATATATATATATACATATATATATCCTTCCTTCGCAAGTCATATTCTTTTTATTTTGGCATATTTTCGCGTTCCATTTCGTTTGGTTGAAAATAGATTATTTTTAGTATGTGACATGTTTTAGACGTGACATTTTTTTGGACCGGCTTCCCTTTGCCAAAATTTCACCCTTCGCCACTGATATATATATATATATATATAGACGGAAAACTTAATAGGTATTCCTCTATAATATACCTACAGACCCAGTTTTGTTTTATTAGAGACTTAAGTGTAATTGCTGATTGGTTCTGTGTAACGCGTTGTAGGAATATTATACCACGTAATGTACAAATGATTCACGTTTAAGATTTCTCGGTAAAAATGATTTAAACTAAAAATTAATTAATTGTACATACTACCTACTATCAGGCATTCATATAAAAACAATCTTTCATGATTTTTAGATACATTCACTCTAATAATCGTGCACGTCGCGGGTTTACTATGTCTGTGAATCACCTCGCCGATCGAACTGATGATGAACTGGCTGCTCTACGTGGAAGAAAATATAGTGGGCCAAACACGGGTAGGTTGATTCAATCCTTAAATAATTTCAAAGAAAATCTTTTTTTGTTTTTTATACATGTGTCGTTACTGAGACATCATGAACATTACAATCTAACCTAAGACTAGATTGACTAGACAAGATTTAAAAGTTTTTAACGAAAAATAAAACTAAGTTATATATGCAGTAAATTTAAATATTAAATTGAAATTGATATAATGTTTGGTATTTTGGTAGTGATTAACACAAATAGCAGGAATATAAAAAGCTTTTATTGTCCTGCTATGTCTTTACTTCCTTTAGTGCCTAAAACATTAGACCTATTCAGTAAAATTTTGATTGGTGATTCATTGGCTGGTGGTTGATTGGTTGGTTGGTGTAAGGGCTGTTTCTAAACTTTGATTTATATTGATCTAGTATGAGATTTTAGAAGAATGGTTGCTCACAAAGTACCCAAGGTAATGTTGCGTTAGCCAACATTTAATAATAATAATAATAAATTACAGGTCTCCCCTTTCCCTACAGTAAATCTGTAATTGAAGAAATGAGTGTGAAACTCCCCCCAGAGTTCGACTGGAGGCTCTTTGGGGCTGTCACTCCTGTCAAAGGTATATAACATAGTCTATAGTTTAACCCGGCTCGAAGGACCAAAATCGTTTTTCGAGTCTGTTTATCATAAATGCATACATCAAGTGTTTACTTAGTGTTTATAGTGTTAATTCCATAATAAAAATTGCTTGAATCATTCAATAAGATCTATATTTTTTTAAAATTGAATTTCCCTTATAATAAATTCTGCAGATCAATCTGTATGTGGTTCTTGCTGGTCCTTCGGAACGGTGGGCGCCGTTGAAGGGGCCTTGTTCCTAAGTAACGGAGGTCATTTAGTCCGCCTAAGTCAACAGGCCCTCGTGGATTGTTCTTGGGGGTAAGATTTATTATTAATTATGAATTCAACTTAAGGAACATTAGAAAGTAGATCTTATGTCTTTTTAGTATATTTGTTACTCAAAGATGATTAGGTCGACGTACATTTTTCGTTTTCATTACTTTGAAATTGTTTTAATTCCAAAACTATATTCAAGTCAGGTCCAATTTTTTTTTTACGTTAGATTTTTATTAATTAATTTCCTTACTGACGTTCATAAGTGTATCGTGTTAACTATATGTCAATACATATATATGACTTATATTTCGGTTTTTAATCGATCAATGCTATGAAGGTGTGGCTATACCTCTTTTATAAAAGGTGATTCCGGCTAATTGCATTAAAAAGTTTTGCTTTTTTAAATCTGTTAATAAGTTAAATGAGTATTTGCGTTAAGTATTATTTAAATATACTTCGATATGTTTTAATTTTAGTTTCGGCAACAACGGCTGTGATGGTGGCGAAGACTTCCGCGCCTACCAGTGGATCATGAAGCATGGCCTACCCACCGAAGAGGACTATGGAGGCTATTTGGGACAGGCAAGTTTTTTTATATGACTAGTTATCCAGGCTCCTAAGTTCATACAATCTAAAGTTTTGAATTTATCAATAATTTCATTGTTTACAGGATGGGTACTGTCACATTGACAACATCACTCTGGTGACTTCAATGAAAGGCTGGGTTAACGTTACTGTCAAGGACGAGAAGGCTCTCATGGTATGTAATATAAATCGGGAATTATATAAATATTTAAAAATATTAAATTAATACAAATTTTATAAGATTAGGTAACTAACTATTAAAAAGAAATGATTATAGTAATGCCTTTGTAATTGATTATTTAGAATTCTAAATACGTCCTTATTTTGATTGTATGTCCCCCCTTGTATGTGAAAAAAGTATCAGTGGTTTGACGGTCTAAGTAACTCCAATGATGTAATTTTAGCTGGCTTTATTCAAACACGGCCCGATCTCAGTTGCAATCGATGCCAGCCACAAAAGCTTCAGCTTTTACTCCAACGGGGTCTACTATGAACCTAAATGGTAAGAATTGTATTTAAATTTGTGGGTACCCACATAGTCTTTATTTCATAAGAAGCTCATAAATTAATAAATAAAAATGCTATCAACAATTAAATTCATCTAGATTTAGAGCTAATTTTAAATTAAATAAACAATTACGGGCAAATTCAATTAAAATAATAATAATACGTAAGACAAGATTATAGTATGAAGATGATAGAATTGGCAAGCCAAGATGAAGAATATTCTGATATTGATCCAATCCAAAAAAGTTAGGCCCAGTGCTTAAACGTTGCAGCGTCACTGGTTTTTCATATCATATACATTTTGACTGATAAAGACAAAAATGGCAAAGATACTAGAATCTAATAATATAAAACAGGCCTACCCTCCCATAAAAATATAGAACAATATTTGACTTAGACTACCCTCTAATTTAAAAACATTTAAAAACGAATATTTTTTTCAGCAAAAACAAAGTGGAGGAACTAGATCACGCCGTACTCGCGGTGGGGTATGGGGTTCTAAACGGCCAAAAATACTGGCTGGTTAAGAATTCTTGGTCCAATATGTGGGGCAATGATGGTTACGTACTCATGTCTATGAAGGACGATAATTGTGGGGTCCAGGCGGCTCCCACTTATGTTCTTATGTAATGGGAATATGTAGTTTGGTCTGTGAGATGAAGGGATATGACAAAATTTATGGGTTAATGTTTTTAGCTGCTTTTAAGTCGCCATCGTTTATTTATTCTCTATGGTTTTAATAGTCGACTTTTTAATAAGATTTTTTTTTCGCCTTCATAAAATTTATTGAAACAAAAACGGATATAATATATACAATGAAACATTGAAGTAATGTATGTATACATAATATGTTCACATTAAAATAAAATAAAGTATATATGGTAGTAAAAAAATTGTTGGTTTTCAATTGGTCTCACAGACAGAAACTTCTTAAACTTAGTACAACATTAATTAGTACTCATTTGAATCTCAACTCATGTCACTAGGAGATTAATGTACCCATACACGGAATAGATAAAAAGAGTACCGCATGCAGGCTGCAAGTACACGGTATGAAATATAACAGGCCATTTCTAGTACAAACTCGACCAATCGCCCCTCTAACCTATTTATCTATTTAATTGTCGTAAACGTACGA
The DNA here is from genome assembly GCA_028984075.1 of Pieris mannii. Lineage (NCBI taxonomy): Eukaryota > Metazoa > Arthropoda > Insecta > Lepidoptera > Pieridae > Pieris > Pieris mannii. The sequence goes on from CM054780.1 coordinate 3,269,047, forward strand.
TAAACATCAAATAGATCCGCTGTATGTAGCTAATTATATGCTTTATCTATGAGGTTTATAGTATATTACTAACCGTAAGTTTTTCTAATTATTAAAATGTTATAGAATTATTATATTAATAAATTAGATATAAATGAGTTTCATAATTATTTTAAGATTCCTTTTTGTCAGCAGCTGCTTAGTGACGCATATCCGAACCAATTCGACTTAGGGTCTTTCGATGATCAATTTCTAATAGGCGTAATCAACGCACTTGCGACACTTATGGCAGTGTGTGTCCATGCTGGTAACACTTAACATGAGATGAGCCTGCGTTTGCTCTGTACAAAAAAATCCCGACATCTTTTTTATTTTTGATGTTTAAAACTTGACGTCCTTGGTCATATATTTTAGTCTAGTTTCGTGGACGTCTCCATTATTGGTAATTTAATTAAATGCTTATGATTTTGCGTATCTGTTATTAAAATAATAATTCTATAATTTTGTTTACGTTAAGTTAAAAATTTGAAATCTAACAGGATTTATTTGTCTGCAGTCTTACCACGCTTTGGATGGCTACTATATTATAGGTCTTGTTAAAAATAAAAGTTAGTATAAGAGAAATAAACGAATATTATATAATTTGTGTTTCATTTAGTATTATTTAATGTGGTGGTATCCACATACACATATTTCCAATTCTGACTTGTGTTCCGGGACACGCATCTTGATGTAAAGTTTTCTTATACTGAAAAAAAAATATTTGTAGTGATTTTATATTTTTTTGGAATAGTAAGTTAGATTGAAATTTGAAAGTATAATGTTTTGGTTTATTAAGATTTTTGGGTTTGATTAGCGGTTCGAATTAGTCGCAGTATAGAGTAACACAACTCAAGCCAGCCTTGTTTGTTTTTGGAGTTCATGCGATAGTTTTTAAAAATTATCATCTGTGGCGTTAAATCCTGAGTTTAACCTGTTTTTGTAAAAAGCCAGGCAGGGCCTTGGCCAAAGGCAAATATGTTTCACATTTATAGGCACCACATACATAATTGCATAAAAAATCAAATCAGAAATGTGTCTGCCTGCCGGGTCTTTCAACAATCACTTGCGGAAGTAATAAAATAATTACTGACCGTCCAATAATTCCAAGGTGGATAATGGGGCATCCAATCATTATCTTTACCATCGTGTGAATTCATTGGAACTTTAGGTCCTGGGGCCAAAGGATCATTAGCTTCGCCGGACTTCTCATACGCGCGTAAAGTATTACTCAGCGCAGACATTATTTCATTATAGGCTAATCCGCGCCTTTTCTTTATATTCGATATTTTTTTTCTATTATTTCGCTTAGTCACAACGACTAGATAGTCATATGCTTTGTTGAATTTTTTATCTATGTGTGCTCGTTCGTTCCATACGTCATTAGTATCTCTTGTCTCTGCTTCATCGTTACTTACATCGTATTTCTCTTCGAATTGTTGAAGTGCATTTTTAGAGTTGTTACCAATTTTAATCTTCTTGTGGAGTCTTATAAGCGGTTTATATAATTTATTAAATTTATTATCAAATTCATAGGCTCCCGCATGTAGGCCGTGAGGTATTTTACGCTTCACCAAAATTTTATTTCTAAAGTTCCCTTCACTTACATGTTTTTTCTGATTTGGTGTTAATAAATGTTCCGTTAAATCATGATTTCGTATACTTTCCAATATTTTAGGTAATTGTTTTAAATCTTCTATGTTGTCGATTTTAAAGAATGTTAAACATGCAACGAATTTAATTGAAGTAAGCAATGCAGTGACTTGTAAAAGTTTTAACATTTTGAAACCTATAAACTATTTTCCATCAATATGTTTAATTGCGCGATGAAAATTTATTTTCTGTTAAATGATTTGAATTTTCTTTTTGATTTAAATAGTAATAACTATAAGATTTATTTGTCGACTGTTTGGTGTTTTGGTAATATTTATTATGTAAGATTAATTTAATTTATACATATCATATAAAACACATGGCACAGGTTTTAAACGCGGTAACGCGTATGTTTGTAAAAAAACCCTAACAAGTCGGCTAAGCATTGTACTGGAAGATGTTGCCTTAAATAACCATTCAAACCATTGTTACTATTAATTTACGATTATAAAAAAAATAAACCAAAAGCTAAATGAAGCGAAAAAAATATAAATTTGTATTCTTTGATTATTTTTGCAAATTTAATACATGTTATATAATGCTAATATTGACAAATCAGTTTTTTAGACCTTATAAGTTATTCTTGCGACTAATTCTGATAAGTGCATTATATTAATTTCGCAAGTTTTAAATACGGGTATCAAATAAATTCTTGCTTTTCTTAACTGCATCAATACGACCATTTATTACCTACACAATTTAAGCAAGGATACCCTAAGATTGTACTAAGACAGCAATAAAACACTCGCTTTAGGGTTTTACAGCGCGTACGAGGTGTATTTATGTCGTCATTACAGGAATTATATTGCACTTACCCGCATGCATTAACATCAGTACTTGTACCTAATTTATTTTATGACACTATAGAGACTCGTTTTTACGTAAATATCAAGTGAAATTCAGGTTTAGCTCTTAGGTGCATGATACGATACATGTTGTCGCTTCTTTTCAATTTATTTAAAAAAATTGTATAGAATTGTATCGCTACATTTTTCATTTAACTATGACGGTGTGGAAATTCTACTAAATTATATGAAATAAGTAAATTGTGTATGTATGTATATTTACCTTAATTTAATTTGGTTCATTATTAATTTCTAATAGCAGTGTTGGCCTAGTGGCGTCAGCGTGCGACTCTCATACCTGAGGTCGTAGGTTCGATCCCCGGCTGTGCACCAATGGAGTTTCTTTCTATGTGCGAATTTAACATTTGCTCGAACGAAGGAAAACATCGTGAGGAAAGCGACATGTTGTTAGACCTAAAACGTCGACGGCGTGTGTCAGGCACTGAAGGCTGATCATCTCCTTGCCTATTAGATTTAAAAATGATCATGAAACAGATTCAGAAATCTGAGGCCAAGACCTAGAGGTTGTAGCGCCACTGATTTATTTATTAATTAATTTCTAAATTCCTATACAATACTGTAGTTACGGGCTCCTGAATTTCAGTTACTACTAGTTACGAAATAACTACTAGAGTTCTAATAGTTTGTTATATGACCTGTTTTAGGCAATAAATTATTATTATTACCACAAAGCTATGCAAGATGACAGCTGTGCAATAAAGCCTTCTTAAAAAAACTTTTTATATACATATATATTTTTGTAAGTTTCTCTTCTATAAGTTGAAATAAAAATAAAAATCGAATTGAAACAAATTTTGACCAATATTCCGATGTATTTTATGGAATTTTTGTAGTTCTCTGAATATCCGTAACGCTGTTAAAATCTTGGAATGTTACGAACACAGAATGTGTTAGATGTCACCTCCCGTCACTTGTCTTACTGCTTATAAAGGGACCACCGTGATCGCAGTGCCGGATTAAGCCAACCCCGGGGCCTGTAGGAAATTCTATCAAGCCCTACTTAAGTTTGGGCTATTAAATCAGGGCGGACCTTTTACAAATATGTATTTTTTTTAAATTTAATATCGGCAAATATAGAAATAGTAACACTTACAATTAGACTTATTTAAGCAAATCATGATATATTGTTGCGAGCTAGGGGATCAGACAGAAAATACCGTAATTTATAAAAACAAATTCTCGCAAAAATGCACTTATTACATCCACAAAATACAGCCACTAATCATTCTTATTACGCACACTTCACACCGTACTTTACCACTTGTCTTCACTTTATTTCTCGCATCGAAATTCGAAACTAAATTAATTGTTGGCGTTTCGGCTCGTGGAAAAATCTAGAAACATTGCAGTCAACCCATCTTCGTAACACTATTCGACTAAGGGAGATGTTTAAGAAATTCTTATAAAAAAATAAAAATCTGGCCTCTTGAAAGGTAGGTGGTATGCTAGTCTAAATATATCGATTATAATTAAACATTATGGTAAAAAGTTTGTATAATAAGTAGACAAGATTTAGTACGCTATGTAAAGTAATATTTTTTAATTTAGTTACGTTGGATCGCGGGGCCCCCAAATTCGTGGGGCCCGTAGCACTTGCTACTCTTGCTACGTGGCTAATCCGGCACTGCGTGATAATGGGTCTTATTAAAGTGGGAATTAGAATCGCTATTCAAAGTTACGGCGCGGTCGATAGCTCATGAACGTAATCAATAATGTACAGGCGTTTGAAATTAAACATTGTAAAGTTATTATTAGTATGTCTACTTAGGGCATCCTTTAACTAATAAAAATGCATGAGAACTGGTTCGTAGTGTTACAAATTCTTGGAAAAGATACTAGTCACTGTCACAAGTAATACACAACCGTAGTTTGAAAAATATGTTTCACAAGAGAAAGGCATCTACGTATTTGATGCCTGTACGTATATATTACCCTACCTGATATACGTATCTCAAACCTCGCTGTTAAATAAGAAAGCAAACTAAAAGTATTTCAAAAAGATGCGAAGATGGTATAAGCTTTTAGACAAGACAAGAAAACGGAAGGTAACAGGATTGCTTATTTAAATGTTAATTAAAATAAAAAAATAAAATACGTTTATTTTGGAACATAGGATCATAAGAGTATCACTTATTCCACGTCATTAAATTCGAGGCTGTTGGCATCCCTACTCATCGGCAAAGAAGACAGAAGGTGTTGGCCGAGACAAAAAGCCGGCGTAAAAAACTCTCGGTACTCTTTTAAAAAAAAACCATATCATCAAACAATTCTACAATATTTAAAACAAATATAGCAAATTAATTAGAAGTAGCCTGCCCAGCACTAGTCCCAGGCCCTTTTCTGAACTAGATAATCACTAAATTTATAGTAAGCCTTTTTACACAGCTTTTCTTTAATACATTTCTTAAAATTAATAAAAGGCAGAGATATAACAGCCTCTGGGATTTTATAAAGAAGAGTATCCCTTTTCCCAAAAAAGAATAACTGTTATAATTATTTGTACTACACATTTTTATATACTAGTATAGGTATTAACAGCAATAAAGCCTATTATTATTATAATTATGAAAGGTTAAATTGAAGTTTTAATTTATTTGAATTTGTTCTGAAAGCTCGTTAACTTCTGCGGCTGGTGACGAATAAAATGTATTCTGGGCGTGTGTTGTTCAACTACTAAAAACGATATAATATTTTGGTGTCTATAGATTCGTGAATGGTTGAGATTTACAAATATTTATTTTCATTAATTTATAATTTTGGCGATGTTGGCCTAGTGGCTTCAGCATGTGACTCTCATCCCTCATAGGTTCGATCCCCGGCTGTGCACCAATGGAAAGTCCATTTCTATGTGCGCATTTAACATTCGCTCGAACGGCGAATGAAAATAACGTGAAGAAACCGGCTTCCCGTAGATCCAAAAAGTCGAGGGCGTGCTTCAGGCACAGAAGGCTGATCACCTCCTTGCCTATTAGATTAACAAATGATCATGAAACAGATACAGAAATGTGCGGCTAAAAAGGATGCAGCGCCTTTGATTTTTGTTTATCAAAAGCTGCTCTACAATTATCAGACTTCAAAGAACCCGAGGTTTTCAATTTTTTTTAAGGATAGTTTATGTCCAACACTTTAAGTAGTTCCCAAGCGGACTTAAAAGTTTCAACCCATTGTAGTCTTTGTTGAAAGAACGTCGTCCGTGTTATGTAGTCCCCACTATATTATAAATATTTCTATTTAACTAATTACTATTTCTTTTAAACATATGTTTACGATATAAGTTAAGATTAATTAGTTTGTTTGACTTAATGTATCCCTATTCTTAAACGACAAGTTACTATTTCTTTTAAACATCTGTTTACGATAAGTTAAGATTTATTAGTTGTTCCATTTAATGTGTCCCTATTCTAAAACGACAATACCCAAACCTTTAAGTATCAAGTTACAATTTCTTTTAACCATCTGTTTACGATAAATTAAGATTAATTAGTTTGTTCCACTAAATGTATCCCTACTCTTAAACGACAATACCCAAACCTTTAAGTATCAAGCCCCGATCCTTTGAAAGACACTTCCATTCCATATTCTCACTCTAACTCTAGTTTTGTAAGCATAATTTTAAATAAAGTTTTTGTTAGTTTAAAAACAAGTTGTTGTCACTGCCTCATAACAAATTTGGCGCAGTCGGTAGGATCTACTTGTGTAGCAAGACGAAACAAACGTACAAAGGACTAGCATCGCCTAGTACGGTAGCCTTAGGCTTTTAATAGTTTCGCCGATACTATGCTCTTGTGGTTCGTGTTACTGTGGTAAGTGGCATTTTACTTGTGGCTCATTCTTTTTCCTATTTTTCTATATTTTGTGTTTTATATATTCAATCCTATATTACTATATTTTATATATAATTTAATTACATTATTCATATCTAACTACACACGCATTCTACATTTTTTATCATTAACATTTCATTAAAGACCGAAAACATAATGAAGGCATCACCAGTAAATATTACAACACTTATCAATCTAATTCCTTTATTCGACACAAACAATCATGACGAAATATACGGTTACATTCGGTCCTGTGATACTGTGTTTAAATTGTCATCTCCGTCCGAAAGGGAGACTTTGTTAACTTGTGCTCTAAATAACATTAAAGGCATCGCGGCCTCAGAAGTTCGGTGTAAAACGTACGAAACGTGGGATGAACTAAAGAGGTTTCTTATTGAAAGATTCGCGAATACTAAGACAATTCAACATTTGAATTTAGAACTTCAATCAATTTTTCAGAGACCCGATGAGTCCTTAACGCAATTTTATCATAGAGTAGATCTTTGTCGTTGCAAAATCTTAGAGAAACTACATTCAGAAATTAGTGATTCGACATTAGACGGACGTGTTGCGACTACAGAGGAAACCGCCTTAAGCATATTTCTCAACGGTCTCTCTACAGACATGGGTATAATGCTTAGAACAAAAGGTTTCAATACTTTGAGAGAAGCAGGTCGTTTCGCAATGCAGGAAGATCAAATTAGGGCTATGAACAAAGCTAGGCAATCATTATTTAGGCCACTTCCAACCCCTAGGCCAGCAATAAGGAGTAGTGCATATCAAAATAATTACCTATGTATTCGAAACCCAAATATTCCATTTAAGCCTCCTAACCCTATATTCTCTCCAAAAACATGTGCGTATTGTAAAAATATTGGGCACTCAATAAACGAATGTCGCAAGAGGGCATATAACGAACAAAATAAACAGCGAGCTCTCCCTGCACCAATCCGCCATTTAAACTTAGAAGCGACCAATGAAATGAGCGACTCGTTGGAAATCGCTTCCAGCTCTTACTCAACGAACCCAGCTTATTAGACTATTCAATGCCGCCACAAATTCCAAATTCAAGTCGAGTGTTACAAAGCACTGTGCCTACATCCTTGCATAATAAACCAGCCTATCGGAGGCAATGCAAAGAAGCTGGCACACAGACTGACTTTGAAGCTAGCTTTATACAGACCTACAAACAGGGTAGCCAGTCCCAAACCTTAGGTTGTAATACAAACTCTACCATTTCTTATGAGCCCACTGTATCTTTGAATCCCACTGAATCTACTATATCTAATAAGAACGATGTATCTGCAAAACCCTCTGAATCTAAGCATCTCATCACATCTTCTAACCCCACTGTATCTCAAAATATCGCTGAATCTTATAAATCCACTGTATTTCAAAAAATCACTGAATCTTATAAACCCGCCGTATCTCAAACTACTAAATCGAATTCAAAATACCATTCTAAGGAATATAAACGTAAGGCGAAATCGAAAAACAAGAATATTCAATCTTTTTCTATTTCCGCTTTAAATGATGTACCTCCAGAAAATCCGCTACATGCTACATTCCACATAAATAATAAACATGTGACTCTTTTAAATAATACCAATGCCGACGCACTCTCTAGGCCCCCAGATCTCAACACAAATACTATTGACTTAACTTGTGACAAAAGTACTGATAAGAACGAAATCGATTCTCACAACGACTATTTACAATTAACCTACCAACACTTTACAGAAACCTCAGATTATAGTTTCGACACTTCAAATCTACATATATCACAAGATAAGCTGTTAGACGAACGACATAAAGACATATTTATTCCTTTTTCTTGTGACATTTCCAATAAAAACAACCTTAAATTAATTAATTAAATTAATAATTAAAACAATACTATTTTAAAATTTTCATACGATAAACATATAATGAACGAAAATTAATTCCTATATCAATTCCACGAATACTTTACTCTTTAATTTTAGTGTATCTATTACAGATCTCAACTGTTTTAATAACAATAATTTTAGAAATCGTCACGTCTCTAGAAAAACAAATCGATAATATTGTTGAAAGCATTTTATTCAGCAGTTCATCCTTCGGTCTTATCTTTAGTAAGTCTTTACAAAGAATCATTAGCATCAAGTCAGCTAGAACATCAGGTAACTTAGTAGTAACCGTGACTTTTCAAAACATCAATAAAATTCTAAACTCTGCTACAATTACATCATACATTTACATGAACAAAATTATAAATATATATACTAAATTTTCCTTAAGTCAAAAAATGACATATTTATCTTATACCATTTAATTTCAATTCCTACAATACATACTCCTTATATTCCACTATCCCACCTGAGCACATGTATCTTGCCATGAGCAAAAACAGTCAACGCTACCTAACGACGAACTCCGTGGACAAGTGTAAAGAACACTCTTCAAACCTTCATGTATGCAGTAAAGTCACAGTCTACAACTCTAACGCACGACCTATCTGTGAAGTCTCCATCTTGCTGACGAATTCTAAAGACATACCTCAAAATTGCGCGGTATCCACATTCTCCGCGTACTTCAGCACATTTCATTAATTGAAAAATAACAAATGGATTTTCATACTTTCGAAGAAAATTACACATGCTATAGAATGCAACAGAAAAACCACACATGGCGAAATATTTGGACACGGAATAATTCTGCTACAACCTAAATGCAAATTTTATACACCAATGGTTACACTCATCGCTGAAGACTCGAAATCGAAGAACAGCAGTCACCCCATTGTTACTGTCGACGTGGAATATACCTGCATCGAAGGGACTCCAGATTTATATAATCCAGAACTGGTACCTATCCAAATCAACGATTTCTTTAGACTCTCTCAATACTATTAAAGACGAGATCAAACATCACTCTAAAATATTAAATCAAGAAAAAAAATATCATTCAAGAACATCCATATAATTTCACTCAAATGAGTTTATCACCTGGCTCAATCCTTCTTATTTATACTCTTTACAAGTTTTGCAATGTTTGCAACCTCTTCAAATACTTTTACCCAAGAAGAAACTCTCACAAACAAGGATGCATTCAAATATTTAATAATTGTTTCGACCAATCCCGAAGACGACAACAAATTGAAATCCCGATGCCTGCATTCAATACGACGACGACGACGACGGCTTCCATCAGCTCGAACGACGAAGAAGAAAACACCCTACAAAATTCCTCAAAAAGTTCACGCCAACAGGCGCAACCTTTATTTTAAGGGGGGAGGTGTTATGTAGTCCCCACTATATTATAAATATTTCTATTTAACTAATTACTATTTCTTTTAAACATATGTTTACGATATAAGTTAAGATTAATTAGTTTGTTCGACTTAATGTATCCCTATTCTTAAACGACAAGTTACTATTTCTTTTAAACATCTGTTTACGATAAGTTAAGATTTATTAGTTGTTCCATTTAATGTGTCCCTATTCTAAATCGACAATACCCAAACCTTTAAGTATCAAGTTACAATTTCTTTTAACCATCTGTTTACGATAAATTAAGATTAATTAGTTTGTTCCACTAAATGTATCCCTACTCTTAAACGACAATACCCAAACCTTTAAGTATCAAGTCCCGATCCTTTGAAAGACACTTCCATTCCATATTCTCACTCTAACTCTAGTTTTGTAAGCATAATTTTAAATAATGTTTTTGTTAGTTTAAAAACAAGTTGTTGTCACTGCCTCATAACATCCGTTCATAGCACGTTGTTTTTCAATAGATTTTGCAATACGCAATTAATTTTAGTTGAAACGGCAAGGAAAACATCGTTTTATAGGGAAAAACGGGCAGGATTAATTTTCATAGATTCAACACGTGACTCGTAAGTGTAAGTAAAATTTGTCACCAGATTATTACGAAACTGATACGGAAATGTTCCCCCGGGACTTTATATCGTAGTAATCTTATATTATACACAGCAATTTACTTTTTGCCATAAAAACTGTCACTTAACAAACACTGAGCTCGTATATAACGCCAAACGATCCAACTTAAGTTTAAATGAAACACTTAAAAGGGGTAATAAAGGACGTCAAATGGTTTTTTGGGGCTAATAAAGGGAGTTATGTTAAATTATTATGAATCATTAGGTTAAGGATGTTTTAATAAAAAGCCTCGGTCCGAAATTAGTTAATTAAAACATTCAGTTTCAGGTTCTGGCTGTGGTCGGAATGTGTCGAGATCGCTTGAATTATCACAATTTATAATTAAGTTCAACTTGATCGGTGGTTAAAATTGAAGTTGTTTAAAAAACTATTTACGTAACTCACTCATGTATAATATAAATTCAGATTATAATACAATGTACTAATAGGAAATAAAATTAATATGTATTTATTAAAAATAATAAGAATTAATTAATTAATAAATACATAAAAAATCCTTGATTAGATATTATGGCTTGGTTATTCTTCTTTTAAATTTATTATAATAAATGCATTTTATTTTATCTATTTTATGTAAATATTTTTTTTAATTTATATTATACTAGCCGACCCCGCCCGCTTTGCTGGGCGAATTTTCAAAGGAAATAAATTAAATTTTATTCATCATTTTTATTTTTTTTTTTGCTTTTTTTGTTAATTTTTATTTTTTTTATTTATATTTTTTTTTGCTTTTTTTGTTAATTTTTATTTTTTTTCTGAAATTTACAATATTTTTCAAAGAAGAGTCAAATTCACTTAAAATAAAATTTATTGACATAATAAATTATTATTATTATAATAAATGTTGATGAACAACAAAACAAAGAATAAATGGAAAAATTGTCCAATAGAAATGGTCCGATTCATGGAGAAATGAGTATTAATCTTCCTCCATTAATGTATTGGGCAACCTAGTATTCTCCAAGTAGCTTCTGAAGAACTTATATATCGACCCGATTGAAAAATTTGGATTTCATTATTTTCATTACTAACTGAATAAGTTGCTTGGTCAGTTCCTTTATTCATGTACTTGCATATAATTGAATTCATAGTTGAAGAGTTACCAATTCTTGCAATCCATAAGATGATTATTGAAGATGAAGATGAAGATTAAATATTATGTGTTAATATATTAATAAACTTTTTTTTAATAAATTAATTACGGTATTAATTATTTATCAATGACAAACAAAATTTATTTAATCATTTGTATGTATATATATTTTGCGGCTGTGGACCGACATGTGCTTTATTGTACCGTATCTACCCTGTGTCCCATTATTCGGCGGAACACAGTGACATGAGGAAACCACAGAGAAAACTCACGCCAGTTCAATCGGTGATAGGCAAATTTTCATTAATCACTAAAATTCTGCATTGTAGTGATCAATGAGCCTTTAACTTATACCTAACAACAATGATGTTCATGCAGGCCAATCGTATTCTTAAAAAGATCACCCATCAAAGTACTAACCACTCTAAAAGCTGCATAGATTGGGTGATCAACCGAATCATACGCCAGCTGCATAGCTATCACTGCCGCACTTATATTAAATAATCTTATTACAATTACAATAATAAACATTAATATTTTTTTTTAAAATAGAGAAGGTAGCTTGGAAATGAACCGAAATTTAGAGCTAAATGTACGTCAATGTAGAACAATAATATTATTTTCTGGACATTTTCTAACTTTCTTCTTTATTTTTTAATCTTTTTTATTCCTCTATTTTTTCAATCTTCTCCTTTTTTCCCTTGTTCCTTCGTTCTTCTCCTTATTCACTTTTTCACTTACTCTTCCTTCTATGACTTCTTCGTCTTCTATCTCAGTTGATTCCGTCGCGATGTTTTTTTCATCTGATGGGGTTGTATTAAAATTAAATTTATTTGTTATGTTTTATATAAGTATCTCAATCAACAAATAAAAAATTACTTTTTAATTTCCACTCCTGCTGTTGTTTAGCCTGTTTAACCAAACGCATCATTCGTTCTTGTTCTTTTCTCTCAAAGTAAGTTCGTATTTCTTGAAAGTATAATAAAGCGTTGTAAATTCCGTCAATTAACGATTTCTAGATAAATTTAAATAATTTTTATTACATTCATAATTAACTCTTAAACTTTATCATCACTTTATTTTATTTTTTATGCACATTCTCCTCTCTGATCTCTGCAAAGGAAAATTCACTTATATTATCGTATTCTTCAAAGCAACCAATACCTTCATGGAATCTTCTGTCACTTAAAGCGATTCGGACTGTTGTGAAACATCCAAGGTTGTCATGTATAAGTTGGCGTGTGGCAGAAAAACGTACTAATTTTGACAGTTGTGTTGACAGTTCTAACAGCTTGGTAGTCTCACGTGTGTCGGTGCTAATAATTTGTGTTTTAAAGTGTAAAAATCATTACGAAACATGCCAAAAGTAGTGCGGAGTGCAGCTAGAGAAATTATTCTAGCTGTAAAACGTTTTTGTGAAGAAGAGAAACGTAACAATGGGCCGATTATTCCATTTCAACAAGTGAATGCTCGAACAGCGGCTTTGACAGGTAAAGTATTGCCAGTTAAAAGTGATATTTATATCCCCAAATTTAGGGAAAAATAATAATTGCTTTTGAAAGTAAATGTGATTCATGGATAACTTAAAATATTTTTTGTTTTATTTAAGGTGTTTCTGAAAGAACCGTGAACCGTATAGTTTCAGAGGGAAAAATCATGGAAAGTAATTTTTCAGCGAGAACTGAAGTCCCTAATCAAGCAGCTCAAGGACCTTCCACATCCACAGCTTGTGATGACAATTCCACACCAGAGAACACTACTTCCGAGGCTAAGACGGTAAAACTAGTCACTCCAGGTAAAAGTAGAAAAAGAAAATTAACTGTTTCTGATTTGGATGACTTTGATCTTTGTGTTATTAGACGCAAAATCCAATCTTATTATTTAAATAATTCCGTCCCTACTCTCAGAAAATTACATTGTGATCTAAAGGCAGACATCAATTTCAAGGGCAGTATAGAATCTCTCAGAAAAATACTACACAAGTTGGGTTTTAGTTATAAAAAGAATAAATCCAAAAGGATGGTTCTCATGGAACGATATGATGTTGTTGCCTGGCGATCAAGATTTTTACGAGAAATAGACAATAATAGAAGGAGTGACAATCCGAGGCCAATCGTTTATTTGGACGAGACTTATTTACACCCTGGCTATAAAGTTAAAAAATGTTGGCAGTCTGAGGAAACTGAAGGTGTCCTTACAGAAATCTCAGAAGGTCAGAGATGGATCATAGTGAATGCCGGAAGTGAGAAAGGTTTTATCCCCAATAGTCTTTTGTGTTTCAAATCTCAGACCAAAAGTGGAGATTATCACGACGAGATGAATGGAGATAACTTCAGTAAATGGCTACAAGAAAAGCTTATCCCAAACTTAGAGCCCAATTCATTAATAGTGAGGGACAAGGCGTCATATCACTGTATTAAAATAAAGAAACGCGTGACAATGAACAGTACGAAACAAGAGATGCAGGATTTCATAAAAAAAACAATCTTTCATACTTGGAAACCATGAAAAAAGCAGAATTGTATGAAATTATAAAAACAATCAATCAGGAGAATGTCTACTTAATTGATGAAATATTAAAGAAACATGGTCATAAGGCTGTAAGACTTCCGCCTTATCATTGTGACTTTAATGCAATCGAATTAATTTGGAGTTCGTTCAAAAGAATATTTGCAGACACAAATGTTACTAGCCTCTCTGAAAACATGGAACAGAGAATCCATAATGCATTTTCCAAAATAACTGCTGAAGAATGGCAGAAACACTGTAATCACGTTATAAATGTTGTCTGTTATACGATAATTATGAAAATAATTATCGTATAACAGACAACCGCCTTGAAACAGTAATGGAACCATTTTTAATTGATTTGAATAGCAGCGACTCAGATTCTTCTGACACAGATGACTCTGAAGAATTCATGGAAGGAATAATGCCTCTAACAGACCACAATTACTATAAAAAATATTTTTTTGTTATTATAATTTTTTATTTACCTTAAGTAATATCAAAGAAAAAAAATTGTGTTCAATCATTATTATCTTACTTATTTGTTTTATTTACCCTGATTAAGAAAAAAGTGGCAACACAGAGGGTTGTAGGAGGCGCCGCCACAGGAACGCCAACTTATACTTGACAGTCTGTATAAGATTTTCTTGATTCTTTTGATAGTTAATGTCGAATTATTAATAAAAATTTGTAATTTACAATTTAATTATATATCAATATATTTTACAAATCATTACTTACCTAAAGTTTGAGTTTTTATCTCATGAGACCAGTTTTTAGAACCAAACACATAGTCAGCACACAAACATAAACTTTCAATACTTTCTCTGTCTGACATTTTTATTTCACTTCTCAACCGCTTATGAACTGACGTTTTATGAAATTGAAAAAAACAAATGAAATTAATTAAATAAAAAAAAACAATTGACTTTAACCTTTTCTATTTAAATAGTAAAAAAATAATCATTTGGAGTCTGTAGAAGTTACAGTTTGGAAACATAAATTTAACATTCTCACACCCACCCCCGCAATCCCTATTGGAAATAGAATTTCGTAAAATCCTATTTGAGATGATTTCTGCATGACAAATAAAAGATTACTACCAAATTTAAAGTCTATAGAGGTTACAGTTTGGAAATAGACATTTCACATTTTAACACCCACTACCGCAATCTTTTTCGGCGGTGGGTTGTTGTAAAATCCGCTCTTAAATCATTTCTGCATCACATATAGACGACTCTAGCTAAATTTGGAGTCTGTAGGAGCTACGGCTTAAAAAATAAAAAATTTCACCCCCGCAACCCCCTGTGGGGTGAGCTATCGTAAAATTCGTTCATAGACTATTTCTACATCTCTTACAGAAGATTCCTACCAAATTTAGAATTTATAGGAGCTAGTTTAAAAACGGGAATTGTTCATTGTTAACGCCCCCGCAATCCCCTTTGGGGGATGAATTTCTTAAAATCCGTTTTTAGTTGACGTCTACATAACGAAAGTAATATTCCAACCGAGTTTCACATTTCTAAGTCCTATAGTTCCCGAGATTTCGTGATGAGTAACTATAGAAATTGGAATACTTCGATTATCATCGAAATTTTTAACGTTTTAGCAGACTTTTTTAAAATTTTCTTACATATAAACATTCTCCTGACAATTCTGAAGACAATAAAAAAAAATTAACCCAATCGGTCCAGCCGTTCTCAAGTGATACTCGATCATAGATACGGCATTTTATTTTTATCAAAAAATGAGAGTGGGTGTGCAGGGGTGCGTGGAAGTTTGTAAGTAGATTCTTAGCTGAATGTAAAAGAACATTATCCGTTTCGTAAACTCCGTTGCCATGGAAACAAAAGAATCAAGAGAAAACGCTTGCAATTAGCGGGATAAATGTTCATAAAAGTAAAACAGCAATAAAAAAATGAAGAAACGTTAGAATTCGAAAATAAATAGCCATAAACCATCTAGGAAAAATTTCGCATCGAATGGTGGTAGTTTCATGTCGATACGATCAGTGGTTTGGGCGTGATTGAGCCTCAAACGAAGACCATTTTCATTATATATATATAGATAAATAGGTAATTATTGATTACTATATATATAGTATACGTTTATATTTGAATGTGTATTCCGCGTATGGCTTTTTGTATAATGTAACTGTTTAGATATTGTATTACAAGTAGCTGTATAAGGAATACTGATAAGTAAACAAAATATAAATAAACAAAATATAAGACGTATTAAATGGACATTTTAATTTATTTTGACGTATTTGTATGAGTTGGTATAGAATTAATTATTTTATCAGGGCAACGGAGGGACTGACTGCTTTCGAGCGAGCTTCTAGGTAACCACTGTAAGGAAAAATAAAGTTTATAGTATATGAACTCTAAGGGAGTCCTCCTTATACTGTAAAATACTGAAACAATCTGAGATCAGACGGTGACCGTCGATCGATCTTCATCCCAATAACCAAACCTTACGAAGACAATCCATTATTGGCGACGGATAGAATGCAATCTCTTTGCTCTTTGCACTCATATTTGATAATCAATATAAACCAAATAAAGTACATAAAACCGTACAAATAATTAAATTAAAATATACATGTCTATGTTTAAAACATATCAAATAGCTTTTTAATTATTTTAAAAACTGGTGTAAGTTAAAATCTTAAGATAGGATATTGACACAGTTGACCTGTCATTTTCAGACAAACGTCTATCCACATTCACCGATCCGACCTACCATAGATTGCTTGTATCAATAGATGGCTATTACAATCCGTCGATTGGTTATTGGCACACTTCTATCAATATTTGTCTGTCTGAGATGATCAAGAAGGGATTGAGATAGGCTATTGGGTTTGGGCGTTCAAACGCTTGGTTTACTAAATTCGTTTCGTAATCGGGTTCTGTAAAAACGAAAAATAAAAACTTCTGCTGGATGGCATACGCTGGCATGTCTTTAAAACAAATATGGATGCCATTGATAATTTATTTCTAGCCCAATAAACAAGGAACTGTTATTAATAAATACATAGTCGAGTGAATACTAAAGTCTTATTATAGCATTTAGTGAGCTTACCCGTGTGTCTGTGAAATAGCTTCGACCCATTTAACTGAACTTGAGTTACTGTACACTCGCGAAGACAGGTGCTTTCCACTATATTATTTTTTAGCTAATTTATTCTATAATTCGATGTTTCTTACAGACATGACATCTGAAATCGAGTTTAAGTTTGTTTTATTTATATATTATATTTTCAAAATTTGTTTCACATTTTAAAGTAAAATGAAGAGCATACTCATCCCTCAACAGCCGGCAACACACCCAAAAATGGGTATCCTGGGCTGCGATTACTGGTTGTGATGGGCGTCCCGAAGGCTCGTTTATTTTAAGTGAGAGAATAAAAAAGAGTTTGTGTACTTATCTACACGCGTTAAAAGTTATACTTCTTTGGCGTATGGAAAAAATGCAGTAGTGATAAATATTAAAATTAAACAAAAATATTTATTTTTATTTAAATAAATAAATGATTAGTAAATACGATCACCGTCGTAAATGAAATTTATTTATTCACACTGTTTAATTGTACTTTTACGAAACACGTCTTCTAAATATAAAAATACTAGAATATACAACTTGAACATAGTTATCGATTTCCATCTAGACCTCACTTTACGATGTCGAATTTAGGTGTTGGTGTGTGCGCGCATCATAAAAATTCACTCTCATCATTTTTCTTCATCGCGCCAAAAGAAGTATAACTATAAAAACATGCACAGATTACTCTAAAATTGCTATCTTCAGGGATTTTAATGATTACGTATCCTACATTTATAATTTATAATCAAGTTTAAGTTATTATGATATCATAATTAATAATTATTAATAAAGATATTAAATAAGTTTAGATACGTAGTTTAATGAAGAGTATAAAAAAGTTAAGCGAATTATGTCAAATTCTATAATCTATTTTGATAGATTATAAACATTACACTAATTTATACAAAAACAAGACCGATTTTCCCACTTGACTGTACAATTTATATAAGTAAGTTACTTAGCCTGAGACAGATCGACGGGAGGCGACAGGCGGTAGTAACGAACACTTCTTGAGGGTGTCATTTTCATGCAAATTATCTACATACTTAAATCTTCCGCAAATTACAAGCAGCGCTTAATATTGTTTTCTTTTGAGTCTGATACCCGAAGTGTACTTAAACTTCAGCTTCTTAAAGCTTTATCTAAAACAGTATTATAAAAGAATCTTAAACATTTTAATAGCTGAGGGATCGTCGCTTAGAAAATGCCGTAGATTTTTAGAAGGGTCTTTACTTTTAAATAAATCAGTAAGGAATTTAATCGTAGAAATAGAATAATTACGCGCCATAAAATTCGGTCACTTATTACTCCAAATACGAGCACTTCACAATACATTATCACTTGTATTCACTATTCGCACTAATTCTCTTCGATGTTAATCTCTTGAAAGTAGAAAGAGAATCATCTTGAACAATGTTCGAGAACTTCTTAGTTAGGGGTGGTGCTCAGTTCTATCCTCATCGCTCAATTCTAGAACGTGCGTAACTTTTACTCTTTGCGCACATCGCACAGTCCTTACGATCGGTGTTTGACTTTGAGAAGGTTACGACATTACCTCTCTTTCGCTTATCATTCCGTCTTTGCCTCATACTTCAGTTCACTCTTGAATAAACCTTCTTAACCAGTCCTAAGAGCGCCTGCAACCAGGTTTCCTAAACCTGTACCATAACTTTTGCAAATTATATTTGTCTGGAATATGATAGTGGCTTTACTGTAACGGTCCGTAACTTGTGGAACAATCGAGAAATATTTCAGACAACCCTTCTTCCTAACAATATAAGAATGTTTGTACACGGCGTCCGGACCTATTATCGAGGATCATTTTTCACTTGTTTTTACTATAAAAAAATATATAGAATACGAAGCATTAAACGCAGTTATAAGAATTGTTTTTTTTATTACATAATATTTGAATAATCCTTTGAAGTATACGATTTCTCTAATTCTACAAGTCATTAGGAATTCATTGTTAGATTTTTTTGGCCTATTTTTAGTTTCTTTGCTTGCACAAATAAATGTGAGCACCACAGTATTATTTGCATATCTATATCCACACTGTTTACACACTGTATACGTGCTAATGATAATATAAATAAATAAAAATAAAAATCTGCGTTTACTGTACAACACGTTATGCGACAGAATTGCCATCTAAAGTTCTGTATGTATTTATGCACTAAACGAATACATCAATCAATAGCGTGTTGCTTCATGCTACGTTCGCCCTTTGTCACTCTTTCTCAATCAGTATTAATCGCTCTCTCCCTTTTCTTCGACAAAAACGCTGCACATCTTCATGACGTTTAATCCGTAAAAAAATTACCCTCATGCGCCTAAAGAAGATTTCAATCCAATAAGTTATTAAATGAAACGCTCGCGCATAAAAGGGTTTTTCTGCCCAGCCTTGATCTGCATCGAACATAGTATACATGTGTCATCTACTACCAATTTAATGTAGCTATGTCGTATCATAACTTAGTAATTAAACTAATTACACAAATGAACACGAGGGATCACGTGTCCGAAACGTGAAATAGTAAAATTAAGTGAAATACAAACCATGTTGCTACGAAACTTTGAACTCTCCGCATTGTCGATTAAACTTTGATAACCCCTTCAACAGCACATTTAACTTCATCCCAGTGGGTAAAAATCCCGCTTATATAATAAAAAACTACCAAAATTGTAAATTCCTGCGACCCCAATACAAATAATAATTAAGCGTCATTTATTCCTTGATAAATTTACAATATATTCATACACAAACTAAATATATACCTTATTTTTTAGGACATCCTATTCAGTATAGGCTAATTGGAGGTGGCTCCATCTCTCTCTGTTTTGAGCATTTTTCTCTCAATCCTCTCCACCACTTTCGTAAGCTAGTCAGCCCACCGGGCAAGTGGGCGACCTAGCTTTCTTATTCCTGGTGGCCTTTTTGCTTTTTATCCATCTGCCGTTGTTCATTCGAGCGGTATTACCCCTCCATTTCTTCATAAAAAAATTATTACACATGTCCGAAACGTGAAAACACTGAAAATGATGCCAGCTGCTTAACTAAACTTTTTAAATTTATTTTATTTTTAATTATTATTACACAAAAAAGGATAATTAGTTAAAAGAGAAAGTACACTAGCCCCCCCATACTAGGAGTGAGCACTTCCATTTGACGACAAAACGATTTGACACACTTGAATTACACTACAATTGCACAAAAAGTTAAACCTCAGCTTTATGACAGGATTAGAAAATGCTGCTTACAAGTGAATGTATAGTTTGAAGCAATACTATCCCTTTTTTTAGTGTGTTAAGTGGTTAAAGAGAAAAATAAGAGAAAAGTTTTTGGGATAGTTTATATGTAGGTTTATGTAGATTATGTGTGGCGTGGTCTGTGTTTGTTTTTAAAAAGTCGGCATATTGCCATTACGTATTTGAAGTTAGAAGTTTTGTTTCAATGTAAAATTTTGAGGTTGGGTAGCGAAAAGGTTTCATATAGGATACGAATTTTTAAAAACAAAATCCACAGAATCGCGATATTTTAAAGCTGGAAGAAACCCTTTGTCTCATATTTTGGCGAAAAAGGAATAATAAATAAAGACCAGAGAGTAAGTGAACAAGAAATAAGTGTATATATGCTCTGCCTGTAGCCGTGCAGGCATCGTAGACTGGAAATTCTTCGAATGAAGAAGCACCAATAAACCTTTGTTGTTTTACCCAGTGCAAATATCATATCAAAACTATTTTAATTTATGTTTTATTACTTGACAGCTTTGTAGTAACACTGACGATTTTCATCCTCTTTTTTTGTTTTTTCAAGTTTTCTGATATTCTCCGTTAAAACTACGAATTGTTTGTTTATTTAATCAAAGTTGGAGGAAAAGCATTTGTACCTTTGAAATGCGAAATACAGTGAGATCTGGTTAGACTTTTCTTAGTAGGATTTTTCGAACTGGCTAAACGAGATTTGATTCCTGAATTTCTATAATTCTGACTCAGTTCAGAATTCTAGAAATTCAAGTTTAACGATATAAGAGAGACAGGAGATTGGGACTGATTTGAACGCGTTAACAAACAATTCAATTTCTTTGCACGTGCTTTGTTTGTCAGATAAATCTCAGGTTTATTTCTACAATCAAGGTAATAAAAGTGTAAGTTTACAGTAAATATACAAGCGACCAGAAAATAAAAGTTATAAGTAAAAAAAAAATGTATTACCTTAAACTAAATATATTATTAAGCATAACTCTAATTAAGAACATGATAAACAAAATTACGATAAGTTGAAACGCAGTTGTAATATATATATATATTTTATATATAAATATTTTCATTGTATTTAGAAGTATTGTAGAAGTTGTAAGAGCGAGATAGCATATTCACTGGCCGAATAAAAGTAGCAGATAAGCGATACATTGGTACGTTTATAACACATTTAGTTCAAGTAAATCTAGGATTACAAAGAGATGAAAATTTTGTAAGAAGGTTAGTAAGTCACGTCGGAGTTTTAAATCTAGTCTAATCTTAGCACTAGACCAGATATATATTAACTAGGTAAATATTTTTTAATATGTAAATGAATATTTTCCCCTCTGATGATAAGTACACTGTAATACCACAGTGTTGTTCTAAGTTTTAACGCAAAAACTAAATGCTTGTTAGCTAGGTGTTGTGAAATAACTGAGTTACCTATTTTGTGATACAGTAATCCGGCCCCTGTTTATTCCGGCACCTCACTAAGACACGGTCTATTTTTTTTTTTAATTTGAGATACTTAATGAAGTGCAGCAGTGAGTAGTTGGCCTAGTGGCTTCAGCGTGTGACTCTCTTAAATGAGGTCGTAGGTGCGATCCCGGGCTGTGCACCAATGGACTTTTGGACACCTAACGGTGAAGGAAAACATCGTGAGGAAACCGACATGTCTTAGACCCAAAAACTCGACAACGTGTGTCAGGCACTGGAGGCTGATAACGATGATTTCATTCACCATTCGAGAGAATATTAAATGCGCACATACATAGACAGTCCATCTCAAAACATAAATAAAAACAAAAGACGAAACGATGGCCCGATTCGCTTATTATGGTCAAACAGAAACATTATGCTTATCTATGCTTGGACTAGATGCTAGTTTACAATAGGTATAAATGTACTTAATTTAAGCGTTGAAAAAGTTTTTCTAGAATATTGAACAAGCTATATAAGCGTGCCATAGTCAAAGAGATCATTTTATAGCAGCATTTTTTTTGTACGTAATGATGAGGAAACCAGATTATCTCAGACTACAACTGATGACATGTGTAAGACTGACTTGTCTATGAATTAAAAAATGATTAAAGAAACGAATGCAATCTGATGTCAAGACCCACTTACGTTCGAACCCAATAATTAATCCACAATCTCAGATTGAAAAAAATCTGTGATCAGACCGTGACAGTCGATCGATAGGAAACCCTAATAAGGGAAAAAGCTAAAAAATATGATATGATAATAAAGTGCAAGAAGTGTATAACCAAATCTTTTAAGAAAATAATACAAACTAAAAACTTATCCTACGGATTCATGAATGGAACAAAAGAAAAGGAAATACAAGAATCACACAAGTCACGATTGATGAGGTTAAGAAATGTTATGCAGAAGAGTTTTAAAAGATGATAGGGTAGCCGTATGAAGTTGGCAGCCTATTCCACAACTTAATGGCGGAGATCATAAATGACTGTCCTAAGAAGAAGCATCTGTTGGACGTAACTTGTAAAAGTTATTTTACAAGTTACGCTCCTACGTACGTATTTACGGAGTTTAGTGAAAAACGAATTGAAGAAGATGAGCGTCACGTCTAGGTCGGATAGATCCACCCGAGATACCTAGAATATATACCTGGAATTTAGATATATTTGTTAAATGATTAGATGTTTTTTAAAAATATAATTTTGGTCTTATAAAAGAAGTCGATAGCAGCTCTTTGTTCACATTTACGAACATCTCCGAAGGCACGTACGTACTGACTGTCTCCAATTTAGAAACTTTGCATATTATATCTCGTAAGCGTTTTACTGAATGTACTGAGGACACTCAATTAATATATACCGAGATCGTACATCATATGAAAGCTTTTAGTTTTGTAAGTGCAGAAGTTCCAAAGTTTAGGACGTTTTTTTTCTAAAACAAACATTTGGAAAACGTTACATGTATTACATATTTTACCGAAATATTAAACGGCAAACGCTTTTGAGAGTTTTATCGGTGTTACGCCCAAACTCAATAAAATATCTAAATCCATTTTTTGTCATCTGAGATAGACATCTAAATCCTAATATTATAAAATTGTGCCAATAACCAATCGACGGATTGTAACAGCCATCTGTCAGTATAAGCTATCCATGGTAGGTAGGATCTGTGTATGTGCTTAGACCTTTCTATGAAAATGACAGTACAACTGTGCCAATATCGTATCTTAAGATTTTTATACACCAGTTTTTAAAATAATTAAAAAGCTATTTGATACGTTTTACACATAGACATGTTTATATAAATATTATTTGTACGGTTTTATTTACTTTATTTGGTTTATATTGATTATCAAATATGAGTGTAAGGAGCGAAGAGATTGCATTCTATCCGTCGCCAAAAATGGATTGTCTTCGTAGGGTTTTGTTATTGGGATACAGATAGGAGATCGATCGACTGTCACCGTCTGATCTCAGATTGTTTTCAATCAGAAGACTCAGACCGTGACAGTTTGTTGTGGATTTATTATTGGGTTCGGGCGTTAGACGATACGACTGACTGTTTCAGATACATCGGTACCTCAATTCGAATCTTACTTAGCGTTGCGTAGATGTATGGGGTCTCTTTGCATCTTCTACCGCATTTACTATGGAGAGTGTACGGGGTAGTTCTGATCAACCTGCAGTTGAGTCATCATTGGACGCCGAGTCATACGAAATTTCCCCGTGTCACCTCGACACACTATGTTCTACAACTAAACGTTTTTAGGCAGTTTTTGCTTCATTGTACCAATAATAAGTTTCTTTAAAAATTGTATATTTTCTACCGTCAACGCACGTGCGAGTCTACATGGAGTTTGTGAGTCTCCTAGCCTGTTCTACAAAAAGGTGTATATGTATGTTTGCAGCAAGCAGCTTTAGCTTACAGCTTGCAGCTGTCAGGCTACGGTACATTTCGGTTAAACCCAGTAAATTCAGGTATTATTCAATACTCATGTTTGATACTTAAGATTCTGTTAGACATGTTAGAAGCCCAACATCGGTGCTAAAGGAATAACTAATTTATATATTCTCGTTTCGGCTCAGTGATTGAAATAGCGAATATTCCGCAGGTTTGATAGAACCTGTGGTATAATCTGTAACAAACGTCGCACGTACGACCAAGGCCAACGAGCATACTTATACATACTTATAAATTTATAAGTATGCTCGTTGGCCTGCTCCACAAAATTCTACTTCCAACAATAATACTAATTATTGACCAGTTGAAAGGGGTACTACAAGTCGTATAATTTTTTTTATAGTATCACTTTATATTACCTCGATCCGAGTGAGTATTAGATTTTTCTGGAACCTCATTGACGCCTTTCGTTGATACGCATTTTAACAGATCAATGATTCAGGCTTCAATACATTCAAGACGAACAACATTGCTGTTGTTGTAAAGATTAGTAACGGTAAGCTGCTGTAATAGCTACGATATTTTACTGTAGTACTAGTGTACTACAGTAAAATATATATCGTATCGTAGTGTAGTAGTAGTAGTGTAGGTACTGTTGTAAAATATCGTAACTGTTACGTTACCTATTTTAAACGTACCTATACGATTTTTGTTAACTACAAAAGCTGTACATAAAATACAAACATTTATGGATTAGATTATTCTAAGCTCAATCAAAACGATACCTGGATGAAATAAAAAATAATTATATTTTAATTTGACATAACAGTGACTACTTAAACGATGAATTCAGTGTAAACGTTCTGTGTCTGACACAAGTCCTCGTTGAAGGCAATCAGAATCTACCATAATACGTGTTTGAAATATAGGAGATATAGTTAGCGCTAAGTCTCATCTTTGTTCATTACTATAATTACTACGTGAGAATTGCGCCAGGACAGGGCGTCCTTTAGAAATGATAATTTGTAAACATAGAATATATTCAGTGAAGCTGTTATATTCTTGTCCGGTCCCTTTCTTAAGTTCGATCACATAACATTTATTTTATATACTTGTGGGTAGTGTGAGTTAAATGCAATAGACCGAGACGAAAATTAATATATATCTTACAAGTTTTATGCCCCGAAACAACACTTGCACCTGAACAATACACACAATCGGATTACAGATGTCGGCGAAGGCTATTTTCCTGCAGCGATTTAAGGCTGTGTTCTAGAAACATCGTGCATACAGCTTCATAGTTTTAAACGGACAAGATAAAACTGATTCTCTAAGCCTTAAAAAAAATCAGTGGCGCTACAAAACAGATTTCTGAATCTGTTTTATGATCATTTTGAAATCTAATAGGCAAGTAGCTGATCAGCCTCCAGTGGCACACGTCGTCGACTTTTTGGGTCTAAGACTAGTCGGTTTCCTCACGATGTTTTCCTTCACCGTTCGAGCAAATGTTAAATGCGCACAGAGAAATAAACTATTGGTGCACAGCCGGGGATCGAACCTACGACCTCAGGTATGAGAGTCGCACACTGAAGCCACTAGGCCAACACTGCTCACTATAAGCCTTAAGGCTTAAATTATTTGTATGTTAGCAGCACTGTACATTAGCTTAATAAAACATTTTGGAACTTAATTTTGTTCAAATATAATATATTTTATCGTCTGAGTCGTTAATACATACATGTAACGTCTGTGCCGAAAGAGAACCGGCGTGGCAGATATGCAAAGTAAGTCTTATTTGTTATACTACATTTTTATTAAAATAAGATAATATACTTTTATTTTTCTATTTCAAGCATCAAGAAACATGTCGAACTATAATGACGTAAGTGACGTAAGCCAAATTCTATATTATAATAATAGTATAGCTATAGTCGAAGATTTTATCGAACGGTTTTTGACGTCGTTATTTAGTCAAATTAAATAAAAACGTTTTCCCGCCAAAACAGTTGATGTAGACATCATTAAAGCTGGCATCGATGTTGTTGACAAGGAAAATGTCAAAGGCAAAAGATTGTTTATTTTTTATTCGATGTAAACCTTAATTCACATTCATGCAAATATCGATCACACATTGTAGATATCATGCTCATAAATCAAATCAATAATATCTTTATTCATATAGGTAAACATGTACACTTATGAACGTCAAGAAAAACAAATTAAATTAATTGTAAATTTACATTTACAACCAGTTCGCAAGTCAAGGGCGTAGAGCGGGTAAGAAGAACTGGCAAGAAACTTTCCGCCACTCTTTTCAATCGCCATAAGTTCATTAGAACCTCAGACAGATTAAAAATAATAACAAACAAGGTTTTATTTTAACGTCTTAATTAAAAGGTTACTTTTATTCACTTCCCTAGACCTATTCGTTATTATTCGTTATCAAACTTGTGTCGTAACTATACCTCCATCATATAGACATTATGTTCCATAGATAACGATCAAGGGACGAAATATTATGAAAATACTTCCCTAACATACATGATAACATTATTTGCTACATCGTAAATATAATCCGGGTATAACATTGTAATAAGTAGAGCATTTGTCACGGCTGGTTGTGATAAACATAGGGGAAGGGATTACAAAAATAAGTGTTCAAGAAAATATTTGCCATTTTCTTTTGTATTTTTTTATCCTAAAATAGGTTTGATATATATCTTTACTTGTCTCTTAATCTGTGGTTACCACCAGCGTCAAAGGTATGATAGTTTTCATAAGCAATTAAGACAAACCTTACCTCTTTGATTGTATAAGTATAACATTAAATAATCAAAGAAGGAAAAAAAGGCAACGCCACAGTTTGGTGTAGTCAAAACAGGTTCTTACATCTTAAAAGCATAAGCCAAACCCTACAATATATCACCGGTAAATGGTCCTCATATATTTGAGTATAATAAATATCGCATGAAAAAAGATATAGCAGTCAACAAGGTGAGCAATGAGGCAATAAAACAAACAAAAAATATAAGCAGTCTATTTAAGTGAGGGATTGTTCGCAAGGGCTTAAGAATGCTTTTGACATGGAACTTAGAAATTTAGATATGACTTTGCTTAGCCAATTCACCTTAACTAGACTGTGTCGTTTGAAAAATGACAGTTGACATTACTTATAAGCTATCATAAATTCAATGTATTCTAAAAATCGATGAATAAATTTCTATTTACGAAGTAAATTGTCAAGATGACATGACGGATCACGTGACAGAAATATCTACTAGATTAGGGCAGTCTTTGCTACTTGAGCCGTTCTGTTACTAGTTTCTTATTACTACTGTTACTAAAGAACCCATTATAAATGTACACATTATAAATATGTGTCGTGACTGTTCAACATCGAATAATGCTTTGTTCTTTCTTCGCCGACAAAAGTTTTGAGATTTATTTTGCTAGCAATTTCTATTTTCAATCGGGATGTAATTCAAAATCAAAAATCATCAAAAGTCGGTTATTTTAACACAGGTTATATTATATTTGCAAGTAGACGAGTATTTCCAATTTGTACTGGACTTTGACTGGAGGTACATTAGTATGAAATTGAGAAATCGTTATATATAAGTTATATATAAGATTGTATGTTTTATAGGTTTAATTTATTCCGTGAATATTGATTGCACTTTGATGTTAGTAGCTAGAATAGATAAATAAAAATGGAACAGTAATGTAGATGCCTGCAATCATTACGGCTCATAGATTTTGCACACATATTCGTATTAAAACACTGGATTTAGTAAAAAAATACGAGTAATTCCTTTCATACCATTTACTATCTTCTAGATTCTATTACATTAACTTTTCTATTATTTTTGGTTTTCATACAATTTCGTTTATCTTTAAATATTTTTTTCTATTTCTTTTCATATTCTATTTTAGTGTACTTTATTTATTTTATTACTATTACCTTTTTGTTAGCAAGATTTTTTAAATTTACTTATTTAATATATTATATTATTCAGCAAGGTTTTTTGGTTTCTAAATCTTCTTAACTGAATGTAAGGTGATCTGCGGGTTGACTGATGGCTAGCATTCAGCGGTGAACCAAACGATACCTCGTTTGTTAGTGACACCGAATCTGCCACAAACCGCTGTAATGACGGTTATATACAACTTTTACATGTGGTTTTGCTTGATTGGCTTATAATAGAGGGAGAATGGAACTTGGCTAATTGGCTACATTATGGTTTTTATTTATTTTATAGATATTTTCGAATAAATATCTATTTCAGCTTGATCAGATGGAGATAAGAAATGAGTTCGTAACGTGCTTATTTTTTTAAGGTAATTTAGGTAATCATTTACAAAACATTTTGAAATAATATCGTCTTATAATTAATTATAGACTGATAGTGGTTGTTTCAATATTCTTAAATAAGCACTGGATAATCGTTTATCGTTAGTATCGTTGGAATTTTTTTTAAATAAATCTTTAATCTTATATTAATTACTTATTAAAAAAAATAGAAACCATGATAGCTGAAAAATTATCTATTTTCGCAAAATGGGCATTAAAATTCAGAGGAATACGTCAAATTACAGATAACCCTGTATATATATATTTACTATTTGTTAAGTGGGTTACCACCAAATAAGAAACCAGGGGCATAGTAAAAACTTATAAAACTTATATAAACGAGAACATTTACGCGAGCGTAAATCTAGCTTTTATAACTCCATAAAATTAATTTAGCAAATCGCAAATCTTTTATTACTAACTGTGTGCCTAATTGATTCCAGCCTACGCCACAGAGGAATGTAAAGAGGAATGTAAGAATGACAGACTGATGAAACTTAGTAAGATAATATTCATTTTAATTTCGTGGTTTGAGAATATTAACCACAACACTAAAATACAGCACTGAACATTTTTACAGTAGAAAAGAAACAACATATTTGTCTGTTATAAAATAAATAAATGATTTTTACTAAAATTTTATTTTCTCTTTCAAGTACCAAAAAAATAGATTATTTCCGCTCTACCATAATGCGAGGTTTAACCAAAGTTATATAAGTATATTTCTATTTATATAAGCGATAAATAATTACATTGATTTTAAGGATTTTTTATATGCCGAGTAAGGGAATCTATACCATTCAAGTATGTCTGATCCACAGAATAGATTTTACTCCTCTAAGTAGTCTATGGCTGTGATAAATCTCAGAAGCTAGTCAGGCAAGCGCAAAACGTAATTAAGTCTGTGCCATTTATCTCAGTTTTTGTGATATCTTCATTTCGTTAAACCTTTAGTCCTGCTATTACTTCACAATTTGTAGCAAATTTAAAACTGGCAATTTATGTTTTTTTACGAAAAGATAAAAAAACAAATTAACTATTGTCACAGATTAATAAACATTTTTTATAGTGAATTGTTATTGACCAACAACATCAAATCGGTGCGATAACGGCTGTTATACTGACAGACGATGAAAGTTTTTAAATTCATTATCATTTTTCTTGGATTTTAATATATTTACTTGGATTAAAGAAATTACATACTAAATACGCTCCTAGTAATGAATCACATGATACAAAGTTTATTTCTCAAGCAAATTAATGTCAATTCATGCTGATACGGTATTTAAAAAATAAAGCATTGCTGTAAACAAATAAAAAAACATGTCGAGAGATAAAAAATATAGACTTACTAAACAAGACTTGAAAATACATTTTCCAGAACAGGTCCTTTCCAGAAGAAAGTACCCGATATATACATATATCAAAAGCGTCGTTTATGCATGATTATGTCAACTTCTTCCGACAGGTGACGAGGATATGATGAAATCAATACTTTTGTAATAACAAAATTCCAATTCGCACGTACTTACCTCAACACTCTAACATCACTGTCTGACAGCAGAGATTGTATATTTTACTAGCGGCTCGCCCCACCTTCGCACGGATGGTCATTTTTTTTTGTAAATATTGATATCTTCTTTATATTTGGGTAATTTTTTTTGTCTATGATCAATAGTTTTTGCAGCACCTGCGATGAAAGATATTTAATATGCATTTTTATGCGTAACATTATTGTAGTTTTAGTAGGGTTGCCTTTATTTTCTTCAGTTAAAATAGTCTATATTAATCAGTGATAATGTAGCATCCAAATGGTGAAAGAATTTTTAATGTCGGTCCAGTAGTTTCTGAGCCAATTCGTTACAAACATACAAATTATTTATACAAACATTTCCTCTTTATAATAACACGTATACAATAGACGTATAGATATGGATTTTATATTGTTTACTACAACCAGCGAACCTATTACTTTTGCTCCCCTATTTAATATACATCACCTTTAATAAAAATGATCGTTGAATTTAAGAAACTTTATGTTTTTTTAATTCAACGATATTATCTATCTTATTTTTTCTTTAAAGGAAGAAATTACTGGGAATGTACAAATGTTAAACTGGTGCCCAAGGTACAATAAACGCAAAATAGGAAGACAATTTAGAATTTGGATTGACCATATTTAGGTAACCATGAAAAAAAAAACAGCAGGTACATTACAGAGAGTGGGACAGTGCCGACAGGTATGTCAGGATTTGGAGAAGGGCTATGCCAAAAAAGGGATAAATCTAAAAAAAATGAGATGATAGTAATATAACGTTTAGTGTAAAAGTATCTGAAATAAACGGATTTTATTATTATTTAGTGATAAACTTTTTAGTTTTACGTATTCGTGGTATATAGAACGTACCTGTCATACGTTATACTGACTGCTTTCAACAGACGCAATAACTAATGATAAATAGATCTTAATGTCTGCTATACATCACCTAGTCAACCAAGACAGTATTTGATCGCTACTCCCAAGAGATACTAAATCTATGCTTCCGATTCTAACACATGTGAAATGTTCTGTTGCCACCTTGATGGCTGAAAGTCTTCCACGGAACGCATCTGAAGATTTTTGCGAACTAGCGAACTGTGGAATCGACTGTCGGTGAGGGTCTTCCGTCCAAATGTTAAAAAAAGAGTATTTTCCTTCTTCAAAAGCCGGTTGCACACCTAAAATGAGAGTCCATGGGCTGCTATGGCTGCCCTTTTTGAGCGTCCCGTTCCTCCCGGTCCATATCCAATAAAAAAGAAAAAGCTCTCTCGTTCAACGCTTAGTTGAACGAAACAGTGTTTAAATCCTAAAGCGCCTTTTTTTTATAGAACAGGGGGCAAACGGGCAGGAGGCTCATCTGATGTTAAGTGATACCGCCGCCCATGGACACTCTCGATGCTAGATCTGCTCTATCCACTACATTAAAGTTTCCCGTGCCTTGAAGTGACCGACATTTTCTCTTTTAAACTAAAGATTTCTATTTAATTTAAACGTCTTTATTATAAGTACATGAGAAATCTAAAGTAGCCGGAAAAAGTGCGTATAACATTTAACCTATTTTCATTGAATAGAACTAGCGAGAAAAAAGTTAACAAATGCGATTACAGCATTAATAAATTAGCATCTCGTGTAGTACTGGCCGCGGTCCAAATAACATTTAAGTATTTTGGTGCCTCACTGAACATTGGGGCCCTAACATAAAAAACGTGTATTTTATTGTTAATGTAGTGCCGGTAATCTAAATATATAAGCATAAAGAATAAAAAAGTCAGTGGCGCTACAATCTTTTTACGTCCGGGCCTCAGATTTCTGAATCTGTTTCATGATCATTTGTCAATCTAATAGGCTAGTGGGTGATCAGTCTTCTGTGTAAATGGCATCCTTTTTCGTTCCAGCGAATGTTAAATGCGCCAAAGACAGAAAACCCATTGGTTCACAGGCGGGGAACCAATCTACATCCTCAGGGATGAGAGTTGATCGCTCACTAGGCCATCTCTGCTACTCTACTGTAGCCTATAAAAAAAGTAAATCGGGAAGCTCAATTAGTTTGTCGACAGTTATATAATGTGGATTACTATCAACCACCATCATTTACGTGGTGGGTTACATTTGAGGAAGCTGGAAGGTGCTGCTCTCTTTTCAACCTAAAGGGATCCTCGAACACTCTAATCACTGACTGGTCCGAGGGACTGAGAATTTCTATATCTTAGGCGGTGTTTCAAGGAATTATGTCATCGCGTGTATTGCATTGTAACCTTGGCGGTCTTTACCACGTTTAGTTCTGAAGCACAAAATTATTATTATATGAAGCCGTTTATTATTGTTACAGACTAACCCGAAAAGAGCAGATATTTTCGCTTTATGACTGTAGTTAAAATAGGTTAACGGATTTATAGTACGTTAAGTAATGTATCAAAAGTTTCATAGTGCCTATAATAGTGATATTTTTTATTACGTAATTTGGTTTTCCTAGTTATTTTTTAAATGAAGGCCAGCGGCGAATCGCAAAAAAAACAAAATGTATTTAAATGATTTAAATAAATTTCACAATAATAGATAGCTTAATTAACAATTAAGCCGGCCCGATATTAGATACGTGATTAATAAGATTAATTATCTATATTGTACTTAATTCTATTTGAAGTTGACCGGTCCGATGCTAGGTATCCGATCAAAAGCCTCTTATTTTAAACTTATTCCTAATTGAGAATGACCCGATGTGAGGTGTCCGATCAAAGCTGTTGGTATAATTTATCCATCTCCTTTTATTATGGAGTTGCTTTAGAGGGGTAACGGTATTAGTTATGCGGGGCAAAGGGAGTGCAATGGATATGTAACACGTGTGTGTTTTTATTGGTTATGCATTGTTGGCGATCTAAGGTCACCTGTTAAATATTAAGGCATCGTAAGTTTACATGTTCAGGGCCCGAATTGTCCTCTCTTGGTGCGATTACGTCCCTGCGTACACCAAGTATCTTAGCTGCTTTAATTAAAGTGCACGGAACGTGGGATTGTAATGTACGACTTTAGATTTAATTATTTGCATTTCAAATTGGCCCATTCCTAATTATTGTTATAATTGCCGGCCAGAAGTTATGTTAGCACATGTCCAATAAACACTGTTAATTTAGGTATATGTAGGATTAGAACCCAGAACCTGCCTTTTCCGCTATAATAAGATGATGCCATTAATAATTGCTAAAGATCTTCATGTTACAAATACGGTTGACGTTGTAATATAAGATATTAAGGATATGGAATATGGCCTAGTGCACCAGTAGACTTCTATGTGCGCATTTAACAATTACTTAAACGGTGAAGGAAAAAAAATCGTAAGGAAAACGCCTGGGCTTAGACCCAAAAAGTCGATGGCGTGTGTCAGGCACAAGAGGCTACCTACTTGTCTGTTAGATTGACAAATGATCATACAACAGATACAGATATCTAAGGTGACGTGAACCTTAAAAGTTTGTAGTGCAATTGATTGATTTATTTATTAAGGTTAAGATTAAGAAATGGTTGCGTTGAGTCTGACTTCCTTACGTCAAAAATATGTTGGCTGTAGCCAAACGGGGCGTTTCCCATAGATAAGAACTTAAATTTCTTAATAAAAAAAAATCAGAATTTTTCGAGTGGGCTAAACTGATATTTCAAATTAATTCTAAGCAACGTCGTGGTCAAATGATTGATGATCTTTAATGGCATGAATATTCGGTTTGTTGATAATTTGTAATAAAAACCCAAAGTTTCGCTCTGAAGTGTCATTAAACGGTAAACTTTCTTTTTGTTGAGTTTAACAAAGTCGAAAGTTTTCAAAGAATGCTAAATTGGGGCGTAGCTCTAGTTAAAACAGTACAGAGTGTTTAAATCGATAATTACAGTACTACGGGTGTTTTTACAAAAAAGCCGATATTTACAAATATTTTCTATTCTATAATTGTTTTCTCTGTGTTAATGCCATTGTAATAAAAATGGTCTCAAATAGCTTCTTATTGTCCTAATGCCAAAATCCAGATTCATTTGTGTGGGCAAGAAAAGGTAAAATGGACCTAAATCAAAACGGTTTGCCACGATTTGACTAGACATAGAATTCGCATGTACTCCTCCCTCAAAGGCCGGTAACGCACCCTCTAAAAAGTGGTGTCTATGGGCTGCGATGAGTTCTCTTTTTGGGCGATCCGAAGGCTCGTTTGACCCCCTATTAAAAAAAAAAAGACATTCCGTACAGATTATTCGTAAACGGTTGAAAACGCTCTTCTGGCTTTGTGAGTGTCCATAGGCCTTGCCATTGCCCATTTGCCAACTGTAAATAAAAGATTGCTGAACATTGATCAACCTCTGAAATGGTAGACGCGCTTGTCCCAAATTTAGGGCATCTCTAGGGTTATTACCCTATAAGGTTCTTAAGCCTGAAAACTGAGAACCCATATTTCACTCCCTCATTTATTTAGTAATTAGTTTTTAATTTAAACTTCAAGGCTTTTTTTGAGCCAGGCAGAGACCAAGGATTTCGACGTACTACGATCCTGACATAGCACTCTCGCTTCATCCAATTTACGACGAGCATAGATTATGCATGCTCGTCGGTCATGGATACTTTTGACTGGTCTCTTCTATTTGATCTGGGTCCAGGTGTGTACGACAAGGCGTACGACCAACCCGACTTCACCATCCACGGTCGCCTTGTATATCCTATTTATTATCTACTTCTCTTTAATCTTCCGTCACTTATTACATATAAAAACAAATACACATTTCTCAGTCCATTGCACCAACAGCTTAAAAGGCTGGCTTGTCACTGGCATTATCACAATCACTCTGTGAAGGGTTTTGTACTGTCTTCCAATCTAAAGGGACACCACTTTGTCACTACTAGTTTTACCACTAACTGGCTGGCTCGATGGGCCCCAGTGGCTAAGGGCAAGAAGTTGTATATATGCCGGAACAACTGCCGGCAATTTTAGGGTATGAGGAAGGTGTGGCTCCAACATGAGCCGCGTCATGTCATCTTTCGTTTACCAAACTTAAATTTTATACCTTTATTAACTTCAAACAGCTTGATAAGTTGAATGTTTTGAGTGTGGGCTGGGCTGATCGGTTTAAGAGAAAGCATTGTTGGTTGCCTTTGGGTTAAGTTTACATGTTTACATTTTAGATGGAAGATTTTGTAAAATAATCCGTAGATTTAGTATGTTGATTAAAGTAGATGTATGATGGCGGAAACTTAATAAATGAATAAATATTATTTATTAGTAAGTTAGTTTATTAGTAATCAATAACAATCAAATTAACAGTATTTACAATTTTCTGAATGATAATTAGAAATGAATAAATAGAATATTTAAAACACACACACATTTAAAAGGTTTGCTGTATTGCGATACTTATTCGTTCACTAAAAGCACTGGTACTATCTACCAGGAGCCAACTTAAGTCTTTAATAAGTGCCTGTGCACATAAACCCCACGGCCCAAGAGTCTCCGCTCCCAGCAAAGTTGGGCGAAAGATCTTATATTTGAGCTGTTTAGTTAATTTTTTAAGAAGTGTGCATGTATGTGCCGTAATGATGTCTTAATTCACATCTGGCTACTCGGGTAATTGGCGGTTGTCCGGGTTACTCCTAAATAGATAGCTTGTTGGCTGCGATTCAAACGGCACCCTTTATCATCCGGATTGCGAATTCATAACACCCTATGTGTCGTGGTTATTAAATAGTCCCGTCTGTTGGTGGTATTTATATCTTTGTAAGGAGAATCGATCTTATTTACGAGTCAATGACATGTCTGCTCTTAATCAAATGTATGGTTTGGTTTCTTCTTCATATCATATCTAATTTCTATGAACTTTATAAATCACTATTTTTTCAAGAAAAAAAAATAACCCTGAAGACTTGTTTTAACGATAGATAACGAACCTTTAGAGATAACGAGACGCCACACACATTCTTGCCTATAGCAATATGCGTGTGGCGTCTCGTTATCAATACCATTTGGGTCAAGATTCTGAGACTTTAATAAAAAATACAGTTGTGGTTTAAAGAAAGGCAAACAAATTGGCAAGGAATCATTGTTTAACTCATTGGTACTTCCTCAATACGCAACAATCATTGTTTTTTCTCAAGAACTCAGAGTTTTATCAAAGTCATAAAAATGCTGTGCAGGAATCTAGAAGAAATTAAAAAATACACTTTATTGCGAGCAGACACGTCAAAAAATTAAATTTAATATATATATATATATATTATGTTTGAATATGCATAACATAATATATTTATTATGTAAAGTATGTGCATAACAAAAATCTAAGCTATTTAGCTATTAAAAAGGCATAGTTTTCCTGGCACAGATTTTTAAAACAGTTGCAACAATTCAATTAATAGCTAATGTCTGATAAGCTTTTATCTGCCAGAATGTATTTCCTCTTGTTTTATAAGGTTTTATGTGATTGGTTTTACATATATGTAACGGAAAATCCGTATTTCCTACAAGAAATATAATGATATTAATTATCATTTCATTTAAATTTTAAGTTATAAAATTGCATACATCATTTACTATATATATTTCTAACTAACGATTATTTGCCTGTAACTGGATCTTTCACTTCTTTCAGCATGACAATAACCCCAAACACACGGCCAATTGCGACAAATGTTCCTTAGGATTCAGCGTAAATATCCGTTTTAGCCTGGCCAGCAAATAGTCCGGTTTAAATACGTACTATTTGCTGGCCTAGGCCTAATAGCTATTTCGTAAATAACAATACTAATACTTAGAAAAATATTGTTTTTAATACTGTTTTGCTGTTGTTTCTAATAAGTTGAACAGTTGAGAAGTTGTTATTCATTGTTTATTTTAAAAATAAAAACGATTGCGACGAAGTATCTTACATAATGCCAAGGACCGTTTGCAGTGTTTCTAATTATACAACCATTGTATATTGACATTATATATTTAAAGATTGTATGCTTATTTTATTCACAAGTAGGTATATCCTGATACATTTACTAAGCTTTACTGTTTTTTTTATTCAGTTTCGAAGGCTTAGCCACAGGCGCGGAACAGAATTATGGACGTCCTTTTTTATCAAAGTACTTTTGCTATGATATTTTAGTTAGGTTAAAAGTTCGTAGAAAAAATAAAAGCATAGAAAGGAAAGAAAGGGTTACGTGTAGAACGTTGAAAAATTTAAGAATTTAATTTGGTTATAAATGTTTTACAAATCAGGTTTAATGTAGCTCCAATTTTATGTCATGTTGTTTGTTCTAGTAGGACCTGATATTTTACTTACAAAATACATTTGTCGCTGTTATTTTATCACGGAATACCATAATTATGAAATACAGTCGATACCAAAGATAAGTTAATTAGTAATTTTTGAACAATTATGTCATTATGTTTATCATGTTTATGTTTATGATGTATGAACCAAATGTAACCTAATTAATAAAGCTTTAATTATGTCATTCAAATAAATAATATTACAATACTCATTTCTATAGATAATGATGAGTAATTTCAACGAATACTAACACGTCCCTGTGGCGCAGAGGATAGCGCGTTGGACTTCTAATCCAAAGGTCGTGGGTTCGATCCCCACCAGGGATGCACGTTCCTTTTTTATTTTATCCTATTTTAAAATGTAGATTTTTTCGGTTTATGTATGTTTTCAAATAATTATTTCTTATTTTTTTAAGAAGCAACGTGGTCTGTATATATTTTTTTCTATTAATTTGTGTTTGTCGACAATTCAGTTGTATTTTAACTGTTCATGTCTCTGGACTCCTCTGGAAAGAAAAAATTGAAACAACAACAGCTAAAGTAACAGCAGTTTTTACGTTTTTTCTTAGAAAAAAAATGCAGTTACCTTGGACAAATGTCACGTACAATTTTGCCTTTGAGGTAAATTCTGCGGAGTTTGGATTTCAAATAGACACACTGTCCGTACATTTTGTTATTGCAAATCGTTCATTCATCAAACAATTAAGTTTATATATACTATGTATATTTCTATTTATTGAAATTGAATATTTTATACTCCGAAGCGGCCACGGAATATTTCGTGTGGAAAATAACTTACTTGACTAAACAATCATAGGTTTGCATCGAAATTATGTGGGCATAGATTGTACAAAGCCCCTTTTAAATTTATTTATTCTGTGAACAACAACATAATCAAGGTAGCAACAACAAATTGTATGATAAGTCGTGAAAAGTCGTTTTGTTATATACGAGTGGTACTTGAATTCATAACGATGTTGAGGAATTTTAAATATTAAGATTTATTTTATTTTATAACGCCTG
The DNA here is from genome assembly GCA_028984075.1 of Pieris mannii. Classification (NCBI taxonomy): domain Eukaryota; kingdom Metazoa; phylum Arthropoda; class Insecta; order Lepidoptera; family Pieridae; genus Pieris; species Pieris mannii. The sequence continues at coordinate 3,307,377 of CM054780.1, forward strand.
ACGGAATTTTTCAGTCAATTAATTATACTTGTCATGTAAAATAATAAAGTAAGTGGAAAAAAACCTTATTTTTTCTATAACTTAGTATGAAAATGATTATACTTTTAAAAAACTTACTAATATAACTTATATAAAGATTATAAAATTAGTTACAAAAAAGTATCTTTAATCAACAATAATGAATTTCTATTCAATCAATTCAATCAATAATAATGTATTTCACGCGTCGTCGTGGTATTTGTAACATCCTCCCTCGCGAGGGGGATGCCTAAACCCGTACGGGGCATGTGCCCCTTCGGATGGTGGTCGCACCCTGCTGGTACAGGGCGGTACGGGGGCGGGCTATATAGCCCTTGGTGGGGGCTGCTTCGCGCGAGGAGGCATTGGCTCGACTTGCTGCGCGCAGCCGATGGGGTCAAGTCCGGGTTGTCAATCCGGTGGTGTGGGGTCAAGGAGTAATCTCAACTTGACCCTGACGTGTTGGTCGGTGGTATCGGGCAGCTACGCTACGCGGCTCGCGGTTTTTTATACACGACATAGACAGAAGATTTTATATATTACATATCACCGTTAAGTCAATAAGAAACATATTTTATTGTTTTATATTATTATACTTCTTTACAGAAATATCAAGGCTAAAATATGCAAAAATCTGAAGTAGGACGCTGTAAAACCATTCAAGTAGTACATCGTAGAAAAGCTCAGCGTTCGTTTGCACAGTGTTGTCAGTTGTACTGCATCCGTTATTTCCCCTAGGAGTTGGCTCTTCTGAATGGTTTTCCATTCTACGGTTTATTAGCTTGCAGCTCGCAAGCTGTAAAGTGAAAAAAGTGTTACCGATACAGAACACTTCTATAAATGAAGGGACTCAGCAAACCGGTAATAGTAAAGCAATGTGTTGAATTAAGTACTTTTTAGTTATCGATAAACGTAACATAAAAATAATTTAAAAACCTTTTATAGGTTTGGTAAGTAAAAAGTGCGTTTTATTGTGTCAAGTGTTACAAATTAAATTACAAGTCGATCTGATGCCTTAGATTTTTATGAAGGCGGTAATAATGGATCTTAAAGTATTTATGTTTTTTTTATATGTTACTAAAAGTTCACGACGTGTGAAAGGCAAAACCAACTTGGCTATAAAGAAAAAATATAAATAAAACAAACACTGAAGGTATAGGACGCTTAGACAACTTTATTTAGACTATGCCGTGCGTATGGCATAAAAACCTCATCTCTTGGCTATAGAACAAACAGAGGAGAAACGTAGAAACAGAGGAGGTAGCGTATCTGATTCATATGGATTAGATTTTGATCTTGATTACGCAGAGTCTGAGCCAGACCCCTATGGGTCAGATGAATCAGATGAAAGGCATCCACTAGATGGTAAATAAATGTAATAATAATGATTTATCTTTATAGTAATTTGAATACACAATGTTGAATTCTTTTGCCTTGTCATCATTTTTACTGTCACAACTTTTGTGACAAATGTATCATATGATATGTAGATTGTAATTAGTATAATAGCAACAAAAATACTATAACTAAATCATGATATGTATGTATGTACTTATTCTTGATATAGTGTTCTGTTAGTGATCACTCAAGATTTAAGTTTTATACTAAGTTCTTTAAAATAATAAATTGTTATTATTAAAATTGTTAAATATAAATAAAACAAGCCCTGAAGGTATACGACGCTTAGACAACTATATTTATTGAAGTATTTCTTCAATTGTGAGAGAGAAATTTTTTAAAGTATGACTGTGCCGTGCGTTAGGCATAAAAAGCTGATCACTTGGCTGTACAGAAAGAATATAAATGAGACAAGTACTGAGGCTGCTTCCTAGGCTTAGACAATTTCATTTAAGTATTTCTTCATTAAACTTAGAGGAATAATGTAGGAAAAGTAAAGTATTCTTTAGTCTAGACTGTGTCGAAACTCTCTAATATTTTATTTGATGTAATTTAGTAAATCTAAAATGGTATAGTCCGTTAATAAATTATTTATATAAATGAGTGTATTTACTTAAGTACACGCGTGAGAAGTTATACTTCTTTGGCGTATGGAAAAAAATAAAAATAAAATGCAGTAGTGATTAACGATAAATATTAAAATTAATCAAAAAGATTTTATTTTAAAAAATTAATAATTAGTAAATACTATCACCGTCGTGTATGAAATTGATTTAAAAACACGAAAATAATATTTATTTATTCACACTGTTTAATTGTACTGTTACGAAACACTAAATATAAAAATAATAGAATATACAACTTGAACATAGTTATAAATTTTTATGCCATCTAAACCTAACTTTCTGATGTCGAATTTAGGTGTTGGTGTGCGCGCGCATCGTAAAAATTCACTCTCATCATTTTTCTCCATGGCGCCAAAACAAGTATAACTTCAATAAAATGATTTGTTCTCAGAAAATTACTAGTAGAAAATTACTCAATACCGAATTGGCAATAACAATATCTAGACATGTTCGACACGCGCTGCTTGGAACATAACGAAATTTTCAGCTTTTGTTAAGTCGCAGTTTATTGTAGCTGCCAAGCGTGCTGACCGCAAATTTTTATAGTTACGGGAAATGTAGTGAATAACGCAATCTCTAAATTTTAAAATTATTCGAATATACGAGTTTATATTTCAAAGGGGGTAACAAAAGTTCCTCAATATCTTGTCAGTACGTAATAACGGAAGAAAAATCATTCTTTACCTTTTACTCTACTATTGTACATATTATACTCTTTGGCGCAATCTTTAAAAAAATACAGAGAAATCTTTTCTAGAGAAAATGAATATGATATCACAAGTGAGTTTTTCTCGCTTTCCCTTCTCAAATGTTATTTAATGTTATGATGCGTCACGAGCAGCCTTATCGCATTTTTTATTTAAATCGTCATAGGGTTGTCGGAATTTATTTACATTTATTGCTAAGGGTAAAATTCTATAAGTGGAAGGAAACTGTTAAAAGTATTTAACCAGGACCAAATGTGTATTTTATTTCAACTGAGAATTATTTTTAGATCGATCTTTTTAAGCGACGAGGGCAAAGTCGTAAACCATGATAGTTTCTCGACAAATATAATACGTTTATCACTTAACCATGTTATAAATTTAAAATCTAGTAAATATGATTGTAGTATTAAATTTTATTGGTCCGTAAAAAAATCAGTGGCTGTACCAAAGTTAGGTGCGTTTCGTTTCATGATCATTTCTCAATCTAAAAGACGAGTAGTGTCTAATAGACATGTATATCCATACAAAATATCTATCAAAGAAACAAAATTAAACTTTTCTTTTAAAAATGCAACCATTCTATCAGATTTCTTATAAAGTAGTCACGTTCAACGATCGTCAGTAAACCGACTTTACCGAAAACCGTTTTTTAAACCTCTTTTTATATGAGATTTACTTCACATACACTTACATAAAACATAGACGGATGAAGAAATATAGACATTGCGTTGCAACACTGGCTGGCTCATAATGTTATCTTATTGGCAGTTCTAGTTGAGCATTACTGACCGGACAAAAGGATAAGTCAAATCAAATAAAATCAAAAATATTTTTATTCATATAGGTAAACATGTACACTTATGAACGTCAAGAAAAACAAATTAAATTAACTGTAAATTTACATTTACAACCAGTTCACAAGTCAAGGGCGTAGAGCGGGTAAGAAGAACTGGCAAGAAACTTTCCGCCACTCTTTTCGATCGCCAAGTTTTTAATACAAATTGTTTGAACTGGAGCAAATCAATCCCAAAGATTAGGATCATTTAAGTATTCGTCACATTTATAAAAGGCTTTATTAATTAATTTACTTTTAAGAAGGGCTTTGAATTTATTTAGTGATAATTCTCTAATTTCGCTTGGCAGTTTGTTGTAAAAACGAATACAATTTCCATATAAGGAGTGGTTTATCTTCTGGAGCCTGGTTGGTCGCACACTCAAATTAGTTCTATTACGCGTATTATACTGGTGAAAATCACCATTTGTTTTGAAATCCTTTAAGTTTTTTTGTACATACAACAAGGCTTCAAGAATATTACAGTACTTAGAATACCACATAATACTGTTTTTTTATATATATTAGGAGCTAAAGCTAGCCAGTAGTGGGATTGAAATCCTTAAATATCTTCACATAATTCAATAATATAATATAATTCTGAGTACTGTTCAGTTACGGAGTTTTTAGGTAGCAATTGAGTGCCAATGGAAACTCACATTGCCAGAAAGCTCGCAACTACGTAATGCCGGCCTTTTAAGAATTTGTGCCTTCTGGTTTTGAAGGTCTCTAAGTCGAATTGGTTCGGAAATTATCCAGTAGGTAGCTGGCATAGTGGTGGTGAAAAACTGCCTTAAGAAATGCTCAGTTGTGGAACCATGGACGTCGAGATGATACGGATGGTATACGTATTATGTCTTGACGTCCGATCATGAAACTCAGCTGCAGGTATTAGTGCCAACAACTCTGAACACTATGGTAAAACGGAACGTCATTCGATATACTAGGTATTCCAATGCCAGCTGAGGCATTTGTTCTTCTTGTTTTTTTGGGGTAAAATAGGACTAGATGTAGTCTACCCCAGTCCCAGAAACGTAGCAGATTTTCGACTTCAGACACAAGTTTGTTCATGTCGACAATTTAATAAATACTAATTAGTTTCCTATAAAAAAAACATACGTTAAATTAACTGAATTTATTTCGCACACCCTAGCTCATTTCAAGTCATCGAAGTCTGCACTACACTTACTTCTATAATACACACTCTTTACTTCTATAATCACCATCAAAAATTATAAATTTTATATGCCTATTTCAATATAATGTCGCATCATTTAAAACTTCTGAATGATTCAATTTGATTAACAATTGTATCATATCGACGCGGGTAGACGGTTTAGAAGCAATTATTTACATAAATTTTAAAGTAATTTTTAAAATAGACATAGTAAATGTTATTTTTAATATTCGCATTATGTATTAAATATATGAAGTATTATCAAACGCACGTTCTAGAAAGAAAAGAACGTACGAATATACACAACTCCCAATGCAATGAATCAAAGCCGTCTGCAACGATGCATCAATTTAAACGTCTCGCTACAAATACAGTCCTTATGTCCACACAATAAAGGCGATATTGTCGAGCAATTTCCACCATTGAATTGTAATGATACACTGCAGTCTTCATAAATATTAATTATCTCATATTGTATACTTCACGACTTTGTAATACGGCTTATTTTACATAGTTTTCCCAATATTTTGGGAGATAGAGCGTACTAATTCAAAAATGTCCGGCATGACGCTAGCCCTCTGGCGTTGAGAGTGTCCATGGGTGGCGGATTCACTTCTCATCAAGTAAGTGGGTAAGAATCTATCTATTTGCTCGTGATCTATATAAAGAACTGATTATATAAACGAGTATTAGCAACGACACCGAATTGGGAGATGTTTTATGAAATAACCCATTTTAGTCACTCGAAATTTGATCCCAAAAGATTTTTATCATTTATTTTGTTAGTAAACTAATTGTTTTGATTAAATCATGACGATATAATGTTCGAACTTGAATTATTGATCGATTACTAAAATTTCTTAAAATGTCTCTTTTTATGTACGAATTAGTGAAATTACTTCTATTTATGATTTATTGTTGTTGTTTCTTTGCATTACTTAATGTTGTGTTGTGTTATATAACTGTTAATAATCATTATGAAGTACTTATTTAGAGATATAAGAGTATATATGGACCTGTATGGACTCATGTTTGCCAGCTGTGGGAATAATCGTTGGATTACTTGGATGTTACCAGTAATGGTATGCAGAGGTCGTCGCCACATTAATAAAAAAGACTGCTGGAGCCTACAAACATAGACGTGAGGCTATTGAACTCCTTGACACCAAGGGCCTAGCGAGAAGACTAAAAAGGACAAAACCATTTAAACAAGTGAATTAGTGTTAGTGTACGTTAATATTAAGTGCTAAAAGTGAGTGAAAAAATAGAACACAAGAACTGGGTGTCTTCAATTTAATAGAGACTGTAAGTAGTGTTTAAGACACTTTCACAGACACAGACAATTTAAAGACAAAATATACCCATTTAGTTTTGTTATTCAACAATACGTAAGAAGTTCTGCGTCTAGGAGATGTTTTTAAATGTCTTTTATTCTCAAGCGTGATTGTCTTTATCATAATGCCACGTCTTTCTAGTTTTGTTTACCGAAGGGAGCCGTACCGTTTATTGTCATGAGTCCCGCTTTTATACAATGAATTTATATATTATTATTGCGTTAGGTAAATCATACTAAATGCCAATGAGGCAATAGCTGAAGGCGGTAACACTAAGTTTGGCTGTCATTGTCACTGTCAGATGCACACAGCCATAGAGTAGGTTATAATTTAACAAAAACTAAATGATGCAAACAAAACATTTAGTTTTGATAAATAATGTGAAATTCTACTTTTATATAGTAGGAGGAAAACGGGCAGAAACCTAATGTTTAGTGATACCACTGCTCATGGGCACTCACATACGAACTAGAAGGCGGGAATTGCGTTGCAAGAAAGAAATAAAGTTGTATTTTCCCTTATTTAATAATTAAAAAACAATGTATGAAAGTATACCTATAAGTCAAGATTTTTATGAAAAAGAAATATACTACCTATTGTATGAAATAAATATATTATGAATAAAAATTATACGCAGATACAGAAAACCATTTTAAAAGGGTTTATTTCAAGTTTTAGGGTATACTAAAGAAAATGTTTTTAAAAGTATTTTGTAGAATAGGGACCAAAGGTTTTGACCAAATTTTGCAATAACCTTATACTTTAAGAAACGCTACCACAGGCTAACCGACAAAACTGAAAACTAACCCACAGACTAACCAACTTCCTTATTAAATAATGAACAGTATTCAATTAACATTCTATAACAAAATCACTAATGCAAATGTAACAAAAGATTTGTAACATTCGCTGTATATAGTCCACTCTCTGCATAAACGAGAGCATTGACTCTCAAAATGTCCTCAAGAAAACTGAACAAGCGCAGGAATTAAATGCAAACTTTATATTGCATCTGTTTCACTGTTTGTGTCGGGAAATAATTGAAATGTATGTTTAAACTTTCATTTAGCTACGAATAATTTTATGCGATAAACAATATTGTTGAGCGTTTAAAATGTGACAATTGTTTATTAAATTTTTACTATATAAGATAAATTTTAAAGAATATATTTTTTTATAACAGATAATATTATTCAATGATATTTCATGAGTTAAGATTTTTTTTTTAAATTTAAATAGAGCAGGGAGAAAACGGGCCTGAGACACGGATTAAGGGAAACTGTTACCGCGTCTCCCGAACATAGCGAACAGATGGGGCTGTTGGATTTTAGTGAGTAGGTGTCCATTGCACCATACGGGCTGAACCCCACACTCCCCGCGTCACTTTTAAATCGTTGCCCCGACGCGGGCGTCAGTAAATTGATTTCCCAACATAAAAAAAGGGGGAAAACGGGCCGGAGACTCATCTGGTGTTTAGTGATACCTCCCATAAACACCAGGAGGCTCACAAACGCGGTGATGGTTCTCTGAAGGACCCTAAGTCGAATTGGTTCGGCAATAGTTCAGTGGGCAACTAGATCCACATAGCGGTGGTTAACGGCAAAAAAGCCTGACTACACGATGCATTTACGGTGCGGTGCGGCGCCGGAGCGGCAAGGTTATCATATACATACAAATTACTATACCATGTCTCACGACGGGACACGAGGCCGCGCGCCGTTGCACCACAAGCGCGCCGGACTCGTCACTTGCGAGACGAGGCGGGCAGGGGTAAAACATATTGCCACACCGCAACGCCCGTGTGGCTCGAAATAATTGCGATACGGCGCCGCAGTTGTCTGTCAGTTGTGGCATGACGAACGTCGAAGTGATATTTATGTTATTTCCCGTACCCAATTGCACGTTGCACGGTTATAAATTTTCTTCCTTAATATAAAGATGTCCGCTCGGAATCTACCAAATCGAATATAAACTTCATAAATCAGTTTTCAAAGACACACTACTTTTTTTACAGGATAGTGTCAAATTAGCCTAAGGACACCCAGAAAGATCTGTCATCGCAGCTCATGGACACCCATAGGTGCGTGGCGGTTTTTGAGGAAGAACTAGGCTCAGTAGTAAAATAACTACTGAGCCTAGTTCTTCTTCTTCCAGTAGATTTGATTAGTGCATCAAGTCGAATATTTTATAGCGGTTTCCATCTTTACGTTGATTTGTTAGGTTAAACGATTAATGACATATACATATACATACGAGGTAAAGGAAAGCATGTTAAAATATTATGTCAACACAAGGTGTAGAGCAATTAGAGCGTCTAGAGCTCTCGCGACACTCGTCTTGACACTAATTAGAGGTAGGATTTATTCTCTGTATTCTTTAGGTTTTGCTAGAAAGGATTTCTTTGGAGGATGTTCTTTCTAATTTTAAATAAAATTAACATTTTAAAATTAGAATTCTCCGTTATGTTTATTTCTACTTTGTTTTGAAATAATTTCTATTCGTGGTTTATCAATACTCATTATATATATATTTTTTTAAATTTAATTTATTTTAATTTAATTCAATCACTACGAGATTCACTGATGTAAATGTTTTTGTTTATGCTATATTCTAAATATTGGGGGCGATTTTATTTAATTATCAGAGGCGGCTTTAATATCAGTATGCGAAGTTGAATAAAAAATGTTCAACCCAAACAAGAGGATATAAGATTTATATGTAACTGCTGATTCAGCACTTTACGGGCCAAAGGGACAGTGTAATGGGCTGGAAATGACACCGGTTACAAATACCGGAATTTGGAATATTACGAAAAACTTGAAGTGAATGAAGATGATATTAACAAAAAAATCTTACTAATACTATAAATAGTATTCTTGAAAAATAACAACTTTAAATTCCAGAAAACTGCGAAAAATAACAATTTTTTTGAAAACCCCTAAATGATTACATTAGCTAACGCTTGTCACGTTTTTTGCAAGCCTTAAACTTAGACCTGAAATTGTCTGGCCTATCTTAGCAAGATTTGCGATATTATATTAGGCTATTCCATGAATTTTAAGTTATAATATTTAAATGTTATTAAATAATCTCACTAAAAATAAATTTTAAAGTAATTGAATTGTCTCATTAAAGATAATAATAAATATTACCAATTTTTAAAAAGCCGCCGTCTAGTATTGAGAGTTTCCATTAGCAGCAATATCACTGAACATCAAAAGTCAGCTGCCGCCTGTTATATGAATATGATGATGTGAATATGATGAATTGATTTAAAAATAAATTATTTGTTATTCTTAAGGTTTTGCTTTTATTTAAAAAAATATTCGGTAAAATACGTTAGTATAACATTCTACACCAAATCCCAAGAAAGCGGACCCCCTCAGCTTAATGTGTAAGGGTGTTTATCATAATTAATTATTATAAATACCCATCTTAAAGCCAGTAGCGACAAAGGCCGGAATAAATTGCGTAAACCAATTAAAACAAAGGCTCGCATTTTTAACCCGTCCAAATTGGTTGAAATTTTCATCGCAGGTTCCCTTGTTGTTTATTATTTATGGCATTTGTCGTTACGGGTTTTAATTTTTGCGTTGTGAGTAAATTATTTTTGTTGAATTAGTGCACTTTTTGTTTTTACTATTATCGACCATGGCTATTCATTACGGTAACTAAATATCTTATCTATAGTACTGGTAAACCCAGAGATTATATATTTCTCGACGGATAAGTATCGCAATACAGTTAGAAAATGCTGCCAGCATTAGAAGTACACTGGCACAGGAAACTTTTTGTTTTAATTTATTTTTAATTATTATTATTATTACTATTAGGCTTAAGAATATTGTAAATACTGCATATTTGCGTGATAGAAATAAACAATTGAAATACCATAACCAAAAATTTCAGTTTTTACCAACGTGGGGCCCTACAGGGGAGTTGATTACTATTTTAATTACTGTCAACCTGGTGATTTCTAAATTCTAGTTTGACGTGGGGCCCGGCATAAAAACGGTTGTGAAACACTGATTTTGTTATTAAATCTTTATATAAAAAGAAAGCTGACAAATCGACGTCTCGTAACAGTTACGTATCGTTCATTGGATTTATAAACAGTGTCTTCAAATATTTGATATATGTAATTATAATCAAAGGAATAACGTATAACGAGAAGAAATAAATTAATACAATTTGTTTAAACAAAGCCTGAGTTTTGCGTTTTTTTCCGTTTACCAAAGTAATCTACGGGTATTTAAACAGTAATATACATAATGTAATGAATATTTCTTTTTTTGACGTTCATAACTGTACATTATGTTACCTATATGAATAAATGATTTTTTGTTGTTTTTTGTTTGTTTATATATATATATATTAGTGAAAACAAAACAAATAAGAAGCTTAGCATTTACCGCTAATTGACTCCTGTATGATATATTTTGTAATTACATTACAATACAAGAGTCATCAAGTTTCGACTATGAACCATACAAATAGTTGAGCGATATGTAAAATCAAACAATTCTCCTAAAGGCGATCGCCATTCCTGTTTATTGCTTTTAATCTCAAATGCCAGTTTTAATTATTACCAAGCTAAAGGGCATGTCCAATATCTAGGCACACAATTAAGCCGTTAACCGACATACTGGCGTAATTAAACGTTTGTCAGAATTGCCAATAAACAGGGTCGTTCAGCGATCATTGATAAGGGTTAGGCATAAGTGTACTTTAAACACTGTAGAGGTTATAAAAGGTTATAATACAAAGTGTATATATTTTTATGTAAGTAATAAAATGGACTAGGGCTGTGTTATCCTAGTGGCTGCTACATTCGGATTGGATCTGCCGTTTCCTGTCACTGAATACTATGGAGGCCAGGCAGTTTTTTGCTGTTGTTGTTGTTTTGGTGACACGGACCCACGTACACCACTGTAATAACGGAATAGGCAGCTTTGAAGTTGGGTTGCGGACAAGTTCAGAGGACGCTTTTGAATGACTTAAATGAATTGAATGAATTTAAAAAAAATACCCTGCCTACGTCAGCGTCCATATTTAGTTTAGGTTTTTAGTCCCGTGAATCTTCCCTTGTTGCAATAATAACTTGCTCCGGGGTTTACATGTCTACTTGGTTTATACAAGTACTGGCTTCCCTAACTAGGAGGATTCCTAGTTGGGAAGCCAGGGATTCTGTTTTTACTAGCGATATCAACGTGCTGATATTATTACAATACATTTTGATATAGCACAGCACTATATAGAGTTGTACGCATATACGCTTAGTAGGAAAACCCCACATATACCTTTGTTTATTTGCTGGTCATAATTGGGTTTGATTGACTCTTGGTTATTTAACGGAATAAACATACAAATAAAAATACGTAATATTTAATTAACGCATACCAAAAAAGCATGCCTTAAACCATAAATAATATGAATATTTTTTTTTTATAAAATAGACAACACGGAATAAACAATAGAAGGGACACTTTATAAATCGATGAAGTGCATTTCGAACTACCCGAAAAGTATTCTCTTTGTAGAGGAAATAATAAGATTAAAAACTCGTAGAGTAAGTTTTTAAAAGTTTTTTGGTTCCAATCAGACGCCCCCGAGCGCACTTAGAGCCACTCAAAAAGTAGTTTTACGTGGATAGGCTTATGTAGAAGTATTACCTAATTGCTTCAAGAGGAATAGCAAACTAAATAAATTGGATTCAGAGATTTTGCATAAACTGTTTCATCATGGGGGTCTTTACCAGTTTTTATTAATACCTTTTTATACACAATCATTGTTTTACATTTGTTGTAAGCGTATATATTTGACAAATTAAATAGTATATATTATATCAAATCAAATCAAAAATACATAAACATGTACACTTATGAACGTCAAGAAAAACAAATTAAATTAATTGTAAATTTACATTTACAACCGGTTCGCAAGTCAAGGGCGTAGAGCGGGTAAGAAGAACTGGCAAGAAACTTTCCGCCACTCTTTTCAATCGCCAAGTTTTTAATACAAATTGTTTGAACTGGAGCAAATCAATCCCAAGATACCATGACGCAACGCTAGATTATGTATTTTAATATAATGATATATATATTAAGGCACTCAATTGTATATGTGACTTTACTGTTACAGTTTAGATCAGTGTTTCCAAACGTAGGACCCATGCCCCACACGGCCGGTAAGTTTATTGTTAAGGTAATTTTTGTTTTAATTATTTGGAATTTAAATTTTATTTGTTTTGATAATTTGTGTTTCGTTAACAAGTTCCTAGTAATTTCTTCGTGAAAACCATCATTTAAGATTCTATATACATATTTAATATTACACATTAAATTACATAAGCTTAGATGCAAAATCTGTAGCGATTTCTCTATACACGTTTCGTTTGATAGTATCCCATCGCATAACCCGCTCCCCGCACGAAACTCTTCAACTTAATCCATTGTTTTGTTTGCATACTCTCTGTCTATACAACTCGAGGAAATTAATTTTCGGGTGTAACTTAAGCCATTTGATTTCAATATGCTTAGTCTGTGATATTTACTTTTACACAGAAAACAGTGGCCTTATTTTTGTATCTGTTTCTAAGCAAGCAGCTTTCTGTGCTTGACACATACTCGTCGACTTTTCCGTTCTAAGGTTTTCTTACTGTTTTCCTTTAATGAGCGAGTTAAATATAGATAGAACGTTCATTGGTGGTCAGCTGGATTGAACTCATCAAGTAAGAGTCGTATTGAAAGCCATTAGGCGCACTCCGCCACACGGACGCAAAGATGAAATTATCATCATTTTGATCTTACAACGGGAATCGAAGTTTCATGGAAAAAGTGTGAACGAAGTATGGTACCAACCGTCCTATCCACGAGGTTGGTTAGGAGGCCTACCCCAGCTTTATAATACAGGGCGAATTGTCGATATGAATGACCCTTGCTGCGTCAAGGTCCACTCCACATCATTCGTGGCCGAAGAGTTTAATGGCTCATCGCAAAGCTGGATGCGGCCAAGTCTACGCTGCTACCGTTTCCTGCCTCGGGCGATTGCTGGTGGCGCCATGGGGTTGTAGTGGGTTTGCATAACAGCGAATCCCACATACCCATGAGGCAACCGTACCGCGGGAGGGTATGCGCAACACTAACGTATATCTTAGACATAGCATAAACGAAGACAATTCATAGCTCTCGTCCTGAGCACGACATATTCATTTAATTAATGTACGATAGAAGCTATAATTAATATTTGAGAAGTGTATTGACTTTACTTTGAGTTCACAATAAATATTTGAGTATTAATTAATATATTTTATGAAATTTAATAATTAAGTGAACCATTTTCACAGTTAATTAACGGGATTTAGGCGGCGCAATTGGTTTCGCTGTTATTTTGCCGATACCCGCTAAACTATACTCGCCAATATTTTGTTTACGCACGTTCGTTAATGTGTTACGTCACAAGTTAATGAGTGGCGAACCAGTATGGATATAATAATTAAACAACTACCAGTAAAAAAACGCTACAAACAACCAAGAATATTGTCCTAGATTTTCGGTTATCTGGAGTGATATAATGTGCAAATAGCAAAGGAATAAAAAATACTTTATTAAATTATTATTAATATTTAATTTTCTGACAGATTATTATATATACTCGAATATTTATTTTGAATAAAAATTGTGCAATGTTATTTTCTCAGTATTTTTGGTAGTTTCTATGAAAACTTTTAAACACCTTTCCTGCAAACCTGGCGTGCAGGAATAAACTGGCACAAAATCATGATTAGCACACCTCCTTTACTATAGGGTACCTTTTAAATTTGAAACACTTTTTCATGAATAACAAAAACTTTGGCAAGTGTGGTCTAATAGCGGACTATCTGATTCCACCGAATTCAGTACAGTGCCTCTCCTATTACAGTAAGATTGTGAGGTAGATGAGTCTTTCATCTGATCGGTCTAACTAGGCGGTGACCGGTTTCGCTATCTTCTGCCTTCTTCGTTACCAACCACTATCAGTTAAGTCTTAGTAAGTTGATTTTCCTCCGATAGCGTGAATCCTCTATCAGTTCAAAACAGGGTTTGGCCAGTCTAATGCTTCTAGTGATCACGGGGATATATCATATACTAAGCTTTCGAACAAACTTGGATAACTTGAATATAGATATTACCCGTGGAGGCGAACGAATGCTCCAAGTGGCCGCTTGTGGTAAGGTCACGTTCTCTTGACTTGGAGTTCAACACTCACATCGTCGTTTCGCCAGTTAATGTGTATATTTATTACTATTTCGTTGCAGAAATTGACAATGGACAAAAATAAATGAAAATCTTTTTCATGCAACTACTGAATTCTATCTAATACATTATTGTCATCATCTACCTATGTCACCTTTATGAATACCTATTTAAAATACATATCTTGATCAATTCTATTTGAACTTTGCAAAGAAACTAACGTTCATGTTTTGTTGCCATTTAAAACCCGTATGTTTTCAAGTCTATACAACAAATTAGCGGCGAGATTATTCAGTCCGCCGATTGGCAGTTGATTGTTAAATCGGTCCAGTGTGTTAGTTACGAATTACATTAAAGTTTAAATTTATTACTCGCACCTTATAGAGAAACAAGTAATTTTAAGTAGTGTAGCTCTAATGTCGTATTTGCATATATTCAACGTATTCTAAGGTATTTCGATTCCCGGTGTTTCAGTAGATACTTGAAGAGTATTGTTTTGAAACCAGGCTGTAAACACTGTATTTTTTAAAACATACGGGAAGTCATATATATTTAATTAAACATAGATAAAAAGTAGATTAGTATTAGTTATTACAACTAACAGCCTCTCGTAAAAAAAATTTACAGTGCATAAATTATTAACAAAAACATAAAATTAGATATAGCGCTAGAAGTGTTTAATTCTCTTTTTTGAAAAGACGCAATAATTAAAAAAGGCCAGCAACGCACGTACGAGCCCTCTGGCATTGAGTGTCCATGGACGTATCACTTAACATCAGGTGAGCCTCCTAATACTTGATTTATTATAATTGTTGATGACCACCGTATTCTTTTTAAAGAGAAAGTCAAACAATTGAAAAGAAACAGTATGGTGTCCTGTATACGTACAAGCGTTTCAAACCTTTAAGTTAAAACATTATCTTCATAATAATGAAGATCTATTTAAATAACAATTATTTAAAATGTAAAAGAACTATCCGTATCACCTCGACGTCCGCCGTTCCACAACTGCGCGATTTTCAAGGCAGTTTTTGCCGCGCACCACCACTGTGGAACCAGCTGCCCACTGAAGTATTTCCGAACCAATTCGACTTAGGGTCCTTCAAGAAAAGAGCGTACAAATTCTTAAAAGGCCGGCAACGCACTCGCGAGCCCTCTAGCATCGAGAGTGTCCATGGGCGGCGGTATCACTTAACATCAGGTGAGCCTCCTGCCCGTTTGCCCCCTATTATATAAAAAAAAATAACTGCATGCAACTTGCCTACTATATATGCAATATTGTTAAAATTATTGCGTTGTAGAAGATCTATTTAAATAGCATAATTTAAGCATGAAAACAAACCGTTTAAAATTTTTTCCGTAATAAATAAATATCGTAAATATCTAAGCACCAAACCTCGCCTTATTAAATCTTAGTTTCGTCTGACAACATCCATCTTGCCAAATGTGCCCTAAGGGAAACCGAACATCGATTCCGCTTAAATCCTGCATATTCAGCAATCCTGGTACACGGGAACGTAGACTTTTATGAGAGATTACATTCTCATGACTGCTTATTGCTATATTTTGTTTAATATCTATTATCTTGAATTAAATTATCATGATTCATGTGCACTTTTTACTTTTTGTTTTTTTTATGTATAAAGGATACATAAAAAAAAAACAAAAACTATCAGTTTAGTTTTTTTTCCTGTTAAGTATGATTTTTTTCTTCTTATTGTATTTGTATTATGTATTTCTGCACATCTTGCCCATCTTATGTAATTTAATATATGTTTTTTTTCCTTTACCCACAGTGGTTGCCTGGAAGAAATTGCTTGAAAGCGATAAGGCCGCCAGTTGCTTTTAATTAAATTATGTTCATTTTTTTTTCTTTTATGTACTGCAACGAAGTGTTAATAAATAAAATAAATAAACTATTATACGAATAGTAACATTCATATTTATTTCCAACACACAGTATACAGTATTTACTACAGTACTTAGAATTAAAATGAAAACTATAATTAAAAAAATAAATTGTAAATTGAGTATGCATTGAGCCAAGAAAGCAACAGCTCTGAGGTTACCCGTACTCTACCAGGCGCTTACTTTAATCTTTATTGCCTGTGCACTTGAACCCCACGGCCCAAAGTCTCTACTCCGAAGGGAACAAAATCAAGCTTGAAATAATAATAATGGTTTCGGCTGGCGGGAAGTGAAATAGGATAGGGAGCGGAAGTTTCTCATCGGATTCAGTAAGCGTTTTGGTTTTAAGCATCTGTATTAGTTTTGATTATAAATGATAATAAATCAGTGGCGCTACAACCTCTTTAGGTCTTGGCCTCAGATTTCGGAATGTGTTTTATGATCCTTTTTCCATCTAATAGGCAAGTAGGTGATCAGCCTCCAGTGCCTGACACACGTCGTCGACTTTTTGGGTCTAAGACTTGTCGGTTTCCTCGGATGTTTTCCTTCACCGTTCGAGCAAATGCTAAATGCGCACATAGAAATTCCATTGGTGCACGGCCGGGGATCGAACCTACGACCTCAGGTATGAGGTCTCTGATTTGATTATATCGAATATATTTAAATAGATCAGGCAGAGATCACTTCAGAATTTAGGTCTGAATTCCAGTTTCCTTACGATGTACTCCAACACCGTAGTGTGGATTCATAGCGGACGTAAAAAGGTAAATTATCTGTGGTAGGCATTTGTTTTGGCGTGTTAAGGTGTTTATTAAACCGTCTCAGTTGTTTTGACTTTGACAGTTGACTTTAGCTCAGAATGGGATACCTAAATCGCTAGGCCGACACTGCGCTTACAATTTGTATAAAATAACGTACTCTTTCTAGCTTATAATAATGCTTTAAAAATATATCTTGAAACTTAGTCAATGCTGCTTTTAAGAGTACATAAGTGATTAATGGTTAAATTGAAAAAAAAATATTTAGACTCTTTTTATGGTATTTGTGTACTGAAAATAGTTATATCACTTTTCTCAAATTTTTTTTATATTGCGTAGTAAAAAACTAATTTTAATACCTGTCTAGCGAAAGATTAGATTTTTTAAAACTAATATTTTAGCAACGTTTTTCAAAACAAGTTATATTTCTCTCATTACTCGTTTCTTTATTACCTTCAATTAATACTTGCACATTCGGAATCACTGTCTAATACAATCAAAGATGTGTGTTAGGCAGAGAAATAAAATGAATACAGCAATTTGCAGCGTAAACCTAGCACCACTGGTGTGATTTTCGATAATCTGTGTAAAAAAATATATTTTTATTTCAGTATAAAAATATTCTTTGAATGAATTTTGGTACGTTTACGGACCCTTTTAGGTAACCACAAAAAGATGACGCCAATTGAACTTCGTTTTGTGGTTTGGCAAACCGCCAACAATCCAGGTCGGCACTGCCACGTAATGCCTGACTTAAAAATAATAGATTTTTGCAAACTTACCCATTATATTTATTAAACCACTTTTATTCAAATCAAGGTATGTTTTATTGTCGAAAATACACTTAATTTATCTAATCACTAGCCGTGCATCGTGTTCGTTAGGGAAAAACCATTGGTGTTAAATAAAAAATTCAAAGTCAAATAATTTATAAAGAACATTTCACTTTTTCAAACCCTTTTGACTATAAAAGCCAATGGATTTCCTAGGATGGAATTTTTGTAAGCACATAAGTCTCAAATTAGGTATTCTGTTCACTAAAATATTACATTGGTAATAATATAAACATCACAAGATACTTTAATTCATTTTTATATGAGGCTTGATACCTTAATCTGATTTAATTAAATCTCTTCTAAAATGATGACCAGGCGTATCATAAACTTCTTTTATACTAAATACACATTAAAGATGTTGGAGAATATTACACTTTTGCTATATATTTCTGCTATTAGAACCAAAAACTGCATTTTCCAGCCATGCAGCCAAAAGCACGCGCGAGAAAATTCTAGAATTTACAGAAATTAATGCGTGAGGTGGACAGGTGATTTTTCACGAAAAGGAAACCCAATTCTCTCACTATTCATAACCGTACAACATTTTCCTTTAGGTAGTATGACATAAGTTATCACACATTTATATTAGAAATGTGCACTACATAAATTTAAATTGATTACAAACATTGATTTTATCTTATATCATTAAACGAGCAATTCTTGTATATATAATTGGAATCTCGGAATCGGCTCCAACGATTTTCATGAAATTTAGTATACGGGGGGTTTCGGGGGCGATAAATCGATCAAGCTAGCGAATCATTTCTAGAAAATGTCATTTTATTCTGTCGGTAAGGTTGAAAAATATTATTAATATTTCATCATTTTATTAGTATGTAATTCGTACTTAAATATAATTTACATAAAACGCAATTTATTCATCATCCAGGTACTAGTATATACTTGCCATCAAGAAAGAAATAATAAAGGAAACGAAATAAATCTGTTTCAAGATCAAGGGTTAACATCACTGTTTTATTCAGGCCATTGTGAAAGGAAAAAGCTGTGTTACTAGCGTACTACATTAATTTAAACCATCGAGTTTATATATCTAGAAAGAAAATGGTAATAGATATTAATAAAACATTCCGCAATTTCGCAAGACATTTTCACCAACAGTCTTTTCATTTTGTCTATAAATATTTTGAACGGCACTGCGCTAAGAAAAAACTGAAACTAAGGAACAATCTGAAACCACTGCATTCAGCGATGAAAGAGAGACAAAACATGTTTCCCTTTCAGCTTTGTGTATTTTCAGATTTGAGAGCTCAGTTGATGCCAAGTCGCCGAACGGGTGGGATGTGTCGTTTTGTGTTAAGTAAACACGTTCGTGAAACTTTAAGTGCTATAAAAGTGTAAAATTAGTTAATATAAAGTGTAAACGTTGCGTGCCAACGATGAGACTAACTTTGGTTTATTTTTGTCATGGACATCGCTAGCCATTGCGTCTGATCGTAAGTTTTAGTTTATGGAGTAATAGTTCGACGTTTGACTTCTAGACGAAAAATGTATTTCATAAAAAATTAATATGTGTTGTATATTGGCTTTTCATTGATGCTACAAATCAATGAAAACCATTATTTATAATTAACTACGTAACGTTACAATAGCTTTTGTTTTAGGAAATTAAGCTTTTTACACGCGTGATTTAAATCTAATGCCTGAAAAACAAGACGGCTTTTTAATTTTGAACCTAATGACTGTATGAATAATTTTATATCCCTACTAACCTAAATTCTTAACATGTAATGTATTGTGTGTGCTCTTGAATTAAAAATGCCTTTTCTCTACTATCTATGATTTTGATGAATAGGCTATTTGTAGCGGTAAAAAGGCTTTTACATTTATGTTCCTACGCCTTTTATGTATAGAGTTACCTCGTCAGAAATAAAGAATATTTTGTTTGAAAATGTTGTTTCATAGGATATTTTCAGTTGTTGGACTAGGGTTTTTTAATATAATTCAGGGCAAGCGAGCCTAAGGGACGCCCATTGAGGGCAATCACCCAGTTTAAGTGGGTGCGTTGCCGGCCTTTACAGATTCAGTCTCGTTTGCTGTGTCGTAACTCTGATGCAGCAAATACACTTAATGAATCTTCTAGCAATTTAAATAAATATTTCGCCGGTTATCGACTCAAGACCTCCACAGTCCTGTGCGTTAACTACTAAAGTGAGTGTGGGGAAAATTATCTTTAACAATCTGAAGAAATACAGACGAAAAAAAAAATTGCTTTAATTGCTATTTCGTGCTTTCTAAAGATTTAAAATCTTAAGTTTTCATGGTCACTAAGGTTCATGTATATATATTGATTGTATCTAAAGAAAATTGTATTAGGAAATTCCATCCCAGCTTTTTTGCTTTTGCAATGCTGGTTTGTTGGTTGCCTGGGAGGGTCCTTGGGGATTCCAGTCCAGCTTGATAAATCGTGAAAAATCTGAAGTGATCATTATAGAATAGAATACTCCCGCGCTGACGACGACCACTGAATAAAATGTCGGTTTATATTAAATTAATTTTATTTAAAAACGTCTGAAATCAAGGACAATACTGTTCTATTAAACAACTAAAGGTCTCTTTAACTTCGATATTTATTTGAGAACTGTACACATTTGAATATACCTCATAACTGGATTTCTAATTATCTAAAAATAGACAACCATTTTTTATTTATATTTTTTTTTTACTTCACAGCCCTAGCTTATAAAAGACTCCCTGTTAAAGACTGTTTATAAGAAGCGTGACTTTTGACTGAAATCGCTTAGAGCTAAGAAGTCCTTAATATAGATATTTTTACCAAAATGGTTCAAATTTAACAATTTATAATAAAATGTAAGGTCTTAATAATATATTATTGATGGAAAGAATATCCAATATTGTTGGGATATATCTTTAAGTTTAACAAAGCGATTTAGGATGTCCATGAATGTATTAAACGGATTAAACTTTACCTTCGAAACCATGCATACACACCCAACATACACACAAATTTTTCATCGAATACTTTAAGATATATTAAAACAAATAGTTCGTCCTTTTCATTCTTGTGTCTTTGAATGTGGACACCCTAACACAAAAACGTTCTAGTCTGGGAACCAGTGATTTTAAAGTTAGGTATGTTACCTATTAAAATATAATAATATTTTATATTGAACGTTCAATAATCTAAATATATAACGATTATTAGAATCTGTCAATTCTGTGAATAGGATAGGATATATATATCTAATATATATATCTACCTTACTACCTTATACCTACTCTATAGTTATGTATGAAATTTGTATGTTTATTATTAAATTATTATGTAACTGAGCCTGTACAATCAGGTTACAAGTGATAACGTGTAGAAAAAATACTTTGGCTGCTTTTCGTAGCAATAAAATTTCGATAACTTAATTTAAAGACGTTACTAAAGACATTTAGTAATGCTTTATAGATTTACCTAAAAGTTTCTGCTTGGCTCCTTACATTTATCAAAAATATCAAAATTCAAAAATCATTTATTCATGTAGGTAACATAATGCACACTTACGAACGTCAAAAAAATAAATATACATTAAATGCATCTAATTTTACATTTACTGCCAGTTGTCAAATCAAGGGCGCAGAACGGAAGAGAATCTGGCGTAGTAGGCGTATTTTGAAGAAATATTCTTAATTTGACTGATGGCTATATCGCAATTCGTTTGAAGAACATTCGTCTTTTGTTTTACTAATAAAAACACACCACCAGCGTTACACGCATTCTGAAGAAATTGTAATTTTATTTTAACATTTGAATATAAAGTTAGCAATTATCTAGTTGATAAAAGGGCCTGGGACTAGTGCTGGGCAGACTACATCTAATTCATTTGCTATATTTGTTTTAAATATTGTAGTATTGTTTGATGATTTGCTTTTTTTTTAAAGAGTACCGAGAGTTTTTTACGCCGGCTTTTTCTCTTGGCCTACACCCTCTGTCTTCTCATCGAGTAGGGATGCCAACAGGTTCGAATTTAATGACGTAGAATAAGTGATACCATGATGATTTTATGTTCAAAAATACGTATTTCATTTCATTTATAACACAACGGATGTATGTATAATGACAGTAGGGATAACTACCAATTTAGTTGAGCCTTTAAAAGCTGGATTAATGGTAAAAGGCTCTTCGGGGATATAAAAGGTCACATAATAATTAAATCATGTCATGAGGTAAGAGGAACTCTAAACCCTTTTTCATACAGGTGAATTTTCTATGATATTAGAATTGATTTACAAATTTTCGTTATTGGAAACCGTTACTCTAGGAAAAAAATGTCCTTGTGGCAGTGATGTCCACATGCTCATGTGCATGCCGCTTCTGGAGACTTGCTGCACTTAACGATATCATACACCGGTCCATTGCCACCATCAACGTGCCAAGTCTACTTGAGTCTGGTATTGCAAGAAACAATGGTAGTGACGGATGGTATGAGTTTCATTCCATGGAAGATGGACCGTGTCATGGTATAGGAAACTACCTGTTCAGACACGCTTGTCCCTTGCCATCTACATCGAACCAACAACAGAGCTGGTGCGGTTTGTGAAGTGGTTGAAAAAGCTTAAGTATGCAAATACTAGGCTCCGAATATGATTTTCTCCCATTCAGTGTCGAAACCCATAGTCCGTGAGGTCCTAGCGCTATAAGGCTTTTTATGGAAAAAACAAAAATGTTACTCAACATCACAGGAGACCCAAGAGCTGACAACCTTTGACCTCAGTCAAAGAATTTAGTCTATGTATTCGATATGTTTTCGCAGTGCTTCATTTAAGATTAATTTAAAACAATTGTTATACTTTTCTTAGATCATCATTATGTCGTCTTTTCAATTATGGTCTCTGTAATGTTGTATCTATTTCCTTCTATCTGTCTTCCGATCGGTCATGTTTGTAGATAATAGTAAGGAACCTTTGAAACTGTTGAAGGATACATCAAATACTGTAACTTTACATTGTATTTCTTCATATTTAAATATACAAATACTGGGGCTAATTTTTTGCAAAGATGAAAGATATGATAAGATTTAAGTCGCCACTCATCTCTTCGATGATCCTTAAATCAGCTAGCATCAGTAATTTGGGAGGAAAGGTTAAGTAAGTCTTTCAGAAGCTTGGTGTGCTCAGCAAGGCGAGACGGTACATCAACCACTATATAGCGCAAATTCGGCCTCACCTATGTGAGAGTAAATTGATATAGATTTTTTTTGTACTGATCTCACTTCTTACGAGGCCGGCAACGCACCTAAATTTAAGAAAACTAAGTTGAACTTGTTTGTACAACAATTCAGTTATCAAAACCATATTAAAGCTACATTTGTATCATATCAAATCAAAAATCATTTATTCATATAGGTGATATAATGTACACTTATGAACGTCAAAAAAATCAATATACATTTAATGATTGTAATTTTACATTTACTGCCAGTTCTCAAATCAAGGGCGTAGAACGAAAGAGAAGAACAGGCAATAAACTCCCCGCCACTCTTTTTAATCGCCAAGTTTTTTTTACACAACGTTTTTAAGGAGCTGCAACCATTACACCATGTTCCATATGACATCTTGAGTAATAAAGAATAATAAAATAAATTAAAAACAAAGATTTGTCCTCTATCAGCAGGAGGCATGGTAATAGGAGCACGCACTTACATACTCGTGAGAACAACACGCAAATACGTAGTATAAACAACTAATATCACCGCATACACGAATTCAAGTACGACCAGCACGATCACCACAACACCCGTTCACGAGTATGACGCATGGCCAGCCATCGGCCCCCGAGAGAGTAACCGATTGACCGAAACTGACTTTAACAGTTTTCCGTAATTGTTGTAACTAGACGATGACATTTTGACTATATACGTAAACGTATTTTTTAAGATAAAAAATATGGAGTTACTCCGTAGTCTTCTGAAATGGTACTCACGCTGATTATACATATTAAAATGTAAGTCGCATTAAAATTTCCACTCAGGAATTTCGTGATATGATTATTTTGTTACGAAAACGGTTTGGAGCGATTTTAATTAAGCTAAAACCGGGTTTGCTGTGGTATTTTGTAATAGAATGTATATGAGCGATCTAATTCCGAGTTTATATATAATGGATCCATTTAAACTTTAAGTCCTAAGATTGAATTCTAGTAAACAAATAAATATTTTGCGTTTAAAAGTATAAGTAGCACTACTCGCATTGGCAACGAACTATTAAATTATGTAGAAACGTGTCTGCCCGAGTCCAGTAACTTTTTAATTCATTTTAACAAACCCTTAGTATGGAGGGGACCAATACACATAGTGTGCTCATATAAAGAAAAAATCGATTGAAACACAGTTGTAGTTCAAACGCAGTAGTTGTAGTGAAAACTGGTGTAAAATAGCTTCATTGTTTATAAAATAATGTATTCGGGACAATTAATAGACAGTTATATGCCGATACGAACGAGCGTGCGGCACCCAAAAAGGGCAGTCATCGCAGCCCATAGACACCCAGTGTTAGTGGGTGAGTTGCTGGGCATTGAGGGAGGAGTACGCTCGAATTTTGAATAGTTGTTTGAGTGTGCCGTAAGCAGCCAAGTTAAAGTGTGTGTAGGAAATTAAACATTACTCAGTAGCCGATATTTTTTAAACCCCTACATTACGTTAAAACATTAAATACATCCATATATTCAAGAAACTTAAAGTGAAACATGAGATGTAGGAATCGTTTTCTAATATAAAACACGCTCAAAGAGGCCAGAATTCGGTGTAAATTGAATTAATTTTTTTATTACATTACGAAAATTCCTAAGTACTTGTAAGTTTGGCTTTCGAGTAACGAATGCGGGTTTAAACAAATTACCAGCAAAAGGGTTCTTCAATAACGCGGTGGTCTGCCGAAATTTATTTAGATTTTGCGACTCTTAATGTGTGCATTAATTTTATTAACTCGTGTTTATTAATTGCTTCACTTTTATATGACGTAGATGAACCTCTCAGGTTTGATAGCATCAAGTTACATCTTCCAGCCCTATCACTTCGTTGTCTGTTTCTCAACTGTGCTTTACGTCACGTATGACACCACTGTCTGGAGCCATCTGTCCGTCACGTATTTCCGAACCAATTTAGTTCAGCGTCTTTTAAAAAAACGTACCAATAATTAAAAGGTTGGTAAGGCACTAGCGAGCCTTCTGTCACTGTGAATGCCCATGGGAATGTTATATCACTTTACATCGGGTGAGCCTGAGTAGAAATACATACATATTTATTTGTAAGTTAAAACAACGTGTATGAATGACATTATACAAGAAAATATGACATCACAAATTTGACACAACATCAATAATATTATATTTATTAATAATATATTTGAACTTTTTCAAGGCAGTTTTTGCAGCGCACCACCACTTTGTGGAACCAGCTGCCCACTAAAGTACTTACGAACCAATTCGACTTAAGGTCCGTCATGAAAAGAGCGTACCAATTCTTAAAAGGCCGGCAACGCACTCGCGAGCCCATGAGCGGTATCACTTAACATCAGGTGAGTCTCCTGCCCGTTTGCAGTTCTATAAAAAAATTGTTTGAGAAATATCATTTGGATTTCCAATTTAATGTAATTAATTCATATTATTCGCCATATTATAAAAAGCATAACTTTACTATTATTTCACTTTTACTTCGCAATTTATACAGTGCTATAGGTATATATAATTTAAACGAATATTTAGTCCAAGGTTCTATGCCTTCTCTGGAGTATCGTATATCATGTTATTGATCAATTATCTTTATACGCACGCTAATCAGGCTTTTGAGACACGTCGCGCGTCGATACAAATAACTTTAAAACAATTTGAACTGAAGGTTACGACTGTAACACCCGAAACCAATAATTAATCAGTCGATCTCCTATCAGCATCCCAATAACCAAACCCTACGAACACGGGTGGGGTGACGGATAGAATGCCATTTCTTCGCTCTTTATACTCATAATTGACAATCAATATAAACCAAATAAAGTAAATAAAACGGTACAAATGATAATTAAATATACAAGTCTATGTTCAAAATATATCAAATAGCTTTTTAATTATTTTGAAAACTGGTGTAAATTAAAATCTTAATAAAGGATACTGGTACAATGGAACAATCATATTCATACAAAGGTCTATCCACACATCCGACCTACCAAGGATAGTTGTATCGACAGATGGCTATTACTATTTCTCGATTGTTTATTGCCACACTTGTATCAATATTTGGATTAAGATCTATCTGAGATGGTCAAAAATGGATTGAGATAGGTTATTGGGTTTGGGCGTAAGACGATCATACAAAATATAATTAGATGCTTACGCTTTCATAATCCATAAAGCTGTTGAGTCTACGCTGGCGAAATAAATAAACATTGAGACAAACTCAGCTGTGAGATTTAAATGCCCATTGAAGTAGGTCTTTGATGTTTTCTCTTCATTAGAATCGTTTTATCAAGAAATCATTTAAATTAAATGTGATACTTTATTTGAGACGTCTGTAAGAGTGCTGTTATTTGTTTGCATCAGAGCTTTTTGAATTCATTTTGGATATATTTTAAGTTTATTTTTTTAATGCAAGCACATCTTAATGTATATAAATCTCCTGTCACCACGATTGTCCGCGATGGACTCCTAAACTACTTAACCGATTTTAAATGAAGTTGGCACACCGTGAGCAGTCTGGTCTAACTGAGAGATAGGATAGAGATAGATCTTTAATAATAGTCGCAATTATATTTTATTGCAAATTATTTATCTATAATTAATTGACAGTCACAATTATCTGTTAACTCCAAAATATTTTAACACATGTCGGTACTTTTTGACTGGATTGAGTAAGTAATCGATAGATGGCACTGCCATGGTAAACCGATAAACGTGTCATATAAGCTACTATTCACTATCATGATTACCACGTGTTATTGAGGCTAAAGTATGAATTAAATTTATTTTGTGAAACAAAGGAGAAACGAAGTCCGCGGGGGCAGTTAGTATTATATAAAAATTAATCATATGATACATTTTTGTTTAAAATATATTTTTCATTATAGAAATAAAGAGGCTATTATAATAATAGAAGTTATATGTATGTTTTCATTTGCTGGTTAAGTTAGGTATTTCTTAGATAGATGCTGAAGGCGTGGTGGGATACGGCTGTAACTATGTTGTGCCTCTGGTGATTGCTGGTGGTGGAGTTTTAATTTTAACGTGTGAATAAATACGTACAACCTAACTAAAAATTCACCTGAATGTTAAT
This sequence comes from Pieris mannii, assembly GCA_028984075.1. Classification (NCBI taxonomy): domain Eukaryota; kingdom Metazoa; phylum Arthropoda; class Insecta; order Lepidoptera; family Pieridae; genus Pieris; species Pieris mannii. The sequence continues at coordinate 3,334,495 of CM054780.1, forward strand.
CGTTTATTTGCAGTGCCATAAGTATATTAAAATCAAAAGCACATCTACGCGTTGCTGAGGTCTCGACCACAGATTGGGTAGAGGTCCCGCGATAAAAGAAGCAGGGCGTGTCAGCCTTCATTATGCGGCCGTTACTCTAAAATGTCACAAAAATAAAACAATTATCTCAACAAATATTCTATAAAGAAATAATAATTTCTATACTACTTATATATACTATAATTCTTTCTATGAAAGATATCTATACTTAACTATAACTAGTATCACTATATACTTAGTTACTTTTTACAGAGATTTAATTGCGTGATTACATACTTATGTTTGTATCTTTACCTGCGGTGCTTATAGGATACACAACTCAGATATACAATTTGTAACCAATTACGATCTGACAGCTCTGAAGTACACAGCCACACTTTATCATCATTTTATTCATGTAGTGCCTTTGCCCGACCCGATCGAGTCACTACCCTCACTATAGCATTTATATGTCGATGTTCGGTGGGATGACATGTTGACAAATCGTACATGCCACTATTTAATTCACATATAACATGCTTCAAAAATTACCAAAAACAACACAAATGGTTACAATGCCAATGTATTAAATGTTAAATTTAAATTACATGAAAATAGAACACTGGTGTATCAAATAATTACAAACTGTGTGACAAAGAACTGATTATACGATTTCGAATTAGTTGTTTCATTTTGTTGGAATATTTGTTCAATATAAACTTATAGTACTAACTCATTTTATCACAGCGGTAATAGCGTCTAAATCAGCGTATTAAGGTTTCTTTTACGATATATCATATCATAGATAAAGATAGAAATCTAGGTTTCATATTACCTTTTTAATTTAAGCACAAACTTATCGATAGTTTGGTCACGTACTTAATACGGTATTGTTAGTTTTTGACAGCTTTAACGCGTAAATTTCTGTATCGTTACAAATTTATTTGAATTTCGAATTTTGGCGAATAATAGAGAAGTATTGAGAGTTTGAGATAACATGGTTTTAAAAGGATCATAACTTGTAAGTAATCATGAATCATAAAATCGATATTTAAAATATTGAACGTGACACAATACGGTCACATATTAGTCGAATCGACGATGTATATGTAAAGGTGGCGACTGACATTGAATATTCACTCTATGTGAATATTCTCATGAATATTTGTTCGTCGTGAGCATGCTCACAACACCTGAATATTCGCGATTCGCCTGGGCTCCATCCCAAGCACAGTTGCAGTCAAATGGCGTAACAACTTTTAAAACCAATAAGTTAAAATTACAAGTTGAATGGGTTCTAATGTCACAAACAATCTGATGTGTTTTTTTTAGTCAGAAATCGAGTTACTTGTTCATACACGCATTCAATTGTATAGTATAATTGGTTTTAAGTTAGGATCACGAAGCGTTTGTCAAGAATTCCATTCCAAAATCTATTGTTACTATTCTATTACGTCAAAGAACGAATTGTGTGGTGAAATTAAACATTAAGGCTAGATTCACACTGTAATGCCGGTAGAATTCCATCTTGTTCTTGTATAGATATACGTTCACACGATACGTTTTCCACAATTGGTTCTTGGAGATAGACTGTGATTGGAATGGATTCAACTAAAACTTGACTGTTACTGATAGTACTACATAGTTTCTCATTTGAATCTAAAGTTAGTAATTCTTTTTTGGGAAATGGGATACTCTTCTTTAATAAAATCCCAGAGGCTCTTTTATCGTTGCCCTTTAATAAATTTAAGAAATATATGAAAGAAAAGCTGTATTAAAAGGCTTACTATACAGTTAGCGATTATCTAGTTGATAGAAGGGCCTGGGGCTGGTACTGGGCAGGCTACTTCTAATTAATTGGCTATATTTGTTTTAAAATATGTGTTGTTTGATGATTTGATTTTTTTAAAGAGTATATATACTATACTATACTCTCTGTCTTCTTTGCCGATGAGTAGGGATGCCTTCAGGTTCAAATTTAATGACGTGGAATAAGTGATACCTGTATATCTTATGTTATATAATAAACGTATTTTATTTTAATTTAATTTTAAAAATACCTAAGGAATTTTACTAAAGCTTGATAAAGTACAGCAATTAGAATTATAGTAAGCCTAGTCCAGTCAGATTGCAAAGTAATCTATACAATATATTTTATATATGTATATTATTATTTAAAGAATACTTATTATATGTGTTGTAGCTGCCTTCACAAAGCAGCACACATTATTTAAATTGACAAAATATTTCTCCCTTAATTAAGTTTATCGCTAGAACTTGATTCACTACTGGAAAATGCCAATACCAGCGGAATATAGCTATAGCTAACTTCATCTTCACGGCAATAGACGGTGTTACATGACCTAATTATCGCATAGTATATTTTAGTTTATAAGAGATATGTATGTGTAATATGGTTTTTCAATTACACGTACTACTTAATGAATTCAATTTAAATATCGTGTCAAACTTGTACTCCATTATTCTGGCTAAAAGACTGGTATCCATGGTGGTAAATTTAAAAAAAATCTTTATCGCAACATCGAAATTAGAACTGTCAACTGTCAATGTGACAGCCAATAGCTGCTTAAACAAGCACTCGATTCATGAAAACGGTGTTATAAATTCGCGTTTATATTGAAGGACTTTTATTAAAAAGGGGTTATAAGACCCACAGGAAGCTCTAGTACAAAACAAAATCTTTAACCAATCTCAACGCAATATCATGGATAGATATGATATTGAAAGGATTTGAAAGCTCTTGAATCGCATTTTCCAATACGCGACGAAAATTCTTATTTTATCAAAGAATATATTTGATACATATATTTGATCTAGAAAACATTGAAAGTTTGACGGAATATTTGATATCATTAATATCTAGATAAGAGAAAATATACGTAAAACTTGTTTTTCTATTTCATCCAGCCTATGGCTAACATGCTTAAAATATATGTAAAATTGAAATTGTTAAGAAAATGAAAAACGGCTTAATGTAGAAAGTTCGTAATACTGTTATTGTTTTTAGAAGTAATCTCCGTTCCTCTCTACTCATCGTCGCTTTCGATGGAACGACTGAGAACAGCAGTGAGCCCATTCTTCCTTAGAGGTCTCGTCACGCTGTCAAAGCATCTTCAGGGCTCGTAAAGCGAATACCTTGAATTGTATCTGTAGTGCTTGGGAATAAATGAAAGTCGCAGAGAACCTGTTCAGGATTGTGTGGCAGATGACTCATTATCTCGACACCTGCCATAGTCAAATATTCAACAGTCCGTTTTGCAGAGTTCGCTGAAGCATTGTCGTGGTGAAGGAGGAACCTGCTTCGAGGGCGCTACCGTTGTTTTTTTTTTCCAAAACAATAGGCAGCGATTGACGTACCAGTCTGCAGTAACTGTCCTTCCATCTTCTACCACAACTATCGCGAAATGACCTTTGACCAAAGAATAAGGCAATCATCTTTTTTCCTTGACTTCTTCCTTTCTTTACTTTAGTTCGCCGATCCTTGAAAGGAAACACACACTGAACTGATTGTCTTTTGGTTTCGGGTTCGTAGCAATATATCCAGCTTCCATCAACTGTGACGATGTCAAATACAGCATTTGAGTCACCGCCGTTAAACTTATCTAGCATTTGGCGACTCCATTCCATGCGAAGGTATTTCTGGTCGCTGTTTTAAGTATGGGGAATCCATCTGGTACAAAGCTTCCTAACGCCTAAATGCTAGTGTAATATTTTTTGATCTTGACTCATACCAGTACCTAGGCTTGCTCGTATATGACGATAGGTCACTCTCTTATCATTCTCTATCAGGCGTCGCACAGCATGATGTTCAGTAGTCGCTGTTAGGGTGCGTCCACATCTGGCGAATGCGCCGCAAATGTGCAGCTATTAGAGCTAAGCTATTAAAATAGGATGACTTAAATATACATTTTTAAACGTAGTAGTTTAGGAATTTATACACAGCACTAGCATATCATATGTCTACTGTCCTGTCACTGCCCTTTCTGGAAAATACAGCTATCCTATACTTGAAGATCGTGTCAAATTCCCGGTAAATGTTACTTAATAGTCCTTCGTTATACTACAGTTTTTCATATATACATGTTTTAGGTAGCAATATAAAACCGGAAATGCAATGTTAATGGATCTCATCTCGTGTCGATTTAATATGCTCTTCAGTCTAAAACATTGCGACAAATGAGAGAATCTTTCCGGAAATTCTAGTGATGCTTCTGAAAAAATACTAAATAGTGCTTCGTGTTTCCAATTGGAATTATTCAACCTCATTTCATAACTCAAATCAAGAGTTGTAAAACTAGGTCACTGCAGATCCTTGTTTAACTTTAGAACCTATTTAATAAATGGATTTACCCCGATGGAAGTGATTAGGGATTTTTAATTGCGTGTATTTCTTAGATTTATTCTGATAATTTATGTTTTATTTAATTTTTTAACTAAACCGATTTTAGTACTTTTTCTATGGTCCTGTCAACGATTTACTTGGTACTTAATGTATTTTTATAAATAATATATTGTGCTAACACGCAGGATTAGCAAAGTGATAGTATGATGAAATTCAAATAGGTATTAATAATATATTATCTGTTAAAATACCAGAATGAATGAATTGGAGTCATTTTGTTGTTCGATGATGATGACGTTTGATGAACCAAACTATCATCATAATTTGAACATCATAATAGGTAAAATTAATCCTGATCTCGTTTACTGAAGTTGGATAAAAATATGTTTTAATCATATGAAAGTAATGACAAACAGTTCGTCCACACATTCAGAGTGCAATATGAGTTCCGAGACGAGTATTTTGGCTGGCGTTAATATAAACTTAGCGTCACTTTATTGAAGTTTTAAATATACCGTCAACTGTATGAGCTTAAAGCTCTTGCTTAATGAATGTGTCTTTTAGTTTACTTGAAAGCTTATTTGACACGTTCGCTGAATTATCATTTTCATCATCATTCATCATCATACAGTTTATATCTTCCAATAAACAATGAAATATTTTTTTAAGTTTTTGTGGGTAGCTTTTATATTTTGCTAGGCGTCGACAATTGCACATCTTCGTGACGTGTCATCCGTTAAAAAAAATACCCTCATGTGCCTAAAAAAATTTCAAAAAATTATTTCGTGGCTGACTAAGAATCAAAGTAGTCCACTTCTTTAAATATGTTATACCTATGATTGCCATAATTTACGTCTCTAAGTACGGCTGAGCATCACGTATAAATATTTCACTGCATTGGTCTACGTTGGGGAAAGCCAGGGTTTTCGAGTAACGGTCTGAAAGATGTTCTAAACTAAGTCGATTTCAGTCTCTCATATTTCAAAGCTGGCCTAAACTGTATTAAAAGTAAATAGCTTGGTATATTTGCTGGCTTATTTCATAAATTGTAAGCGTACTTGTGAAACACCCACGAGAATATAAAAGATGAATCTTGGGTGTAGTTAAGTTAAATAGCTACTTTTTATGATAAACATTGACTTGACTAGAATTTTTATATTCAAAAATACATTATTTTTTATTAAATAACGATTACTATTGAAATATTTTAAAGGTTAATGTTCATAACTACATCAGTTATTTACGGCTGGTTCTGAAAATATAATAGAATTATTTCTATCATCATAAAAAATCACTGGCGCTACAACCTCTTTAGGTCTTGGCCTCAGATTTATGTCGACACACGTCGTCGTTTTTGGGTCTAAGACATGTCGGTTTCCTCAGGATGTTTTCCTTCACCGTTCGAGCAAATGTAAAATGCGCACATAGAAAGAAACATTGGTGCACAGCCGGGGATCGAACCTACGACCGGATGAGAGTCGCCCGCTGAAGCCACTAGGCCAACACTGCTCTAAGTCAAGTAAAATACTTTACCAGATTATATGGATCATCTTTTTGTATAGGACTGAAAGCTATAATTTTTAAATAATGAAATTTACTATTTCATTGAGTGTTAAAAAGCCAAAATGGTAAACAGTGTAAATTAATGTAAATACTACAATTTCATAACAAAAATCAATGAAATATGAAGATAACTTGTTAAAAAGTTTCTATTCCAAGAAAAAACCTGAAGGAATTAAAGTAAACGCTAACTACGCTGCACCTCTGAACACCTAGTTTATACCTTTAAATGAGAAATGAACTTCTAGACTTCTTTGATGAACTGTTCTTGATTAAGTTTGCTGGAATAACGATTCTTGAGACAGCACTTTGTATCGTCTGTGGATAAACTTTGATGATGCTTTGGAGAAACTCCGATCTACTTCTCTGAAGTTCGTATAATATATGTATATATTACATAGTATTCGTATAAAGATATGCTCGCAGAACGTACCTTATTTTTCATATAAAATTGTTCCGTTAACAAATTTGTGCTATGTGTTTACTAAATGTAAATAAATCTTTTTTAACATATAAATTTAAGATATTTAAGCGATAGATTTTTGAAGAAAAGATTAGGAAATTGTTAAGGATTCAATCAGTAAAAAAATAAATTATTATACCTAATAATTTTAAGAAAATATTTTTTTATGCTAATTAAATGAGTTCCTTGCGCTTGCATTAGCTTTAGTCTGAAGTCTCCTTGTTCGTCGTGTTATATCCAGCTGATTTTAATTCTTAACAATCAAATCCCCCCCTCCCCCCGTGGGCCCCACGTTATTCTATAGTAAAATAATTAATACTTAATTTATCTAAATATGGTTGGACAGTTTATGCCAACAGTCTATCAAAAGCAAATACCGTTTTTAAATTTGATAGAGATTTTTCTGGAAACAATTTTTACTCCAGTAACACTGCAGATCCATAGATTATGAACTGTGACATTTGCATGATAAATCAATGTCGGATGCAGATTTCATCGCCAAATTTCACAGCGATTCTTATCTGTATAATTGTATATGAAATGTCAAAGTGCTGTAAAAAATATGAATTTCTACCAGTATCATTAGTTTTCACTGTAATATTTTCTCTTAATAATAAAGTCTCTTATCCCTGGGCTATTAAAGATTCTTTTTGAGAAATGCTAATGCTAGAAAGTATAAAGAATATATTATTTTAATTATTGATATTGAAACGTCAAAGACACAGATTAAAAATGGCGTCTCTTGTACCAGAGGGAAATCTCCGACATGAATAGTTATATTTTACATAACATTGCTTCAGTGTAATTAATATTGTTGAAGCCCGGACTGTATAAATACTGGAATATCAGCCATTTTAAAGCCAAAGGTGAAATGCATTTAACAGTTTCAGACTATGTATTATGTATACTTTGACTTTCAACAAGGTTGCGGATCAGCGTTACCGATTGGGAACTACACCAAAATTGTCAGAATACGTTTAGATTTGTATCCAAATAACATAATACCGTAGATAGAGTATAGAACTAGATAAGCTTCTAAAATAACAATAATAACTAAAGAGAGAAGACAATAATATGAAATACTTAAGTGCGAGCGTAACAGAGTATCAGTTTTTATGTCTCTATTTGCGTATCAGGTTTTATTTGTTGACCACCGAGCCCCTGGTGGTAAACAAGTTTTCACCGCTTACTGATAAACCTTGATACCCAAGTCAAACCATATTTTAAGACTTTATCATTATAAGAGGTGTATTTAAAGTGTAAGTCATGGTGAATTGATGCATAATTGGCTGTAAAAGCTATAGTGAACGAAAAGAACCAAACATAACCTTTCATCGGTAAGTAGCTTATTTTGTCACGACTCAGTAACTTTGTCAAGAATTATTCATTCGGATGTGTATTTTGGTCAATAATAAGCAATCTTAGATGAATTAATACTTCGACACAACACTTTCAAGCAAACGACAATTCCAAACATATTTTTCAGTGCAAACCGACTAAATTGCGAATCATGTTACCAACGTCAGGTAGTTGCCACACTTCGTGTCCTTTGTAAATAGTTGGATTATAATATTCGCTATCTCACACGCTGTACGCTGATGCCTGGTCTATACCATAGTCCGTCTACGCTTCAGTGTAATTAATATTGTTGAAGTCGGGACTGTATAAATACTGGAATATCAGCAATTTTAAAGCCAAAGGTGAAATGCATTTAACATTTTAAGACTATGTATTATGTATACTTTGACAGATCAGTGTTACCGATTTGGGAACTGCACCAAAATTGTCAGAAAACTAGATTTGTGTCCAAATAACAAGATACATAAAAATATACCTAATAACTAACCTTAAAATATTATTAAAAGAAGTCCCTTTAGGCAAGGTTCCGAAGATACTGGCAGCGTTCCCCCTTTGTATATCTAGACTAATACTTTGTGCGAGGTAGCTGCCAACTATTCGTTCTCCTGAGATGTCGACTAACCTTTTTGATGATTCCCTAAAAAGCCTTAACGCGCTAGGACCCCACGGAGCTATAGAAGTTACCCTTCGTCAAATACAGGAACGTACGCCAGTAGCCGGCCTCATGCGTACCCATGGCCAAAACCCTAGCACGTGCTTAACCTGTACTAAGATGGTACAAAGATGATGGAAATTTTGTCAAATGTCATTTATCCATAGATTATGTATTATTAGTAAAAGCTTTATCAATTATGTTTCATTCAACCTATTTACAGTACAATGGTTAAAAATTAAAAAAAAAACAAACATTAAATTCAAGGACTACAGAAGAAGTGAAAATGTGTAATTTGTGGGTAGTGTACATCGCAATGGTATTTTGGTAATACTTTTCAACAATATTCTGGATTTTATTAACAAAACACATTACCAATTAGAAAATAATAAGTTATAATTCCAATAAATTAATGTAATTTGTAGATATCCCGAAAGTTATAACATTATTTACGGAGTTTCCTATCACTTCACTCACAGACACTTACACAATTAATGCCTTAATTCACTAAATCAACTTGTCAGGAAACCGCAATTGACAGGGGATTCAACAAGGATTCAAGTTAGGTCTGGCTTTCCAACTATAAGGATCTTAATACCGAAAATACGTTATAGTAAATTAATTTATCACACCGAAAATCAATTATCTACAAATTCAAGGTTTTCTGTCTAGCCTAGTTTTTGTGTTTATTACTTAATGAGGTTACAAAGGAGGTCGCCCAGAGTAATGGGCAAGCCTTTGTTTTATATTATTTTTTAGTTGACAGTTCGTTAATTAAAATAATTAAATAACATCATCAGATATGGGAGCTATGCATTGAAGTGCCAAATGAAAGATGTATAAAACGCCGAACGTGGAAATAGGTGTTATCACATTGTTAAGTATGCCTTTGACTGGAATCGTCAAGGTAAGGAAACATGGCCGCACATAGCAGACCTGGCTGTGTGTGTGTGGTGCCATAATTGCAGAGGTGAAGGAAGCTGGAATGACGTGGTGTGACATTAAGCGCAGGTCCGATTAGGCTGGTTTCCTACGCTATTCCTTCCCCACTTGGAGGGTATAAGACTTTAAATCAAGTCAAATCATAGTAATAATACATAAGTATTTATTTATTAACACTTCGTTGCATTACATAAAAGGAAAAATAATTTAATGAAAAGCAACTGGCGGCCTTATCGGTGTCGAGCGATTTCTTCCAGTCAACCACTGTTAGTGTTAGTGAGTAAAGGAAAAAAAACATGGATTAAATTACATACGGTAGGCAAGAAGTGCAAAATACATAATACGAATACAATAAGAAGGAAAAAACATACTTAACAGAAACAAAAAAAATAATAATAATAAAATAAACTAAACTGATATAGGATACATAAAAAAACTTATTTTCTATTCTTACACTTAATACTTCACTACAATATATAGATATATAGGTATAATTATAAACAAAACCAGAAACATAAAACCTAAACCTTTTTATTACCAATAACAAATAATGCGATTCTTGTGAATTCAGCCAGTGTGCAACTAAATATATCCGATATATGCAATAACATTCAGGATGCGCAAGACACTCGTAAATGGTGAATTTGCAGTTGCACGTGTACTTAGTCGAAGTCAAACACACAATTTAAGATTTAAAATCGAGTATGAATCAGATCAGATTAATTAAATTCTTCCTAAACTAAATTGATTAAAAACAAAATTTATCCTTAATCATCGATTATAGAGTCCTTTATTTCCAAACTATGCCCATGCAATTGGCAAGACGTCACAATCTATAGATTATAGATCACTATATCTGACATTCGACTGAGTTTAAAGAGACCCATTATCTAGTGCTTTATTGCCGAACTGCTCGTTCTAAATGGACTAAAATTGCCAATATAATCGCTAATAGCCTAGATAATACAAGGATAGGAAATATTAGATAAGTTTTCTTGAATTATGATTTTTTATATTCAAGTACGCTTTAGTTTAGTAATTGGAGCCTGTGTTTATTCCTAAGGTTTGATCTCTAGCTGTGCACCAACAGACTATCTGTTTCGCATTTAACAAGTTCGATCGTTGAAGGAAAACATTGTGAGGAAATCGGCTTGCCTTAGACCCAAATAGTCGACGACGTGTGTCACTGATAACTTTTTGTCCATTAGTTTGACAAATGATCATGAAACGGATTGAGGAATCTGAGGCCCAGACCTCAAAAGGTTGTATGATTGCTGATGTTTTTTTATAAACCAATAAAATTAAAAATACTTTAATCTACTATTAGATTGAAAATTTAATCCTATTTCACCATGCCTGCAGATAAGGACAATCTTTGTTTTTATTTATTTTATTATTCTTTATTACTTAATATGTCATATGGAATATGGTGTAATGGATGCAGCACCTTACAATATTACTTATATTTATTTTGACGTTCATAAGTGTAAATTATGAAACCTACATGAATAATTATTGTTTTTTTTTTATTCAGAGTTAAGGCTAAATGCTTAACATGACTGTCAACAGCGTTTAACTTAAACGTATTTGACGAGAATCACAATAATCATAGTTACGCTAATGTGCATCGTTTAAAAAATTTGATAGTAAAAGAATTCGATTCAGGCACAGATCCAATGAAGGTTGTAGTGCTACTGATTTATTTATTTAATTGGAGCTTGCAGAACTACTTGAAGACTATGCGGTATTTTCTAAGATATTTTATTATGAGTTATAACACCGTTAGATAGGTTAGCCTGAGGTCTATCGACACCCGGCTGTGCACCAATGGTATGCATTTAACAATCGATCGTGCTGAGAAGATAAACATTATGAGAAACAGGTGTGCCGTCGATCCAAACATAGTTGTCTATTAAACATATAAATCACGAAACTAGGTTAGCTCCACTGTTTTCATTAACTCCTTTTAAAATTAAAATCCGCCCAAAAATTTAATGTATAATCGTAGGTTAATATAGCGCTTTTGTGTATATCTGTGGAAACGTTGATCTGTAGTCGTAGAGATTTGTTGAAGTCGATTATTAAAGAACGGTCTATTGTTTATGGAGGTGCAGAATCGTATAGTTAAGTACGTTAGAAATCCATTAAGCATAGCTCCATAGAAGCAAACGGAATAGCAATTTAGTTTGTCTATTGAATTATTGTGCGCCCGCTCGCTAGTTGCTACATAAATTCCAATTCAAATACTCGACACCATTAATGCTGAATTTGAAATATTTTATATTTAAGGACAGATTAAATTAGAAATATAACAATTATTCGTCATAATTAGGACAGACATTTGTATTATATATGTATACATATATACAACTCAAAACTAAGGACTGCATTTGGCCAACGCTCGCATTTAGGGGGTACCTTCCTTTATAATAAAATTTTCAAATATTCTGAGGTAGTCAAACTAAACCAGATACAATATCGCAAATCACATAGAAATTTCACTAGCCAACTTGGATTCCGAATCTACAGAGGTATCTAACAAAGTACGAGAAGAACGAGTCATACCAAGATACGTAGATTCGTATCTTGGTATGACTCTGCGGTCTCAAAAACTAACACAGGCACACTGCATGATCATAACAACTTTCAGCTACACTCTCACATACAGGTGTATTCAGACCCATTCACACACTCCATCGTTTACTCATTGTTATTTTGTAACACTAAAATTTTTATGATTTTTTTAAACTGTTTTAAACATGAACCATATACTACGAAATAATTGTTTTCTAGTTACCCACAACACAGGGCCTCCCTAGTGTGGGGACTAAGGATATATGAATTTTGTCATATCCCTTTGTCATTAATAAAGTTTTAATTATTATTAGTATTAAACATGTATTAATTTATATTTGTTTAAATGTATATAAAATATATAATGTAAAATGTATCTGAATAAAGGCTATTATTATTATTATTATTATTAATTTATATTTATATAGGTATTTTTTACTTAAAAGGGTTTACAAATCTTACACCTAGGAATGAAAATGTACCTACTTAAAATGAATAAACACTTTTTATTTATTTATATTTATTTAAATGCAATACAGCGAAAATCGATGAATCTGTTAATATTTCTAATAGTAATTATTCCTGCGCTTTTTAACAGACTGGCACTAACTGTAGTAAACGCTCGTATTCTAATTCAAATCTCGAGTATCAATCCTTATAACTGAAACTGTTTCACAGCTCCTGAAACTAGAATTAAGTTTGTCATTCCTGAATGCGGGTTTGCATACTAGAAAGCCTCTGTACATACATAGTTAAGTGTGTACAATCTACAGTGTTTAACTTTGAATTACTTCGAAAAAAGTTCACGACAAATTTATAAGCATATAGAAGCGAGGCCATTCACCTTTCTGAGGTATCCATATCAACGGTCAATCGCGATATATTTTACGTTTTAAACTTCTTTAATGAGACTAACCGCACTCATACGTGCCATATTGTGGGTCTGGGCTACTTCTGCTAATAATGGATAGTCCTCTTGGGTATAAATTTCGCATTAAACATTTCACATTTAGCGTGAAGCAGTAATTAGCCAAAAGCTCTTCAATTATATTTGAACAGCAAATAAATTCGCTTCTCATAACCATCTTGAAAACTACCAGGAATATTTTGAGGTAGCTTTCCAGAAATATTTTTGCCGTCTGATTAACTATTTTTATATGAAATTAGACACGAAATGATAATACCGTATGAATTACCGTACCGTTGAATCTAGGATAATTATCTGGTAATTTCAGTTAGCTTTGAAAAAATCTTAGTTTTTTACTACGTCGTGTTCGACGTCATTAAGAATATTATTTGTGTTACACCTTAGATGATTCATAATTGGTTTAGGGTCTGTTTCACAATGTATGGATAAAGCACCAAATAGCTATGCAACACATAAATTATTTGGAAGATAAATGTTCCGAATAAGATACTTTGCGTTTCATGACAAATAGCGCTATTTGACAGTCGTGAAAGGCAAAAACTACTTATCCGGACAATGTGAAACAGACCCTTAGTTTTTTAAATGCTTACAGATTAATGAACGCGCCTATCTCTCCAGAATCATTTAAAATAAGTTTGGCATACTTAATATTTTAAAAAACCTTTTGCTAAAGATATGAAAATGCAGCTACGCAGGCTAACATCATAGATGTCGATCTTGACTTGGGGTTTGTGGAGTCTCTACTCAAAGGGTACCTATATCTACCTCTGCTATTATATTGCTGCTATAAGGGTAGAGACCCTACTCACTAAAACACCTCAGCCAGCTCTTGAGATGGGCCCTTAGGGTTCGCCAAGACATTCAACCCAATTGTCTTAGCACATTGAATGTAAGCATGGATAACAATGGATACAAGTAATATCCGGAAAGTAAAATTTTTTCGGGAAATTTGACTAAGTAAATATGATTGTTTGATAATACGTATTTTTTTTTTATAGAACAGGGGGCAAACGAGTAGGAGGCTCACCTGATGTTAAGTGATACCGCCGCCAATGGACACTCTGAATGCCAGAGGGCTCGCGAGTGCGTTGCCGGCCTTTTAAGAATTGGTACGCTCTTTTCTTGAAGGACCCTAAGTCGAATTGGTTCGGAAATACTTCAGTATGAATGTATATTATTATTTTTATTCAAATAACACCTTTTTCGGATCCGAGTAACACTAAAAAGAGCAGTTCATGTGTTAAATAACAGAATAAAGTGTTTATAACCTACTTTATATCATTGGTTAACTCAGTGGAGATGTAACATTTCAGCATCATTAGTCACTCGTTGCAAAATCATTTATTTCTCGGACAGAATTGCTTAAGTTACTCGCTTTATTTTTATTTCGGTTAACGAGTGATCAAGATTTACAGTCAACTTTTACGTCAGGCATTATATACTTGTTTGTAAGTAATAATAAGACAATTAAAAACAAATTTCAAAAGTTCTTACTTTTAAAGCAGGCAGCGTTACCTCGTTCTATAGCGATACTTATTTGACGATTGAGGAAAGCACTCTGGGGTCACCGGTATTTTATACAAGGCCAACGAATTTATGTGCCATATTGAAATAGGCAATATACTTTTCCCCTAGTATTGTCTTTTATTAACATAACTTTTACACATTTAAAGAAAAACACTTTTTTACGCATTATAGTTATGTATTATTGTATTTAAACTTATAATTATTTAGACATAATTTTAAATTTAACCGACGACTTTTCCCCTTCTCTGTACCCAGATTCCCGCGTTGTAAATTATAATAATTATTTCAATACAATACATTACATCACATTCAACAAGGGCAAATAAATACTAGATATACAAAAAAGGGGGATTTTATAAAGATATTATCCGCGTTTTAATATCTTTACATCATAAGTCGCTACTCGCCTTGTTTTGAAATTTTTAACCAGCTCCCCGCGGGCAATACCGAGTCGGTGGTATAAATTCATTAAACAAGGAACTTCGTGATTTAACAGACTATTTAATAAGTTTAGGGTATTGTGAATCGAATATCAAAGGTTGCTTTATGATGTTTAACGATTTAGACGTTCTCGAATGAGAGAATTTATATTTCTAGACCTTACTCCAACGATTTTCATGAAATTTAGTATATTTTATTTATTAATTTATTTACTTACACTTTGTTGCAAAGAAACAAAAATAAAACAATACATAAAAATTACAAAGGATGCAACGGGCGGCCTTATCGCTAACAAGCGATTTCTTCCAGGCAACCTTTTAAGTCCTCTCATAGGAACTAAGGAACACAATCTAGGTTTAATCGCTTATTATGTAAACAGTACAGATAATACAACTGTCAACAAACTAATTATATGTATTATAATATAATATAATATATATATATATATATATAATATAATATATATATAATATAATATAATATATATATACGGGGAGTTTCGGAGGCGATAACTCGATCTAGCTAGGAATTATGATGATTTTTTTCCTTAAATAACCAGTTCATATTTTTTTATTATTCTGTCGGTAAGATCGTAAAATATTATTGATATTTCATCATTTTATTAGTATGTAATTCGTACTTAAATATAATTTCAAAAAAACACAATTAATAAAAAAAATATCGGTCATCGAGGTACTAAAACATATTAGTACCTCGATGTTAAATTATATAGATATAATATTAGAACTAATATTCTAATTATGTACACGAATTTGTAATAGGTTTATTTATTTAACTTATAGCTTACTTAAACAGTTCAAACTTAATCTAATCTCATATATCAATGATAGTAGAAAAGATATATCTTAAATAAGTTATAAATCGGTATATAAAATACAATCTGGTGGATAAGTGAAATATATTTTTGAATTAACTAATAAACGTCGATTAGACTTTATATTCAAATTTATTTATTACAAAGCGCATCGATTTTGATTAATTTTGCCGATGTGTGTACACGGGCACCAATGGACTTTTTGTTTTATGTGCACAATTAGTTCATTCGGTCGGAAAACATCGTGAGGAAACCGGAAACGTAAGTCTCGACGACGTAAGTCAAGCGCGTAAGGCTGACATCGGCTCCTCTTTTGAAAAACATAGTAGCGAAATAGAAACCTACAACGCCGCTACAACGCCCAAGAGGTTGAATCACAGTTTTTTTATAAAAAAAGCTAGTCTTCTTGCTTCTGTAATTATTATATAAAGATTTATAATATGTCTATTTCTGCATGATTTATTCCAAACATGATTTAGTTCAAACAATTTGTTTAACTAAAAACTTAGATTAAAAACAGTGGCGGAAACTTTCTTACCAGTTCTTGCCCGCTCTACCCCCTTGTCTTGCGAACTGGTAGTAAATGTAAATTTACAATTACTTTAGTTTTTTATGTCATTCATAAGTGTACTTGTATATAAATAAATATATTATGAGTTTTAGTTTATTAGAATTGAGCTTGTCCACGAACCGGGAAACCAATTCACTGATTTACAGCATTATTCTCGTTTAGTTAGCTGTAAATTTCTTTTAGAGTTTTGCTGTACCAAATTAAAATACGGGGAGAATATTTTTCTATTGAATATTTTATTCTTTAAAGCCACTCCTCTCCTCTCAATGTTACGACAACGTTCTGCATTTATTGATTATTTTTTAATAGAACTATATTATGTATAGCAGACATACATACATATAAACCGAAATTATATTTTTGCTAGAGTAGTGATAAATCGTCGTTAGTAAAATGAAGAGCAGACCCAGTAAAACTAAGGCTGTACTGATGAACCGATGGATTTTTCTGTCTATATGCACATTTCAGTCGCACAAAGACATCTTTATGAAATCACCAAACCCAAAAACTGACATTGTTAGGCGCAGAAAGCTGATCTATTTGTCACATATTAAAAAAATAGATACCTAAGCCGTTACAAACCTTTCAGGTTTGTAACGGCTTTTAATATGCTTTTTATTTATATATACATTCTAAATAATGTGTATGCCTAAAAATACAAGAAAATATGACATCACAAATTTAACACACTTACACATACTCATCAATTACATTAGAACTTAAATATATCAAAGGAAAAAACTAAAGAGACGACCACAAAATAAACAAATTATTAATAATAACTAATAATATAAATAATAACTAATATTTAAAATTTTAATGCCAGAAGTTGAACTTGTATATTCCAATTATATATAAGTTATAAAGGCTGTATTCCAAATTATCTAAGAATAAATGTTCATCAATACAAATAACGTAACTACGTTAATGTTAAATCCATTCATACTTTTATCACAGACCATAATTAAGTGCCAGTTCAATTAAATCCTTGTTGAAACCCGCTTCTTAACTCTGCATTAGCTTATTCAGGCGACATCAGGGTAAATGGTGTATAGATCCGCTCTTCCAATATATTAAGTTCCAAGTAATTGAAGTCTCAATACCTAGGATGCGTTTTATATTAACCTTGTTTAATGGCAAGACGGTGAGATTGGTTTGTCTTTAATTTTTCAATTTCCTTTGTTTACAGTAGTAAATATTAATTCTTGGCCGTACATAAGCCTTTCAAGCATTAGTCTTCAATCTTATTAGATTCAGAGAACATTGTAAGAAGAAAAGTAATGATTGGAATTAAAATGTAAACTAAAATTACAGCAATGATTCAGCTGTTAGTCTGTTAGTGCGAGTGCCCACGAGAGGCGGTGTCAATTAACATCAACCTCCTGGCCCCCACCATGTCTTATATGCATGATAAAAAAGCGTGTAGCTCACAAGTGTACTTGTTTACCTATATGAATAAAGATATTTTTAGTTTGATGCCCTGTCGTCCACATAGAGCGATACATAAACTTTTATTAAAAAAGTAAAACACGTTTTTGACGTGACAACGTCTTATAAATTAGTTTGCCGGGTGACACTTCAAGAAACTGCGTTACGCTCCGCTCACGTTATGCGCTCACAATGAGAGCGAGTGAGAGGCACGCGTCCCTTCCACTCGGGCATGGTTAGCCCGCCTAAGAGCGAGAGAGACAGACATAAAAAGTTGTTTGTATAAATTAATGTTTTAAATATAATTCTTTGTATAAATAAATGTTTTAAATTGTTACTATTATTTCATCCTTCTTCCTATTATACGATTGAATATTCACATTAAAATTATTTTACCACTCAAAGTCGTTGTCACGTAAAACTTTCGCCCGTATACCGACTTTACAGGCAACCAATTTTTTTTGCCTAAAAATCTCTAGGTAAATGTCAATAATAAGAATATTCTTTGCAGGCACAAGAATGGCACTTTATTAAAGGGGTAATGTTTGTAGTTGTGTTGCTTTAATGTGAAAAAAGTTGGAAGATAAATGAGGTTTTTACTTCCTTACTATATTTTCCACCTACCCTCGAGGGCTTGGAATTGCTATAAATAATGATTGGGTCCTCCCCCTGTTAGTAACGACTGAAACCGATGACTTTTTGAATCATAAAGAAATTTGTGCTAGAATTATTGTTTTGCCGCATTTCATACTTAAACAGTTCAGAAAAAATTTAGTTAACAGGTTTTATTAACAATTTAAAATATATTCAACCAAAAATGGCGTCTTAAAAGAATATCATTCTTAAAAGAATGATACTTTAAAAAGTAAATAAAATATTCCAACTAATGAAAAACGTCCTTAAAGATGACACCTAATGATTTTGATGATAAATTTTATTCAATTAATTTTGTAATGTTTATTATTTTATTTTTCTTTGTGTATATAAGTTTCATAAAAGCAGAATTTTGTATGCGCCTATAATTGACTCTACTTTGTTGGTGCAATAAATAAATACATAAAAAATGACATTAAAACAATAAGGTATTTTGAAAAAGACTTATCTTAAAAGGAATTGCAGAGTACCTTCATATTATCTTAATATTCAAAATAAGCATTACTCAAACTGTCCCATAACGTTTTCCATAAAACTGCTAACGGACAGCCATTTATGATATTTTCTAACTGACAGCAAGTTCTTGCAAAAATATTTAACGAATTTGAGCACCACCTTTATTTGAAAATAGAATGCGGCATGGCCAACTTCAGCGTAAACATCATTACAATTTTCGCTAACTTCAGGTGCCTAATATTTCCTGATACGGGCACAGATATAAAATATTCTTTATCTCGACAAAAGGCCTTAAACGAATCACCGCTCAAATCAATTTACTCGCCTTTTATCTTCAACAAACTAGGCTTGAGATGTTATGTTTTTGGGTTCAATGTAATATATATTTTCGTATATAAAGGCATTTTTGTAAATTCTTAACAATTTATTACATAAACTATATTAATTACCTACTTATAAGCTGTAGGGTGACGTTCTATTGCTTATTTTAATTAAGCTATATCAAATTAAAAAACATCAATTCGATTCCATAGTTCCTTAGAATTAATGAAGAAATTAAACAAACAAACCAAACCTTCAGCATTGTAATTGTAATAAAGTTAAGATAAGTAGTAAGAAATACAATATAATATTTAAAATTTAATTCTAAGTTTATGAAACAGCTCAAATAAACGTACGTTCAAATAACCACTGCTAATATCAAAATACTGTTAAAACGGATACAAATTAAAGCAACTGTGAAACTCATACTTAAAACCGTTGCACGTTTGTTGTAAAATTCTCAACGAAGCATGGGCCGGCAATGCACTCGCAAACCTGCTGGTTTGCTATAGCATGTGTCCATGGTCAGCGATAAACAACGCAGAACTGAGAGATTTGCCTCGTTTCCCTCCTGTCCCATTACACTTACTAGTAGTTATAATTTAAGGTACAAATACCAGTTTATCTTTCATTACACTATATTTTTTACACTATAAATCAGTCTGAATGCGTTCTTCATCCTGTTTCGTACGATAGGAATGATATTGATTCGAATAAAAGCTTTATTAAATACAATGTTACATGCATCCACTCACTTTTGTGGCAAATTTATACGTTTTTTAATCTTGAAATTCACAGTACTCAAAGGGAGTTCCAACAGGAGGCCGCTATTTGGGGGGGGGGGGGGAGACAGAGTAAGGGTATAAAAAAAATGTAGAACGAATACCTTATCGATAACAACATATTAAATGCAATGCATACATCTCTTTCTTAATTATCGCAAAAGTCTGCGTGTGTTATTTAAAATAATAATAATAATCCTCTTATCCTGAACTGCTTTCTTTGTATAGTGGTGTCTGTTTATTTATAAAATGTCTCTTAGTTCAGTGTGCTTCTTGGCAAAGGTCTCCTCTAACAATTTCCATTGTAATCTGTCTCTAGCAACCCTTCTCCATTTTGGGCCTGCCGTTAGTTTTAATTCGTCTTCCCATCTCCTGCTTTGTCTCCCTCTGTGCCTTCTCCCATCTCTAGGGTACCAGTTTGATATTAAGTTGCTCCACTTCTCTTGTGTACCGCGCAGCACGTGCCCAGTCCATCTCCACTTCAAATTATCTATTCTAGTAAGTACATCTATGACTTTTGTCTTACTTCTTATGACGGTGTTTCTTATCTTATCTTGTTTTTTTATACCTATCATACTTCGTTGTTATTGATATGTTTTAAAAATAATGTTTATTTTAAGCCTACACCGCAATATAGCCACGTGCAGAGTCCACCCATTGTGCCTCTGTACAGCCATTGTGTAATGTTTAGAAACATTCTATTATGTTCTATCTTAAGAGGTTTCTTTGTTAGGAGACAATAGGTCTAGGGGTAAATTCATTAGTTTTCACGTGATTTCATCTCTTTGAGACAAAACATCACTATCTTTGCCGTGTATTGTCTAAGAGGTAAGCAGTTGGATAAATAACTTTTCAATATCAGAGGTTAGACGAATTTTTTGTTCGACCAACTAGGTGATAAAGCGAACTTCATACCGCCTAATAGGCAATGAATGCTACAATGCATACAAAGTACACATTGATTTCACTACAATCACCGAATTTCAATACTCAACGTAACAATGTGGTTTGATTTGTTGTATATTAAAGTACCTTCATATATTTTCCTTTTTTTCATTGAAACTCAAACTAAATCACTGAACGCGCAGAAAAATTTGACAAACAAAATGTACATCAATCGTAATTCATTTTTGACATTGTTCCACATTTTAGTTATATATCAAAATATAATATATACGCAAAATCTAAAAATATCTCGAGCCTCCATAGTTATTATCCAACTTGAGTCTTTGTTCTTTATCCTCTTACCATCCCATACTTTATAAACGTAGTTTCTTTTTTCATAATATTTTACTTGTGTATATTTGGAATTAACATTACGTCCACCTATCCCATTCTTGTTCAGACATATAAAATGTGTTAATAAATGAAATTCAATTCAAGTGTAATAAATAGCCTATTTTGTTGAGTTCCGCAATGGTTTAAAAGACAATAAATAGCTAACTAACCACTGAGTCAAAAGGTATTTAATTCTCGAATATAGCACTTAAAGTTAACATCCATGTAGCTATAAAGATGAGGCGGGCAGCGGAATTTCATTTAGAAGTAAGGCACTGCGCAGACAAGTTACTATTACCACTAAGCAATAAATTGTAATAGTTAATTTGTGTTTCATAGTCTAAACGCTACATTCAACTTACATTAAAATAGTTTTTACATCCCTTACTTTTTGTTTCCTGCGTTATTTTAACATAATTTGTACAATAATCGAAAGAAAAGACGCTTTTACATTATTAAATGACCGAATGCGTATTCCCCTCTTTTCACATTTTAGATACTTCTTGCCACTTTACCACAGCTTGCCAACCAGTATTTCAAAACAGTTACGAAGGGTCTTCAAGAGAACGGCGTACTACTTACATTAAAAGCCGGCGACGTACTGCAAGTATCTTGGTAAAGTTGGTCGTCGGGAAAGACATTATCAGACACCCACCTGCTCATTTGCCCCACAAAACATTCACAAGCACTGGGTTTTTATTCATTAGAAGAGATTATAATCTGTGTTTTGTAAATGTTTTATGTAATAAATTATTGTTTGCATTAAGTGACTAACAATTTTGCAATGTCTACACCTAAAATATCGTGTCTGCGGTGTACTTTATTTATAAATGAAAGCCTCGGCCGGCGACGTCTTCTACTCTTCAATTAGCCCGGTTCAATTAGATCCGGTAACCCCGGTGAATGGGTTAAATGATAAGACATACAGGTACCTCGCAAGTCAGTCTTATGAAAACTTAACTGAATATAGCATATAGCGAGCATGACTCACCGTCACCAGTTCTCATTTCTGTCAAATTATCCTGTAGCAAGGAGCATGTAAAATGTTGGGATAGTATTAGCTTTTTAGTTAGGTAAAGTTTTAAAAGTAGAACAACTCTTTCACTGCCGTATCACATAGTATAAAACAAAGTCGCTTTCTCTGTCCTTATGTCCCTTTGTATGCTTAAATCTTTGAAACTACGCAACGGATTTTGATTTTTGTAATAGATAGAGTGATTCAAGAGGAAGGTTTATATGTATAATAACATCCATTAAATAGTGGAGAAGTACTGTTATTTTTGAGGTTTCTAATGTGATGTCGTAAATAATTACATTTTTTCCGCTTACATTGCAAACGCAGGCTGAACCCTACGAGTTTTATCAAAATAATGTACTAAGTATTGTACACATTGAAAAGGTCAACATAAAAGTCCGTGATGGTATATGTCTATCTCTTATGGATAACCCACAATAACTTTTTTTTATCATTTACTTTTTACGAGAAATAATGGCTAATTTTCGAAGCGATTTTAACCAATACAGCATTAATCCTTAACCAATTAAATACCTTGAATACATTGTTGCTTATTTAGCAGAGATCGAACGCGTTTATTATCGGAGCTTTCCAGCGACGGAAATAACAATACATAATAAAAACCGGCTTTTCATTAGCATTGCACCCGAGCGAAGCTGGGGCGGGTCACTAATGTATTTATAAGTCAGAGAACATTGCTTAGCTATATCAATCTGTTGACCATACTTGCGACCGGGTGGGAAGGCCTTATTGCCATCGGTACAGAGGAAGACCACCCACCATATGGGCGGATGACATCGTCAAAACGACTGGCTCTAGCTTCATGCAGCTTGACCATGATTGAGATACTTTGAGGAGGCCTTCATCTGCGAAAGTGTTATAGCAAACTACTTCTAA
Organism: Pieris mannii; assembly: GCA_028984075.1. NCBI lineage: Eukaryota > Metazoa > Arthropoda > Insecta > Lepidoptera > Pieridae > Pieris > Pieris mannii. The sequence continues at coordinate 3,357,559 of CM054780.1, forward strand.
AATAGCTATTTATGTAGTATAGATAAAGTTAGAGTAACTTATTTCGTTGCAAAATTGTAAAAGGATTACGTTTACTTTAATTTTAAACAAGTAAAAGTCATTTTATTTTTGTTATATGTGGGTAACATAGAAGGCACTTGGAAAGAAAACTAAATTTTTAGAGTCAAGTTGTTAAGTTCTTTACTTACGTGTGTTTCATTAACGTTTTAATAATGTAACCTTATATTGTAAAACGTAAGTGAAATAGTTGCATGCTGTTAAAGCAATAACTTAATTGGATTTTATAATTGTAAAATTGTTCCAACGTTTAAACCATATGAACCCCACGTATCGGATTAAAAGTAATTTCAATCTATGTAAGTTTATGGTTCAGCAAGCCCGCTTTTTCATCTAGCATGGGGCGGCATTCCACCATTTAAATTACTAAACTTGTCTATTAACACGAGTGTCATAGACAATTGAATAGATATATTTGTTGGTTACCTGCAGCTAAGTTTAACATCGGACGTCAAGGCAGAATACAAAATACCACCTTGACGTCCGTCGTTTCATAACAATGCGTGAATTCGGGCAGTTTTATTGACAATATCTGGAACCAGCTGCCCACTGACGTATTTTAGAAACGATTTAATTTAGGGTCCTTCAAGAAAAGAGAGTCGTTATTATTAAAAGGCAGATATTAACAATATTCCACTTGCAAACCTTCAGGCACTGAGTGTCCATGTGCGGTGGTTTCGCCTAAAATCAGGTGAGACTACTGTTATATAAAAAATCTATAATCCAGGTCTCTGCATTGTCACATGTTGATGTAAAAATAAAAAAAAAAATCTGTACTGAATTATTTGCTTGTAGCTGTAATTGGGCCGATTATTAGAACCCCACATACAAAATAAAAGCAGACATTTTACAGATACCAGAAAACTTCTTGAGCATTAAACAAGGGAGTGGAAAAACTTTTTTGTTTTGAAATTTGATTGACCTGAGAACATCATTTTTATTCCAAAAAAAACATAACATTGAACAAATTCAACAGTGCCATGTGCCGAATTTATTCTTTATAAGCAATAATTATCGTATTAAACGTTAATATTAATATTTAGCTTTCATAATAAACTATACAATAATATATTAGTCGTACCACCACTATAACACCTCTAGTGTTAGATCTTTTTTTTCATGTTTAAGTTGATATTTTTTTATTATTTAAAATTATCAACGTTTTTAAATCAATGTGCAAACATACAAATTTACATATCTGGCTAAAGTGACAAATGATCGAAAAAAGTATAAACAGTTTTAATAACGACGTGTATTTCTTTTATTTTTTGGCGGCACTACAGATATATTAAATCCATTTACCATCAAAATTATTTTGATGAGGAGATGAATCCATAACTATTTATGACATGGAGAGGTTAAACCCTACCAGTTGAAAAACTACGATTAACGTGAAACAATTAAATATTAATTTCGTAATTTTATATCAATTCGACAACGCGTGATATTTATTACAGGAAGTTTAAAATAACCAATTTATTGTGGAAATCCTTAATTACTCTTGGTACATTCAGGCTTAAAAGTTAATTATTGGCTTCGCTGTTTTGTGATTAATTTTTGTATCTCGAATTAAATGGATTTGGGGTTTAAGTGGTAGCTAGTAGGTAACATTGCCAGAAGACTTGTAAGTAGGTTGCCCGCCTTTTAACAATTTGTACGCTATTGAAAAACCCTAAGTTGAATTTGTTCGGGAATATTTCAGAAGCAGCTAGTTCCACATAGTAATGATGCGCGGGAACTGTCTTAATAAGCACTTACGCCCGAACCAAATAATGAATCCACAATCTCAGATTCAAACTATCTGGGGACTGTGCCAGTAGCTCGATATCTGCATCCCAATAACCAAATCCTACGAAGACAATTTTTTGGCGATGGGTAGAATGCAATCACTTCGCTCTTTACACTTATATTTGATCATCAATATAAACCAAATTAAGTAAATAAAACGTTACTTATAATATTAAAATATACATGTCTAAATTTAAAACATATCAAAAGCTTTTAATTATTTTAAAAACTGGTGTAAGTTAAAATCTTAACTTGTTTGATTTTAATCTTGATTTTAACTTACACCAATTTGTTTTAATCTAACTGAAGTAACTCAAACTCAAAATATATTTATTCATATAGGTTAAAACAAGTACACTTATAAACGTCAAAAACCCAATTAAAGCAATTGTAAATTTACATTTACTACCAGTTCGCAAGTCAAGGGCGTAGAGCAGGGAAGAAGAACTGGCAAGAAATGTTCCGCCACTTTTTCCAATCACCAAGTGTTGAGTCATACATGGTTAGTACAATGGTTTGAACTGGAACAACGTCTGGGCTTCCACAGAGCAGAGCTTATTAGAGGCTAATTTAGCCTCTAATAAGCACTGCTCTGTGGAAGTGCCCTTACCTTAATGACCGTGAAACTGAACGTCATTCGATCCATGCTGTGCCGTTAAGAAGAATTTCTTATTGGTTGTGAGTGTTTCTTATTATATCTATTTACAGGCTTTTATATTTGTTCACCATGTAATATACAAGCGTTAATATTACGGACTATTCCTACAGCTGAAACGACAAAAGAAATGATATTGGAGGCGACATTCCCTTTCATCAGAATCCTTTCTATTTTTATGTAGGGTTTTTTATGAATATTTTCCTAATTCATAAACGCGTGAATACGAAATACCTCGAAAATGTTTTGTCGTCACCACAGACCATGTATAAGAAAAGGATTGTCAGTCGAAGTTTTTTTTTTATAGAACAGGGGGCAAACGGGCAGGAGGCTCATCTGATATTAAGTGATACCGCCGCCCATGGACCCTCTCAAAGCCCTAGGGCTCATTCGAAGTGCCATTAAAATTGCTTTTACCTTCGTAGGATTTTTACAGGCGTGCCAGGACAAAATCCTATTCGAGTGCTTTTTATTGTCATTATCTTTGCCCCCTGATATATAACAGGGGGCAAAGGGGTAAACTTTTAATCCTAGTTACAGACATACAAACGTTATTTTCATGAAACTTAGTCACATTTAAAATGGTGCAGTTCACGTTTCTGTTTAAAAATGAAATACTATAAACTATAAAAATACACGTAACTTTAAAGGAATATTTTTCTAAGGTTTTTTGCGAGTAAGGTAAGGTAATGCCTGCAAAAACTAGAGAGCTTTTGAAATAAAAGCTTTGTGACTTAGTGTTGTTTTATATCGAGTTAAATTGTCTTCTAAAGCTTGGTGTTAAAGATTTTAATAGCTTTAGCTTTTGTGAAATTTTAAATTTAAATAGTTTCAAGTTTTTTAACTAGACCATTATATAACCTGGGCCCTTACTATGCAAGTCATTTGATTCAGGAACCAGACTTTTCTCCATCTCATCTCTGAATCTAACCATTAGTCACCAAGATGTTTCTGTCGCCAAAAAACTGTTTATTGCTATTGAAAGCCTTTAAAAGTATAGAGTATGAAAACTATGAGAGCAGTGTTGGCCTAGTGGCTTCAGCATGCTACTATCATACCTGAGGTCGTAGGTTCGATCCCGGGTTGTGCACCAATGGACTTTCCTTCTATGTGTGCATTTAACATTTGCTCGAACGGTGAAGGAAAACATCGTGAGGAAACCGACATGTTTTAGACCCAAAAAGTCGACGACGTGTGTCAGGCACTGGAAGCAGATCACCTATTTGCCTATTAGATTTAAAAAATAATTATGAAACAGATTCGAAAATCAGAGGCCAGGACCTGAAGAGGTTGTAGCGCCACTGATTTATTTATTTTATTTATGAAAACTATAATATTTGTTAAATTTATTTAATAAATATATTAACTTATGTTAGCCAAGCCTGGCCTGAATTGACGAAAATCTATTAAAATCTTAATTACGTGAGCAAAGCATAAAAAAAAGCCTAAGATCGGTAATATCCGGCACCGGATATCCTCTTAACAAGCCGGCTAATGGAGGAATGTTTACCCGGATAAAATCATACGTTTAAAATGTACTGTTAAGCATGTTAACTTTCCTTTGTGGTCTTAAGTACAACAACCCCTGATTTTCTTTTAAAACTTTCATAATATCTAATAATAACATAATATAATAACTTTCTAGAATCTTATAATATTCCACAGTTCTGTGGAGTGTAACATTTTGGCGTGGGGTTAAAGTACAAACCAATATTATTTAAACCAGTTTCTTACGAATGAATGGACATGTATGACAGAGAATTATCACTAAATAAATTCAAGGCCCTCGTTAGAAATAAATTAATCAAAAAAACTATTTATAAATTTGACGAATACTTCAATGATCCTAATCCTTGGGATTGATTTGCTCCAGTTCAAACAATTTGTATGACTTAAAACATAGCGATTAAAAACAGTGGCGGAAAGTTTCTTGCCAGTTCTTCTTCCCCGCTCTCCGCCATAGACTTGCGAACTGGTAGTAAATGTAAATTTACAATTACGATATTTTGAGTTTGAGTTTGATATTTGGTCGATTACGGCCACCTTGACAGGAAGAGCTGTAGACATAGTTGACTTAAATTAGTCTGACCTGTCTCGTTATAGTTAAGAAATACTAGAATTTTGAAACATGTTTTTAATTTAATTTACGTATTAAAATGAATACATAATAAAATACCGTCTTACAGAACTAAAGTTCATCGACCCCATTCAGGCGATCGTTAGTTCAAGTGTTGTTTTCATTAAATCATTAATAAATTGTTTTCGGAAAAATTTATTGAAAAATAAAACTGTGAAATCAAATTAACCTCATCGTTTTAAATTAATACTTTGCGTACTAAACAGAGTTAAATGCTATTTGTTTCTGTATATAGCCTGTATATACCTTATATATTGGGTCATAAAAGCGGCCTACTCCTACTCGCATAAAAAGACGATCGTGATCAAACGCATTGTTTTATTCTAAATCTAAAATCTATGGATACTTTGGGTGATTACACCCAAAATATCTATAGATTTCTACAGACAAAATTTAATAATTATTAATCAAAACAACACAGATGTGTAAAGGTGATATTAAGGTTCAAATAATACTAATATTTTATCGTCTTTCATTAACATAACTTTTACACATTTAAATAAAATACTTTTCACGAACAGTATCACAGCTGTAGATAAATACAGATAATAACTTTTTTCTACGGCTGTGATACTTTTTGACATTCAACACCCCTTTTTCACCGTAACCACGCACGCTGTAAAGCAGGTGAAACGTCGGAAAAATTTAAAATTATGTAAAATAATTATAAATTTAAAATACATAGCAATCCGTTGGAAAAGTGTTTTCGTTAAACACTAATCTTCTGTTATATTTAATCAGTATGTATGAAATGTGTTGGATATGTATTCCATGCATCTCTTATGTTTAAAAAAAATATATATTAACACTCATTTAGAAGCACGCTGGAGATTCAACCCTTGTTGCTGACATTACCAGGGCCCACTCTTCCCTATACAGTTATACAATTTGAGTTCATTTAAGCAGCGTGCCATTTAATAGGCCACATATCACAACATCAGAATTGTGGCAAAACGTCTGTCCTGTATATGTATAAAAAATAATAAGAATAATCAACATTAAATCTTCAAGTCTCAAGCGGAATCTGTTCTTATAAAGTGCATTAAAAGCGAATATCTAAAATGACTGGTTGAACGTCATTATTTATAATAACATTGAGAATGCTGGAGGTTCTTAGACCTCATTAGAGTTTACTTTAAGTAAAACTAGGGTTGTCTACTTTTAAGTAGTTAAGGGGAACTTGGACAATCCATGTGATTCGTGTGAGATTTGTAGGTTTCTAAAATAAAATAAATTAGTGCCGCTGAAAACTCTTTAGGTCTGGTATTTTTCAATCTGATAGTCGCGCTGTCGACTTCTTGGATCTAACACATGTCGATTTCCTCAAGATGTTTTCCCTCACCGTTCGAGCGAATGTTAAATGCGCACATAGAAAGAAAGTCCATTGGGCAGGGAATTGAACCTACGACCTCAGGTATGAGAGTCGCACGCTTCTTTACTTTACTTCTCATAGTCCATGTAGTTCGCATAGTTGTTCAAGATGTTGATTTTGACGCTTGTCAGTTCGCAGGTCCGGCATAACACTGATCAATGAGATCTCATTGAACTCATTGAGTAACTGACAGATTGAATGTCAATTGCTATTATAACCCAATGTATTATATTAAAAAAAAATGACCCATTGTATTTTAACCTGTAAGATGTATATGTTATTGAAGTGTTGCCATTCTAATAAATAAATAACATCGTGTTCTAATTATATTTCTTTAGATATCTTAAACTTACTAGCGGCTTGCCTGGGCTTCACACGGCTGGAAATATATTTTAAATGAATTAAAAATTGAAAATAAATACAACCAATGTAAGCGATAAAGAGTTTAGTTACATTTGATTTTACATTAAGAATACACAAATTCTCTTTACAATATAATGCTTAAAACAAATCAATAATTAAATAATATGTATATATAATGTAGTTCTACGAGATATTCCCTTAGACAAGACAAATTAGGCACCTTAAAACCCCTATTTCTCTTTATAGCATGTTAAATCCTAAAGTGGTCTGCGTTAATTATTCAACTGTTTTTGAGTGGCTTTTAAATATTTGGACACACACTAAAAACTTTAAAATTGTTTGAGTTGGCAACCCTAGTTTAGCCGCCATCACTGCGATTTGAAAAACAAAATGTGCAAAAGAAACATTTAACGTAATTCTGAATACATTGAAAGCGATGTTAAAAGGCTTTCAACGAGGTATCCGTTTAAAGAGGATAGTGAAAGATTTGACATAATACTTTGGGTTACAACACTTGAATTATAATAACTCTTTTATAGCAAAGAAAATGCGTGGAGCTGGTAACACCTTTTTATATAAAGACTCTTTATTATGTCTATAAAGATTTCCGTCTCATTAGTTTAGTGGTGAGCACAATCGTGAGTTCAGATTCAAATACTGTTTGAGCAATTTGCAATGGTTTAATGATAATTGCGGGAGATTTTTAGAAATTTAAAAATAATTAAAATGTCCATTTTTAGTTTTTAATAGGTATACCATTTTTGACGTTCATAAGTGTGCATTTAAATAAATGAATTATGTACTTTGAATTTGAATATTGATTATTAACATCTCGGTTATCGTTTGTTCACGTCAGGAGACACTGCACCATAGGGCTCATAGTGTTATGGTATAAAGAGAGAGTCAACCGAGATTAGCTGTCGTCGCCTTATATATATGTGATATGTAAAACTCTTCACATACTTCGATGTTTTGAGTTTTCGAAACTGCCGCAATTTTTTTTTAGAACAGGGGGCAAACGGGCAAGAGGCTCACCTGTTGTTAAGTGATACCGCCGCCCATGAACACTCTCGATGCTAGAGGGCTCGCGAGTGCGATTCCGGCCTTTTAAGAATTTGTACGCTCTTTTCTCGAAGAACCCTAAGTCGAATTGGTTCGGAAATACTTCGATGGGTAGCTGGTTCCACAAGGTGGTGGTGCGCGGCAAAAACTGCCTAGATAAACGCGCAGTTGTGGAACGGTGGACGTCGAGGTGATACGGGTAGAATTTTGTATTCTGCCTCGATGTCCGATGATGAAACTCAGCTGCAGGTATTAATCCGAACAATTCCTCTGAACACTCTCCATGGTAAATGCGGTAGAAGATGTAGAGTAGTCCCACATCTCTATGCAACGCCTAAGGATCAAGCCGCTCGGAGAGAGATTGGTCGTCGACATCGAACCGCTGTTCGTTGAATACGGTCAAGTGTAAAGAGTTGGTACTGGGGAGCCCGCGCCCAGAGGTAAGAACAGTAGTCCATGTGGGGCCGAATTTGCGCTTTATACAGTTGCAGGCGGTGGCCCGGAGTGAAATAGCGTCTCGCCTTGCTGAGCACACCACGCTTTTCGGAGGCTAATTTAGCCTTTCCCTCCAAGTGACCGCGAAACTGAACGTCGTTCGATATGTCAACGCCAAGTATTCCAATGCTGGTTGCGGCTTTAAGAAGAGTTTTTGAAAAGAGGAGTAGCGAAAAGCATTAAGTTGACACATATACAATTTCATATAAATTTTCTTTGAAAATAGGCCATATTACCAATATCTATTGCCGCGACTACGACTGAATTCCGCTGAACTAAAAAAAACAACCGAATCGCAGATTTAAATCACGCAATGAGCTACGGTTATATCTGTGAAAAAAACTTTGTTAGCATAAATAAAAACGTAAATAATCTTGGCTAGATTAATAAAATGATTTATTTATACACATTCTAAAGTACTCACATGCCCGATTGGTGCCGGTAGTATTTTTTAGCAAATAAATATCAAGTGCTCTATCCAAAAATAAATATTCGTTATAGAAATATTCCGTTGTTACAAGGATTTATAAAGTTATTTCTTTTATTCGTTAAAAATAACGAATACGGGTTAAAAATAAACAACTCACGAACAAGTGCCTGGATATGTTATAGCTAAATTATTTTTGAAGGATTATTAAAATATTGAAATTCAATATTATCTTTGAAGTACACACATCATTATTTTTATAACGACACCTGGTTTACTAAAGATAATGATCTGACATTATACAAGTATATTTTGAAAGGTTTAAATATAATTTAAAAGTATTGAATTTACTTGAAACGTTGATTGTTTATTGGTTCTTTTAAACTATGAATGGTAAGAATTTCCTAGTTACTGATAAAATGGTCCCTTAGTAATCACAATGATGATATAATACATATAAAAAAATTGAAAATTTATCAAGAAAATAATTCATATTTAACTAAACAGTACTCATTGTTCTCTCTTCATATCCTATAATAGCAAACAGTCTTATATTACACCTTTACGAATATTTCATCAAAAAGTTTCACATGAATAACCCTACATTAAAATTCCAAGAGCCGATCTTTAAAACTTAAGTTTAACCCTTAGTTATTATATAGAAATAAACTGTCCCTTCTTTTATTAAAACCCACAATTGCTTGCACACAATCGCGCCATAATATTTGTTTTATAGGCCTCTAAAAGATTTTTTTCAACATAAAATTTATTGCGCAGTTTAATATATAAGAAAAATACTGCCAACAGTTTATATTTTCTATTTTGTATAGTTTTGAAAAACAAATATTTTTAGTAATATTTAGGTTAGTTATTAAAAAACTAAAAACGAGATTTTTTAAGAAAACTGATGTCAGATTAATACCATAAGCCCAGAGAGTGCGTTGCTTTTAAAAATTATAATTAGGTGTTATTGAATTCTACTCGATTTATACAATTTAATATATAAAAGGTTATTTGCCGATGATTTTTAATTACGGTGTTACGTAGCAGATATAATTATGCATCTTAGTTTAGATTACTAAGGGTCTGTTTCACAATATCCGGATAAGTTTCAAATCAGCTATTTATTGCTTATTGGTAGGATAAACAGTATTTTTGCGTTTCACGACGGTCAGATAGCACTATTCGTCATGAAATGCGAAGTATCTTATTTGGAACTTTTATCTTTCGAATAATTTATGTGTTGCATAGCTATTTGGTACTTTATCCATACATTGTGAAACAGACCCTAAGTATGTCAGACGCTTCTTGTTATCGATTAAAGAGTTCCTACGTTCTACATACAAGGGGTATTAGTTCCTTAACTTACATTATATAACATGGACTTGGTACAAAATAAGGTACAAATTGTTGAGAAGGAAATAAATGAAGAATTAACACATAATTTGCGCAGAGAACCATAATTAGTTAGTTATCCGCAGCAATATCTAGCATATGTCTCAATTATTAAAGGTCATATAGAGTTCACGTTTCACTAAAAAGTTGTTGATCTTTGAAACAGAAACACATCTGAACAATTTGCGATGTATGATTTAGAAGTGGATTTTCCGAAATATGTATGTAAAAGTGTGTCAAAAGATAATTTCCCAATCAAAATAATGGTATAATATAAACGAGAGTCTTTAATTAATCTTAGAAATTTATATAAACCCAGCAGCTGCTCCATTCTGAAAATTACTTGTTGACGAATAATATTCGTCGACAATTATTAAGCGTTCCAATAATTGTTTACACAGCCATTTTCTATTTTAGTCTTTCTTTACGTAATATACTAATAAATACGTCAAATAAAGAAATAAATGTATATGCAGATTTACACACACTTTTTAACATAAATGTCAACAATTTCTGAGTTGTCTAATGTGAGCGTACATTATAGAATTAGGTTTAATGAGAGTGTCTCATGACATTAATTTATGTTTGTTGATAAATTATAATCAACAAACATAAATAATAGATAAAACATTAATAATAGATTAAATGAAAATCGAAATAAGAAAGGATTTTCGAAACTATGGTATTTTAAAATAAACGGCTCGGTTTAAGTTTAAGCTTAACTTTGTATCTTACATCGCAAAATTCTAATACTGTGTAATGTGTATCTTATGATAGATTTTCTTTTTAATTAAGTGTTAAATATCACATATATGATATGTGTAATAGGGCTCAAAGCTGTTATGGCATCACGAGAGGTAAAAAACATTTGCAAGTAAGTTCAAACTTAAGGAATCGCCACTTAAAATATAATACTAGATTGATCCGGATAAAATTGGATGAAGTTATCTCGAACAAGACTTGAATTGCGCTTGAATTTTAAGTTATTACTCTCCCGTGGAGGCTTAGCGGAATTTATTATGACGGACGAACATTTATTCAGTTTATTTTGCGGATTCCAGCCTAGTTTATGTCGTAGTGCTTGTAGTATAGGCGTTATCATTGCGATATTATTTTGCTAACATAACCGCTAACACTAGCGGCCTCATTTGTTTAAATATAAAGCAATGATGGCTTGTGTATTCAATGGAATGTAGCATTTAGTAACATAAATTGAAACTGCTTCAGAAATATTTAGTAGATTCGTTATAAACAAATATTATATATTGGTTAGATTTTTAATAATAAATAGTTACATTGTGACACATATATCCAGAACGCACCATACACGTACTAAAAACGTAATAAAAATACTACGCAGAATGCTTAGTTTTATTATTTTATTACGTAACTTTATTAACAGTAAGAATATATTATGAGTCTAACATCGATCACTGTGTATATTTAATTAGCTAATAAATTTCATTCATTCAATTTCATAATAAAATTCATTTTTTTAAACTTTTTGAATACTGTCGTGATTTGAGTACTATACTGATTTCATTCATTTGAATTTTGTTTTAAGAATGAATAAAGAAATATTTACCTTAAGAGCGTGTGTACGTAGTATGTGTTATTATATTTTTTAGAATACATGGGTCTGTTAAAAATATATTTAAACCTATATGTACCGGCAGTGTACCAATCTAAATTTAATTCTATTTCCGCACAAAATTGGCTGATTGTAAGGAAGTTGTATGGATCTGGTTAGCGCTTTGCCTTCTTGAGTTCTCATGTCTGTTTCACACATACATATATATTACATATTTTAATAAGAATATGATTGTTCTCATATAGCCTCTGTGATTTTTGGTTAGTGTAAGAGCATAAATAAAATAAAAAATACGAAGAAGAATATCGTCAGCAAATTTCAGAAATGTACAAAGGCAATAGAAAAAAAACACATGCAGAAATTTGTAACATAAATTAATTTATATTTGTTTATATTGTATTACAGATTTAATAGTCTATATAGATACATTATGTAGATTTGTAATCTTTTCTTTATTTGAAACCGTATGGACACTCAGATCGTTCTTCATTAAAAAAATTATATTATTTCACATATAGAGTAAAGCATTCTTTTACACAAGTGCCTAAACAAACATTCAGCAGAAATCCGATAAAGGCAGAGCGTTTGACAGCCCGGGTATCTTTATAGCGGTGCGGATATCCGGCTGGCCGTAATGGCCGTCGATCCACCACTTGATACTTCAATCATGTCGCTGTGTTTTGGGGCTTAGTATTGCGAGGTCAGGATTTGCAATTTTTAAATAGGATTTCTGAAAAAGTCTAGTGTTACTGGTTTATTACACAATCCCTCAATCATTTAACTAACTTGAAAAACAGCGGTTTTTATTGGTTACTTAAGTTAATTAATAGCTATTGATATTTTTGGATATTTGTAATAATTATTGATTTAAAAAGTGAGATTGTGCTTTGCCGTTAATTCTGACATTTATCAAATTATTTCTTTGCAAATGTGTAACATTCACTAATCACTTTTTGCCCAGGAAATGAACACGTGAGAAACGTCTAAAACTCTATATACACATAGTATGTTCACTTATAAACGTCACTTAAACTAACAACGCATTCTAGTAGTGTATTACCGCCACACAGGCGGTAATACACTACTAGAATGCGGTACTAAATCACAAACTCATGACAGTTAAATTACCAAGAACTTACCGGCCATAGACTAAACTAACATACTAAAATAAACTTGAATAAAGTCTATAGCTCAGTGGTTTATGGTTTTATTAAACTATTTATGCTTGGATTCGAATTCTTATTACTTAAATTCATCAAATGAATCTGCTCCATATTCTGTTGTACCGTGCGGCTTATTATCATATAATTAAATAGATTATAGTATGATTATAACTAGACCATAGTACTTAAAATTGCTTCTTTTATATATTTCTTAGCAATGGCCCTAGTAGTGGCTGCTATTTTCATTATAATTCAATGATTTCAAACGTTTTATTTTATTTTTCAATTTTAATAGTTCTACAAATTACAGGCTACTTGATAGTCTAAACTATTAGATATTAGATTGCTTGAAATGGCTTTATTTTGTCCTAAATTATTAATCAATGGAAAATATGGTACTAACTATAAAACGATAAAACGCTTTTAATTTAATAAACCTTTTTACGTAATCCCCGATAAAAGTAAAATATAACATTGCTATTATTAAATTTAATTGAATTGTTTGTGTCACGATACAAATTGGGGTCTTGAGGCCTTAATGAGTTTACGAATATATAAAATGACTTTTTATGGATTATGACCAAAAAATTCATAGCGTTTAAAAAGTAAAATTAAATTATATTAAATTAGATTGTTTAGTGCAATTGCCAAGTCAAAGTAAACTATAAAAGATTTGTAATATTGTTGTGGTCAGTATAAGATGTTGTGAACTTTAGTTATTTTATTTATCACTCTTCATCTATTCTTTCATCTTTCATTGTTAAACTTACTGACTCATCTTATATACGTATACGTTTCTCTTTTCTGATATAATTTACAACAATATTATGCAGTTAATGAAATAAATTTAAAATGTAAGTAAATGGTCAATGCATTTGAAACGTAAACTTTAATATTCCCCTGGTAATGATTGAAGAAATTGCCTTGTAACGTATATACGATATATTGTAACGAACATATTCCCTGCATTGTTTTGTCGCGTAGCAACTATGTAGCAAGTACGTAGCAACGTAACTTCTCGTAGCACAGTTTCACATCGTAGCGTTTATGTAGGTACTCGATCGTAGATGACACAACTTTACACTTTACTATACAGGCAGGCACATTAGGTAGGTTTTTAAGTAAGTAGGTAAGTGTGTAATGTGTGAGTTGTGGTTGTAACTGGTCCTGGTTCAGCATTAGGCTGTGGAGCAGATGTCTTCCACAGCGCTGGTCAGTCTGCCAGAGACACATACGCAAAAAAAGAAAAAGTACGAGTATGTAATAATAAAAATTAGTAAAGAAAAAAAATGAATGTGTATACTTATGTACAAGGGTTAGGAGTTATACTTCTTTGGCGTATGGAAAAACATAACTCAAATGCAGTATAGTGATTAACGATAAATATTATAATATATATAATTATATATAAATTATTTCAATAAAAATATTAATAAATTAAATTTTAACAAATAGTTAAGATCAAAGATAGTATAAACACTCAACATTTAAGGTTAATAAACAAGTATAGATTTTTTTTATACATAAAATTTGTTATTAGGTACCTACCAGAAATTAGATTTTTTTTAGATAATAATATAATAATTTTTAATTAACTATGTAAATAAATTATACATACCGACAATTAACCTCAAATCTATAAATGCACTCAAAACAGTTTATTCAAATTAGTTTTATCACTAATATTCAAAATATATAGATATACTGATAAATTATTAGTAAATACTATCACGGTCGTATATGTAATTGATTTAATAAAAACACCAAAATAATATATAAAATAAAAATAAAATATTTATTTATTCACACTGTTTAATAGTACTGTTACGAAATACGTGTTCTATATAAATACTAGAATATACAACTTGAACATAGTTATTAACGATTTACATGCCACCTAGAACTCACTTTACGATGTCGAATTTAGGTGTCGGTGTGCGCGCCTAAAAATTCACTGCCAACATTTTTCTCCGTCGCGCCAAAGAAGTATAACTTCAACGAATAAAAAATAAGAAATATATAAATAGATATTTTGGGCGGATTAAGAATTAGATTTCGTGGCCTTGTTGTTGGGCATCTAGATGTACTTTATAAATGACACGAAGAGTTGATTTTAGAAAAGTCTAAAATCAAATTTTCGTCTTATACTAAAAAAGTTATACAACTTATTACATGCGCAATAAAGTGTTTTTGGCCTAACATTTATACCTTATATAGATTGACCATGTGGGACAGTTAATCAGTATTCTGTTCCTGTGTCTCAACTTCTGGTCTAACTGGAGTCCAGAGACGTAACGGGTTTTGATTCGTTCAGTCTAGGGACGTTACGGGAGTCATGGTTCACGTTAATTCTTAATTTTTAAATCTTATCTTAAAACATGCCCGTAATCAACACGATTACGATATTTACACTTGCAATGGAATTACGATATTTTAATCACCGTACGAGAAGGTATTAATTATGCCTTTTTTACGCTGGGTTCAAGGGAACGTTTAGAGTCGCAAACATTACCTGCTATGGACATGGATAATATATATGTCAGAGATTATGTAATAAAAGAACACGATGTCATTTGTTTTATTAGAATGGTAACACCACGCAATGTCATAGACATCTTACAGGTTGTAAAATGTCTCTGTGTGTCAATTGTCAAAGTCAATTTGTCAGTAGTGCGAAGAATCGGTCGTGAGGTACAGCAGTTGCTTTCCGATCGGCGCCTGCGCCGGACGTGCACACTGACTTGTTTAAATATGAAGTAATAATGTCGGACGACGGTAGTGACACCAATTTCCTAATTACTAATCGCGTTGAATCTGCGACATATATGTACACAACAATAGATAGTATTTACCTTTGTGTTGATTACCACTTAATACAAAATCCAAATTCGAAAATTCAAATTGATGCAATAATAATAAATAAACAGAATTTCATATCTATATTTTATTTAAACGCTCGAAATTCCATGAAAAATGAGTCGTGACAATATTTATCTAACCCAATTTAAACTTGATCGCTGAGTGTTCCAATTGGAAAACAAAAGAGTTAAGTAACAAAAGAGAACTGTTATCGCCTTAACGGTTCGCTGACCGTGCCAGCGTCGGGCCACTAGCCTCGCGTACGAATAGATATTTATGATAATATTATAAAGAGAAAAGATTTGTATGTAAGTATGTTCTTTATATGTTGGAACGAAATTACATAAAAAAACCTGATGAAGTTAATTCTTTCAACATTTGAATGATAAAGTATCACTGAGGAATATAAACTGTAACGACGGTGATTGGCGTATCCGCTACAATGAAACCCGGTAGACCAAGGTTGCGTTGGTGGGATGGAGTTGTCAAGGACCTCGAAACAATAGGGGTTCGCAATTGGACGCGGGAAGCACTAGATAGATCGCGATGGCGAAGTGTAATTGAGGAGGCTAAGGACCACAAGGGGCTGTATAACCATTGATGATGATGATGATGATGAATATAGAGTAGGTATTTTAATTCCAAATAAAACTGGATTGTAAACCTCAGTGAAGTGTTTTTAAAAGTCACCCTTATATGTCATTTATGGGACAAAGGGAGCTATTGCTTAATACTTTATTATTTTATTTACTGCGTGTTTATGGAAAAAATGTCCATCCGTGCGAAACTGCTAATTAATATAGTTACAAAACAAGATAAGATCTTTATTTTTACGTTTCATATAAAATCAGACGAATCACTTTTAGAGTACCTGAAGTATTTGAAAGAGGTGTATTTTAAAACTAATTTAAGCTAAGTTTCAGATGTCTAATAAATATATAAATATATTATAAACAAAAAAACAGTTAAAAAATATATTATAATAATTAAACGCGTGCTTATACTGTAAACTGTACTGTAGATTTTGTTTTAAATAGTGTGGCGGCATTGTATATACTGAACATAGTAATTTGGCGCGTATCATATACGTTCCGTTGTATATAATTAACATATATTGAAAACACAAGAGAGAAATCTGTGATGAAATACCTTTTTCCACAGCGACGTCTATGTAATATACAAACAATATAGTAAACATGCGGGGATGAAACATCTGTATCAGCTGTCTTTTATAAGGACTCACACCTGGAACAGGTCAGGAATGCAATGAGCATTCCCCACGACGGAAGTTCTTTTAAGATTAGAAATGACTTAATAATTAATAAATTAACTTACAATTGCCAACTCAGTTAAGTGGTTTTCTTGATCTAATTAGAGGTGCTGATTATGCTTTTCGAAAAGTATTTAAATTTTAAAGAGCTTTGCCAAAAAGATAATATTCACGCTGAAATAGATTTGCTAAAAGCTTAATTAAGGGATTTGTATGCCTACAAGCACGTTGATAATACTCACATTTTTATATATGTTACAATAAAACCTATGTATACACAGAATTGGAAAAGCAATTGAAATATTTTATAAAATTTCATTTAGAAAGATAAATATTAATCTATGGATGATTTTTTTTAAACCAATAATAAATAAAAATATAAATGTTTTATTGGAGTGGATACTTTACATTTCAATATATTTATATCTTTTTCTATGAGCCGCTCTGCTTTGGCCAAATCCCGCCATTTGTGTCTGCACTGTGCCACTCTCTGCCTTGTACCACTTGCTGTTTCTGGATAAGCGCGGTTGTGAAAAATCCGCTAGTATACAGTTGATATTTACCAATTGACAATCGTATTTTTAAATTTAAATATTAAGTATATTTGCATAATAATGTTACAAAGTAATTTTGAAGCGAAATTGCCATAATTATTACGCAAAACTGCTGACGTGTGATATTCCCTATGTGCGAATCCCACTTAGATAACTTTCAAAATCTATTTACTCAAATAACTTTCCCGGAAACGCGTACAACCTTGACAAACAGTGTATTCAGCACCCTTAGATAAATCAGCGTTAATATTGTAGGAGAACTTCCTGCAATAGATCAATGTTTTCCCTCCTACATTAACCAAACTCAAACTATAACATTTGTAATAACAAAAGATTTTTGATTGCATAACTAGAATCGGGAGCTGACGGAGCCTACCACCATTGGCAGCCCTATAGTAAACTTTAGCACGTATTATCATAACCATTGTTATAGAATCTTAAAACATTTGCTATTGCTTTTATCTGTTACGCATCCAATGAGGGATCCTCTTCTCTATTTCGGGCTTTACGCATCCAATGAGAATAGTGAAAGATCTTGGAGGAGGCCTATGTCTAAGAACAAGCTGTATAATGAAATCAATGAAAATGCCGATTAATTATTAGTATTTATTCTTTATTTTTAGTGATAACTTTTTTAGTATTTCACACTTTTATGTAACTCATATGTAAATACAGCAATAAAGGCTTTATGATTATTATTATTATAACAGATAACAGCTTATCAAACGTGGCTGAGAATATTCTTTTTAAACAAATGAAGGTAGAATAGCTCTCGATTATTTCTGATTGGCCAAATTTAGTCAAACATGTGCAGTATATATAAGATATTCGTAGACTACATCAATGTAACACTTCGAGTTGGTGATTCTAGAATTTTTTGCCTTGTATCAAAAACCATGCGTCAAAATAAGGCAGTGCCTAAGTTCTCTTCTTAGTTTTCCTCTAACTTAATAAGCGTCCTTCAGTGTACACAATCAAGACTATATTATACTCAAGTTGTTTCCAAAGTTGGAAAGATTACGATATTATCGAAATCCATCTGTTATCTACAAGTATTATTCTAATAATTATAATTAAAAACAAAAATAGCCTTTATTTCGGAAAAGTTACTTTTTCTTCACCAGAACATTTCCAATTATAATTTCGATCACTCCTTGTTATGTTTTCTGTCCTTACCGAACGACGGCCGTCAAATTTTTATTGAAAAAAAATTTTTTTATGCGGATGGTATTTTATATTCTGCGTTAAAGTCCGATGATGAAACTCAGGTGCAGGTATTAGTCCGATCATCTTCTCTGAGCAACATTATTGAAAGGGTTTCCCTAGTAACTAAGTGGAGTTATGATGTCTACGCTTGTATTATCCCGCGCCTAACAAGCGTTTTGACGAAGAAGGTTTAGAGGTTGGAATACGAAGAATTTGTGTCTACTATATAATAGCCTTTTTATCGGACATGACATCGTATTCTTTATTTTTATTTTCCGTAAATTGTTCCCTTTTTCCATTTTTGCTTGTCCGTTTGCCAGGTGGCAAAGGCCTCCTCCAATCTACTCCATTCTGGCCTTTCTAAGGCCACTCTACCCCATGTCGTTCCCGCGACTTGTCTAATGTCGTCGTCCCATCTTTTTTGTGGTCTACCTCTCTTTCTCTTTCCATCTCTTGGGTACCATTGTGTGACTATTTTGCTCCATTTATCCTTTCCCCTGATCATGTGACCTGCCCATTTCCATTTTTGTCTTTTTATTTTCAGAGCCACGTCCTGTACCCCAGTCCTTCTTCTGGTGTCGCTACTCCTTACTTTGTCTTTTTTTTTGATCCCAGTCATGCTCCTTTCCATGGCATGTTGACATATGGATAGTTTATTTGTTACGTTTTTTGTTAAAGCCCATGTTTCGCTCCCGTATGTCATCACTGGCAGTATGCATGTGTTAAATAATTTGCTTTTCGTTGAATTGTGTAGGGTCTTGTCTTTCATTATTTCTTTCAGGCCCCAATATTTTTTCCAGCTATTCGCAGCTCTTCTTTCGACTTCTTTGTTTTCGTCATCGTCTGGAGACATCAGTTGACCGAGGTATATGTATTCTTCAACGTAGGAGATTTGGTTCTGTTCCACTATTACAGGGTCTTTGTTGCCATTGGTCATGATTTTTGTTTTTTCCGGGTTTAGCTGCAATCCGGCCTTTGCACTTTCCGATGCTAGATCATTTATCATCTTGCTTAGATCGGCTGGTGTTTTTGCAAATAATACGATATCATCAGCGAATCGTAGGTGCGTTAGCGTGCGGCCATTTATAGCTATGCCCATGTCTCTCCATTCTAGATTCCTGAAGGTCGTTTCTAATACGGCCAGAAAGAGTGTTGGTGAAAGTGGGTCACCCTGTCTCACGCCTTTTTGTATTTGAAATTTATTTCCTTCTTTTTCTAGGCGGATACAAGCCGAACTGTGTTTATAAATATTTTTTATAATTCTTATATATTTGTGTTCTATACCCAGTTCTTTTAAGGCTTCCCAGATTTTTGAGTGTATCAAAGAATCGAAAGCTTTACTGTAATCAATAAAAGCTATGTAGTATACCAGTTGGTACTCATTGTATTTTTTTATAATTTGTCTTACAGTATGGATGTGGTCTAGTACCGAGAAATCTTTACGGAATCCTGCCTGTTCTATGGGTTGTTGTTCATCTAATTTCCTTTCTATTCTTTCTAAAATAATCTTTGAAAAAATTTTATAAATGTTAGACATTAGGCTGATGGGTCTATAGTTTCCAATATCGCAGTGGTTCCCTTTCTTGAATATAAGAATTATGATGGATTCCGTCCACTGTTTTGGGATGGTTTCTGTGTTGATCACGTTGTTGAAAATTTCTGTAAGTATCGGGGCCACTGTTACTTTCGTTTGCTTTAGTATCTCATTGCTTATGCCGTCTCGCCCTGGAGCTTTATCATTTTTCTGTGTGTCAATAGCTTTTTCAGTTTCTTCCTGCATGATGTAAGGTACAGTTTCGTAGTCTGGTAAGTCTATTTCTCTTTTATTTGTGTTAATTTTGTATAGTTCGGTGTAATAGTCAGTAGCGATCTTGAGTATTTCTTGTCTACCAATTTTCTTCGTTCCACTTCTGTCTTCCATCTTCACAATCCATTCTTTCTTGTTAGTTAAATCTTTGTACGCCTTCTTTATTCCTCCTGTCTGTCTAATATGTCTCTCTATTGTTTCCATACGATGATGTCTCTTGTCTTTCCTCATGTTTTCTTTTATTTCTTTGCTAATTCTTGCAATTTCTTTTCTATTTTTATCTGTATTTTTCGCACTTATTAGAACAGCTCTTTGCTTAAGGAGGTTGACGGTTTTTTCTTTCATCCTGTTGTTTAGGTTCTCTTTCATTTTGCTATGTTCTTTAGTGATGCTAATAATTTTACTTTCCAACCAATTATATTTCACCTGTGTGTCGGCGTCTTTTGTTTCGTTTTTGTAGTCTTTAAGTTTCGAGTTTAGTGAGTTAGCTATTTCTCCTATCAGATGTTTGTTAAGTTTTATATTCTCACGACTTATTTTTGGTCTGGGTTTCTTGGGTTGAGATGAGTTTAATTCAGCTCTGACCATGCGGTGGTTAGTGTTAAAATTTAGATTATTGATGACATTTATGCTTGGAAAGAATTTATGTTTGTTAGTCAGTATAAAGTCGATTTGGTTTTTTGATTTTCCATCGGGTGACAACCAGGTCCACATTCTGCTTTTCTTTTTCTTGAAGATGGTGTTTAATATGGTCAAGTTGTTTTCCATTGCAAAGTCCAAGAGCATTTTTCCATTTCTGCTTCTAGGTTTTGAGCTGTATGTATAGGGCCCTATAAATGCATCCTCGTCCCGTTGGCGTTCACCAATTTGACCATTGAAGTCACCCATCACGATGATATTTTTGTGGGCATATGTCTGCAGAGTTTTATTTAAATCTTGGTAAAACTGGCCAATTGTTTCCATATCTGCTTGTTCTGTAGGTGAATAGATCTGGATAATGGTCCATGGGTCCTTGTAATCGGGTAGTTTTAAATTCAATAATGCTATGCGCTCTGATACACCATAAAATCTATCTATGTGATCTGCTAGGTATTTTTTTACTAGAAACCCCACACCATGTTTTCCTGGGGTTTCCCCTATATGATAAAGTATAAAGTCTGGGTGTGCGACAATGTTTTCTCCCATTCTTCTCACTTCACTCATGCCGAGAATATCCCAGTTAGTGTTTTGTAACGCTATTGACAATTCCAATAAGCTTTCATCCGATCTTAGTGTTAATACGTTTAGGGTAGCAATGCATATTCTTCTGTGTCTGGATGTTGGGATATCCGTGTTGACGTTTTGCTTGGGTAGAGTTTGTTTAATTTTTTCTTTATTATGTTGTTTTTGATTTATTTTTGGAGGGTTTCGGTCTAATTCCCCACGGGGACCAGCCGGGTTGGGGAATGTGGTTGTGTTTTGATGTTGTTGTTGTTTTTTTTTCTGTATGATATTCCGATTCCGGTTAGTACTTGAGGTAGGTATTTTTTTCAGACATGGAGTAGGCTCGCTCACGCATGAGTTGGAAAGCGTCTGTTCGTTGGATTTTCTTGTTAGTGCCTTTGGTTGTTTCCTTCGGGCTTGGTGTCTCTGGGGTTCTCTTTCTTTTTTCACTTTCACGAAAATTACTTGCTCTCCTTGCTTTGCGTTTTTCCATGGTTTCCTTAGAATAGTCATTCGTTATATATGTGTTTTCTTTCATTTTCTTCTTATTTCTAAGTATTTGGATTTTTTTCTGCACAGTTGTTAGTGTAAGCAAAATAGGTCTTATTTTTCCATTTTCCTCTTTTTTGCCAAGGCGTTGCACTTTATTTATTTCGCTATTTTCGAGTGACACTTCCAAATCTGTGATTGTTTTTATTACCGAAGCGTTTAGTTCATCGTATCTTTCGGTGTTAGGTTCTGCAATTCCATGTAGAATTATGTTGTTTTTCCTAGCGTTTATGTCTAAGGTCTGGAGCTTCTTGTTCAGTGTTTCGACTTCACGTGATAGTCTTTCGTTTTCCGCTATTATTGGCTGTATCTTCTCGTCCACCGCCTTTAGCACAGTTTTTATAACATTTTCGGTTATTTGTACTGTTTGTTTATTTAGTTCTTCTTTCATCATATCTAGGAGCAATAACATTTCACCCGACAGTTGAGTACCCATGATGGCAAATTGGCAACCACAGATCAGGTAGGAGATGTGAACGGAATATACACTTGGAATGTAACAGAATGTGCCGATGCGCAATGTACTGCGAAATCAGGCGAGCAATGTACGTCGAAGCGTCAGTATGTCACTGTTGGTACCTTGAGTAGTCTATATTCTTTGGCAGAGCACGCAATGTACCGCGAGCATCTAACGAGCAATGTATATCGAAAAGTAAATATGCCACTGTTGGTGCACCTGATTACACTTTTGTTTTTGATTACACTACGATGTAGTTTTTGAACTGACTTTGTATAACGTCAAGATTTGTTTCATTTCTTTAGAACTATCGAATATCAATTTATTTTCCACTTTTTACGTAGGTTTTTTGGCGACTGATTTTTGCAAATGTTTTTACACTACAATTGTTGTGTTTTTAGCACCGATGCACTTATATTTTCACACTTTTATTATATAAAATCCGGGAGTGATTGATAGCACGTCTTTGTGAATGCAATACCGGAAACTGTGTCTACTATTTCATGATAATTAAAACTGTTTTAAGGATGTTGGTGTAAACGACGGGTTTAAATAAACAAATGTTTCTGTCAACAAGCGAGACCCTATTTCTAACAACTTATTAAAAGATAACACAATTAAAGTGACATGTTTGCTCGCATTTAAATTCTTCGCGGGATAAGCCCCTCTTACGTAATTACCTCGGCGTTGAGTCTATTTAATTTATACGATATTTTTGTCTAAATTCAAGTCGATTTATGGAACTTTAAAAAATAAATCAGTGGCGCTACAACCTCTTTAGGTCTTGGCCACGGATTTTTGAATCTGTTTCATGATCATTTTTAAATCTAATAGGCAAGTAGGTGCCTGACACACGTCGTTGACTTTTTGGGTCTAAGAGATGTCGGTTTCGTCACGATGTTTTTCTTCACTGTTCAGGCAAATGTTAAATGCGCACATAGAAAGAAAGTCCATTGGTGCACAGCCGGGGATCGAAGCTACGACCTCAGGTATGAGAGTCGCACGCTGAAGCTGAACACTAGGCCAGCACTGCTCTCTGCTAAAGTTTTATGAAACATTATTCACCTTAATATACTACTTACTACCTAAAACAACTAAACTGGACGCACACGAGTACCTTTGATTACTAATTGTTGGTACATGTTATTTCGTATTTCTTTTCACATTGTTATTGCGTCCGATGTTGTGATAAAATTGATATATTTTAATAGAAATACCATTGTCATTGATACATTTTTCTATCTGTTTATGCGCAATTGAAAACGTAATCGTGTATAATATCGCTTTACTGTGATTGGTCTAGATGCTGACCAATCACGATCCAGCATTTATTTTTTGTTAATTTCCAGTATCTAGATAAGTATTAAAAAGAGAACTTTCGTTTGAAATCGGTATCGTGTCGTATACAAAACGCCCTTTTAACTGGAGAGAGGTCATTTTTTCATTTTCCTGTTTGTCTCGATTAAAGCTTAAATGAAAAATGAAATTCGTATTTTTATAAAATAGAATGTATTAAAGGTCCATTTTTGCTTTGCAGGTATTTGCTGCTCCTGAGAATATCTGATAGTAAGTAATTTTATGTAACTTCGTGGAAAATTCGCTTTTCTGTAAAAATATGTCAGAGCCTAGGGTTGGTAAAGCCGTGTTAGTCTAGTGGATCCAGCAAGCGACTCTTATCCTTGTGGTCGTAGGATTGATCTCCGACTGTCCCCCAATGGACATAACATTTGCTAAAACTGTGGAGAAAAGCATCATAAGGAAACGGGGTTACAATAAACGAAGTCGAGTCGAACTAGATTATTACAAATGATCATGAAATCGATACCGAAGTGTAAGACTCCAACCTAAAAAGGTTGGAGCGACACATGTTTGATTTAAAAAAAATAATAATAAATGAATAAATTAAAGAAGTTTAAAGCTATGTGAAAGACAAAATTAGCTTTATAATTTCAATTACTCGAGTTCTCATAAAATTAATTAACACAACGTAAAACGAAACGAAATAATTGAAGCTTTGTGATATAATCTTCAATCTGAAATGTAAACACATGGTGAAGTTGATTATGCGGATCGGTGTGTTCGTTTGGCATTTTGCGGACTTTTCAGAATTGTCTAGTAAAATATATAGGTGTTAAAATTAGTGAGAACTTATTCTGTTTTTAAAAAAAACCTTTTTTTTAATTATTCGTGTTCGCTTATATTTCGACTAAGAAAATCGTTATATTTTACTCGGATTCGATAAGTTAAGGTTCATACCTTACCGTATATTTTTTTTAGCAATTATTTTAGTTTTTTTCCTTATTCGGGTTGCCTGGAAGAGATCGCTTGCTAGCAATAAGGCCATGCGTTCTATCCTTTATAATTTTTATGTATGGTGCAGTTAGTGTTTTTTTAATCCAACGAAGTGTGAATTACGCAAAAATCTTGTATGTGTATTTTGTTTTAAAAACATGAACCTTAATTAATTAAATGAGCAGTTTATAATGGTTTATTTGTAACGAATTTACCCATCATAGTACCCACCAGACCTCATTTGATTTAGTTGAATATCTAAGGAGTTTTCAAGTAGTTTCAAAATATTGCTCGCCACTCGCACATTTCTATGCACGAAACCACGAACCTGACTTTCATAATCCCACCGTATTGAGGTAAGAAGTTCTTCTGCTTGTAAGTCGATGAGAACTACAAATTGACTTGTTACAAGTTTTATAGCAGTTTTCAAAGTGTTTTCAACAAAACAGCTACAAGTTTACAGATAGTTTTATTGTTTGTTTGACAAGCGATTTTTATTATTTATCGATGTTATTGTTAAGAACAAGTTCAACTTCAATAAATATTTAAGATGTTTTAAGATTATTTACTCGTTGAACATGTTAATTCATCAATCTGTATTATGCCCACAAAATACTCCAAAAAGTTTGTGGAACGTGTTAATAATAAATACACGATTCACAGATATTTTGTCAAATCTATAGTGTAGGTGTTTTTATATTTATTAAAAGTAACAACCCAAAATTAAGACATGATTATGAAAAATAACATTCAAATGTTTTATATGTATGTAATGTGTTTCATGTATGTAGTTTTTTACATAAACCCCATGCTTGACATATTTTAATTATGTATTATCTATTTTTTACATTGTGGTTCTCCAATGGTTTGGACAGTATCTTCCGAAAATAATCAACAATCTTGGACATAGGAAAGAGTTATTTGAGTGACCTTAGAGCGGCTCCAAAGGTTAAACGGCTCTTGGATTTCTGCGTCTGTTTTATTTATACTTTTTTCCAAGACAAAATGTACGTACCTATCAATTATTGTTTTACGTATTAACCTTAAACTTCTAAGACAAAGAAGATTGAAGAATGTCCTCACCACAGTTTAGCAAACCTTTTTGGCAATAGTTTTATATTCCCTCATGCCCCCTGTATATTTTACATCACGTTTTGTCAATTTCGTTGCCAAAATTAGTTCTGAAACCACATTAAAACTTTCAAAAGTGAGCCGTGTTAATTTATAACTTTCCGAACGTCACCCATAAAATGTTAATAAACCTTTTAATATTATTTTAACGATTAATTTATGAGTCAAAGGCAATCGGTGTGGGATTTATATGTTTTCTGCACTTTGGCAGTTGTAAATAGTAAACAGTGAGAAAAGGCTTTAACAATTTACTGTGAATTAGCTCGCGCGTTAATTCGTATACAGTATAGTAAGCAATTAACAAATAAAATTACTAAAAAATAAAACAAATAAGTTTACACGAATGTAACTACACTATTTGACTTCTATATCTGGTGCGAGCGTACCTTGACCCTGTCTTTTGTATAGAATCTCGCTGTTGAGGCCTGTATTCACTTTGATTAGTGCGAGTGCAAGTGATTAGTATGTAATTGACATTGATTAGTTCAGGTGTGTAGTGCAAATAGTGTCCAATTATTGATTAGGCTCTGTTAAGTTAATGCAGTTCTCATATTGACACGTTGCGAGTGAGCGGGAAAGGAGTGCGCATGCAACGTCACAACCCGCAGTTCAACCGCAAAAAATAGAACACGCTTCTCTACTTTACTACGCAGTAATCACCTGTACTAATCAGTCGCCGTCCGCACTTGTTCTCTCCTAATCCCCTGCACTAATTACTTATCAAAGTGAATACAGGCCTTTAGCCTGAGTAGGCCTTATCTGCTCAACTCGAGCTGTAGCTGCAGCTCAGCCAGCCTCGGCAGGACGGATGCTCACTGAGTGAGGTAAGTGCGAAGTAAAGAACCCCGCCTTCGCTTGGGAACGTTTGATTTTTCGCTCATTAACCGCGACCACACCGAGCGCCCCGCTTTATAGCTGAAAACCCTACGCACAACTTGAGATTTTTCAGCTTATTGTAAATTTAAGCCAGTCTTCTGTTTTAATAATTAATTTTATGAATACAAAAAGAATTCAATTTGGTAAGGATTATCGTAAGTTAAGCGCGTTATTACCTTTCGGCGATTTCTGTTTTTTATAGGAAAGAAAATATCAATATACGAGTAATTCAAATTGATAGGTTTTAGGTCAGTTAAATCATGAAATTTACGGAACTAGCAATTAACTATAGAAGCTAATGTATTGTTATGTATACTTTACAAGCATTAAATTATTATTTTATTAATTAATTTATAAAGGGAAATGGTTAAAAAATTATTAATGGGCGAATGTGAACATTGCTGTTAATATGTTAATTATATATTACTTAGTGTTCTACTTGGTAAAAATTATTACATATTTCTAAATATTATAGGGACTCATGCGTATGCTACCATAGACTACTAGAAGCTTTTGGAGCACCTTGAAATTTAAGAAATACTCATACAAAGAAATAAAAGAAACAAAAGATACGCTAAAGCGTTTAAATAAGCAGATTTAAGTGGGTATGAATTGCAAATTTAATTTGAAAGATTACCCGCCATTCGCCGCCATGTTTGCGGAGCCATCTTGTGTTGCCATCATGGTGATTTATTTGTGACATTTCATAAGCCTGCCGCCTGAAATTTTTTTAAAAATTTTAGGGCAACCCCTGGGATGGATAATTACAGAATTGTCTGGTGTTAAATTGGCTGAATAGTCGGATATTTTTTACTGGTTTATTATTTTTACTAGGATTCGTTTTATTCGCTGGTTTTGTTGTTCAAACAAGCATATTTTTACGGCAACACGGCGCTCTTGACTGAATGAGAGGTCAGTAATTCCCGTTCATCCAATAAATCCACATGCGATTAAACAATCAATCATGAGTCTTTTATTACGGTAAATCCGTAGCGGGGATTGTTTAATGGGACGTGATCTGAACAGGCGACATACTACTTTTGATATAATATTCTGCTATGAGAATAACTTTTGTTTTTTTGTTTTATGAATAACTTAATAGAGATTAACCGCCGTTAATTAAAATTATTATAACATTCTTAAAAACTTATATGCCGGAAACTTGATATGTAAAGAAATGCAAATAACATCTTGAAGGATTTATAGAAAATATGAATAAAACAAAAGATGCGGTGATTTTTTTCTCTGTGGACACTAAACTTTTATCAAAGAGGCGATATGAAAGAAATAAAAAGTAGGCTAGTTTTATTCGGAAGCTTTTTATCTGTTTATTTATTTGTTTTGCCAAGGGTTTTATGGTTACAGATTTTTCTTTGAATAGTTTTGTAATATCTGGATTTATGATCTTTGAGGTATTACAAGGAAGTGTTGATTATTATTTTCATTCAATAAGTAATACAGGTTCAGATATACATACATTACTGTGTTGTTATTCTTAAAAAGTTGTATTTTTCAAATTTATTTATTAAATAAAAAAATTTTTTTCTAAAAATAAAAGTAATACATTAACGCAATATATTTAATATAAACCTGTTATGAATAGAAAATCAATTCATCCAAGGCTCTCACTCCCACACTTCAACTTCCGAAATAGAATCTTCCCGTGTTCTCTGTCCTTTGCCACCAATTGCTGACTTTCAACTGCAATATGTCCTCCACACTGTCGTTTCATCGGTACTTAGCTCGACTGATTAAAATCGCATTTTATATATTTTCGCCTAAATCTGACACCTGTCAATTATGTCAGTCAATTATGTACTTGACTTAATAAGGCAGGTTGACAAGGTTTTTACTTTACTTTTATCTATTTTCTATACCGACGTCAATACCAAATACGTTAAAATATGAATACGTATTTAAATTTAACTACAGCCATCCGTGAAAGGTGACGTTGGCGAAGTACCAAAACTGGCGGTTCCATATCTTACACACATTAGCATAACTGTGCAATTGAATCTTGTAGATAAGTTTAATTTAGTATTCAGGCTGTGGTTGAATATCGATTTTAATATAACGAGAAAGGTATTCTTAATCATTTATCTATAACTAAGGCTAAGGTAATGTAAGGCAACTTTGGCATTGTGAGCGTCCATGGGCGGCGATATCACTTAAAACATTAGGTGAGACTACTGACCCTTCTTCCCCCTGTTCTATAGAAAAAGTACCGGCACTCGGACAGTCGCGATATAGCTATTGTAAATATTTTTTTATCAATCAATATAATTTTTATATCAATATCAATTATTCATTAATTTTTTTTATGCAGTATTTTTTTCTAT
The DNA here is from genome assembly GCA_028984075.1 of Pieris mannii. Classification (NCBI taxonomy): domain Eukaryota; kingdom Metazoa; phylum Arthropoda; class Insecta; order Lepidoptera; family Pieridae; genus Pieris; species Pieris mannii. The sequence continues at coordinate 3,386,607 of CM054780.1, forward strand.
GTTATTAATTCTAATCTACCCCTGTACCAGATTTGTCGCTTGCGCTACGTCTCTGGTCTCATCAGAGCGATGTGAATAAGCATTATGCATTCTATCCCACTCTAACGCACCTCCGCTACGTCACCGATCACGCCAGACCGATGAGAGACGCAGTATGCGTTCTCTCCCGCTCTAACGCGCATAATAATATAACTATTGCTTATTTATCAATAATTTGTAAATTATACAAACCCAATTTTTGTTAGCAAGGAATATCTAGCGATTACCACAGTCTTATCAAGAACTATACCTATAGACACCACAAGGTAGATAATTTTCTTTTTATAAACGCCTTTAATGTTTGAAGGGAAAGATGATAGTTCCAAACTACAATCCTTTAAAGTTAGAATTATTCTACTGGCAAAGTGAGTGTCCTTGGGCGGTGTTACTAGTCTATGGTAAGCCGTCTGCCTGTTGGTGCAGTGTCTATAAAACAGAAATTTCAGACAGGGCTAGAGGCTTTTGGGGTCTGCGTTTAACTGATATTTAAGTGCTAATAATCAAAGTCAAAGTTAAAAATCATCTATTCATATAGGTAACATAATGTACACTTATGAACGTCAAAAAAAAGAAATATTCATTTAATGATTCTAATTTTACATTTACTGCCAGTTCTCAAATCAAGGGCGTAGAGCGGAAGAGAAGAACTGGCAATAAACTCTCCGCCACTCTTTTTAATCGCCAAGTTTTTTTTACATATTGTTTGTAAGGAGCTGCAACCATTACACCATGTTCCATATGACATCTTGAGTAATTAAGAATAATAAAATAAATAAATAAACAAAGATTTGTCCTCTATCAGCAGAAGGCATGGTGAAATAGGAGCACTCACTTACATACTCGTGAGAACAACACGCAAATACGTAGTATAAACAACTAATATCACCGCATACACGAATTCAAGTACGACCAGTCACCACAAGTAGCACCCGTTCACGAGTATGACGCATGGCCAGCCATCGACCCCCTCGCCATATTTTAGGGAGAGAGAGAACCCGAAGCATGGACGCCGCCACAAGCAATTACATTTAAGTGAGCGTGACTTGGCTACACGAGAAAATAATTCAGCCTGTCAGTCAGTATAAAGCTAGGACCTCCAATGTGCGTTAACAAGGACTAGCAGACATTTTTTAAAAGACAAAGAGATTATGTATAAAATATGTACTTTAAACATATAATATAATCTTAAATAAGTCCCAGAACTTGCGCCATATCTGTGCTTCCTGCCATGTATAAACCTGTCAGGAGTGATTGATTTGAAAAAAAAAAAAAAAAATGTATATTGGCAGGGCCTAAACATACGATAATATTTTTCAATATTCTTCGGCAAATAATGCTTTATTTGTGCAAAATATATACGATTAGTTCAGACCGTCTGCCGTGATGTACGTTTAGACAATTTTTCCTTTATTGAATATCATGTTAAAGTCAATATGCAATATTTGGTTAATATTGTTTGAATGTTATTCTGTTTAAATTGATGTGTGTTATTTAAACATGCATTTTGTTTCATAAAATAAATAACAAATAACATGTAGAATTCCCTTACATAAATAACCATAAACTTTATTATAAATTTAAGCAAATGTACTAGAACACATATGGTTTGTAGTTATAATTAAAACTATGATCAATACAAAAATACACGTGGTCCCAATATTCAAAGTTATATAAAAATTTGAAATTGAATCTAACAAATGAGATCAGTATTGGCTATAGCGAAGCGGTCTCTCATCCCTGGAGTCATAGTTTCGATCCCTGGCTATGAACCGATGGTCTTCCGGTCTATGTGCTCATTTAAGACTCACTCAAACACCTCAATACCAATGGCAATATCCTTAGACGATGTGACTCATAAAGAGGACAATATTTTTTGGCTCAATTAGCGCAAAATTTATCACCTCCTTTATCTAATATTGAAGCAGAGGATTTTATTGATGTGGATAACTCAATTGCACTATGTACACCAGCTACGGGAGAAGATATTTTAGAAAGTAGAAGAAGAAAGAAGAAGTTCATGAGGAAAACTACGAACAACGAAAGAGACTGAAGAACAATTTACAGTGCCAACTTTCAATGATGGTTCATTCATTGGATTTAAAAAAAAATATTATATTAATGAACAGTAAGCCGGGACATTATGACAATACTTAAATTCAGCGTGAACCACAAAATGCACATGTTAATTTGTCAATGAAGAAAACTTATTAATATGTACTTTTTATTATAATTTTCATGTGAATTAAATAAAATGTAGTTTTATTTTATACATGAGTATATCAATTATATATTATATAATCAGTATAAGATACTTAATAACAACGTTATCGGCTGTTACGACTATCCGTTTTTACGAGCAAATATGAGGGGGTTGTCCCTTTCATGTCGTTAAAATAGATTTTGACTCTGACTATAGGACTACATTGCACACCTTTAAAACATAAATTATACGTTTGAAACAGCAATAAAAAACTTAATATGTACTTTTCAAATTACTATTTGAATGTATAGACAAAATGTGAAAGGAGACCATTAGATATAGGTCACTCGTTTACTACGTAGAGCCTCGAGTGTTAAAGATATTCAGTAAATTACGTTGATTCAATTGAGTGTACAATGCAAATTGATTTCGAGTGAAATATGAAATTCCAGTGAAGAATGGAATTGAAAATACAGTCCAGCATTATTTGTTAAAGTTAAATAATGCTTTTCATTGTGTTTAAAATTATCTCACAGTCTTAAGACTGTAATTTAAAACAGCGAAATTTAAAAAGATTCACTCACGTGCTTAGGCCGATGGCTGGCCATGCGTCATACTCGTGAACGGGTGCTACTTGTGGTGACTGGTCGTACTTGAATTCGTGTATGCGGTGATATTAGTTGTTTATGTGCTGCCTGCATTGAGTAAAATTTTTGAGAAAATAATTCTAGATCAATTACTGATACATTTTAATAATAATAAACTTATGCATAGCCAGCAGTATGGTTTTACAAGAGGTCGCTCTACAGCCGATGCTGGCGTTAAATTAATTTCCGAGATTTTAAATGCTTGGGAAAATTCTCATGATGCCATTGGAGTTTTTTGCGATTTATCAAAGGCTTTTGACTGTGTCCATCACGAAATCCTTATCAAAAAACTTCAACACTATGGCATTAGCGAAAAAGCGCTAAATCTTATGGAATCATACCTGAGCGATAGAATTCAGAAGGTAAATGTAAATGGAGCTATATCACAGGGATCGTCTGTTACTATGGGCGTACCGCAGGGCTCCATACTTGGTCCCTTCTTATTCCTCGTCTATATAAATGACCTACCATTTCTTGTAAAGGAGCTTCACGAGATAGTACTGTTTGCTGATGACACTTCGCTTTTATTTAAAGTGAAACGACGAAATCCATCACTTGAGAATGTAAACAGTGCCATCTCCAGTGTGGTTCACTGGTTTAGTACAAATAATCTTAAGTTAAACGAGAAGAAGACAAAATGTATTAAATTTGAAACTACAAATGTAAAAAGTAGTCATTCTCAAATAATAATTAAAGACGAGGAAATAGACTTTGTTGATAGTGCGGTGTTCTTGGGAATTACTTTAGATAGTAAACTCCAGTGGGGCCAACACATAGAAGGTCTTTCGAATAGGCTAAGTTCTGCAGCGTTCGCAGTGAAAAAGATACGCGATCTTACGGATGAGAATACAGCAAAGCTCGTTTATTTCAGCTATTTTCATAGTATCATGTCATATGGTGTTATTTTGTGGGGTAATGCCGCTGACATTAATTCGATATTTGTAGTGCAAAAACGGGCTATAAGAGCGATCTGTGGGTTGTCCCCACGGGAGTCAGTCCGAAATAAGTTTAAGGAATTAAATATTTTAACTTTGGCAAGTCAATACATTTATGAGAATATTTTGTATGTGCGGAAAAATATAGATATCTTTAAAAAGAATAGTAGCTTCCATAATTATAGTACTCGTAATAAAGACAAAATTAGCGCACCAACCACGAGGCTGCATAAAACGAGTAATTCTTTCCAAGGCAATTGCATACGTTTTTTCAACAAAATCCCTAGTGAGATACAAATATTGTCAATAAATAAATTTAAATCGTACATTAAAGTAAAACTGCTTGCTAAGGCCTATTATAATATAAATGAATACTTAAACGATCATAGTGCTTGGATATGAATTGCTTCAGTATAAATAGGTAACGCGATAGAATCTTTCGGCTGCATTTTCAGACTATGGGGCGATCGTCGACATCTACGACTTTTTTTTAATGTAAAGTGGGAACAAACCGTGATTCATATGGTATCAAATTATTTCAGTATAATTAGTATTATTACTATTTTCTTGTGTAGCCAAGTGCACATTTCAAGGATCGTCATGCTCACTCAAATGTCATTGCTTGTGGCGGCGTCCATGCGTCGGGTTGTCTCTCTCCCTAAAATATGGCGAGGGGGCCGATGGCTGGCCATGCGTCATACTCGTGAACGGGTGCTACTTGTGGTGACTGGTCGTACTTGAATTCGTGTATGCGGTGATATTAGTTGTTTATACTACGTATTTGCGTGTTGTTCTCGCGACTGTGTAAGTGCGTGCTCCTATTTCACCATGCCTCCTGCTGATAGAGGACAAATCTTTGCTTTTAATTTGTTTTTTTATTCTTTATTACTCAATATGTCATATGGAACATGGTGTAATGGTCGCAGCTCCTTACAAGCATTGTGTAAAAAAAACTTACTTAAAAAGAGTGGCGGAGAGTTTATTGCCAGTTCTTCTCTTCCGTTCTACGCCCTTGATTTGAGAACTGGCAGTAAATGTAAATTCACAATTTTTAAATTTTTTGACGTTCATAAGTGTACATTGTTACCTACATGAATAAATAAATTTTGAATTTTGAATTTAGTAGACATGACATATTATTTACTGTATCTATGATTGGAAAAGCAAACCTATTTTGACTAAACTTACTCAATAACGCCTGAACCCAATAATTAATCTACATTATTTTCAATCTGAGATCAGACCGTAACAGTCGATCGATGGCCTATCTGCATCCCAATAACCAAACCCTACGAAGACAATCTATTTTTGACGACGGATAGAAAACAATCTCCTACCTACCATGGATAGCTTGTATCGACAGATGTTACAATCCGTCGATTGGTTATTGGCATACTTTTATTAATATTTGAATTAAAATGTCTATCTCAGATGTTCAAAAATGTATGAAGACAGTTTATTGGGTTTGGGCGTAAATCAACTACCGTGTCACGGAGTTAATCATAACTGTTCCTTATTGAAAGATATCGTTGTATATACATTCAAAACATAAGCGTTTAATTCGCAATCTTTAATGAATTGGAATATGAAAAAAACAAAATAAATTGCCAATAGTATGCCTAGAAATATCATCAGTTTTCATTATTTTAAAAGGTGAAATCTATTCTAGGTCACCATAAACTTTGTCGTCACCTCTAATTGAATAAAGCGGAATGCTTAAAATAATCTGCTTCATTTGTGCCATAGCTGTCAATTACTGTCAGTTTATCTTGGCCGACTATCGCGTCCACTATTTTTACATATTTAAACTAGCCTCTGAGCATAAAAATACTTTATAAAACCTGTACATCTGTGGTTACACATTCACACACGTTAAACTCATGCACTCACGCGTTACGTGTATTGTTATTTGTTAAAATAGATAAGGATAGGAAAATGTTGCAATTAGTTATAAAAATTCTAAATTGAGTTCTTTTTTATTAACTTTGTTATTGTTTACTTAATCCCCACATCCTACACATTGTAATACAAACTTATAATGAACATTTTTACTAATTCATTTATTTATCTCTGAAAATTATGTGTCTTCATCGATTCACATAGAAAAGAAAAGGGGAAGTAACTTATCATGTTGTAATGAAATGCTTTAAGAGTTATAGCTAATCTTCCTTGACTTAAAGACCAATTAACTTTCAAGGGGTTTCGTTGTTGTTAGAATATTTACCATATTCATAGAATATACATGTAATATACTAGTACGTAGGAATGTAACGATAATCCTGGTGAATATTCCGTTGGTTGAGGTGCGACGGTGAAGTCACGTTCGCCTGTTACGAATATGATAACGATGCTCAATAATTTCCTTTAGGCTGTTGAATGCAAGTATTTCCAAATAATCATTTAATGTCTTTGAATCAGTATGTTGGGAACACAGCCCAAATGAAATCATAAACAATATATCAAACTATAACCGTTTATTCAAAATAATAATATTTTCTTTGGTTTACATGAATAATGAAAAAGGAACTTTTATATATTCTTATTACTACTATTATTCGTTAATTGTGTATTTAATTAGTTTTCATGCGAGGTATGTAAATATGAATAATCTATAATAAGTTTGTGTTCGTTAATTATGTAACATTAATTTATCTGTTATTTGACATGCAGAGAATGGTGTTAACAGTCGGTTCTGTATGAAAATACCATAAATTCAGTCAAATCCATTTCTCAGCAATCTTCTTTATAAAATGGGTATTTCAGATATGTTGACAATATTCCGTACTTGAATAGCACAAAGGTTATTTTTTAAATTGTATTCCGTACGTGGGTCACATGAATAATTGAAAAGGCACCAACCCTTTGGCAGGCTATTGATTTATAAGTCAAGGTTCATCTTGAGATTAGCGTTTGGTGAACGAAAATCTGGGAGATTCACTTGAATGAAATCAAGAAAAATAAATCGTTGGATTGTGTCTTCAGACGTTTTCCCATCACGGAACATTTATTTTAAATAAACTTGTGTATGTGTTTATAAACATTTCATATTAATTCTCTGTAAATAATTTCGCTTTTTAAAATGTCATGCCGGCAAAATGCCGCCGGAAAAACAGAAGTCTAAGTATAGTTTTCGTCGATTCATAATAAACAATTATTTATTGCTGTTTTTTTAAAACAGGTGGCATACGGGTAGGAGGCTCATCTGATGTATAGTGATTCAGCCGCCCAATGCCGCTCACTGAATGCCAGAGAGCTCGCGACTTATTTTTGACTAACCGAAAAACAGCAAAAACACAAATGTCAATGTCAAATAAACCAGTGGCGCTGTAACCTTTTAAATCGGGGCCTCACATTCCTGTAAGTATCTGTTTCGTGATCATTTGACTTATCAATGTGCAAGTATCTGTGCCTGACACACGCCATCGACTTTTATGATTCACGGCGGTATCCTCGCAGTGTAAAAATAAACCAACTAAAACTATTTTAAATATTGGTGTATATATTTACAAATACTGATAAACAAAAATAAATTTGTACTTTATGATGTTGATTCGCTATTGCAGTGCGAAAATGTTTGGTTATGTAGGTGTGGACTGTTTAACGCCACGATGCGTAAGCAAGCTGTGAGAGTAAGCCGTAAGGTGCGTGTGTGGGAGCATGCTGACGGTAATAGCGAGTAGGCCCTGGCAACTTGGTCATGGAATTGAACTGCATGCGCCATTTTTAATTTTATGATTGCTTAGTACTTTAATGCTAAGCGACTGGTCGTACTTGAATTCGTGTATGCGGTGATATTGGTTGTTTATACTACCTATTTGCGTGGTATTCTCACGAATATGTAAGTGCGTGCTCCTATTTCACCATGCCTCCTGCTGATAGAGGACAAATCTTTGTTTTAAATTTATTTTATTATTCTTTATTATTCAAGATGTCATATGGAACATGGTGTAATGGTTGCGGCTCCTTACAAACATTGTGTAAAAAAAACTTGGCGATTAAAAAGAGTGGCGGAGAGTTTATTGCCAGTTCTTCTCTTCCGTTCTATTCCCTTGATTTGAGAACTGGCAGTAAATGTTAAATTAGAATCATTTAATTTTTTTGACGTTCATAACTGTACATTATGTTACCTATTTAAATAAATGATTTTTAATTGATTGATATATATTAAATATAATATTAAGGTATTGAATTAAATACACTATTACACCTAACACAATAATAAGCTAGACTTATGATTTCCTGTTTGATGGAATAAATTATTATTATTATTTAATCCGTATTTTACCAGACGAACGAATAAACGAAGAATACATTTTATTATTTAAATTCGTCGTGTAACGAAAAGATTGAATCAAACGTAACCAAGGTAATACGCTAAGCCAACTATTCAGTATATAAGTATATCAATTCCGAGACAAATTCAAAGGGTCCATTACCGTCTGAGCGTGATAGCATTTCCACCATTTGTCAGAGGGAAACGGTGCGATTACGTATTAGAATTACTATTGATATTACAATTTCTAAGCCCAAGGGACGCATAGACAAAAACCTTTTTCCGCAGGCGTGACTCACTGACTGGTTGGCTTGTCACGTGACTAAATTCATTCAAAGTTAAAAGGTTCTTATTACAGTGCTATCTCCTTGCGAAGGTTGGTGATCATAATGGCTATTTTAATTTTGGATGGCGCGCTTCTAAACAATGACTTGGTGCTTTGACCAAACCATTGTCTCAGGTTGTTCAACCAGGACGTGCGTCTGCGGGCAGGTCTCCTTCTTCTGCATTCTGTTCACTGTTGTATTTCGTATGCGGTCTGTAAAAGATATTTTAAGCAGTCGATAAACTCATCTCAAACGCTTCCAGTTTTTTGGACATACTCTTTGTCAGCGTCCAAGATTTTACGCCGTAGAGAGGCACAGAGAAGACGTTACATCGCGCAATGCGAGTTCTAAGCTGTAAACTTATTTAAATGGTGCCTTACATTGTATAAAATAAAATAAATCAGTGGCGCTACAACCTATTTAAGTCTGGTTAAATTTCTGTATCTGTTTCATAATAGTAGCGGCTTTCTTCACGATGTTTTCCTTCATCAATGCTTAAGGTGCGCATAGATAGAAAGTCCATTGGTGCACAGCCAGGTACCGGAACTAAGACCTCGGGGATGAGAGTCCACGCTGAAGCCGCTTGCCAACGCTGCTCTCTCACATTGCTTACAGATATATTTTGTAATAACTTTGTCATTCTGAACCCTGGATTGGTTTGGTGAATTCTCAGGTCGTATGTTCGATCAATGAACCATGGCTTATTTCTTTTTTATTACTGAAGATGAGTTCCATGTAATAATTAGAATATCTATAATGTAGGCTTCTTTGCACTGAAGGAACTAACTAAAATGTAATGTTTTCTATTCTCATGAAAATGACATTTTTGTCTTTTTTGAGAAATAAACTTTTCGTCTTTTTATCGTTATCGTTATTTTAGTTATCTAAAATAATTGGAATTAACAATGGTTTTTTTTAATTATTATATTTCAATTCTAAACCACTGGAAGTGTCTATTAGCATTAAAGGCAGTACGAAATATATAACGATACGAAATAGCCACCGGGAACACCATCCATCTTTCTCTCTGACATGCCCCTCTGACGTATTTTTTGTATTAGCTCTCCAATATTGGTATTAGCTAGATAATCCACATTGCAACTGGAGGTTTATTTATTCTAAATCTCTGTGAAGCAAATATATTATAATTATTTCTACACCAAAATTATAAAAATTGTTTTTAACATTTGTACGTTTATTATGGTACATAAGATCAGTACAGACAGGTATCACTTATTCCACGTCATTAAATTTAAACCTGTAGGCATCCCTACTCATCAGCAAAGATGACAGAGGGTGTAGGCCGAGAGAAAAAGCCGGCGTAAAAAACTCTCTCTCTTTTAAAAAAGCAAATCATCAAAGAATACTTTTTTAAAACAAAATTAAATGAAATTGTTTTATTATTGCAATAGGTTACGATTTTTAAAAACCTGATATCAATCCTTTTTAAACGAAACCTTTTTAGAACGAAATTGGTGCCAAATTTATTTTAAATATAGAACACAATAAAATATATTTTTCCCCTTGCCACGTGCCATCTTGATATCAGGCTTTTCTTCATATTGATAAATGAAATAGAGCGCACAATATTTCATATGTACGTATCAAAGTGTCCTATGTAGTTTTATAAGCCTCGTCTTTTAGAGTCACCGCAAAAGGCATTATATAAGAAAGACGAGCTTGCTTTGTAATAGATTTATAGAGGATAATTTCGCATCATAATGTCTGTATTTATACGTATATAAGCCTCCTGGTAAGTAAACCTCCCACATGTTACCAGGCTATTGAATGCATGATTTGTATTCGTTTAATAATTTTAAGAGTTGGACCAATAAAAAATATTAACAAATGTTTGGAGTTTTTGTTTGTTTGAATGATTCATTGTTTTGTTTCTTATCAAATGATTCCATCATTTATATAATCTAAACAACTCCTCCAAATAATTTCAGCAGTGAGTAATAGAACTGCGTTCAAAACTTCTATAATAAGGCAGTTTTACGACCACATTTCACCCAACCCATGTAACATCTGTTTAAAACAATAAAATCTGTACAAATGCAAGGGCCTCCGATCGCTACTTCAGCAAGTATACTTTCAAGTGTATTTTAAGAAAGACGAATGAGTATTCCATTCGAATTCTTTAAAATAAACGAAAAGGTATCAGTTTTATTGTTTTGGCATGTGCTGAATACTTTGTAAAATTTTACATTTTATATAAATAAAAAATAATAACTATAATCAGATAAAGGCTTGGAATTATATTATTGAATATTATTATCAGTTATGTTTCTTTGAGGAAAATTGGATCGGTTTTCCTGTTACCAAACTTATAAGTGATCATAAGCAGCTATGACACTTCTAGAGTTTGTTACAAAAATATTATTTTATGTTAACATATATTTCGTGAAAAAAAGCATTTTTAATTCAAATATTCTTCTGCAGTATAATTAAAAACTAACAAATTAAAAAAAATCCTCTGAGGTAGTATACTAATGTTGGCAGCATTTCCATGAGGAACGAATGATCGTTAAACGAAGAAACCAGCTCTGGGTCACTGGGACTATTTACCAGGCGCAAACTTAAATCTTTAATTACCACATATGCCCTTAAACCCCACGGCCCACTGCTTTAAAGGGCACATAATCAAACTTGCAGAAAAGACTTTTATTATGGCCAATTTTATTTTTGACTTGATCTGCGGCTGCGCTAGCGTTTGTCCTTTACCGAGAGACAAACGCTAATGTGTCCACACAAATAGCATTACCAAAGTCCGCCTCATCCTCAAAGGGATCCAAGACATCCCATCTGCCTGTGCCATCCATAAAAAAGCCTGCTAGCTCCAATATAGCTATTATATTGGAGGTGTGTTTACCATACCACACCACCACTTTACTATAATATGGATACTCTTAAGCAAAGACAACATAATTCAGTGTCCAAAAGGATTCATGTCTTTATCGAACATTAAGCCAATAACCGGCTTCCTTAGACCCCACAGTTATTAGCTTTAAGAGGTCTGTAATTGAGATTACTAAGTTGTGGAATTCACATTTACAATGACGAACATTCTGCTCCAGCACACAAACGTTTATAAAATTTACATTAGAAGGTAAATTCAATTCTGGGTCGGATGCTAACCACACATTTCTAGCATTGGCTAAATCCGCAATATCATACTTTATAGAATAAGACCTAAGCATTTTCCCACCAGGATGCTAGTTTTGTTTAATGAGAGAAACGCTGGAAGAGTTATAGTTGTTATCTTACGTAGTCTTAATCCGCCAAAGCGAATAGGGATGCTTGATTCCAAGAAAATGTTTCAAACTAAAGAGAAAAAAATATAATCGAAAGAAGTTTTGAAAGATTATCCAAATCAGATAATAGCTCTAAACGATTCTATAGAGGTCGACGTAGATAGCTTAAATTGGGAATAAAAAGATAGAATTGAAATTAAATCAATTTGGTTGTGATTTATTTTTCAATAGATACTTTAAACATCGGTGCCCCTTGGAAATTTTATTTACTTCTTTCATATTTGGGACTAATAATACAATATCCGTAGATATTTTTTTAATATGTCGCTGTTTGCATCGCACCACCTATTTGAACCAGTAGAGGTATTTCCAAACGGATACGACTGAGAAAATGAGCTTACCATTCCCTGAAAAGACGGGAACACACCCGCTTGCCTCCGGCATAGCAGTTGTCCATAGGCGGCGGTTATCGCTTTATTTAAAGGAAACCGCTTGCACATTTGAATCCTTTCCTTTAAAATAAAATCATACCATGGATATATATCACGCATATAAAACTATATTTACAAACATATATATCTATATATATTGCCTCAGCTTAAGTTTGAGTGAGTTTTAATTAATAATAAATATTCCTAACATAGGAAATAGTAGAAACACTGTTTAGGCTGAATTTTCTTAATATTTAAAGGTATAGTGCAACTGATAGCTTCGCCTTGACCAAATAATCTTAATATTATAATCGAACAGAATATAAAATATGAAACAGACACTTGTCTATTACAAATTAGACCCATTTTGTGAAAGTAAATGGACTTATAACAAAACCATAATTCCTAATTGGATATAAAGGCCTGGGGGTCTAGTCAAGCCGGCTTAACAGTAGTGTATGTAGAAAGTCGAAAACCAAATTTGTATGAAAATGACAGTACCAACTATCGACACTAGCTGTCATTTTAATACAAATTTAGTTTTCGACTTTCTACATACACTACTGTTACGCCGTCTTGACTAGACCCCCTGAGCTGAGAGTTCGAACCCTGGTTGTGTACTTATGGAGTTTTCTTTCAACTTTTCAACAGTTGCTCGACCCAAAAAGTCACCGTCGTGTGTCTAACCGGTTCAAAGGTTGTCGCGTCACTGGTTCTACAGTTCCTTATATCCTTAATCAGCGCAAAAAACTACTTACGATTCCCATAAGCTACTGTCCGTCATTCGTGTTATATGACAAGAATTCCCGGTCGGCCTCGACTAGTTGGCACGCGTTTCGCCGGTCAAGGCGCGAGTGACATAAGTCATCCGGCCTAATAATAAATGGAGTATTGGGCTTTGAATATTTAATTAGAATATGGAATTTAAAGTAATTTTAATATTATTAAAATATGCGTATTTTAGTAATATTAAAGATCAAAAAAATAGAACATTGGGACAAATAACATAGTTTTAGATGAATAAATAATAAAGATAAAAATGTTATTTAAGGTTGTTGGAAATAAATGGGCTTTATAATAATAATAATTATTATTTTTAAAGAAACTTCTCCATAAATAATGAAAATGTGAGTAAATCTTTTGTTTTGTTTCTGTCTTTCTACGTGATAGTAACAGTTTTTTATAATATGGAGGCAAATGAGCCACGGGATGGCCAAAAAGGGCGGTCATCGCTGCTAATAGACACCCATTTTTAGTGAATGCGTTTAATTATAATAATTTTGAATAGGAAAACATACCGGCATTGTAAAATATAATCGGTGCACATTTTCGCAAGGACGCGCTCTGTTACTGGGAGACTACCCACATTCACTATCGATACATATTCCCAATAATTCATATCTACTTCAATGATAATCATAGATTGATTTTTATAGGCAAGTTATATATATATAACTTATCAACGGCGCAAATTTATATACTGTTATAAAAATATTAATAATATTTAAGATTCATATTTTATATGATAGTCTGTAGTGTATATCTGTTGTATAGTCTGTAATGGAATCTGGTTACAATAATTCTGGCGTTAACGCCGATATATACATATATAGAAATACCTTATTTACCTACACGTAGTTTTAGGTATGATGCTAGCTTAGGATGTTAGCTTTAACTTTCTTAAGCATTTTTCATTGAGTCGTCTTTAAATACTTATACATTTCTATCGAATATAAGTTCGTCGACTTACTTTATTTTAAACATCTAATAAAATATATACTAAACTTTTATTTCCGTATTGTTAATAACTTATACACTGAATACAACTAAATCTGAACTCCTGCCTCATAATACAGAGAGGTGTCAGAACAAGCTGAAGCTGTATTTCGACTTAAGGTCCATCAAGAAAGACCGTGCAATCCTTAAAATCCAGCAATGGAAGCCTTCTGTCTTCCTCAGAGGCAGTACCACTAAGCATCAGATGAGCATCCTTCTCGTCTCCCCTCTGTTTTATAAGACAAAACAACTACCGTTTAATAATGCAGAGCCTTAAATCACGTAGAAACTAAAGTAGGTAAATAATTAATAGTCTAAAAGCATGTGTTAAATACTAAAACCTAGTCAAAGCGAAAACTATAAACGTTCCGTTATATTGGCTCATGAAGTAATAACGCGTATTGCGGAGTTTAAAACTGTTCCATTAGAACAGTGCCACGCGAGCTACGCTGGAAATAATTTAGAGCTGGTCTAAGACATGTGTTGGTTCATAGGCGATTTTATCTACTGTTTATTCAAAATCATTCATTCATGTAGGTAACACAATGTTTTTTTTTATAGAACAGGGGGCAATCGGGCAGGAGGCTCATCTGATACCGCCGCCCATGGACACTCTCAATACCAGAGTTTTAAGAATTGTACACTTATGAATGTCAATAAAGAAATAGAAATTAATTTATGCTTCTAATTTTCCTGCCAGTTCTCAAATTAAGGGCGTTGAATGGACGAGAACTGGCAATAAGCTTATTCAGATTGATTGATTGACCTTCTTAACTGTTTTTATTTTACAATCTCAATATTCGTTAATAGGTTTAATTTCCTGTCTTGTTTTTAATCATAATAGCCTTTATTCAGATACATTTATATTGTATATTTTATATACATATAAACAAATTTCCATTTTAATCCAATTCTGGTGCATCTGTGTGCCCTTTTTTGGCAAAGGCCTCCTCTAAATCCCGCCATTCCTCTGTGCACTGTGCCACTCTCTGCCATGTACCACCTGCCGTTTCTTTAATGTGGTCAATCCACCTTCTCAGTTGTCTCTGTTCTCTATTTGCATTGAGAATTTGTTTTTGTTTAAGCAAATCAAATTCTTTCTCGGAAATTTTTATTTGGTTTAATGCCCTGTGCAAATTATATATCTTTATTATTACAATAATAAATAAACATTTCTCTTATAACTTATACCACAAACTCTTACCAACAAGTCCTATTAGTTTTATTTTCTAAGCATACAGTACGCTACAAAAGTAGTTATTTCGATATCATGGAAATGCTTTGTCGGTCTCTTTATTCACTACTTTAGTGTTGAGAACTCCACAATGATACATCCATTATTTTATCCAAGTTTTAAAATGGTATATAAACTATATGAATGTAATTATGGAATGATTCATGAAGCGCTATTGTGGGTAACATAGTCAAATGCAGACATCTCTTTTTCTGCTGATATTACACGCGTTTAGATAATTTACACTACGTAAACGATTTTTAATGCACTTCTGAGACAAGAAGATTTTAAAATAGTTTGCTTATATACTAGGATTACATATTTTGAACTACGATTTAACTCCCAAAATCTATAGTGATCTTTTTTTTATGGCAATAGGTAATAGAGTGGTGAGTGATCTTGACATGACTCTGAGGTTCCAAAGTTAATACGTGTGTAACACTAAAAATAAGAACTGGCCAGTTAGAAACATCGCTAACGAAAACTTTATTCGAATTTCAATTTTAGAACTCTTTAATAACCTAATGAGTATATTGCATTCATTTGACTCTAAAAAACTAAAAATAAAAACTCGTGTCAGCGGTGACAATGCTGTATTTGACATCGCCACATGTGATGAAAGCTGTATATATTGCTACGAACCCGAAACCAAAAGGCAATCAGCTTAGTAGGTGTTTCCTTATGATCGGCCAACTTCCTTTCTTAAAGAAGACAAGGGAAATTGCCTCATTCTTTGGTCAGAAAAGTCATTTAGTTAGATAGTTGTGCTAGAAGATGGATAGTTAGGATAGTTACTGACAGACTAGTATGTCAATCGCTGTTTGCCTCTTGTCTTGGAAAAAATTCGACAGCAGCGCCCTCGAGGATCCTCCTTCACCACGACAATGCGACAGCACACTCCGAAAACGCACTGTTGAATATTTGACTATGGAAGATGTCATGATAAGTGTCATCCTACCAAGAATGGGCCCACTGCTTTTCTCAGTGGTTCCATCGAATGCGACGATGTGTAGAGAGGAACGTAGATTATTAGGAAAAACAATAAAAGTATTGGCGACATTCTACATTAAGCCGTTTTTCATTTTCTGAAAATGTTCAGTGTTACCTAGGTACTGATACAGCGCACGCTCATAACAACTCACAGCTCCACTCTCAAATACATGCGCACACACCCATTCACACATTCACGCATACTTGTCTTATATAAGATTTGTGTTTGATTAGTTGTAACAATAAACCTACATTTCTTAAAATATTGTTTTAAACATGTACCATGCACTGCAGAATAATTGTTATAGATAGTATTGTGTATCTACACAGGGATTCCCTAGTGTGGGTATTAGCGATAGATGATTTTTGTCAGAACCTGTTATGAATAAAGTTTTTATTATTGATATGATATTAGGAGTCTATACCGGGTATCCAAAGGTGGCGACAACAGCACTACAGATATTGAGAGAACTACATCGAAATGGCATAGAAATGAATCGAGATCGGCATCGCTATTCGCAGTTCTAGGATCTGTTAACAAGTTTTACAGCAAACTATGTCTACTGTAGGTCAAAGTCCAATTTTTACATACGAGTTAATGCGAGTTATTTCTCGTTTCTGAACATCACACAAATGGCGTGGTAAACCACGCCATTTGTGCATTATTCAATATATTTAATATAATTAGGGCCTGTTTCACAATGTATGGATAAAGTGCCAAATAGCTATGCAACACATAAATTATTTAAAAGATAAAAGTTCCGAATAAGATACTTGGCATTTCATGACGAATAGCGCTATCTGACAGTCGTGAAACGCAAAAATAGTTTTTATCCTACAAATAAGTAATAAATAGCTTATTTGGAACTTATCCGGACATTGTGAAACAGACCCTTAATATATTATTATTATAATTTACATTTATGAAAACAAATAAATGTAACAGCAGCTTTTAGGTAGAAAACCACTTCAATAAATATAATCCTAACATTTATATATATATATATATATATATATATATATATATATATATATATATATATTTATCGTGTTCGACACAAAGTAGTTGAATGTACGTACATAATATGAATGAAATATTAGTGACAAACTCACGTACTATCTATTAATTTAGCCGCAAATAATTACAATAACACAAATTAGCCGAAATTTAAATCACTATTGTCTGTACGTGACTTAAAATAATTAGTAGCCCGAAATAATGAGTGAACTGTTAAGTTGTGTAAAATGAAGTGTAATATAGTATTATAATATTGTTTCATAGTTGTAATATACAGACTATATAAATTTATTATATATATATTATTTTTATTTATATATTGTATATAAAAACTTGGTTTTAGAGTTGTATTATATTTGTTATTTATCTTAACTAACTAATTAATTAAATATATTTTTGTAAGTGAGAATTTTTTACATAAAAATCAATTTTATCGTACATATTCATAACTAACAGTACATAGTATTGTCTTTTATTAACATAACTTTTACACATTTAAACATAATTTTAAAATTTAAAATTATGTTTAAATGTGTGTGTATGTGTGTACATAACTTCAATCCGGTAAAAAAGTGTTTT
Organism: Pieris mannii; assembly: GCA_028984075.1. Taxonomy (NCBI): domain Eukaryota; kingdom Metazoa; phylum Arthropoda; class Insecta; order Lepidoptera; family Pieridae; genus Pieris; species Pieris mannii. The sequence continues at coordinate 3,404,309 of CM054780.1, forward strand.
TCGTTAAACTAACAGTACATATTCATATGTGATTACTGCAATATTTGTGTGGTATACTGCATAATGTCTAATGCTTAAAGCAAAAGATCTTTTGGACCCTGAATCTTCGCATTCTCATAAGCCGTTGCTTTGGAGTGCCCATATGTACTTCTTATAAGGGTTCCTTTAGCTTTGATGTCTTAAACACCGACCACGTGTAGATCGGTTTTCTCGCTAAACGTCATCACGCCGCTCTCTTGCCCCTGTCCTGTCTCAGCCATTTTAGAGCCAACAGGTATCGGTAGAGACGAAGGCAAGCGGCCACTTGTCTATTATCCATTGAACAATAGGACCAGGTATGGGATTCCACACTTGTGGACACGTTAGCCCCGTATCACGTCCTTTGATAAAGCGGAATAATATACGATAAAAAAGTCTTTCCTCCGACTTTGATATGGTTCCCTAATTATGTAATGGGCGTCTGGTAGATAGTACTAGTACCCAGGGCTGGAGCTTCATCTAGAAATGCTCCCAGCATTAAAGGTACACTGCCACTGGGACAATTTGCAACAAATTATTAATAGTATTACTGTACATGCTGGTACTGAGATAGCACTAAAAAGTAATAATACGCGAATTGGAAACTTCTGAGGCTTAAGAATAACTACCGATAATATCAAAAGGATAAATACATTTAGTTATGTCCTGTCAAATCGAGCTTCTACAGTCAGTAGGGTTGGCAGCAACTTTAAAAAAAGACGGTAGTCAGTTCAAATAAGAATCTGCAACTATTACTGAAGCTATATCGTAGTTACCGTAACTATACTTAGTATTGCAGTAAATATGGTGTTCATGTGCCATGAGTGTTTATGAGAAGGGAACAAAAAAGCGTGTGACATTTGAATGGTGAAGTGAAATGAGTCGTGTAGTTCATGGACATGGCCATCACAACCTCTCGAATTGCCCCATCATTTTGCGTCTTACAGACTAAACATTTTGTTTCCACAGAGTAAAACATAACTATTGGAAGTTCTTTGACGTTTTGCGATTCTCAGCTGAGTTTAAAGTATATACTAGTCACATTTCTGTATAATGTATTTTATAGTTACTGCAGAAACCATTAATTAGATACAACGATTAATTTGATCTTATATAGTCCATTTCCTTCAGACTCGGTCTTCTATCACACACTAACGTAAGATTTTGCAAGATTCAAAAAAATCTGTTCGATTTTACTATCATAAATCGAATGCTAATTCAACAAAACATCGGTCCAGCCGTTCCAGTAAATGGTGTTATTATCCCGACTTTGTTAAATATTGAAAGCCCTAAACTGGACGAGAACATCGATAAACGAAATTAATTCAAGTTTAGATTACGTATGTCTTCGGCAGTTCCATTGTTGGCTCCTGAATATTGATGATCTTCATTTGCAAAGTCCTTTCTAATCTTCGCCCACCCTAAGTGGCGTTTATAGGAGTATATGTATATATACTTCTATAATATATACGCAAATACTTGCGTGTTTTTTCCTCGAGAATGTAAGTGCGTGCTCCTATTTTACCATGCCTCCTGCTGATAGAGGACAAATCTTTGTTTTTAATTTATTTTATTATTCTTTATTACTCAAGATGTCCTATGGAACATGGTGTAATGGTTGCAGCTCCTCACAAACGTTGTCTAAAAGAAAAACTTGGCGATTAATAAGAGTGGCGGAGAGTTTATTGCCAGTTCTTCTCTTCCGCTCTACGCCTTTGATTTGAGAACTGGCAGGAAATGCAAGATTAGAAGCATTCAATGTATACCACCATATGTTACCCACATCAATAAATGATTTTTGAATTTGAATATTGTGTTCTAACGTATTGCTTAACGTACCGGTCAGCTCAAGTAGACAGTACTTAATGTTAAATAAAACGATATGACGTTTAATACTTAATTAATATAGGGAATTAAATATATAGAGGTAGCTTTTATATAATTGTCGATACATATATGCATATATACATATATCGTTATAGCAATGAAGTAATTAAAATACAAAAGATGTTATTAACCTAGTTTTGGCGGCATAATGTTAGAAATTTGCTGTCGATCAACCTGAAATTTAGATTAATTATAACAGTGATTATAGTACGGAGACGTAGTAAATAGGCAAATGTGTTTGAATCTCTTAGAGGTTCATTCATAGGTAGTAATTAAAGTATAGATTTATTGTACATCGTTTATTAAATAATTAATTAATTAATACAATAATACTACTGCTTATTTTTTAGTTAATCAATTAATCAGTGGCGCAACAGCCTTTTTAGGTCTAAGCCTCAAATTACTATGTCTGCTTTATGATCATTTGTCAACCTAATAGGCAAGTAGATAATCAATAATAATTGACTTTTTGGGCCTAAGGCAAGCCTTCCTTAAAAGCCAAGGTTTCCTCACGATTTTCTTACCGTTCGAGTGAATGATAAATGCGCACATAGAAAGAAAGTTGTTGTACACAGGTTGGTCCATAGCCGAGGATCGAACCTACGACCTCAGGAATGAGAGTCCCACTGGGCCAACACTGCTTTTTTTAACCATACCAAAAAAGCCAAAGAAAAAAAAACAGGGAGCAAAATATTAAGGTGGAACAATCGTAAATCGTTCGCATTTTTGCCTCACACAATGGCGCGCAAATTTATCATAATTTAAATTTTACATTATTAGTCAAAGTCAATTCTTATATTATCGGTATCGTACATTTCATACTTTATTAAATTTGTATCAATTACAATGTCTCACGCAACTAATCATTTATTGAATAGTACATTTTATCCAAAAGTAATGCACTAAGTCGTCTTTTAAAGACTCTAGTCGGAAGATCTTTTAGTTATTTTGGTAATTTATTTTAAATTTTAATTGCCATCCAAAGGGTGTTTTTCCGAACAGTTCTAGATAGATTTTTGGCACAGCCAATTTCTCCCCATATCTACTTCTTACATCGACACCTACGATCGACTTAAAAATGTAAATACACGGAAGAGATATAATTTTGAGCTTCCTAAATAGGGGTACGCAACTATCAATACAGTTTGCTCCACAAATTGCACTAATACATTCTTTTGAGCCTTAAATACCCTATTCACTTCAACCAAATTTCCACAAACTATAATTCCTAAGCCTAAAACAGTGATAACATACCCTTGCTGTACTCGTCTGGGCGGTCCGAAGATTGTGCCCTGCAGAGGACAGCACAATCTGTTTAGTGAACTCAGATACAAAAACTTTTAAAATTCTAACGGCACAATACATATTTCGGGATTACATCGGTAACAATGAGGGTCGTTTTTCAGGATTATACAGATTAAAATGGCTTTTATTCAGTGATTTTTAAATTAAGGTAATGTATTTAATTACCGTAATTTGTAGCTTAAGGCTGAAAGGATAGCGGGGTTGAGGAATCAAATTGATTATAAGCTTATATCTATTTTCATGTGTGAATAATGATTGATCAATGAGAAATCATGATTGATAAGATCGAAGGTGCCTTTGGTTGTTTTGTATATCATTTACAGTGTCAAATCAACTTTATAAAAAAAAGAGGTTGTGTACTTATGTACACGCGTTAGAAGTTATACTTTTGGCGTATGGAAATAAATAACTAAAATGCAATAGTGATTAACGATAAATATTAAAAATAATCAAAACTATTTTTTTTAACAAATAAATTATTAGTCAATACTATCACCAATAATTTAAAAATACCAAAAATAATATTTGTTTATTCACACTGTTTAATTGTACTATTACGAAACACGTGTTCTAAATATAAAAATACTAGAACATAGTTATCGATTTCCATGCCACCTAGACCTAACTTTACGATGTCGAATTTAGGTGTTGGTGTGCGCGGGCATCGTAAAAATTCACTCTCACCGTTATTCTCCATCGCGCCAAAAGAAGTATAACTTCAAAAAACTATGGGTTGCACTCCCGGATTCTGGCAGAAGTGAAAACATGAATATTAACGTTGTGCATTTTTGATATTTTGGAATGGTTAGGGAATTATTTTGCACGAATTGCTTTAATCAGTGTAAAAAATATTTATTTATTGCGGTATCGTACACAATCATGACAATTTATATTACATTAAATACGCCGCGCCAACTCTCCATCCGTCTTACGAATTTTCAATCAGGTCACGTGGCCTGACGCGAGTTTAAAAAATTTTACCCTTTCCAAAAAACGTGAACAATGCCGCTAAAGAAGTTTTCACTTCAAAATTATAAACCCTGATTACCTAATCGCACATAACCTTGTATGTGCGGTACGATATTTTTTTGAATTTTCTGACAGGAGGAAAACAGGCAAGAAGATTACTAGATATTAAGTGATGGACGCTCACATTGTCAGAAGGCTCGCAAGTAACGGCTTTTTAAGTCGGAAATATTTCTGGAGGCAGCTGGTTCCAGACAGAATAGGAACGTAAAAAGTGGTGCCTTTAGAAACACTCAGATGTGGAACGACGGACGTCGAGGATACAACGTATTTATGAAACTCAGCTGCAAATATTAAACCGAACAACTCTGACACTCTCCATGGTAAATGCAGTAGAAGATGCAGAGTGCAACATCTCACACGCACGCATCTCAACGCAAAGAATTTGACGTCAAAGAAATAAAAAAATATCCATGTAAAAATTGTACATATATCGGCCATACGATATTTTCCTTCACCATACAAGTTAGTGTTAATAAAAAGCCTTATGACATTACTAAGCTAACACTCAATGAATTATAGAACTAAAATATATGAAACGAAATAAATAATTGTGTTAAAAGACGTCACCAGCAAAAATTGATGTCCATTAAAATTTTATTGCGCGTATATTCATCAAATTTTACCATTTGAATCAATATGGAACGCCTGAATGCACGCATTCTGCTGAATCGAAATTAAAATGTTTGAACATTGAATTGCTAAATTGGGTTACATTTGTTCGTTTGAAAATGCCTTTTTAAATTTCTACCCATTTAGTACAATTAAAATATATGTGTTTTTATAGTTGGTAGTAGATTCATCATTTATATGTTATGTTGGCGCTAACTCACTAAATAGACTTTTCGTTCGCATTTATAAAATCAATGGAGAAAAAACTTTTTTACACATTAATAAACGAAGAAAGTGCACTAATCCTCTCTTCTATTTGGTATACTTACAATTGGTACTTAAAGTAATAAATTCTACATAACACTTAATAAATAACAATTGCGGATTTATCATAAAATTTATTTTTCTCTGTTATGATTGTGATTATTTGCACCCCTTAAATGTTGTGCACTCTTCTCATTGATGCACATGTATGTATATTGTGTGTTTGTAGGAGTTAGTGTGTGTTTCGATATATGCCTTTTTGAAATAAAATAAAATAAATGATTATACTACTGTTGCACTAGAATTATAGTTAAGAATTTTAGTGAAAGTCTGATGTTTTGAAATTATTTTATTTTAACCTTCAAAAGTGTCATTTTACGTGGTCTAACGTGGAATAAATGATTTGGTATTTGAGTCGGGAGTGGAAAAAATATTTATTATTATAGTAATTTATATTATTTATAAACAACACTAAACAGACCTTTGGCCGTCACTAAATCTGATGTTACGGATTATGATTAGAGAAAGCGACCCAACAGTTGTGCACTTGGTGATATATATTATTTAATAAATTAAAATTGTATTTTTTCCACTATACAAGAATATATCAATGTTTACATATGTAAAAACCGAAAAAGTGGAATTAGATTATCTTTTTCCATGGCAAAAATCTTATATCAGTTAGAAGAAGTTTATATTAGTAAAAAATTGTTTCTTGTTATCAAATACAATTATATGCAAAGTCGCGAGCATTATGTACAATATATACCCGTATAAGTAAATAACATAAACAATTGTTCAGTAAGTTAATCAAGTCTGTCGCATTTGATCGTCGACCCAAAAACAGATCTTTTGTAAAACATTTAATTATCTTAGAGTTTATAAAAGTTTTGAACAAAAAAGCTGCTTTTTGAGGTAATCTCCGTTTTGAGAGATTCCTTATTTGAATGGGATACACAGTGTTGAGAAGCTTGAACATTTTAAACTAATTTTAAAAAGGTCAAAAACACCCGCTGCAGGTTTCATAGGCAGTGTTTTCAGTTTGTTTAAAGTCAGCCGCCTACTCGTTTGCTTCCTCCATAAAAAAATATTCCACAAATTAAAGTGTCACCAAAGTATACTCCATTGTATATATAGCAGGGGTCGGCATAACTTAGAGAAACGTATGACCGGAGAGAGGCAGATAGGAGTCGATAAATTATAACCTGGACCAAACAAGTTGAGGTCCTTACAGACAGACGCTTGGATAAGTCCAAAGTGTTTTACGAGAAGTTAAGGAAGATATGCAACACCAACAGGACCTTCAGAAGTGTGTTTTATGTTATGTTATTTTATGGATAACAAGTATTAAACGTTACTAATATCGTTCGGCTTTTTTATCTGTTTATAAATAAGAAAATAACAATACATAAACGAAACGTGTCAGCAGTGTGTTTCGTAAAGGATTGCGTCAGGGTTTAAAGAAACAACGAGTCTTTGAGTGTTTTGTTCTTTAATATTTCATTGTTTAGAACATTCTTCTGCTTGTAGGGAAATTATTAGTTTTCCGAATAACTTATTTTGTTTGTGTATTTTCATAATTGTAATATTTTTCATTTTTCGAATTACTTTTTTACTATTATTATTTTCGAGTAACTTAATGCTTGCAGATGAGTTCCATTATCTGACGTCAAGTCAGAATACGAAGTACCACCCGTATCACCTAGACGTCCGTTGATCCATAACTGAGTGTTTTTAAGGCAGTTTTTGCTGCACCCCACCACTTTGACGGAAATGTTATATGTAACGATTCGTTAAATATGATCTCCCTAAGACTAATATTTTTTTTGTACTAATGGTAAATAATAAAGCGATTCTTATGTCTTATGTAATCTGGTTTCGACCCACTGCATTGTATTTTATTATATCATGTCATGTTTTGTTAGGATTTAAGAGGATTAGAGAGTCTTAATTTTTTACTTTTTTTTAATGGGATCTTTATCTTTGTTGGCCTTGAAGGGCCTTTTGAGCTCAGCTCGGGCAGTATTGGCGGGCGTAGCTGAGCCGGAATGGGATTACTAGTAAATTTCATAACAATGCTACTTAAGAGCTCTGGCATAGACGCACAGACTACTATCGACATTAACTCTGACGTAAGTTTCTACCATAGATTCATAACTCAAGACATAGATAAATTAACTTAGGCTACAGTAAGATTTTTACCTTAGGTCGGGCGTTTCAATCCCTGCTGCGTCATTGTTTTATATTCAATGAACTTACAAAAATCGAAGACATGCGTATGGCACATAAATAACCAAGGACATAGTTACAGAACTATGAGATAAAAACGTTTTAGAGACTTTTGTTTACGCAATAAAGTATAGGGATTGCTTTTGTCGTGTTTATTAAATCTTAACGTAAAGGTATGACATCACTGTCGGGAAATTTGGTTAAAATAAACTTATGTTTACTCTTCCAGATGTCTATAGCTATTAAATTTAGTGCGCTCATAAACTGTTGGTGTCATTAATATTTGAATTTAAGCACTTGAGGGTAATATTAAAAATAACGTTTTACGTGTTCGTCGTAAAATATGTTTCTATATGTCTAGTTGTGTAGCAGAAAACTCAAAAACTAAAATTATGTTATAGATAATACTAATTGTCTATACTCTATTGGCTTGGCTACATATTTCAGTTTTTTTCTCACATTTACTGTTAAGTCGTTTGTGTCATTACGTGAGTAATAAGTAATTTAATTGCAAGTCCACTATAAACTAGGTACTATTTCAATAAGTAGGTATATATGTTTGGTTGAACAGTATCATGAATTTTATGTATGTGCAAGTATAAATACAAATAATAATTATATGTATATTATTTTGACACAAGAACTGTTTTTTAATGTTTGAAATTTCTTAATCCTGTACTTGCTAATCTACGACGTAAACATAATCCACAGACGCAAAAAATTGTTTAGGCATTTTAAAAGTTAGCACTTCCTAGACAGTTTGCTTTCTAGCAATTATTTGTCCTTTAATTGCAACGCGCTTTTTTGCAGTTTCTCAAAGCAATAATTTCGTTCATTAAATAATTAAAGATATAAGCATGTCAATGCGGGACTCGGGGCTTTATACGGGCGTCGTGCCAACTAGCATTCCAATGTCTAGACGAAATATTCCGCTAATATTTTTGGTACTTAAAAATTCAAGGAAGTATTAACAAACAAAAATTATTTATCATTTTACTTATTCGTATTAGTTTGCAAATTAATTTGTAATTACTGACACCCTATTTACCAATTGATTGTGTTTTATGTAAATATGTTTTTTTGTGAACCCGCTTGGGCAAAAAGAATCTTCCAGATTGCTCTCTAGCTAAATAAAGATGAATGCAAATATTAACATATTGAAATTCTACAATTTATAAAGAATACAATAATAAAAATTTACGCTTAACCGAAGATTATTTCAGTGTTATCGTTGAGGACGTCATGACGTAATACCCCAAATAACAAAAGCGTATATAGACTATATAGAAGCGTGCATAGACACACAACAGTAAATCAAAAGAGTTCTTACAATTTTAACTATTGACGTTGTTATTTATTAGGCTTAAATAAAAATAAATATGATACTAGTGTTAATAGCAGTGCTATTGTATATAGTGTTACCAAGAGTGATTATCACATCAACTGGGAAAATTCTTTTTAAATCCCCGAAACAGAATTTCTAAACAAACAATTTATCATTCGGCTTTTCATTCTCATTTGACTAAAGCTTTAAAAAGAAGCATTTTTTACTCAAAATCCACTTACAAAAATTAAATAATATTTTATTCGCAAAAAAATAAGCTGAGTGCACACGCGCGTAACAAAATTGGAGTTTGTGGTCCGAATAGCGGGAACGTGTGCAGGAAGCTTAATGGCGGCCATTTTGTACATTTTATGGCGGTAACTTTTTCTGTATGACAGTTGTTGTGAAATCTGTGAGACGTCGTGTGATGAATAAATATTATTTTACGTACAGGACTGCGATAATGTTCTAACAATTTATATCAACTTACTTTAAGTTATAATATACAGACTTTTATTATTTATTCCAATTAATATAATTACGGCTCATTTTCGGAAACAAATTAAAGTACGAAGAAGCAATTAATAAATTCTTACCGCATTTTTTGCGGGTTACACATTAAAATCTGTAAATTATGACGTAGTGAGCCGATTAAATACATTGACTTTTGAATTAGGAAATTGAACGTCTAACGTCTTTTGACTAAGCAAATAAATAAAGAGCTTTATAAAAAAGTTACACTTCACTTATTCGTTTAATCTTTATTACCTTGGTGAATTAAACATCATGAGGAAACCGGCATGCCCGTAAAGCCAACCGCGTGTGTCAAGCTCAGAATACTGAATACCGATTTGCTGTTAAGAAAAAACAAATGATATTTTTTTAACTTAAAGTTTTATTTATAATCTGTATATGGTGTAATTAAATTGTCAATCAAATATGGTGTATTACATCGTCGTATCTGTATCATATTAATGCCACTAACGCCTGTAATTGAGGCAACTTTTTTGCTGCCATCGATAAATCTGTAAAATGGAAATTGTTTATTAAGGTTTATATGCAGCTATTATAATATTATAAAATTAATATCTTTGTTTTTAAATGAAGATTAAATTTATCGGAAGTAGCTTACGACATTGGCTAAGGTAAAAATACAGATACAATCCTCATTTTTTCTCATTGCCATACTAATTCAGACGTACAATGTTACAATAATTAATCTTATGTACCTACTTGGCCTTCGCGGAAAGTGCTTCTCGACTATTAATATAATTAGTCATGTTGTACACGTGTTTGGTTGATGAAAAAAAAAATAGATTATAACTTAATTCACGACAATGAGGTCATGAGTTCGAACCACGGCAGTTCACTAATGAAATAAATCTAAAGGCTAAATTACGTTTGGGAGCGTTGTGCAACAATTTTTTTGTTTGGTGTATAACGTTACGATGCGGGGCGGGGATTGAATTATGCGTTACGGTTAATATTATTTTCGACTTTCCGATACTTTACACCACATAATACACTGGGTGGTACAGAAAAACGTTACGGCCCGTTACATGGGGGGGGGGGGGGAGTCTCCGGAAGACTCGAAGAATTTCATGACGTTATATTTGAACGCTTTCTTTGGTATTGAAAAATAGGTATTTGTTGTTAGTTAACCTCTAAATAGATTTAATAAACGGTGTGTCAGGTACAAAAGGCCGGTCACGTTCTTGCCTGTCAAAGAACCTGTCTTGGTATGCCTCATTAGGTTACGGAATTTTAAGCTCACTTATTATTGACAAACTCTCATTTCTTATACTGGAGTTATAGTTTCTGTTTTCTTTATATGTCTTACTATATAATTTTTGTGTGCGATAAATAGCATAAAATCACTGATTGCAATACCTGAAATATTTACAATAGATGAGCAAATCTACGTAATAAGATGTACGATATATCTTGTACATTTTTCAAACCGACAAAAGCGTTATTACCAATCATTCGGTCTAGTACCAAGAAGTGCTTCGTCTGGCTTATGGAGCCAACCGCCTGGCAAGATGCCAGGGTCCCGTAAAAAATTGCACGAAAAGGCATTTGAATACCTTTATTTTTTACCATGAATGGTATGAGTTTCCGATTTGCTGGGTACGCTTTTTTATAACCAAATGACAGGTTTATTCTCCTCGTCATCCTAGATCCTATAATCTTAGAATCCCTTTATGAAGCTACAAAGATTTGAGCTTAATAATAATAATGAATTGTGTTTGAATTTGATATGTGCACCACCACTACTTAATTTCCATCAGTATCGACGTCCGCCGTTCCATAACTGCGCGTTTTTCAAGGCAGTTTTTGTCGCCCACCACCATTTTGTGGAAGCAGCTACTGACTGAAGTATTTCCAAGGCAATTCGACTTAGGTTCCTTTAAGAAAAGAGCGTACTAATTCTTAAAAGGCCGGCAACACACTCGCGAAACCTCTGGCATTGAGAGTGTCCATGGGCGGCGGTATCAGTTAACATCAGATGAGCCTTATGCCCATTTGCCTTTGTTCGATAAAAAAATTGTTAAAGGAGTTTGCCTACAGGCCTGTACTTTGTTTATTGATTAGTGCAGGTGAATTTAGTGATTAGGAGAAAATATGTGTGTACTGAAACTGTTTAATGCAGGTGATTAGTTGTCTGCGTGACGTGATAAGAAGCGTATTCAATTTTTTTATGTATCTACCGTACCGTGGCTACTCACAGTCCACTGACAGCGTGCCTGTCATGATTGACAGCTATCGACTACTGAATTTACTTAACAGAGCCACTAAACAATAATTGGACATGCACTACACACCTGCATCAATCATCCTCAATTACTAATCACCTGCACTCGCACTAATCAAAGTGAATACAGGCCTAACTACACTGTCTTAACCTACGTCTCAGTCATGAAAGTAATATGTGACCCTGCAACATAATTACTAAAACAGATATCTATTATTGAGGATTGCTCTTGGCCCGTTCGCATCTCTTGCAAGTATGGTGAATGGACGGCCATGCATTGTCCTCCAAAATACTTGGTGGAGTATGCCGCCAATGTGCAGCGACATGATTTGCTGGCGTTTTATCAACTCAATGCTACGGATACTGTCAGTCGGTGACGTATTCGAAGCCACTGCGCATTACATGCAAAGTGAATGAAATAAAATGATTTGAAAAATGTTTACTATTTTATTGAACCAAATTGTAATAGTATATTTGGATGAAGTGAAGGTATTGGTGATCCGGTTTCTAATTCTATTTGGTATTAAGTTATTTAACAGGTTAATGAAATAGTATAGTTACAAATTGTGCTTCTTCAAGTCTTTATTGGTCAAAGCCGAAGACAACAGTAGTTTCATATAACAGTTGTTGTAAATGATATAGTATGTTTAAAGTTCAATATTCGGTTCCTGGATTTCGGGAAACCTAAGAAAATATTACTTAAGGTTCAGATCACATTTTTATTACTGTTGGTATATTACAATTGCATGTAAATTTGATATTTTGTATGTGATAAATCATATTTGTTTAAATACTACATCCTGTCGGGACTCGATGCAGGATGCGGCATGCCCTATCCCCTTTAAAATGTTAATTTTCTATGTTAAAACCAAGGAATTTTATATAAATTTTCAAGCATTTGAGATTTATACTTATTTATAGTTGCGCAAGTAAATAAAGTATGAAGCGGATAAGGCTCTGCTGTTACCGCATCCCGCATAAGGCGATTGTTGGTGGCACCTTGGGGTTTTAGTGGGTATGCACAATGGCGAGTCCCACATAACCCTTCTGCACCAAGCAGTCGCGCCGCGGAAGGGTATGCGCAATGCATTTCCCCAAGTAAAAAAAAAAAAAGAGTAAATAAAGTATGAAATCTCGTTTGATAATTAAATTTTAAATCCTTTCATGAAAACACCTGACATTTTATTCCTATTAAGTTTTAATTTTAGCTTTTATATAGACATAAATCATATTATAAATACCTTTTTATATTCATAGATAAGGTAAAACTATTCATATGTTCGAAAAAGGTTTTGTTATGAATAAATTTTTGGGATGAACTCAAGATGAACTTGTGGAATTCTAATACTGTTTATTTCAAAAGTTTTGATTAAATCTGGTAGGCTTCGCAATTTAGAGATTTGTAAGTATAGTTTTTTCATTAATAGAAATGGTATTGACAGGCTCTTGGGCCAGGTTCAAATGGACAGGCTAATTAAAATTTGTGTAGTAATAAAAGTTGGCACCTGGTAGATAGTACCCGTGAACCCAGAGCTTAGACCAGAGCAGAGACCTTACCTCGCTTAACGAATAAGTATCGCAATACAGCATTAAAACTCTAGCCACTGTAGAACAATGCCGGGACCGAATTTTTCAACTTAATTTAAGTTTTATATTTATCCATTTTTAATTATTATTATTACTATGTAATATATGAATAATAGTATGAGCAAGGTTTGTATTTTTGTTACAAATACACTCAAAAGCATCGTTGCTTTTAGTATTATTTTTTCAAAGTCAAAGTCATAAATCATTTAATTCTCTTAATCAGTTCTTAAATCAAGAGCGTAGAACGGAAGAGAAGAACTGGCAAACTGTTAAATATTAACATAATCATTTCGTAAAATAGGCTTCATTTATTTACAAAAAAATTTCGAAAATGCAAGTCAAGGCGTGTCAAACATATTTACTATTTATATTGCTATTTATTTTGGAAGTTCAATGAAAAGTTATAGTATGTAGTGATAAGTTCTCGTTAAAGTCGTTCCATGTAAAAATAATGATGGATTTGAACCGTGGACGAATATCGATCTCGCCTGTCAATCACATTTATCGTCTTTACATTTATTATCATGATTACAACGAATTATCTCATATTTCGGCCATACAGTGCGCAGATGCGATGAGAACTGTACACTGAAAAAGGGAAGGCGCTGTTCAGAAACTGGTAAAAAGTCCAATCTACCTCGTCATGGTCTTGCTGATCATGACGCGACGCTCAGACATGAGCTACCGACTGAAGGGTGAGAGAGGCTAGGAGACCCATTTGGCGTAAAGTTAAATCAGTTCTAGAATTTCAGAAGTCTCAGGGTAGTCGAGGATATTTAGGCGTTAATTAGCCACTTTTTTATATGAGTTAATTATTCGTCGTATCGCAGTAAACTTATCTTTAAATAATAAAAGTTTTTACAAAACAATAATGAAGTCATTAAAAATAAGAAAAGTGCATGGAAATTAAAAGAAAGGTCTTCAATATTTGTATACTATACTACCTTTGCTAACATATGGGCCTGTAATTTGGGCGCCCACTAGCGCAGTATACAAAGCTACGGGTGTGACAAAGATATAACGATATATAATAGGGAAGAATGTCATTGACAATATACAGAATACAGTTTTACGAATAACTAAGGTAACATATTTAACAGAAAATTGGAGTAAAAAAGTACTTAACTCCTGTTAAACGTACACCAAATGAAAAAAAAGACGACTTAGAAGTTAGAAGAACTAAATTAAAGAAACAGCAGGTGGCCCAGTGCAGAGAGAGATGCACAAAAGCAAAAATGAAATACACATTCAAACATAAGCACAGTTTTATATTTATACAAAAAATATAACTAGGTACAAATTCATACTCAATTCTAAATTATAAGTTCTAAGATGCATTGATAAATAAAAAATAAATATTTAATATAAAGAAAGAATAAAAAAGCCATTATTAATTAAAGATACCAGAGATTTTTCAATATTTTTTAAACAATTTCAGTCACATTAAATATATCTACTTGCTGGTAATATGTGTTGCAATCTGTACACGATACATAACTGAGTTACGTAAATAGTTGGTATTAGACCGAGAAATTGAAGAAAGAATATTGTTTATTAACCTTAATTTGTATATATAATTGTGACCTTGAAAGAACTTCTTAGATCTTAAAAATAAAATCATAAAATATTTAATTAAAAATTTATTTATCCCAATCCCAACTTATCGTAGCTACATGTTTCTTTTCATCTCAAAACGTATGCGTGAAAACTAGGCGTCGTATATTTTTTTAATGTCATTAAAATTGTATTGAAATATATTTAGCTTAATAACTAAGAATTCCTGTGTTTTAAAAGTGAATCATTTGTACAGGGCATAGGAACATCTATCACAATATACATGTAAAATAAAATTTCAAATATATGCAATTAAAACATCGCATTTTATCGTAATTCACTAGATCAGTGATTCCCAACGTGGTTTATATGGACCCCTAGGGTTCTATGACAACCTGCAAGGGGTCTACGTCAGCGAAAAAAAAAATTGGGGGTCCATAAAATAAAAATGGGGGTTCACGATAGTGGATCTCAACACATACACTAATAGTATTTATTTACTTACTTCATACTATCTTATAATATTAAAACATATACATTATTTATAAAAGTACCTATGAAGTAAAAAATTTATTATATATGTTTTTAAAATTGTGTAAGTTGTAGGATGTTGGTATTCGTTTTGTGGGCGCAATACATTTTGAACTTGTAAAAACAAAAAAAAATATACTCAATTAACAAATGTATAAATTAACATGTGTTTTTACTTTATGTTTTTAAAACTAAACTTCACTACAGTTAAAAAATTTACAGGAAATCAATATCAGGTAAGTACCCCCCTACTTACCTACCCCCCTACTACCCAACACGGAAAATTATGGCAAGGGGTCTACGACACAAACAAAGTTTGGGGAACTCTGCACTAGATGAAGGCTGACACGCCAACAGCCAACACACTAAGCACTTGATAAAATATTTAAACATTGGTACTTGTCAATTAAATAAATCATATTTTGTCAACACTATACCTACATCCCGCATGCCCACGACAGATGAAGAAAGCGGGACATCAAATCAGACTAAACAAATTTTAAATAATAACTATCTAAACTCTGTATTTATGTAATATTATAAAGAATATTATTACAATTAGTGTAATGAACATTAAAATTCCATTGAGCAAATCTTGTTCATTATAACGTCTAGAAATTTTAACATTTAATTATTAAACAGGAATAATCTCAAGCGTCTTAATTAACATAAAATGTTTGAGTTTTAAATTGAATATTAAAAGAAATATTATGCGTTTATCTACACTCTGTTAAGTAAGGGTTATCATCACTTAATAAATAATAATCTCGTTATAATAGGTAGGAGAAAAAGTTACTTCGCATTTTTTAAGAAAATACATAACATTTTTTAATATAGTTACATTTAATTAAAGTATGTAATTTTTCGGCATCTTTTAGGTTATGACGTGATCCTAATGCTATATAAATGTTGGGGCTTCTGATCAAAATACCGCGACAATTGGTTTCGGCAGTCCTCTCGTAATGTTAACCTGTCACTGCCTAAAGAATTCCGAACAGACCGTAACAAGTAGATGTCTGAAAGTGCAAGGTCAGGATTATACGGCGGATGCATTGGCACCTCCCAGCCAACCTCTCTTAATTTTTGCTGAGTGGCTAAAGATGTGTGAGGTCTAGCGTTAACAAAATGAAAAACCACACATCTTCTGTGGATTAATTCAAGGCCGCTTTCTCTCAACTTCTTCTTTTAATCTCATCAGTTGTTCGCAGTAGAGTTCAGAATCGATACTTCTGCCTGGTGGTAATAGCTCATTATTATGAGCCCTTCCAATCCCTCCACATACACAGCATCACCTTGTTGCGAGTTAACCCGAATTTCACCACAGTCTGTGAAGCCTGACCGGCCTTTGGCCACAACCTTTTTGTCGTACGTGATTGACTCTTCATTACCAGTTATCAGCCTCTTCAAAAATGAATCAGTTTCACTAGATCGTAATAAAGAATCATAAATGAGTACTCGGTTCAATAGGTTTCTTTCAGTGACCTCGTAAGGTATCCAAATATCGATCTTTTTTGTGTATAGTTTTTTTTCAAATGTTTCAGAACTGTTTTGTGGTCAATTCCCAGTTCTTTAGCTACGTCGTAACTATGAATATGCCGATTTTGCTCCACTTTTTCAAAAATGGCATCCATTTCATCCGTAATACGACATGCATCTTTGACATAAAAAATTCCGGATTGAAAATGCTCAAACCAAATTTGTGCTACTCTAATAAATACTGCACTTTTTGTAGTAAGATTTTGAAATGTATCGAATGTCTTCATTAGATTCACTCATCTTGACGAAACGAAAAACAAATAAAAATGAATCAATTATCTTCTTTAAAATCTATACTTTTAATGATACCAAAACCAGCCAGATACATATAGAGTCATAGAAAATCAATTTAATGGAGTTCATATATAATATCAAAATAATAAATCTATCATATCAAAACATCAATTCTATAATCAAGTATTTTTACTAAGAGTCTGTTAATTTACACAATACGTATAACATTACCGCTTAAAGGAAATAATGTTTTTAAATTGTTTATGTTAAATGTAAGCCGGTTTTACCAAAGAGGTGGCATTATTATTTTGTGCAAGGGGGTTTTTGTATTCTATGGCATATTTAAATTGTACTTATCTGGGCTCGTTTGGCGCCATCTGTAGTCCATGTGACATTGCATTTTATTTATTACGTTCAGTATAAATTTATGAGATGAAATATAAAATAGTATCTACAACACACATACTCATGTTTATTACTTTTTGTATTACGTTTATTTACGGAGTAATAGGTTGTAATATTTCTTTGTAAGCTGTAAAATTGAAAATGTAGCAATTGACAACCCTAATTCAAAGTGGTTTGCAGTTACCCACGTAAGGTCGTCGCCCCTTCACAAAGAAAAATAATTATGTTCATCGCACGTTTACTTTGAAGATATGCTTTTGTGACACAATAAAAACTCAATGGATAATGACGGTGTTTTTTCTTTCAGAGAATGGAGGAAGGCTTTTGTTTTTCTTTTCAGTTTTTCAATACTGCTTAAACGCTGCCA
Source organism: Pieris mannii (assembly GCA_028984075.1). Classification (NCBI taxonomy): domain Eukaryota; kingdom Metazoa; phylum Arthropoda; class Insecta; order Lepidoptera; family Pieridae; genus Pieris; species Pieris mannii. Next base: position 3,421,943 of record CM054780.1, read on the forward strand.
AACAAAATTATAGAAGGATAATAGTGTTCTTAAATTATTCTTGCCTCTTAGAGTCTGGTCTTAATTTAGAATTGTTTTCTCATAAAAGATTTTCTCTTTTTTCAGATCAAAAAGCCACCGAAAAAAGTTTTTAAGCAGTAAAAGTGATTGACCATAAAGCCACTAGATACAAAGATACTAAGTGCCCAGAAAAAGTGTGCGGTAAATGATGAAAATTGAACGAATGTGAGTAGTTGAAGGAGAAAGAAAGTGATAAAGTGTTCAGTGAATGTAGATGGTGAGGTGGGTGGCACGAATGCAGGCGGACGGCTCCAGCAGCCGGCAAGTCAATGACATCGCCGGCGCATACGGTGCTGTTTCTGGCACTTGGTGAGTGTTCAACCCATGTATCATCTTAGAGATAAATATTCTTACTAATATAACAAGAGAGGATATGCCGCACTTAATGATATCATACGCCGGTCCCTTGCCACCATCAACGTGCTAAGTCTACTTGAGTCGACTGGTATTGCAAGAAACGATGGTAAGAGACCGGACGGTATGAGTTTGATTCCATGGAAGATGGGCCGGATATGGTATGAGATGCAACCTGTTCATATACACTGGTACCTTCCCATCTACATGGAATCAACAACAGAGTTGGTGCGGCTTGTGATGCGGCTAGGCTCTAGCCTAGGCTCCGAATATGATTTTGTCCCATTCGGTGTCGAGACCCTTAGTCCGTGGGGTCCTAGCACTATAAGGCTTTTTAGGGAAATATCAAAAAGGTTAGTCGATCCCTGGAGACCGAAGAGCCGGCAGCTACCTCAGACAAAGAATTAGTCTAGCTATTCAAAGGGGGAACGCTGCCAGTATCTTCAGAACCTTGCCTAAAGGGACTTCTTGTAATAATATATTTTAGTTATTACATTTTAACACTTTTGCCAAAAAGAACCTACAGATGATATATAAAAGATGAAGTTTAATAGTGAGGATATAAGTGTTTTACTGCTAAGCATGACTGTACGTTGACATTTTGTAATTTTAGAGAAGTCATAGTTTGTCAAATCTCGTTTTTTTACACATAACTTTGCATCGAAATAACAGTAACATACAATAGCTATGTAAAAGTTATTTATATTCGAGAACGGTAATAACAAAAAATTACGAATAGCCATACATCCAGGTATTAAGCGTTGACATATCGAACTACCTTCAGTTCCTAAGGTTACCTTTACATAAGGCAGTTTTTGCCGCGCTCAGTATGTGAAACCGGCTACCCACATAAGTAATTTCGAACCTATCCTATCCCGGCTTAGAGGCCTTCAAGAAAAGGGCGTACTATTTCTTTAAAGTTTGGCGACGTACCCGCGCGCCATATGGCAATGAGTGTCTATGGCCGCGGTTACACTTAAAATGTCCACTCATGATTGCCCCGTTCTATAAAAGAAATCATTTATAGGATTTTTATGAGCATAACAGTAAAATTCCTCGGCGCAGCTTAAACCATAACTCTAAATGTCAACTGTCAGCGTCAACATTATTCAGCTTAACATACATCTGAGCTATTCAGATATAATTTGCAATTAATAATTACTCACGCACACCGGTGGCTTTTTGAGTCGCAGCCCAAAGAGTTTCTTGATCTCCGAAATAAGAAACTTCCAGTGCTCCCTGTCATGTCCCAATCGCCTGACGTTGCAGCAGATCCTCCTTCACTCCGTTGATAAAGCTGACCTAGTGGTATCAGACCACTTTTTTTTTATAAAGTAGGTTAAAATGCACAAAAGCAGGCCCGCGAGCGTATGCATTCGCTATCGCGGGGACTGTGGGGATGGTTGACTCTTATCCCTCTGCTAATCGAAGGGGAGAAACCCGACCCACTAAAAATTCCTCCTGAACCCTCCATATCGGTATCAGAGCTGGCTCAAGTAAACTTGTAATCGCCTATGCGCCTAGCCAACAGCTAGCTACTTACCCTAATAATATAACTTAAATTATAAGATAAACACTTTATTAGAATATACTGTCACTTCCTACATTATCTAGTTAGTAAAATATATTTATAGTTTAGCAAAGTAATTTTTTATTAATACCCCAGCTGCACCCTTTGGATATACGCCAAGATTGATATTAAATGCATAGAATTAATATAGTTCCAGGATAATATCAATTTGGCTTGAAGCTTTATTTTAATATCCGCGATATTAAATCAATATGAAGATTCCTTGGTAGTATTTTTATTGTTTCTTTTGTTTTTGTGATATTGTTTTGTTATTCTCAAACATATAATTTTAGACGTAATTCTATTCGTTCACACATATAATTCATTATTATTATTCTTTTGTACAAAAAAGGAGAAAACCCTCCCAGTCCTTATTTTGAAGAGTGTCCAGATCCCCAAATTATATGGAAAAACTATATATATAATATAATAATCACTATGCAGCCAGCCCAGCATTCATAAAATAGATTTTTAACTTAAATTCCAACTTACTCATAATAATTCTATGAGATATGATGTGTTTCAAGACTAAACTACTGATTTTGCGTATTGAAACCAACGACGCCGTGGTAGATAATTTATTTTTAATATTAATTAATATTATTATTAATTAATGATGTTATCAAACTAAGTAGCGGGTACCAGTAGCTTAATAAATAAATATTGAAAACACTTAGTGGGAACTTAGAAATCGATCTTTCATTAATTAAAAAGCCTCATAAAAGCCTTTAATTTCCCTACAATTTGATCAAAAAGCCAAGACCAGACCTTGTTAAACCATTCGGCCATGCTGTTTGTGGAAACGCAATTTCCACTAAAGCCTTTCCGATTTTCCTTTTCACTTTTTCATTTGTCGTGAAGATATTGGTCGGCCTTTGTACACTCAAAGATCTGGATTTAATACGACCACACGATTTCGTGCGAAACATTTCTTGAACGGTACGGTTTAAATTACGAGATTTTACCATTATTTCCAATATGTCTCTAGGTATATTTGAGATTCCTAACACATTTTATTTACGTTTTATATTGACGATTTAGAATAGTGTTTCAATGATCCCTTAGTACTTTTATTTATGTTTATAATTTTACACGTCCTATCCAGATTCCTGTTCGTTTTGAGAGAGAATAGGTTCTTTTAATTACTTGACGCTACGCTAACACCTAAGCAATTTCACGTTGGTATTATTTACCAATATTTCACACGTTGCGTCTTTATATTATGTTATATTATGCAATGCACAATAATCTTTTTTCAAAATTTTAATAACCGTTGACGACCTCTCTCAATACACCTGTTGATGACTAAAATAAATAAGGTTTTATTTGCTTACACAGAATATGGTACAGAAACCGCCTTTGACATACAATAAATTATTAACACTCGTCCACAAGTCCAAAAAACCTACTTACTTCGAACGTTATGTACGTAACATATAAATTCATATTAGGGTACGTCTACAGCAATTGTAAGCGCGAGAATTGAGGGCGCGCAGATCGCACACCGCATGTGCGCCTTTTAAGAGCCTTGCATGAGTTGCGCTAAAGAGGCGCACCAAACCATTGCCGTGACTGCACGTGCGCAGCTCGCAAACGGCTCGCGAGCTACACATTCGCCAGATGTGGACGCAACCTTAAGTCTATTATAGTTTTGACACAAGACATTAAACGTGACATAGAAAAAGCGGTCTGTACCTGTTTTTAAACCACCAACTGGTACTAAGGCAGTAGTCACATTAACATTAATTTAAATGATAATTTTTCGCATGAACATAAATCGAAATCATTACCCGTTACTAGGCTAGGTAGGATTATACTTCGGGTTAAAACATTCATTTAAATTTAAAACGTACGTTAATATGTACATTGAATATAGTTCCGTTCGTTTGAAGTGCCACAAAAAGCATTCAGAGTTGAGGCTAACGGCTGAGCCTGTGCGCGCGAGGTGAAAAGCGGCTGTTGAAGTGATGTATTACTTTCTTGAATATCGATACAATACTTTAAAAGTTTATAAACTTTTGTAAAGGTGGTTATAGTGTTAAAAAATCTTAAATCATAAAACGTCAAAACGATTACTTACATACTTAAACACAGAAACAATTCGATTTTCAGAAATGTACTGAACTTGTTAATCTAAATGTTTAAGCCCGTAATTGGTTTAACTTTAGTGAATTTTATTTACTCTCAGATACGAAAAATGTCGGTTGTCACTCAAAACTAATCACGACAGTTAAAATCTCTTGTGTGTTTATTGCAGTGTTCTTTATCCAACTGAAAATATTTTTTTTGGATTATTGTTATCCAGTATTATTCTGGCTTGTGTCGTTACCATCGTCAATTCATAACATCACTAGTAAGGCCAACTAAAACACATCCCTCGAGGCGAAGCCCGAGGTTTCACTAATTTATTCAACACCGTCAGACAACTAGCGTTTGTAATTTTTATGAAAAAGTAGACTTGGATTTAATAACACTAAAAATTCATTATCAAAATGGGTGTCGGATCTGCAGTAATGAGCTCTATATATCATAGCTAGAGCACTAACAATACATTACTAAATTAATCCGTTGTAATTTAGCAAAATAATATAATAATTGAAAGTACCTCTGAATAGCCCATGTTTCAGTTACGCGACACATTTTTTATCAGAAAGAAGAGAAGTCATTAATAACAGCAATATATAATAACGATTCCTATGACAGTAATAAATAAATCTAGCACAATTAATGAAATTCTAATTCTGATTCTGTAAAAGTTAGTTAATTTACAAAAAATATATAATATTTTTCAAATTGTACCGATTAAAGTTTTTTGTTTAATTTAGAAATTATCTAATTTAACTTTTTTAACCAATTTCTGTAAAGTTGCTATAGTAGACCATTTTCGAAAAATAAGGTCATAAAGAACACTTTTTACGTGTGTAACTAGTACACACACAGACTTTGGCTTAATGTATATCTAAATACACTTCTATTAAGAATTAAGACTATGCACCCTGGTTATCTGAATCACTGGAACTATAACCTAAAAGGTCCTCCTAGGCATTTGTAAACTTCAATGTGATTGAATAACATTTTTAATGTTTTAAAGACTGTTTATTATAGTTTATTTATCTGTTTGCAGCAAGTGTAAAACAATTATTTTAACGAAAATAGAATAATAATTTTATGGTAGTAAATGGTAATACCATTTATTTACTTTCTCAGGGGGTCTTAGCGTCAGAATGTCTTTATCTGTTTCATTGATCTTTAGAGATAAGTTGGCTCCGGATTTTATGGCTCTTATAATCGATTTTAGTATCTCAGGTGTGATGCTTCAATGTAATTTGAATAAAAAATGAATCCTGTGTGTGGTCTATCTACTTCCGTTTCCACCACACTCTTAATTCTGTGTCTTTGAAGAATGTTAAATAATATTTATTTACATCGCGGCTTACGAAGTATCTAATAAGAAATAGAAAACAATTTTCTCTAACAGTATTTTTTTGTTTCAGCTTGCTCGAGTTTCAAACTAACTTCCACAGTAGCTGATTATGATGACAATCACATAATTAGTAACACAATGAAGATGGAAAGGACCAAACCAAACATATATGACGAAATTTATACTGATAACATTTTAGAAACAAATTTTAATATACATAAAGAAAAATTAAAATTAAGAAATAATAATGGTAAATATAATGTAAATGAAAGGAGTGCTGTAGCCAATAATAAAAACACAAATGAAAGTGATAATGTTAATATTAAAAACAATATAAATTTTAATAGTAGCGAAAAAGTAGACAGTGAAAATTTTAAACGAAATAACGGGTTTGAAATCTATATACCCAAAAGAAGAGTTAAGAGAGAAGAAGATCCAGACCCAAAATGCGAATATTTTATGTTTAATAATAATAATAAGGATCAGAAATATATTTCGCATCCCTATGGTGATGACAGTAAAAATAATTATTATTACAGCAATTTGGATTGTGTCACTGTTATAAGTGGTAAGTATATTTATAATAAAGCTCAGGATAGCATTTTTATTGACATACATTTTTTAAATAGATCTTAATCCTCGGTAGAACGACGAGATTATATATATGTAAGGATAAAATAGTATAGGTTCTTTAGATTATTAATTAACTATTATGGGATTACTGACGTTTCATTAAATTGGTTAGAGAAAAAAGAAAAGTTTTGGCTTGTCATATAAATTTTTATCTGAAGTTTTTTTTAATGTTTAGTTTGTCAAGTAAAATAACAAACTCTAAATGTTGTTTATAGAAATACATATTTTAGCAAATCATTTTGAATTTCTTTCATCTTATATATGTATATGACAATAAATTAATAAATAAAATTAAAATTAAAAACAGGTCTTTTAATCAGACATTTCAGTTGTGATACATATTTATCCGATTATAAACAATTAAATATATATGATTCGTCTGTAGTTTGTGTATTTTTAATAAATATTTAATTTCATACTATCCGTTTATTTAACAAGAAATATTAGCTTTGTAATAAAATATCATTGGTCTATTTGTTTTGGATCCTTCCGGGTAAGCCTTGTCGAAAAATCCTTGGCCCATGAATTTTTCAATAAAGTCATAAATCGAAGAACCAATTGTAACAGTGCTATGATTTACAAGTGAAGAAAATAAAATTCAGGAGAATTTAGGCTTTTTGCTTTTTTTTTACAACAAGCATTCTTCAAACAAAGTACTTTTCCTCGGTTCAATATACAAAATATCCGATTGCTGAGATCGGTCTATAAATGCGTTCGACAGCCATTTTTTCTAAATATTCTCGTATCGTATCATAACAGCGACTCCGATAAATCTGTCATTTCCTAAATATTTTTTAATCAGGTTATAAGGTCATATATCATACTGAATTAAACTTTGCATAGTTGAATTAAACTACTTTGTGTTACTTCTTCACGGCATAGCAAATCTCAAAGTTAACAAAATCCGCGCCTGCTAAATTATAATAATTAAAATGAACAGTTTAAATTAATTTAAATTGCAACAGTGTCTAGTGCGCGTACTGAGGTCGTTAAACTTGACTGAACTACACGAAAATTTGGCTGCACTATGTTATTTGAATAAATACAGATGAACTATTGTTACGTATACATGTTGTTGTTGGGAATAAATACTAAGAAAATTTGCACTCTGAGTAGTCAATTAAATCATATTTAATTAGTTGGAAATTGATTTAAATGAGCTTCTGAAGACCACACCATATATAGTAGTAGTAGGCCGCCAGTTACCCTCCTTTTTATTTATTTAATTATATTAAATGGCAGAGTAGATACACAAAACAGTTTTGTACCAATACAATTGGATTACTATATAACTAAATATTATATTATGTTAAATCCATGTCGAAAATGGCAAATCGTAAAAGAATTTCAAGAAATATTAAAAGTTTCTTCAATATAGATGATCGATCATATTGTTTCAATGGGATTTAGAGACTATCTATTATTTACAGTTGAAATATTGTTTTGTATTGGCCAATCCCAGGTTAGCTCGGTTGTATTGAGTATTATACTAAGACGAATAATAAGAATATCCATAGCGGTAAATCACCTGCATCATGAGCTCATCCCACATACACATTACACACACTCACTTTCACACCATCACACAGCACATCCGAATTAGGTGTTACATATTTATTTTTTATAATTATCGTGAAAAGCTGAAACAGGCTGTCTTACTTAGATTTTGCAACATTATTTGTTCTGAAAGCTTAGAAGTCGCTTTGTTCCGTACAAACACAAACACAAAAGTTACAATTTAATTCGTAGGGAGCAAGGATATGTTATACATATATTGTATACTTTTTAATATAAACGTTTTATTGTTCGTTGAGTGAATTGACGTTCTATTACTTCCTATAGTAGTTAGTTTTTTTTTTTTTTAATTCTTGTTATTATGTTTTCCGAATAAATTCCTTACGTTTGTCTTTTGTTTTGTTTGTTAATTTTATTCATGTGTTGTCCATTGTTATCAATTTAGGGTTACCTGTTAGAATAGGATTCTTATTATACATAAATAATTAAATTTTGGCTAAAACTCGCAAATCAAGAGAGATAATATGAGCGATCTAACCCAAGCAACCATAGTAAGGAAAATTACAATAGAAACGATACATACGTTTATTTTGTTAGACGGAATACCTCAATGTTGTATTTTAAAGATATTCTTTAGATTTCCGTGAGGTGGACCTTTTTAGTTTTTAATTAACAATATTTGTTACAGGCGATGAAGGGAAAGTGGTCGAATTGACGTTTGTTGATATGTTTCATATTGAATATCATCCGCAGTGCACTTACGACTATTTAGAAGTGAGTATTCATATTTAATTATTTTTATTTGACACTAAGAGGAGGTCGTAAGCTTAATCAACTGGGTTCTAGAATGCTAGCAAAACAGCAAGTGAATAGATCACAAACATAAATTTGTCATGAAAAATGTGTTCACTCAAGTATCGGGACTCCAAGTCAAGACGCCGCAGTTACTATTTGTTTAACATAAAACCTATTCGCTTCTAAACTGTTGACATTAAGATATTACTCCTATTTGTTTGCTAAATACACGGTGTCTAGGATGTTTCCGATTATTTGTAGTTGACTTATGATCTCCGTATTAATTTTTTATCCTACTTTGGCTACAAGACATTTTATTGCGATACATTTCTTATACAAGTTCTCTTAAAAATTTTGCCAACGTGTTTTTCAGTTATATCTTAAGACGGATAGATATTTTTGAATTAACATTTATGTGCTTATAAAACTATTTTGCCTGTAACACGCGAGCTCTATAGCATTGAAAGTACAATGATGGTGAAGATGATGATGGTAACTAAGGTGTAGGCAACCTTTGACATGTTGAAGACCAAATTTTAGCATGAAAATACGTTCGCGGGCTGTACTTAGTGCATTTTAAAGTAGTGATAATATTTTGCGATAGATATTAGACATGAAATAATACAACAATGTTATTATAGAACAATTTATAAAATAATGGAAGTAAAATAAACCGAAATCAAGGAGACACTTGAGCATAACTTTGGGAAACTAATCTATCGACATTAGGATTAATTCCACTGATACAAAGAAATAAAGAATTTTCCAAATCGTCAGTCAGTCTTGCTGATTTATTGACATTCATCAATAAAAGGACCTGTTCGCATTTATAAGTACTGCTTAACGCACAAATCAATCTTGCGAATATTCTTAACTGCGACCAATTGTCTTTTTCTAGGTATTTTTTTTGTAAAAATCCTTTTTTGTGTCGTTCGTGAGTATAAATATCTAATGTAATATGAGGCTACGTTCCATTTGCCCTGGATCTGAATCTGTCCACAGAAAAATAAAAATTGAATATAGAAAGAAGTCGTTAGTACGCACATATTTATTTCAGATTCGTGACGGTCCGAGGGGCTATTCTAAACTAATAGATAAGGTGTGTGGGGAGGCATTCCCACGACAAATACGTACGACTGGACCGAATGCGTGGCTGAAATTCCACTCCGATGACACAATAGAGTACGAAGGGTTCAGAATAGCAATCAATTTTATCGAACTAAGTACTAGTGGTACGTATATTTAAATAAAAAAAAGTTCTTATATAGATAGTAGATGCAACGGGCGGCCTTATCGCTAACAAGCGATCTCTTCCAGGCAACCCTAGTAAGAAAAGAAAACAATAAATAAAAAACTAATTAGCCTGGAATTAAGTTAGACTACATCGTAATGTCAGTAATAGTTTACCAATTATAAATAATAATAAATTGATACCCCTGCCACACATGCTTTAGTTACGTGCTTCATACGAAAAGTTTAATTACGATCAATTATGATCAATTTAGTCCTCTGTATTGTTTACATAATGTATAAAATGGTAATGTACCCATATAATTAGTTTGTTGACAGTTGTATTATCTGTACTGTTTACATAATAAGCGATTAAACCTAGATTGTGTTCTTTAGTTCAAATGAGAGGACTTAAAAGGTTGCCTGGAAGAGATCGCTTGTTAGCCATAAGGCCGCCCGTTGCATCCTTTGTAATTTTTATGTATTGTTTTATTTTTGTTTCTTTGCAACGAAGTGTAAAAAAATAAATAAATAAAATATGATAAATTCTAAATGATAGTAGACAAATTCTGAAAATTAAAAACATTTATTATTTAGTTCACTGCTAAATGACGAATGAAGGAATAAAATAACAATAAATATTATTTACAGTCAGTATACCGGACGAATGTAATATGGTGGAAACAGATAGGTTCGGCACCATAGACACGCAAAAAATCAGCGAAAAGTGCAAAGCGAGCAGTTCTAATCAAAACCTTGATGTTCTGTGGACCATAAAAACTCCGGAGAATACCAAGGTAAGATTTTTTTATATAATATTAATGGGCTCTTTTAAAGTTTATTTTAGAGTTATAATTATATATATATAGTACGTCTTGGCTTAAGATTGTATTGTTTTTTTTTTATAGAACAGGGGGCGAACGGGCAGGAGGCTCACCTGATGTTAAGTGATACCGCCACCCATGGAAACTCTCAATGCCAGAATTAATTTTATGTTAGTTGTCTCTTTATTTTACGTTTGTTAATATGTGATATATTTATTTATAAACGCGGTTGTAACTACTCGAGCGTCGAGGCAGAATATGAAATTCCACCTGTATCAACTCGCCGTCCGTCCTTCCATAACTGACCACGTTTATGACAAATTTTTTTAATCACTATTTGTAACCAGATACCCACTGAAGTATTTCCGAATTCAATTTAGGGTACAAGAACGTAGCAAGTCTTAAAAGGCCAGCAACGCACTCGCGACCCCTCTGGCATTGAGAGTGTCCCCCTTTGCCCTCTTGCCTTTGTCTTAATAGATATAAAAAAAATTAATTGCTTGGTGACCTTTTCTTGTATAAACTGTATGGATATTGAATTTACGGCGTCACGAATACAAGAAAAAAATTAACACAGTTTGCTAGTCTGAATATTGCTCTGTGGTCTGTCTTATTAATAATAAGTAATATAATTTACTAATAATTTATTAAGGTGTAACTTCGATGAACATTCCTAATACGAACTTGATCTTTGACAGATTTACCTCAACTTCACCCAATACTCATTAGTTAAACCCAACGAATGTGAGGACAATGTGGTTCAGGTGTTCGGATATATATTGGAATATGAATCAAGGTACAGCTGCGTATAAAAGCGAATTCACGTTTAAGAAATGTAATGCTTAGCAGAATACATCGTAATAAATAATAAATTGCTAAAAGTTTTCTGTATGGTCTTTAAATATTTTGTTTCTAGATGTTATAATACTTAAAAATTAACAGCTGAATCGGACGATTTGAAATAATCATTCTAATGCATCCGTTACAAATGGAAAAAAGTGTTCATAATTATCAAAACTACATATAATTTATAACATTATGTATTGCTTGTTTCTTAAATAGTAATTTGTAAATGTACAGTTTTAATATAATTTAGTTGAGATTCTTTTGTATTGAAATAGATTCGAGTCAACATAATATCGTTGTTATTGAATGACGATAACTTTCCTTTATTATGTGCTATTACGATGAATCAAAGCCATGGCTGGTCTACTTAAGGCTACATATAATAAATTCAGGAGGATAAAGCTGTGCAAAATCTAAAAATAAAACCTTTTAAATGTAATGTTAGTCGATGCATAATCTGTTTAAATATGTTTTTTCTTGCGTAACTTTGAGTAAGATGCAAATATTTCTGCCTTGCCTACGTCTATGTGACATGAACACGAAATATTGTTTGCCAGAAATCATTCCAGTTTTAAAAGAGAATTTAATATAATAATATTTACAATATATTTCACCAGTTTCAACAGATAACGAAACGAAAATTTTCACATTATTTGTTTATACAGGCGTGAAGTTTCTTTTTCTTCGCGTCTTGTATTATGAAGCTATCGTAAAACTATTTTCCAGACTCGCACACTACTGTGGCTCAGTAGCCAATCCGGTGACTACTAAAGGCGACGGGACTAAAGGCAAAGGAGATCGTGGCAATATTATGTATGTTCGTCTATTCACATCCAAGGCAGGCAAGAAGTCATCCTTCCAAGCTACATACACTGCGTATAGAAGCCTGGATCCGACTAAGGATGGTAATACTCGTACAGTCCTATGTCAGCAAGTTCCCATTTCCCGCTTGATCTTTTTGACTCTTCACCGGGTAGTGACCTATTTGCAAATACTACTGTGATTTAAACTAGCTAAATGTATAGCGGTTGTCTTAATTGCAAGTCCCTATAATTGTAAAATAATTATTGTCTAATTTATATAAATAACAGAAATATTAGTTATACTATTTATAAGTCAAGAACGGCTGAACTGATTTGGTTGAAAATTGGTGGGGAGGTAGCTAAGAATCAGAGACGAATACTCCTAGTATTTCTTATCGTGTTTCCCTGGGATATAAAAAGTTGTTAACAAAACGCAACTGAAACGGAAAAATAAAACGCAACTGGCAGCTAAATGTATCAAACGCATCAAACGTATAAATCAATTGTTAAGTATGATTGAAAATTTGACAGTAAGAAGTTTTGAAGTTGATCAGTTGATGTGTTCATTTTGAGTTCCTATTAAGTTATCGTGCCGTTATTATCATTATCATTGCCACTCCCAAGACGATCGAACCTTTTCCGCCAAACCCGTAATGTAATAAGTGGGTAGGCCGATTTTGATAAGATTTGGATTCGAGATTTAAATACTTCAGATTATTTTCAACTATATGTTTTTAATAGTTTTAAAATTTTGTACGTAAGATGAGTGTTAACAACTTCTGTCGATCCGCTCGTTAGTAAGTTAAAATTTGCCTTAGAGAAGTGTTCATCTGGAACGATGAGATGATAAAACAAAAGACTATCATAAAACAAAAGTCAGACGGAAAATTGTGTTGCATATTGAACTTAGAGTGAGTGAGTGGGGTTTGGAATGAGTCTTTCCTTATGGACCTCGTAAACTGCCATAGGTACTATAGATTATCAATTAGCTATAAAAGGTCAGGGCAAATATATTTTCTATCAAGAAAAATGATTGAGCCGTATTAGCCCAGTGGTGGTTCACCGTTCGATGAAATTTGATTCCTGGCTGTGAATTACTGGACTTTCTTCGAAGGAAAAATTGTTAGGAAACCGGCTTGCCTTAGACCTAAAAAGTCAACGGCGTGTCAGTTGAAGCTGCGCTGCAGCTGAGCACCTACTCGTGTATTAGATTGACAAATGAAAATCAACAGATACAGAAATATGAGGCCCAGATCTAAAAACGTTGTAGTGTCACTGATATATTTTTTAAACTTCACTAAGAAATATAAACGAAACTGAAGCCTATTTCTAGAAGGTTGCCTCGTGGCTCCTTCAATATTATTATTATTATTTTTTACATTTAGGTACAGAAACAGAAAATAGATTGATTAGATACATATAGTTATTACACACTAAACAACATTCGAATATCTGAAATCCAATTACATCTGTACACAGCATTTGACACTAAATATCAATCACACAACATACACATATTAAACGTAATGACAAAAAAGAAAAAAAATAAATCATTATATATATATATACATATGTATATATATACAGAATGATATTTTTTTAAATATGTAAATATATTATATATTTGTGTATATATATATATTAATTAATTAATTAAAATAAGTAATTTAGATTGTAAGTTTCCACCGTTATATACAATCACATATTTTATATTTACGTTAGGATAATATAGTATTTGATCTATTCCAGTGTAATTATACATAAAAAGTGTAATGAACTGACATTTAAAATATTAAGAAACGAATTTTAATATTTTTAAGAGCATTTTTAGCTACTCCAGGTATTTTGTTATCTGTTAGCATTTTTATTAGGTAAATAAAAACCTCGGTTTTTATAAATATTATAAATACCTTTGCATTCATAGGCATTCTTTAGAATGTAATCGGATTCTACCATGGCGATGAGGTTGAATGATTTGAAAGGCTTTTGATACTTTAAAAGTTTGTGGCGTTAATACTGTAGAAAGTGTCAAATTTTTTGTCTGTGTTTCATTCATTCAATATGCTTGAGAGCTTGTTGGCGCTGTAGATTAGATATTTCAATGAACAGAAATAAAAGAAGTAAGATCTCAAACTTCAAAGACATCTTAAATGATTTTCTAAGAAAACATTCTAAGAATTCATTTAATTATGTAATAAAAAATCATCTCAATCTTACTATCAAATCTCTATTCTGTATTCTGTTCCAATCACTGTACACAACAAGTAATCTTAGAGCGCTATTGGCGGATTTTAACTGGTATCATTGTAAAATGTAATACGTGTGCTTTTAGAGAAATGCGACCCAGACACAGAATTCAACTGTGAAGATAACACATGTATAGACAAGTTGTTAAAATGTGACAAAGTAGCACACTGTCGACTGAAGGCGGACGAGGAACACGACGACTGCAAGGTTTGTTAAGATTCCTAATTTAATCTTACTATGAACGCCACGCCTACGCCTACGCCTCGTTTTTGATTCCTAAAAATGACCGTAATGGAGAAAATCATCGGACGTCGAGGCAGAATACGTAACTCCACCGGTATCACCTCGTTTAACAACTGAGTGATTCTTTAGGCAGTTTTTGCCCCACCACTATGTGGGACCACTGAAGTATTTCCGCACCATTTTGACTGAGGGTCCTTCAAGAAAAGACTATCAATTTTTAAAAGACTGGCAACCCTCAAGCATTGACAGTGTCCATGAGTTGGTATCACTTAGCAACCGGTAAGAACTGATGCAAGTTGCTTTTGTCTGTTGCTCATCATCATAAAAAGAGTGCGTGCATTCAAAGTACACATGTCAGAAGTGAAAATTCTTTGTAAAGTAATAATTACTAAGGTAAAATACCAGTATATGGACACTGCATGTATTTTTATATCTATACTCACACTGTTTACACATTGTATACGTAATAATGATAATATAAATAAGTAAAAAATCTAGGGTTACTGCACAAGACGTTATGCGACAGAATTTCCATCTAAAGTTCAAATATGTAAATACTAAACGAATATATGAACCACCTCTTCTCAATCTCTCTCAATCGGTTTCAATCGCTCTCTCCCTATTCTTCGACAAAAACGCTGCACATCTTCGTGACGTTCTGTGATAATTTTAGCCGCATACGCCTATAAAAGTTTGACTTCAATTGAAAAATTTTTGCTTGCAAGGAGTGAAAATGGCGGTCGTAAAATATATGCTTTATCAACTGATGGCTTAGTGAAGTATGTAAACGTACTTACTAAACCTATACTTTTTGTTTAAGAGAATATTTTAGCAATTCCATTGAATAATCCAGTACCTACGTGACGTGAGTTACGTAGATGGTGATTGGATTGGTGCAGTTTTATTGACTTTCCTATTACTTACTCTGGTATTATTATGTACTACTATTGCGGGTTAGAATTTCATGGAATTAGAACAAGATATCAGTGATGATTCCGTATATTGCAAAGCGTATTTTTTTATGGAAATCCCAGAAATGTTTCTGCTGCATTGTGCTTTAACGAGATTTCAAGCATAATATTCTCTTTGCTTTAGATAAAACAAAATTAAATTAATATGTTTTTGATTATATATTGCACTAAAGATCGTTAGAAATGTTATGCCCCAAATATTAAGAATAACTTCTAAATAAGCGTCTCTAAGAATGATTGGAATAGTCCTTAAACATCTTTGGACGAGTGTGCAACATTTTCATGGACAAAGACTTTTATCGAACAAGTAATCTTGGACAATGTGCCAACGAAGAATAGTAATAAAATAAAGTATAGAGTATCATTTTTATGATCTCACTTTGAGGGACGATTCGTTACGACTCATAACTTAGTCTTTATCTCAAGTGATCAACGTGACTAATCTGGATTTATCTACCTCTTGATTTCTTGATATTATTTAGGGACATTACTGCCGTGAAAATTTGAATGTACTATCAATTGAAAGGCTTTATAGTAGTCTTGTATAAGAGGCATTTCGTATGAAAATAGATTCGACATATTTGACTAAAATATATTAAAAGATTATAAGACATAGCTTTTTTTAGTTTTTATTTGGACAACAAAATTTAAAAAACCGCAGTAGACGTTATACTTCTTTGGCATAACTAGATAAAAATCTTTTTAAAAATTTTATACTACGTTTGAAAAAGCGACACTGAGAAAAGGTTTTCAATACTATCAAGTTAAAAAAGTTTATTTAAATAACACAAAACCTAAAATGTTAACAATAGCTAACTTCAGGGTGTCAGTTTATTATGACGTTAAAAATTTACTCTAATTTTTTACGCGTAAACATGTCAGTCACGAATAATAAATGATTCATACCATCCGTATCACCTCGACGTCCGTCGGTCCACAACTGAGCAATTTCTAAGGCAGTTTTTGCCGCTCATCACCACTATGTGGAACCAGCTGCCCACTGAAGTATTTCCGAACCAATTCGACTGTACGCCTACACCCAATAACATATTTCAATCCATTTTTGACCATCTGAGATAGTCATCTTAATCCAAAGAATGATAAAAGTGTGCCAATAACCAATCGACGGATTGTAATAGCCATCTGTCAATACAAGCTATATATGGTAGGTCGGATCGGTGTATGAAAATACAGTTCAACTGTGCCAATATCCTAACTTAAGATTTTAACTTACCTACACCAGTTTTTAAAATAATTAAAAAGCTATTTGATATGTTTTAAACATAGAATTCATACATAGGTTTTATTTACTTTATTTGGTTTATATTGATTATCAATATGAGTGTAAAGAGCGAAGAGATTGTCCATGGGCGGCGGTATAACTTAACATCAGGTGAGACTCCTGCCCGTTTGCCTCCTATTACATGAAAAAAAAAAAAAGATAATTTAGATGTTTGATTATTGCTACCATATTAACCTTTTCAAGCGTAAATTGTGTTACGTTAATGAATTAATAATATTTTGATTTGACCTAATAAAGCGTTTGTGTTTATTTCCGATTCGTAGTAAGTAATAATTTAATATGTTTAGATGGAAGCTGAGTCAACGATAAAGCAGACACACATCTTGGTGATTCTCATTATATTTTCTCTCATCCTCTCTGGAATGACGTTTGTGTTCCTGTTCAAGTGTATCCGGAAGCTGTATGAGGACCATAAAATTATCAAGGTAATATCATGCTTAAAACAGCGTGTGCTGAAATTAATATCAATTTATTGACATATGTAAAAAATCGTAATATATTTTATTCACACATTTCTCATTCAGTGACG
This sequence comes from Pieris mannii, assembly GCA_028984075.1. Classification (NCBI taxonomy): domain Eukaryota; kingdom Metazoa; phylum Arthropoda; class Insecta; order Lepidoptera; family Pieridae; genus Pieris; species Pieris mannii. Next base: position 3,439,290 of record CM054780.1, read on the forward strand.
CAAATCCACTTCACTTAATAAAAAAATATAAAACTGTTTAAAATCCTATGGAATTTTATTCTAGTTGAGTTTTATTAAATTTTAAAATAACGTTATGCAGCCAGTGTATTATTTGTATTTAATTATTGAATTAATCTCATTATTCATGCATATATTTTAATTAAATTTTTTTTAGATTAAAACTAGTTGTATAATAAATTATGAAAATATTTTCATGTCGTTTAAATTACTATGATTATGGTTTTTCAAGACCAAAAAACACACACACATCACATATATCTTACCACATTATGTTCATCATAGATATGGTGAAATTTATCTATATTTAAAAAAAATGTAAATTACTTTATGGATTAAAGCTGTGGATTATAAAAAAAGTGTTTAATTATATACATAACTTACAGTGAAATCTCGTTGATTGATTTACATGTTAATCGGAAGAGAGATTTTCCTTGTACATGTATTTACACATAAAATAATAAAAAATCTTTGACTACGTTTATTTTTTCAATATTACTTATTACCACGGTTTTAAATAAAACAGCATCTTCACGGGCGAATTTATTGCATTATTTATAAAACCTTCGAGAGCTTTTAGCAATTGTGGCCAGTCTCTCGCACTCGCAAGGCATAATACATATTATATGTTTCATGCCTTGCGAGTGCGATATGAGAAAGTGAGGTAGGTATAGTTCTATTAATGATTTCATTAATAGAACTATACCTACCTCATTTTCATCCAATTTCCATTTAACACCTTACCTTTATAATTTATTACGTTATGCGCTTACCATCGCCCATGGACACCAGGAACTTTACACTTACTTAGCCGCGCCGGCGTTAAGGGAACTCTCGTCTTCAAAGCATTTAAGTCTTCCTTATATATATAAATGTGTGCGTGCTTTAAACAATTAAACATTTTTTGTTTCATTTCGTTTAACTGAAAGTTAGAGTTTGTTAATTTTTTTTCCTAAATGCAAACGGAACCACGGTCAATGGTTGGCTGGCTGGTAATTTCATAAAAGTTATTTTACCAACTTAACTGTCAAGTTCGTAACAGTCTATTGTGATAGAAACTAATTTGCAACTTGTTTTACATTACAAACGCGAAACTTTACCCCTTGAGACCAATTTGTTATATTCTATTTGCATAAACCTTACAAATATTTATATTGTAACTGGCTTATTCTGCATTAACATGGAAATATCTATTCATGTTACGGAAATGATAAAATGCGATTAAGACGGTTTTCAACTGTCAGGCCGTGCTCTAAGCTAGATTACTAACCAAACCTGGACAACGCACTCGCGAGCCCTCTGGCATTGAGAGTGTCCATGGGCGGCGGTATCACTTAACATCAGGTGAGCCTCCTGCCCGTTTGCCGCCTGTTCTATAAAAAAATAACAAAATAATCAAACAAAGTCGTGTTAGTTACCCCTTTTTAACTCGAGGCCGATTGGCTCAGAGTTTTTTTCGTCTCTTTTCAATAAACAATAAATGTATTCGTCGGTATCTCACCTGCTTTATTTGCTCTTGATATCGTGTGTCATGTCGTATCAAGTCATTAAAATAATTTATGTTTATTTAGTATCTGCTATTGATCATCGCCGGGTCAGCTCGTTAGTAATAAATAGAAAGCGCAATTAGGCCATAATCATATCGTGCCGGCGCGGTTATCAACTCACACCCTGGTCATATTTATTGAAAAATTTCCGTAAATTGTGAAGACTAACTTCTACCACTACTACTATTATCAAATTAAACTTTTTGTACACACAAAAATGAACTGTGTTACTAATCCAAATTGTACACTCTCACAAGAAGATATAGTCTATTGTAATTTCTTAAACTCAAACTCAAAAATGTCTTTATTCATATAGGTAATGTACACTTATGAACGTCAAAAAAAACAAATTAAATTAATTGTAAATTTACATTTACAACCAGTTCGCAAGTCAAGGGCGTACAGCGGGTAAGAAGAACTGGAAAAAAAACCAGACTAAAACATGAACTGTTGACGGTTAGAGAACACTGATGTTCAACAATAAATTTTGGTAAACGGTTATATTAATTACGTTTTTAGGAGCACATCCGTCAATCCTGTGAAGACCGGCTGGATAGCCTGGTAACCAGTCGCTTAACCCTCGATGCAAAACGTCTCCAGCGGGATAGTGAACCCAGGGCCAGTCTGGAGAGAGATAATCACACCAATGAAATGTTCAAGCAACAGAGAAAATTCTCACAACAGAAAATAAGAGTAAGCATGTATAACTATTATTGTAGATTCATTAGTGTTCATAAATTGTAATTCCAATATATGGTAAAAAAATTGCAAGAGATGTATTAAAAGTAAACATTTTATTTAAACAATTTGATTGTTTCTCAAATTTTTACATCAATAAATGAGTATGAGACAACCCCCGTAAGTAGTCAAGAGACACTTGTGTTGGGGTGTGGACTCGCTACTTCCCTTATCTAAACAAACTTTAACAAGAATAGCTATAAACTTAATCTATGAATGCGTGTTTGTGTGTGTATATATGCATGTGTGTGCTGTGTGTGAGCGAGTGTGTGTACGCTGTCAAGTATACAATTCGGCATGTCTCAAACTAGCGAATACGCACCAAAATGTGCTCAGTTTCCTCGTATGTTAGAGTTCAGCCACCCTGCTACAACCTTTTTACAATCATACAAAACTCTATGATGAAGTCGGTTTAGTTCACTAAAGTCTTTAGAATTAAAAACAATAGACTTTTTCTATTCGAGTTTCTGTTTCTGACTCAGCGAACTGAACAAATGATGTTTAGAGTGAATGCGTACCAAGTCAAAAGTAAAAAGTAATTATACTAGTATTAATTAATATACGATTTCAGAGGTCTAAAGTTTCATTTAGAAAGACCGCATTCTTTAAATTAACATTACAATCACCAATATTACAAATATTAATAAGGTACTGTCTCTCCATCTGTTCTTAATAATAATAATATAAAGTCTTTATTCATTTTAAGTACATTTTCTTTTCAAAGTGTAAGATTTGGAAACCCTTTTAAGTAAAAATACCTGTGTTAAGGTTTCCAGCTCTTCCATAACAAACTTAATTACTTAAAATAGTGACATTATTTAACCTATTTTTTTAACCGTTTCCTTTTTATTTTTATTTTTTGAACCGTTATCATCACACCTGAGTGAGTACAAGAGTAGTGCATGAGTAAGTATGTGGGTGTAAATGTGTGAGAGAGTGAATGAGTGAGTGAGTGAGTGAGTGAATGAGAAAAGTGTATTTACATCGTGGGTCTCAAAAGCAGCTCTAACACTGCATAAGGCGTGATCATAAGCCAGTCTTTTATCAGGGTTTTTAGGTTGTAGGCGGTGAGAGAGTAGATGTTAAGCAGCCTAGTTAATTTATTATAGATATAGGCTGCTTGCATATTGCGTCTAGCGAAGTCGGTTTAAAAAACTGCGTTACAGTAAGAAAAGTAAGGCGTCTAATAAACCACCAATTTTTTATTTAAACAATACAAAAAACAAAGAAGAAGCTAATGTATTAATTCCTCTGACTTAACGTTGTCTAAACCTAATATAAAAAGTTATTTGAGTGGCACCAAGTAAAATAATAAATCTTCTACTGAATACTGCCTTGAATTTTGTAATGAGTAAAAAATTTTTTTTAATAATATTTACATAATATAGTTTCCATGTCTAAGTTTACTATTCTAAAACATTTGTATTATTTAACTTCAACACAATGACATCCGATCTTTACCTAAAGAATTATTAAATTCACAGCCAACCAGTATCGACTCCGACTTCATCCAAGAAACCCATCTCGACATGGAAGACGAACCATGGCGACGAGATGTAGAAACTGAGACGGAAGAAGTAAAAATAGAACGCAACGGAAAGAGACGGAGTGACATCAGCCGAAGGGAGGAGTCGCTGAGGAAGAGAGAGGAGTCAAAGATGAGGGAAGAGGAGAGGAAAAGAGAGATAAGAGATGTATCGGTCGGCGCTCCGGATACAAAGGAGTCTGCCTGTCAGACCAGAGAGAGTTTGTTTCAAGCCGAAACTGCTTTAAGTTCAGATGGTAAGTACTTTCAAGTTTTTGTTCAGATTTGTTCCCTTGGCAACAGGAGTAGTTTTAAGATAACATTCCGATGAAGGCAATATGTTTTATGACTTGACATATGGCATTTATTATAAAAAACCACACTTAAATTTATATATATATACAAATATTATGATTCTGTATTCGTTTTCAGTGTATCCGTTACTTAATTTTACATATCTAAAGGTACATACGTGATTTGACTACGTTTTATAATCAGTAAAGATTTACTTTATTTATTTTAAATTAAATTATCTACTATGCCAATAACCTATGTTAAGATTTTCACTTACACCAGTTTTTAAAATAATTATCACTGTATGTATATAGAAACTGCTGTCAGTAATTACCGCTAACCTTTTATTAAAAAGCTATTTCATATGTTTTCAACATAGACATGTATATTATAATATTAATTCTATGGTTTTATTTACTTTATTTGGTTTATAATGATTATCAAATATGAGTGTAAAGAGCGAAGAGATTGCTTTCTATCCCTCGCCAAAAATGGATTGTCTTCTTAGGGTTTGGTTATTGGGATGCAGATAGGAGATCGATCGACTGTCACAGTCTGATCTCAGATTGTTGTGGATTCATTATCGGGTTCAGGCGTAAGTTGGTTTACGTTAGACTATCTAATAACTGAGCAGGTAGTCCATTTATCAGCCGCGGTAATAAAATCATCAGCGTTCTCTCGCCATATACGTTGTTTGCTCTCGATGTACAGAGCCAATTGCAAGTTAGGCGTAAAGATTAAGCTCCTTTAATGTAATAAAACCAGTATTTATAAACCTTTTTATTACCTTTCTGCTTTACTATTCTTAACAACTACTTAAATCATGAAATGCATCAATTGTCAAATTTTCAAGTTTATAATTACTACTCTCATAAAAGCGAAGTTAATTTTCCAAAATATAATCGATTACTTTATTAAGTGCTTAAATGCCGTCTTATTAAGTGCCTTTGATTGCGCTTACTATATGACATTTATTGGTAAAAGGACATTTTTTACATCCATTAGTGTACAAGTTACCTATATGAATATTTAATAGTTAATAAGGCAACAAAAATATATTGAAAATAACTGAACTAACAAGAACTTTACATCAGGATTAATTCCAGTATCTAACTTCTATTTTGTACGAGTGGTATATGGGATATTTTCGTAATACAAAGCGCAAACTACAAGTTCTGTTACAAACTCGGTTTGATCGAGAACAACCTGCAATCGATCAATATAGTTTAACAGAACACTTTGATAACTAATTGAAACATAATAACAAGTCGGTTATATAAATGATTTAAACGAATAAAACTACCGCTAAAATAAAACTAGAAAAAGTAGGAAACGAAATCAAAATAAACAGAGGTGTACGTCAGGGAGACCGCCTATCACCTAAAATTCAAAATACACAGCTGTACTAGAAGAAATCTTCAGAGAATCAAAATGGAATGATCAATTATTTGCTACAAACAAAAAGCATCTAAGAATTATGATCTCAGACCTAGAGAGAAAAAGACACAAGGCTAACGAGGAACATCTCCAAAACTAAAGCCACAGTACAATAATAATACATCAAATGATATTATTATTGTAAATGGAGAGTCAATTGAATATGTGAAACAGTACAAATACGTGGGCCAACAAATCTCAACCACTGATATAATGTCAAAAGAAATAGATACAAGAATTGGTAAAGCATAGAAATGTTACTGATGGCTTAAGAAAGTAATGAAAAACAACGAAATTAAGATAAATATAAAACATATATACAGCTTTGTAACAACTGCATACCTACCAGTCTTCCAGTCTTAACATGCGGCTGACAAACAAACACTAAAGTGCAAAAGAAAACTGCAGACATGCCAAACAGCAATAGAAAAAAGCATGTTAAATGTCAGGAAGACCAATAGAAACAATAATATAATCATAAGAAACCACACGAAAATTGAAGCCGAGGATACGAAGATTGAAATGGAAAAGGGTTAGTCAAATAAGAGGTATAGAAAAGTGGAACAAAAAGATCATATATTGGTACCCAAGAAATAAGAGACGAAAACGAGGTGGACAGGTTTGAAGGTGGGAGGACGAAATAAAGACCGTAACTGGTAAAATATGGACAACGAAAGCTTAGAACAGAGCAGAGTGGAAAGAAATGGAGGAGGCCTTTGCCAGAGTGGGGCATTCAGATGGGTTGTTGTCGTGTCTAACCGACTCACTAGAGACACTAGTTTAAGATTAAAGATAAGTATAATTCTGTCTGAATGAAGGCTTATGTTATCTTATATATAAAATTCTTGTGTCACGGTGTTAGTAACCGAACTCCTCCGAAACGGCTCGACCAATTTTCGTGATCCTTATCGAGGATACTAACCAGGGGGGAGAATCGAACAACATCTATTTTTCATCCCCCTAAATGTTAAGGGTGGTCCCCTAAATTTATTTTTTTATTTTTCAGACAAAATTTTTAGTTTTTATTTTTTTATGATACATCATACAAAAATACATGTAACCCTAAGTTTTCACCCATCTACGATCAACCCTTATTTTTTATTTGCTAATTATAAACTTTAATTTTTTGGCAAAATTTTTTATTTTGTGATGACAATAAAAAAATTCATATCTCTCTTTAAATTTTCACTCTTATTCAATCAACCCCTATTTTTACATCCCAATTATTTTTTTCTTTTAATCTATCCACTGATCTGCAAGAAGGTTGCAAGATGGCAATCAAATATTATAATTGTAGTAGAATTAAAAATATGTTTCCTAAAAATAACATACATGGCAAAATAACGTTTACCGGGTCAGCTAGTTGTTATTATATAATCCACGGAACACTTAAAATGTACCAAAAAATATTCACGTCGAATTTATACTTTTCGGTTTTTTGGTAGTTTCTTCAGCGAATAATAGTCGTGCTATGTCGAATTATAGTATATATTAGGTGTAGGCTGTAAATATGTTTTTAAGATATTTTGTTAATATTGCAAAAAAGTTTCGCAGATCTTATTTTTACTGTTTTTGTTTTAGGTAGCCTAGAAGATATAGCTTAAAGATACGACCACCGGTTGCACCTTGTTTTTATAATTTATTGCTAATATATTTTTTGTCTTATTCTTTTATATGTAATTAACATTTTAGAACCGTTAGTCCTCTATCGTATAACGAAGACGTATTAAAAACACCTTTAAAAATAGGTGACCACCAAATCCTTATTTTGCCGAATATCCAACATAAAGGCATTATTATGTTTTTATACATATAACGATTAGATGTTTATTTAATTACATAAGGAGTCAGATAAGCCTACCGACCAAAATCTGAGCCAAAACTTAACCTATAATGGTATATTCGTTTATATATGTTTGGTTGCCACAGCGGCTGTAAACAATCGTACTAATTCAACAGTAGTTCTCGGAACCCTCATACAAGTTTGTAATCGACAAAGCGACGAGACTCCAATGAACTGCATCGCAACACAAAATTGTTTGATACAAACACTCGCTGCAATTTTAAACCAAAGTTTTCTTTTAATTATATTTTAACTCGTAAAATAGATGACCTGACTTGTCATTAAAATATATTTGTTTTTATTAATAATGATGACTCAGTAATAGTCCACCATTATAGCCAATTGATAGCACTATTAGCAAATTAAAGTACTAACGATTGATCTTACAAAGAAAGCAGATATTAACGCCATTGCATCAATACACATCAATATTAACCAATTATAAATAAATTTAACTAAAACATAATTTTTTCTCAAAAAATCAAAATTATTTACTCATTTAGGTAACACAATGTACACTTATGAACGTCCATTAACAAATACATTTATTGCCAGTTCTCAAATCAAAGGCGTGCCAGAAGAACTGGCAATAATCTGTTAATGGCTAACTTTTTTGTTTTACTAAATGTTTGATAGGAGCTGCAACCATGTTCCACATGACATCTTAAGTAATGAATAGTTAATTAATATTAAAATAATTAAAACCTATGATTTGTCCTCGATCAGCAGTAGTGAAACGGGGCACGCACTAACATTCTTGTGGGAACAACACGCAAATACATAGTAGAAATATGTTGTAATCGGTATGTCGTCGCATGGACGCCGCTCTTTAGTGAACTGCTACATTTTTCGTTTTCTGCATATTTAGTTTATGCTTATTATATAACATAAAAATCCTAAAGAGCTACGCCGCAGCACAAATTTTAAATTCCTTATAAATTAATGTTTTTTTTTATGGAGCTACGAACCCACCCCTGACTTTTGCTTATCAGGGATTTTTTTTTTCTTCTTTTTATATTATGTTTCTTACAGCAGTTTTATACATTTATATTTACTTAACATTTTACATTTCCTAGTTTAGTGTAGTAGTTTTCTATAAATTAATGTTTAACAATAAATACTCTCAAATCAAGATACGAAACGATAACATTTCAAGAAACAGCATCAAATATCGATATAATATTAACCTTTTAATATTATATCGATATTTAATGTATAAGGGTGCCAAGCAATCACATCCCTGTTTCGCTAAATAATAATAAAATACACGTTTTATTGGGTGTTATTTATTACTATTAGCATTTTTTTATTAAAAACTATGTGATACATACTCGTATCCGATATTGCGAATCGATAAAAATGTTATTTGTCGAGGCCAATGTTCCGTGGTAAGCTGTCATCAGGCGTTCGGGGAGCGAAAACAATAAAAGATAACTTCTCGAGTTATCTTTAGACTTATCTTTGGGGATTCGTGATATCGGGACTTGCTTATCGGGATTACATTAGAAGCCGGGAGGGTTGGATTTGAAAATTTATCTTTAGCACTTTTTTTGGTCAGGTAATAGGGTTACACAGACTAAAGATGCAACATTTAGGAAACGTTAAGTCCTAATTTTAAACCGATGTCTTAGTTAGTTATAGAACTGTATAGTTTTGTATAGAACAGAAGAAAAACCAGCACCTGCTCTGGTGAAGTTATGTGATACCCATAGACGCTCACACTGCCAGAAGGCTCGCAAGTCCGTTGCCAGCATTTTAATTGTACAACTTTTAAAAACCATAATGTCCTTTTGAAGTGAGAAGGGTGATATTCAACACTTAACTGACATGTTAAATGTATGAAACCTTACTCACTAATAGAATTATTTCAATAATTATGAACATTAATAGTAGTATTTTTTGAATAGATATATAATATATCTAAAATAATTTTTACACATACTTTGCGAAAGCTTTCTTAGATCGCGCAGTGGCTTCAAAATCGCGTTAAAATGCTTTTAGCGGAATACGATTTTTAAATGGATAGAAATGAAATCAGGCATTAAGCAGAACCGTTTGATTTTAGAACATTTTTGAATTTACTATTCGAGATTTACTTCTCTTAACATATATTTCTTCACTAACAATATACGATTAATTTATTCCCCGACCACTCAGCCATACAAATATAAAAACAAACACATGACAGTATAATATGTTAAATAGACTTCCATAGTGCATTGATAGGGTTTAGGTCTGATATAATAAAAAACTGATCATACACACAACATTTTTATATGGGTAACGGCTTACCTGATTTTAAGTGCCGCCCATGAATACTCTCAATACCAGAGGGCTCGCGGGTGTGTTGCCGGCCTTTTAAGAATTTAATTTAATATCCATTGTAAAAAAATGTGTAAAAGACCTTAACGTTTCTCTATAATGTTTTTGAACATTACTTGCTAGTTTTTTGTTTTATATACATATATTGTATTACTATGTAATCTGTTTTGGCTTTCTGTATTGTCTTAGTGTTCTGTCTTATAATATAAGTAAGTATAAGCTGTTAGATTACTTATAATTAAATAAATAAACCAACCAGAAAACATAAATATTTCTCCATTTTTTGAATTTTCTTTGCTGAGATCGAAATTTAGTTAAAATATATGCCACTCGCCAAAATTATACAAACCTTGGCGGCAGGGCAAAGCCCCTATAAATAAAAGACAGTTCCCTTCAGTATTGGGAGCAATAGCACAGCATTGACACAGTAGCCTAGTTCGTAGAGTGACAAAGTGCGAGTTATCCCAGCCAAGACGAGCGTCTCGGTTTAATTAATCTATTTGATATTTAGTAATATTATCATCTCGAACAACCCATTTTCTTTAGTTTAGCTTGGATTTAACAATCAATTAAAAAGGTATGAAAACAAAATTAATTCCTAGTTTAAAATTAGAAGATGACGAGAATTTTTCATGCATTTCTGTAATTTTTTTCAACTGCAAGCCGTGCATGGTCGAAAGTAATCACAGCACCGTAAAACGCAGGCTGTGGATTCGATTCCTCGGGAATCAATTATCCGTACAAATATAATAGCTTTAAAACTAAACTTCAATAATATAATATCCTTTATAACAAATTGAATAATAAATAATCAATCACAATTCTATTAACGTTATTAAAGAATAAATGTTTTATTCTTTACTAACGTTATATAGAAAATAAATCGAAATCAATATTATTCCATTTCATTAGACAAAGGATCCGAATATCAATCAGTACCTGATAATTTTAAATATTATAAGCTCTTTGATTTGCGCAATTTACCCTCTTTAATTTGCTTTTTCAATTATTTCACCTTTTTATATTAAAATTTACTTATTTATTTTAGAATTCTACCAAATTGTATTTCTCTAGTAAAACTTTTTAATCAACTTTTATTTTGTAGGTTCTGGAACGACAAATAGCAGAGGCTTTTCAACGTTCGGCTATTCCGGGGCTACGATAGTTAGGCCTTCGCCCCCGGCGCCTACTAATACGTCACAGATTACAATAGAGCTTCTCAGACAGGCCACACCTCAAGAAACCAAATTACGTACGTATTCCAATTATTTGTTCCCTAAATGAAGTTTCGTTAAGCCAGTATATTGTATGTCAGTTTCAGTCGTGTCGTGATTTTACCTTTAGGATACGAATTAATATTAATTTTGACCCTATATTCGTAAAAAAAAATATTATCTAAATAAATCAGATTTTCCTATCGTTAAATAAAACCGTAATTTTACTTTTAAAATCTAAAATTTTACAAGATTCATATCAATATGCATCTTATGTACAAAACTTATTCGCAAAGGAATCAAAACTCACCAAATTGCAATTTCCTTTCATCCAACGAAAATCATTTCGATTGAAGCAGCTTCCCTTATAACAGAAATCAGGAAGATTCTAGCGGAATAAATCCCTATATTTCTTTATTATCAGTTCTCACCTATAGTTGGTTAGAACTGATTCAATCTATTATTTAAAAAATCTTGCTAAATTTTAGACAATTTCAATTTGCTTGATCAATGATCCTACGAACACATACAAAATTTGTGAACAAAGTGTTCATTAGTAAGTCTTCTGTACTCGATAACAAATATAGTACACCCGCGAACCGCTTATACATACGCGAACATTGCATAGCAATACCGCCAAGGAATGTAAAAGGATAATGGAAGTAATCGATGAGGAAGTATTTGCGTGTTGTTCTCACGAGTATGTAAGTGCGTGCTCCTATTTCACCATGCCTCCTGCTGATAGAGGACAAATCTTTGTTTTTAATTTATTTTATTATTCTTTATTACTCGATATGTCATATGGAACATGGTGTAATGGTTGCAGCTCCTAACAAACATTGTGTAATGAAACTTGGCGATTAAAACGAGTGGCGGAGAGTTTATTGCCAGTTCTTCTCTTCCGTTCTACGCCCTTGATTTCAGAACTGGTAGTAAATGTAAAATTGGAATCATTTAAAGTATATTTTGACGTTCATAAGTGTACATTATGTTACCTATATGAATAAATGATTTTTTATTTATTTATTTATTTAATCTATTTCATGAAGGCATAACAAAGAAAAATACGTCATTTGCCTATCGAACCAATAGATTAAGTTATTACGACAAATGACTAAGAACAGTTTTGATACTCGATTATCAATATCCAAATATTAAAATTGATAGGTTTAATCTAATCAAAAAAATTGTTTACTAAATTTTGATTTTGATTATATTAACTCCTATAACCGCCAAGCTCCAAATAGCTGTTTAATTTTATCTCTCTCGTGAAACTTTGTAAATAATATTTGTAAGTAATAAACATGATAAAATATTCCTGAACTGATTGTGGTCATACGGGTAATTAAAATGATTTTATGAAATTCTATATTCGGTTATGAATATTAGTCAAACCTATTAATTCAAATAGCCTCTGAATAGGTGGCACATACTTACTTTTTTAGAAAAATCTAAAAAAAACCTAGTTTTTGCTTTCTAAAAACTATTTATAAAGTACAAAGAAACTTAAAATCGTACAACGCTCGCAACATTAGCTGGTATTGTTACATTACAAAATCAAAGAAATCCTCTCCAAAATATTATTAAGCAAAATTATGTAGCTATTATAAATCACTGCCTTACTATAAATCGACACCTGAATATGTTTTATTCCGTTTAATGTATCGCGGGCATATAATCCTATTAGGTGCGCCTGTAAGCCCATATTGAGATAGTTTTAATCCGCGTTATAGCTCTGCTGTTTTAACTGGCGCGCTAACATATAGTTCTAATATTATATCGTTTAAGCTATGTCCTTTACAATTAAATTACTACGGTTTCGGACGAAATATCTGTTTCAATTCTCGTGTCGCGAATAATATTTAGTAATTACTATTGTCTCCGGGAATTCTGTTGGCCAGAGTTTTAAGATGCGCAGTTTTTAGGATGTCGTACTACAAGAATTTGTTTAATATTGTGCCTTCTAATATAGAAAAAATTAATACATTTTTAGGTAAAGTCTCAACAATCAATTTAATAGGCATTATCAGCCTTTCGTGTCTGACATACGCTGACTTTTTGCGTCTAAGGCTAGCTGGTTTCCTTACGATGTTTTCCTTCACCGTTCGAGCAAATTTTAAATGCGCACTTAGACAGGAAGACAATTGGTGACCAACCGGCGATCGAACCTACGACCTCAGTGATAAATGCTCGCTAAAGCCACACGCACGCAATAGGCCACCATCAAAAGTGGCTCCGGACCTTCTTAAGTATCCTGACAATGATGTATTATATATTCATAAATTCCTCTGTATTTTAAAATTATTTAGTAACACGTCTTAAACATTATAAAATGCAAACAGTGGATTTATTATGTATTATTTGCAGCAAAGAAAATCAACGACCGCCGTCCAATGAGCACAGAGACCACGCGATCCGCGCCTGACGTCATCATAGTCTCAAAACCGCTTCGCTGAGGATGACCGTCGGGGCCCCACTCCGGGGCCCCGACACCCCCCTGGTACTTCCCCCCGCAGGAAGCCCGCACTTGCCCCGAGGGACAGCCCTGCCAGAGTGCGTTTGACATTTGTGACGGTTATTACAGCCAGTACTTCAACGACGGACCAATGTACGAATATTGCCTGAATAGTGATTGCAAATCGAAAACACTGCCACGTAATTTTTCATCTGTAGATTGTAAGAGGAATAGGAGTGTGTGTTTCTATGGAGTGGACGATACGCCTAGGAAGAAGACTTTTGTGGTTCGCGCGGACATCGAACCTAGATAACAATAGATTAAGATGACGCCACGAGTGTTTGATTACTGAACTGAACGAAATTATTGTCAGATTTGTCGTATTGTCTAAAGTCAATTTCATTTCTATGAATGACTTTAATTAGGACTCAAATATAATAATTGTATTCCTTTCAAATAAAACTGTATTGAAAGGCTAAATATTTATTATTGTATATAAATAGACATTGATTGGTTGTTATTTTGTATTCAAATCTTTAGTATAGATAAAAGATAATTTGAATGTAAATAAGATGTTAATTCTTACTTTTATTGTATTGAAATTCAAATAAAATGTCTGACAATTATTATGAATAATGTAAACAATACTCGTGGTAAATAATATAAGTGTAGAACGCTTTTAAATTTTAAAATTACAGCTATATTAGATTGTTGTTTTTTGTGTTTTTAATAAATCCATGAATTTTTAATATCGGTTTTATTTTTAATATCTACTTCCTTTGAGCTCTCTTAATAGGTGATGTTACCAGGCCTCTTGACCGTTTGTCCGTGTTTGTTTGATCTGTGACCGTCTTTAAAAATATTTTTAATAAAGAATTCCCAGTATTTACCCAGTCTAACATTATCCTAAATCGAAAATGTTTATTCTGGGAGTCGAGACTCCGTATTTCATTGTATTAGGATGGAAGTTATAGAATTTTTTTTACGGTGATATATCTAAATAAGGACACAATTAATGTTGTATATGTGTGTCACAAAAAATTTACTAAAACATTTTTCGTGACAATAAGTAAGGAACTTGTACAGTAAGTAATCAAAGAACATGCAAGTCAAAACGACGACTCTACCCCTGAAAGGCTATTATCTTTTCCAAAGTGCTCCCGACTTTAGATTTAATCAAAAATATCACAAAGGGTTAACTTTTAATTTTACTTCAAAGGGAAAACTTTTTGAATTCAAGATATGTCTGAGGCTTTTGAAATCAAGATATTTTAGCTTCTGCTAAATCATCTATATTCAGTATCGTACGCAATCTAGACTTAGAGAAAATTTATATCTCTTTTAACAAATATACTCAAAATATATTATTCGTGAGTTAAGCTATATTAATTATAAAAAGTTTAAAAAAAAGTTAACAGATATGCAGCTGAGTGATCCCAGGGCAGACCAAAACTAGTTTGTCGGTTTAAAAACGTAAAATGAAGAATAAGTTAAGTATAGGTATTTTTTCAATAGTATTAATTTTTTTATGTTTAGCAATATTTTTTATGTGTAATTACAAAAGGGCAGGAGGCTCTCTTGATGTAAAGTGATACCGCCGCCCATGGACACTCAAATTGCCAGAAGAATTAGTAGAATTAGGCCTTGCAAGAATTAGTACGCTCTTTTTTTGAAAAACCCTAAGCCGAACTGGATCGGAATTACTTCAGTGGGCAGTTCCACATAGTTGTGGAGCGTGGCAAAATCTGCCGAGGATGTCGAGGTGATACGGATGATGTTTTGTATTTTGACTTGACGTCTGATAATAAAACTCAGCTGCAGGTATTAGACCGAGCAACCCTGAACACTATCCATGTTAAACGTACGGTAGAAGATGCAGAGGGACCATCTTTACGCAACGCCAACAAATGTATTTTAAACAGACTAAGACAATATTTTTAATAATTACTTTAAAATCTTTCTAGCTCAGGCAAACAAATAAAAACAGGGGCATACGGTTAGTAGGTTCATCTGATGATAAGTCCATGGACACCCACGTTGCCAGAAATCTCGCAAGTACATTGGTGAGTAAAATTATTCGATATGTAATCGGCAAGTATTCCGATGCTTGCTGTGAGGAGTTTCCTTGACGAGAGGGTTGAGGGCTGAAGCGAGATGGAGTTTGTAGATCTCTTTTTTACATATTTATAAAAAAAACGAGTGTGCTTATGACCACACGACTGAAGTGAACTTCTTTCGCTCCATCTGTATGTATGTATATATATATATATGTGTGTACAATATATTCATGTATGTACATTAACATATATTCATTTTCTACAAATATTTATTTCATGTTTTCATTGGTAAATTAATATTTTTTAGATCATAGATCTTTTATTTTTACTATTTAATTTGTTATTATTTACCCGAAAATTCACAAAAAACGTACTCTAAAATGAATTCAATGTATTGCACAAAATATTAATTCATAAAATTGGTCAAAACGAAATAGAATTAACGAAATATAACCAAAGAATCACCGTTCGCGTAACGCTAGTAAACTTGCAAAGAAACTACTGACTGAAAAATATACATCATTTACTAGCTATAAGAGAAAGAGAGAAAGAAAATATGCGCGCGCTGTGCTCTCTCTTGCTTTTATCCCCCACTCAACTTCCGTTCGCCTTGCCCGATCACACTTTTCGTAACGCTTACGTCACGTGTTCGCCAACTTACTCCCCAAGTCAAGCGTGCGTAAAGAAGTTTCACTTCAAAAAGTACAAAAATTATAAGTCTTGTAAGTAAAGTGTGGACTTTCAATTATGAACAAAAGACGCCAATTATGAAAACCTTTATACGGATTTCTGCGATCTCTTCAATAAGCAATAAATGTGAAGGCATTTTCAATATATCTGAGAATTGATCACATATCGATGTAGATTATTCATATTTAAGATTCCATCCATCCAGATCGATTTCAAAACTCAATAGTAGAAGCTAAATTGAAATAGTTTAGGCTAGATCGTGTGTAGGCTTAATTTCCGATGTTTAATAATTGTTCTGAACTTTTGAGTGTAATTTTCTTTGAAAATTTAAAATTGTTGTCATGAAAATAAGTTTGATACAATGTTACATTAAAATCATTCGATAGTAGATCGCGATTCCAGATAGTCAAGCTCTCTAAGGAACAGTTTTACAAGAAATGCACTTTTAAAAACTGTTCAACATTACAAAGTAGAACAGAACCCGTATAATAGAAATACAATATGTTTGAGTCTAAGTCAGAATAAAGATCAGAACCAATTTGACTTAGGGCGTACAAATTCTTAAAAGGCCGGCAACTCACTCGCGAGCCCTCTGGCATCGAGGGTGTCCATGGGCAGCGGTATCACTTAACATCAGGTGAGCCTCCTGCCCGTTTGCCCCCTGTTCTATAAAACAAAAAAAAGATGGTGTTTTTTTCATTGGGCATACACTAAGACTGGACAAGCTACGCCAGTATTCAGTAGCCCCGCCCCATTAGAGATATAAAGTTGAATCTTTAAAACAAGTAAATTTAATGATAATCTACCAATAATCAATTGAAATCATTACGAAACTTTATAAAAATGGTGTACCTTCAGAGACTTAATACTTAAACTCAAACTCAAATTTTTAATGCATTACTTATGTTAATATTTTACACGTGAAATTTTTTTTCAATAAGGACCTTGGTCAGGCAATATTGTGTAAGGGCATGCTCCAACATACTTAATTCATCTATTCTTAAAACATACATTATTTATTTGCTTTGGCATTACATTGCGAAAAGGAGAATGTATTTATTATTAATTTACTAAACTTTTATAAATAAACTAGCGGACCCGACAGACGTTGTCCTGTCTACACGTCTTTAATTTGAAAATTTCAAACTTTTTTTAATAAGCTAAAACATTCTGGACCATTTTGATGAAAATTATTATTCAAATGTTATGACAATATCTAACGATCCAGCACATGGTCTACAATAACACAATCATAACAAAACTTTTTTTTAATTTGATCGCAGCGCTAACTGTCGGGATAGACTAAAATTAAAATTCGAATATTATTTAAAATTTGACACTGCGATGGTAGCGCCGTCTGTCGCATCCAATGTAAAACATTCCAAAATCAACAACTACTAATAAATTAAAAATTAATTAAAAAAACATTGTCCAGCGGACAAAATTGTGAATCTAAACCATTCCCAGATCCCCTTGAACACACACAAAAAATTTCGTCAAAATCGGTCCAGTCGTTTGAAAGAAGTTCAGTGACATACACACTCACAGATGAATTATATATATAAAGATTGTAAATTCTATCTATCTATATAAAGTGTAATAACACTTCTTATATAATAATTTCTTTAAAGATTTCCTCAAGCTATTTGCCTCACTCTTCAAACTTTTCGGTAATTTGTTATATATTTAGGAGGTCAATGGTCCTGATTGATGCAATCCCAATCTGGACAAGGTGGAACCAGTTAGCCTTTACGAGGAGTCACAGAGTAGGGCCCTTGTATCTTCCTTTTTTTGTAAACATATCAGGATTTACAAATAAATTTTCATCCTTCCAGTATATATGCTTAATTGCTGTATCGTCAATAGTAATAACTTTTTGCACTATATCCCACTGTTCTTATCTTTTAACATGTCGTATATAAAAGTAATTAAAATATATAAAGCTCATAAGTATTCTGCATATACCCAATTATACATTAAAACCTCTAGTTCCGAAGTTGTTGTGTTTACTAGAAATAATTAAAACATTACCGTCTCCATTAAACCTAATTAGAATAAGCTTGTTAGTACAAACTACGAACTATTATGTTCGCGCCGAGCGCCTAATGACTGTAGGAAACGTATGAACATTTTATATGAAACTCAATATATGCCCCGACATCGTTCGTTTCTTAGTTACCTTTAGTGTTGCCCAAAATCGGTCTTGGTCTTGCAGTCTTGGTCTAGTTCTTGCATTTTTGCAAGACCAATACCAATACCAAGACCGCCTTATCGTAGCAAGACCAATACCAAGACTGAAGCCTGCAAGACTTGAGCAAGACAATACTTAAGCCTGCAATACTCTTGCGTCTTGCAGTTAGGACAAACTGAGATTTGGGCGTTATCAAATTTCTTTAACAGATTTTCAACTTTATCCCTAGAGTTTTAAGGTTCAAGGTTGATTGGGAAAATGTGACGTTCTGCGAATAAACTATTGGTCGGTCGGTGTATTATATACCTACATATTTGATAATTTACCGACAAAGACGCCGCGGTTTGCATCAAGTGTATCACAGCATTTGACACTGTTTGAGCGCCGCATTCGCCGACAAAGAGTACGGACAGAGGCACACAAAATTGTTACCTATTTTGGTAGGGTTGGTACAGGAGGATAAAATTAAATGACCGTGAAGATGTCTAGCAGTAGGTAGGTATAAATTGAATGCTCTGAGTTTCTTGTACAAATACATTCTCACACTGGCTGTCGGGCGAGATGATAATTAATAACTAAGTAGGTACTTATTGCATCTATTGAATTGCGAATATTTTGATTTCGAAATAATCATTGTTAATATCGATAAATGATAGATAGTGAGTGATATACCTAGGTACTAAAGTGTGAGCAGCAACATTGAAAATTGTATATGCCATGTCAGTGCTTTCGTTTTATTAACTTAAGTTTATTTTAAAAAAGCTCTCAAGTTAGATTTAGAGTTTACTATTCAATTACACACAAAAAATTATTGAAAAACAAAAAATTATGAAAAATATATTAAGACTGAGTACTTAGCGAATTAGTAGAAAAAATATTCTATCGTGGATACCTAGTTATTAAAAAAGTGATAAACGTTATGTTTACTTAATTTTATTTTTCTGTGCTAATGCCAACATTGATAATCCTACCAAAATAGGTAAAAATTTAGTCCTAGACTTTGTGTTGCCGCCGTCGCGTCGTTTTCATGTCAAAGGTCGCCGTCACTGCCTATGGTTCCAAAGAATAAAATAGGTTTTTGGGTGCTCAGAATGGACGTAGATTATGTTGTCCTCGCAAGGAAGATTGTAGTCGTAAGGATATTATAAAAAATTTAGTTATAATAATATACCTAGTTTATATTATTATTAATACATATTATACCTTTTTGAAGGACATTGCACTGCAAATTTGGAAGTGGGTGATTTAAACATTAACTCGAAACGTGGAAAAACTCCAAATATGAGCGACGTCATATTGCTTTACGCATTTGGTTTTAAAATCACACTTTTCCAAAAATCGAGATTTGCAGTGTCGGTTTATCAACTTCTATCGTATCTACTCTAGTAGCTAGTAACCTCCATAAAAACAGATGATTTTGATTCTGATACTTCTGTTTTTTAATCTTTCAAAGATTTGTTCTATCTATCAAAGAATGCCGCATTTTTCTTTGTCGGTCTTCGGCTTGTGTGCTTATAAATATGAGTTTTTATTTCAATTTCAGTCATTTCCAATTGAGTTTCGCTTCGAGTCTATCTTATTTATTATTCTCGCCCATTTACCTAGCTAGATACTCTAAATTCTTATTGCTTTCGGAGTGAATGTTTACAATTTGACATGAGTGACGAATAAATAGCAATAGGCTAATAGGTATTTACAAGTCTTGCGAGACTTGCGAGACTCTTGCTGCAAGATCAAGACCAAGACCAAGACTGAGAGCGCAATACCAATACCAAGATCAAGACCAGGTGTATTGACGCAAGACCAATACCAAGACTGGTCTAAGTCTCGTCTTGGTCTTGCATTTGGGCAACACTAGTTACCTTCGATAGAATCTTACATTGAGATTTCAGACACGATGTTTTAATAAATTCTATACAATTGTTATTAATTTATATTTAATTAATTTATACAATTAGAGAAATATGAATATATATTTTTTTCTTTTGTAAACGAATTTACGTGGGACGCATACCTGAAGTGGAATGGCCGCATATTAAAAACATGCCCGCACGACATCGCCAATTCAGACTCGAGGAAAAAACTTGCCTTCACCGACGTACACGATGTCTATAACATCCTAATGTTGAAGCGATGAAGGCATCGCTCACTTCAGTGAGCTTCCATCCAACCCTTCAGGCGTTTAAACATCCATGGCGAAAACCATCAAGTCTGATTCTGGCAGCAAACGTCATTGTGGTAGTCGGCATAATTACGCTCGCTAAAATAGCGGGAGCTGAGCTGACGAGACCCTTAAGGCCAACAGAGATTTTATAGCAAACAGACAATTTTATAACAACAGATTTTATCTCTCAGGGCGGAAGTGACGGTTACACCACTAACCCAATACTACTCATACATTCAGTATAGCAAATTAATGTAAAATAAATACTTTTTATTTTAATTTTTATTTTAAAATTTTGCTGACCAGTGCTGATTTATTAAAATAGCTGTACGGTTCCTGGGTCATCAGTTGTTGGAAATAATAGAAGATTTGTAGATTATATTCACCACTTACGTATAACAATAGAATATGAGTGATATAATAAAATGATAATTAAACAATCGAAGAGAGTGCCTATGTCTGGCTATACTCTCGGGGCGTGACTCCGACGATTTAGGAAATCGTCCTGCTTATAAGTGATCCAAATGTAGAACCATGGCAATGTACATACATTGGAAATCTTCACGTTTGTAGCTGAGCATGATGTATGAGCCTTGGCACGTACATAGGGAAACATCACGCTTACAAAACTAAGAAAACCTAAGTGTGCAAAATGTACAGCCTTGGTTCGTACAACAGCCGATTGCAAAATTAAAGCACAGTACGTTTTTAATCACTTTGCTTTTAATATAACGCTTTGCGCTTGAAAGTGTTTCGTTAATTTATTAATTACGCCCTTAATACTCGTGAGTGTTTTATGAACTATTTGTTTGTGCTTAATTTGCCTTTAATTGTATTTGTTTTCATCAGTCTTACCTCTATCATTGTTCTTATAAAAAATTCACAATCCCTACTGACTGATAATTATACACCCTTTTCAGGTTTGAGTTAGGGATATTATTAATCGTTAAAATTTGACTAACAAGGAACACCAACCTTCCTCCACCAACGTCATTTAAGGTACAGTTTGAATAGTGGAAATATGATACACTGGATATCTACTTCAACGATGACTCAATGCTTTACGTTTGACGTTGGCTTAAATTCAACATAATTGAAATTTAAATTCAGACGAAATCCATACACGCCCGAATAATCCGACGCGATATACATTTTCCAAGCTATTCAATAAAGGTTCATATTGATTTATAGCATATTTGTTCTAATTCTTTCAAACTATTTCTTTTGAAGTGGATTAATATAGAAATGAAAAAATAGATTCTTATTTTAAAACTAGCTGCCTTCGCTAACATCGATTCTCCTTAGAGTAATTTTACTTAGCCTACCGTTTTGGTACATACGAACATGAAACATTTTGATGTGCTACTTTAGAGACATGCGGTTTTCCGGAATGAAAACTTTTTAGGTTTATCTGTGAATTTTTCAATATTTTATTTATTTATTTCCACTACATTATTCTACCTTATCAGTTGCTTATAATTCGATAGAACGCCAAAATAATACCCACACCAATTTTAAATAAAAAACATTAAATTATTCCATTAAAAAATTATACCTACATGCCTAAATCTTATAACTAACAATATAGTAATAATAATAATAATAAGTCTTTATTCATTTTAAGTAGGTACATCTTTCTTTTCATAGTGTAAGATTTGGGAAACCTTTTAAGTAAATATACCTGTGTTAGGGTTCCCAGCTCTTCCATAACAAACATAATTACTTAAAATATCATAATTTAACCAATTCGTTTTCTTTTTATTTATTTATTTATTTATTTTTTTAACCGTTATCATCACACCTGAGTGTGTGCATGAGTAAGTGTGTGGGTGTAAATGTGTGAGAGAGTGAATGAGTGAGTGAGTGAGTGAGTGAGTGAATGAGTAAAGTGTATTTATATCGTGGGTCTCAAAAGCAGCTCTAACACTGCATAAGGCGTAATCATAAGCCAGTCTTTTATTACGGTTTTTAGTTTGTAGGCGGTGAGAGGGTAGATGTTAAGCAGCCTATTTAATTTATTATAGATATAGGCTGCTTGCATATTGCGTCTAGCGAAGTCGGTCCTTACGGTCTGACCGACTACAACATCCTTATTTCTTTTTAAGACCAGCCTACTCTCAAACGGGAGTGCACTGTGGGTTTTTAAAATTAGACTCAGGACATACAGCTTCCTAACGGAAAGTAATTTGCTAAGATGATAAAGCTCTTCCGATGGGAATCTGTATGGCCGGAACAGCATCACTTTTAAGAGAGCCCTATGTCCCCGTTCCAATTCCAAAAATTTTGTTTTATTGGCCGCACCCCATATGTTTATGCAATATGTTAATACGGACTGAACGAGTGCTGTGTAAATTCTTGTAAGTATGACATACGATGTGATGTGTCGCAAAATTTTAAAGATGTATGTAAATTTCCGTAATCTACCAGTCATGGACTCTATATGGGGATACCATGATAGTCGTTCGTCTATGTGAATGCCTAAGTATTTGGTAGAGCTAACTTTTGTAATTGGAGGACAGGGGCAGTTACTGACACTTTGCATATCGCAGTTATGTAATTTAATTTTAAAATCTTTAGGTGGTTGAGTTCGTTTAGAAATTCTGAAACATATATAGTTAGTTTTTTCTTTATTGAGAGACAAAAGGTGGAAATCAAGCCACTTAGCAATAGTTGTCAGTCCAATTTCCGTTGATTTTTTCACTTCTGCCCAGTTAAGCCCTGTAAAAAGTACAGCTGTGTCATCTGCATAGGAAAATATTTGCCCGTTATCAAGTTTTAGATTGCTTAACGCATTAATATATATTAGAAATAACGTTGGGCCTAATATGCTTCCTTGCGGAACCCCATAGGTTATTTCCATTTCATCACTTATGTAATCGCCTATTTTCACTCTTTGTGTTCGCCTTGAGAGGTAGTCACAAAATAGATTTAAGGGTATATCTCTTATACCAATTTGCTCCATATTATGTAAAAGTGAAGAGATACAGACAGTATCGAAGGCCTTTCGTAAATCTAGAAATGCACCAAGGCATTTCTTTCCCTTATCTAGGTTTGACACTATCAGAGACGTAAATTGAGATATGGCATCTTCCGTGGATTTTCCTTGTCTGAATCCATATTGTGAGCTTGATAGAATATTAAATTTATTAAGGTAGTTCATTAATCTAATATTCAGAAGTTTTTCTAGTACCTTGGAGATGGCTGGAAGAATTGAAATTGGCCTGTAGTTATTGACTTTATCCTTATCGCCGGATTTAAATACTGGTATAATAATAGCTTGCTTAAGTTTTGTCGGGAAAATCCCTTTTTGAAAACATAGATTGGCCAAATGACATAGACAAGGTACTAAGAGACATCTAGCGAGTTTTAAGAATCGTACGGGAATATTATCCCACCCTGGTGCGCTATCTGATTTTAGGTTTCTGATTATATGATCAACCTCTAGAGGGTCAGTACTAAATAAAACAAACGAGTGGGAGCTAGATTTATGGGCAAGTGGTGATGTGGAGGACCGTGACGGGTTTTGTTGAATTTCCTGAGCTAATAATGGGCCAAGATTTGTAAAGTAGTTATTAACTTCATTTACAGACTCTGTGGGCGTAGGCTTAACGTTTATTAGTTCGTCATTATTATGATTTGTTTGACTCATATATGCAATCCTCTTAATATTTTTCCACAACTGTTTAGGGTCATTAACTGAATTATCCAATTGTGTTCTTTCATATTTCCGTTTTAATTTTTTTATTAAGTTGTTACAAAAGTTTCTATATCTTTTATAAGTAATTGATAGAATTTCGTCATATTGATTACTTTTTAAGCGTTTTTGCATTTTATTCCTATTTCTTATGCATCGCAAGATACCGGCAGTTATCCACGGCTTTAATACCTGATGTCGTTTGGATACATTTGAGATTGTTGTATTTTCTTCTAAGGATTTTTTAATCTTATCTATCAATTTTTCAACGACTACATTAGGATCCGTGCAAAGTAAGAGATTATTCAAATTTTTATTAGCTAATGTTATTACCGCTTTATCAAAATCTGTATAGGTTTTTAATTTTTTTGCCTCAACTGCGTTATGCATTTTTACTTTCTGTAAACTTAAAAATACCATGAGATGATCTGAAATTGAAGTATTCAATACAGCTACTTTTGCCTGAATTTTTTTATTTTGTTGTTTTATCATAACGTGGTCAAGGCAGCTATTATTTCTAGTCGCAAAGAGATGTCCCGGCATTAAGCCGTATATTGATAACATGTTAAGATAGTTTAGTCGGTTGGTTTGGTTACTGTTGTCGACATTATAAATTAGATTTATATTTATATCACCAGTGATGACTATATTTTTCTTGTTTTTCACATGTTCCAAGTGTAGACGAAGTGATTCTAGAAATGTGTCTGAATTCGGAATAGAAGGAGAACGATAAATTCCTAAGATTAAATGATTTAGTACCTCGATTTGTATACATGATGCATTTTCTAGGATTATTTCGCGTACTTTGGGTTTCAGATTATTCTTGATATAAGCTACTACGCCATCATTCTGATTGAATTGATTCGTAGTATAGTATGATGAATATTGGCTAAGTTGAGGAATAGGTTTTGTATTATTTAATCTGCATTCAGTCAATATAATTATATCAACCTCAACCTCCAAACTGCTTAAGGTTACTTCCAGATTGTCGAAGTTCCTATAAATACTTCTTATATTTTGGGTAATGATTGTTAAATCGCTTTTTTTAGGATTTATAAATTGCTTCAGGTTTTTTATTTCACATGAGGTGGATATAGTCATTTCAGTTTTGTCTAAGTCATTAATTGTTGTCAGTGTACTATTCATAATAAATTTTGAAAGAAGAAATATTTTCTTTTATGTGACCACAGTCAATGTTAAACGAATAATTAGTAGGTATTGGTAATTCAGTACTAAATTCCATGTCATGCCGTAGTTGAGGGTAATAACGAGTATTTTTGCATGTATATGCGGAAATATATCTTTTTATATGACGATAATCAGTGTTGATCGAAAAAATGAAAGGTATTGGTATTTTATTAAAAAATGTTGTGACATACAGTATTTGAGGGTAGTATTGAGTATTATTGTATTTTGCGTGATACGTGTAAGAGAGAGAGAGAACATAAATTACGGTGATCATTTTTGTCCGAGCAATAGAGACAGACAATAAAAGAGGTAAATTTTTGTGATGATTATAAAGGTGAGTGTACAATGGTGTATAATGTTTTAGTGTTCTGATAATAGTTAACGGATAACAGTTGCTATAGATAAACTGACAATTAATTTTTAAAACTAATAAGGCCTGCAATAGTCAGCAGGATTGCATTATTTGCTGTATTTGAGCTTCCGTCTTGAGTAAAAGTATTGGTGTATTATCATCTTTCCTTAAATATACTTTACCATACGAAGTCCAGCAATATTTATATGCCTTTGATCTCACCAGCTCTTTTCCACGATAAAGGAGTCTAGATGCTTTTGGCGTTAGATTTTCAGATATGTAAATCGGAGTATCTTCATTGATATGGAATCCTAGGTGTTTAGCGCACAATTTAGACTTGTGTTTTATATTGAAAGCTTTACTCATTTTTATGATGTCGTTCTTAAGCAACGTTGAAGTAGTCTCAACCAAGATAGTCGAGTTTTTAATACCTTCCTTCTTAGCGCGTTGCCTGTAAATATCTTTAATCTCGGTTTTGGGAAGAGAGCAGCCAATGTTTGAAGTCAGACACTTAACCATTTCGAGTAAGTCTTCTTTTGTTTCATTCATCTTTTTTGGGACATTTTTAATTTCAAAATTAGCCTTTCTCATGCCCTTATGCATTTCTTCAATTTTTTCCTCCAGGGTTGCTATATTTAAACGATCTTGCTGTGACTGTTGTTCCAATTTTTCAATTTTTTTCTTGTACTCATCATTTTGCGCCATGAGAAATGCAATTGAGTTTTCAATGTTGTGGTTTGTATTTTTAATGTCTGCTAAAGTAGGATTGATTTTTTTTAGTTCAGCGCTATGCTCGTTAATCATGGTCGTCATGATATTTTTTATTTCCTCTTTAAAATTAGTAAGTTCAGAAGATAAATCAATATCGTCTCTTTTTCTTTTTAGGCGAGTTGAGACAAACATGTGCCTCGTTGAAGTTGGCGTTGTGTACTCGGTACCACCAATTGTACTCATATCCGATTCCGAAAAAGATCTATTTATTTCAGTGACAGGCTTATTGTACTGTGTACATGCACTCTTATCTTGTGACATACTAACAAAGGGATTTTTATCGACCAATGAACCCAAGCTACGTATGTTAATGACTTGTTCTATTTGTCGCAATTGTAAAAGGGAGGAGCCTAGAGACCGGTTTTAGCGGGAGGGTGACAGAAAACTGACTGCGCGCGCGCAAGTTGAGACAGCAATATCCAGTTTTACTCACAGTACCGCTGGCACTTTATACTTCCCTAGTATTGCACTTTGAAATACAAGTTTATAATTTCACAAATAAATAATTTTAAATAATTTCGAGCACACGTTCACACTGTTCGGTTATCCAAGAGGAAGAGGGATATAGGAAGCAACTCTTGTGAACTCTGAATATATAAACCTCGAGAGTTCAAGTCATAAGAGTTAATTAATAAATAAAAATAGAGCTTGATTGTAGAGGGGTGAAGTTAAGGGTTGTTGTATCTTAAATAAATAAAAACAAAAAAAAATCACACAAAATTTCACGAATATCGGTGGAGCGATTTCGGAGGAGTTTTAAACAAACAAATTAAATTTTATGTATTTGATGTACTAGCCCTTGTGACCTATTAAAGACTTACTTAGGAAAAATATGATTCGTATATATGTATATCTTATTAAAAATTTAATATTCTAAGTCAAAATATTTTTATTAATGCACAGACCTTACTGTGCAATCCCTACGTATATACAAGTTGGAACTAGTTCTCTGAATATCCGTAGCGCTAATGTCACAACATTTGGATTACTGTCAATGAATCAAACTATTTCTAACACACACATACATACACACTCACACTTTACAAGCATCCATAAACAGATCTAAAAATTATTTTGTAACTTAAACATGCTTGGAAGATCATAATCTTATTATATATGTATATATATATATATTTAGATAGGGATAGTTGATAAAGGGCTCAGTCACATATAAATTTACAAAGAAATTTACAATTTCTACTGGATAATCATAAATTTCTGTTTTTCCATACCAGATTCTCAATGTATATTATGTAAAATAAATTATTATTGAAATAGTTAAATAAATGAATTATTACATAGGTAATGAATTGTTTTATTTTTGTATTTTTTTATATATTTTAAGTACGATAGAAGAAGTGTTTTCCATGAAGAGCTCTAGCAATCCACTTTTTTTAGTAGAACAAGGGGCAAACGGGCAGGAGGCTCACCTCATGTTAAGTGCTACCGCCGCCCATGGACAATGCCAGAGGGCTCGCGAGTGCGTTGCCGGCCTTTGAAACAAAGAGTGGCTAACTTTTGATTTTAAATTTTTGTTATCGCCATGAACATAATTACCTACACGAATGCGACTACAGTAGTTAACTTTAATACTATTTACCGTATCTCCTGTAGCCTAAGCAGGAAATGTGTGCGTCCTGTAACAAATTATTCTAGAAAATTTAAAACATGAAACTTCATGAATATTTTTCAAGATTTACGACTTGTAAATGTACGGTTGCTTAAACTTATCTTTCAAACTTTGTACCTATTTACGAAAGTAGGAAAAATAAATAGTTATATAATAGTTTAGCATAGAACCAAGGGATGCTCTATATGCTTAAAACTTAATAAAACTGTGTGTGTGTCAGGCACAGTCATTGTCTATTAAAAAAACAACGAGTGTGCTGGCAGTGTGCCAACGAGGAAGAAAATGTGCGCGCGCATTGCTGTCTCTTGCTTATATCCCCCACTCAACTTCCGTTCGCCTTGCTCGATCACACTTTTCGTAACGCTTACGTCACGCGTTCGCCAGCTTACGCCCCAAGTCAAGCGTGCGTAAAGAAGTTTCACTTCAAAAATAAATCACAGAAATCTGAGGCCCAGACCTGAAAAGGTTATAGTTATATATCAATTGTAGTTAATGAAACTTTGTAAATGATTATTAAAAGATAATCATTCCAAAACAAGTCTCATTTTCGTTATTTCTATCTTGATTTAAGAAGTTTTTTTAATTTTTTTTGTAGCGACACCTACAATCTATGCTTTCAAATCACTGTGATAACGTCAAACCCTGAAACACAAAGTTATTCACTAAAGAGATATACCACTTCTCGGTAGCTAGTGGGGCCAGTCAGTGGTTAGACTTCTATTAGATCGGAAGAACGGGCGATCCTTCCTCCACACTTTATTTGAAACATAATAAATTCCATTCTCTATACAAAGCATTTGTGGTAGCAAATAGATTTTTTTACTCAATTATATTTATCAAAATGCGTTTTTTAACATATACATAATAAAATAAGCTCTTTACACATTTTGTTTGTATGTCTATTAATGTAATACTTTTAACTAATCAAAAACTTTGTATACTGCACCTAGACATATATAGTAAAAATTTTTACCTAAGTTTGACTAAAGTTAGATGATATTTCATAATATCAGATACAAGATATACAGAATAAGAGACATAAGGTTTGCCTTCAAAGTAATAAAAGACACGTTATGTAGCAATGTAATAAACGTGAAAACAACACTTTCCCGAAATTAACAGACTTCTGAAGACTCATTTTATTTTGGGGATAAAACTTTTAGAATCTCGACTCTAATATATGACGTCATCTTGGATAACCATTCTACTGATTACATATCACAGGAAAATGCACTTTAAGCGATGGGCTGAGAGCGGATTTTTCAATAAGATCAGTTTTATAATAGAATCTAAGTTTTAGTATTCGAGAGAGTTACGGTATAAAACTGTCTAGAAGATTTCATAACGTTTGTTATTGTTTGGAAACAGATATTGAAGAAAAACAAACAGTGAATTTGCCTAACTATTCTACTAAACATTAATAATAATATGTAACCTCACAGTTTCAAAATATATTTTGCGCGCTTCTGTATATCGAGAATCTTTTTTTAGTTACTGTTTTGTAGGTACCTAGGTACATATAAAACACTAACTAAAAAAGATTATTACCCTTGTTACTTCATTTCTTATGGAAAATAAAGATTCCTACGTACGGAAGTCACAGTTAAAGGAACGTTTACACGCTTGCCAAGCCTTGGCAAACTGCAAACAGTCCCAAGCCTCCACAAATCTCGTTTGGCGTTTGAAAGGCGTTTATACGCTTGTGAATGCGTCAGTCTGCAATATACATCCAAGCTTGGCGGACACCGAACTTGTGACGGCTATTGCATTTGGTTTAACGTACTTTTAAACATCATCGTACCATTATATGATATGATCATTTTTTACATCGGATTCCAGATGCATGGTTCCATTTGGTAATGTTCCAGAAACGAAAGACTCTCCTGATTCGACCAGCAAGTCATTTTTTAATTTTTTTTGTAAAATCATGTAAGCGTGTACTCGCCACGAGATCACAATGGCTACTAAACGCGGACCCACATCACTTGCATCGCAAGCGCTTGCCGCAAACGCCCTTTGATCTGCGTAAAAAAATCGACAAGACTCAGACAGACTCGACTGGATCGGAAGCAAACAGACACAAGCCCACGCAAGCCAAGCCAAACGCCCTTTTTTTTACATAGTTGCGATTGTCGCTCCTTGCCAAGCGTGTAACCGTACCATCAAGGAAGCCTCCCAATTCTGCTAAGGAAATATACAAGTTTTCAACCGTAGTTACTGGGAACTTCAGACCAGTCTCAGTAGCCTAGCTCCTTCCTTGGCTGTTCACAGCTCTGAACAGATAGCTACATTTGTTTCTTAAATTTATTTTTTATAGACACTGTTGAAGATCACTGATAATAGAACCGGTGACCCTAGAGCTCTGGCTCAACGAATACATGTTGCAATACGGCGAAGAAGTGATGCCAGCATTAAAGGTACACTGCAAGGAACCAAACTTTTTGGATTCGTTTTAATTATCTAAAGAAAACACTTTTTTACCGTATTGAAGCTATGTAATATTGTAAACTTATAATTATTTAACATAATTTTAAACTTATCCGACGTTTCGCGTGACCACGCACGCTGTAAAGCACGATTTCAATCCGATAAAAAAGTGTTTTCTTTAAATAGTAAGTTTAATTATCTATTTATTATTTTTTATTATTCTATTATTGCTAAGGTTAAGAATATTGTAATTACAATATAATTTCTAGAAGCAGTTTTAGTTAATCATAATGAAGTAGTTAAGTATGTATACACTTTTGTGGATGCTAATTCATCTTCAGTTATGGTTATTAAAACCGTAACCCCGAGCAGTATTCTCCTAAGGAAAAGCATCAGATCGTCAGTGTAACTTTGTAAGTTTCAAGTTTTATTAATTTGACCCACTTTTCGTGGAATTTTCCTAATATTTCATTCAATAAAGGCTCACGTTTTGCTGAATATTTTAAATTCGATTTGCTCTCTTATTTTTGGGTTGTGAAGTATTAAAATGTAAATTGGTACAGACTTTTGGGAACTTTGCATTGTTTCAAATAATATTAATAACCAAATTTAACTTGCTTAATTATTACGACTGCTGGTAAGTAGTTTTTGGCTTTCATCATCCAGAGGGACGCCAGTAGAAAACCAATTGATTTCTTTCACACCTAGTTCAGCGTCTGATAAACCTGCCTAATTTCGTTTATATAACTAGCGCAATTAGATATTTATAATATACAATGTGTTGAGCACCTGTTCTTATATATTTTCTTTAAGCTATTGAACTGAAGGAGGCCGAGGAAGAATGATGAGTTCCAACTACATATAATAAGGCGTTTCACTAAGCTTTCGATATGATTCAATTTCAGACATTGCCTAGTACCAAGCAACTGTGCCAATGGTTCAGACTTAGAAGTGATATGTTCTCTGGGTTTTAAATGTGATGTCAGAATATTTTGTTTTATCAGAGGTTTTAAACAACTAGATAGTAAACAGTAGATTCGTAATATTTGTATTACAAGTAAATAACGTTACTTTTCTTTCTTTTAAGAGATTTGCCGATTTATCGGTGTATCACAAAGAACGGTTCGGTGGCCGTCGATGAAATACTAATAATATATGGTGATCTTATACTAAGTCCTGAGTACATACCTCAATATAGTGCTCCTTATTAGGACGAAAGGCACAAAATGACATCAGCCGTAAGGATGTGGAGAAATTGTTAGTTTGGGAACAAAAAGAGGTTAGACTGATGCTGATCCTCAGAAGCCCTCAGACCCCTGCTTCAACATTGGGTAAGGAGGCGCTGGGGCCAGCTCAGCTATCGTCTTGTGCAGATCCTGTCCGGACACGGATGTTTCGGTAGTTATCTGCACAGTACTCTGTTCTCTTGGTGCCTCTTCACACCCTACAGTAGTAGGGTGGAAAGGGGACCGTTGCTGGATGCACTCCAGGGCGAGGACACAACACTTCCATATGTATTGAAGGTTTTAGTGAGCGCGAGAAATGACGGCCGTGGAAAATATTTTATAATTTTTGCGAGGTGGTCATGAAAATAAAAGAAGAGGCGGAAAGGACCAGGGAGCTTTGTCCCGATGCCCATCCGCGACGGCGAAGAAAACCGCACGTCCGTCGCGTAAACGCGCGACGCGCTCACCAAATTCTCGCCGCCTAAAAAGTGCCTAAGCGGGGAGCAGGGGTCCATGCGTTTAAAAGAAGGGATGATGACCCATCCCTGCAAGTACTGGACCCGATCTCCCCTAGCTATTTGTAAATGCGTATGGCCCGGTCTGTGAAAGATGCTTGCTGTGTCAAGCATCCTCACAAACCAACAATGGGCGGGAAGAGGCGGACGCAACCGCCGCATCGCGTGTCGGGAAGCGGATAAGGCTCTGCTGTTACCGCATCCCGCATAAGGCGATGGTTGGTGGCACCTTGGGGTTTTAGTGGGTATGCACAATGGCGAGTCCCACATAATCCTTCTGCACCAAGCAGTCGCGCCGCGGAAGGGTATGCGCAATGCATTTGCCCAAGTAAAAAAAAAAAAAAAAAAAAGGATGCTGTTCCTTGCCTTACAATAATAGTTTACGCACAAAAACACTCACTATAAGTCTAATGGAGGACACTCACTAATGGAGGACGTAACTATTGGCAAGAAATGCACAAAAACACTATATATAAAACTGCATCTAACTTTACCCAACTAAAGCTCAACAACGACTCATTAACAATGCGCGGATCAGCCGAATTAAAATATTTTTGGGATCACCCTCATAAAATGTTATTAAAATAAATTTGATTCTATTACGAACAATCGGTATTGTTAAATATATTCATAACACACCATAAGCTTTTTTTCGGATATATATATTTTTTATTGAGATCAATCATTTTTATTGGTTGAATCAGTTCTTTGAACTAAATAGTACTTAACGATTATATATTTAACTATAAAAAAAAGCTTTTTGACAAATCTTAAAAATTTAACTTCGTTTTATAATTCGTAATTAGATCTTCGTTTTGTCTTTTGACCTTAGCCCTTTCCTGTATTTTCTTTATTTAGTATATTTTTATGCCTTGTATTCTTTGGTTTCGAAGAAATGAAGCTGGGCCAGAATATCCGAAATTACTCTAATTAATGTAATAGAAACAAAAACAAAATTATTTACAAATTAATAAAACCTTTTCTAGAAACTGTCATCTTTCGGCTATATCTTGTGTCTTGTACCTCAAGTAATAGCTTACATCATAGGTATTCGGGATCCAAGTTTATGGTGTATCTTAATAGGGTACTATGCTGCATCTAACGATATAGTTTGTTTTAATAAGAAAGCTTCTTAGAACTATTTCCTGGAGCTAAATACACCATTTTGTTTTATTGCCGTATGGAATTCAGCAAAGAATTATGAGCCAATGTTAGACGGAGGTTTTTGTTTAACATTTGTGTTATTCGATGTTTAATCGTTAACATATTTTAACTGTTCCTTGGATACGCTTGCAGGTGTTCCTGCAACAATTTTCAGGCCAGAAAAGAGGGCCCAATTATGAGTAATTAAGGCCTCGAAGGCCAAGAGCCATTCAAGGTCACAGAGAGAAAACCAAATAATATATTACACAAAAATGATAAGAGATGCACGGGCAGCCTAATTGCTAATCTTCCAGGCTACCTTAGTAAAGAAAAAATATAACAAAAAAAAATATGATGGGTAAAGTTAAAGAAGTGCATAATAAACTCTCATTAAAGAAATCACCAACCCTTATCTAAAGTAATACAATTTTTTTAATAATATAAAATAAAAGGCTAATCACACAGAGTCATGAATGATGAATGATTTTGTGAGTGAGTATGTAATAAATACCCCAGAGTGGCAAGTTGAGAAAAATTCGTAGGGCGTGATTTGAATGCACGCCCTCAAAGAGAGTTGCTCGTTTAAGCCATCATATCAAAACTCCTGTTACCTGCTTACACTGGTACGTTGATATAAACATAATCGAATTACTATATTATACGTATACTATAACAATTCGAATGATCTAACACAATCTATAATCTGAATTTTTAGTCTCGTGGTAAGTCTAGAACAGCTTTTGTGAGAGAGATAGAGATCTCTATGGTACTATTAAATACCAATAGCTTAGACTAAGCTGCAGAGTTAGGGTGAGCATACATTAGATTTTATGAAAACATTAATTCTACAAAAGAAATATAATCCTTTATCTTTCAAGTGTGTCATATACACAAAATTTCAAAACAAAAAACCTAAAAGTGAAAATTAATACAATTCCATAATTATTATCTTTGATAATCTTTGGTAAGGAATTCCAAATTCAAATTTGTACACCTATTTACTCATGTATTTGTGCTTCGATGACCGTCATTCATTTGTTTTTTCTTCTGTTTTTTTTTCTGTTTGCGTCACTCATTTTACAAAATGGAAAACTTAAAGTATCGCATTATTTACGAGTACGAGTTAATAAAATACTTTATTAAACAATAGATGTTCAATAAAATGAGAAAGTGGACACTTGGATGCCATGGGCGGTTAATTTCTTCCATTTGACATGCTTATTATATATTAAATAAAAAATAAAAATCGTCTTTATGCGGGTACACTAAAGTTACACTAAGTCCAAGTCATTTATGTTTTTATTTTTACATCATAGATACATGCCATATCAACCTTTTATAACATTTACTATAATTAACAACTTTTACACACGAAGATTAGCTGCTTAAGATTGTTAGGGAATGTATAAAGATTTGATTCGGAAGTGACCATTTTGTTTTAAAGAAAGTGGTTAAAAAATATATTTTATACTATATTTTGATTATGCATATTTTATATAAACTATAACATCGAATAATTACATATTACTTTATCATTTTAAACCCATTTAAATTTACTATTAGATTGTTTAAATAAATCATGGTGGCATTACACTCGCTGTAATAAAGTGCGCATATTTGACTGAATTTGCATTTTCGTACATTTCACACCTAATGCACTTTTAATGGCCCTTTATTATTTATACCGGAATTGTATTTATTGCTATATATTGGTAGTAATAACCATTCGACTCGTTTGACACGAAACACTAAGAAAAAACTCGTCGAGTTGTCAAGATTACATGTCCAGTATCGTCTAGTCTACATATAAAAAAATTTGAGCCGTCACGGGACGCCTGGTAGATGTGAAACATCGAAATTATTTTGTGAAGTAATATGCAGAAAAGAACAGATTGTCATAGGAACTAAATATGTCATAATGATAAAATAAAATATTACGATTTTGTTTTCCAGACAACGATGTCTATTTATTGAATAAACATTTATTTTCATTAAATACAAAAATTTACTACTGTATATAAATTTTATGTATATACCGTGGCGATGCGTCGCCACGGCATGCGTCGCCACGCCAGAAATCGGTTTTACGTGCGGCTATAGATGTTTCACATCAAAAATCCGAATAGCCTAGTGGCTTCAGCCTGCGACTCTCATTCCTGAGGTCGCAGGTCCCCGACTGTGCACCAATAGACTTTCTTTCTATGTGCGTATTTAGCATTCGCTCGAATGTGAAGGTAAACATCGTGACGAAACCGACAGTCTTAGACCCAAAAAGTCGAAAACGTGTGATCACCTATTTGTCTATTAGATTGAAAAATGATCATGAAACAGATTGAGGAATCTGAGGCCCAGACCTGGTTGTAGCGTCATTACTTATTAAGGGTTGCATGTATTTTTGTATGCTGTATGATAAAGAAATGTACTTGTGTGTGTGTACTTGTGTACACGCGTCAGAAGTATACTTTTTTTGCGTACACAGATAAAAAACTTTTCAAAATGTTTTGTCTACGTTTGTAGAAAAAACGACACTAACAATAGAAAAAAGATTTTTAATTCATTGAACGTTTTATTGTAGCACATTATTTAGTTAACCAAACTAAAAATAAACTAAAAATGTTGTCTAAAAAAACTTGGGTGAATCTCATTTAAGGAGGATGAAAAATAGATGTCCGATTCGCAGACCTAACCGATGTACACATCTTTTATCTTTCACATGTAAAGCACCAACGCTACTAATTTAGAAATTATATTTATAAGTGTACCTAATTTAAAGAAAATGATTATACAACAATTAATATAAGCATCAACGCTATCCAATTTCTCGAAATATTAAATATTTTATTTGTAACTATACTTATTATAAGAAAAATTGTAAGACCATTCCCATTGTGTAATCGCCGACTATTTTTAAGTTTTAATTGTAATTTTAGTTAATTATTTAATTTTAAGAAAACCTCTACTTTCATTGCTCAATATTTCCAATATCTGATTAGTAACTGCACTAAGATTTTAATTTTAAATTTTGGTTTTAATTTTAAATTTTAGTTTTAATTTTAATTTTAAGAATTTGTACTTAGTTTCAAGACGCGGACTCCTCCGAGGTGGTAGAGGGAAAATTATTGTATCAAATAGTAAAACCTACCCTCAACCACCCCACTCATGTTCAAACAAACATTGTTCTTTCACTTTAAATAAATAACTTGTTCTGAAAAACTTATTAAAGCTTAGCTTCCTCGGCCCGGGGCGTAAGTCACCGGGGAGGTAGGCCCACTAGACAATAAAATAAAAAAAGAAACCGATGTACACAATTTCACGAAAATCAATCGAACCTTTTCAGATGAGTTTAATTACAAACACCGTGTCAAGAGAATTTTATATATTGGATAATGGTTTCTGTTTGGCCAATATAATATTCATTAAGTGATACATAGAAACAGATTGTATAAGCTGACTGAAAATCAGCATGTTAAATATTATTGTTTTTGTAAATATTTTTGTGTTTGAAATTGTCTAATAAAGTAACAAGTTGAATAGTTATTTAATTAAATTAATAGAACGGAATAAACGCTTCGCTGATTCAGTTGAGTTCAAAGGCTAATATTTTAGTTTCCATTGTTTTAGATTTGATTATCTTATTATAGAACTATCAGCTTACGCCCGAACCCAATTATTAATCCACAATCTCAGATAGAAAACAATCTGAGATCAAACCTTGACAGTCGATTGATCTTCTATTTGCATCCTAATTACCAAACCCTACGAAGACAATCCGTTTATGGCGACGGAAAGAATGCAATCTCTTTGCTCTTTACACTCATATTTGATAATCAATATAAACCATATAAAGTAAATTAAACCGTACAAGTAATAATAAAATATACAAGTCTATGTTTAAAACATATCAAATAGCTTTTTAATTATTTTAAAAACTGGTATAAGTTAAAATCTTAAGAATGGATAATTGGCACAGTTGAACTGTCATTTTCATTCAAAGGTCTATCCACATACACTGATCCGAACTTTTATGGATAGCTTGTATCGACAGATGGCTATTACAATCCGTCTATTGGTTATTGGCGCACCTTTATAAATATTTGAATTAAGACTATCTCAGATGGTCAAAAATGGATAGGTTATTGGGTTTGGGCGTTAGTGGTTAAGCGTGCGATTCTTGGGAATGAAACCTTCTTTCTTCTCTTTTTCTATTTTTTTTTTATTTCTTTTAAACTACTTGCTCGTACAGCCATTTAACATTCATATCACACAAATTTAAATATTAGATATGTAAGACCTCTCCCAGCCAGTATTGCAGGTCAATACTTTGTATTTGCACACTGATATATAATTAACAAGTTTTATGACCATCTCTAATAGCTCCCGAATCAAAGAATGCCCCGCCGAATTTCAAAACTCCCGACGGGCCGTCGCCTCGCTTCGTTGTTTTTTCCAATCAATCACCGCCCGATATTTTCCCGCCACACTACTCGAGAAAAAACCACCAGTCGTGGGTCTTGTCAATGGAACTATTATTTACAAAATCACATTACATATGCATCATTGTATCTATTTTAAGTAATAATACAAATCATCTATATTTATAGATCTTAGTTCAATTATTTACATTAGATTACAAAGATTCATATATAATTATTAAGGTTGATTCATAAATATTATTAATCCGCTTTATCTCACTATCTATTCCTTAAGTACTCATAAAGGTGAATGAAGATATCCATTTAGTATGTCGATCGTGCCGACGCGTAATGCGGAAAAAATGAAATATGTCGGGTGTGAGATTAAATTAAGATCACGTCGGATTCCGAACTGTGAGAGGAATTTCTAATTCACTAAGGAATAATTGTAATGTGTGGACTGTGAACAGTTGAGTTGTGCAGTGCTGAACTGGCTTTATGCAGTCTAGGGATTTGACGTCTATTATCTACAGTGGGACGTAACTGTGAATGTCTTTCTGACTTTCTTTAGTCGGTAGCACCTCTGTCAGTAGGAAAACATCTGACTATCTATTTCCACTGGCCTCTACCGTCTCTCTCACTTGATTGTTTCTCTTATCTCTCTCGGTCTTCTTACAAACTTATATAACTTTTTGAGCATTTCGTGGTTTTTGTTTATTTATTTGTATTTAATTTGTTACGTCACTGGTACAAGAATGTTCTAGTCATTTTAATTATCAACAGAAAAATGATCGTATGAAAAAAACATCGTAAGGAAAACTATTTTAAAATCCATTTACTTTTGAAGGTTTGATTATAAGATTTATAATAAAACAAAAGTCAATTTAACAAATAAAAATACCACTGTATAATTTA
The DNA here is from genome assembly GCA_028984075.1 of Pieris mannii. Classification (NCBI taxonomy): domain Eukaryota; kingdom Metazoa; phylum Arthropoda; class Insecta; order Lepidoptera; family Pieridae; genus Pieris; species Pieris mannii. The sequence continues at coordinate 3,478,058 of CM054780.1, forward strand.
CGCGAGTTAACCGTGAAATGTACCTTGAATTTTAGATGTTCCCTAGTAGGGCCGTCCGTGTTAATTTGCATTCATCTCTCTCTTGTTGGTGATACGTGACAGAGAGAGTCATATATTAATCATGAGTTCCAAATGAAATGTCACCTGAATATATCTCGAACTAAAGTAGCCGATTCCCGTCCGTGCGGCACTTATATTTTATTCACACTTTACAAGAATTAATAGAGTATTTACGACCTATGCCACAATAACTGCATAGTTTCAAAAAATAAAGCAATTTAAGGGTATAAAATTATTACTTTACCGAAAATTACTAATTCTTTAAAAATTAAACCTAGTAATGTTCAAAGAATTAGTGTAGTGTATAATTTGTATAACATTATTTTTTAATCTGATCAAATTCATTTACGGGAGTCGGTCCGGGTGCTGCGATGGACCACATTTCGCAAAAAAATGGTTTACAATAAAACTGTCATGAAAAATTACTTTGCGGACATTTTCGCCAAAACGTTTTTAGCAACCTTGCATACATACATATGTTTAATTTTATTATATTACAATAATAAAAGACTTTATTGCTGTAATTATTTATACTAGTACATAAAAAATTTTAGTACTAATAAATTAACACTAAAAGTAAAAAAATAAACAATAATATTTTTCGTTATACACCTTGTATATAACTTCTAAGAGCTTCCACTCTTCTCACGTGTCCGTTTTTAATAACTACTGACAGTGACCACCTAATTGCTATTTATGAATGTTTTTTTGTATATTCGAGACGCTTGGACCCATAGGACTTCTTCGATACGAATAGTCTGCTCAAAATTTATGTACCGCAATATTGCGGGCTACTCGATTGCGAGAAAGTTTATCTAATTAGCATCGCGAATGATATTCGTTCAATATGACTGTCCTCGTTTAAACGTGTGATGTTGAGTCCATAAATAAATAAAAATTAAAAACCCAACGGCTCTATCTATTCGCTTCAGACGAGGAGATAGAAAACAAATCACGATTTCTATGTCTGGGTATAGAAACAGATTTCTAAGGTCAAGTACGAGTTGTAGCTTCATCCTTTACGAAATTGTTTTTCTAACGACATATTCCCTCTTAACGGTTAACCATACGTTACCCGCGTACATGAAAAATATATCAAACCTCCTTTGTTTGGGATAAAAGCTTTCACCGCCCAAATATTAAATTGTTACACGAAGAGAGCAAAAATTTATCAAAACACGAAAATAACAATGGGCCCGCTATTAACATCTTTTACGTAATAAATTAAAGTAATTTTTCACAATAAATAGCCAACCATTATCTGGCGAAAAAATAATTTCTCGCGACACAATGGTGTTTTCGGAGCGCTTTCTACTCAATTTGCTCCAAACGAATATTGTCTGTTATTCATTATTTACTTAGACTAGGGCTACCATGTTATAAAATATTACAAATATGTTTGTTCTGTCAGTAGAATATGAATAGGTGCTTGGATATGCAAGTCCTTGAGCTTGTACGAACCCCGGTTGTGCACAAGTGGAGTGTATTAACACTACCTACTTCGGTGAAGGACAACGTCTTCTGGAAACCGGCATGTGTTAGATAAGTAAGTCGAGTGTTAGGCACAAGATACTTTGACAAGAAACAATTGAATAATTTGCGACATAGATCTAAACTATATACACAACAAAATAGTAGATCTAATAATAAAATATTATTGAAGTTTTTAGAACGAAAGAGAACTGGCAATAAACTCTCCGCCACTCTTTTTAAACGCCCAGTATTTTGTTTTACACAACGTTTGTAAGGAGCTGCAGCCTGCATTACACCATGTTCCACATGACATTTTAAATTTAAATAATAATAAAATAAATTAAAAACAAACATTTGTCTCGGATTGTCAAAGATCCTCTATCAGCAGGAGGCATGGTGAAATAGGAGCACGAGCTTACATTATCGTGGGAACAACGAACTGACATCATCGCATACACGAATTCAAGTACGACCATTCACCACAAGCCTAATTATATATAATTACCACAAACAATCAATATCCAATTACACTACTTACAGTCTCTAATAAATGGAAGAGACTGTTTTTGTGGTTTGTTTCTTCTTTCACTTACCACTGTTTAGCACTACATAAGACTAACGCGCACTAACACTAATTCACTAGTTCATATGGTTTTGTCCTTGTCAGTCTTCTCAGTGTGCCCGTCGTATCAAGTAGTTGAATAGTATCGACATTCAAGTGAACGCCTATGATCGTGGGCTCCAGCAGTCTTTCTTTATTAATGTGGTGACGCCCTCTACATTAAGGTTCCGATGGAGGTCGTTATTGCGAATGTATCAGGGAGCTTAGACTATTCCCCTGAACACTTTGTTTTGGAATCGTTGGATTACTTGGATGTGGCTATTACTTATACTGCCCCACAGCTGGCAACCATAAGTCCATATAGGTGTCAAGACTTGTTTGTAGATTAATAATTTATTTTGTACTGATAGCGTGGAATGCCTTCCGAGCAACCAAAACGATTTACTATAACGATCCAACTCTTCGCGCTTTTTTCATGACGTGAGAAAGTCGTAACATTAATACGATCATGGTAATAATCGTATTAATGGGATTAATTAACTGTACAATTCTTAATAACAACTATATAAAGCGCAAATTCGGCCCCACATGGAGTACTGTTCTCACCTCTGGGCGGGGGCTCCCCAGTACCAACTCCTTCCACTTGACCGTGTTCAACGAAGAGCGGTTCGAATCGTTGACGACCAAATTCTCTCCGAGCGGCTTGATCCTTTGGCGTTGCGTAGAGATGTGGGGTCACTCTGCATCTTCTACCGCATTTACCATGGAGAGTGTTCAGAGGAGTTGTTCGGATTAATACCTGCAGCTGAGTTTCATCATCGGACGTCGAGGCAGAATACGAAATTCCATCCGTATCACCTCGACGTCCGCCGTTCCACAACTGCGCGATTTTCAAGGCAGTTTTTGCCGCGCACCACCACTTTGTGGAACCAGTTGCCCACTGAAGTATTTCCGAACCAATTCGACTTAGGGTCCTTCAAGAAAAGAGCGTACAAATTCTTAAAAGGCCGGCAACGCACTCGCGAGCCCTCTAGCATCGAGAGTGTCCATGGGCGGCGGTATCACTTAACATCAGGTGAGCCTCCTGCCCGTTTGCCCCCTATTATATAAAAAAAAAAAAAATAATAATAATAAGACTAACGAAACAATGTTTATCATAAAACGCTAAGCTGAAAATATGGTTGAATCGTAAACTTTTTAGTAAGTGACAAGAAATATTGTTGTGAGTTCGTTAAAAGACGTTCTCTTTGTCAGCGTTTATTTATGTCGCAAAAAGTTATTCAATATGGCAGTAATGTAATGTAATTTAAATCTTCACTTTTGAATACATAGATATAAATAATCATTGCAACATAATATCGAAGTTTTTTCCGGAGATCTTTGATGCCTTGGTACCATTAGTAACACTTGCATAGAAACCAAAATCACATCGCAGTTTTTAGTCCTATTAGTTAAGTGAGATATTTTGTTTGGTTTCCATTACTTACATACATCTGGCTTGTATAGAAGAAACTTCTATTAACAGTAAGAACGCCCGTTTACACATTTGTTTTCTGTTATTTTGTTTGTTTAATTCATTTTATTCTTCTATATATTTATTATCTAAAATAGGAGATGGTTTGAATGGACAGCACCGTAATAGCGGAAAACTCACAGTTCCAGTTTTAAACAAAATTTTCTATCTGAAACATTCTACCAATTTTCTTTAAATAATATTGCAGTTAAAAACCAAATTCCAAATAATATTTTTAAAAAAATACGGGTGTAATAAATTAATCACAGTCCCGCTAATTTCCTAAGCCATTAACGTAAAGGTCATATTGTTAAATTTACCGCGTCATCGTCTTTATTATGGGAACGAGTCTATTATGGTTCTAAATTTTAGATTAATAATAACATGGCGGGAGCTTCGTGGTCACTTTGTTGCTATTCATTTTAACGGAAACTCATTTTGACCGAAGACGTCAACACAAAGTTGATTAATGATCGTTTAATATATTTATTATTTTACAATTGTTAGGGATTAATTTTTAAGAATTTATTTGCGAGAAAGCATTTCCTATCTGTAATAAACTGAACTTTATGAATAGAGTGTGGGCTAACACACACACACACACATTTGGTCTGTTATGGCTAATTAAGCCAGCCTAGCTCCTTCCAGAACATCAGAAGTCTCCTGGGCACAGGCTTCACTTCTCCGAGGATTCATGTTCGTTGGAAGTCACAGCCACGCATACCAGGACTACGTTGGTGAATTATTCCTCTGCACTGAAACAGCCTCTATTCAAAACACTCTATCGCGCCAAGGACAAAGAGATGTATATTAAGGAGACAGTGGCCCGTATAGTATAGGTGATAATATATGATGAAGGAAAAAATACGTTTTACACAGTTTTAAACTAGTAAAAAGAAGCACTGTTGGCTTAGTGGCTTCAGCATGCGACTTTGCTCCTTGAGGTCGTAGGATCGATCCCCGGCTTTGCAACAATGGACTATCTTTCTAAGTGCATTTAACATTCTCTTCAACGGTGAAGAAAAAACCGTGGTGAAACCAGCTTGCCTTAGACCCAAAAAATCGCGTCAGGTTTATCACCTACTTGCCTATTTTTTTATTATATAATAGGGGGGTGTCTATGGGCAGTCATCGCAGCCCATAGACACCCTATTGACAAATTATCACGAAATTGATACAAGAACAGACTTATAATAATGCGCCAGTCATTTGTTTTATTTAAAAAAAAAACACTGCAGTTTAACACCCCTGAATAACGTTAATTTTTTCTTTTATTTAGTGAGCAGGTGAGTTACGGTGACCATAAAGTGTGAAGAGATGGATATTGGCCTTTAGGATCGAAACTGCGCTACAGGCGTGCAAAATGGGAAAAGATTCAGCGGATTTGTTGTGTAGGATGTCTGTGAATTCATTTATATTCTGTATAAAAATGAAAACGATTTAATACTCTGCCTTACTATTAATATATTAATATAATTAAAGAAAATATAAAGTTCCCCACGTCTGCTATTATTATTATATTATTGACAGGAAATTATTTACTTTTCTACAGATGTTCTTTTTAAAATGATTTTTTCTTGTGTATCAATTGCGTTGCATTGCTTTTGTACAAATTCAAAACTTCCAATTGAGATGATTCGTAGTTTTAAAATACAAACTTTTTTCATTACACTTTTTAAATCGTCAAATCTAACAGCTCGATAAACAAGGGTATACACAGAAATCTTGACATTCTCTATAAAACTATTTTATTTTATCTATAAAATCTATAGTAATCTATTTTATTTTTAATTAAAACAATTTCTATGATTCTACTGAAAAGTGGCACAAAGAAACAGTAGGAACTCAACAATTTGTCCACGAAGAGTTCGTAAAACTTTGAGTACATTTCGACGCATTCTTCGCGTAAATGTCCAGTTTGAATGCAAAAATCATATTAAAAATTAAAAACCACTATATTGTCAAAAAAACTGTCACCCACAAAACATCATCCGCGCATCGTGACAGAAAGATGGCGTGATTCTAAAACCTATTGCCTGAATATTCGCTGAATGCACGCTGAAATGTAGCCTGGTTGACGATGTGTTGCCGAAATTGAAAACAGGGGCCGATTTAAATTTAGACACGTTTTAGTTGTTACATACTATCCCTTACTACATTGAATAGTTTGTAAATTCAGCAGCGATACAGTAATAACTAACTCATTATGAATGGGTACATAGGGCATATATTCATAAATAATACATTATATTTTACTTTGATTACGCTTTAATTTGTCAATTGTCAAAAGTGTATCATGGCTCCGAGGATATGTTTATGACATAGTAATATATGTGAAAGCGCCGAAAACTTTAAAGAACAACAAATATATTGTATATTGTATCTTTATCTTGAAAGGAATGACATACAAGTAGGTAATCAGCCTTCTGTCAGCAATATTACGTCGTCGATTTTTCGATTCGATACATATCGGTTTTCTTAAAATATTTTCCTTTACCATACCATAGGTTTTAGACTTAACAGTTTATTGGTATTCCAGCATGGCCTGGAATCGAACAATCTCATAGATGAGAGTTGTACGTTATCATAACTGAAATAAACACAATTTAAAATAAGAAAATATTAATCTCTGTGGCACTCTATTTAAATAAAAAAAATATTTAAAATTTGTATTCAAGATTTCTTAACCATTACGTAGATTTAAATGTTTATTTATGCAAAACTCGTTAAGTCAATTGTTTCGCCGACAACGGCGCTGACTGCAATAAAACGAGAACAAATAAAATCACGAGTCTAAAACACAACACTTGAACAGATTAAATTAAACAAATTATACAGAAAAGGCTTACAAACTATTAACTTTACTTTTCCTTATTATAATTGAAAATTTGCATATTTTTTATAGAACAGAGGGGAACGGGTAGGAGGCTCATCAAACCTTAAGTGAAACCGCCGCCCATGGACAGTCACAATACGAGATTGCTCGCGAGTGCATTGCCAGCCTTGTAAAAATTGGTACGCTATTTTCTTATCCTTCTACCCTAAGCTGATGGTGCGCGGCTAAAACCGCCCTTAATAATGCTTAGTTGTGGAATGGCGGACGGTGGTATGGGTGGAATTTCGTAAACTGCCTAGATGATGGCTGATGAAAATAAACTCCAGGTATTAATCCGAAGAACTCCTCTGAACCATCTCTGTGGTCAAATGCGGCAGAAGATGTAGAAAGATCAATCTGGAATCGAAAAGGGATTGGTTTTCGATTCTTTCCGAATAGTTACCATGAGAAGGACTAAGGTACAATAGTGTCAAACATTAAATAAAAATTTGGACAAAATGCATTTTACGATAACTCATAGTATAGAGCCGTCTAACACCAATACAGCATGGCTAAAAAAGTAGTAAAAATGTGTCACATGTTTGTATATTGTTTTCATATATATCATAAAATATTGTATGTATGACGAGTAACTGTCAACCTTAACTGGATGCGAATCTCTTCTGTGCTCAAATGGGTTTTTAATATTAATCACGTGTTACATGCGTATGCCTCGATTGTTTTTCTAAGGTATTTGTCCAGCGTGCCTCGTAAAGTGAGGTAAAATATATGGAGACAGACGTCATGTTTGATGACCTACTTTCATATAAAGAAAGATAAAAATGAGCGAGTTTTTCCTCAGATTATTGAGAAATTATTATTATACATATAATACTAATATGTATGAGCATTTTTTCAAAGTATATGCCACTCTGCATAACTGTTGACGTTCACTTTAATCAAACACGAAGTTATGAAGTTATCGTTTGCTAGTTATATTGACAAGTTAGAAAGTTTTCTAGCAAATACGTCATGTTCCGATACTAGAAATAATAGATCAATAGATTCTTAGCAATAATATTACAAAGGCATTTTATTCCGTTATTTAATCAATACGGTCATGTTATTAAAAATAGAACCGAAATATATAATGATTTTATAGACGATTAAAGCTTTAGGGTCAAGTTCATTAGACCAATGAAAGCGCTAGGTATCGCCATTGCGTCCATAACGTCGAGTTGTCTCTCTCCCTAAAATATGGCTGGCTGGCCATGCGTCGTACTCGTGAACCGGTGCCACGTGTGGTGACTGGTCGTACTTGAATTCGTGTATGAGGTTATGTTAGTTATTGCGACTATGTATTTGCGTGTTGTTCCCACGAGAATGTAAGTACGTGCTCCTACTTCATCATGCCTCCTACTAATAGAGGACAAATCTTTGTTTTCAATTTAGTTTATTATTATAATTTATTTATTTATTTATTTAGAACTCCTACAGCTAACATAAATTAAATATAATTACAAACAAATACCCTGAGGATATAGCCAAAGATGGAATACATGATACATGATACATTACATACATTATTTATGAATTAAGATGTAATGTGGAATTTGTTGCAGCTCCTCACAAACGTTGTGTCAAACAATAAACTTGGCGATTAAGTGAGTGTCAGATAGTTTATTGAAAAACGTAGGCTTTGTGGAATAGGGTTTCAGTCGGGGATAGTTTCTAATAATAGATATTAACGACTCATATGGGTCAATTAGAATTTATTAATAAACTTATTGTTTTATCGACTCATAAAAAATATACAATAATATGTACTTTTAATATTTTCTAGACAATAATTCCCCGACTATGTAGTCGTCGGAGGCATTAAGTATCTTTCAAAAGCTAATATGTACTTAGAAAAACTAATTTCTAATCCTGATAAAACGATACCTGCTGATGGACAGAACTCAAAGTGTTTGTTATTTAACTTTTAAGTTTTTTTATTCATCATAGATTTATGATGTAGTAAAGATCTTAGAAATTTACGCAAATTGTGATAAATTACAAAAAAGAAGCTGTAAAAACTATATGTCGTTAATAGATATTCAAGTAGATCACTTGACACCTGTCTGAAGTATAAAAATGAATTTTGTTACTGACACATGAATGAATATCATACAGAAAAAAAAAAACAACAACAACATCAAAATACAAACACATTCCCCAACCCGGCTGGTCCCCGTGGGGAATTAGACCGAAACCCTCCAAAAATAAATAAAAAACAACATAATAAAGAAAAAAAATTACCCAAACTCTACCCAAGAGGGAACAACATGGGGTAGAGTGGCCTTAGAAAGGCCAGAATGGAGTAGATTGGAGGAGGCCTTTGCCACCTGGCAAACGGACAAGCAAAAATGCAAAAAAAGGAACAATTTACGAAACATAAAAATAAAGAATACGCTGTCATGTCCGATAAAAAGGCTATTATATATATACTGACACAAATGTAATATAAAGAAAAAAAAGGTAAGTACATTAGCTGATAATGAACCAAGGGTCTGTAATTGCTACTAAGCATCAAACCCACGAAGCTATTTCCACTCTAATTTATTTTTATATACTTTTAAAAGCCTATATAATTTAATGCTAATTACACCATAATAAATATATTTTTCTTTACTGAATGAGACTGTAGATATTATTAGAAGATAATATATATAACATGAAAATGCATTAAATAGACTATTACAGAATTAGGTATGCCACCTGAGGCGAACATCAGATGTGGGAAAGTTTACCTTCCTTGTTAGAAATAGTTTGTGCTAATATCTAAGTTTACAGCTTTTCCATTAGATAATAACCATTTGTAAGCAGTATATATCAATATACTAGTCTAATTATAAACACAAGAAACATAATTAACATAGAAACAATCCTGTTGACGTATAATGTCCATATGTCAAACTATATCGGATTTTGACGTTGACATGTGCTAGTCTAGTTAAAAAATAATGTATTATGCCTTAATTATATTTTTATTAATTTATTTATTAAATGTACAACATCATACATATTATGAAATCTACTGATTGTTTTATAAAATCCTTTATGTAAAATGTATGACGATTTATGTAAACATAAGTTTAGCAAAAAATAAAATTAAAAATATATCTTGTATATGACAAGATAAAACAAACACAATGAAATATATAAAAAATTACCAAGAAATTTTTGGTACTTAAAGAAAAAAAAACAGCGAATTAGGTTCGAGAAAGGCACCCAACAATGCTTTCTCTAAAACCGATTAGCCCACTATCGAATACATCCAGCTCCGGATAAGCTGAGGTGCCTGAACTCTTAAGTTGGTTTTGGCAGAAGGAACTTGGAAAATATTGATGATTATATATTTAGGGGTAACATACGTTATATTTATTTATTAGCACAAATGTGACTTATAAAACAGTCTTGTCTTAAGCATTTATATGTTTAATATGATTCAGCAAAAAAAAAAACATTTTTATTAAAATGAGGGTATCTACTCTATTTATGTAGAACGTCATTATTATATATAAGGTTTTATATCCATTTGACAGATTATTTATTCACAACAAAACACTTTCTATATGACGTCTTCTCTGGACCAATTCGAGTAATTTCTTTATATTCTTTCCTTAAACTCTGAGGAAGATTTTTTACGGAAAAAACTTGAAAACATTTATAGGTTATTATTTTGGAAAAGCAAACAGTCCCTATTTATTCATTACAATAATACATACATTACCCTTACAGATATGCCTATGGGGTAGCATAGCCAAATGTTCTATATGTTGGTACCTATGTGGCTACTAAGAAGTTAGGCTAAGGGTCTGTTTCACAATGTATCGATCGAGTACCGAATAGCTATGCAACACATAATTTTTTTGGAAGATCGAATAAGAAACTTTAGGTTTCATGACGAATAGCGCCATCTGAAAGTCGTGAAACGCAACAATAGCGTTTATCCTACCAATAAGTAATAAATAGCTTATTTGGAACTTATCCGGATATTGTAAACCAGACCCTAAGTAAAAAATAATTTTACGACGGAACGAAGCGACGACAGCTAGTTTGAAATACTAATTATTTTCAACTAGATATAATACTTTGTTTATTTGGGATGGGAATGGGATGCTATTTGTGGATACATTAGCCGCGTCTTACTTTCCTCGGACAAGGCAAAAAAGCTAACGCGGCCGCTGAGCACGCGTAAAATAATCGGCTCAAATATAAGCGTCTTTCCCTTCAACTTTGATATTGTTCCCTTTGGGGTAGACTCTTGGGTCGTCGGGTTCGAGTTATTATTACCATGGAGGTAAAGAAAATTTTAACTAGGGTTGGAAATAATTAATTATCGTTATTATGTCGCTTGACCATTATTTTTTTTATTTTATGTAAAAGCGGCTGTCTGCTAAAATTAGCTACAAAATCTAATCATTTATCAGATAAATGAACCAACCTACCACGATCTAATAAAATTTTGTTCGTACAACAGCAAACTGAAATAATCTATTAAGCCTGTATTTGGACCGCCGAAATGGTTTTAGCAAATATTACCAACCGCTGCGGACTGACGAATTGGTATAATGGGTGGCACTTTGCTAAAAATATTGCCTTTGTTTTACGAGTAGTGTTTGTAGTTTTAGAACCAATATTTATCTATATTTGATAACAATGCATGGATTTATACGAGAAAAAAAACAAGCGAAACGATAAGTCTTTTACGCACATAGTCACATATATATAGGTGGCCAGCGAAAATCAATCATCGCTTTCTTTTTCGCGCTGACGAATAAATTACTGTACCTATATAGAATTTTTTCCTGAATTTTATCAAATTTGTCATTCACCATAGATCAAAAGCATTCCCATTGGAATAATTATTTACTAGATTGGCGAGATACGGAAAATCAATTCAAGTTTATTACCTTTTCAATTTTAGTAGAATTTATTTGAGTTAAATTGCCTCGAGAAATATTTAGTACCATCTGCGTACTTTCTAACAGAATCCATGGTGCTACAACCTTTTAAGACATGGGCCTGAAGGCTATATCTGTATCTGTTTCAGGATCATTTGCTTAGATAGTGTCGTTAGAATTAGACGAGTTGGCGAGCAGCGGAAAGCGAGTGTGTACCTAGGTAACACTGAAAATTAAAAAAAAATTAAAAACGGCTTATTGTAGAAAGTGGCCAATATTTTTATTGTTTTTCGAATTAATCACCAATTCTCTTTACACATCACTGCATTCGATGGAACCACTGAGAAAAGCAAACAGCTCATTTTCCTTAGGGGTGTCTTCTAAGCATTTTGTTCGCTTTCACCGCATCTTTAGGACTCATAAAGGGAATACCTCGAATTTTACCATTAGTTCTTGGGAATAAATGAAAGTGGCAGAGTGCCAGATCAAGACTGTATGGCGGATGGCCCATCATCTCGACACCTGCCATTGTCAAATATTCAACAGTCCGTTCTGCGGAGTGCGATGAAGCATTGGCGAGGTGAAGGAGGATCATGGAGGACGCTGCTGTTGAATATTACAAAATGTAGCAATAATTTTTATCCTTGACTTCTTCCTGTTTTACTTTAGTTAACCGATCCTTGAAAGGAACCAACCACTGAGCTGATTGTCTTTGGGTTTAGGGTTCGTAGCAATATATCCAGCATTCATCACCTGTGACGATGTCAAATATAGCATTTGAGTCACCGCCGTTGAACTATTCTAAGATTTCGCGACACCAGTCCATGCGAAGCTGTTTCTGGTCGTCAGTTAAAGTAAGGGAATCCATCTGGCACAAAGCTGACACCGAAATGTTCGTGTAATATTTTTTGAATTTGACTCATACCAATGCCCCGGCTTGCCCGTATCTGCTGATAACACTCTCTTATCTCTATGGCCTCTATCATGCGTCTTAAACTCATCAAACCAATTGTAAATAGTGGCACGAGTAGGGTTTCATTGAGAAATGCTAATCGCAGGCTATCATATCCATAGCTTTATTGTTGAGTAAACCCACAATGAAAGTTGACTTGAATGAAAAAAAATGACTTGAAAATCATTGACTTGAATGTATATCTATTGTACGTTAGTAGATAGTTAGTCGTTTCCTCGCCATTGGCGGGACAACTGTCTAATGCATGTTGATTTTCTTATTATGTTTTCTTTCACCAAACGAGCTAGTTTAAATCGGGGTTTGAACCTTCAGATATAAAATCCCACTGCTCCTTCTAAGAATCATTTGGCTAACCAAATGATTCTGCTAGAAGGATAATTAGGCTAATTGTTTCTGCGGTTGCCTGGAAGAGATCGCTCAGAAGCGATAAGGTTGCCTTCCTTTTCATTTAAATATGTTATTTGTATTAAAATTATGTATGCAACGAATTGTTGGTAAATAAATTGGCTATTAGCTGTAAAGAAAAGAACACATACATATGACATAAGATTTATAATACACACAGCTTTAGTACGACTGCGCATAATGGATAATCAAATATTATTGGTGTATCGTAATGTGTGCAATGGTCCAGTTATATGGGAAATTATATGTAACGAGGAAGTAAACAATGAGATAACGAAATGTTTATTGTTTAATAATAAATGTATATTGCTGTTAATAAGCTTTATATAGCGAAGCCTTTTCGCTTTACGTTTATCGAGTAATGTAGCTAGCTGATGCAGTTTATATGTATGTACGAAATTGGCCCTAATTACACGAACTTTCGTATAGGACCAATTTTTTTAAGACCTTATAAATAGCTTTTTTTAATTTAGGTATTTTACATCATGCTACTGCACTACAGTCCCAAGATTAATTGGTTCATTTTGTCAAATAATAATCAGAACTGATAGTTCTTCCTTACTACGCCCTTTATTCGAGAACTGGCAGTAATGTAAACCATTATTTTTTTTATTGACGGTCATAAGTCTACATTAAGTTTTATTAATAAATATTATTCTAATTTTGATAGATTTATGTTTTTTGGAATTGATTACTTTTCACCAACAACAACTGTTGTACTGTAAGTAATTACATATCTAATAAAAATCTCGTCATACTTATATATACAAATATACACACACACACACATATATATATATTGTTTGTATGGCTCAAATAACTCTTACTGGACAGCACTAGTAAGCCAACTTAAGACCGTCCGACCGTCGGGTAATCCCTAAAAACGATAAATTGAAATACATTGTTAATTAAATTAATAATAAAGATTCGTTAATAATTTAATTAAAAACTACTCCGATATTTCGTATACTTTACAGCCTACATAAGTGATTAAACGTTATATTAAACACAAAAATATTATTTAAATTCTACTAATAAAATATACTTCAAACTAAAAACATAACCGTTCTACTTGAAATTATAAGGTGCTAAATTTATTTTTAGCATTGTTGGCCTAGTAGCTTCAGCGTGCGACTCTCATACCTGAGGTCGTAGATTCGAACCCCGGGCTGTGCACCTATGGAGTTTCTTTCTATGTGCGCATTTAACATTTGCTCGAACGGTGAAGGAAAACATCGTGAGGAAACGGGCTAGCCTAAGACCCAAAAAGTCGACGGCGTGTGTCAGGCACTGGAGGCTGATCACCTACTTGCCTATTAGATTTAAAAATGGATCATGAAACAGATTCAGAATCTGAGGCCAGGACCTAAAGAGGTTGTAGCGCCACTGATTGATTTATTTTTATTTAAATTTATGTTTACTAACACTATACACGTATGACGGCAGACTGTCAAGAGCCTCCGAGGAAGTTCGTGCACAGAAAGTGATTTATAAAACAAGACAAAAATTTCGATGTGGTCTTGAATATATCAAAAGTAAACATAGTAAGCAATAACATATAAATGTAAATAGGTTTTTTTGAATTTTCTCCTGATAGCCGCCATGACGCCATTACTTCATGTGCTCACAGCTACTTAACTTCTTAAAAGGGCGCATATGATTCGGTTTATTTTCAGACACATCTGATTCAACTTTAGCTAATTAATTAACGGTTAACAGATCTTTTTTATTATCCATTGAGTGAACTGACAGTTTTTTTATTCCTAATTAATTTCTTGTTAGTTTTTTTTTCATGTGTAAAGATTTCTTAATTAATTGTTCAATCTTGTCTATTTACAGTCACATATTGGGACACCGCTGTCCTAATTAAATATAATGAAGTAGCAGTCTCCGACTAAGGTTTTTTTATATTAAATAGTAGTATTAATATACCTACCATTCAAGGGAAACGGAAGGGGAACTTATGTGAAACGTTGGTACTTTTAACACAGCGCCATCTGTTAGAATTGTATCAAATAAGAAATAAATAATTGCAATAAAATAAAATTGCGACTATAATTAAAAATCTAAGCTATCCTATCTCTTAAGTTGGATCAGACTGCTCACGGTGTCCCAATTTAATTTAAAATCTGTTTAGTAGTTTAGGAGTCCACCGCGGACAAACATCGTGACAGGAGATATATATTAAGAAGATATGTCAAAAACGAATAGGATTTTGACAAATGTTCATAGTTAGCGCTAAGCTGACTGTGAAACCCGAAAGAAGTAGTTGTGTGAATTCGTGGGTTAAACATTTTAGATAGTCAAAACATTAAACAATTTATATTTATTGGTAGACGAAGATAGATAGCTAAGTTTACTCTGCTGTTATTACATCGGGTGACACAACCAGGCCAAGATAATGTGTATCCAGTGTCGCTGTCAATCGGACTGTCATTGTGTTTGCATAGATCACAGTTAATATTGCGTCATAGAAACATGAAGCAATATTTTTTTGCACAGAACACTAACAGAACAATAGGGTTCTACAAAAAATAGATTTAGGAGCTTAATTTACACAGTTCAATAAAATTATTTTTATCATAAGTTAAATAAGCTTTATTATTTGTGTGTTCTATTTTTTATAGAACACCATAGGAGGCTCACCTGATGTTAAGTGATACCGCCGCCAATGGACACTCTCCATGCCAGAGGGCTCGTGAGTGTGTTGCCGGCCTTTTAAGAAATGGTACGCTCTTTTCTTTCTATTATGGCATTGTCTTAGTCTGTGAAATATTTTAACTAAAACATATACATACATATCATACCTAATAATAAATTAGTTTTGCAAATTTAAATTAAAGCAATTACACCTAAGGATCTGATTTGTATTAATCGTCATTGAACGTCTAGAGCCGATTCGCGGTTCAAGAATCGCGTAACTCCATTTACACGTCTACGAGCTATTACTACGTCTTCTATTTGTTTGGACTTTAGGTAAGGACAGCGCAATTGGTATAAGGTAACTATTAATAATATTTGTGTTTCAAAGCTCTATTATATATTTCGATACGTCAGTAAGTAGGGTAAAAATGTCGTAGTTAAAGGTAAAATGTAAGCAACGAATGTGTGGTGCTCATATGATTTCTGGTCTCTTTCGCGCAAATAGAAAAAATTGTGTGTGTCAGCTCCGACGCACGACTGGAGTTTACTCCTTAAGTACGATTGTCTAAACATACGCAAAAAGAGTTTATCCAACTGAAAATAAGATTAATACCATATGAAAGGGTAAATTAACAAATTAATGAAAATAATATATGGTGCGCACCAAAAAAGTAACGAGGTCATTCATCAGTAGATTTTACCTGTCATATTTTTCTCATACCGGGCGCCTTATATATGAAAATCGATTCTTAAGGAGTAAACTCCAAAAAATATATATTAAGAATAGCTTAAGTTCAACATTATTGCAAGTTAATTTTTTTTTCTTTATTATTTTATACAGAATAATATAATTATTAAATGTTACATTACAAAACTGTGCTTTGTATTAGTGTAACTATAGCAGTCTTAAGATCGCGGCAAATGTATATAAAAATGCTTTACAACTTCCTTTTTATATTTCTAAACGTTAGGCTATCTAATAACTGAACTGGTAGTCTTTTTATTAGCCTCGATATCAAATACCTCAGCGTTCTCTCGCCATAGACGTTGTTTGCTCTCGATGTACAGATCCGAATTTGCGTTACATCTTGGGTCTGCACGTGCTCATGTTTTTTCATCATCTTGAAAAAAGTGCGAAATTATAATTGTAGTTTATTTGAGCTGGGACATAATGTGTGTTTGCATCCAAAAATATATCTGTTTATTTATACATAAATACATTTTATATAATCATTGCTACCTACTACTTTAATGGATGTGTAACTACATTATTTAAATAAGTCTCACTTACGACTGCTCTACTGCAATCGTGGTCATCAAAAGAGTTGTTAACTTGATTTCTACAAACACAAATACACAAACTCTAACGGAATTTTAAATAAAACTAAATTAACGACAATTGTCTTTGTTCACAACTGAAGGTGCTTATTAAAAAAATACAAACATTTTTCAATATTCCGAGGTATTATCTTGTCTGCTTTTAAATATATTGAACTATATTTCATTTCATTTTTTAATTAACATCCGCGTGTTTACTAAGAATTGGTTGTACAATGCTTTAAGAGAACAACATCTAAATAAAATTAATTAATAATCGTATAACATTCCGCCTTTGGAGCACTTGCATGATTTATACCACCTTGTAAGGTTTGAATTAAGTATATTTATTGTCCTTATACCTCACACATTTTAATTTTTTTCTTTGATTTGATTTGTGATTTTAAATTTGCTCTTTAATGTAAAATATATGTGATATTTGTAAATATGCGAGGAACATGTATACTAAAAATAAAATAATTGACCTGTTTAGTAATTTTGTTATGGGAGTGCATTGTCCTTTTAGGTGGTTTAATTAGATTAAATGTATTGACTTTGACTTTAAAAGGAAGACAACGAACTATGTAAGAAATAAGATATAAACTTGTAATTTATAAGTTACAGTATTTCTTTTCCAATCTTTTACAAAGATATTCTGTCCTTTATATTTCCTATCCAATCTCATCTCCCTCTTTCACGCGTCTTTGAGCAATCGAATTAAAAAATCAATGTCACAATATACATTTATTTAAATGTCTTCCTAAAATTTAGTGGGATAAAGGTGATTTTTCTATATTCAAAACAACGGTAGGCCTTAGATAATTGATTGATTCCCGTTTTGTGATAGACGTCTTGACCTGGTTTACAAAAATACTTGTAAATTCTTAAATAATGTATTTTTATTGTATTGCATTTGTACAAAATTCTTAATATAAAATATTGAAGAAATTGAATAATAGAACTAAAATTCTATAATTTTTGGAAGGGAACAATTTGATCAAGCTTCAGTTTTAGTGACATAATGCTTTTCGTGCACAGCCTTTTAAGGTATCTAAGTATTGTTTCGGAAAAGAATGTATCCGTGTGGGAAAAGGTTAATTCGCCATTTCGATGTTCCCATTCATTTACAATGGTTACTATCTTCAAGTTAGGAAGTTGGAAGTGAGAACACCCTCATGATAAAATGAAATGCGCCCGTTCATGATATGAGAGTAATCACACTATAGCACAGCGTACTTTACTAAAAGTTATTAAATTTAAGCCATTCAGGTACCCGACATTCGATCTTTACGCAGAATGCGACGTCTTAACAATCAGACAACTGTATATTAAAAATATAGTTATCCAACAACATCAAAAATTAATTTATGATGAGGCCATCGCAAGTAGACCAACACAGAGTCTGTCCCACAATACGAACAAAAACAAGTTATATCCAAAAATCCAATGTTATACAGGCCCCATTTTGTACAATAAGCTTAATAAAATCCTAAATATTTATCCCATTAATACCTATAAATACAAAAAAAAACTAGAAGAATAAACTCAAAAATATAATGAACTAGAAGACTTGTTTCTTAATATAAAGTAATAAAATAAGGTTTTTAATTTTTTATTTTTTAAACTTCTTATTTCATACTTAATAATAATATATTGTTGTAAATTTAATATAAAAAGACACCATACTTAACAACGATACTAAATTAATCTCTTATCCAAGTTTCTCATTCACAATATTTAAAATAAAAATATTTTGTCGAAGTTCACACTTACACCAATCTAACTACAACAATTTAATTTTGATTCCACCTGCATTTGGTTAAATAAACAAAAATAAACGTCCAATGGCAAACAGTTAAAACAAATATCATCATGACACTGGGAAAAGCTATTGTTTAAGGTACAGGCTAGGCCTAGTTTAAACGCTAGTGCTAATAGATGTATATTATGTGTAAGGTTAACCACACTAAATATTGTAATATGTAGAATGTAATATTTGTTTTGAGTCAAATAAAGTAAATTTTTATTTTTATTATTTATTTATAACATATGCCAAAACAATAATGCACTAAAGTACCTATGTGTACATGCGAGTCTCACGACAAATAACGAATTTCCGAGAGAAGAGGGTACTGCTAACTGCTAACACACTTACAAGTCTTCTGGTTTGTGGGTGTCCTATGGCGGCGGTAGCTAGTTAATTTAAAGCCACGTTCGTCTTTTAATATTATTAGGATAAAATAGTGTATTTCATTAAAACAAAGCCTTACAAAACCTGAGTTGTCTAGGAAAAATCTATTCATAAAAACAAGAAAAACAAAGGTTGGGGAAATTACATTATGTCGCAGTCCGCTTCCAGAGTTATTGGTATTCAATCAGAGAACGGAAAATAAAAAAGGAAATGAGAACTGTTATTGTAAACTAAGGTTTTTATTCAAATAAACAGCTGCTACTTTTTATCAGTAGGGTTTGAACACGTTTTGGCGACACGGAAATTCAATTTGTATCTTCTGTCCCTGCCGTTTGATTCATATTGTTGATTGTCGATTTTGTAATGAATTTTAGATATTCCACTGCAAACGGGAAAATTGATTAAATAAGTTTTTAATTGATTGTAAAAGGTGTACTTACAAAAAAGAAAGTTCACAAAAAAATTTAATTAATTCTGGCCGATTTCCTTTGTTAATTTGGAATCGACGCAATACAGCCTGAATTTCAACGAAATTAAATTAGTAATGTTCTATCTTCAAATCTTAAAGTCAGCAATGAAATTTATAAACCTTTTTTCTATGTTTTGGTTTCAGCTAATATGAGGTTATTATTATTTTTGCCTCTTTTAAACTGTGATGGCCATGTGTGTGAGGCCACTACATCTGAAAGGTTGTAGCGCCACTGATATTTTTAGTTTTTATTTATTTCTCTTTAAAAGCCAATATTCGATACCAAGAGATTTCATTTACACGAAAAGGTCTAAACCTTCATTGATATTAATAGAGCCGAAAATGAAGTTCCTTATGAAGCCATTCTTTTCGAAAGTGATTAAAGATTTTGTTGATCTATTGTATTCATGCGGGTCTATTGTTTATGAAGAGGAATTTCATTACATAATCGAGGTATGCCTTATTTTCCAAATTGATATATTGTTTTTTTAATCGTATTAGACAGCCAAGCTTGAATTCATTTTTGACGCTTATTTGAAAGGCGTATGTGCATGCCCAAAATTAAAGTAAATACGTCATCAGTAATATAAAATTTGAAGTAACTTTAAATAGAATTGTAAATCTGTACAATTCCCTAAGAAACAATGTTTTATCGCAATAAAACTGTCTTGTCAAAATGTTAACTATTCATAAGTTCATTATACATGAATTTGCAATCCAAGTTAAAGTTATGGCTATAATAAAATATTTTTATGTCGGTCCGTGTGAAAAATTGTAGGTATTCCCTTAAAGCGTAATAATATTATGAGATTGGGGATTTTATCGTGTAAGGATTTTCTGTTTTGATATCATATATGTGCTCATAATCAGGAGAGTATTGGCCAGCTTATAAATATACAAGATAAAATTGTTTACACGTAAATACTATACCAGTATGAACTGATGATACGAAAACCTTTCTTCATCCTTTTCTCTGTTTTACGTAAGGTTTACTTTCATATATATAATTATTATGGATTTGGCTCACATGCCCTTTTGACATAGACGTAGACATATCATTTATTACAAACAAAAACACACCAACATAACAATATTCAAAGAGAAAGAAGTTAATACAAGATATAATGAGACATCGTATATCCTTTTTTAAGATTTTAACTTACACCAGTTTTCAAAATAATTAAAACGCTATTTGATATGTTTTAAACGTGGACTTGTATATTTTAATATTATTTGTACGGTTTTATTTACGTTTTTTGGTTTATATTAATGATCCAATATGAGTGTAAAGAGCGAAGAGATTGCATTCTATCCTTCGCCAAAAATGGATTGTCTTCGTAGGGTTTGGTTATTGGGATGCAGATAGGAGATCGATCTACTTTCATGGTGTGATCTCAGATTGCTTTGAATCTGAGATTGTGGATTAATTATTGGGTTCGGGCGTTAGAAACGGTTCCGGAACCAAACCGCCGCCTCACACAGTAGAAACGGACTCCCCAAAACTCTTTAAAACTAACTAAACATTACACCGTGAACACTCCCAAAACAGAATTTTAAACCTCTACGTTGTAACCCTCCAGCTGAACTATAAAAATAAAAAAAGCAATAAACGAAAACAGGATTGTGAAAGTTTCATTCCATTTGAACATTTTGAATTCATTAAGTTGGCCTTTTTAATTTGGTTCGCCTGTATTCCCCTGTTGTCTACCACTGGATTACAGCTCAATTGCCTTTTATTCATTATTTATTTATGGTTTCGTAGAAATACTGATATTATTAGTTTTAAAATGATGGTTTTTAATATTGTCTTTTATTCTCCAGTTCAAACAATTTGTATTAAAAACTTGGCGATTGAAGAGAGAGGCGGAAAGTTTCTTTTATAAATTTACAATTAATTTAATTTGTTTTTTGACGTTCATAAGTGTGCATGTTTTTCTATATGAATAAAGATATTTTTGAGTTTGAGTTTGATTAACATAACTTTTACACATTTAAAGAAAACACTGTTTTAACGGGTTGAAGTTATGTAAACTTATAATTATAGAAACATAATTTTAAATAATTATAAGTTTATGTTGGTTTTTGTCAGAAGACAAAGTTATAAAAATCAGAATACGTAAATCGAAGAATTCTGCTCATTTAAAGGAATTCCGCCATTATAACATACCTAACCTACTGAAGTTCTACATTCGCACTTTATTGTTTGGGTTTTGATTAGATTTTGATATGACCATGATATAAATAATCACGCCTGACAAAAAAGTGCTAGCAATATCTTTTTGACGTGACAACGTCTTATAAATTGGTTTGCCGGGTGACACTTCAAGAAACTGCGTTACGCTCCGCTCACGTTATGCGCTCACAATGAGAGCGAGTGAGAGGCACGCGTCCCTTCCACTCGGGCATGGTTAGCCCGCCTAAGAGCGAGAGAGACAGACATAATGTTTTAAATTGTTACTATTATTTCATCCTTCTTCCTACTATACGAATGAATATTCACATTAAAATTATTTTACCACTCAAAGTCGTTGTCACGTAAAACTTTCGCCCGTATACCGACTTTACAGGCAACCAATTTTTTATTCGAAAACTATGGTATTAAACTTAAATTATCAAGCAGTTGTTAGCTGAAGTTTTAATATCAATTATTTTAACTTATATATTTATTTTTAAAAAATTAGCTTTTAACTAATAAACACCAAAATCGCTGGTACGCGTACTTTGAACAAAATTTAAAACATATTCAACTATATATACTATATTCATTGATTTCGAGGCAATACGTGTCATACAAACCAACAATTCTAATTTTTCTTTCAGCTGATATAATTATTGTTTGGCTGGATTTCAAAGACTAACTATACTATTGTCGTCAAACTTAATTTAAAAGGAAGGAAATTATTAAATAAGTATTTCGTTTGTTGTCTTTTAATTTATTTAAAACTATTTACATACTACATCACAGTTTTCTACAAAATATGTTAAAATTATTTTGGTTATTTATTTACGATATACCTTATCTGTAAGCCATTTATTGAGGCATGGGTACCCGAACTTACCAGGTATACTTTCCGCTCAACACGACTAGTCTACATAAGATTCATAAGAGGATTGTCTCGTCGTCAGCGTTCAACCCCTTCGTTGTTCCGCCCGTGGCTATTAAACTACCATAAACAATGAAAAGAAACAAAACAATACTTCATACCCATAGTATATAGCCGATTGTTTTTGATATCATAATGATTTCAGCTGACGCCCAAACTTCATTCTATAAAACGATGACGTCACCAATCACGTATAAACGATGACGTGATTGGTGACGTCATTATAGAATTTGACTGGCTGTAGTAGTTCACGAATGGCATACACTATGTTTGGCTAAGCCCCAGGTGAGTTCTGGGTGAATTGATAATATATCTATTTTTAACCATATCTGATATTTCCGTTTATTGCATTCCCAATATATGTTTCATACAGTTCATAAAAATCGATATGTATGTTTATTCTATTGGAAAATGCAAATAAATAACGGGAATAAACGTTGATTGAAGTCTCTTTAGATACAATGTTTGATTTATTTCCGGCATTAAACTATTATTACAAATAATATGCAAACCACAGCTTTATTACATACTAATAAAGCCATATTAACATTTTTGGTTTCCACGGGGGACTCCACGTACTCAGTTGACTATATAATTGTGTAGTTCTAATAAAAGATGCACAATTATATTAAACATATGGTAACAATCAGTTAACTATACATAGAAAAAGCTTTTTTACGTTCCAATCAGATCTATTGTGATCTAAATGGAACGTGGGGTGGTCCGCCATGGCCCCAGGTGGGGCAGAGGGCATATTTGTAATTGGTACTCAGGACTTTAAGATAAGTAAGTCAACTCATAGTTTGAGTATCAGATATCCAATTCATACATAAATTAGTATTTTCACGTATCTTCTGTCAAATAGTGTATAGCTTGTAAAACACATAACTAGATGTTTTAAACCATCTGCTGATGAAGGTATCTTCTTTTGCTTAAGTGGAAGAGACTTTATTTTTTAGTTACTACACACGATCTTTAACGTTAAAGATACCGCGTTAACCACGATTAATATTTAAAAACTATAGAATTTAACCTATATTATTGAGTTGATATTTAGTTAGTTATTTAGAGAGTTCATATTTAGTTGATGTAACAAAAAAAATATTAGTATTATTCCGGTCTCTTTTGAATTAGCGAAATGCTTGGCGCATCATTTGAGTAGCGAAAACCTCGAATATGGCAGAATCTTCATGCTACAGTCGCCGAATCACTATTATCTATGCGCGGTCTGCTCTCGTTCCACAGCGAGTGACTGAATTTCTAAGTGCCGGGCTACTGTTTGACATAACCCCCGTGCCCCTCATAATTGATGCGTTCACGCAAGCTAAACAAATGTTAACTTTATTTTGAGACACCTGTTTATACCATGTTGAACTAAACTAAATAAATTCAAAGCCTAATTTAAATTTAAAAGTAAATTAATTAATAAAGACTTTTATAAATGTGACGAATACTTAAATGATCCTAATCCTTGGGATTGATTTGCTCCAGTTCAAACAATTTGTATTAAAAACTTGGCGATTGAAAAGAGTGGCGGAAAGTTTCTTGCCAGTTCTTATTACCCGCTCTACGACCTTGACTTGCGAACTGGTTGTAAATGTAAATTTACAGTTAATTTAATTTGTTTAATTCATAAGTGTACATGTTTAACTATATGAATAATGATATTTTTGATTTGATTTGATTTGAAGTACTATCTAATTAATGTGACAATTAGAGTTAGAGCCGATTGATTATTACCTTTATATCTTTAATAAGCGTTGAAACCAAAGGTTGTCCAGCAACCAGTAAGAGTAATGATTACCTATCTATCCGTTCTTATGCCATAAAATCATCGTCCGCATTGATATTCCTACTAACTGTTGTATATATCTCGTTTTCTTCCTTAAGACCTTTCTTGCCCATGTAGTAAGGGAACTCATTATTTGTTGGTAAATAATAAATACCAGGCTTATCAAAGTCTGTTTCCAGACCGGCGTAATTCAATTCTGTGTTATTGTAGCATTTCGCTGATCTTGCATCTTGAATGGAGTCGCACTTCATGGCTATAAATTTCTTTGGATTGTCCAACGCTACCCACCAATAAAGCAAAGATCGTATGTGACTACATATAACCAGACATGGTATGTATGGAATGTCTCCCGGCTGATACTCTCCTCCATTTGCGTAGAAATCCACGTGCCCTAGACGTTCTGCTATACCAAATCCATCTATGTTTGTATGAATCACGTCTACGTGTTCCGCATCCGTTGGGGCGAGTTTTTCATCAGCTGGTAAACCCCTGAAGCATGGCCCAGCAGGATCCAAGCCAGTTAGTCTGAATGGCTTCTTCCCGATCACGGATTGGTAGTACTTAGCAGCGTGACTTACAATGTGGGCGCCGAGGCTGGTGCCGACTAGTTCTAAGTTCTCAGGACGAAGGCCTGCCTGGGTTAATTTTACAAATAGCTTGCCAAATTGTTGTCCAATTACGCGGCTAAGGCGGACGGACCTGAAAGATTTAATAAGTTTAAAATACCTTTAGATCATCCAGTCAGTGAACATTCAAAATTCATTTTAAAAATAACTCAAGTGTAAAAAAACAAGTTTGAAAATAGACAACCTGTTAAATGAATATATGAGAAGTGGTCATAGAGTTAAATTTATTAAATTTATCACCTCACCGCACACTGGGTACTTAGATTGCTTTAAGTATCGAGAATAACCATTTTTATATTATTTACAATTTGCAAGCATTTTAACTATGTTTTCATAAAGAAAAAATAGATTTAATAAATGTTTTCCTTCACCGTTCGAGCAAATGTTAAATGCGCACATAGAAAGAAACTCCATTGGTACACAGCCGGGGATCGAACCTACGACCTCTTACGGGTATGAGAGTCGCACACTGAAGCCACTAGGCCAACACTGCTCTAATTCAATTAAACATAGCCACTTCTATTTTTATACATTTTGCGTCTACAAAATCTGTTCTACATTATATGAGTGACTGTTGCATACGCAGACAGAAACTCCATTGGTGCGCAGCTGGGGCACAGACTTACAACCTCAGGGATGGGTATGCAAGATGCAAGCTGAAGCCACGAGGCCATCTACTGGGTATTTTAATTATTCATACACTTAACATACCTAGTGTACGGCGTGACACGTAATAAAACACCTGTTTAACTACTTTGCTAAATGGTCATAAAATACGATGTTGACAGCATTGGCCGTAATGTTCTATGGGATATTTTGTAACTATGGTTGATTAAAACATGATTTTATCGTGACTCTCAAAAAATCATGTTGACCGTAATGGAGCGAAGCAGAGTCAATATCAAAATGGAGAAATCTATTTTTTTTTTATTGTGAGACAGAAAAAGTCCCTGGACACGATGGCAGGGGTGTACAGTAAATAAAAAAAAGATCAAAATGGAGCAAAATTTTGATTTTTTTTTAAATTATTCGCTTTATAATGTCTGATCCAATTCGCTATAAAACGCTTATATGTCTACATTTCATTCTTCAGTGCACATATATATTAGCTCAAAAAAATATGTCATGTGATATGTAGGAAAAAAATTAAAAAAATCAGTACGTTTTATTTATATACGTTACTCTATATGTGTAAAAATTTTCGTTCCCATGAATCTAACTATTTATCAGAGCCTACATACATTATGCAATGCCCCATAACTGATATACAGCATTGATCTGTTTATTGGTGATAAACAAGCAGTAACAATAAGCCTGTAAGAATGGAACCCGTTCAATGGAATTTCCACTATTTGCGTTTTGTTTTTCCTTTCATTCCAATATTTATTCAACCGGTAAAAATACTATTTTCTCACTAGTTCATTGAAATTTTGTAATGAAATATGGTCACACGGTCTTGAGAAAATGTGGACTGTGATGGGCTGAAAAATTCGTAGGCCAACATAGACAAACACATTTTTTAAAATTTGATTTGATTATTCAAGATTGCCTTCGAGAGTGTTACAATGATTATAGCGGTCGTATATTTCGGCGATTACCTTTTAATCAGCGCAAAATTTCTGTCCAGCGAGCATATTTGACGTTTAATTAAGTTTTAAGAAAAATAATATTTCATTTACAATTGAGTGCTATCATACCCTACCACCACAAAACAATATAGCTTTAAATGTTTACAAAATACGCTATGTTTAAGACTGACATTGATATAATGTATTTCGATAAATAAATCGTTTATTTGCAAACATAAAGCATTTAGATTGATTAATTATAAAAATAACACAATCAGCCATATTAAAACAGACATGCACATGTAGTTAATAATCATAATATCATAATTATAAGAACAGTTTTGATCGAATAACTCTTCCAGGTTAAATGAAATGATATACGTTTATTTTGGAACATAAGAACATCATGGTATCACTTATTCCACGTCATTAAATTCGAACCTGTTGGCATCCCTACTCATCGGCAAAGAAGACAGAGGGTGTAGGCCGAGAGAAAAAGCCGGCGTAAAAAACTCTCGGTACTCTTTAGCAAATCGTCAAACAATTCTACAATATTTAAAACAAATATAGCAAATTAATTAGAAGTAGCCTGCCCAGCTAGTCCCAGGCCCTTTTACGAACTAGATAATCACTAACTTTATAGTAAGCCTTTTACACAGCTTTTCTTTAATACATTTAAGTTAAAAGTTAAAAGGCACCTTGCCTATAAAAATGTAATCACTTTGAAACCATTACACATATTAAATTAAACTGTCAAAATGTTAGTTTACAATATTTAGAATGTTTCACCATGAAAGCTTATACCACGTATGGACATTTAACAATTAGCGTTCACCTTAATTAGTACCGACAATGCATACTGCTAATATTTATTTTATTACCCTAGTGCATTATACAATTGTTTACTTACTGTGTCCCCAGCTCCCTAGGTATTCTAAGTAAAGTATGCAAAACGTCACTTGTATAAGCTTTAAGAATTCTGTTTGTATACATAAACTAGTTATGCCCGTGCCATGGTAATACAAATCGTAAATCATTTACGTAGAATGTTCAACATTAGTAAATTTAAATAATTTACAGGTATTAAAAATATTTGATTTCAAATAGGTAATGAAAGACTTTCTTTAATCTGTCCAGGAATTTTTTAACTTGATTACTATAAATCGTATAGATAAAAACAAAAACTCAAAATGCAAAACTTTAATACTAGACAAGCGATTGATTTCTAAAACTTCTGTCTTAGAACTTTCCTATACACAACGATTGATTTAGTTTTGTTTCGTGACAGCAAAATAATTTTATGTTTTGGAGTTCCGATTCGGTTTATACCAATATAACTTTCATGGGTAAAACTTTATTTTTATTAATATTGGTACGTTCTACTAATAATACTTTAAATTAATTAAATTATACATTATTTAGTTTGTTTTTGCTAAGCAATTTATGATGTTTGTTTTTTGTTTCGTGGTTGATTTTTTAATAGTTATGCATTCGTCTCGATTTAAGATCACTATTTAGGACAGGACTGCATCATTTTTTAATTCATATGTTTTGGAAATATATAAATAAAAAAATAATACAATAATTAACTTTGATGATAGATTTGTAATGTAATGTAATTTTAAAATTCTAGACGAATTATTTATTTGCGCGCCTTTATACGTATACAGAATATGCGAAACTTAAACTATGTCTACACCATATTCTTGCAAATAAATTATTTTTAATACAAATCTATTAAAGTTATAGCATTTGTCTCGGTAAATATGGTATGATGTTTACTACGAAAAGCAATATCTTTTCAACTTTGGCGAATTTTGTCAGAACCTTTAGTGACAATCCTTTGCTTTGTTACTCACTTGGGATAAATATAAGTAAGGAAGTGAAATGTTTCCGACATTAGTACATTGTAGCCTCTCTTAGCATAACCATTAGCCATGGCCCGGCTGTGGGGAAATACCGAGCTGTCCCAAAAGCCCACAGCATAAAAAACCGTTTTCTTGCTGAGATCTGAAAGACAAACTTGAATCAGTTATTTTCTAGATTATTCTTTAGTTGATAAACATGTTTTTATAGTATACCACCAATTTAATTTGATTACGATCAAAACATTTGGGTATATTAAATTTTGTCATGTCACGCATGAAAAAACTGTTATTAGCTTCCGCTTGACCACTTATTTATCAAATGAAATAATCATAATGTTATTGCTGTATACATCAACATAATAACATATACATATATTATAATGTATATGTTATATATATATATATATATATATAACGCAAGGTTTGTAGCACCTTTTAAAAGCAGGTATAAAATAGTACTTTTGTGGATTCATGGCTTACGTACATATTTAAAAAGTTTTTTTGTTATTCAAAATCATACACAGTCAGTGTTTTATATTATCTTACACAGACATATGTTTATCTTAAACTATTTATTGTATTACAGTAGTCATGAAATGTTTTCTATTGAATGTAATGTAATGTAATTTGTTATACAATAATAATACAATATTGTATTATTGATTTATTATTACTGACTATTAATCGTAACATCATTCGAATTACAGCTGTGCGCAAAATACTGATCGTGAGGCATGTTTTAATCCAAAAATAATATATTATAAATAATCTATAAAAGCATAGCTTATAGCGGTGGAATTATGTTTTATTGACTTAATCTGTGTGTGTAAATGCCGTAGGCAGCTCGGGTGGCTACCAATTCGACCCAGATGTGACTCTATCTCCTTCAACTTCTAAACTCAATTATTTTCAATAGCAAATCTCACAGCACATCCTTCTTAGGCAATGCGTTTAGAGTCTCCGCCATTAAGTTGTGGAGTAGGCTGCCGACTCCATACGATTGGCTCTCCAATATCTTTTGAAACCCCTCTGTATTAATATTTCTTAACCAAATTCTATCCTGCTCAATCGCGACTTTTGTAATGCGGGTTGCTTTTTTTCGTATTACATCGCCTTTCATAAATCCTGGACAGTATCTTTATAGTTTTTAGTTTTTTTTTAGTATTTTAGAATAAGATTCCATTTTTTTTTTTCACTTATATGTACTTTTTACACTTTACCCTCACATTAATTTTTTTCCCTTACTATGGTTGCCTGGTGGAGATCGCTTGTTAGCGATATAGCCACCCGTTGCCTCCCTCATAATTTTTATTTTTTGTGTATTTGTATAAATCGAACGAAGTGTGAATAAATAAAAATCTTACCAAATTTCTTATCGCTTAATATAGCTTTGTATGCAGATTTGATTGGTATACTACGTCTGTAAACGCCTGTATCAGTCAACCGTTGTACAATGACTTGCAAAAGTGGCATTGATGAATCTGCTATTGTTGCATTCTTTCCTGCGCCGGGGCCTGAAGATAAAAATATAATTATGTTATAATTGTTTTATGTGATCGAAGATCAGAGGCAGGAGAAGTTGGAGTCGATCGCCTACCCGATGGTCTAACCAAATTAAGACAATTATGGGTCTCAATATCCCTAACGCACTAAGATAAACTGAGGGTAGAGTGGTGTGGAGGCAGCAAGTCGACGTATTGGTTAGAGCCTTTCATGACAGGCACGACCTTTACCAATGAAGACTACATAGAAGAGAACTGTGATTGAAGGCAAAAAAGCGGTTTTATTTAGAATTAAGTGCACCCAACATTGGCAACACTAAAAGCTTGCCAGTGCGCATTCAAGCATTTCTAGAATAGAACATACGCACAATGTCAATACTCGGAACAAACGCAGGCTGCAATTTCCCCGTACTAGACTGTTTAAAGTTAGTCATTCTTTTTTGGGAAAAGGGATACTCTTTTTTAATAAAATCCCAGAGGCTCTTTTATCTCTGCCTTTTATTAATTTTAAGAAAGGTATTATAGAAAAGCTGTGTAAAAAGACTTACTATAAAGTTAGTGATTATCTAGTTGATAAAAGGGCGTGGGACTAGTGCTGGGCAGGCTACTTCTAATTAATTTGCTATATTTGTTTTAAATATTGTAGAATTTTTACAATAATTTATTGCAATTGGATATACACAATTTACAATAATTTTGTTCCACGAATTTAAGGTAGTTTTAGTCGCGCAATATGTAATGAATGTAAGCAGCTGCCTACCAAACTAATTCGGCTTAGAGTTATTCAAGAAAAGATTGTGCTAGCCTAAAAGGCCGACAATGCACTTGCGAGCCTTCTGGGTGAGTATCCATGACTTAACATCACCTTCTGCCCGGTTCCAGTTGTACCTATATAAAAATAGATATAATTTAAGGTGTTTATAAATACATATTAAATTATTTCTTTTTATTCCCAAATTAAAATATATGATCTGTCACTTTATGTACTAATAGTATGATTCAAACATAAAATTTCAGATTTCTTTCAATGTCGACCTCCAAAACTAAGGAAATTAGGAAGCGCGCAAATTATAAATCCTCATGTAAAAAAAAAATGCAGTCTAGGTCGTATTTAAGAATGTAAATCGAAATATCTAGTTTCAAGAGTTCACGTATGAAATTTTATAAATTTGACAGCGCTCTTGACGGTTTTGTGACTCGAGATACGAATTAGATTATCGACATAAGTATGACTTAGTCATGATTACTTAAGCATTTAATGTTAATTTACTCATAGTGTCACCGCTTTAATCTCTACAGTTATACTGAAAAATCTGACCATTCTTCTTCCATAGAAATTATCATATTTATAGCCATAATTAAGCTAAAGTAAAATAAAAAATATTTAATAGAATATTAAGAATTAAATAAAAAATATAAAAAAATTGAGACACAATTATAGACAACAACATTGATAGGGTAATTGCTCTAATCAATGTATAAAATACAAACAATAATTATGCCGGAATATTATGTCATGAATATGTTATTAATTATGACAATTATATTATGTGCCGCTTGTATGTTTTGTATAAGTACATACGTAACTATTAAAATATAATTAAACATTTCATTTATATTAATTCTAGCGGAGAAAATAATGTTCTAATGATATTCTGTTTTAACAATCAAAATACAATCTGTGGCGGCATAATAAAATCAAATTAATTTTACTTTTCTTTTTACCTTTTTTTGTATCAACCATTGTAACAAATATGATGCAAGTTTAATATTTATTTAATATAGAATATTTGTTAATTCCAACAAACATTAAAGCACTATGTATAAAACTATTAATACCTACGAAGAAAACCTATGTTTTATTTATTTGTTCAGAGTTGAACAAAATAAATTGCCATACAAATAATAAGGAGTCTACACTCAATATTAAGTGTATGCATTGAATGAATAATTATTAATCGTATGTGTAGAGATTTTATAAAATTTGTATCTTATGTTTACTTTATTTTCAATGAAATAGATCTAGTAATACATTTTGTCTATATCAAAAACAAAACAAATACAAATAGATTGTATCTCTATTTGTATTGTTTTCGACATAGACAAAATTTGTCTTATAAACTTCCAATGTGTATTTATTTCAACGAGTATCAAGGGTTCTAATTTTAATACTATTATTTTTTTAAGGTGCTTGCGTTGTTTTAAGTTCCACGATAATTGTATTATCCACTAAATGACAATGTTGGTTTGATATTTAATTTTATTATATGATTTATGATATCATCTATATATATAGGATATCGTAGCTAGTTACGAAACTCAGCTTTAATGACAGGGTGTATACAAAAATAATCAATAGATAAAAACTTAATGATTAAAATATATATTTCTGGTCTAAAATCCGGTATATCGTTTAGTGAATAATTTTTACTATACTTCTAGGATAAAATAGTTTAACGTTACAATTCCAATACAATTATAATTTCCACGGCATTTTTAATCTGTATAAATATGGAATCTGCAAAGGTCGATATAAAACACGTATCAAAAACAATAATGTAACACAATGCCCAAATATAATTGCCTAATTAGTTATAAATGATATTATTATCCGTAATTGCTAAGTGTGTCTGTTTCATATCTTCATAATAGTTCATTAAATCCAAGATTATTTCTCACTGTCTCGGGTTACACATGTATTTGACGTTGATAGATGAGTGTAAAAATTATGTTATTCTATGGGAATCATAATATTATTTTGAGCATAGTTGTGACAAAAGACAATTTAATTATCTGTGCTTAAATTTGACGTACGCTGTGTGGATTTTGACACTAGCAGAGAAAATATACCGCAGTAGAGTAGAAAATTATATAAAAAAAGTGACTGATACAATATTTTTTACAAGTAAACTTTTAATAAGTTTAGTTTTTTTGTTTTTTTCATCATAAAATTATTAAAAATCCATTAATTTTCGGGTTGATTTTGAGTTAAGATTTTGAAATTATTATTATAAAAAATAAAATAATAAATAAATTTTTTATTGTTGTTTCTCAAAATGAGTATGAGACAATCCCCGTAAGTAGTCAAGAGACACTTGTGTTGGGGTTATTATATTCAAAGAACAGATATACTTTTGATTATTAATAATATTTTGAGTGAATCAATTCACTATTCATATATATTATAGTGCCGAATGTAAAAAAAGAATGTTAGGAGTAAAATTTCAACATTAGATGACGGTGCAAAAAATTAAAAAAAAATTGCCGAGCTTGATATAAAGTGGATTTGTATTACCAGGTTTTCGATAATATCCATGTCAAAATAATGGAATCCAATTAAAAAAGGCCAAACTTTACTAGAAGCACAATAAGTTACATTAAGTTTAATACGATTGAATCAAAACAGTTAACCAAAAAAGCTACTCACAGTGGGGCACGAGTCCTGAGGGAACACCAATGTCGGGCTTAGGCTCGAAGCAGCTTACCAAAGCCAATGAGAATGTCAGGATTAGCCACAGCATGTTTCTTTAACCTAAATTTAAAACTCTTTAAAAATATATTAAAGTAATAACATTTCAAATAACACTTAAACTGTTTTACATCTTTTGTCTACTTTTTAAAGAAGTCGTTCAATCAATTTATCGTGTATTTTATTAGTACTTGTTTTGAGATCATTTTTGTGATGTAAATAAAGTGTTTATACATTCACGGTACGTAAGATTGAAGATGAACAATTATTATTTTTAAAATTCTGAATTCTGAATAAAGTGGTAGAAAAAATTGAATGTCTTCCGTTAATTCGCAGAAATTATTAAGTATTTGTCTATTAATTACCTAAATTACAACATTTGCATTAAATTTAATGTTTAAGTTTAATAACCAAAGTTTTATTCAACATCAACCTGGATATAATATGGTTAACATACGCTCGTATTACTATAGTGAATATCACTCAAATACTAAATTATTTCCTTATAAAAATCGATTCTTACGTAGTAATAACCAATGCTATTAAATTATATAGAGTAATTGAATGCTTTGATTTTCTTCCTTCCAGTTTTTCGCGGAATTACGTGATTGTGCATTGACAATATATTCTGAAATCGATTTATTTCCAACTCAAATATACAGTATTTAAAATATTCTTAACCGCCATAGTAATAAAAATAATTAAAATTTGTAAAAATAAAATTAGATTTCAATTAAAACTTTCGTGTATACTAAGACTTATGTGAGTTAATTCTTTAACTACGTATACATTTAAGTTAGGTGCTTAGATAGTTGAGGTAAGTAAGGATTGGTACTGTAATTGTGTAAAGAGAAGTGTAGGCCTTACCTAAGTATTGTTACACCGGAAATAAAGCGTTGTTAATAAGTTATTTCTTTGACCTTTAATTGTTTAATATATAAAATTTAGTTGGAGGTTTTGTGTTGTCTTAACTTTGTGCACATGGAATGTGATTATATTTTTTGTGGAGATCATGATCATATTTCTTTTTATATTAAATTTTTTGTAGATCTTGGAACTCAACTCTTTGAATATTTATGAACCGAGTCTGTATAAACCTATCGCAGCCTAAATAATTTAAGATAAATGTAAAGAAAAACACTTTTTTACGGATTATAGTTATGTATTATTGTATTTAAACTTATAATTATTTAGACATAATTTTAAATTTAAACCGACATTTCGCGTGCTTTACAGCGTGCGTGGTCACGGTGACGTAAGACAAAGGTGTTAAATGTCAAAAAGTATCACAGCTGTAGAAAATGTTGTATTATCTGTATTATTTTCCCCGGAGTTGGTATCGACTAAAAGATGTAGGGTTTCTGCAGAAATTGCTCACGGTGTCCTCCATTTTCGCGGATTGTTTGTGTTGAGATTTTAATTTGGATATTATTGGATCCCAGAAAATTATGTTTAAATAATTATAAGTTTAAATACAATAATACATAACTATAATCCGTAAAAAAGTGTTTTTCTTTAAATGTGTAAAAGTTATGTTAATAAAAGATAATACTATTAAGATAAATGAACGAATGAGACGGCAAATCTAAAATACATTAAAAAGCATATGATTAAAGTTAAAGTGAACATAGTTTTGTGTTTATTATATTGTCTATGATTTATCATAATGCGTTGTTCCCAATCATTCATCAAATCATCTTTAAAATATTCAGGGGAATAGAACTAAACACCACTACTCCGGCGCCAGAAGTTGGCTAGTGTAATCAAAAAACAGAATTCTGCATAATATCACAAATTTAAAAAAACAGAGGCCAGACGGATGATTTGTATGTAAAACGAACCTTGGTTGTAATCGTCACAGCCTGACTCGTTTACATAATTTAAGTTCTACATTCTTCCAAAATACATTTGAGCTTCTCGATACTAGTTCATAATTTTGTAAACTTTTTGTAAGTACGATAACTATTATCATCACTAAAATAACATACGAAGTATTTATAAAAAAATATGTTAAGTCACGCGGTCGCTGTTTTAACTTAATCTAGAATCTAGATAACCGTGAATCACGTTTTAGTACCATTTTTATAACAAATTAAAGTCGCAAGGTGAATTACTTTCCGTAATATTTTCCTTGCATGCATTCTATAAATTAGCGTATATTCACAAATTCTAATAATTACTTTCGAACTTTAACAGTATATAACATAGACATAGAAATAAACGAGAATATTGGGTTAATCGATGTTTCGTGCGATTGTTACTCGCTTGCTAGGTGCAATTGGTGTATAGCACTTGAAACGACAAAGAAACATACCTATGTTTTTCAGAAAGACCCTAGCACACCTCTTTCTACCTGCCCACTCTCACGCTCATTGCATCATTAAACATACCAGCCCCAAGCACTCAATCCAGACAGCTCACACATATCAATCCAGACAATACAATATGACTACACCTTGTTTTGTTTCACACTACAAACATATCAAGGATAGTAAATTTTTTCATGGCAAGAACAGTAATTTGGCAGTGTGTCTTAGCTTCGACGTACCGGCGAAATCGAGCGCCTTTTTTTTAATTTTATGACCTGGCAACACAGACTTTTAAGTCATAACTTATTTGGAAAATGTTTATTACTTTGGTCACCCGCCGTGACTTCATATTACACCTAGGACCCCCTGAAAGGGATACAAATGATTCGATACATTAGTAAACGAATACATAGGTCAAACTTTTTTATTATCCATTGAGTGGAAGGAAAGTTTTATTATTATTATAATTTTTTTTTTTAATTTTTTAAATAGCCCCTGCCATAGTGTCCAGGGACTTTATATATCACTGCTACTATTTGACGCATCGGGAATTACGGTAATATTTTTATTAACAATATTCATGGGCGAGCCGGGGCGCAATTCCTCGCGAGACCCGCTCTTTCTGTTTTGTTTGCCGCCTTTATATATACAACTATTTTTTCACAGAACCGTTCCAGGCACGGTCTGTGCTTTATTAACATGTCCTGTAGGCCGTTACGGTCTACAGTCATCTGTATTTGTTGCTCCAGGTCGTGCCTGGACGATGCGAATATAGGGCAGTATAGAAGCACATGTTCCACTGTTTGCTCTTCATTACTGCAGGCACATGTTGAAGTTTTATTATTTGATAGAGCCTACTTAGTATTTTCTTATCATGTAATTCTTTAGCCTTTTTTTCCTAACAGATTTCTTACCTGATTTTTGTTTCGTCTGTTTTTTTTTTCATATATAAAAGGTCATGCATTATTGTTGATTTAGAGTCACCTGTTAGAACAGGGATCTGTTTTTTTTAATTAAGTCAAGTTTAATGTTCAAGTTTTCTTCTAAAATTTAACGTAAGGTATTTTTTTAAATTAAGATATCGGAAGCTCAAACACAGATGATTATGGTCTTAAATAAATGTTAACCTACTTTGTTTCAATATCAAACTAATTACACTGCTCATGCGATGTGTTTAATGACTATATTTTTTACACGATTGCAGCTTTAAATATATCTTTATACAATGAGAACATTATATCGCAAATATTTAACTAGCTACTGTCAAGAAACAAAAACTATTAAAAACATTATTCAAGGATTTTTTATTGGGAATTTGTAACGTGGGGCTTGCACCTCTCATTTGAATGAGGCACTAATTGTGGTATACAGATTCCACAAAATCTTTGTAAAAGCAAAAAAATATATACAACTAGTTAGTATCTTTATATCTATACATATGCTCGTTACTGGATGATTTTAAACGGATTATAAAAATGTTGTCTGCTCATTAATAATAGGCAAAAAATATTTTATTAACGATGTTATTACGGACTATAAACAACTGAAAGTATAAAAAAAAACATTTATTTCAATCCTGAGCTCCTAATCCATTGTAATCCATAGTTAATTGAATTACATAAATAAACTTGAAATATCAGTGAACTTGAAGCCTTTTATCAAAATATTTCTGAACACAAAAACATAACTTACCTATATAATAATTCCAAATGTCACAATGAAGTATTAAATTTACGATTATATCACAATTATTAAAAAAACATACAGCATTAGATACGAGTGTTGTAACGAAAAGACGACGCAAGTTTAAGGACAAGGATACAGCAACGGTATGCGTATGCGCAGGTTGGCAGTATGCAACACAAAATTCGTTATTAATGTTTTTATGTCACTTAAAATCTATGAAAGATTAAATAGATAGATACAGATATCTATTGTTAGAAATAATGCGTGTTTCTGTCTAAGAGTGACATCTGCATGATTAAGCTGCAAAATAGGGATGGGAGATATTGTTTGCGACACGTTTGAGTATCTATTTAAAAAAAATGTTTGGTTAATTAAATAGGAACTGACCACATTATTTGTAAAATATTTTTTTATTAAATCAGTTGGATTGTTTTATAATTATTACGATACCTAAAATTTTAATGCTGCTTAATAGAATGTACCGAGGTTTTTGTATTAAAAAAATTCAAAGTCAATATTCACTAATTTTATTAACTACAATAATATTACAGGATCAAAACAATATACTGAATAAGAACCATTAAATCGGACCTGTCAAATTCCTTTAACACAATCGATAAAATTTGGTAAAATGTTTTGAAATCAATGTAACATACAAGCGAATGCTTTAGAATCCAATTATCATTGACCCAGGCATTTCACAAGGTTATTGAAATACGATTTATTACAAGTTTTAACCGATTGACTATGTAAATATATTTTGTTTTAGGCGTTTGAATAAAGAAGGCTACTACTAAGGCTACTAATAATTATAACAATGTATAACTTAAAAACTGTCTTGTAAAGCGACCTTAGATAAATCAAATAAAAAAAAATCTTTAAATTTGGAAATTTATATTAACTGTGGTAATAATGTGTGATAGTAGTTTTAACCGATTATTAAATAAAATGAGTTAGTAATAAGTTACATAACAATGTCGTTGATTGAATTTGACAATGAGATCATATAAATAAAAAAAAATTATGAGGTAACCCCTCATAATTTTTTTTTATTTATATACGGGTAGAAGCCTCATCTGATGTTATTTATACTGCGCCCATGTACAATCTCAAAGCCAGAGGGATCAACAGTGCGTGGCTAGTCTTATAACATTATCATCTCTAAAGTTTATCATAGGGATGCCAACAGGCTTGAATTTAATGACGTGGAATAAGTGATACTCTTATGATCCTATGTTCCAAAATAAACGTATTTTATTTTTATTTTTTTTTTATATAGCTTAATCAGCCGTTACATAAACAGCCTTTCCTTTTAACTAAACGGTGTCGTTTAACTAGCGGCCTGAAAGATAGTAGCCAATATCTTTCAGGCCGCTAGTTATTACAGTTATACATTTATTTTATATAAGTGCTTTGTCAGATATTATATGCTCTTTGAAAAAAAATATGTATGTGCTGTTTAAAATATTGATTATTACGTACTATAGTAAATATAAAATAATATTTGTTATTATTATTGCATACCGCTGTCCATCGCAATAATTCCCATAAATCCTTGATATGCTACGCTCTATGAATTACACA
The DNA here is from genome assembly GCA_028984075.1 of Pieris mannii. Classification (NCBI taxonomy): domain Eukaryota; kingdom Metazoa; phylum Arthropoda; class Insecta; order Lepidoptera; family Pieridae; genus Pieris; species Pieris mannii. Next base: position 3,516,936 of record CM054780.1, read on the forward strand.
TTTATATGAAACGTGAGTGCAAATGTATTATATAACTTCGATCATGATATTTTTAAAATAATTGCATCTGTTCCGCCAAAACATATGTGAAAAGTTTCAATTAAAAATCGGGAAGTCTAATTAAACTGATCAAATATTTGATACTTAAATACTCTATAAAATTATTAAAAGTATACATTTGATACCGAATATAACCTGTTGCTTGAAATTTTAATTAATAATTATTCAAATTTATAAATCTTTCAACACATAATCAAAGTATTAGGTGATTCTTTTGTTCATTTTTTTGTCATTTCTTTACAGAAATATCGAAATTATTCAGACACGTAGACATTACAAAAATAGCATAAAGGTATTCAATACATTGAAAGTGTTTTATTATAACGCATTATCCAGTTAAATAAAGTTTATTTAAATGTCACGAAAGAAAACTAAAAACGACTACAGCTGTCAGGGTGTCGGTTTTTTGTGTCGGTGTACGCGCGTATCGGAGGAGTAAGGAGGATATAAGGAGTAACCGTTCGCGCAACTTACGTGATTCTTTTCTTCCTTTTTTATCAAAAGGTTTTCTGCTAACCTAGGTGTTGGACACCCCACGAACAAATAGTTACATCCATTAGAAATTCACTAAAATTCTCACAATCGTAATATAATTAAACTCATTTATTACACAAGTACAGCGCCGGCCCAGGGCTGTATCACTGACTGAATTCACGTTTTTTGCATTCAATATTAAGATTGCGGATTTAACATTTACTGAGAGTTTTAATGTTGATAATTAATCTTAATAAATAACACTGTTGCTATTATTTCAGTAAGGCTTTGAAGTGTTAATTATAAAAACCCAAGAAAAGAAATGCCTATGTTTAGATTTTGTACTTAATATTATATACGTATTGAGTAACCTACAGGAGTTTATTTTAATATTTTTACAGCTTAAAGCACACTTATAAAATGTATGAAACCTTACATAGGACAAAGGACCATTTACCCCACATTTTACCTATTGTTATTTGACGGTACTATTTTTGAAATATATTAACATTTTAATATTACCCTCCGTGAAAAAATGCCCTTAATGCTGGCATCATTTTTAGTCTGCAACAAAACATAGAACCTCCGTTCTCAGAGAACAATTTAAACTAGCTTAATATAAAATAAAATAAAAATCCAAAAACATGTTTAGTCATTAAAATGCAACTTATAAGGTTTTAAGGGCCAAGGCACACTGGTATTTAATACCATGGCGTGGATCAGAAACGCATTTCAAACTCTTTATGTCACATCAATCTCCAAAGTATTTTGGTACATTGAAACATCATTCAGCAGATTTTTTCATTTTTTATCTTATCCAAACGGCTATTTTGAAATATAGTGTTCATTCTTAGCCAGAGTTTGTCAAAACTTGTGGTTTTAGTTAAAGATATTCGAAGCTGCTTCTAAGCTGACAGTTTGAAATAACCTTATGTCAAAGTCACTGGCATCCAAGTATGCTTTGGTTGCTAGCAATAAATATTAACGTAAAAACGCTTGGCTCTACGCTACCGCTACCAAAGAGGTCCCTCTCTAAAGCGAAGGTCCTGTTTTGGATGCAGAATTTATTTTAAGGTCATTTACTTAAGCTGGTTTTGTGCGACCTTATCAAGTTTGCATTTTTTATAACTTAAATATTCTACAACATTAATATTTGGTATTTACGTAGAAATAGGTGAACAGGCTTCCGTCCCTGACACACGCCGATCTTGTAGTTTCATTTCATCATTATCTTGTCAGTCACAATCAAAAGCATGTAAAATTAATAAAGAGTACTATTTTTGTGAAATACCATCTTTAAGTCGTAATAAAAGGATTACACCATTTTATTGCAAGGAAAACTATTCATTGTTCTCTCATATAATTATGTTCTACAATTTTAAGTATGGCTACTTCGATTAATTAAACATTGTGTCTTGTACTTGAAAAACTTGTATTGACAAGTAATGTGTAATAATGCTACACCTCTGTTATTATATAAAATGATTAGGATGGAATATCAAGGTAAACACGTGTGGTCACCTCACGCAAATTGATACCACTTATTCACCTCGTGAATGAAAGACTCCAATAATTAAATATAATTATTTTTCAATAGAGTATATAAAAGACAATCGAGACTTTTAGGCAAAGGCTTGAGAGGGTTTTACGTACATTATTATTTACAAATGAATCAAACATTCCCACAATATTTTTTTAATAATATATTTATTTTATTTCTCACAAAAACATATACAATAATTGTCATTTTTCTTTGGAGCAACTGCTAGTGCTTAAGTGAGACTGATGCCTGTTAAAGGTTGTGCACCTGTGTTACAGGTCATCAGGCCTCCACCACTTCGGATCGACAAAATGATTATATGTAAAGAATAGACAATTATATTAATTATAAGGAAACCACATGGTGTATGTGTATGTGTGTGTGTTTGTGTATGTGTGTGTTTGTGTATGTGTGTGTTTGTGTATGTGTGTGTCTGTGTATGTGTGTGTTCTGAATAATTGACGTAAAAATATTGCACAATTTATTGATATACATATTCAACCCTAATTAGAATTATATGGACATCTATTTAGCATGGCACTCGTTTACATTGCTTACAGCCATAATTACTATGTCAAACCAATCTGTGTATACTTCAACCTTTTATACGGAATTAAAAACCTTGTATAAGGCTCACAATTTTTTTTTTATTTCGTAATCCTACAGCTTTTTCATTTGAAAAAATAAGAATAGATGTCACAGAGAAACAGAGAACGGTAGCAGCTAGCAACCAAACATCGGCAATAAGGAAAATACAAACTAAAATAAATAAAACCGATAAATAAATAGAACCGATAAACAAAATCAAACAAATAAACAAAATCAAACAAATAAACATAATCAAACAAAACAAGCATTCCCCAACCCGGCTGGTCCCCGTGGGGAATTAGACCACAACCACCCAAATAAAAAAATGGGGGAGGCCTTTGCCCGTGTGCACACAGAATCAGCTATCGTAGATCAACAAAAACAATAGCTATAATGTATATATTGATTCTGATATAAGGCTATAAATAAATCCTACAGCTAACATAAATTATATATAATAACAAATATATACACTGAAAATATAACCACAGACGAACTACATACATTTAACTACAAAAATTTTCAAAAATTAAGAAAAGGAGATAAAACAAACAAAAATTAATCAATACATATATTTAACTAAGTGGTACCTAATTTGGCTGTTTTGTGTGATAGTGTAAAAATGAGGTAAGTACGTAAAATATGTGTGTGTGTGTGTGTGGGGGGGGTGTGTATTTATTTATTGAGTAATCCTACAGCTAACATAAATTGTATATAATTACAAACAAATACACTGAAAATATAGCCAAAGATGGAATACATGATACATTTACTAGAAAAAGATTTAGAAAAGGGAACAAACAAACAAAGAGTATTTAATACATTTAACTAGTTGTGATTTAATTTATTTAACTAAGCCTAAATTGGTTGTGTTGTGTGATGGTGTAAAAGTGTGGGTATGTACGTGATGGTGTGTATGTGGGGTATGCTCATGATGCAGGTAATTTTACGCTATGGAAATTCTTAACATTCCTTCTAACCATATTTCGCGATAGCTTAAACACGTCAAGGTTGAAATATTGGTCGTTGTATGCCCGGGATGCGCGATACAAAACTAAGTTTTTTGCATAGTGTTGATGTGAGGAACATGAAACAAATTTAACATGGAACATTAAACTTCTTATAGATCTTATAGGAGATAAATTTTATATATAATAATAATAATAACCTACTTGTCATCTTGGATATGATTCCATAACAACACAAGATCAATAGTCGCAGAAACTTGTCATATCCAATTGCAATAAAATAACATTACCATTCAAAACGCCTCGATGCCTGTAAAATAAACAATGATATAATTTAAATACCATTTTCGTTGAGGAAAATTCTCTCCATCTTTACCGCGATATAAATACGTGATGTTACTTATGAATCAGATATTAAAAACATGGTACAATTGTGAACGAATTGACTAGAAATATTATTACTGAAATCAATTAGGTATATTGTTTTTGGAAATTATTTGAAATTCGAAACACGTATAACGTAGCCCCAGAATGCGAATGGCGGGAAAAGTTAACGAAGAGTAGCATCGTATATGAATACACAGTTTTCTTATTATTTTTATTGTCCAGACTACAAAATTGTACATTAATTCATGGTATTTAGTTCCATTTATTTATTATATATAAAATATATAATGTAAAATGTATCTGAATAAAGGCTATTATTATTATTATTATTATTTATTTTAAAACTTTAATTAAATCATAAGTTTAAAGTAAAGGAATATTTATTTAGATAATACAAATTGCAACGTCAATAAACCAATACATATAAAATGCTTCTTATTTCAAATTTACTGCCTGTTCTCAAATCAAGGGAGTAGATCGTACGAGAAGAATTGGCAATAAACTCTCCGCCATTCTTTTTAGTCGCCATGTTTTTTTGTTCTACAAAATGTTCGTAAGGAGCTGCAACCTAATTACACCACGTTCCACGCATCTTCAAGTTATTAAATGCAATTATGAAAATATATATATACAAAACGGGACGAAAATAAAAAACAAATATTTGTCCTATATCAGCAGAAGGCATGGTAAAATAGCAGCACGCACTTACATCCTCGTGGGAACAACATGCAATGTTTAAATAGAAGTTTGTGCTTTTGGCAACCTTAAAAGTAAACATCCCTGAGTTTCTTCTTCCATATATGATTTAAAAAAATAATTCCATACACGTCCAAGCATACCTTTTTAGATTAAATTAAGGTTCATAAATATGTAACTTTTAAGGTTGTTTACCTGATCAATGACGTATAATAATAATAATAATCCGTACATAACGTTGCTTACAAATACCTCTTAATAGAGTTTATTGGATTTATTAGTTTATGTATATCTATAAAAAAAAAAAAATCCAATGTAATAGTAAACTAAACAAGGTGTTTGCAATTCACACTGATCGCAAAAATGTTACCAAGCGCAAAACTCGAAGACGGCTGGATCAATTTGAGTAATTTTGATAAGTTTCCTTTTTTGTACTTAGGTTTTTATTCGGGAAAAGCCTTTTTAAGTCGCCATTCAGGTAAGCTTCTAAAAAGATAAGTAAAAACAAAATATTCAGACGAAAAGTAGTTTGCGAGTGTAATAATAGTATTTCTATAACTGCAATATTAACACTGGCTCGTGCGATGAAGAAAAACATTGTAAGGAAATTGTTAGACTACAGACTCGACTACTACCTAAATTTCATAGATTCAGACTGTCAAACACGTTGGGAGTTCTTTCAGGTTCACAATATTAGTCTCGTTTCGTACCACCAGAGTCGCTATTTATGGCTGAATATCACTCGCGTGTCGGGAATATCAAACACGGGAGCAGAAGTGTGCCCTAGGTCTCAGGGAGGTGTCAGGCATAGGAGGCCTCTTACTTCAAAATAAAATTATAAAACGGAGCAGAATACTGAAGCCTACATGGACTATTGCAACATCACTTTTTATATATACGTTAATAATGTTATCTTACGTTTGGAAAACCTTATTAACCGTATCAAATGCACGCAACAAAAAATTCTAACACTCCAAAAAATCAAGCGGTGTGAATCATTACTATATCATTAGTACTACTATAAATCCTTATTATAAAACGTTATTTGATACTAATGCGTGAGAAACAAATAATGTTATTCATTCGATCAATGCTGCTAATAAAAAGTATATAGAGTAATTATATGCTTAAACATGTAAAAAATATTTTTGTGTAAATGCGCTTGTTTTTTACCGGTTTTGTTTACATATATATGCTGATAGCACACATTATGATACATTCAACTGCAGATAAGCAATTATACATAAACAATATTTCTAACAAGTTGCACGATAGTTGAAACAGTTACAGGAACATCGTTTTACAATCAAGACGTGTTCTTGAATGAAATAAGTTTAAAATGTCGGAAAAAGTTGCTATAGTGACTGGAGCGAACAAAGGTATAGGCCTGGCTGTTGTAAAAGGCCTTTGTAATCGATTCAGGGGTACAGTTTACTTAACGTCTAGAGATGAGGAAAGAGGTTTAAAAGCCGTTCAAACTCTTCAAGATTTAGGATTAACGCCCACATTCCACAAACTTGACGTAAGCGACAAATACAGCGTTAAAGAATTCTCAGATTTTATTAAAAATAAACATGGTGGCTTTGATGTTCTTATCAATAATGCGGCTATTCTTGAGTGGGAACAAGTTTATCCGTCGTACGAGGCCGCAAAACGTAATATTGATGTAAATTATCGCAGCTTACTGTTACTTGAGCAATACTTATATCCTCTGCTAAGAGATGGCGCTAGAGTCGTTAACGTTTCAAGTGCTTGTGGACATCTATCAAATTTAAAAAATAAAAAATGGTTGGATGTCTTCACTCGCCAGGATTTCACTACAGAAGATATAAATAGATTTGTTGATGAATATCTAATAAGTGTGCAAGACGGAACGTTTTACCCTAACGATTTTGCTGATGGCGGAAAACATGCTGAACATCGAGTATCCAAGATTGCTATTACTGCATTAACTATGGTACAACAGAGAAAATATCCAAACGTTTCCATTAATGCCGTACATCCAGGTCACGTGAAAACTGACATGGCCCTTGGTGGAGGCGACATCGAACCGGATGATGCAGCCAAAACAATTCTATATCTTATTTTTGATGCTTCACCCAATCTTAAAGGTACCTTTATGTGGTATAACAGAAAGTTGGTTGATTGGTTTGACATTGAAGGGGATTATTATTACCAACACAGCTAATAACACCTATATAGAATACCATTATAAATATTCAAATAATGTTGCATTATAACGTTCAAACATATTATGGTTGTTTTTTTTATTAGACTAGGAATTAAGACAATAAAAAAGGGTTATGAGGTATGCTCAACGCTTGGTATTCAATAAACATGTATGGACATTATACATGACTCATAAATGGTATCCAACACATAGTATACCATAATGAAGTTAAAATAAAAAACGTCTTAATAGTATAAAAATACAAATTCATTTTCTATTAATATTGTATGTAATATACACCTTTCTTTAGCCACTAGGGCGAGCAGGTTATTCAGTGCTTAGATTGTTGTGTGTGTAAAAGCGTTACTAATATATAGATATTTTCATATTGCGTGAATTGGAAAATACGTTTTCCATAGCACACTGGCAATTATTAAACAATCATCCGTGGCAACTCTGACAGTGACTTTAACATATGGCAGTGACAGTTGCCTTTTGGTTCAATCCGTTTGTGGATTTTGGGTGTGCTTTAAAATTTAAATAAATCCAAAAATTTTAAATAAATAAATTAGACAAGATTGGGAAATCCTGACTAAAAGTGGTTAACTAAAGCACAGAAAAGTCTACAATCTGAGACGTTTACCATCCTGTTGGGTAAGTTTTAAATATTTTTATTCATTACTTTAAAAAATATATAATGGTATACGCGAAATGAAGCTAACAAAAATAAACATAATTATCAGCTGTCAGTCTGTGCGAAATTTGTTTCGTTTATGCACGTACTACTTTCTTAACGTATTAATAATTAAGATTTTGTGCCAAAAGTATAGCCTTAAGCTGTGTTCGACCCCGAAAAATATATTAGCATTCAATTCACGAATGTGCAAGTTATACAATGTGTAATAAACTGTAATAATCAGTCTTGGGATGGAATAGATGGAATAGTGTACTGTGCCCCAAAAAGGCGACCTTGCGAGTTATCAAAAACCTATTGAAAAGGAATTTGATATGTTTGAATAATAATGAACCAGTTATTCTTGATTGTTGGTTCACCATGAACTATAGTGTGTGTGTTAGTCTATCATACATTATGTATAAAAATATTAGATATTGATATCCAAAAATCTTAAATAACCTTGAATAAATAAATAAAATTGGACTACTAAGATTATTTTTCGTAATAGCAAAAAAGCTATGAAAGGCGAAAGTAAACATTTCGAGCCGATAACAGGAATTTTAAAAAAATTGCTCATTTTATGAAATATGCAAAGAACTTCGAAGATGAAAGAGTAGCCTTGAATTGATTATATTTTATAAATGATAGTAGCCAATTTAATAAAACTATTGTAACTCATGAACTAAACTTATTAAGAATATGTGTTTTTTTACAAATCTAGATATAAATTAAAATCACAGCAATTTAAATATTAAGAATGTTCACTGCAATAAAAACCAAATGTGGACAAAGAACTAAACAATATAGTACATTGCTACAAAATGGTTCTAGTGAGATTTATCCAAAATATGGCGTCGTTTGCGGCGCAAGCAGCTTTGCGGTCACGTTGGAGTTCACTTATAGAGTCTACCAGTGTTGATGTACCTGGAGAAGTCACAGATGGTGTCCGTTCGGTTGTGGGATGGCTTAAACAGGCACGAACATTTCTTAATCTTAACTAAACCGGACTTAATATAACAAAAACAACAACAATAATTAGTAATGAGCCGGCTTAGTTAAGATTTTTCTACAAATAAACTCCATTTGGTTGTTGCATGTCTGCCTATATTTAATTGTTTTCTTGTCTTTATCATAACTACCGTGGAATTTTATTCAATTAAGATGCATGAAGCATGACTATAAAAATGTTATAGAAGAATAATAAATAGGCAACAATGTAATTATTTTCAGTACCTTTGAAATATAGATTGCTAAATATAAGTACTGTTTATTGTAGTTTAGAACCTTATATTTCTTTGTTTTCAAGAAAATACATACCCAAATCTACATAGCCTTGAAATTATTCTGTTTAAATAATTGAACTCTACATGTCTCACTGATAAATTATGAATATTTATACTATTTGTTCAGTTATAATAGGCAAGTATAATCTTTCACAATATATCAAGTATTATCTTATTATCGAGTATCAATTTAAATGTAAATTTATGTCTGTGATGTGTTTTTGTCAGTTTAAATATACTTAGTTCAGTGTAAATACATTATATAATATACCTATTGTTGCCCGAGTCAATGTTATGTTTGACTACTGTACTATTTATGTACCTAGTTATTATGAACAAAGAATTGACATTTTTAAATCCGAAAACTTAGATCCTATATAGGCTGGTCAAAAAGCCATGGATAAAACGCAACAAGGGGATATATGAGGTCATCAGCAGCAAAATAAGAATTAGTACAAAAGTCAATTTTATTATAAAAGTGCAAAAATAAATTATAACTGTACAGGGGTTGATTTTAGGGACCTTCCGTGGAACAATTTTTTGCTGCTGATGACCTCATCTATACCCTAGTTGTGGTCGATCCACGACTTTTGGGCCATCCTGTATAGAAAACACAGTTTAGTCAAACACAAGATTGACTCGGGTAACAATGGGTATAATTAGAACTGCTTCTGTGAGAGATTCCCAAAAGTTACATATGTACTTAACTCCCTTATTCATAAACACTAAATCACTTTACACTGTTAGCATTCATCTCTGTCTGTCAAATAAAGTAACTTTGTGATGTATACTTCTGTAAGTTAGATTAGCAGTGTAATTAATTTTCTTTCTATATATTACTGTATGGTTTATAGTGCCAAACCATTCTCGTTAGTGAAAGTATCTTTTCTATTTCGCTCTAATAAAATTACCTTGACTGTGAACTAAATCGAATTGACCTTGCGACGATCCGACTATTGTCCGCCGACCGTCCTTTATAATAGATAGTGTGGCAACTGGTATCTATATACAGGCTGGCAAAATATATATGGGGGTAGAGCAGATATAGTGAGAAATTTATTATTTTCATAGTAAGATAAGTTACTTTGAAAATTCTAATTGAAGCATAAAATCACATTGTTTCGATATGATTAATTAGCTTTATATTATGTAGAAAATTAACAATTCCTAGAGAAGTTAATTAGAGATCAAACCAATGAGGTGCATTTTCCCAAAAACACACCGATGCTACACGCTATCTTTACGCCTACTGATTTTAATTCATATTTAATCAACAGTATAATAATTTCAGTGTTTTTTAAATCACACTTTAAATTCACTTCTAAGTTTTAAAGGCATTAGATATGCCTTGATGTTTTCAAGGCATACATATTTTTTAATTAAATATGTCACTTTAATCTATCTTATACATATTAATGAGGCTTGAAGTAATTTTGAAACGTAATATTGTATTACAAAATAGATAAAGACATATGTATGAATATCTATATTTAGAAATGCCAGGTGACAAATTAATCAGTCATATAACGCGCTGGTCTTGTTTGTATTAGGGTGTTCTAATATCTTGCATTAAAGCAGTGGAATGTATTTTTTGTTTGTTGAAAAAAAAATGTGAGATATATAACGTCCCTGTACACGATGGCAGGCAGTAGAGTCAAATATTATATATAAAAAAAAATTCTTGCATTGATGGAATTTGTGGTTCTCAGAACATGTAAAAGTAATAATAGTTTTTATCCGCTGTCTATTGTTGACTGATCTATAAGTTTTTTACTTTTTTATTTGAAAAGATTACACATTTTTGTAGTAAATTGGCGTTTATTTATTTTTTACAGGGCGCGCATCCTATAGTAGTTGCTTTACCTCACACACGAATAAGCTTCAAACCGCCACCTTAAAGATTCTACCTTTTTATTCACAAAGACACTAGAGTAATAAAAACAAAAGTAAATAGGTGTTTCGTAACTATTTGGTGTTTATAAGAGGCTAAAACAGTCCGGACTCACTCATGCGCATATAACGCCGTTAACAGGCATCTTTGGAGGTGCGTCAAGTGGGCAGACGGGCAGTGAATCAGCTCTCTGGCCGAGGGATGGGGGATGACGTGGTCATCATACACTTCAACGATGTCTACAATATCGAGCAGGTTACTAGTAAGTACATTATAGCTTCAAGAAAGCAATATTAACAGTATTAGTGGCTGTGGGCTTTACTACGCTCATGTCGTGTGTTCGAACCCTGGCCTTGTACGTTTTGTAACACATTCCAAGTCGAATCTTAGTGCTAAGAAGAACTTCCGTATGTGATAATCGTATTAGATTATGCATATGAATACTGAGTCTCTGCTCTCGCTTTTCGGAAATTCACTACACTTAGCGCGAACTATGACTCCCGTATGTCAAAATACAATGCATATTTGAGGTACGGCCCGTACAAGTCTTACCGATAATTCTATTTTCTGAATCTTACCATAAGAGTTAGATCCAAAACTGACGTGTCAGGTGCAAGACACGTGAAGAAAAAATATTACCAGCGTAAAAATGTCTCTCGGTCCATTGGAAGTGTTTTGGATTAAGTTCGTTCTAAAGCAATGTGGTAGTAGCAAGTCGAGATATCAAGTAACACGCAGGATTCTTACCTCGGACCTATACCCCACGACCATTATAAGTGCGTAGAATACATTTTGTATCACAGGAGATTATATGATAATAAATAGGTAGATGAATGTCGCCCAGCAGTTATCTGAATAAAAGTAACCTCAAAACCTTAGAATAGTTTGGTTTAGATAGTGTGGTGTACAATCGATCACTTCAGAAAAAAATATTGATGGATCGTTATAATTAACTTAGGAGAGATTAATCATACATGTCAAAATACTCTTTACTCGATTAATATGCCATAAATATAACATTTGGATAGTCACGCAACTTTTTTGTATACGTTGTATATCTGTCGCAGCCAGCTAGCGTAATCAGCCGTTCAATTAACAGCCTAGCGTTTTTACTAAACCGCTTCGTTTAACTAGCAGCCTGAATGATACAGCCGTAACGTTTCTTACAACAATTATTAAACTGGCTGGGTAATGCTTGCAGAGTGCTTCTAGAATATGTAATGAAACGTCATCCATCAAACTCAAAGTCTTTTGCCTAGCTATTTAATCAACTGGCTGAATATCTTTCAGGTAACTAGTTAAATGGCGCTGATATGTTAAAAGGCTAGGCTGTTAATTGAACGGAAAATTAAGATAGTTGGCTGTGATATATCAACGCCTCCGTACAGTTATGATTAAAGCACGGGTTTGATTACCAATTGAGTAATAGTTTCGGGATAATCACAGAACAAATGCACCCACCACAAGTGTCCCCACCCATGTGTTTTGGGGAATTATGCGACTATTTTGTATAACAAAATGAACGTATCGCACGTTCATTTTTTTATACAAAATAGTCGACAAAATTATTTGATAAGCACTTATATGTAATAAGCACAAATTATTAAGTACACTTAAACTTTTTAATGTGATCATATCCTGGTTAATAATATTAAATTTCGTAATAAATATATAGTTACATAGGGTTACGGCTGATTCTTTTTCTAATTTTTTTTTTTTACAAGAGCATCAAGCATTATGGTTATTCTCTTATAATTGTTTGTGATATATTTCAGATACAGAGCCAGTGGGAGGTGCGCTGAGGTTCAGTACGGCTGTAAAGTCATTGCAGCATCTCAATCCTTTAGTTTTGTTCAGCGGGGACGTCTTTTCACCTAGCATGTGTGAGTGTTTAAGTTTTTACTATTACTGGGCGTGTTAGTTCCTCTCCCGTACTCTTAGCTTCATAAATGTAACTGCGCAATTCAAAAGCAATGTCTCTATTTCAAGAATTAAGTTTAGTCACTCAACCAAGCAAACCATGTGTACACATGGCACCTACGGAATTTTACGTTTTAAGGTCTATTTAATTAATTAAATGAAAACGTCTGTCTATATAATCGTATAAATTAATGGCATGAAGTGAATTTTTAATATTTTTTTATGTATTCTTTACAACCGATGTACACGGGTTTTTTCTTAAATTAAATAAAGGTAAAAATATAAAAACCACAGCTTGAAAACTTCAGCATTCCACAATGCTTTTGATAATGTGAATAATACCACTCTTCTGCAATTACTCTTTTTAACTGCCCAATGCTTTGTGAAGCATATTGCTTACTCACTCGTTACTTTAGAAGTTGCCATGCTTAATTGTATTGAGATCAGGACTTCGAGCTGCATAAGCTTAACAACGAATCCCAACTTCTTGCATCCACGTCGCCAGAATGTATTTAGATGAGCCTCTTTCGCATTTCTTTCTAAGTCCCTTTTTCTACATAAATAGCTGACTTCCTGACTTATTAAAAATATGTTTATTTTAGAATATAAGACACAGCTATCACTTATTCTACGTCATTAAATTTGAATGGGCATCGCTACTCATCGGCAAAGAAGACAAAGGGTGTAGGCCGAGAGAAAAAGCTGGCGTAAAAAACTCTCGGTACTCTTTTAAAAAAGCAAATCATCAAACAACACTTATTTTAAAACAAATATCGCAAATTACTTAGTGCACTTGCTATTGAAGATTTTCTAGATTTTTTTGGTCCGATCTGGTATACACATCTGAGATTTAATGTATTTATGAAATTAATTTACAGTGAGCACATTTACGAAGGGAGAACAAATGGTGCCCGTGTTAAATGAAGTTGGAACACATTGCGCAGTTTTTGGAAATCACGACTTTGGTAATTATGTTTATCTATTACCTGACTCTCACGTCCTAGGAACAGCAGATTGGACAACGATGTCTTCAATATCGAGCAGGTTACACTACAATATGAAGTATTTATTTATTTCAAACTTACACACATTATCTTTACCAATACTATGTGGAGAAACATTTAATAAAAAATATAATAATGTACATAAAAATTAGACACATAATTTACACAATATCGCTACTGTGAATTCACCCAAACATACAAATATGTCGATAGTATTGGAGACAGCATTTATTAGCAGTAATTGGCCTTGTACCAATGCATTTTATTTTCTAGATACTATTAAGATTTCATCATCAAAATGGGCGTCTTGTGGCAGATTCCAAGTCGAATGTTACTGCTAAGAAGAACTAAACTTTTGTTTTAAATGGTTTTAGAAATCACGACTTTGCTATTTTTATATGACTTTCACGTCCATTTATTACCATTAGAATTTAAAAAATGTGATTTATACAGAATTGTGCCATATCATATCGAGTATTTTCTCCATAAAATGATAAGAAAATCAACAGGCAGCGAATTCATTAACGGCCTATCCGGTCGTCAGACTCCAAAAAAGTACACCGTTTCTTGCTAAGTTTTGTCATCGTCTCTACGGGGCGAATGGAAAAATATATGGTGCAGTTCAGTTTATGTATCCATTTTGAAATTTCGATACACGATTAAAATAATTTACCTCGAAAAAAAAAATCCAATCATAGCCAATTTTTTAATTCATTTTATGACGAAAATTTATATAGAACATGATATTGATATTTACACGATATATTTTATCGCAAGCATCGCATTACATTTCAGAAAAATATTTACAAAAATACATCAATTTAATGTTTTACATAACTAATTATTATTACGGGCTGGTGTGACTCAGTACTCCAGCTCTCCATTGCGCACCGCAGTCCACCCAGAAACACTGACACAGCAATTAGTGCTGGGATAGGGCCTTAAAAGATGGGCGTAATTTGTGTAAGACAAAAGGGATAGCCTTAGAGGGAGTTTATTGCCAGTTCTCCTCCGTTCTACGCCCTTGATTTGAGAACTGGCAGTAAATGTAAAATTAGAAGCATTTAAATACAACAATTTATTTTTTGGACATTCATATGTGTACAATATGTTACCAAAATCAATAAATGAATTTGAATTTGGATCACATTTTGAACATTTATTTAATTAATTTACAAAAAAATTGGTTGCCTGTAAAGTCGGTATACGGGCGATAGTTTTACGTGACAACGACTTTGAGTGGTAAAATAATTTTAATGTGAATATTCATTCGTATAGTAGGAAGAAGGATGAAATAATAGTAACAATTTAAAACATTTATTTATACAAAGAATTATATTTAAAACATTAATTTATACAAAGAATCTCGCGAAATAGAAGCGCAAGACATGAACCGGTGTGTATGCCTATCTCTCTCACTCTCTTTCTCTCGCTCTGTCTCTCTCGCTCTTAGGCGGGCTAACTGTGCTCGAGTGGAAGGGACGCGTGCCTTTCACCTTTTATGTCTGTCTCTCTCGCTCTTAGGCGGGCTAACCATGCCCGAGTGGAAGGGACGCGTGCCTCTCACTCGCTCTCATTGTGAGCGCATAACGTGAGCGGAGCGTAACGCAGTTTCTTGAAGTGTCACCCGGCAAACCAATTTATAAGACGTTGTCACGTCAAAAAATCCCACTTAATTAACTACGGCAGTTTTTTATGTATGTTTTTAATTTGATTAAATGATTAATTTCATGCTGTTTCTTTCTTTTAAAATACTAGTAAGATTTATTTACTTAGTAAATATGAAGTTTACGCTATAGAACAAATGTTGACATATATTTTATCCAACGGTCTTGACACTAATATCGGACTATATCTACTAACGCTATAAATACCTAGTCCACCGACTAGGTCTTTATAGCTAAATAGATAAATAATTATTTAATGAAATTGGATTTTTTAGATTTTGGTCTCGACGTCCTATCTGGATTAGTGGCTAAATGCAATTTTCCGTGGTTGATGTCAAATGTCATTGACAACGAGACGGGAAGGCCGCTGGGCGACGGCAAAATAACACACGCACTTATATGTAATGGACATAAGATTGGACTTATCGGATTGGTCGAACAGGTACGTGAAAACGTCGGTGTTGCCTCAATAAAAAAACTTGAATACGATAATGTTACCCTCAATTAGGAATAATTGAGGGTAACATTATCGTTAAATTAATTCCTAACAAAAAATGAGTGCAAGAAGACGGTTACACTGTGGCTATTGGACTTAAACTATGAGGTTACCGAGAAAATGCTTATCATAACTAAATAGTTGAGCATAAAGTTTGACACAAATTTTATGTAAATTTTATTTAATAATTATTTGTAGTGTAGTTGTGCAATATTTTTACGTCAATTATTCAGAACACACACATACACAAACACACACAAACACACACACATACACCATGTGGTTTCCTTATAATTAATATAATTGTCTATTCTTTACATATAATCATTTTGTCGATCCGAAGTGGTGGAGGCCTGATGACCTGTAACACAGGTGCACAACCTTTAACAGGCATCAGTCTCACTTAAGCACTAGCAGTTGCTCCAAAGAAAAATGACAATTATTGTATATGTTTTTGTGAGAAATAAAATAAATATATTATTATTATTATTATTCCTGAGCAAATAATTTGTAGGTTATATCTGCACGAATGATTTTTTTTTGTTAAAGTGGATATACCACAGAAAATTATGGTATATAAAAAAAATATTTTTATATACCTAATAATAATTTATATACGACATTTCTATTAGGTACGTAAATTAAGTATCGGCTTCGGTACTGTGGTTAAGATGTTATTTCTACATATAAGGTAGTATTCATGTTTTATAATAACGCTACTATTAAAATTATTATTTATTTACCCCTAAATATAATAATAATAATCTTAATTTTATTTTCTCACAAAAACTTTATAAGTTACAACTATTTATTAATGTACGTAAATAATTGTCATTCTTTTTTTGAGGGATAGGGATATAATGTCTGGCTGATCTTTTTAATTATTGAAGTATATAAAACCTAAGCATAAGTTACACATGTGTGTTAGATTTTGCATTATTTATGCTCCATATCCCTTAGTTATTAAGTTATAATTAAATATGCCTAAATCACGTAATTACGTTGCAATTCAATTTAATCAAAATCCCATTGAATTTAAAAAAAATCGAGTCAGGCACAGCAGCCTGACACTTGCCTATAAAGAAGCCTTAAGTGACTTCCATTAATTGTAAGTTGTCACAGTTGTCTAATATTTTATTGACTAACTCTTAAGCATTCAAAATGACTCGTTGCTTACAAAAACGATACTAGTTTGCAAGTGCTAATCTGCTGTATTTCCAAAAGAAAAACTTTTCTGCTTCGGCCTCTGGTCTTTTACCTGAGAAAAAAGTAATACAAAAGAATTCAGGCAGAATTATTCATGCAAATGAATTGCAGGAATGGCTGGACACGTTAGCCACTATTAATCCAGAGGAGGTGACCTTTATTGACTTCTTACAAGCTGGATCCAAGTTGGCTTCTCAGCTCAAAGAAGAGGTTTGTTTATTTTTATTTTAAATGTCTTATAATCTGTCGCCTACGAGGTTTTGCTTTGCGTTGTAATTTATTTAATGCATCATACAAAAATATATAAATATATATAAGATAAATACAATATTTATTTACAGTAATTTGAACGAAAATTAAATGATGATATTATAAAAGGCGGCCTTATCGCTACGAAAAGATCTCTTTAAGGCAACCTTAATTAAAGAAAATAATTTATAAAAAATGCGCAAGTGCAGAACTTAAACTAAGCAATCCTAATATTTACAACTAATTCCAGTATAATATATAGCTACACTTGTAATAAATATTTAAACAAAAATGCTGTTTTTTGTACTAAAAATCGTTTTAACACGTGTTTAAATCATATGCTAATTAAAGTTCAGTACTAACGAGAGCTAATTAAATTAAAATTTTCTAGATTTTTTAATCTTCTAGTATTTTTTTTTTCAGGGTTGCGAATATGTTATAGCCCTAACGCACATGAGATCCCCAAATGACATAAAACTTGCAGAGGGTGACAATAAAATAGATCTGATATTGGGAGGACACGATCACGTCTACGAAGTTCTAGAGGTAATATTCGATAGGGGCTTGAAAAAAAAAAATTGGGCCACGCCCACCAAAGCATGTCAAAAATGTATGTTGTCTTAAGCCTGCAATATACATATAGAACGATTTTATAATATAACCTAGGTACTTTAGAAAAAAGGCAGTCATTACGTATGACGTCAAGTACGATCTAATTAAAAATTACATGTCTTAATTGTTTGGATGTACTTGACGATTTATCTTAAAATATGCGGATATCCTGAAAATACAAAAAATATTTTCATGCAGGACATGGCTGAAAAAAAAACTCGGGAATATTTCTTATATTGCAACTGGATTATTATTTTGTCTTTACGCGGTCTACATGGCTTGACTATTCGAATCGTGGCAAACTTCACGTAGCATGAAAAAGAGACGCACTTAGGTCGTAAAGCGAGACAGCAACAATATGGCTGAGAAATATTGCAGAGTTTTCGATTGCAAAGCGTATGTTTAGGCTTTAGGCTGGGACACTAAACATTCATCGGACATACAAAAACATATATGGCAATATATCCCGGCCATGCTGAAAATATTGCCGAGTATTGCATTGCCAGAAATTCTGACTGATGCTACCAGCCACACTTGCAGCTATACATTTTTGTGAAATAGCCTGTCGAGGAGCCTCTTTACACAGTATAAAACAAAATGTCCTCCAATCTTAGCTTAGATTTTTTGAATACGTGTTCATACTTCTAATTACATAATTTGCTATATTTGTTTTAAATATTGTAGAATTGTTTGATGATTTGCTTTTTTTTAAAGAGTACCGAGAGTTTTTTACGCCGGCTTTTTCTCTCGGCCAACACCCTCTGTCTTCTTTGCCGATGAGTAGGAATGCCAACAGGCTCGAATTTAATGACGTGGAATAAGTGATACCATTATGATCCTATGTTCCAAAATACACGTATTTTATTTTATTTTTTATTTTTCATACATCGAAAATTCCAGATAAATAACAAATACATAGTGAAGAGCGGCACAGACTTCCGTCAGTTTAGTAAGATTAATATAAACTTTGCCGAAGACTGCGCACGCGTTGATATTTCAGAAGTAGGTGTCACCAGTTCCTTCGAAGAGGACCCGGTTTTGAAGTCTAAGGTGGAGCAGTATTCAGGTAATTTTTATAATTTCTAACTAAATGAAGCCGAAATTTGGTAGATATTGTATAAAAAAAAATATTTATTTATTTATTAACACTTTATATTACAATAGAAAAATTTAACATAGTTAAATGAAAAGGAGAGAAACTGGCGGCCTTATCGCTTTCGAGCGATCTCTTCCAGGCAACCACTGTGAGTGAAGGGAAAAAAATTGTATTAAATTATATAGGGTAGTCAAGAAGTGCAAATAGTTATTAAGAAAAAACTAAATAGACACAAAAAAATTAACTAAACTGATACTGGAACCCTGAAAAACAAAAAGAACTCCACTTTGGGATTCGGACTAAATGCGCCATCTTTTATGTCACTGCAATGTACAGTAGAACCTCGATAACTTAAAAACTTCTATAAGTTCAAAATATAATATGTTACCTTCCCATCAGAGCCAAAAAACCTCCATAACTTAAAATACGCAACTGTAACTTAAATAAGTAATCTCTGAATTGGCCCTCAGTAACTCAAAGAAATGTTTCCACAACCTCTATAACATAAAATTGATTGTCGATGAGTCATTTTGAAAGAGTGTGCAAATCAAAAGTTTTCAGTATTTATTGCTTTAACAACGGTAAGATCTTTTGTAGAGCAGTGTAGCAACATAAAAGTTAATGTATTCCTTCTCTATTTGTCATTGAAAATCAAATCGATTTGGAAACTGAATTGTTTAAAACAAAAGAAAATCACAGACTTTTTTAAGTAGACTAAACCTTTAATTGTAGTTTTATTTTTATGTAACGTGTGTAATGTGAATAAATAAATAGGATTAATTAAATGTCTGTATTTTATAGAACCTTCTGACGCATTCGAGTAAAAATAGGAATAAAGGTACATACATACATATGTACATACCTACCTCTATATTAACCTATACCTAACATAAACCCTTGATAACTTAAAATCTCTATAACTTAAAATATATTGTGTTTCCCTTGGACTTTAACTTATCGAGTTTCTACTGTATGTATTTTTACAAAACGTTCGTTGCAGGATGTATAAAATTAATTTATTTTATGACAATCGTTTGAAATTATGGGACCTAGAATTTTTAATTTTCTGGAGCTAACCACTAGTTGCAGTATCACTCGATTTAGATTTTTATTTTAGTAGTTTTTTTTTTTTCTAGGTATACATACATTATCAAGTCTAAAAATGTTGTGAAATCTATTTTATAATTATTTTTTTATACTTATGGAGTTCCTTGCCCATTCTTCTCCATATGATTTTTTCTTAATTTTTTTTTTTTTGTAATGAGAAATAAAGTTCTGAATTGTATTTTCAGCTATGATTGACGGTAAAATGGATGAAGTACTGGGCAAGTTCTATGTGCCTTTGGAAGGTCGGTTCTCATGCATTCGTCGTCAGGAGTGCAACCTTGGCAACTGGGTGTGTGATGTATTACTGGCAGCGACAGGAGCTGACTTGCTCTTACTCAATTCTGGGACTTTCCGATCTGACCAGGTATTGACTCTTCAAAGACTGTCTAATCTCTTTGTGAATGTTTAGAACTTATTTCAGAATTTCTAACTTCATGAAAATGTGTAAATAATCTATCCTAAAAACAGATTTTGTTAAAAAATAACTTTGTTACTTTAAAAAAACTTTAGTCGCACTTGTTTAAGTTTCCTTTTTCTTATGAATCTCTTGTAAAACACTTCTAATATTATACATTATCATATTTTAAAACAAACCTATCCCAACTACCAAACCCTTATCACTACAGTGTCATTAATAAATGTCTTGGGAATAATATATAAAAAACGTCGTTTATCAGAGGCAATTTTCATTTTTAAATGTCGTCCAAAATTCAATTGTGGTGTTTTTCTTAAGAAAAATTGTGTCGGAGATAATATGTCTATATATTAACAGACTTACTGGAAGTAAGAAAATGTAGTAATAAGTTTATTTTGTACGTTGATTGTTTTTTTTTTTGAAAAAATTTTTTTTTCCGGTTCGAAAATTCTGCTTTTTATTTAGAACTATTTTTTTTAAATGGCTCAACTGATTTCAAATTGTATTGGTCTCAAAAACATTGTACATACTGTTGCTTTTTTAGTTCTGAAATTAATTCGCCACTTCCAGGTCCATCCAGCAGGTGATTTCACTCTTCGAGACCTGTCTACTATAATTCCCATGCGAGAGCCTCTGGTAGTAGTGGAAGCCAGTGGTGAAACGGTTCTGAAAGTGCTAGAAAATTCTGTCAGCAAGTATCCAAGTCTGGAAGGACGGTTTCCACAGGTAAAAATAGGTGTTGTTTTTAAACATACGTAAATAAAGACATCAAGCGCAGTGTTGGCCTAACTTCAGCGTGCGACTCTCATACCTGAGGTCGTAGATTCGATCCCGGGCTGTGCACCAATGGAGTTTCTTTCTATGTGCGCATTTAACATTTGCTGGTGAAGGAAAGACATCGTGAGGAAACCGGCATGTCTTAGACCCAAAAAAGTCAATGACGTGTGTCAGGCACTGGAGGCTGATCACCTACGTGCCTATTAGATTTAAAAGTGATCATGAAACAGATTCAGAAATCTGAGGCTAAGACCTAAAGAGGTTGTAGCGCCACTAATTTTTTTATTGTTAAATAAATACATCAGAACAAACAGTTTTTTTTTTTATTTTCATTCATAGACTATAGGATAGAATACGCCAAAGACTTAAACAGAACAACAAGACATAAACTAAAAACTTGATGGATATTTTCACCGCCTAATTCTTCGTCCATTTTTTTATTACGACGGTTTATTATATATTAATCATATATCAAAATTATGTATTAAATAGATACAAGTCGAGGGCTCATCACCTAACCATAATTGACTAATGATCATGAAACGATACAGAATTCTGATGCTATAAAAAGGTTGTAGTGCCACTGATTTATCCCCCCCCCCCCCCTTTATGACCCCTTACAATTCCTGTCTCTGTTTATCGCAATCATTTCTCATAGAAATCCTAGAGAATAATTTTAAAGAAATTAATTGTAATTCAAATAAAAAACTTGTGTATATACTGGAATTGTGACCGTGTCCTTACATATGATTTTTATATCAGGTTGCGGGAGTTTCGTTTGCCTTCAATCCATCGAAGCCTGCAGGTGAAAGGGTAGCGGAAGAAGTAGTCAAAATCGGCGATGAATACCTACAGAGGGATCAGAAGTACAGACTTGCGATTAAACAGTATTTACATTCGGGTAATGACGGGTTTACTATGCTACCTGACTGTCCGGTATTGGTGAGTTTGGATTTAATTTTTTTTTTTTTATTTATTTATTCAATACATGTGATAAAAATATATTTATTTTTATAGGTTAACCTTTTTATTTGCTTTTAAATTTTTGTCTATAATTATTTTTATTTATTATTATTGCTATTTTTTCTTTGATTTTGTTTTATTATATTCAATTAGTTATAGTAACGCTTGTTTTAAGTTTTTAGTTTTTTTGTTGCTTTTGTTAATTGATTTTTTTTTTACTCTACCCTCTGATGGTGTTTCTTTAACGTTGTTTCTCATTAGGGTTGCCTGGAAGAAATCGCTTGTAAGCGATAAGGCCGCCCTTTGCCTTATATCTTTTGTAACTGTTTTTTTATTTTTTATTTTTATTTTTGTTATGCGTGTTTTTGTATAAGGCAATAAAGGATAAATAAATAAATAAATAAACAATATACTTTTCATTTATTTAAGGTATAGTAAATTAATGAAAAGTAATGTAAGATAAATTAATCAATAAAGCCCTGTTTCTGGACTGTTGATACCAAATTTATTCAACTTGAGACTTACTAATGTTGGCCACACAAAAACTGAATAAAAAAAAAATTATCAGAAGGATAAATAGATTTAAAAAAAAAAATTTATAATGAAAATTAAAAAAAAATCTATAATTACATACTTTCAATATATATATTTAGTATTTATTTATTTATTTATTTATTCACACTTCGTTGCTAGAAAGAAACACAAGTAACACAATACATATAAATTACAAAGGATGCAACGGGCGGCCTTATCGCTAACAAGCGATCTCTTCCAGGCAACCCTAGTATTAGTATTATTCATACACATAGTAGTATTCTCAATGTGAAAGATCTGAATCAATACTGAGCCATTGATAATAAGATCTGGTTCTTTTGAACCGTTCAATCGCGAACCATACATACATTATTAATAATATCCTTAACCTACATAGTAAGACATTTTGTAATTATAACAAAATGGATAAATAGAAAATTTAAAGTTATATAAAAAGACTGGTTTCTATGGCAGTGAATATTTAATGCTGGCAACATTTCTAAGAAACGCTTACAAGTTTAACATCTGAAATAACAGATTAGCAATTAATGTACACTTACCATAGAATTGTCATTTAGTAAACTTTTGCGAAACTGAAAATAGCGAATTAGATTTGACCTCAACATCGAGTTAGGGAAATTATAAGTTTCTTTTAAATGTATTGTACTCGGATATAATATATTTCAATATGTTTTTGTGTTTGTTGGAAAATTTCACACATATAAATATTTTAGGTGTCAGATGACATGTGCCCAGAAATAGGTATGGCGATACAAAACCATTTCGCTGCGATCAACGTACGAACGGGACGCTCTCGCCCATCTAAGCATCGACAATCGCTCGTTACGCTGAGCCGTCGGTATGAATTATTACTTTTCATTATTGTGTCATAATTAACAATTTCAGTTTATTCAATTCTCGATTCTAAAGGCTTTTAACTTTTAACCAATGATGGTCAAACCGAGCCTCACAATTTCACTCGCGTCTATCCAGTCATAGCGGCAAGACATGTTTTAATTTAAAAAAGTAATTGATATAAGCGCCTTAGCAAACAAACAAACATACTTTTCTGATTTAATTTTACAAGATTTATTGTATTGATTAAATCTGTTACGGCATAAAGTAATTAAATTGTACTTTTTTGAAATTTACTTTAAATCTCTATGCATTGTACACACTAAAGCAATAACAAGTCTCTAGTCTAAATAATGGTTATACTTTAAAAGATACATTACTATTTTTATGGACAAAACGAAGATTTTTAAACTTACCATATTGTTTCAGACACAGTCTTGTGAAGATGTTGGATAACAGTGAGCTGGATGGTCCACCTCCGTTGAGGAGAGCATCATCAGCCGCTGAATCTCCACACACGCACCACAGGTATTTACAATACATATATTCTTATGGGCGGTTTAAACTCATTTAAAAATCACTGCCTTCTTCTAACAATTCTAAAGAAGAGATAAGCTTTCATCTCGCAGACATCTAATTAATGCCGCGCACAATTTTAAACAATATTTTTAAATTTTCATATATTTTTTTTTTATTTAATGCTAAAACGCCAGATGTCAGAATACAAATAGCTAATTATTATATGTACAAACCTATTTCTAAATTTGTATTAACTTTCGTGACATGAAATAATTTTCTTTTGTTATTAGCAGTAAGTTAAGTATTGAAGGTATGCAGAACAGGCATTGATACGGAAATTATTTGCAGATTAACGCGTCGCGCATCGCTGGATGATTTGGAGCAAAACGCTTGTGAACTTGCCCCAAAAGTCGAGAATAGGATAATTGTTCTAGACAAGCCAGATGTAAGTATACATATAAATTGATTAATACAATATTAAAAACATTTTTGTTTGTTAAATGTGTATTTAAAAAGGTTTTTGTTTTGCTAGATTTTAATTTTATAAGTTTTTTGATTTATAATTTAACTATCGATTACAAAAACTATTAATTAATTAACAGATACAATTCATAATTTTTTTTTTTAATTTTCGACCGACCCTTTTATTTATAAAATATTTTTTCTTGAAATAACTTTCTACTCATAGTCATAACCCAATATGGCTAAGTTGAGGTTGAAGAGTTGACTATAATAAGTATATAAATATAGTCGTACCAGTATCTTATATCATTAAACGAGCAATTCTTGTATATATATATAATTGGAATCTCGGAATCGGCTCCAACGATTTTCATGAAATTTAGTGTAATGGGGGTTTCGGGGGCCATAAATCGATCTAGCTAGGAATCATTTCCTAAAAATGTAATTTTATTCGTCTTTTATTAACTTAGACAAAGAATTGCTCGTTTTAAGATGTCTCAAATAAAAACTTAAATATGAATATAATTATCTTAATTCGATAATTATATGTAATTCGTACTGAAATATAATTTACAAAAAACACAATTTATAAAAATGAATAAATACCAAGCAAAGCTCGGGCATCCAGGTACTTTTAAATTAAAGCATGAATTTATGCACAACTTATTTACTACCACAGTGTCATAATAATATAATTACATTCCACGAGATTTAATCCAATAATTAAAGACCTGTTTGTAAAATGAACATGTTGCCTGACGATAATTTAGTTTCCAAGTTATTCAAAAGTGATATCTCCTTAAATTAAATATCATTTTAAGGTCAACTTTGAAAATTAAAACGTGACTATAGATAGCGTGGTTATTTGGAGTAGTAACATGATGCTGAAAGTCAGTAAAATTATTCTTTATTAACTTATTTTATGTAACGATACCACAATACGTTACTATTCAAAGAGTTGACAGTCATTAGAATAATATTAAAGTTAACTACTTAAAAAACTAAACATTAAAAAGAAAGATGTGTGGGTACTCACAAAATCATAGTATATTTGTATAGTACGAAGTGCGTCTAAGAACATGTTATTAACGCCAAATTAGTCTTTTTTTTTTAAATACAGATGATTTTATGTTGCGATAGCACAATAAGTTACTATTCAAAGAGTTGACAGTCATTAGAATAATAATAAAATTAACTACTTAAAAAACTAAACATTAAAATGAAAGATGTGTGGGTACCCTAACTAAACAATTAAAAGAAAGATGTGTTTTACCCACACCATAATTTTTTTTTGTAAAGTACGAAGTACGTCTAGGAACCTGTTATTGACGCCTGAGCCAAGTTTGCTGCTATAATCTTTTCTTATATTAATTGTCAGTTAAATGTGGACTGGGTAATTAATGATGATTTAATTTCAGAAATTACAAGAACTTTTGGCTGAGAGGGCGAGATGGGAGTCGGACTCCGTGATAAAAGAGGTTGATGACGAAAGCTCACCTTAAACAATGTAAGGCTCACATTACGCAATGTCTTTGATACATTAATAATTGTTCCTTTGTAATTGACAACTACTATCAATTTAAATCTTAGTTATATGGTTATAAAGTGACAAATCGTTTGGCTACTGTCAAAAGTAGTTTTAAGTTTTTTTTTGCAAGTATGACGAAAAAATTGTTAAATATGACAAATTTTAGGAATGCAATAGAAATCTAAAGTTTACACTTGGGTACCATATGCGTTGCCATGGTTACCATACATGGAATTCGTTGCCATGGTAACGCTATCTTAAATCTGGTTTTATTAATCGCTAACAATTAAGATATTTATTTAAAGCAAAATATATTTACTTACCACTTTGGGATCATCAAATTTTAGTGATTTGTCGATTTGGAACACGGTCAACCCTCTTAAAAAGCAAATAATATTATTATGGGTTATTTATATACAGGCAGTCCTCGACTTACGTCGTTTCAAGTTACGTCGAACAATTTTTTGATACTATTCCTCAAGATACGTCATTTGTTTCGATTTCCGGCATAGGAGAATTCACTTGTCGCAAGGTCAATGTCCGTGGGGCCGGCACACCAAACACCACTTCGTTGTTACAGCCGATGGATCAAGAGAGTTATAGCGTCTTTCAAGGCCTATTACCTCAGGAGAACTTTTTCACAGGCTGTAAAGGCTAATGAAAATGATGGCATGGAGCTGAGAGATTTTTGGAAAAGTTATAATATCTTGCAATGCGTAAAAAATATTGCTCTTAATTCAGTTTTTTCTTTGAATTTCGAGTCCGTATGGAACCTAACCCTTGAGTTTTACATGTAAACATATGAAAAAATATGTCTCGACTTACGTCGTTTCGATTTACGTCGCGTATTTCGAGAACCTAACATGCCGCAAGTACGAGGACTGCCTGTACAATAAAACAAATGAAAAAAGGATATTAATAAAAAATTGGCTGTAATAAAACTAAACTAAATCTTCACATTACTAAACCATTTTCTATTATAAATTGTTATTTGATTACCATACAAATTATACACCTTATTTGAGGATGTTTTCCAAAACCTTCAAAATCTAAATACCCATAATTTTTTGAAACAATTTATAAATCAAGGACCTCAAATAGCTGTATATCTTGTCCATATAATTAAAACACCAAACATTAATTTTATCAAAGGACATTGTGGAATGTAGGTAATATTTAGGTATTAATATTGTTTAAGGTTGTGCAAAGACAACGATATTATTTTAGCGACAATTGAATCGTATATTTAATTTATTACAGTAATCAGCGGTCTAAATAAAAAAATAATCGAAAATTAAATAATCATAATTTTTTTATAATCTAAAGGTAAAAAATATTTTTTTAGTAATTATTCACTCATTTTTCAACATCGAAAGAAATTGAACCCATTATACGTAAAAGACAGAAAATTATCTTGTAAGAATCTCAATGCTTTTAGAAAAGGCTTTACGCTTTTGCTTTTGCGTAAAATAGCATTGTATTTAGCAATATTACTAAAATCTAATGTTATGTATGTATAGATGTAAAATACACATCGCAATAAGACATCGCTTCTGCTACTGAATGTAACAGCGTTTTTAAACAAAATACCAGTCGTAATGCTAGTCATTTTTTATACAAAGCGCATGAGAGTGGTTCAATATTCATAATAACACTAGATTATCTGAAGTATTTTCTTCGTTTCCATGAAAATGTAAGTACAATATATACTGACGCAAGTAAGTACAATATATACTTGTCCGTGTAAGTTCCTATGTATCAAGGGAAGTTTCTTTCTATGTGTGCAATAATTAACACTGGATTATTAATAATGTTATAAACAGTGGCGTACCAAATGAGGGCGGCGGGGGCTGGTGGTAGTGGAGGAATCCCTAAAAAAATATATTTTAGGGATTCCTCCACTAGCACTAATTCAGCTCTATGTAGAATTCGGCGATTGCCGCAAAAGAGCCTGGCGCTGTCGTGGGGGATTCCCTGTCCCATACTCGCGATAATTTAGTAAAAGACCCATGTCCTTTGTCATATAATATTTATTGCTTCTTACTTTCGATGGGGTGACACCACCAACTTCCGCACCGGGTGCCACCCAAGGTAGCTACGCAACTCGTTATAAAGAATTAGATTTTTTTGAGGCAAGTGTTAGCGTACCCGCAGACTACAGACTTTTTATCGGCCGATAGTTTAGTCGAGTTGGCCTGTTCGTGCGCACACTGTACCAACAAAACAGTTGGGTTGGTCGCGAGTGCGCTGACTAGCCAACAAATGGTTTGGCCGATTGATTAATTTACTAGAGTTTGTGAAGAGACCAGTCGAAAAAAAATATTATAATTGCTTTATACATGATACAAATGAGAAAAAAAATGAAGAAGCGGAATCGAGAGTATTGGGTACATCCCATCTACAATGACAGATTATCGTAAGGGAAGTTTTACACAATTCATTCTAAATTACTACACTTCCCGGAAAAGTTTTTCTCCTTTTATCGAATGAGCATAACCAGTTTCAATGAACTCGTTAAATTAGTTGGACCTTCAATATCAAAGCAGTCGAGTCGGCCGATGAAACAATCGGCAAGTATGCGGGCGGGGAAGAGCGCCATACTGATCAAGCGGTCGGGCGATAGTTCGCCGATGGTTTAGTTTGAAGGCAGTCGTGAAGCCCATCAAACTTTTTTATCGGCCGATACTCAATCACTGTAATGTACGCATCTGCCGACCAAACTATCGGCCGATAAAAAGTCTGTAGTCTGCGGGGACTCTTAGGCACGGAAAGCTGAGGCTATATGTAATAGACCCTATAATCTGTGCCTACGTATGACTACGATGACGTCATATTCTGAAACGCGCTAACGTTATTCCGACCGCTAAGGAAACAACTTCTCGATCTTAGCCAATGGGCCAGTAAGTGGTTAGACTGGTCGAGCAAACTCTCTTTAGGTTTGGAAGAACATTGGAATTTGTATGGAAAGCTTAACCGCTATTAGGTCATATTTGGAACTAAACGCAAACATGCTCTTTCGAATACAAATTCTATAAAATATAAGTTTCGAGCTGTCAAACATTTGCAACTATCGTATTTGCATCTACGTCAAAACACTGTTCCAAGGCACGAAACCTATAGGCTTGAAGCGCCACTGAAATATTATTATATATCTACGCTTGGTATTTTAATGGATGCTGATAAAAGAACTTCGCCGGTAGTAACTTAGATATACATTATGTACCGGTGCTAAATGTCGATCTTGTAGGTAGCAAGTAGATTCACTCGGCTCCGCCCATAACTCTTAAAACAAACACTGAACGGTGCCTTTATTTGTTTAAAAGATCTGTTAACTATAGTTTTAGGTTTTTATTACAATTTTTAAAATAGGTAATTAATTATCGCTCATAATAAGACCAAAGTAAGAAAACATAAGCCACCAAAAAAATTTTAAAAATAGATTTGGCATTTTAAATTGTGTACCAAATGTGGGACAAATGTCCCTTAAAAAAGATATAGTATTATTATCCGACTTTAATGCGTATCTCAGTTTTCATATGATTTTCCTTCCTGGCCTTTGTTCTTTATTCTGAGCGAATACCGTAGTGATAATATATGGCACTGCAATAAATCTTCCTAACTCGATAGATTTTAATTTAAATAAAATAATGTCACTAGCTTAAAACAGTATAGTTTACTATAATTTTACTCTATGTACCTCATTATGAAAGAAGTTTTATTATATATAGTATTGCTAGTATGGAAGCCTTTTTGCGTTTGGTAAATAATGTGTGAAGTATTTAAACTAATTTCTGAATCTGAATACAGATAATCAAACAAAAACTGCCACATATATATCATTATAATATATCAAAGCAATATTATATTCGGTTGTAACAAAATAAATATTATTAAATAAAAAAAAAATCAAAAATTCATTAAATAAATTAAGTAACTATATCCACTTGGAACATTAAAGTGATAAGTCCCACAAAAGACGCTAGTGCACCTAACCTTTATATTAGACAAATATTATATTATATGCATGTAGTATTTGTTTACCTTAAAATAAGTAGAGTATTAAAAAGAAATCATTATATACATAATAAACTAAACCCAGTAAGTACATATGTTCTATACATATAACAATTAAAGCCTCAAAGAAAAAGAGATAAATAGATCTAGTTTTGTCTCTCACTAACATACTAGTTTTAATTGATAACA
The DNA here is from genome assembly GCA_028984075.1 of Pieris mannii. Lineage (NCBI taxonomy): Eukaryota > Metazoa > Arthropoda > Insecta > Lepidoptera > Pieridae > Pieris > Pieris mannii. The sequence continues at coordinate 3,547,282 of CM054780.1, forward strand.
TTATTATGACTATTTTATGTAATATGAAATTATCATTATTATGTTGCAGTATTTTTGTAAAATACATTTACAGAAGTATTTTATGTTATTTTGATATGTCCGGCAAATAATTTGGCCAGTATATCTATACTGCCCAGATAGACAGATATTGTTTTCTCCCTACTAGAAGTATGTGCCCACACTGGCCGAGTTATATGCTGAGACAGTAGTTAATCACTTATTATGAAAAAGATTGCACTTTTATACAACCAAAGATCAATATTAATCACTGCTGGAAACTAGAATTATTATTGTACCTTATTTACTTCCCATTAATTTAGTATTTGTGATAATTTAACAATGTTGTGATATTTAATGTTTATTTAAAATGTTACCTTGTTTTTACTACAAAAATAAATTGATTTTGAAAATAAATTGTTTTATTTCTTTACAAGATAAAAACATATAAACATTATGCATAGTTAATTCTTTTTATCTGGTCTGAGTCTCATCACTAATCAGTATTTTAAGAAAAGTTCAAAATCTCTAACACCTATGAGAGGTGTAGACATCTTTTTACTTGCAGTTACCTGGTACAACTGTAAATTACTGATTATTTAAAACAAATGATTTATATATTAAACATTTACAAATTCAGTGTGTAAACTCTCAAATTAAGCCATTGCATTACTCTTGTATAAAAAAACACATTCATAGTCAATTATTTTATTTACAACATAAATTAGGCAATATTACTAGAGCATTTCTGTACACTTATAAAAATAAATTTTAACAGTTAATTTTCTAATATCTATATAGGTATGTATTGCTCTTAATTCAGTTATTGGAAGCTTTTTAAAAAAAATGTTCTATAAATTGGCTTGAATTATTTTATGGTAAAATCTGTGGAAATTTGACCAAAACAAAAGGATATTATTTCATTTATAAATAGTAATAAATAAAATATACACATAGTAGGAAATATCATAACAGTTCAGATTCCATTCACTTTTGATCATTAGACTAAGTAACAAAAATAAGTAAGATATTGAGTCAAATTTGGTTCACATTAATTAGCATGACATTCTTATCTCATAAATCAACTTTAGCTCCAATGTTACTGAGTGGTATGGCTTGTAACTCTGTTCTGAGGCAGAGAAACTCACCTGCTACACACATTATTGCAGCACAAGAAATGTTCAAGGCCCACCATGAGAAAGTCGTAGGGAATAATCCATTGTAGAACCAACACACAATAAGGTGGATTCCATAATATGTGCAACTGTAATGCAAAAAAATAAACTATTCATATAATCTTATAACATTTTAATTAGGAACAAAACAATTATATTACAGCAATATATTATAAACAGGGTAAAATACTTTTATAACCCTATTAAATATCCACCTAGTTAATTCATTTGTCCAAAACGTTTTAATGCTATATTTTGTACAGTTACATACCTATACTATTTATATAATTGTGTAAACTACGATTAAAACTAAAAGGATAAGTAACATGAGCAAATTATCCATTACCTGAAATCCAAGCACAGCTTTGTTCGTCCTACCAGAAACCATAATAAATATGCACCAATAATGGCATTCAGGACAAATGCTAATATTATTGATCGCCCTTCACTATCTTTAACGTGAATTTCCTGAAATAAAGTTTATAAAATATATGAAATCAAAACATTTCCTAGCACTTAAAGAAAAGACAGACATCTTCTCCCTAAGTTGTTGATGTTATAACTTTTTTTAAGACTTACATGATATTCAAATATGTGGTCCAAAGTCCTCGTAGATCCGGTTAGGTCCTGCATCATCGCGACCAGAAGACTAAGTGTAACGTAGAGTATGAACTGCGTTGCTAATATCTGGGATATTAAAAGGCATGGGTCCCATTGTGTGTATCGAAATGACCCCGTCAATTTCTTTATCTTCGACATTTTCGACATGTATAATCGATTGTGACCATTACAAATTCATCAAATAATGTCTTAACGACGAAGAATCAGAATTTTTTTGAAGTCTTATAATGAATCCGCGAAAACTTTTTAGTTTTTAGAAGTATAATCGAAACTGCTATATATGCAATTGCATATCACCATGTCAATTAGAAAACACTATAATTTTAAGATAGTTGTATGATAGTATATCATGATCTATTTTTAATTAAATAAAGCATATGGATTATATGTTTACAAAATTGTACAACTTCGTTATTAACTCTCGTCACTTCCTTCGTCGCTCGTCAAAGTGTCAAACATACTTGGGACTTGGGTTTTGAAAATTTTATATTTGACACACTGTAAATGACATTTGACATAATATTTTGAGGAATATCGTCAAGATAGAACTTGGGGTCTAGTCAAGACAGCTTAACAGTAGTTTATGTAGAAAGTCGAAAACTAAATTTGTATGAAAACGACAGCTAGTGTCGACATTTGGTACCGTAGATAGACTATGTTATAGACCAGGCATTAGCGTACAACGTGTGAGATAGCGAATATTATAATCCAACTATTTACAAAGGACACGAAGTGTGGCAACTACCTGACGTTGGTAACATAATTCGCAATTTAGTCGGTTTGCACTGAAAAATATGTTTGGAAGTGTTGTTGTGTCGAAGTATTAATCATTGAAGCTTATTATTTATCGAAATACACATCCGAATGAATAATTCTTGAATAAAGTTACTGAGTCGTGACAAAATAAGCTACTTACCGATGAAAGGTTATGTTTGGTGCTTTTCGTTCACTATAGGTTTGACAGCCAATTATGCATCAATTCACTATGACTTACACTTTAAATACACCTCTTATAATGATAAAGTCTTAAAATATGGAGTTTACTTGGGTTTCACAGATTTATCAGTAAGCGGTGAAAACTTATTTACCACCAAGGGCTCGGTGGTAAACAAATAAAACCCGATACGCAAATAGAGACAGAAAAACTGATACTCTGTTTCGCTCGCACTTAAGTATTTCCCGTTATTGTCTTCTCTCTTTAGTTATTATTGTTATTTTAGAAGCTTATCTAGTTCTATACTCTATCTGCGTTTGGTACCAACTACTAGCTGTCATTTTCATACAAATTTAGTTTTCGACTTTCTACATACACTACTGTTAAGCCGCCTTGACTAGACACCCTGACGTTCTATAAATGCGTGTCAAATTTCCTTTAACTGAAGGACTATAGAAGTCTATGCCCAAATTTATAAAAGTAATTATGTATAAGATAAAAACATAAATTTTACTGAAGAGATTTTTTTTACAAACATTTAACATTTAAAATTATATTGAGTTGGAAACACGCGTTACTTATTATCAAAATAAATAATAATTTGGAGGCGTTATTGCCCTTTAGACCATACAATTAAAATAAATATACAATTATCGCAAAAAAAATGGCGTATTCAATTTAAAGCAGCGTTCTAAAGCAGTAAATATAATATTTGATAACAGCTGATACACGGTATAATATCTATAGTTATTGAAGTATAAGCATATAAGATATCGCTCGAAATTAAACATATTGTTTAATTTCCACCTATATATATTTTTATAGAACAGGGGCAGGAGGCTCACTAGCTGTTAAATGATAGTCATGGACACTCTCAATGTCAGAGAGCTCGCGAGTGCGTTGCGACCTTTAAATAATTTCTTTTCGCTCTTTTCTTGAAGAATCTTGCCTATCGAAAATTGGTCATGGCTATTTTTAATTAAATTAACTTTTATCGATTTTTTTCATCACCTTCATACTTTTGATAACCAAATGAAATTTATTTGACTGATAGTTTTTGATACACAGAATATGCCTAGGTATGCTTGCCTACTCATTTCAGTGTATAACTACCTGGCAAGCAGGTGTAAACAGGTAAGTAAGTCAAAATAGGTGACTCCATCGATCTGCTAACTTATCGAAAGTTATCTCAAATTTTAGATTATTTTATTTCAAAATCAGTCATATTTTCTTGCCTGCGAAAAATCGTACTTAAAGCACTGTTGCCAGGCTAAAAACTTTTAGAGTTTTAGCCACTTGATAGGTGCGACAGAGAAAGTAGAGCGTCCGAGGTCCGTGTGGTAGAGCAGGACACAACATAGCAGCTGCTCGCTTGATTAAATTATTTGATTTAAAATAATAAATAAATTATTCTTATTAAATGCAAGCCAGGACTATCACGTGCTACCGATTGGCGCCTCATAAAATGGAATACAGTAATACCCCGGACTTACGCGATAGGTGGGACTGAGCGCTATCCGCGTATTAAGTGGAATTCGCGTAAGTCGGGGTACAATTTTGCATATAAAGATGAAAATGCGCTGTTCATTGGAGTCTGTGCTTTCCAAAATGTTAATTTTGAGGATCGAACTGAAGGCTTCTGTCAAGTTTCCAACTGTCATTTGATCTTCTAATTTAACTGGATCATGATTATCAATTTCTTCCTCTTTTTTCCGCATTGATATGAGCTCATCAATTGTAAGCTCCTCATTGTGTGAATCCAAAACCTCTTGAACATCATCACGTCTAAATTTATTTATCTATCAATTTCGACGACAAAAATTAATCGCGTAACTCCGAATTCGCGTAAGTCGAGGTAGCGTAAGTCGGGGTATTACTGAATAGAATTTCATGCCCTGCAGAAAAACCTAGGCGACAGAGTCAGAAACGGAATCTAGAGCCAACGAAAGCATTTATGCACACCACAAGGATGTAAAGAAAGACTGCATCCCGCATCAATCTGTTGACCTATAGAGTCAAATACGGTGACAGCCCGCAAAACGAGCCGTGGAGGGACCACGTAATTATGTGGCAAATCCAAAGGAGTGGTGACGGCGAGTTGGTGGTTATCTGGATATGAGATCAACAGCTGCTTCAGCAAAGATTGTTTGTAACCATCTACATTTGATAATCGCGTAATTTCGGGGACCATTTCTGTCAGATCATAAGCTTGGCATTGATAGAAAGAAAAGCCATGAACAAACCTATACCTTAAAGTCGTCAAGTATCACGGTTTCGTCGGGCGAGACCTTTTTCCGCAATGGCACCTATACAGGCACGCGTAGAATAGAGTATGATCATCGCAGGTCCACGGGTAGCCAGAGAATAGATAAGTTCATACTTTTGAGCTTCCGGAAGCAGCGAGAACAAATATCTGGGAATTGAGCCCGATTTTGATTCAAAGTCAAAAACTCAAACTCAAACTCAAAAATATCTTTATTCATATAGGTAAACATGTTTAACAATTTACGTTTACAACCAGTTCGCAAGTCAAGGGCGTAGAGCGGGTATGAAGAACTGGCAAGAAACTTTCCGCCACTCTTTTTAATCGCGAAGTTTTTAGTACAAATTGTTTGAACTGGAGAAAATCAATCTCAATTAAATTGGGATTGATTTGCACTAGTTTGATTGGGATTGATTGAGAGATGAAATAACCTCACTCACAGGTTATTTTAACAGTGGGCGACGTCACGTCTCGACGCCGGAACATTGTACCAAACAATTGTTTACTGTAAAATTTCAAACTCGCCATGAAGACGTGTATTGTGCTCAGGTATTCAGTGTTTCTTTATTACTATGTAACGTATAATAATTTAAATATTAAACTTTTGATTTTATCAGTAGGATTCTTAACATCTGATTAAATATTAATAATCTGATTTTTAAAAGGAATTTATAATTATAGCAAAATTTTGTTATGTTGTTGTAATTATTTATAAGTCCAGTATTTTATAGTTATGATTAGGTAATAGTAGTAACGAATAAACATGTATCTATTATTATTATTATATCCAAGATACCCGTCCTACATACTACGAGTGTAGGTAGGTAGATATTATGCTTAAAAGATAGTTTTATTATTTCAAATGCATATAATATCCAGTTAGGTATGATTTATTTTCTAATTTAGCCGAAGGTCACTAAACTAGTGTCCTTGATAAAATCATTAGCCAATAGCGGCTTACGTTCAAATTCTGAAAAGATTTTTTTTGTGTTAGAGTTATCAAGTTTTATAATTAATAATGTACATATACATTGCGAAGCCAGGAGGGCGTCATTCGACATTTTTAACTTGTAAACGAAAGGAAATTTGAAAGAAACTAACAGGCGTCACAGGCGTGTAACAGGCAGGTTAAAAGGCCGGCAACGCACTCGCGAGCCCTCTGGCAATGAGTGTCCATGGGCGGCGGTATCACTTAACATCGGGTGATTTTTCTGCTCGTTTGCGCCTTGTTCTATAAAAAAAATTGAAAAAGTGGTGGGTTCGAAAACCTATCGTATGACCATGAATTGTTTATGTGTATGCGACAAATGTGTCTAAAAAAAATACAGAAATATTCACAATTCAAAAGTGTTTAAATTTAAGTATAAATATTAATTCTGTTTTAAAAATAAGTTAGTTGATAAACTCATAAGTAGAAAAAAAAACCCATGCTTTCTATTGCATTTTAATAATCGACTTAGATTTGATATTATTTCCTTACACCTCTAACAACTGTCAATTAAATCCGTGAGACCATAAAACTGTTTCAGTAAAAATTTTTTTTCAGCGTACTTCTGTTTTCACATTTGTGTAACGGAAAATTTCCATCTTGGTTTAAATTTGGTGCAGCTACTTCCTCTTATCAAATAGAAGGAGCCTGGAATATAAGTGGTAAATTGGCATATAAGAAAACACTTTGTATATCTATTATATAAAAAGACATTTACTTTACTCTAAGAAAATATCATTTAAGGTTGAATTTTAAAACAAAATTACAGATAACTATTACCTTGTATGTGGCCTTTTCAGCTTATGTTTTTGTAACATTTTGTTTAACAAAGTTTATGTATCACGACGTTTCATTATTTTAACAACCGCACAGTCGTGTTATTCTAATAAAATATTTTGGTTTATCTGGAGATAATTGTTTTGTATTGAAAAAGCATAAGATTAATACGAACTTTTACAATATGTAAATTTTATTCACTCAGAAAATATTTTTTATTATTATTTAATATTAATGTTTTCATTGCCTTTCAACGACCTTCTAAGCTTGTAATTTTTCTCTTCGGTTGATTACCCGTGTGTGTAAATTATTCAATAGTGCAAGGTCTCATCTGAGAGATGAGAAACATGTACCTACTTATCAACACCCATGGACACTCAATGTTGTCGTTTATTACAATGCTAAAATATAGTTGTCTACATAAGCATAAGGTATAAATAAAGTTTACCACTTACAAATATCTTTTTAAGACAAAACTCCAAGCATCTGGGATACATTTTGTCACATTAAAGACGATGTTAAATGCTCCAAAGCAAATGGTGACGTAGCCGCCAATTCGTACTATCAGTGGGAAGAAGATCTTGATGCCGCCGCTGAATTAGGACTTGACTATTACAGGTATTTAAATCCATCTATTTTATTAATTTAAAACAAAAACGAAGTATGACTTGTGTGATTTATATTTGCTACACAGATTTTCAATATCCTGGACAAGAATCCTACCGACAGGATATCCAAACAAGATAAGCAAAGATGGCGTTCGATACTACAACGAACTTATCAACGGACTGCTCGCAAGGGGAATCGAACCTATGGTCACAATGTACCATTGGGAATTACCACAAAACTTACAAGACTTGGGTAATCACAACTTATTTGTCATGTCATTTTCAACGTTTAATACACTAGTAAATCTGGATAATTAAAACCCGGAAATGTTTGTCTAGGAATTTGAATACGATAGATATTCTTGAATTGTCGATATTCTTTTTTAATCCAAGAAGTATTAGTTCAGTTGTTATTCTGTTACTAGCATTCATAATGTTTTATAAGCATTGCGTACCTATATATTTCTGCTGACAAACGTACTAAAGAAATCCATTTAAAAATTATTAACCTATAAAATCTTCCAGGTGGTTGGACAAATGCTCTCATAAGCACTTGGTTTGCGGATTATGCAAAGGTGCTATTTACTCTTTTCGGTGATCGAGTCAAGACTTGGGTGACTATCAACGAGCCATTAATCATGTGCGCAGCCGCATACTCCGAAAGCACCGGCCTTGCCCCAGGAATTAGCGATCCTAATTACGGAGCTTTTTTATGCGCTAAGAACACTTTGCTGGCCCATGCGCATGCCTGGAGAATTTATGATGTCATATTTAAACCAAAATATGGTGGTATGGATACTACCAACTATTTCTATAAAAGTTTTAAGTTATTTTTATTAGTAGACATTAGGTGTTTTTTTTTAGGTAAAGTAAGTATTGCGAACCAGATATTCTGGATGGAGGGACAAAGTGAGGAGGAGCGGAAGCTAGGGGAGCTCACCTACAGTTTAAATGTAAGCACATTGCAACAGGTCGTATGTGTCAACTTTACCTAACGCAACTAGAGCTTTTTCGTCAAGTGAGCAATAACTGTGGTTTGTTACCAGGTACTTTATACATATCCAGTATTTTCGAAGAACGGTGGATGGCCGGCCGAGATAGAAGAGATAATCGCCACTAACAGTAAAAACGAAGGTTTTAGCTTTTCTAGACTACCACCATTCACTACAGAGGAAATCAATTTTGTAAAAGGTTGTTGTTTTTATATTATATATATATCGCCTTGTTTTTTTTGTGTACCTTATTAGTGATACCGCCGGTCATACACTCAAATTGCCAGAAGGCTAGTAAGTCGATTTCTTAAGGTTTATTTCGGGTACAATTTTCTTAACTAAAGATCTTCTATCGCTTGTTATGTTAGATACTTTACAGGTACGTACGACTTTTTTGGTTTAAACTACTATACAAGTCGTCTAGTTCGGAAAGCTACCAAGGAAGATAAACTGAATTGGCCCTTCACAGGCTCTTATGAGTTAGAATCTTTTTTGACAGTTGACGCTTCGTGGAGGAATGAAGATACTGTACCTTGGTTATATGTGAGTTAAGAATAAAAAGAAAGTAGGGTTATTAAAATTCTCATGTTTAAAAGTTAAATTTAAACAGGAATATCCAATCGGGCTCCGTCGAATATTGGAGTGGGTTACAAAGGAATTCGGTGACATTGAAATTATAGTAACGGAAATAGGCTATGGCGATGGTGGTGAAGATGGAAATGATTATAACAAAATACGATATCACAAGGAGCATTTAGAGCAGGTAACTAATTAGAATCGAGTATTAATACCTAGTATATCCGGCGACAATGCGTTGGGTTTTCTCTCCCTAAAATATGGCGCGGGGGCCGATGGGTGGCCATGCGACATACTCGTGAACGGGTGCCACTTGTGGTGACTCGTTGGACTTGAATTCGTGTATGCGGTGATGTTAGTTATTTCGACTATGTATTTGCGTGTTGTTCCCACAAGAATGTAAGTGCGTGCTCCTATTATTTATTTATATTATTTTATTATTATAGTCATGTGGAACATGGAGTAATGGCTAAAGCACCTTACAAACATTTTGTAAAACAAAAAACTAGGTGCTTAAGAGTGTGAGTGGCGGAGAGTTTATTGCCAGTTCTTCTCTTCCATTCTACGCCCTTGAATTGGGAACTGGCAGTTAATGTAAAATTAGAAGAATTTAATATATATTTCTTCTTGACGTTTAAAAGTGTACCTAAATGATTTTGATTCGATTTGATTAATAAGAGACCGATAAGTGTCTTGAACTATAGGACAAACTCCTAATGAAAGTACATATTACTTACTTAAAGCCGATTCAGCCTAATAGCCAGTACGCAGGAGATATTAATTATTACGCAAACACTGCTCAGCCGAGTCTAAACCACAAATTACAAGTGTAACTGAAACTTGCTATATAAAAATTTAGAGAAATTAAAATGCCGTACTTCGATTTTCGACGGAGTAAATAATCATACATCAATTATAGGTGGAACTCGCGATTAATGCAGGGATAAATGTAACTGGATACACTCTTTGGAGTCTAATTGACACATTTGAGTGGGACTCGGGAAATTCGTAAGTATGCACCAAATGTATAGTGGTTTTAAAAAAAGGGTTAAGAAAAACAAATCTAAATTTGCGAGACTAATTGCCAATGTTTATTTTCAGAGTGAAATTTGGTCTCTACAAAGTGGATTACGATGACCCCAGGCGCACACGCATTCCTCGCCCATCCGCCAAGTTCTACGCAGCCGTCATACAAGCTAGATCCTTTGATGTTTTACATAAATACATTTACGACGAACTTTAAATTGTTGAAGTTATATTTCTTTTGGCGCGATGGAGAAAAATGATGAGTGAATTTTTACCATGCGCGCGCACACCAACACCTAAATTCGACATCGTAAAGTTAGGTGGCATGGAAATTGATAACAAAATATTGTTCAAGTTGTATATTCTAAACAGTGTGAATAAATAAATACTATTTTGGTGTTTTTAAATCAATTTTTCATATACGATGATAGTATTTACTAATAATTTATTTATTTAAATAAAATCTTTTTCATTACTGCATTTTAGTTATTTTTTTCCATACGCCAAAGTATAACTTCTGTTTAATTTAACGGTTAAATAAGTAATCAAAAAATCAGTTTATATGTATAAAATGTTTAGTAAAAATATTAAAAATATATCTCTTTACATACAGTTAAATTTTCTGATTTAATAATAGTTTTATTATAAATACAAATTCTTATGTAAAAGTTGTGCATGTTTTTCTTTGGTACAAAATGCTTATCACACATGAGAGAACGTATAAAAATATAATCTAGACTATAAAATAATGATTATATCATTACAATAAATTCAATTTCTCATTAAAAATATAATTAATACACAATGATTCATATATTCATTACATCATCAGTCTCATCTCCCAGTACATTTAAACCAAAGCTTTCAAAATCAGAAAGAAGGTCGTCCATATCACTTTTAAATTTATTCCTTTCATCTGATATTTCAATTTTCATGGCTTCAATATCTTTATAAGTATTGCCATTTGCGTCTTTCTGTACTAAAGCACCAGATTTCAACAAAAAGTCCACTGCAACGCTATTTCCTTTTATTGCTGCATAATGTAGGGCAGTGCGATTGTTATCCTTTTGGTTTGTTATATCGAGGTCTGCCTTATGTTCTTTTAATAATGTGAGAACTTCAATATTATTCAGAATTGCTGCATGGTGGACGGCAGCTTTACCATTTTGATCTTTTGCATCCAAATCGACAATATTTATTAATTCCTTGATCTTATCATTTGCATTATCCTTTATAGCGGTTATTATTTCAGATTGAAGGAGGTAGGGTTTCTTCTTTTGCTTTTTCTTTGTTTTAGGCTTTTTATACACTTTGTTTTCGGGTAAAAGTGACAGATATTGTTCCCAGTTTTTGGACTTCTTCAAACAATTTACAAGATTCTGTTTATCAAAATGGTCAACGCTTTCATATATTAAGTTGAAATCAAATTTAGATTCTTTCAACGTGTACAACGCTTCTACAGATTCTAAATCTTTGATAAATTCTAAGGCTTTCGAAATCAGTTCAGAAGGTACATCATTGGCATCCAAAAAATCACCAACAACCTCCAATAGAGGACTACCATGAGTTAAAACGTGCCTTAGATTTATTTCTGCTAATAACCTATTGACCTTACGTATATTATCATCTTGATTACACATTTTAAGAATGTTAAAAATGTCAATTAAAATAATTTCTAACCAAATTTTGAATTGCCCAATATATTTATAACGTAAAATCAACAAATCTTTCGGCTGGCCATTTAACAGTGAGTTAAGTGATTTTAATCGGTTCAAGTAACACTTTAAGTGATTACTGTCCCGTCCTTTAACATTGCTGATGATTTCTTCGGATTTAGGATCAAATGGTTGCAATCTTCCGATTGCATCAACGTAATGTTTCATTTCTACAATAAATTTGCTTTTGTCAAAGGTTAATAAGTTTAGACTTTCCCGTTGGCTGACAGGAGTGTTTTTGGATATATACAGAATTTCTTCTTCAGTAACAAAATTATTTATTAGAAGTATTTCTTCAAACTCTTGTATACCCTCGTAATTATAATTATTTCTTACTACAGATTTTGCTTCTCTAAGGCCTGCTTGTTCCATAAAATGAAATAACCTTTCAACATTTTGAGACATATCGTCAGTAGTGTATGTTGTCCGACAAACAATTGCGTAAAATTCAGAAATAATGCCCCACTTAAGTTCAGCTACAGAATCATTTAATACTTTACACTTGTTGATAATGAAATCAAGTATATTTTCAATGATATCCCACAACGATTTTATTTCAATAACTTTCGTTAACAAATCAGTTAATTTTTTGTTAATACAGTTGTTTAATTTTAAGTTTGTTCTAATTTTGTTTACATCTAATTCATTTGGATATTCTGAAATTAAATTTAATTGTATATTTACGTTATTTAGACATTCCAACTTAATGTTTTTCCAATTCTCTTTCTGAAACATTATTTCGTCTAAAATCGTAAGTATGACATTTTTGTAATATGAATAATTTTTCTCAATGAATGTTTTAATACTTTGTTGAACTTGACAGTGTTTATTAAAAAGCATTGTTAAGTCATGTTGGAGTTGTGCAACTTCCATCATGAGATCCACGCTCAGCCCAGTGGGTTTCCAGTGTGACTTATAGAAATTTTCCAGGAGCATATTACCTGTATATTCTGTAGGATTTTGCAGAAATACTCCCAGGCCCTGTGACACAGCTTCAAAATGATGTGGTAAAACATTCTCTACTTTTTCCCTAACGCAGTCCCTGCGTTTTATCACAGTTCCTCGGCAACCATTTATGAGAGATCTATTAACAAGATACCGGTTTATACTAATTTGTCTTTTAATAACGTCTTTGATATGTTTTAAATCATTTAAAACCTTTGCTAGCACAGATTGTCCATGCTTTGATAGCTCGATCCTCCACAGTATATGGCAATTATCGGCTTTACTTAAAAATTGCCGAATTGCTTTGAGAGACTTTACAATATGTAATGGTATTTCAGCTAGCATCAGAGCTTGAGTTGTAGCCTCCAAGTGTTTGCTTTCCTTGGTACTTTTAATGAATTCACCGACTACTTGTAGAACTCTTTCCACAATCAATTGCGCCCATTCCGTTTTCAGCTTCACATCTTCAGCACTTGGCAGTTCTTCGAGAGTTCTATACATCTTTCTTAAAGAGAAATCGTCTCTCATTTCTGGTATAGGAATTAAAGACTGCTGCTCTTCTTGCGACATTTCTGATTTGTTAAGTTTTATGTTTTCTGGTACGATAGCTACTTTTACCTGTTCTTTGAATTTACAAAGTTTATCAAGAAAATCTTGCCTCTCCAAATAAATAATCAAAAATGTCCATAATGCTCCTATATCTATATCAAAAGGAGTATTTAAAATATGCAATACACCATTATGTTCTGCAACAAGATTATCAACTTCTACCGTTTGGGTTTTAGATAAATAGAAGGACCATTTACTTTTACAATTATAAATAAAGTAGTAAAGGTGCGATTCTAATTCCTGATAAATGGTTCCAGGCATTTTAAGTCTTTCTTTTAACAGATACAAGTTATCCAAAATGAGAAGACACACATTGTAATCTGTTTTCCACAAAAATTTTCTAAGCATAAAAACTTTTTGTGCTATCCGATACACTGTAAATTTATCATCATCTTCACGCAATAATAGAGCAGGAAACCTTTCATTAATTTTATTCCTTGAGTAGTCAGCATGTAAGCTAATTGTTATATCTATAATGTCTATTAGGATTTTAATCTCCCGGATAGCATTGTCTTTGTCAATGACAGGTTGCCATTGCTCCATTTCAAGTTTTACTTTATTTAATTTTCCATACAGCTCTATTTGAAATTCATTAAAAGATATTATACACAAAACATCTACAACCATTTGTGGGTTTACCCCGTGTTCTTGGTAATTGTATTCAGTGTATGCTTCTTTTAACAAACTTAAAATATTTTTCAAATTATCAAAATCATTTTTACTACTGGTCTTATTTATAACCCAGTGAAGATCCCCAGCTAAATAGTCATAATACCTTTCAAGCATTGCTGAATTACAATTGCACATACAGTTCAAAAATGTGGTTTTTATACTTATTTCTTCCTTTTTTTTATCTAATGGAATTAGGTATGGCAAAATTTCTCTTTGCTCTGTGAGATATTCTAACATCTCTAATTGAGAGTGTTTACTAAGTAAAGAAAATAAATCTATGTTCTTTGTATCCAAATGTTCCTCTATTAATGCTTTGTCTATAACATGTAAAAAGTTAAGGTTTTTTTTGAACACCTTTTTATTTGATTTTCTAATAGAACTTACTATATTCTCAAAAATTTCATTTACTTTGGGCGCTTCAATTGATGCATTTTGTTGCTGATTGATGATAAAATCTTGGTCTGTTGTTAGTGTTTCAGGAATTTCTGTAACTGTAAAATGAGAATTTTGAAATCATTATTATGTAATTAGGTGCCAGATATTTTTATATATTTCTAACTTATACTGCCAATAAATTTGTTATTTTAAAGATAAGTTCTAGTAAGTTGGAATACAAAACAACTCTGCAGATCTTACATATGTGAATGCATCTTTGTTTTTAATTAAATGTTAGTCATGAATGCAAATGTAAATATGTAATATGTAATAGATAATTTAAAACAACAATTGTTAAGCCATAGCACTCATAGCATATAAATTTATCTTAACTTAATTGCATAAACAATTTTTAAACAAATACAGAAATTTGTCAAATAGTGCCTTATTACAATTTTGAAGGATCAAAAACAACACCTTACTGTAACCAGTTATATTATTCTAAAGTCTGTCAGTTATAATATTATTATAAATATTAAGGATTTACTTACTTTTTAGTTCAGCTATAAGTGAACATATTATACCCTCAGGCTTTATACTTCCTGAAGCTTCTGACATAGTGGTATTAGTTACTATACATAGCTGCAATATATAATTAATTTTATTAAAGCTAATTGTATATAAAATAAAATATTGTCGTGTCTAAAACTTTTGTGAAATTGTATATGGTATAAATTATTGCCAACTTTCTGTATAAGTATTACTCACGAGTCACTGATCCAAACTATATAAAGGGATATGGGATTTATCAGTAAGCACACTATATTATTATCATGTACAAGTATTATTATTTATTCGCCGCTTCAACGCCCAATGCTTACATTAACAGTATTCAGTGATTTACCAATTATCCTGGTATTTGATAAGCGTTATTACTTATTACGAAGTTTCTACAAATTTAAGTTTTCACAGTTCATACTTAATAATTCCCGCCGAATAGGGCGTTCCCCACTTCAACTCACACTACACAGTAACACTCACATCAACAAATTAGAATGAAAATTGAAATATTGACAATTTACCACTAACATTCGAAACATACAGCAATAAAACAACATAGACTCAGAATATTTGCAGAAATGAAATTAAAAATATCTATAAATGTATGTAATAATAATAATAACATATTCAAAAGTTTATAAATAATTCCAGGTTGAATTCTTTAATTTAACCAAATTTTATATTCGCGGACGCTTGGCGGGTTCTCATGTTATTAAAAACGGTACATATTCTGGATAAATTAAAAATATGCACAATCAGACATAAAGTTCGCATGTAAATGCAAAAAATATTTTGAAACTATTAAATTATTTTATTGTTATATTCTGTCTATATTCTTAAATTATACAAGAAGCACCGAGGTCTTTGAAATTTAATCACTTGTTTTAAGCCCCTGCTACGTCATCGTCGATTGGACTAATCCGTTTTGTGTCACGGAACCAACGTATAAACCTAAATATTTTTAATATCGCATTTTTGATAAATATTGAATATTTACAAGGTATCTTACTCCATAAGGCTTTTTAAGGCTACATTTTATACAGAGTACTCTAAAAAACACTTATTAGATGTTGTTTTTACTGTCAAACAGCCTATTAAAATAACTTATTATTTAATTTAGTTAAACTTAAATTTAATAGTTTTATCTAATCTAACGTTATATTAAGAGGTTTAAAATTAAATATGTCAATATTATATAGAGGAGGGGTACTCAATGATTGATTAATCGTTTTCATAAATCTGTGGTAAAATATTAAATCCTTTCTGGTTATGTGTGTCGCATTGAAAATGAAGTTTATACTTCTTGATTTAATAACGTCGGCGTAAAATCTAGCGGAATTTCGAGGAGTACGCTTGCGCATGGGATTTTCAAAGTCAACTTTGTATAAACCATAACTTGTCCTGAAAAAAAAGTAATACAATCTTATTCCAAGGCTACAATCGTTGTAAAAATCACCCGAAAATTAATTTAATACGGAATAGTCTCAAAAATACAGTATCTATAATGTTATTTTAGATGGTTTTAATAGCAATGAACGTTAATTTAGCTTCTCAATAATAAATTGGTACATAAAATATTTTGTACTAAAGCATGACACTTCTAAAAAGTTAAAAATTTACGGAAGTATTTTATCTAAATCACAAAAAATAAACAGAGAAGCAACCACCTTAGAATGTAATTAAAAGATAGTGACGATCTACAGGACCAAACTTCGGTCGGTGGTAATAATAAATTAGATACCTGTATCCTGCTAACCACTCGAAATTATCCATAAGTGACCAAGCCGTGTAACCCTCCACATTTATTCCCTTTCTAATAGCGTTAAGAATCTAAAACAAATGAATGTGCCTGCTAATCAATAATAAGTATATAGATATTTGCAGTACCTGTGGCACCCTTCAATTCTATTAATAATAATAAATCTGAAGTATCTTGGAGGGTACATTTCCATGTGAAATGTAACCAATAGCTCGTACTTTTCGCGCTATCTGATAATTTCTGAAAGAAACTGTCATCGCCTAAACTCGAACTAAGTTCGAGCAGGACTAATGTAGTATGTGAATTGAGTTTTTAAGTACCTATACTAACCTCCTTCAGATAAGATCCCATGTATATAATGCGATCAAAATCGTACTGTCCTTTCGTACCACTAGCGCAACCATTCTCCGTTATAAGGAAACTTATATTTCCATATTGTTGTTGCAACCACTCCAGCTGTCGTCGAATGCCTTTAGGATACATCTACAATGAGAAGACCTTTAAATAAAAGTCCTTAATGACAATATACACGAAGATTCTGTTGCTTTACATGTATAGTTAGCAACAGACTCGAGTGCAGTGGCGTAGCTACCTCGGGTGGCACCCGAAGCGGAAGTTGGTGTAAAAAGCAAAAAATTATATGATAAAGGATATGGATCATTTATGAAAAGATCGCGAGAATGAGACGGGGAATCCCCCACGACAGCGTCAGGCTCTTTTTAGGGAATCCCCGAATTCACACCCGGTGCGGAAATAATTTGATGTATATAGACATGTGACTCTTAACTTAGTTCACGCTATCTCTTCGCTTAGACAGATGAACAATACCCACTGAAACTACGTAACGTGAGTACGTCTCTAAATATAATTTATCGAAATATACTGATAAATTCCTTACAACAATTTCAGGGGCGGCGGTGGGAGGCCACCATGGTGGCGACTCCAAGACGGCATCGAGGTCTGAGGAGCCATAGAAGATCCAGGGACCTGCCGTTTCGCCTGGTTTAGTTGGGCGTATAAGTCGGCTTGTATAGTGGTTCAGAGCGTAGTAGTCGTACGTGCCTACAAAAAAAGAGCGATTAGGGTCCTTCAAAAAAAGAGCGTACAAATTCTTAAAAGGCCGGCAACGCACTCGCGAGCCCTCCAGCATCGAGAGTGTCCATGGGTGGCGGGTATCACTTAACATCAGGTGAGCCTCCTGCCCGTTTGCCCCCTGTTCTATAAAAAAAAATACAATGACATAATTTAGCCGCTATAATTTAAAATAAGTATCTGTATGTTATTTTTCACATCTAGTTTTGATTAATTTGGAGCACCAAACGCGTTAGCGGAGCTGGTTTAAAAAATAAACTCACCTCTAATAAGTTTAATTTCTTCGTCTGTAAATTCTGGTAATCTAGATTTCGAATAACCTTCCTTTTTACTTAGTTTTTCCATGTACTTTTCTACAGAAGGCGGCCAGCCACCAGTCTTTGAATAGATTGGATGAGAGTAGCGGCCAGCCTAGAATAAAGATAAATTCCTTATTCATCAATATAATGAAAATGAAAAATGAAAAATATTTTATTTCTTTAACAAAAACGGTACAAAAAACATTTTATGGTTGCGACCTTCTATTAAGTGTAAAAACACCTGTGTTAGGAGGCCATGCTCTTCCGTAACAAAAAGATTTTCGTACCATAGGTATATGCTATCGTAAAATATTAGGCAGGTTTACATGCAAAAAGAAATACTTAAATACTAGATATTTAGTAGGTACATTAAATGGTAATTGGATATAACACTTTTAGATAGAATAAAGAGGAAAAGTTATATTTATAAGCAAACTACAAGAAATGTGTGGTGTGTGTGTGTGTGTGTGAAGTGTGTGTATTTATGTGTGTGTGTGTATTTGTGTGTGTGTGTGTGTTAGTAGGTAACAGTGCGGTGCGTGTAGCTTTATTCAGGGTACATTAAAAGATTTTCAGTTTCAGCATAATTTAATGACTTCAACCATTCAGTTATTTTATGTTTAACTTCATGTTTATTTAGCATGTAGATATTAAGCTTGTGTATTGGAAGCCAAATGATCATTCATCAACATATTGTTTGTCAGATTTACTGATAAGTTAAGAGTACAGCCGGAATTATGTACATTACGAAATTAGTGGTATGAATGTGAAATCACTTCACGAAAGTAGTTTCGACATATGCGAAAGTAATTTCGTAAAATAATGTGTATCGTGAAATCCACTGTGTCGCAGTTACCATAGCCCCATCCCCATCAAAGCAATCCAATGTATCCAATGTAGCTAAAGAGTTGCGTATCTATTACTTTAAAAAAAAGAATATTAAGACGGTAGTGGTTTTGAGGATGATTATTATATATATTAGTGCAATGATTTTAGTCAGTGAATTAGCAGATGAAATCCTTATTTTGAATAAGTAAAAACAATTTTTTTTTTACTGAAGAGTGTCACAAGATATTTAAACAAGATATATATGACGAGAAGCAAAACTTAAACATTAAATAAGCTACGTTTTTTAGCAACTGGAAATCGTTTTAAGTCTATCATACGAATTCAGGGTGGCATCATGGTGTATCTTTATTCCGTACTTATAAAATTAAATATAAGTTTCAAGTTATTCAAGGATAGGATAGGAGTTATAGTCAAGGATATTTACACCGATTCTTCCTGAAAATTGTGTAACTTACATTGCATAGAATGGAACTTAATATATAACAAAATAATATTGCTACATTCAATCCGCGACTTAAATAAAATGTAAAATCTTCTGGAATGTCAGTCGGTTTGATTGGGAATTTAGTTGGTGTTCAGATTATGTTTTGTTTTTTTGTGCTTGTAATTTGACTTTATCAAACTCCATTTTTAAATAATATTATTATTATTTTGATTATCAAAATCTTTGCTTTGTTCAGTGTATAGCTGTCAGTTCAAGATGGGTGGTTTGAAAATCTTCTTTATTAAACTCATTATGTTTGTATTTCTTTTATACATGTGTGTATGCTTTTTTTTCAAATATACGTTTATTCTTCTTTTTTTTTATTTCTCATTACATTGGTTATAGTCGTCAAGAGCTCACCACCTCTATGCACGGAGGCATTAACTTACTCCAAATTGTCGACCCAGCTCGGCCAAGTCCTTGAATTGTGGTTCGCTCGGTTCGATCCAAACTGGGTTGTTAGCAATAGACAATTTACCTAAAACCAGTTTAAGTTTTCCTTTAAATAGCTTTACGAAGAAAATATAGTATAATATAACATTATATTGTAAAATATAACGTATTTCGACATAAGTGGGTAATTTTTACGCAAATAAAGGGTATTTCAACAAGAACTTTGTTTTCTAAAACAAAGAATTTAGAGGAAAATGAATAAAATTTTTATTGTATTACAAAGAGAAAAGTTTGGCAATTATTAATGAAAAATGATATCTGGCAAATGTCCACCACGACCACGCTGACAGATGTTGATTCTTTCATCAAAATTTTTAATCACTTTTTGGCAAAGTGGAGGGTTTATTTCGTTAATGACATCACGGATTTTGAGTTTTAAGGCTGCAATCGATTCGATTGGCTCCGTATAGACTCTGTCTTTAACATAGCCCCACAAAAAATAATCCAGTGGTGTTAAATCACACGATCTGGCTGGCCACTTAACAGCTGAATTTCGCGAAATTATGCGAAATAAACCCTCCATTTTGCCAAAAAGTGATTAAAAATTTTGATGAAAGAATCAACATCTGTCAGCGTGGTCGTGGTGGACATTTGCCAGATATCATTTTTCATTCATAATTGCCAAACTTTCCTCTTTGTAATTCAATAAAAATTTCATTCATTTTCCTCTAAATTCTTTGTTTTATTTTGTTTTAGAAAACAAAGTTCTTGTTGAAACACCCTTTATATTTAAGCCGAAATGGAAAATATAGAAAACACTTACCGTGATATATTGGTTTATATTCGTTATCGTAAATCCTCCAAGCTTTAGCATGAGCTAACAATACATACTTGTTACAAAGATATGGGGCGAAAGTTGGCTCCAAGATACCAGGTGCCTGGATTCCGCTGGTGTAGATGTAATCACACATAATCAAAGGTTCATTGATAGTTACCCAGGTTCTCACTCTGTCAGCGTATAAATCAAAGAGAACTCGAGCGTAATCTTCAAACCACTCAACTATTAGAGGATTAGTCCAACCACCTATAACATTATACAAATCCCTTAAAAATATTTAATGTGAAATTATTTGATTTTTTTATTGAACATGGGGCAAACGGGCAGGAAGCTATCCTCCTCTCCACATACACACCATCACGTACATACCCACACTTTTACATCATCACACAACACAACTCATTTAAGCTTAGTTAAATAAATTAAATCACAATTAGTCAAATGTATTAAATAATTTTTGTTTGTTTGTTCCCTTTTATAAATCTTTTTATTGTTAAATGTATCATGTATTCCATCTTTGGCTATATTCTCAGTGTATTTGTATGTAATTATGTATAATTTATGTTAGCTGTAGGAGTACTAAATAAATAAATAAATTGAACACTCTTCGTAATGAATGCAGTAGAAGAAGCAGAGTGGCCCCTCATTTATATCTACATATCTTCATTTCTACGCAACGCCAGGGAACCACGTCGAAGTGAAGGGAAGTCACCTAATATATTTGTAGTGACCTTGGTTAAATTATTATATTTACGTATATAAGAAGTAACTTCGTACTTGCAAAGTAAAGTGTGGTGAAGAATTTAATTTCAAAGAAACTTGGGAGTACTGAAATTTATTCATAAACATTGCCTAGATAATTAAATATGGAATACAGATATTTCATTACTAGATTGTGCAGTAAAAAAAAAGAAAATAATAAAATACGTTTATTTTGGAACATAAGATCATCTAGGTATCACTTATTCCACGTCAATCAATTCGAACCAAAGAAGACAGAGGGTGTAGGCCGAGAGAAAAAGCCGGCGTAAAAAACTCTCAGTACTCTTTTAAAAAAGCAAATCATCAAACAATATTTAAAACAAATACATCAAATTAATTAGAAGTAGCTTGCCCAGCACTAGTCCCAGGCCCTTTTATCAACTAGATAATCGCTAACTTTATAGTAAGCCTTTTTACACAGCTTTTCTTAAATTTATTAAAAGGCAGCGATAAAAGAGCCTCTGGGATTTTATTAAAGAAGAGTATCCCTTTACGGGGAAATTGCAGCCTGCGTTTGTTCCGAGTATTGACATTGTGCGTATGTTCTATTCTAGTATAGTTATCACTATTTTTGTATACAAACATAATATTTTCTTAAATATATTGCGAGGGAAAGGTAAGTATATTAATTTCCTTGAATAATTATTAGTAATTATATAGTAATAGTACATTGGTGTCCCGCGCTGCGATACGATGCACAAACTTTCCCCCACTTCCTAGTCTAATGCTCACGAAATTTGCCTGTATCCGTACACAGCGTGAATACAAACAATTAAAAACGATAATATGTATAAAATGCATTTACTTACCAAGATCTTGTAACGTTTGTGGTAAGTCAAAATGATACATTGTAACCATTGGTTCTATGTTTCGTCTGAGTAATTCATTTATAACTTTGTTGTAGTACTCGACTCCATCCTCGCTCACTTTATAAGTTAGACCTGTGGGTAGAACTCTACTCCAGGATATCGAGAACCTAAAGAAAAAATCTACTTTATATGAAATATCTACATACAATCGCTATTTCTTTTTTTTAAACAGCCAATAAAATTGTTAACTCTTAATCCTGGAACGACGGCTGCATACCAATGGACTTTTATTTCTTTATGAACACTCGCTTATACTGTGAAGAAATACATTCTAAGAAAACTAACATGCCTTTTTACTAAGAATCAACAGCGTGGCTTTATTTCTTCATGAACATAAGATAAAAATATAAAGAAACAAATACAAGATCTTAAAGCCCCAATGTTTGTGGTTTTGATAAATCCTTGTGTTTTTAAGTTCATATTTTCATCTTGTGCAAATGCGTTCCAGCTAAATAAGGAACCTACCGGTAGAAATCCAAACCCAGCTGTTCAGCAATATCAATATCCTTCATCCACAGGTGGTAGGAGTCACAAGCAACATCACCAGTGGCTCCATCGGCTAAAAATTCCGGGTGGTCGTGAGTGTAAGTGTCCCAAATATTTGCTCCATTGTCTGAAAATGGTCAAGTTATGTTTTGGGGAATGAGAATATAAAACGATCGATAGCGCGATTCATTAGTTCATTCATAACGATAATTCGTGTATTGGACGAGTGGTCTTGTTTTGTTTTCTCTGTGGCGATCGCACAGATCATTACAAGTTTTCATTTTTCATTTTTAATGCGTTTTTTGTGAAATCCATGTACTAGTCCCTACTTACGGCGGAGATGCCTGAAGTAATTAGGTAACCTAGCAACATCAGATACTGACCATTTCAATAATTTATGTTTAAAATTAATATTGACTCGAATTAAGCCTTGTTTTTACAATGCCTGCTTAGTAACTGGTAAAATTGAAAATTCTAATTATGTCCACTACGAAGTTATATAATATAAGTTATATGTCATATAGGTAAATTAAACTACATTCGTTTTTTTAATTTTCTAAGGTTTGCAGTTTAATTTTATAATATTATAGCCTGTTGTACTTACTACATTAATATCTATATACACATTGTACATAAAATCGACATTGTTTTTCTTGAATATATACGATTGATATTGAGATAAAATTAAATTAGATAGTCCGAAGTTATGCATAAGACGTTTCATAACATTTATTATGATATGATTATATTGATATATATACTGCTCAAAACAATTAGCAGAACAAGATTTTTCTCCTTTCTATTGCTTAAACTAAAATTAGATTTAAATTAACTTGTACGCTATTTTTTACCTTATTAATTTGTTAATTACTACAATTAATAAAAAAATTCAATTTGTATTTTTTTTATTAAAAAAAAATTTAAATGTGCATTGTAGACGAAAAACTAATTAGTGATAAAAAAGGTCCATCAAAGAAATATTCTTATATCGTTTGAATATTCGTCTTTAGTGACTTTCAGTAACGTGTGTGCCCTCCATGAGCCCTAATCACGGCTTGACAATGACGCGGCATGCTTCGTATGATCCTCCGAATATGTTCTTGTGGAATTCGCTCCCATTCTTCAATCAACGCTTCAGTGAGCTGCTGCAGTGTTTGAGGTGCAATCGGACGCTTCCGGATGCGCCTGTCAAGCAAGTCCCAAATGTGTTCAATTGGATTTAGGTCAGGGCTCATGGAAGGCCACTCCATTACACGGATTTCCTGCTGTCGTAAGTAATCTGACGTGATGGCTGCAGTATGCGGCCTGGCATTATCTTGCATTAAAAGAAAATCTGGGCCCATACCATATGCTGCGGGCCAAACATGATCTTCGAGCACATTTTCAATGTAAGTTTGAGCACACAAGCGCCCGGGAACAACGACGAGATCTGTGCGCTCGTTCAAACTAACTCCGCCCCAAACCATCACAGAGCCACATCCAAATTTTTCATATTCCTGGACTGCTGCTGCACTGTATCGCTCTCCTGGTCGTCTGTAAACACGGAGACGACCATCGTAACGTGTTAGACGGAATCGTGATTCGTCAGTAAAAAGCACTGGCCTCCAATGTCGAAGTTGCCACTTAGCGTGATTTTGCGCGAACTGTCGGCGAGTCTATGTTGAATTGTTAGACGCACAGCCCGAACTGGTCGGCGTGATCTCAAATTGGCTTCCAACAACCTATTGAGTTAACCGGATTAAAGTTGTTTCTGTTGTAGTCTTGTAATCAACCTTAGAGTTCTATTTTCTAAACGACTAGATAGTGTGACTTGACAACGAATTTGAATATGCCTTTAGTTCATGATTATATTTATGTATCATTCTCATAGACTTAATTAGTTTTACAAAATTTCGGTTATTATGGAACTTGCGAAAAAATCCTTACATCTTCATGACGCTTAAGAGCGCGGCCACGCGAATCGGTAACGGTGCGGTACGGCGCCGCACCGCAATTCCTTCGAGCATTAGGGTGCCACACAGCCTTTGCGGAGTGGCAATATATGTTACCCCTCCCCGCCTCGGCTCGCTGGTCACAAGTCCGGCGCGCTTGCGGTGTGACGCCGCGCGGCGGTGCAAAGTAGTAATTTGTATGTGAATGACGTTCCGGAGCGGTGCCGCACCGCACAGTTACCGCATCATGTGGCCGCGCTCTAATGTGGAGTTGGAGCGCGGGGCCCGTAGCATTTGCTACTCTTGCTACGTGGCTAATCCGGGTCTGGTAACCGGTTCTGAAAGATGGGGGAATGGAGAAAAAATAAACCTTACCCGACACATTTCTCGCGCCTTCGATTTGATAAGCCGAAGTTGCTGCACCAAATTTGAATCCATCAGGAAATTTTTCACCATTCACAACTCTAAAACTAAAACTCTCATCCTTAAAATCATATGAAAAAGTAATCTCTAATATGGCGTCATGCGTTTTTTTCTTTTAATTTTTTACGCAATCTTTATTAATTAAAACATTAATTTAAAATTATTACAATCATAAATAGACTGCTGGACACAATGTTCTTGTTCGTTTACCTTCACGTGAATGTCGAGGCTATTTAACTCTTTGACACCACGGTCTTAGACTAAAAAGGACAAAGCCATCTGGACTAGTGAATTAGAGTTAGTGCACGTTAGGATTAACTGCTAAACTGAGTGTAAAAATAGAACACAAGAACAGAGTCTTCCCTTTAATAGAGAATAGGACCTCTCTTATGTTAAATATCCTTATTAGTAAATTAGGTTGGACATAAATATAGTAAGGCTAGATCATGATGTCTAAGTAAAGACGTATGTACAAAATAATGGTAAAAACGTTTAAAATATGTCATTACATGAAAGGAAAACTTTTATGGGCAAACGGGCATAAAGCTCGCATGATGTTAATTAATACCGCCGCCTGTGGACACTCATTCTGCACCCTTGCAAGTGTGATGCACGCTTGTAAAAATTCGTTCGCTGTTAGCGAGGAAATCGCTTTTAACTGTCTGACAAGAAGGGAGTAATGTTGACTTCGACGACCCTAATTACGACTGGGCACACAAAGGAATTCAATACGTTAGTACGATGAAGGAAGGTCTATTTTCCTATTAAGAAAGTTATTGTATATTATGTTCGCTTTTTTCTGACACACATTATGTCATCGACGTTCGTTTTCTCTCCAGGCCAGTATGTGTCCGATGTGTCATACACGAGCTAATTTCGTCATTTACACCTATAATAATTATTTATTATATTTATTAACTATTAGAAGAACTCACCTAAACACGACTATTGCGTAGAAGATCATGTTTTTAACTGAGAGTATTGAAGAAATTGCATAACATTTAAGGTTCAGTTATAAACAACAAAAACCTTTTTCGTTATTATCCTATGTAAGTATTGTTGAACACTTTTGTATGTTAAATTATATCCTTTTTAGTGAAATAGGTCAGTTTATTGATAGTTATTATTGACGCTTTGTTGCAGTAATACAGATACAGTTTTGTAATAACATATAGACAATTAAAATAATTAAATAAAAAGAACCCTTATAGCTATCGAGCGATCTTTTTCAAAAAACCATGATCACGACGTCGACGGTTGACGGTTGACAGTTGACGGTTTGAGCGTGTGCTTTTCTCAAATTTGTATTGTTTAACAAGGATTTTTTTTTATGTGCGCATTTAACACGCTCGATCACTACTGTAAACGATGAAACCAGAATGCATTAGGGATCTTTTGACGGCGTGTGACACTGAACTTTCATAAGCTATTTCGGATCACTTTTTTAAGAAAATTCAATTACATCAAAAATCTAAGGCAACCTAGAGGTTGCAGCGCGCGCTTTTCTATAATTGACATACCTTATATATATCTATACTAGAGTACATATTATAAACTTATTGAGGACCTATATTTATCTTATCTTACCGCGAGCGACATCTTTTTAATACATATTAGGTTTTAATTATGCAGAACATTAATCAACAAAAAGATTCGTACTTGGGGCATGTGTTGTGCCACGATCGGTACCACCTTCTTCAAATAACTAGAACTGGTAAAATCAAGAGTAACCGACGTATTCATTTAATAAAAAAATCATGGCTTAAGGTAACTTAAGGCATGGCCGACATGACGAGTTTTTGTATCTGGCTCAGGACCTGACACGCTTCACGACACAGACTGCCAACCTCCAGAAATAGAGAGAGAGAAAAGGAGAACTATAAGTTAATTATCAGCAATAAGCTTTAATAACAGAAGGTTGAAATCGAAAATTCAATAGAAATTAACTGTGAACGTGCTTCAAATACGAGATGAATTATTTATTATTTATAGCATAAAAACTCTGATAAATGATTTATAGAAAAATATTTACACTAATAAACATTAAAAATAATAAAACAATTGAATAGCGTCATTAATAAAATTGTAATCATTATAGGACGCAGACAACACAATACTCTGATTGGTCACGAGTATATTTTTTTCTATAAGGTTTTTATTTAAAAATTTGAATAATATATAATAGATAGAATTTTTTTTATTACCTACTTAGGTTTTTATTCAGAAAAAAAAACAAACTATCTCTATGGTGTAGAATAGCAATATGTTCCATATTATGTTGGTTGGTATCTACTAAAAAGGTAGGCTAAGTAAAAAATCATATAAAGGCAAAAGTAGTTCGCGGAGCCAGCTAAATCTTATAATATTATTTTTATTTTTACAAATTAATATACAGCTCATCTTTATATTATACGTAAGGCACACGGTTGGTAGGGCCGGTTGCACTACTACCAACCGTATGCTATACAAAGGTACTCCAAGTATCAAATTGCTAAAGCTGACCAGTCTTATCAGACCATTTCAGGCGGCACACCATTTTAGCCGCGTCTATTATTTTTGTTCTTTGTCGTACCGCTTTATCCTGTTTCTGAGACTTAAGCCTAACATGCTCCTTTCGGCTGATCGTTTTAATATTTGAATTTTCTTTATTAATTCAACTGTGATAGGCCATGATTGGCCGTTAAGACTTAGATACAATATTTAAATAACAATGTCTCTGAAGACTTTATTTAACAACCCAGACCAAAACAGCGAGATATTGGTAACAAAACTTTCAAATTTCGTAATACCATACGAACTTGTATTGAAATGTTCACGTCTTCTCTCGCATCTGAGTTTGAAATTATTGCGTGTTAATCTCCATTGTTAATTCTTATTATTATCAGTTAAAAACACAACACGACAGTTGTTTAAACAAAACTTAACCTTCATTTTTACTATAAGTTATATTTATTATTTATTTATAATATGGTGTCATTTTAATCCTCATTATCTCATCATAAAATGTTCTGGTTCTTGGAGATGAAATAAACGTTTTAGCATGAGGCTGATCTTCCTTCAAGTAAATACGTTGTCTATGTTTAGATTACCTTCTATTATTGTTTTTTTAATGGATTAATCACGAAATTAGTAAAAAAAATAAAGATTTTACGAATTTATTTTTAACAATTATGTCACCTCGGAGACTTTAATCGCAGTTGAATAGCGTAAAGCCAGCGCCCATTTTCAGAGGCTGTTTGGTTGTTTTTGACGATTACAATTTAAATAATTATGTATTGATAAGTCTTATTGGGGCTTTTATGGAAAAAAAAACTATACGAGAAACTATTGTAATCACTGTATGGAAACCACACTTTATCACGTGATCATTTTCTTAAATATTCGAGTGATGAAAGATTATTAGGGGTCGTCCATAAATTACCTGAGGTGTTTAAGGAGGGGGTCGAGTCAAATCTCATTAAATCTTACGTTGGAGAGGTTCTCGGCAAATATCACGCAATTTTTTTTCTAATTGAAAAAAAATTTAGGAAAACGGTTGACCCTAATTTTTGCAATTTCCCGCTAACTCCATACTTAAACGCTCAACTTGTTTTATTTTTGAGCTCTTCGAACTAAAAAGTTCTGTGTTATTTTCAGTTCTCCGAGAACAAAGATATAGCTTCTTTATTCTGTTGAGCTCTTCGAGTTCAGAAGCTCTAGAAGTTTGATAAAATACCTTTTTTATATTTTCAATCGCAATATCTTTTAAATAAATGAACCGATT
Source organism: Pieris mannii (assembly GCA_028984075.1). Lineage (NCBI taxonomy): Eukaryota > Metazoa > Arthropoda > Insecta > Lepidoptera > Pieridae > Pieris > Pieris mannii. The sequence continues at coordinate 3,576,064 of CM054780.1, forward strand.
TTTACGCGGTTGGTGGAATTTAGAAGTAATTCCAAAAAAGCTTTTTTCGAAAATTTTAGTTTTCGATAACTCTCAAACGAATCAACCGATTTTGACAGGACTGGTGGCTATCCACGTGGTTATTCATACTTAAAATCGGATTAGTTATTGGAATCGATCGGTAAAGCCATTTAGAAGTTTTTTTTTTTAACAATCCAACGCGTGTAAGAACCCACATTTTGAAAAATATCACGTGAGATTGGGGGATGGGGAGAGTGGTAGATGAAAATCTCACGACATCTCACCAGGGGGAGGGAGGTACAGAAAATTAAAAAAAAACACCTCATGTAATTTATGGACGCCCCCTTACTTATTATTAGAATATTACTATTACGGTACCATTACCACTTACACCGACCAAGTTTCTATGGAAATAATCATTTAAGGTAAAATTTTGAACAAACTAATTGTAACGCAATTTTGTAAACCATATATTGAATCCTCTACTTATTACCCATAAGTGTCAAAATTTTTCCGAATAAACACATAACTTTAGCTATACAGTGTCTGTTATCATACACTTCCTTCATAAAGTCAACACCATTGGCCACTTCATTCGGCTTTGGAAGGAATGGGATGTTCGGTAGATTTATTTGCCTCTTTGACCGTACTTCAGTTTGATTAAAGCTCATATCAAAGCATTCCTTTGGCACATCAAACGAGTTGTTCTTAATAACACATTTGTAATACTTGGATGACAATTTCGCTTTCCTCTTGCGGTCTGGATCGTTGAAATCGATTTGGTAAAGGCCGAAGCGAACGCTACAAATATAAATGTTATTGAGTTTACATGGAAAGTGTAACGTGGGTATGCACCTAATAGAAATAGAGGAAGTATCTATAGATAGCTGGCCCTTTCCACGCTCAATAAAGTTTGCTACCTAAAATCACGGTGGTTCATATCCGCACAGAAAGTTCTACGTACCTACAGTAAAACAGAACAATCGCTAACAGATAACCTCACTTATATAAAAGAAAATAGACATTTAATATCTTAACTTGATTGTTAATTTAAAATTGTATTTCCGACAAATTGTTTTTATTATTATTACTAAGAAGTTACGTATTACATAAACAAAATACCTGTAGCCATCTATCCATTCAAAATTGTCCATTAATGCCCAGATTGTATAGCCAACAACATTAACGCCATCTTCATATATTGAAAGGTGTATCTAGAAAGATAAAACCCCTATAAAAAGTTTATCTATACTTTACGCCGGCAACGCACTTGCGTGCCTATCAATGTGAGCGTACATGGTGGTATTAAACTTCTAAAAACTGTAATACTCGTAAACCATGCGAGGATGATGTGGGTAAGTAAGTACTAGACAGAAATCAGCGTCAGCCTTTTCGCAGAATTTATCTTCTTTATTGAAGATACCTTACAATCGTTTAGTAATATCCATTACTGCACAGCTGAGTTCATAAGGCCTTAAAATTAAAAGTTCCACTCGAGCACTGCTCATCTATTTGTTGTATGGTATTAATGTACTGCGCTTAAAGAAGTCATGAAAAATAAGAAAACAAGCATGGTAATTAAAAGAAAGGTCTTCAATACTTGTGTACTACCTGTACTAACATATGGATCACAAACTTGGGCGCCTACTAAAGCGCAGTATACAAAGCTACAGGTGTGTCAAAGAGCGATGGAACGATGTATGATAGGGAAAACAAGAAGAGACAAAATAAAGAATACAGCATTAAGGAAAATAACTAAGGTAACAGATGTTACAATAACAATCAAGAAGCTAAAGTGGAAATGGGTGGGACACATCGCAAAAGGTACAATATAATAAAAGTGGAGCAAAAAACTGCTTAACTGGTGCCCAAGGTACAGCAAACGCAAAAGAGGGAGACAAGTGAGAAGGTGGATTGACCACATTAAAGAAACGGCAGGTGGTACATGGCAGAGAGTGGCACAATGCAGACAGAAATGGCGGGATTTGGAGGAGGCCTTCGCCAAAAAAGGGCACACAGATGCACCAGAATTGGATTAAAATGGAAATTTGTTTAAATGTATAAAAATATATAATGTAAAATGTATCTGAATAAAGGATATTATTATTATTATTATTAATGTACTACTAATAATAAAACATAGTTTTCATAATGAATGTAAACATTGCAATACATTAAGAGATACTATAAAATACCTGTTCCAAATGGTCCTTTAATCCAACAACTCGATCGTAATCTTCCAACTCCAATCCAGCGGTTGGGTAACCATTTTCAGTTATAAATATTTCCCAATTTCCGTAAGATTTCTTTACCCATGACAGTGAGCGTCGAAGTCCTACAGGGTAGACCTGTGATAATAATAATTAAACGCGGTAAGTAGGAGTTAACTGTGGCGTGCTACGGTATATAAATAAATCGCAACAAACTTTTTTAGGTCTAGGCCTCAGAATGCTGTATCTGTTTCATAATCATTTGTCAATGTTATAGGCAAGTAGGTGATCAGCCTTCTGTGTGACACTGTCGACTATTTTTGTTTAAGCCGGTTTCCTCACGATGTTTTCCTTTACCGTTCGAACGAATTATTTTAGAAAGATAGAAAGAACGTCCTTTGGTAAACAGCCGGGGCACCCCAGGATTGAGAATCGCACACTGAAGTCACGTCACTGAAGTCTCTTTGTATAGAAATAGATTTTATATATACTATCAAACGTTTGGTAAAGCCTTGAAAAATGGTAAAAAATAGCGATACAAATTTAAGTACCAAAAACTAAAGACAAAAAATAAATAGATAAGCAGGATCAACCTTAAGTTTTGCCATAAAACTAAGGCTTATTAACCACGTTTGGAAAGGCAACGTAGCAAGAACAGCATGTGATAGTATAAACATACCAAATACTCTTAATTCTAGAACTTACCACCCGAGTGGCGCTTGTATAAGCATCAGGTGGAACTGTCATCACAGCATTTAGCTCATGAGCTCCCGACATGATCGGATTCACAATTTTCTCGCCCGGTTTAGCTTCTCTCACAGATAGACCCATGTAGTAGTTCATGGCGAAGAAGTCTGCCGTACCTGAAAGTAATATCATGGCAGGTGTATTTACATTGATTTATATAGTTTCTTTGTGACTCAAGTACTAGTACTACTAACTACGATTAGATTTTACTTTTTTTTTAGTTTCGTGTAATTATGTTTTTAGATAACTATGTGATCATTTCTTGTACTTGAACCTGATTAGGATTTTTTCCATACTGTGGAATACATAATGAGCCTGGAAGAAATCGCATGTCAGCAATAAGGCCACCCGTGGCTATAATAATAATAATATAGCCTTTTAAAAATATAAAAAGATATAGGATCCACTTAGGTAAACAAAGATCATTATATTAAATTAGATATTAAAAGGTTATAAAAAAAAATTATTCTAATATTTGCATCTTGCTTGATTTCGGCAGATCTGTTTGCATATCTTTCTACGGCCACCGTGTTCCACATCACTCCTGCCACTTGTCCAATGTCGTCTTCCCATCGTTTTACCTTCCCTTGGGTACCATCGTGTCACAATTTTACTCCATTTGTCTTTTCCTGTTATCATTTGTCCAGCCTCTGGGTCTATGACTTTTGTCTTGTCCCAGTTTTTCAATCTGTCAGATTCTTAAACGTTAAGCATACTCCTTTCCATAGTGCGTTGGCAGGCTGCCAGTTTGTTAGTCATGTTTTGCGTGAAAGCTGATATGTTAAATAATTTGGTTTTTGTATTTGTATGTAGCTTTTCATCCTTCATGACCTCTCTGATGCTCCAGTCCAGTCCAGTCCTGTCTAGGTGGCTAACCTATTTTATTTTAAATAAAAAAATAAACCTATAGAGAGCTACAAGAAGATTATAGTATGATTATGTCCCTAATGTGATACGCTCTTTGCTTAAAGGACCCTAAGTCGAATTGGTTCGGAAATACTTCAGTGGGCAGCTGGTTCCAAATAGTGGTGATGCGCGGCAAAATCTGCCTTAAAAACGCTCAGTTGTGGAACGACGGAGGTCCGGGTGATGGTATTTCACGCATGTAGTCATAAGATAGGCATCTGTTTTTTTAACCTGACTCTTAATGAGTGGACAGCATGTTCGGCTTAAGATCTTATATTCACATATCGCGCAAGGCCGACAACAATATTTCTTATTAAATTTTATTCTAAAAGGTAAAAATTGGGAGTTTAACACCCTGTGGTGATGTACGCTAAACCTCGCCACTCTTCGATCGTGTCTTCCTTAGCTGTGAAATAGTCTAGAGAACTTTTATTCTTACCTCTGACAAACCTTCTCTCCGCAGCAGTGAAGGCAGGTAAGCGAGACCTGCTATAACCCTGTTTCTGACTATAATCCTTCATCAGCTTCTCTACCTTCGGAGGCCATCCACCTTGTTTTGAAAATATTGGGTGACAGTAACGACCCACCTGAAAATTTAATTTGCCCAAATCGTATTTAGTCTAGGAAGCTGGCGGTAAATAATTTATTTAGAGTATATTTTAAATTAATAATAATTTTATATGACCTACATAAATAAATAGTATTATAACAAAAACAAAAGGCATTAATACTACACCATGTACTCCATAGTAAGTTGTGCTAATTTCTCGTTTTCTGGAGTCTCGGCCTCAAACCACAGCAAATGATTGGCTATCGATATACGACCTAAAGAATAAAAAATACAGTGCACGCCCATTTCCATTTTAGAGGTTTGAGGTGTAAATTGTAAGTTAAAAATATTTTAATATTGAAACAGAAATTGTTCACTCATATCTCTATAACCAAATTTTAAAACTAAAGTAATAGACTAGTGTCAAATATTTACCTCCATACAAACTCCTGAAGTTTCGATCAAAGACACGGTATGCCTTCGCGTGGGCCATTAACAAATTCTTGCTACAGATGTAGGGGCCCAATTGATCCTCTTTTATCCCTGGAGCAAATGTGCCCTCTACGTATCCAACGTCACAGATTAACCACGGCTCGTTTATAGTTAGCCATATTTTCACTCTATCAGCGTATAGAGAAAACACCTGACTGGCATAGTCCGCGAACCAGTCTGATATGTAAGGATTTGCCCAACCACCTGTAAAGTATGATAGATCCTGTTAGGATGCAGTAGTATTTTTAAATTAGTAATTAGGATATTAAAAGGACAAAATACTAGAAAATAAACCAACAAATTTGTGTCCGCGACGGAAGATGATGACTTACCGAAAGTAATAGAGTATCAGCCAGGATACAAGGCTGTATTATAACAGTTCCAATCAAAACTGTGACATTTAACATGCGATGGACCGACACGTCATCCCAACCCGACAAACCGACAGCGTGTATCAGGCTCAAACTCAAATTTTATTGAATTCCTTATGTTAATATTTTACATGTGACACGTTATAATTTATTACAATAAGGTTTTGGTTAGGCACAGCAATGTTGTAAGAGGGCATGCTCCATCATAGTTAATTCAATCAATCAATCAATTAAAATATCTTTATTCATTTAGGTAAACAAGTACACTTATGAACGTTAAGAAAATTAAATTAATTGTAAATTTACATTTACTTACTACCAGTTCGCTAGACAAGGGTGTAGAGCGGGCAAGATAAATTAGCAAGAAACTTTCCGCCACTTACACATTTCTATTCTTACAAGATATATTATTTATTTGGTGTACTTGCTTTGCCTTCATATTGCGAAAAGGAGTATGTAAATAACATTATTAAAATACTTAACTTTTATAAAAGAAATTAAAGTCTATCAGTCAGATACTCTGTAACAGTGTAATAACATTTCATATATATAATAATTCCTTTAATGATTTTTAAAACCTCAAGTTATAATAAGTAAAAATAACAATAGGCTGATATACCTATATACCTATTAAGGCAAGCACGAAACAAGAAAGTGAATGCCGAGTTGTAATGGTATTCTGTTAAATCATTTACATAAAGAAAACAGTTACGAATATTGGGAATTCTAAAGTTTTTTGAAACTGATGACGCAGTTTGTTTCCGCCGTTTTACTTAATATTATTAATAAGGATTTTTATTAGCAGTCTTACAAATTAATGTTATCACAAACGGGGAATTAATAACTAATGGTTTCATAACGGGTTACATGTTTATTATTGTGTAGCAGTCGGTTATACTCGACCGAACGACTACTGGATTGTTAAAATTTGCAAAATACTGACCCAGATCCTGTATTGCAACTGGCAACTCCCAATGGTATAGGGTGACAATTGGCTTAATACCAACATCTAATAATGCATCAATCAAATCACTATAATACTTGATCCCAGCTTCGTTGGGTTTGTTTGTGAAACCTGTGGGGAATATGCGAGGCCAACTAATTGAAAACCTAAAACAAAGTTTATAAAATATGTAAATCATTTAATTATGTTGAAGTAACTATAACGAATAATCTTTTGAAGGTTTCGCTTTAGTAAAAATACAGTACTATGCCTTCAGGCCAGAGCGTATGGTAGCGTAATTTGCTTGTCTTTGACTTCTCAAACAAAATCACAGATCGAGTCACTTATCTGTTATTCGACGAGTTTCAACGTGAATCAATGAGAATCAAGCCAGGCCAATTCAAATTCCCTAGAATGGTTTATGAATCAGAATATAGAGATTAAGAGGTTTTTCTTTCTATCTATAAAAACTGCCTGAACTAGCTATTATCAAGACAAGTGCCGTTACCTATAAAACTGCAGTCCCAGCTCCGAAGCTATTCTGATGTCTTCTTTCCATTTTTTATAAGAGTCGGCAGCTACGTCCGCCGTCGAGTTGTCAATTATAGCTTCAGGAAATTTGTGTACGAAGCGATCCCAAATACTTTCGCCTTTGCCTGTGGTTAATAAATACTTTCTATCTTATCTTCTAAGTCAAATCTTACACGGCCAGAAATTGTTTAAATGAATGGGACTACTTTATAGAAAAGTGGTTAGAAGACGAACCCCTGAAAGGCTGTATTTCGCTTTAGGTTGAATGAGGTCACACTATTCGACATCGTACCACATCGAGAACAAATCTACCAAATCTAAAAATCCAAAATATATTCTGCCAAGCTCAGTCTGCCAGCTTTAGGTCCATATTCTAATTCCTATCTCAAGTCACAATAACGTCTTCACCGTCTATATTAGTTGTAGTTTTATTACTGTTTTATGAAATAAGTACAAATGAAACTCTACTTTTGAAACTAGACTTAAGTTCTAATAACGTTCTTGTAGATGAGCTTTAGATCAGTGATAAACCAGTTGTCAAGTATCCGATTCTGTTGACACCTCTGAGGACATATTGAAAGGGTCAGCCTGTTTTATACCAAAGGTTGACAACGAGATTCACGTATTAGGCATATAAGACCTCATAGATGAATGATTCAAGACACAAAGAGTTGTAGCGCAAGTCACCATTTGTACACGGATATAATGAAATGGTAGAACCAGTCCCAAAAACTGTATTAAATGAATACACTTGCTCTGAAACAGACTAAAAAAGAAATTAACTTTTTAAATCCAATTATTCGAAGTTCCTCGTTCTAAGACCAACTATTTACGAAACTCGGTTATGTATCGCATACCTACAGATTACAACATAAATTACCAGCAAATCGATATATTTAATGTGACTAAAAAATTCTTAAAAAAATATTTTAAAAACTCAGGTAACTTTTACCAATAATGGCTTTGTTTGCTGTTTCATGTTGAATATGTGTTTTGATCTACCAATCAATCAATCTTACAACTGTGCTTTGTAAAACTGTGCTGTATGTTTCTGTTTATATGTGTATTCCGTTTTGGCTTTTGTGTGTAATGTAATTGTTTGGATATTGTTTAATGATTAGCTGTAGGAATACTTAAATAAATAAAATAAAATAAAATAAAATAAATAAATAAAACACAAATTTTCTGGCATGTGGTATTGAAACGGTCATAAATCACTACACTATGTATGAGATTCTAATCTTTTGAGTTCTTTTCTTTTCTTGCACTTTCTATTTTAAATCGCTTCCCATTTAACAAAACTTCCATATCCCAAATTAAAAAAAGATTTTTGCCATCTCACTCGCAGGTCGCAGGTCAATTCAATTCATAAAGAAATTACCATCGGAATCCCATCCACCCTCCACTTGGTAAGAAGAAGTAGCAGCTCCAAACTTAAACCCAGGTGGAAAAGTCTTCACTCCATCACACACACAGCTAAGTATTGTTAAGCTAAAACAGAATCTAAAATTAAATTTGAATTTATAAAATTCTAAATTTGAGAGTATTTCTTAAGGGAAGATGTTCCCTTTGGAGTAGAGATTCTTAAGCCACAGGGTTCCAGACAGTGTACAGACACTAATAAGAGATTTAAGTTGGTGTCTGGTAGATAGATATTAAGTAGGTACCTCGCTCAACTAGAAAGAATGTCAATACAGCGAGGAAATGATGCCAGGGTTAAAGGTACACTGCCACAGGAAGCAACATTTTGAAGTTATACTTCTTTTTGCGCGATGGAAATGATGAGAGTGAATTATTGATACGCGCGCACACCTACACCTAAATTCGACACCGTAAAGTTAGGTCTAGTTAACTATGTATAGTCTAGTATTTTTATATTTAGAACAGGTGTTTCGTAACAGTGCAATTAAACAGTGTGAATAAATAAATATTAATTTGGTGCTTTTAAATCAATTTCATATACGACGGTGATAGTATTTATTAATAACTTATTTATTTAAATAAAATCTATTTGATTCATTTTAATATTTATCGTTTATCACTACTGCATTTTAGTTATTTCTTTTCCATACGCCAAAGAAGTATAACTTCTAACGCGGGTACATAAGTACAAACACTCTTTTTTTTTAATTTTCCCATATTATTTTACTATTACTATGTAGGTTAAGACAATTGTTAGTACTAGATTAATAACCGTTACCGAGTGGGTGAGTGAGTTTCTTAAGTATAGACAAACTATACTCAATTTAAATACCTCTTGCACTCGGCCCTTTGTAGCTTGCACGAACCACCAACTCGAGAGGATTTTGTCCAAATTAAGTAATCTTACAGGTTTTTTAAAAATCAAAGTACCCATGCTGAACTGGTTGCACCACCAACAGACTCACTGGGATCCTCACTGTCACTCTACAACTCTAATTCTATGCTGGCTTTACCATTTACGCCCGAACCAAATAATTAATCCACAGATTATTTTCAATCTGAGATCAGCCGTGACAGTCGATCGATCTGCACCCCAATAACCAAACCCTACGAAGGTATTCCATTTTTGGGGACGGATAAAATGCAATCTCTTCGCTCTTTTCACTCATATTTGATAATCAATATAAACCAAATAAAACCAGGATATTGGCACAGTTGAACTGTCATTTTCATACAAAGGTCTATCCACATACACCGATCCGACCTACCATGGATCGTATCGACAGATGGCTATTACAATCCATTGCTTGGTTATTGGGACACTTTTTTTCAATATTTGGATTATGATGTCTATCTTAGACGGTCAAAAATGTATAGAGATAGGTTAATAGATTTGGGCGTTATGCACTTAACACTACTGTCTTATCTATACCTGCTGGATTTTTTGGAATCTGCCGCAAATCAATGTAACTTCATCATTCAAAGCGGCAAAATCGAATCCTTCCGAATCCCAGCTAAACTGATCCTAGTCCATATGTTTGAGCTCAAACACATTTTCATTATTATAAGACCGTTTTAAACTACGCTCGTTCAGGCGCCGTATCTGCGCCGTTCGAGTTGAAGCTTCAAATAGGCTCGAGTGCAAAATATATTTACGAATACTAAAAATAAATAAATATATTTACCTAAGTATGACAGCTGGCACTGTAGTCATATTGCAGAATGCGCAAGTAAACTCCAAAAGTAATATAAATACTCGAATTCAATTTCATTAAAAGTATATTAAACACGGAAGGAATAGTAGTGAAGATAGCTAAAATCACCGGAAACATGAATTAACCTAAAACAAATGTAGGTAACTGTCGTTAGTTTGGTTAATTTTAAATGTATTAAAGAATTTTATGACAAGGCTGTATCAGGAGAACGATCAACGATTGAATAGGTACCTTCTATACTTAGCTTTGTGTGTCACATATACACCAACAATTAAATATTTAACTATGCCTGTTGTCGAGATAATGCGTTATCGGACGCAGGCAGCAAATATAGCCCTAATCTGCCGATCTGAGACCTAAATATTTTCCCAAGAACCTCAGAAACTGAAACTTTATTAAACTTCGAGGTAATCGCCATTACAATCCGTTAAATACACCATATCATCCTTGATATTTTATCAGATACACCTTTAATTGAATGCGAAGACACAAACACAGACGAAAACAATCAAATTATTCCATGGAAGATAGGCCGGGTGCTGGTATAGGATGCAACCTATTCAGATACACTGGCCCCTTCCTATCTACATGGAACCAACAACAGAGCTTGTGCGGCTTGTGATACGGCTGAAAAATGTAAAGCCAAAATTAAAAAAAATGCAAATACAGAGAGCATTGGGTGACGAGACCCTTGGTACATGGGGTCCTAGCGCTATAAGGCTTTCTAAGGAAATTGTAAAAAGGGTAGTCGACATCACAGGAGACCGAAGAACTGGCAGCTACCTCGGACAAAAAATTCGTCTAGCTATTCAAAGGGGAACGCTGCCAGTATCTTCGGAATTATGTCTAAATAATTATAACTTTAATTTAAAATTATGTCTAAATAAATATAAGTTTAATTACAATAATACATAACTATAATCCGTAAAAAAGTGTTTTTTTTTAGATATATGTTTTTTTACTATGTATAGAGTTTTAATTGTTCATCATTCATATTGACTGCAAGCCATTTCAAAACTTTACAATTTATTTAATATTTGTGTAAGTGTTCAGAGACATGATAAATTCCGGTTTATCTCTTAAATAATCATAAAAAATCAAAAGTAGTATTACCTTTTTTATTACTACCAACAGTAGCTAACAGTATATAATAAGCTTGTAATCAACCAAAAATATGTAGGTAGGTACATAAGAATTAACTTAGTGACCACGGACATTTTTAAAGTATTTATAAATCTATTATTTTTATGAACACGCAATTATTCACATACTCGCCTAGTATTTCTGAGTAATTTTTCATGGCACTAGTGATGTTATAAAGAAAAATAAGACAAAAAAATCGGTAACATTTTATTTAACATACAGGCGTACTTAGAGTCTATTAAATTATCTCTATCATTGATTTATTTTGTTAATGTTATTTAGTTTATTCGGTACTTAGTTGTCTTATCTCCATTCCTCGAACAATATAATACACCTCTGACAATATTGGTGATATAAAATATTTGAGTTTTGGCATTAAGTTCCGGGATTAGTTTTTAAGTCATCGTCATGCAATGAACGTGTGGATATAACATTGGCGTAATAGTAGGCGGAAGAGCGTGGGGTACGAGGGCGGTCCGGGTTAGTAAAGTCCACGTCAATAAGGCCAAACTTCGATCTAAAAATTCAATTAATATATATTAAGTAATGGATCATAAAATAACACATATTAGAAAGGAAGTTCAGAAAAACACAGTATCATTTACGCAAGTGATACGTTTAACAGAAATTAATAATAGAAACATAGATTTTGTTGTGTCGGCAGGACAAAAATTGTTTTAAATTATATGATAGTTTTGATCACACTATGTGCTTGACTAACAATTTCACTAATACTTTTAACTCATGTTATTCTTGAAAAAATACTGAAACTTCTTAAATACAATAAAAACACCTACAAATAAAACATAAAAACTATGTTTTACACAATATTGCTACGAACAATTTTCTTGATTTTTTCAAGTTTCTGATTACTCACCCTCTAAGTTGTTGAAAAACCAAGAAAACTGTTCAGCAAGCTAAAATGTGATTAATTTCCGTTTTGAAGGTTCTTCAACCTCGTTTGCATGCATGCATGTAGCATGCAAAAACCTTTTATCAGGTGAATTTATGGTAATGAAGCTTAGTAGTCAATTGCTGTTAAATCCGCGTTAATTGAAATAATTAGTGACAGTGTTTTGTGCGTGAAATTACTGAATTTTGGCGCGGATTAGTTCTATTTTACCTTTAAAAGATCTAAAGCTGCTCTTTACGACCACCTAGCTCGTAACAATACTCTGATACGGTAAAACTTAAGATTGTTTATCGCTTACATTGTGAAATGAGTTAAAATCTACTAGGTAAATTATGAAAACTATTACTTACACGTAACCATTAGTCCACTCAAAATTGTCCAAAAGCGTCCAAGCCGTGTAGTAAGTTACGTTCACATTGTCCTCAGTTATGGCGAGATACACCTGTCAAACATTATTAATATACTACACATAAACATTGCTAGAGATAGATAGTTTTAATAGTCGCCCTCCAGCCAAATTAAACTTTTGAGTTAACTACTATCTAAGGTAGTATTTTTATAATATTCCACAAATTTGTGAAGATTATTCTTTCTTAACAGTTGGAATTATTATTAGAATACACCTCTTCAGACAACACACTTGCGAACCTTCTGGCAGCGCCAGTGTCCAAAGTCTTCGGTATCACTTAACATCCATGAGCCTGTCAGTCTTTCATCTCTTCTAAAAAAAAAAATTCGCAGTGTCAAGTACTTTTTTCAATTCGTACGTACCTGTTCCAAATGAGTCTTATAATAATTAACTCTATCAATATCATTAAGGTCCCGTTTATTACTAGAATAACCATTTTCCATAATTCTATATTCCAAGTCCCCATAGTTCTTTTTCAACCAGGAGAGCAGACGTCGTAGTCCTTCTGGGTATTCCTGCAATTCACAAAATGTTTATTTTAGCTTATGTAGGTATGTTAGTTGATGTTGAATAGACTAGTTTCACATATGTACTGATGGAGAAGTACCCTTATTTTTGTATATTCAAATTTTACAAAATATTTTTTTTAAAGCACATTATTATAGAAAAGCTAGAGACATGACAGCGTTAAACACCTAGGGGGTTACCCTGAAAAAACCGATATAGTTATCCAATAATTGGTGTTAGTGAGACAAAGTACTGTATTAGTAAGATGAAATCAAATGCCCCGTTCCAGCCTACCAACGTCGAATGGATGGAACAACTGAGAAGAGCAGTAGGCCCATTCTTCTTTAGGGTCTCTTCTATGGCACTTCCGTACGCTTTCAGGGCATCTTCAGGGCTTATAAAGCGAATACAAAAAAGTTTTCATTAGCAATGTTTCTAACTGGCCAGTTCTAAGCATTCAGTGTTACCCACCTCATAATTACAGTAATATATGCCATGATACTTACAAAAAACCAATTAGAAGAGGTTGGTGGCCACTCTGGCGCAGGTTCCATGAAGGCATTTATTTCTTCACAGCCATATAAAGGCCACTTTCCAATTTTTTCTCTCTCTTTCGGACTTCTGATTAACCGGCCGGTATAGTAGTTCAAGGCGTAGAAATCAAATGTTCCTACAAAATCAGGAATCATGTAAAAGAAGTCGTTAGTATTTGGTAAAAATTGTAGCGTGGTTCATTCAATATGGAAGAGTTATAGAATAGAATAAAAAGGTGACGGAAAAATAAATTTCCAATTCATAAAATTGCGTGAAAGACGGATGTGCATTTCGCACCCGGCATGAGCCTCATGATGGAGCCACAATCGTAATAAAATTATATATTTTTCTTCATGATGCATGGACAAAATATATAAATTTAAAAAAAACATAATATTATTTATACTTTGAAAAAAGTGAATAGTTCTCATTTAAGTGAATTCCTAATGAACATAAGGAAATTTGTTCTCCAAAACGTAAATATTTAGCAAAGAAAACACTTATATATGAACGCCTAAAACTATAACTTTGTCAACCCAAATTGTCACTTTATCGGTTTACATTAAGGTGTAATTTGCAGAACAAAATTAAGCCTTTAAATGGTATTTCTATAAATCCAAACTTATCTACCTTTAAGAAAATCTATCTCTTCGGTGGTAAACGGTGGCAATCTGGATTTAGTGTAGCCCTCCCGGGCACTTTTCTCTGCGATATATTTTTCTACAGATGGAGGCCAACCGCCTTCTTTTGAATAGATTGGATGGGAGTATAGCCCGGCCTATAGAAAATGTGTACTATCAATTTGACATCCAGAAAAATTAATTATACGAATTAAACAGCTAACAAAGCTGCACTCTAGGAAAATTATGTTTTTTATTTATTTAAGATCCTGATAACATCTACTTGTGAGGGCTGAACCTTACCAATGGTCAGATTTTCACATGCTATTTGAGAGTGTATATCGTTACACTGAGTCGACTTTGAGTAAACGAGAGAGTTCTTTTCAATTACCATACTGGGTGCCAGTATGGTAATTGAAAAGTTACAAAGTGTATACAAAATTTAAGAAGCGCCATATTTCCTTCGTCGGATTCCTTCCTGAATTTGGGACTAAACTGAAACATATTACCAAACTTGTATCGTTGGAAGATAATAGTAGCAATAAAATAAAATCTTACACTCATCTGCAGCACGAGCTCGGTTAAATCTTCGTATTCCTCTGAGTGTGCCTGAGCCCACAAAATTTGATTAGTCAGCGATACTTTTCCTAAAAAATTTAATCAAAATTTAATACAAAGAATTAAAAACATGTGGTTGGCGAGTAAAAATAGGCTTAAAAAAAGTGTGTGTGTACTAGCGTACACTCGTAAGAAGTTAAACTTCTTTATGACGTTATTTTTCAAAAAATATTTTACTATATGCAACACAGAAATTGGTGAAATAAAGTTAAATTAGATAAAGTTTAATAAAATGCTTTTATTATCATAGACATAAATACAAATTCTACAATTATTTCATTTTAGCTTATTACTACAAAGATTATTATTGAATTTCATTAATTGTAATAGAATTATTACTATCATTGATGTCGTTATTATATATTTGTGTTATTAATGGCTTATGGTAACTGAAATACGAAATATATTGTTTACATTCCACAAAATTTAATAACCGAGCGAAAACTCCATATATATATGTATATACCAATCCCTACTCCGCTGGAGAAAGTATGCTTCGAATCACGCGTGGTAGGGATAAGAAAAAGATGGCGCGTAACGGAAGAATGTCACGCGTAACGAAAATGTTACACTAATTTTTTTCCAACCCCGATAAAGAAGTTTCACTTCAATAAAGCTAAAATAAATAAAATAAGATTTTTGTCTAATCAATTGTTTTAACGAATTAAGTTTTTTTTTATATTTTATTACAAAAAAACAAACACACACGTGTGAATTTTGACCTGTTAGGACAATCCTGTCAAAATTCACACACGGAACAAAACATAATAAATTGATTAGGAAAAATAAATGTATTAATTTTTTTAATACAAACCCCTTACCCCCATATTTAGGCTTATACTTTTCGTCATAAAGCCTCCAAGCTTTCGCGTGAGCCAAAAGTAGGTTCTTATTGCACAGGTAGCTTCCGAACCCTGGACTATATGCACCAGAGCTAGCCTCACAAAGGATAATACCCTCATTGATGGTAATCCACGATTTGATGCGATCACCAAAGAGGTCGTACGCCACGCGAGCGTAGTCCGCAAACCATTCAACTATGAGAGGATTGGCCCAACCACCTTAAACGAAAGTTTAAAAATGTATTAATCTTAATGCCTCTTTTCATCTCAGCGGAACCACGTTGTGTCAGAGAGGTACGTATGATGTTAAAATAGTAAGACTTAATATTTTTATCAAGTTCATAAAGTTTAGAATCCAAGGTAATCAGACGTTTAACTAAGAAAACACTCAATCACCCAAATTATCTTCGAGACATTTAGCAGACAAGTAATTTCTATGAATAAAATGAATCGATGTTTAGCTAAATAAAGTATCCGCCGTTTCAAAGTTGACGGTTAAAGATTCCTATTATAAAAAAAAACTCCAAGAATATCAGAGTTCCTAGTAGAGTAACTCAGACCTCATTCAATACATACATTTTTGACATACTTGAGTGACAGTTAGGGTTAAGTTTCGATTACATATTGTTACGAAGACGGGTCAACTGCAATGTTTTTAGATTTTTCCACTACTTAGAGAACTTTTCAGCAGGCTGAAATATGATTTATGACCGTTTCGGGAGAGGGTCAATCACATATTAGAAAATCGAAATTTACATAATGTTTCCGTAGTTTTCAGGAGGCTGAAACATTTTTTCAGTCGGTTTCAGAACACGTATAGATGAATGGTAGACTTTTCAGCAGACCCGTTTTCAGGCGATTTCAGGCCTGGTTATACCCCTTTGATGAAGGAATATTCTAGAACGAATTTTCTAGGTGTGGGACAAGCACTGTTTGATACGCGAAAGAGAGGAAAGATAAGAACCTTCTCGAAGCTAGACCGAGAACTCTAGAACGCCGTACGACAGGCACGTAGCAGTGTGCGAAAGAGATAGCGAGTACGCGCGTTCTAGAATTGTGCGATCGCTACTCAGTAGCGCTCCCGCCTAGAAAGTTCTCGTAGAAATATCGTTCGAGACTATTCCCAGGGATATATAAGCGAGCCAAAACGCGACCAATCAGTGCAGTATCGAATGCGATTCCAAGCGATAAACAGCGAAGAGAAAAAGTGCGAATAAGTGATTAGTGACAGTGTTTCATTGTGTGTGTTATTAGTGCTTTTCTGTGCGTAATTTCCAGATATTAGTGTAAACGAATTCCTCGTAGATTTTATTGAAATAAACCCTTGAATAAGTCGACGGCGTTTTCTATCCGATCCCCTAGCTCGTAACAATATATATGTATATTGTATAAAGATTTGGAAATAAGAAACATCACAAATTCTGACAACATAAAATACTATGCATGCAAAGAGATTAAACTATTCTATATTTAATGACACAACCAATTGTAATAGAATAATTATTTACACTAGGCTTTATCTAACTGTATGTAACATAACACAAACAACGTATAAGGAATAGATAAAGTTAAAAGGACTTTGAAATACTACTTTCGCCGACTTGATTGCATTGCATTCACATATTTTTACTAGCTAGTATGCGGTTGTAGCCGCATCGGTTGTAGATTGATGTTAGACTTTTAAAATTCCTTCAAAAATAACCTATCCATAAATATTTGTTTAATTATAATTAAAAAGAATTGAGCGCCTCTTTAGCTTATATTTAATTACATACATATATTCTGAGACACGTGTTTCCAGTGCGCTAGCGCACCACAAGGAAGCGCGTCTATAAATAGCCTATGTGCCGTGTTTTGGTTTATCTTGTTCTTGATTTGTGTTGTACAATTGTAAATAGTCGGTTCAAACAAATAAATGATGTATAAATGTTTCTATGTAATTAAAATTATAGCAGACAGATTCAATAAGTCATAGTTACGTAGTTCATCTAACCAAGGAGTATATTAGTAGGTTCTTGGGCCAATATCGTCTACTCTATGTAAAGATAACATTCACCCAGATCCTGCAAATTCTGCGGCATGTCCCAGTGGTAGAGAGTTATGACAGGTTCTATTCCCTTCTCAAGAAGGCCATTAATAACGTCATTGTAGTATCTTTTGCCGTCCTCGCTTATGTAGTTGGAAAAACCATTTGGCAGTAGCCGCGTCCATGATAGTGACAATCTAAAATAAAAAGTTTGGTCAACTTCAAAACCGAATTTTAAAGATATTTGCGTTATATTTGTTAAACCTAAAATAATCTAAAAAATACTTCAAATTGTATTTTCACCAATGCTATATCTAGGGCCTCTTGTTATTTTTTTATAGCCAAAATACCTAAATTTATTTAGATCATTTTCTTTTTAATTTAAATAACTATGACAGCGGATGTTAATTGCTATCATAACAATTAATTACATCGTCGAATTGTAAATATTAAAATTTATTGCCAATATTATAAAATATTTTGTTACATTATGCAAAAGATCTAGTCTTGTATGCTCAGGTGTAAACTTTATACAATTGGTCGATTAATTATAATAGGTTACAGGTGATTCTATAACCAGTATTTACACATTTAATTATCGATGGATTGGCACGAAGCTGAATTCTATTGGTTTTTAATTCACTCTTTTGTTTTTATAAATTGGGGTAGTTTTTGGTGCCATAGATAAACGGAAAATTAGGACAACTTTCGAATATTAGTTCCTTCGGAGAAATACCAATCAACACGAAAGATTAATGACGTGTACAGGTCACTGCACAAGTAACACTGCTTGCATAAATACGGTTAATTATTGGTTCAGTCGTTCGTTTTTAATCTGGAAATGTTGAGTCGAGTTAAAGGCGATAGTGGAAGCAGATCCAGATTAATCTAAGGCTGATCTTACAGTGGGGCTTGTCGAATCGGAAATATAAAAAAAAACTAGATACTGTGTGTGTGGGCGCCACACGATGTAAGTGATCATGGCTTATTATTATGGGGTCATGCTGCTGATGTCGACTAACTATTTTCATCATGGCAAAGCTACAGGAGTTACAGCTCACCGTCACCTAACGTACCTACCGTCCCATGCCTTTTTTTATTTTTATTGAGGGGAATGCATTTCCGCACAGAGTGTTTGTAATTACCATCCTCGGCCTAGGACGTATTGCTACGTTCTAAACCTACACAGTCTTCTTTCTATAGTTCGATGCCCTCTGCATACTACAGAAATTCAACCGTGCCCTCCATGTACGGTTTAAGCACTCGCCCGGTACCGTACAACCCTACCAAAGGCCGAGAATAAATTTAAAACTTACTCTCAAACCGGGAATCGAACCCAGTACCTCACACCATAGCGGCCAAATACAAAGACCGCTAGGCTACGAGGCCCTTACCGTCCCATGCCCTAGCAGATTTTTACTTTTTCCAAAATAAAGACATTTTTTTAAAGAGGCTAAAATTTAACACCCGATAGGCAGTACAAAACGCTTTCGCATGCAGTACAAAATAGCAAAATTGTACGGATAATTTGCTAGAATTAGCTGAAATAAAAAATGTATTTTATAATATACTGAAAATCTAACTTCAAGGTAAATAGAATAAAACGTTTTTATAGCTTTATCTAATACTGACCTGTAGAAATCTAGTCCTAATTGAGAAGCTAGGTTAATGTCTTCCCTCCACTTGTGATAGGAATCGCAAGCCACGTCGCCGTTTGACTGATCGACTATGGCTGAAGGGTTGTTGTGACTGAAGGTATCCCATATACTAGCTGACTTGTCTGTTTATTAAAAGATTATGTCATTACCATAAGATGCATTAATTGTTGTTTTGAAAGGAATTCAATGCCTCTACATTAATTGAAACTAATTATTTTTAAATAAAGATTTGTACAGGAGAAGATGGCAATCAAAAAATTTTATACACACGTCACTTCTACAATGATTTCTTTCGCCGTAAAGGGAGTGTTGACACACAGAAAAAAGTATTGTTGTTTAGCCGGGAGTCAAATGCACAACGTCAGAGTAAAACTGCTTTTCTACAAGGAAATAACTTCACAAATAAAACAACAGTATCTACTATACATAAATTGACATTATATCCAAATATCCTACAGGTGAGTCAATCATCGGACGTTCGCCGTTCCACAACTGAGCGTTTTTCAAGGCAGTTTTTGCCGCGCACCACCACTTTGTGGAACCAGCTGCCCTCTGAAGTATTTCCGAACTAATTTGACTTAGGGTCCCTCAAGAAAAGAGCGTACCAATTCTTAAAAGGCCGGCTACGAACTCGCGACCCCTCTGACAATGAAAGTGTCCATGGGCGGCGGTATCACTTAACATTAGGTGAGCCTCCTGCCCGTTTGCCTCCTGTTCTATTTTAAAAAAAAGTTTGCACTGTATTACACACACTGTTGAAAAACGGAAGCATTTTTTCCTATAGTATTTGACCCGAATTTTCAATAATGATATGGTTGTTAATTATGAATGTGGATTTATTTACTTACCACTAACATTCCAGGCGCCTTCAACTTGATATGATGCGGTCGCCGCCCCAAACTTAAATGCGTCGGGGAATCGGCGCTCTCCACGTACGACTGCTATTAATGCACTAATAATATAAAATATATTAAATTTTGATAATAATTAAAATTTTCTCGCTTAGTACTGTATAATAAAATTTAAAGAAACAAATAAAAGTATGGAAATTTGACTCCAACTTACCTACCTTCGCGCTCACTGCAAGATATCGGGATAAATTGACAGATAGATAGATAGAACCTAGTGTTTTTTTTCTAAAGATATGTATAAATATCCGCAAAGATGAGGTGATTATTGAAATTAAAATATTAGTTTTAAATCACTTTAAAATTGTATGTCTCCGTTATTAAAAATCCATAAAATAACATACATACCTAAAGACAATTACTTTTAAGCAACACATTGTAACGACTGAGTATAACTACTAGTCTGGCCATAAGTTACAAATTAAAATTTTGTTTTCCAACTTTATAACTGTGTGTTTTGGATTTGAATCACGTATATTTAAAAACGTCTTTGGGTTTTGCACCATTTCACTTAGTTTCTCGTCTCAGTTATCAAATTACAATATGGAACTAAAGAAAATAGGATTGTAGTAGAACGCCAGGTAGGCAGTCAATTTGTCAGCAATTTCATCTCTCTTCGTGTGTGTATCCTTACTTATACTATATAAACACCTGGTTTATATAGTCATTCACAGTAATGTGTCCTTGGTTCTAACAAGGTCATAGACAAGTGACTTTATTAAGGGAAATAAAACAAAAAATTCGGTAACATTTTATTTAACAAACGGCCTATATATACAGCCGTACTTAGAGTCTATTAAATTATCTCTATGGTTGATTAATTTGGTATATATTATTTAGTTTATTCAGTAATTAGTTATCTTATCTTCATTTGCAACTATATAATATGATTATTTAATAACTAATTAAGGGAACAGTATAATACACCTCTGACAATATTGGTGATATAAAATATTTGAGTTTTAGCATTAAGTTCCTGGATTAGTTTTTAAGTCATCGTCATACAATGAACGAGTAGATATAACATTGGCGTAATAGTAGGCGGAAGAGCGTGGAGTACGGGGGCGGTCCGGGTTAGTAAAGTCCACGTCAATAAGGCCAAACTTCGATCTAAAAATGCAATATATATATATATTAAGTAATGGATAATAAAATAACACATACTTCTATAATTAATTTTAAATATATTTATACAGAAAGGAAGTTCAGAAAAAATACAGTATCATTTACGCAAGTGATACGTTTAACAGAAATTAATTATAGAAACAATCCGATGATTGTTATCTCTGCAATAGAAAAATTGTTTTAACTCGTATTTTTCCTGAAAAAATACTAAGGGTCTGTTTCATAATGTCCGGATTAGTTCCAAATAAGCTATTTATTAGTTATTGGTAGGATAAACAGTATTTTTGCGTTTCACGACAGTCAGATAGCGCTATTCGTTTGAAACGCAAAGTATCTTATTCGGAACTATTATCTTTCGAATAATTTATGTGTTGCATAGCTATTTGGTACTTTATCCATACATTGTTAAACAGGCCCTAAGTAAATCTTTTTAATGATATGGAAAGCAATAAATAATAAAACACAAAAACACCTATGTTTTACATAGATAATATTCTTTAACAGTTTTCTTGATTTTTCTACAACTTACAAATATTACTAGCAAGGTGAAATGTGATTTATAACCGTATCAAAAATTCTTCAATATCGTTTCAGGATGCTAAAACCTTTTTTAAGACGAAGCTAAGTGATTAGGTGGCTGTTAAGTGCGTGTTTACTGAAATATTTAGTGACAGTGTTTTCTGCGTGAAATAACTGCTTTTTTGCGCGCATTATTTCCATTTTACCCTTAAAGAGATCAAGCTTTTCTATCCGTACCCCTAGTTCGTAACAATACTCCCTGATACCGAAATAATCAGAAAACTAAGGATTATTTTTCAATAACATTGTAGAAAAAAATAAAATCTTCTCAGCATATTATCAAAACTATTACTTACACATAACCATCGACCCACTCAAAATTGTCGAAAAGCGTCCAAGCCGTGTAGTAAGTTACGTTCACATTGTCCTCGGTTATGGCGAGATACACCTGTCAAACATTTTTAATACACATAAACATTGATAGAGATAGATAGTTTTTATAGTCGCCCTCCAGCCAGATAAATCTCAAACATAACTCGTAGGTAGTATTTTTGTAATATTTCGCAAATTTATGAATAAGATTTTATTTCTATTTTTTCCTAAACAGCCGGAATTATAACCATCTTCTTCATTCTTAGACTAATGAAGTAAGTAACCATAATGGGTCTTTGGAATAGAAGTCCTTAATAACGTGCTTCATTCAATTATAATTTGGGGTTGGCAGAAAACATCGGATAACTGTCATTTAAAATTACCTAACATCTAAAACTTGCTGAAAAGCCGACAACGCACTTGTTAACAGTGCAGTGCAGTGTATAGCAGTGTCGGTGTAATGGGCTACGGTATCACTTAACATCCATGAGCATCCTGTCGGTCTATCCCTTCTAAAATTAATCGCAGTGTCAAGTACTTTTTTCAATTCGTACGTACCTGTTCCAAATGAGTCTTATAATAATTAACTCTATCATTATCATTAAAGTCCCGTTTATCACTGGCATAACCATTTTC
Organism: Pieris mannii; assembly: GCA_028984075.1. Lineage (NCBI taxonomy): Eukaryota > Metazoa > Arthropoda > Insecta > Lepidoptera > Pieridae > Pieris > Pieris mannii. The sequence continues at coordinate 3,598,781 of CM054780.1, forward strand.
CATAATTCTATATTCCAAGTCCCCATAGTTCTTTTTCAACCAAGAGAGCAGACGTCGTAGTCCTTCTGGGTATTCCTGCAATTCACTAAATGTTTAGTTTAGCTTATGTAGGTATGTTAGTTGATGTTGAATAGACTAGTTTCACATATGTACTGATGGAAAAGTACTCTAATTATCGTATATACAAATTTTACAAAATATTTTTATAAAAAGCACCTCTTTATCATTATTATAGAAAAGCTTAAGCCATGGAAGCAGTGCAGAGCAGTGTTAGCCTAGTGGCTTCAGCGTACGAGTCTGATACGTGAGGTCGTAGTTTCGATCCCCGGCTGTGCACCAATGGACTTTCTTTCATGTGCGCATTTAACATTTGCTCGAACGGTGAAGGTTTGTTATTGTTGTTGTCATTGTGAGGAAACCGACATGACCCAAAAAGTCGACGGAGTGTGTCACTGGAGGCTGATCACTTACTTGCCTATTAGATTTAAAGACCTAAAGAGGTTGTAGCGGCACTGATTTATTTTAATTTTTTTAAGCCATGGAAGCGTTAAACACCCACAAGGCTACCGGAACCGATATGCTTATCCAGAAATTGGTGTTAGCTGGTACTCCTGGACAAAGTGCTGTATAAAATAATAACGAAATGACTAAACGATGAAACCAATTATCCTAACTTTCAAAATCTTTAAATTCATATGAAATCTGTAAAAATATATTTACACTCTTACTTATAAATATCGAGAATTTTAATTGTTTATTGTAATTTATATTGTATTAATACAGTATTATATTCCGTGATACTTACAAAGAACCAATTAGAAGAGGTTGGTGGCCACTCTGGCGCAGGTTCCATGAAGGCATTTATTTCTTCACAGCCGTATAAAGGCCACTTTCCAATTTTTTCACCCTCTTTCGGACTTCTTATTAACCGGCCGGTATAGTAGTTTAAGGCGTAGAAATCAAATGTTCCTACAAAATCAGGAATCATGTAAAAGAAGTCGTTAGTATTTGGTAATAATTATGGCGTGGTTCATAGGTTCAAATTTCTAATACATAATATTGCGCGAAAGACGGATGTGCATTTTGTACCCGGCATGAGCCTCAGTGTTGGCCCCTATTAAAATAAAATGACATATTTTTCTTCATGATCCATGGGCCAAATATATAAATTAAAAAATACTACTATTATTTATACCTTTAAAACAGTGATTTTTTCTCGTTTAAGTGAATTCCTATTGAATGTGAGGAAATTTATTTTCTAAAACGTAAATATTTAGCAAAGGAAACACATATATGAAGGCCTAAAACTATTACTTTGTTAATCCAAATTGTCACTTTATCGGTTAATATTAAAGTGTGATTTGCAGAACAAAATTAAGGTTTCGAATGGTATTGCTTTATCCAAACTTCAAATGAATTTATCTACCTTTAACAAAATCGATCTCTTCGGTGGTAAACGGTGGCAATCTGGATCTAGTGTAGCCTTCCTGGGCACTTTTCTCTGCGATATATTTTTCTATAGATGGAGGCCAACCGCCTTCTTTTGAATAGATTGCATGAGAGTATAGCCCAGCCTATAGAAAATGACAAAAAGAAGTGATATCCAGAAAAAAAAACCCAATAAAACAACTAACTAAGCTGGCAGGAAAATTATGTTTATATTTATTTGTGGTCCAAATAGTAATAGATGTTCTATTTTAAAGTAGTGAACCCATACCAAAGGTCATATTTTTAAATCGTCTTCGAGGGTTTGATGCCGCAGATGAAACTAAATATAGCACTCGAGATGGTTCTAGCAGTTTTTGAGTTTTAAGAAACTTTGAAACGAGCTAATCCAGGCAGGCAGCCTCTTAGTATTAATATGTAAATCTATGTAATAAAATGATGAACTACCGTAATAGAAAAGTGACAATACATTATTTATTTATTTATTTAATTATAAGTAATCTAACAGCTTACTTAATACATATTATTATACAAAATACTAATACAATGCAGAAAGCCAAAACAGATTACATAGATTAACAAATTATGTATAAAAAACAGAAAACAAGCAAGCGCATTAAAAGACAAAGATACATTAAAAAAAAAAACAAAAAAAAATAAAATAAAAAAACTTAAATTTGACATTTAAAAGCAACAAATAATACTAAGAATTTAAAACTACTACTTTAAAAAAATCAGATTATTATATTTTGTATAGTAAATTTACGAAGCGTTACATGTCCTTCGTTGGATTCCTTCCTTAATTTGGAACTAAACGAAAACATCTTACCTAACTTGTATCATTGGAAGATAGTAGCAATAATATAAAATCTTACATTCATCTGCAGTACAAGAGCGGTTAAATCTTCGTATTCCTCCGAGTGTGCCTGAGCCCAAATAATTTGATTAGTCAGCGATACTTTTCCTGAAACAATTTCGTTTATAAAATAAAAGAAAATTAAACCTAAAGAATTAAAAGTGGGTTTTCGTCATTTTCTTCTAATTATTTGCTGTATTATTATATATTAATCATTAGATTAATACAAAAACGGTTTTTTTACAAAAAGACAGAAAAAAGAAACAAATAGGATTGTTCTAGCAGCAAAATTCATACACGGAAAAAAATCAAAACATAAGAAATGGATTAGGAAAAACAAGGTAACAATTGAATAATATAAAAATTCACTTACTAGTATCGGCACTAACAAAGAGACTGGAACATTTGTCAGTTCATTTAACGGTCAATAAAGAGGTATATCAAAGATAGATGACGCCGTTAAAGCATTGAAATCAACAGTAAAATCTTAATCTATTAAATTTGACTAATTGCACTGTTAACTAAATATTATTTTGTCTCCATCTGTCAAATTAAATTTACGATGTGTCCGAAAGATAACCGTCGTACATGATCTAACTGTAAACAGCAAATTCTTACCACCATATTTAGGCTTATACTCCTCGTCATAAAGCCTCCAAGCTTTCGCATGAGCCAACAGCACGTTCTTATTGCACAGGTAGCTTCCGAACCCTGGACTATATACACCAGGGGCAAAAGATCCCATGGTGTACGTAGCCTCACAAGCGACAATACCCTCGTTGATAGTAATCCAGGATTTGATGCGATCACCAAAGAGGTCGTATGCCACGCGAGCATAGTCCGCGAACCATTCAGCTATGAGAGGATTGGCCCAACCACCTAAAACGAAAGTTTTAAAAATGTATTACTTAATCTTTTTGCCTCTTTTCATCTCAGTGCAACCAAAGTGTGTCAGAGCGGGACACGTGAAGTGCTTAGTTGATAACCGTTTAGAATCTAAGGCAACTAGGCGTTTCTATGTAGTATGTCAAAAGATGAAATGAAAGGATATTTTCTGAATAAAGTCTCTTGCGTTTTAAATCTGGGGGGGCAGAGTAATAGGGTTTTATTATATGGCAAATTCAATACGTTTTTTGACATACGTGGTGACATGAGTTTGGAATAAAACTATATAGTTTCATACATACATATATATGTGTGTATGAAACTATAAATATATATATATATATATATATATATATATATATATATATAGAACCTAAACATGTATTTAAATCAGAAACAGCACAAATTGTGACAACGTAAAATACTATGCATGCAAAGAGATTAAAGTTTTCTCTATATAATTAAACAATCGATTAAAATAGAGTAAATTGTTTACATAACTTTATCAGGATTTATGTAACATAACACAAATAACGTATATATAGTTATAAGGACTTTGAAGTACCATTTTCGCCGCTTTGATTACAGCCATATTTTACTGGCTAAAATGTGGTTTTAACCGCGTCGGTCATAGATTGCTGTTAGACTTATAATCAAGATAGTGTATACTGCATTATGCTAGTCAATATTATCTTACTGCATATCGGTATGCTAAACTAAACTTCCTCCAAAATTAAAATATCTATATCTATATACTATAAAATATTTGTTTTATTATAATTATAAAGATTTGAGCGCTTGAGCAAACCACCTCTTCAGTTAAATATCTTTAACTACAGATATTAAGAGACACGCTTTTCCAGTACGCCAGCGCACCACAAGGAAGCGCGTCTTTATAGCCTACTTGCTGTGTTTTTTGTTTATCTTGTTCTAGAATTGCGTTGTACAATTGTAAATAGTAGGTTCAAACAAATAAATGATGTATAAATGTTTCTATGTAATCAAAATTATAGCAGACAAATTCAAGAAGTCATAGTTACGAATTTCATCTAACCAAGGAGTATAATAGTAGGTTCTTGGGCCAATATTGTCTACTCTATGTTTAAATAACATTTACCCAGATCCTGCAACTTCTGCGGCAAGTCCCAGTGGTAGAGAGTTATAACAGGTTCTATTCCCTTCTCAAGAAGGCCATTAATAACGTCATTGTAGTATCTTTTGCCATCCTCGCTTATGTAGTTGGAGAAACCATTTGGCAGTAGTCGCGGCCATGATAGTGACAATCTGAAATATATAAAAATATCTGAAATATTTAAACCGTATGTACTGTTCAAAAGTAATCTAAAAAATACGCTTTAGGAGTTTATAAATTGTAATTTCACCAAGGCTACATTCTATATACATCTCTGAAATGTAAATATGAAAATGTCTTGCCAATATTCTGTTGCATAATATACCAAAAAAGATAGTCAACATGTATGCTCTGATGTAAACTTTATACAGTTGGTCGATTGAATATAATAGGTTGTAGCATCACCTATATATATAAATAGATATATATATATAGGTGATTCTATGATTTACAGATGTAATTATCGATGGATTGGCACGCAATGGTAAATACAAATAAATTTTGTCTGAAGTAATTTGTTTTTAGATTTTTGTTTTGGTAAAATTGGGGTAATTTTTGGCACCATAGGTATAGAAATATAGGAAATACAACCACCGAAACATTAACAAACGGTAACCATTATCGACACCGGCGAATCTTGCTTGCTCACTTGGAGGTAGTGATAAAAAATTATTAAAGCATCAGAACGATAAAAAGGTAGATAAGTGAATGTTAAAGCTGATAAGTACCCAATAATCTCTCTCAATCCATTTTTGACCATCTGAGGATACGCAATAACCAATCGACGGGTTGTAATAGATCGATGTATGGGGGTAGACCTTTTATGAAAATGACAGTTCAACTGAGCCAATGTCTTCTTGTCTTGTCAAATCTTAAAATTTTAACTAAAAAGGTATTTTATATGTTTTAAACTTACACATGTATATTTTAATTTTATTTTTACGGTTTTATTTACTTTAATTGGTTTGTATTGATTAACAAATGTGAGTGTAAAGAGTGAAAAGATTGCGTTCTATCCTTGCCAAAAATGGATTATCTTCGAAAAAGAGTTTGATTATTGGGATGCAGATAGGAGATTGATCGACCGTCACTCTGAGATTGTGGATTAATTATTGGGTTCGGGCGTAAGTCCTCAACAGAGAGATATACGCGAAACATGCATAGCACTTTTGAATCGGCATAGAAACGACAGAATTTCAATTTGAAATGTTACCTGGATTGAAGAGCATATCTAATAAAAAAAATAACTTAAAATATACATATCCAGCTTCAAAGGTAAAGACGTTTTTATAGCTTTATCTGTTACTGACCTGTAGAAATCTAGTCCTAATTGAGAAGCTAGGTTAATGTCTTCCCTCCACTTGTGATAGGAATCACAGGCCACGTCGCCGTTTGACTGATCGACTATGGCTGAAGGGTTGTTGTGACTGAAGGTATCCCATATACTAGCTGACTTGTCTGTTTATTAAAAGATTATTTCATTACCATAAGATGTATTAACTGTTGTCTTGAAAGGAGTTCAGTGCCTCTACAACTGTTTAATTCTTTTTAATTAAAGATTTGAATAGGAGAAGATGCCTATCAAAAAATTTGATACACATGCCGTCGAATTTTGGGTTTAAAGCTGTATTCTTTCAATGTTTTCCTTGGCCGTGTGTACAACTGTACACACACAAAAAGATATTGTTGCTAAGCCAGTAACACTTTTCCTCAGCGAAATACAAATAAAACAACTATATGTATGATACATAAATTGTAAAATATAAATAAAGTTTCCGCTGTATCACGCACGCTAAATGTTCAAGGAAGTTTCCTATAGTATTTGATTCGAATTTTTAATTATTAATGTGGCATAAATATTTACTCACCACTAACATTCCAGGCGCCTTCAACTTGATAAGATGCGGTCGCCGCCCCGAACTTAAATGCGTCGGGGAATCGCCGCTCTCCACGTCCGACTGCTATTAATGCACTAATAATATAAAATATATTAATTTGTATAATTATTTTAATTTTCTCGTTTAAAACTTTATACCAACATTTAAAGATATCGGGATCTTCGTGATTTTTTTTAAACTTTAGTCGTAAAAATAACAGCTAAGGCAAACTGATAATTCACTTTGAAATTTTATGTCACCGTCATAAAAAATCCATAAAATAGCATACATACCTAAAGACAATTACCTTTAAGCAACACATTGTTTCGACTGAGTATAAATTGCCCAACAAGTGATAATATTATCAGGCATCAGCTACTTTAACGATATTTGGCATTGAATTGTAATACATACCTACATACTTACTTATTTTAATAAAAGTAATGGTGACTAAGATCTACAGAGCTACGAAATTATTAATACGAGAGCGGCAGAGGAAGTTCAAGGCGTCGTTGATTTTATACTTCAAGGAATATCTCCGACGTCTCCATGCTTTGCGCATTGGTGTTTGTGTCGGAAGTAGTTAAATCAGAGAATTAATTGAATCTTTAGACAGTAAATTAAAGGTGTTGTTCAGTCACTTGTCTGACGGAACTTTAGCGACTTGATTGAATATCGATATTTAGTAACTGTCAAGAGATTCAATACCACGGTAGTGATTAATATGTACTCATTTTATCACGAACGGGAAAATTATTAAACCCCCTATTAGAGATTATTTAATAAAACAATAGAGAGTCTCTCTCGCTTAAAATTAGAAAGTAAGATTAGATTAGAAATTAAGAACAATAACAAAATATACACGGAATGGTTGATTCGTTTGCAGAGGAAATACAATACGCGATTGCGGTATTTTGTAAAAAAATAAAAATTTAAGAAAGGAAAGACATAGTGAGAGTCTAATTGGAACGCCTTATCGAAGTAAGTCTTGTCTAATCTTGATAGATGAGATGAAAATAATAATAATTAGTATTAATATTATTTTCTTCTGTAGCCAAGTTCATATTTCAAGCATCGTCAAGCTCGCTTAAATGTTATTGCTTGTGCTACTTGTGGCGACTGGTTAAACTTGAATTCATGTATGCGGTGGTTATTTCGACTATGTATTTGTGTGTTATTCCCACGAGAAGAGAATGTAAGTGCGTGCTCCTATTTCACCATGCCTACTGATGACAGAGGACAAATCTTTGTCTTTATTTTTAAATTACTATTAATTATTTAAGATGACATGTGGAACTAGATTAATGGTTACATCTCCTTACAAACAGTGTAAACAAAAAACTTGTCAATTAAAAAGCGTAGCGGAGAGTTTATTTCAGTTCTTCCCGTCCGTTGTACGCCCTTGATTTGAGAACTGGCAGTAAATGTAAAATTAGAACCATTAAATATGTATTTTATTAAAGACGTCCATAAGTGTACATTCTGTAACCTAATTGATTAAATGATTGACTTTGACGTTGAAATAATTATCTTAGGTAAGTTCGATAAAATGACTTCAGTGTTTCAGTTGGCCTATTTATTAGTACTTAGATGTACTGAAAATTAATCCTTAAGGCTCTGTCCCATCGCTTAATTTAATACAGCAGTGTAGCTTTGAGAGGACCAGAACCAGAAGTGATGCGTTCAAATCACGACTGTCCACCAATTTTATTTCTAATTGCGAACCACATCGATGTTAGAAGTTTGTATTTGCTTGAAGCCTCAAAACCGGAAACACGTTTTTTTTAATAAAATCAGAAGAAGTACTGCGTCGATTACTTGGATCTTATTTCTTTACCACAAGAAAAAAAATCAATCGAGCCATTCGTTTCTTAAAGTAAGTATATTTCAATTTTTTAAATTTGGAACACGTATATTATTTTTTTTTCTTTTGATTGGTGTTCATAATCAAATTACAATATGGAATGGGATGTTAAAGAAAAAAGAATATTGCAATGATTGCCTTGCACAAAGTGAGTATTCAGCCGTCAGTCATAATCCAGATATGTACTTCAAAAGCTTGGTATCAGCCGTGTTCGTGTATCAATCTATCAACAGATAAAATAACACAAATGCTTATAATGCTTAGTAAAAAAGACAGAATGCGTCGAAACCCCATTAGGAAAAAATAAAAATCTTATTGCAAGAACTTCATTTCTCATTTCATTCCCGCTTACATTTTTGTGAAATAGGAGTAAAAAGTTCAGCCAAAGTGTATCAAGATACAGTCTTGCATCATGTTTTGAAATGTCCCAGCAGTTCACTTAAAAAAAATACCGTGGACTTTCCTTCAGGATTTTGCACCTTGCACAAGGCACGAACTACCCAAGCCTGGCTTGAAACCAACGTTACCGATCCTATAAGAGCTGAAGACTGGCGCTCATCTAGCCCACACCGCACACACAGTTTTAAAGGCGAAATTTCCTTTGAAAACAGTGCATAGATCAATCATTTTTTGTCTTTGATTGATATATTGTATACTTATCTCGATGTTGCAAGATATTTCAATGTGAAGCACTCGGGTATACGACTAAGACAATATTTTTTAAATTATCTTTATGACTATAACATATATTAATTACTTAATTTGTTTTAATCTGTCAGGAACATAAATTTAATCCCAGATTTTTTTTACAATTTTGACAACAAATACAAATAAACGTTTCGGTACTAAATAAACATATTTTAACCTGTTTATGTAGACTCGTTCATTTCATTATTGTTTCATTTCTAGCAAACATTCAAACTAATATTTACAGTTTCAAGTAGTATGTAGATGATCCTGATAAAACATTTCGGCGATTTTAAGATGAGATTTTTATTTTGAATTGCCTTTGGTTATCTTAACAGATAACAGATACAATGTGCAAGGCGATGAGAACTTGGAGAAACTAATCGTGGTTGGTAACACAGAAGGCAAAAGATCACGTGGCTGTTCACCAACCAGATTGACCGATCAAGTGAAAGACTCATCGGCTTCAAAGCTATACAGTGTCATAAGGGAAGCTCTGGACAGTAACCGATGGAAGCAGATAGTCCGCTCTAGATGCTTCGTTGCTGACCACGACGCTCGTACATGAGCTGCCGACTAAAGAGAGAGAGAGATCTTAACAGATAACGGTAATCCGATACTTATAATCTTGTGGATTTTTTATATTTTTTTCAGGAATAAATAACTACAGAGTATTATTAAAGACTTTCATTTTAAGAGAGGGTAGAGGCTGGAACCTTTAAATTATCTTTCTTAACTGTATTTATTAAATTCAAGTAGTAAGAAATAGTTTTAAATTAATTACTAAAAAATAAAATAATACTTTTTTAGGTCTGGGCCCCAAATTTCTGTATGTGTTTAACAAAAATTTATCAATCTAATACGCAAGCAGATCACCGTCACACACACACTGACAGTTTACGGCAAGCCGGATTCCTCACGAATCTTTCATTCACCGTTCAAACGAATGTTAAGTACGCACATATAAAGAAAGTCCATTGGTGCACAGGGGAACGAATTTACGACACCTCACGGATAAAACTCGCACGCTGGTAGTGGCTAGGTCAACACTACACGCTGCTAAAATAAATTACTAGATACAAAAAATAATTGATATAACAAATCTTTATAATTGTAAATTTGTATATGTATACTTGTGTCTCTTTATTATGTAAAATCGACGAGGGTAGGGACAGTCTTACTAATATATCAAGGAAAAATATAAATAAAACATAAAAATAAAAATACTATAAGAATTTTTACATTTATTGTACAAAATTCACAGCACTTATCATTAATTAGCAATATCTATCTTAACCTAGCCCTACATAATACAACACCCCAATTCTTATAATTTAACTTCGATAGGATTGCAAAGGTAAAAATTTGTACATATTTTCATTATTCATAAAAAATAAAACAGTAATTGCACCAAAAAACTGTACTTGTCTCTCTTCATCACAACATAAACACATTATTATAGAAAGAGACGAAAGAACGCTAGTCAAAATCAAATTAAACTTATTACATATTAATGATATTCACTACTTAATATTACACAATGCTTAGTTCATAAGGCAGGATGAACGGATATATATCCTTATATGGAAATTGTATTCGTTTTTACAACAAACTCCCAAGCGAAATTTGAGAACTGTCACTAAATAAATTCAAAGCCCTTGTTAAAAGAAAATTAATTAATAAAGCCTTTTATAAATGTGACGAATACTTAAATGATCCTAATCCTTGGGATTGATTTGCTCCAGTTCAAACAATTTGTATTAAAAACTTGGCGATTGAAAAGAGTGGCGGAAAGTTTCTTGCCAGTTCTTCTTACCCGCTCTACGCCCTTGGCTTGCGAACTGGTTGTAAATGTAAATTTACAGTTAATTTAATTTGTTTTCTTTGACGTTCATAAGTGTACATGTTTACCTATATGAATAAAGATATTTTTGAGTTTGAGTTTGATATGAGACTACTGTGACGTAGATCAAATTTCTCTAGGAAAATCCTATCTCTAAAATACTAGAATCAAGCGGGTGAATTTTTCTTGCTGTATATTAATTGACGACATAAAAAAAAATTTTTATTAAGAAATTCAAATGTGTAATTTGCATTATATAAAATATTATAATAAGTCTGACAGCTTAGAGCAGACATTTCATTCAACGCGAATGAAACAAAATACATGTGAAACCATTTTTATATTCCAACGAAGACAACGAATCAACACATTCCGATGGAGGCGGTAGAATTAAAATGATGAGTCCAAAGTCCACATGAAAACTACCCTCATACAGATATAAGTCCCGGTTTCCGTCCGGGCCACGCTTCTTTTGCGTATTTCTTCCTTTTGGGCTCGTTTGACGATGGTGCTGCCTCTTCGGGAGCTAAAAAGCAGAATTGAATTACTAAAACATTATTTAAATATTCAAACGAGGCCGGTGAGAACGTAAATGACTCAAAATGAAACGTCGACTCTGATTGGTCAAACATTATGACGTAGCGTGTCCCGTGTTAACGCGCGGCCAATCACAATCGAACGAAACTTAGTATCGTTTAGGCTTTCGATAGACGTTCTAACCGATACAAGAATAAAATACATACGTGTATTTCTTTATAAAAGGCAAATGTTAATGTTATAATTACAACAGTACTGATAATTCATTATTCATAGAAATTACATAATTAATATCTTGAATAACTAGTCATTGATGTTATAAAAATATACCTATAACTCTTGTATAAAAATGTTATATGTATGTACATTTTTGACTATATCATGTTTATCCTAACTTTGTTGACCTAATAAAAAAATAGCCTTCTTTTGACTATCATAATATTAAGCTGTTTCTTAAAACGTGCGCATTTATCTAAGCGTTCCAAAGAACTGTATTAAAAAACGAGGCGTGTCAAACAATACTAATTAACTTCCTTAAAAACAGTTTATGGAAGAAGAAAGGAAATTTTAGCTGTATTAAAACCCTAACTTTTTACTTAAATGTCTCAAAAAATCATTAAAATAATTCTTCAAAATGAAGCTAGAATCTTACCTGAATTCGGCAGAGGCGGATGTACGCTGAGATGCGGCTCTGGGCCTTCCATTTCCACATCTGGAGCTGGATTTGGTAACGATATTCCCAACCTACAAATAAAAAAAAAATTAAAAAAAAAATTAAAAAATTATCTAGAATTTAATAAATTCAATGTAATCCTTATTCTACTGCCTACAAAACTCGTAATCGTGCATTGTTTCATGTTCCTCACATCAATACTAATTATGCTAAAAACTCAGTTTTGTATCGCTGCCCGGACATACAACGACCACTATTTAGGCCTTGACTTGTTTAGGTTATCGCGGAATGTGGTTAAAAAGTGTATTAAGAATATCCATAGCGCAAAATCACCTACACCATAAGCATACCCCACATACACACCATCACGTACATACCCGCACTTTTGCACCATTACACAACACAACCAATTTAGGCTTAATTAATTAAATTAAGTCACAATTAGTTAATTGTATTAAATACTTTGTTTGTTTGTTCCCTTTTATAAATCTTTTTGTTATAGAATGTATCATGTATTCCATCTGTGGCTATATTCTCAGTGTATTTGTTTGCTATGATATATAAGGACCTGGATGGCCGAGCTTTGCTCGGTATTTTTATTTTTTTATAAATTGTGTTTTTTGGAAATTATATTTAAGTACGAATTACATACTAATAAAATGATGAAATATGAACAATATAGAATATATATGCTGCAATAGCTTTAGTGTTGTTGTGTCGTTATTTATTAAAAAAAAATAGTATTATTATTCGCCGATAGATGTCAGGAAGATTCATTTTTCAGTTTAAATTGGGACTACTCAAACACCACCTTTTTGTTATTTTCTATCATTTATTCCTAGCTAGATCGATTTATCGCCCCCGAAACCCCCCGTATACTAAATTTCATGAAAATCGTTGGAGCCGATCCCGAGATTCCAATTATATATATATATATATATATATATATATACAAGAATTTCTTGTTTAAATATATAAGATTTATGTTAGCTGTAGGAGTACTAAATAAATAAATAAATAAATACTGTCTTTTGTCCGTAATCTTTTACCCATATCCTAAAATTTACTAGTATTTTATACCCAATTGGACACGTAGAGCGGTAATCCCTATAAGACTTGGGACAATCTTATAAAATCGTATAGCACCGTGATTTAAAAAAAAATCAAAAGTATTTTCTTCTCGTGACGTCTTCTGTATCTACATGAAGTGATTCTTGGTCACTAAATGTCAGCTTGTTAAACTAACCTGGCTCCAATAAGGCTGAATGGCGACGACGCAGGCGCCGGCAAATCTGAATACAAGTTGGTGCTGCGAGATATCTCTTGAAGGCGGAGGGAGTGGTGAATGTGAACTGGAAATTCAATACTAGCTTGTAGATATATTTATAAAAAATAGAGTTATGTTAATAGCTTATATCCCCACATTCTCTTATGCACTGTCGTTTTGAACCAAATAATTTCTGCCATTATTTAGATTTTATCAAATATAATACTAGAAATGTCGCGTGATACATTTATATTGAATAAGTGAGGCTTATTTATTTTACATTATACATACATATTACATTTACTCATTTACTCTCTTACACACTCACTCATGCACACAATCAGGTGTGATGATAACGGTTTAATAAGTAAAAAAATAAAAAGGAAATGAATTGGTTAAATTATTTTAAGTAATTAACTTTGTTATGGAAGAGCTGGGAACCCTAACACAGGTATATTTACTTAAAAGGGTTCCCAAATCTTACACTATGAAAAGAAAAATGTACCAACTTTAAATGAATAAAGACTTATTATTATTATTATTATTATTTTAACTTCTATGACAAATAAAAAAGACTCATCTTGAGTCAATGACTGAGTTCCATCATCGGACTTCGGTGCAGAATACGACCATCATCATCCACAAAAACCGAGCGTTATTAAAGCAATTTATGCGGCGCACCAGGTGTCCGCTGAAGTATTTGCGAATCAATTCCACTTAGGGTCTTTCAAGAAAAGAGTGTACTAACTCTTAAAAGGCCGGCAACGCACACGCGAGCCCTCTCGTGTCAGTGTCACTTTACCTATGATTCCTGACCGTTCTCCCCCCTGCGATAACGAGATTGAACCAGACAGTTCTATTATCTAATTTCGATATAGTGGAGTGTTATTACTAATGCTTGGGTTCGCGTAGTACCAAAACAGAACAATGAAGGTGTAATCGCCATTGGGAGTTACAGAGTTGTTGTACAGTTGGTTGACAATCACTTATTCGCGATAAGGCCTGTTCATGCATGTATGTATGTATATAACATATGTATTCATAAAAAGTTACACTATCATTTAAAACTTGCCCTTCATCAAACTACGTATTGATTGCAGGTCATTTGTTTTCTATAAACATAGTTTATAAATTATTAAATTAGGTTATATTATTACAATTAATTTACGTAAATGGTTACAAGGTATTTAACAAGTATTTTTTTTAAATTAATTTAGCAAGAGTAGACTCACTTAGGTCCTAAACTATTCCTTATGGAACCCGTTTTTTAATATTCTATCTCCATAGTAATTTTGTACCATGAGTATTTAAAATTTACCTTTGGACATTGACCTTGTGCCAGTTATATGTTGCACCAAATTAGTAGTAGTATAAATATGTAGTGTGTAACTAAACAAAATTATGCTTTCTGAAACTTACTTTCATCGGGATTGTGTAGTTTGATCTTCTTAGATGGTACACTGGAATTGGGTACTATAGTTGACCGCACCAGATTCCTAAAGCGACCCACAGAAGGATCAATGTCTTCAGGATTTATTATATCCACCTCTTCATTGAATGACACATTCCGTTTCTGCTTCTTGGGAGCTCCACTTGGCATTGTGGATGCCCGCTTCGTACCAGTTGGAGGCTTAAAATTAAAGTTTATTTAATACTTTGTTCCATTAGAATATCAGTACAACGATCACTTAAATAATAAGAAAGGCGACAGGAAGCTTGCTTTTGTTTTCAAGCAATCTGTAACAGGCAAAACCCATAATAAAAATAAAATATGACAAGCAGAAGTGCAGTACAGATAATATTACCTCAAACAATATAAGTAGTAATTTTAATAATGGGTAAGTAAACCTATGTAATGTGTAAATGTAAAAATTTCAGAAATATAAATGTAGACACATACACACACAACATAAAAGTTATTATCATTATATCTTGTTCTAAATACTTCATCTTCTTTTTGTATTAAGTTCAACAAAATAGAAACAAATAATTGTGCCCACTCCAAAGCTATGAAGGATGTTAAAGTTCTTATACTAATGTTTATACGCAAAATATTCTTCAGTCCACAAACCCTAATTTAGGTATACTTAATATTATAAAATAGAAGAGTATTTCTCATTGAAGCACCTAACAAGTCCATTTAATAATAACAATAAAAACTTTATTCATGACAGAAATATGGTTGTGACAAGAGTCATCTGTCACTAGTCCCCACACTAGAGAGACCCTGCATTGTGAGTAACATGTGACTTGTGAGTAACCAGATTACAATTTTTCAGTGGTACATTTTTTTAAATGAAAAAGTAGTCTTAGTCATTAGTGTCAAATCTAATCAAACACAAGTTGTATAAGTATATGTAAATTTATGAGTAATACATTGGATGGATGGATGGGTGTGTGTGTGTATATGTATGTAGTGTAGCCTTACCTTTATTACGTCTGCGTCGTCATTCGTCGGGATTCCCAACATAGAGATCCTTCTGTTGTGTGCAGTGTTGAATTCTGTTAAGTTCTAAATAAAATGTTAAATTTATTAATAATACATTTAATTGTAATAATTATAGGCACGTAAGTCTAGCGCTGGCCGATACGTGGAGGGGATCGCTGCGCATGTGTACTGTGGTGCGGGGGCCGGAATGCGACTGGAGAGCCAATCGACGCTCTTCATTCCCCTAGCCCCCCTCAGGTACCTTATTTTTTACTTCTGCGCAATAACGGTCAGCGCTAGAGTTTCGTGCCGCTACTTGTATGTTCATCTGTGGCTGTAGTTGATCTCAAAGTGTATCTTTTATAACTATATAAGACTATTTTGACATTTGACTTTACTGAAATTAATTTACTTGTTGAATGATATCTTAAAATTTATTTAACTTTATACTCACAAAATGAATTAAATTTTGTATAAAAGATTTTCTGTGGCAAACCATGTGTTTGCAGACTAAATATAAGAAATCTTATTTTTATTTAATTAATAGAATGTACTTACATCTAATTCAGTCTGTGTCTCTGGAAGCCCTAATAAGGCACCTTCTGTTTCAGTATTGGGCAATTCCTCCATGATACCTCTAGAATTACCAGTTGGCCTTTCTCTGAAAAATAATTACATCCATATATTCATATACCAAGCATGGTTCAAAGATATTAATGTGGAGGAGATTTAGCAACATCTATTTCAGTAATGTAAATATTGTTCTAGTAGTTTAATTGATGGACATCCAAGTTAAATGCCATGCACATTAATTTATAGATAAACACACATATGCTTAATGCTCATTGTCAATAGGCAAATTATTTCAGTACACATATCGCCATATACTCTATATCTAATGTATACAGAAACTTATTGACTCTGGATAAAATAAGTTAGTTTTTTAATAAGCACATTGATGTTTTTATAGATTATTTAAGACACTGAAAACTTAATTATGTTAGTTACCTTATAATATAATTCCTTGTTGATGCACCAAAGTGAAAATTTGAATCAATGGGTAATTGTGTTGGCTTGTTTGGATCCAATCGCATCTTACCAATATATGTGCCATGTGCTACAATTTATGTTTCAAAAGTTGCAAAAACATTAACATTATAATATAATAAAAAAGATTACAAGAAAATATAAATAAATGGAACAATACAACCCATAGTCTTGTACTTAAATCCTTGTAAATATTTAAAATAATTATTCTTTATAAGTATGTTGATTTTTATGTATTAGGTATACTAGTTTCCTCATGATTTGATTATACATATATAAATAAATGTTTTATTTTAAATCCAAAATATTGTTAACAGTTTTATGAAAAAATTTTCAAACCCTGTCAAAGTGTTATTTAATTTAAATGTGTACTCACTACTTCCCAAATCCACCAAAAATGCTCTATTTAAATTTTTATGATATACAAAAGCAGCATGAACCCTTGAACAACTTGCATGGTCAATGCAAAAGTCATTCATTTGAGGGTTTCTTCCAAAGAGGTAGCATTTCTTCTCATCAAGCATAAGTTTCTGTATCAACTTGTCTCCTTTTAAAACATCTAAATGAAGGCCTGTTGGTGGTTTTCCTGCCCTATAATTATATTTAAATAAAAGATAAAAACTACGTTCACTTATATCTAAACTAAATAATCTTATATATATTTTTCGAATAAGTGTCTTTACCATATCTCAACAAGTTTCGGTGTACTAAATATATTGGTTATGGAATAAGAAACTCAGTAAATTAAATCCTATGTGGTTAGAGCTATATAATAAATAAGTAATGTTTAAGTCGCTACAACTATAAATAATGTAATTGAATTACTAAAATTCATTAGTAAAGATGGAATATAGGATTGGAATAGGTTGGAATGTCGGCGAAATGTATTATACTGAATACTCACCAACTGGGCACCTCATAATGATTTGCCATTTCACAATATAACCCTTAATCTGAAATTTATCTCAGATGTTATTAGAAAACCCAACTTCAATTCAGTAGCTAAAACACAAAACTTATCAACCTCTCATCACCCTACCATTTTTTATTTATTGAAACCACAGAATACTGAGTGAATGAATTTAAGGCGAGTGATCGTTCAAATGCTAAATGTCATTTTACATTTGTATTCCTAACAGAAAAGCTGAAATCGACTACAGATGTTGTTTTTGAATGATACATAATTAGAAACACCCCATACAAATGCAAAAACCAGTGGGCATAATATTAAAAAGACAACATTAAAATCGCTGTTCGAAGTTGCAGAGTACCAGAATAGAATGGTGGAATGACAAAACGTAACGTAACAAATAATTCCGTGAATACCATAAATCTTAATCGTATCGGGTATGTGTCCTGGCGAATCAGAATATATCGAAATTAAAACGACAGATTTACAATATTCATCTTCATCATGATTATCAAGAGGAATGTAGGATGTAGGACACAGTATACGGTTTCTATATTCCACCAACTTTGTAACTTAGGACTGCAAACTGGCAACTTTTCAATTCAAAAATTCATAATAGCAATGCAAATGCAAATTTTATGATAACTCATACCAATAAATAAAAAGATAAACAACAATTTACTTTAAATATTTTTTTATTACTTATCCTTACTTTAGTAAAAAATACAATTATCTGCAAACACCTATGAGAAGAATATTCTGACAGCTGACGTTTTCCAAGATGCGCAAGGCTGCCTGCGCGTGTGCGAGTGTCAGAAAAATTGATGATATGAGTGTTTATGTGTTTGTCACATACGCCGGCGCTTGGTTGGTATGCTAGAAGGCGGCGTTGAAGTGTTTGGACGTCGCCGAGCTCGTCGGGTATTACTGTCTTCATCTAAAAAATAAATATATAAGGGAATGATAATATAAACTTCTGTCATATATGTAGGGATTATTCTTGTTTTAATTACCTGCAATGGAGCCGACTCTACTTTTCTGCGAAGATGATTTTCTGCTTGAGGAGCTATCGCGTGGTCCCGACGCATTTGAATCACGTGAATCTCTTCTTCTCTCTGATTTAAGAAATAGTACATTTTTCACTAAAAGGTGGTATGTCACCACTAGGGTACAGTTTGTCTAGTACTAATATTAAACTAAGTCATACTATTCTATATAAAAAAGAGAAACCATATTTATATTCATTGAAGTTAATGAAAATGTTAAGAAAATGTAAATTTCTAAGACTACATGTATTACTGAACTTCTTTTTAACAGTCATATATAAGAATATACTTATTTAAAGGTTCTTTGTTTAATTGATGTAACATAAAATATATCAAATCCTCTAAATTAATTGAATTCAGATTTCTATGTATCTTAGTAAATATATCAAATTACCATAATCTTTTTCTGACTTTATACTCGGTGTGTCTGTTGATGCATGTGAACTCCCACTCTCCTTCCTTGTCTTTGTAGCAACAGCACCAATACTATCTTTACGACCTTTAATTTTTAAATTAATAAGTTAATGTCAGCTTGTTTAATGCAGTACACATAGTGTAGTATACATATTTATATATTTGATTGCCGTAGATCTACTTTTTTTTTAAGGAATGAGTATACAAGCCATAAATAGTTTCAATATCAACTGGATTTTTGTCCTTTATATTGCACCACAAAAGGTAAACATGGCCCTACCGTTTATCTTATTTGATAGATACAATAAGTATACAATACCTTTAGATGCAGTACTATCTCTTGATGCGGTTCCTCGAGAATTGCTTCTAGGAGCTGGCTTTGGTGAAGGGCTTCTTCCATCTGAATAATCACATTAACATACATAAACCTTTATTCCTAAAGAACAAACTATTTCTGAATTGAATCTTTATAAGATACTATAGATGTTTCTACACACCATCACTATCATCCCCTAATATAACATCTCTACATTTTTGCTTCAACAAAGCGCCAAATTCACCCTCAGATAAGCTAAAAGGGACTTCTTGATTCGGAAATGGTATGGGCTCTGTTTCATCCAACATAGACGTATCGTAAAGCGTTTCTAAATGCTTCCAAATATCTTGTGTTGATATTTCCTTAGTTATAGAGTTTGAAAGTTTCTCCCAAATACACGCCATTTGAAAATGCTTATTTATTCCCACGGGCTTATGATTAGCCATTGCATAAAATAATTGAATTTCCATATCGACGTCCCAGTCTAAAGTGTCCGCGACTTTAGTTTCCGATGTTTCTTCTTCACTAGAAACCATAGTTTAATTTAAACGTCTAGCGTTTTCCTGGTATTGTATTATCTAATGATTCTTAATTCACACTCTTTTACTGTAATATAACATTTTTATTATAACTAACGCATCTACAGTGAATATTGAAAAATTATGATAACAAAAAAGTAAAACAATCAATTTACAATCACTCAATACTCATACGAAGTCAACAGAACAGAACAAGTATACATAGATTAATTGATAATAAAGAAGCAATGTATACTTACTATTTAGAGCGTTTTCACATTATCCGATCCGATATCGGGGTAAGTAAAATGTATGAAATATGTACCTGTCTTTCATATTGTCCGGCCCGATATCGGATATCGGAGCCGACACCGATATGCTGGCGGCACTATCGGACATCTGTGAGCCGTCGGGCGATAATGTTTGTATGTGTGCTATACGTGTATCTAAATTGTCTCTGTGTGCGTAGAGCCCGATGCGTGACGGCCATTGTTTACAGTTTGGTTGTCATCATGGCGTCGTCTTCATTTAAATACGATATAATTACATTAATTGAACTCGTAGAAACTAAACCATGCTTGTGGGGTAAAACTCACGAGGAATATAAAAATAAAACACTCCGGGACAATAGTTGGCGAGAAGTATGTGAATACTTTGAAGAGGGATATGAAGTTTTAAATCAGGATAAGAAAAAAAAGACTGGTATGTAATTTACACTTTAAATAAATCTTAAAATAGAACTACACGTTTACACACGAGAATACCTACTATAGCTAATAATTAATGTAGGTACAAGTTATGTAAATATTTATTTTTATGACCTAGATCTTAGACAGTTGCCATGGTAATTTACCCACATCGGAAACGAAATAATCAGCAAAGGTTGCACGGACCCCACGTCCCGTTTTATTAGTGGATTTTGTATGGGGACTGGACAAAGTTTGTAGAGATGAACTCTCACTTAAAATTATATCGTCTATTCGATATCCATCACGCTTCCTCACGATGTTATGTAAAATAACACAAGCTTTCACTATGTTTTTGGCAAATTTTGGGGACACGTCGATGGGTCGATGAAATATTCTCCATTTATTACTCATAATTCCAAATGCGCACTTAACATACCGACGTGCTCTGCAAAGTCTGTAGTTAAATACACGTTGTTTTTGACTGAAATTATGTCCAGAATAGCTTCGTAACATATGTTCATTCATTGGGAATGCATCATCAACAACAAATACGTAGGGAACTGCAAGTCCTCCTTCAGTAATGGGTTTTGGCTGTGGAATGTGTAAATTTCGTTGCATCAACAATTTCCAAAAATGAGTGTTTTGTAGTATAGAGGAATCACAATCTTTGCCATATGCGCCTATATCAACTAAAATGAACGAATAATCTAAATCTACAACTGCCAAAAGGACGATTGAAAAGAATTTCTTGTAATTCATATACATTGAAATGTGGAAAATTTTGAATGCGTATGTGCTTTCCGTCTATAGCACCGAGGCAATTGGGAAAAGATGCTCTTTTTTTAAAACCCTCTGCTACTGTTTTCCACTTTTGTTCAGACATATTTTCTAAATGTTCGCTACGGAAGTTTTCCCATATTTTTTGGCAAACAAAATTTATAATTTCACTCAATGTACTGATTCCTAGCCTGTAACTGTAGTGCAGATCGGTCAGAGAGCAACCACTGGCCAGGTACCTGAAAAGTAAAAAAGAAATTGTAATCTTGTTTATTAATACTCTTTTAAAAATTGTGGTTACATAAACTTTGCCTCAGCCTATTTAAACTATGTAATGATAACTAAGTACATTTTTATTAATAAGCTAATTATTGTTTCAGCACAACTCATTATAAACAAATGGAATAATATAAGAGACGCCTTCATTAGATCTCTTAATGTAAAGTCAGGGCAAGCTGCAAAAAAACCATGTGTATCATGAAAACCTAAAATTTTTACTGAAATTTGCAAAAAAAGCTGAAACTGATGCCAACATTGTGGAAGAAACAGAACAAGATCATGAAGTGATCGCTGCCAATTATATTGAACATTTTGAAGAAGAAGGAGAAAGTAGAAAGAAGGAGCCGTCACAAAATAAAAGGAAAATAGACAACATTGAGGCCGCAATATTAAAAGAAATAAAAGAAAATAAAACTACCAACTCTGAAAGTGTGTTAACAGAGGACAGTTTTTTTACGTCTTTCATACCATATGTTAAAGATATGTCAGAACCAGAGAAAATACAGCTACAAATGGACCTTCTATCTAGTATACAAAAAATTAAACAAAACCGAGTCCTTCATCAACGTGTACAATCACCATATATTCTCGTAAAACCTGCACCTGGATTCAGTAGATCATATCCAAAACATGGCCATTCGATTCATAGCAATTCAATAAAGTCTCCCTCATCTCATCTCACTGTCATCTCCTTCACCTACAAGCAGCTCCTATACTGATGTACCAAGTCCACAATCAGTTGTAATTCAACAAACATCGACTTCAAGCAACTCCTACATTGATGTACCCACTCAACAACCAGTTGAAATTCAACAAACCTGTGAATCGGTTACAGAATCCCATACTAATAACTTTCAGCACTTTTTCGATAAATATACCGAATTGTGAGTTGCCATATGCTATTTCATTTCCATTTTGATTATAATACTCTATATAACAATACTTGTTTCTGATTAAAATACTTTTTATAACGAACTTTCTTTAATTGTAACTAAATAATAATGTATGGTGGCCAGTGTATCAAACTAGACACACTAGAGCTCTGCGCCCCGTTATCCTATGGGCTATTTTACAATGATTGTGTCCAGCTTGATGTGCTGCCCACTATACATGTACAGTGTTGACCACCAGCCAACAAACGATAATGATAGAAACCAATGATTAAAAAACAAACATGAAAATAGTAAACTTACCTTAATGTCACAACCAGCATTTCTTTAGGCCCCACAGCCATTCGAAAATGTGTATCTTGTTTCTTGATACTGTCTGTGAGATGAATTAGCAAATAATTGAATGTGGATTCACTCATACGAAAGTAATTAAAAAACTTTCTAGGTGCTTTTTGTAGCTTGCTAAAAAGAGTATAAAAAGCTCCCTCTGAATTTCTAGCTTCCACGATGGGATGTATCCAATACTGTCTGTGAACAGATCTTTTTTTGCGTCTCAAATATAATAGTTCAAATTCAAAATTTATTTATTCATGTAGGTAACAATGTACACTTATGAACGTCAAAAAAAAGAAATATTAAATGAATTTAATTTTACATTTACTGCCAGTTCTCAAATCAAGGGCGTAGAACGAAAAAATAGATACAGCAAATAAAGTTTTCTATTATAGTCTGCCATGATGACCTGCCCGCACTAAGCTTATAGAGGCCTTCCCCAAGGTTCTGTACTTAGCCCACTTTTATATAACATTTACACATATGATTTAGAATCATCTGTAAATTCCCATGTAAATGTGCTGCAATATGCAGATGATCTTCTTTTTTATTCCGTAAAGAAATCTATTGATAAGGCTTGCAAGTCTATGTCTAGTTCATTTAATTGTCTTAATGTCTGGTTGGTTAAAAATGGCTTAGATCTCTCAGTGTCCAAAAGTTCAATTGTCGTATTTTCCAAAAAACGTACAACTCCTGTCATAAATGTGACCTTCAATGGTGAACCTTTGCCACTACAAACAAAAATTAAATTTTTAGGAGTAATATTAGATTCAAAACTGTGTGGACTTGCCCATTATGAACATGTTGATATGAAATGTGCTCAGCTGCTTAATATCATGAAATGCCTCTCAGGTGTTTGGTGGGGTGCTCATCCTTTTTCTATGAAACTTGTGTATAACGCTCTTGTAAGATCTGTCCTAGATTATGGAACATTTCTATTAGACGGTGGAAGTGTCTTGGGAAGTCAAAAACTTGATGTCATTCAGTCAAAAGCTTTAAGAATTGTGACAGGAGTGATGAAATCTAGCCCAACCAATGCTTTACAAGTAGAATGCTGTGATCCTCCTTTAAAATTAAGAAGACAATTTCTAAGTGATCGATTCTTGTTCAAATCAATGCAGTTTTCTAACCATCCTCTACATGAAAAACTGCATAAATTGAACAATATTATTTATACATCCCGTTACTGGCGTCACAAATCGTTACCATGTCTAAAAATAAGTTTTCGTAAATTTTTAACAATACACAGCCGCATTTATCGATCTCCATCATTACCCATTTTTATGACACAGTTCAATTCTTTAATTCTAGCTCCGGATATAAGATATAATATAGGCGTCAGTAAGCAAGACATTCTGGAGACAAATATTCGTTTTATGAGTAGAGTTGAGGAACAAAATTGGAATGGCTGGGATTATATTTTTACAGACGCCTCTAAAATCTCTGTTGATGATTGTGTTGGAGTTGGCCTAGTTCATTGGCAACATAAAATAGTACAAAAAATTAAACTTCCTCCTGAAGCCTCGGTTTTTACCGGAGAATGTTTTTCTCTTTTAAAAGCTTTAGAACTAATTATTTTATTGAAATCTAAAAGAACAATCATATTCTCAGACTCAAAAAGTGCACTTCAAACTATTGAAAAGTTTCCTTTTCATATGAAACCTTGTTATCCTATTATTTGCGAAATACGTGACAAGCTTTTCATATGTTCTCAAAGAAATTACGCCATTATCTTTGCATGGATTCCAAGTCACTGTGGTATCAAAGGAAATGAGAAAGCCGATCAGCTTGCCAAGGAAGCTATAAAGGACGGAGATATAGTCCCATACATGAATTATTGTCATGATTTAGCTGCTCTTCCCAAAACCCATCTTTGGGAGTCATGGAATAATGTTTGGTTGAAAAGCAGCGAGATCAAGGGCAAATATTATGCTGAAATTCAACCCAGGATCCCCAGTAAACCATGGTTTTTTAAAGTTAAAAGTTCTAAAATTGTCACTTCTATCATTTCCAGAATGCGTTTAGGACATGTTTGTACTCCTCATCATTTAGCAAGGATTCGTGTTGTTGACAGTAATATTTGTGAGTGTGGAGAAGATATTGGTGACCTCGACCATATTTTCTTTTCTTGTTCCCAGTATGACCGCACCTCCTTTCTGATTTCCTTACAATTACTACACGTTCCGTTTCCGACTAAAATCTCCTGCCTTTTACTTTATCCTTTATTGTATTATAATGCATTATCTTCTTTCATAATCAATAATAATATTAAGATTTAAATAATGATTATAATATATATTTAAACAAGTAAATATTATCCTTTTAACTAGCTTATCCCTTTGGTTTTTTGATGTATTTCTTAATTTTTTCTCGCGTTTAGTTTCCCTAGCTTTTACTTGAAACTGGCATAAAGTTATAACTATTGCCATTAATACAAAAAAAAAAAAAAGCTTATAGAGCAAATGGCCGTATCGGAACGATTTTGTCGGAAATATGTGAAAATAGCATATGGTGTCGGCTAATCGGATATCGGTTATTGGGTCCTACACCGATATCGGATCGGATAATGTGAAATCGCTCTTAGCCATAAAGTGCTTTACGTACCGAATGAAGTAGTTCCTCTTAAATACAATAGTTGGCGCTGTAATCGCCTGAACCTCATACTTAGGCTACGTCCGGACAAACAAGCGCCTTGCTTAGCGACTAGAGCCTAGTAGCTTGCGCTCTGGCTACTTGCTAGGATACACGGTGGCTGCACTACAGGTGGTTTGCGAGGTGGGTCGCTAAGTGCCTTGGTCATTTGCTTGTCGGCACGTTTAAGAGATGTCACTTTCAAAAATAGCTCTAAAACTGCTACTTACAGAAAATTCACATTTGGAATATACCATTTTACGGCCTTATCCATCATGTTGGGTTCATGACATAAATAAGTCACGGTCAAGTCATGGGGAGTTTAATGTTTTGTATAAACAGTTGCGTAATTTTTACGACAAATTTTACGAATATTTGCGTATGGCAAGAGAAACACTTGATCTACTTCTCAGTAAAGTTGAAAAGGAAGGAAAATTAAAAACTGATGCAATTAATAATTCATCCATTTTAATCTGTTAAAATGCCTCGCGCCTCGTGACAAAAAACCAACACGTTTGTTTACTTCGATACACGCTAAGCGACTAGCTAAGTAGCTAGGCGCCAAGCGCGCAGTGCGGCCGGTTGCGAACATTCTAGAACGTTCGTTTTACTAAGCTACTCGCTAGGCTCTAGGCGCTAAGCAAGACGCCTGTCTCATGTCTGTGCGGCCGTAGCCTTAGAGTTCGCGCCACCACTCATTGCCGATGGACGCGGCTCTAGTGCGGTGTACTAAGATGTTGCTAGTGCTAGACGTATTTTACCCCAACGTAACATAAATAAGGCATAGATAAAAATTAAGATTTATAAAAAAAAATGTACTTTTCATCTATGTTTAATTTAATTCCAGATCTTTTCACGATGACCATCTTATTTTAAAATAATTATGGTCATCGTGAAATTTTTGAATGTATGTACAATCATAGTTCGGTTGTCCGATTGTAGCAACACGTGTGTGTTTTGAAATGTTTTTACATTTATTTTTATTGCACCTATCACTGTTACTTTTTTACTCTTGTTATAACTAATAACCGAAAAATAAAACCAATATTATATGCCGAGAAGGAAAACATACAGCATTGTAGGAAGTTCTTCCTGGTGAAGACTCTGTGACTGTGGAAATGACAACGTCCTAGCTGGTAAAAGTAAGTATAAAGTTGAGGCGAGTACAGCGCCAATTATTGTCTTTAAGGGGAACAATCTCACTCGGTATGTATAGGACTGCACAGCTAAGTATACATTGCTTCTTCATTATACAATGCTGTATGTTTTCCTTCTCGGCACATAGTTGTTTAATGTAAAATCGTCATATTATATTAATTATAAATGTGTCTATTGACGTGACCCGCGAAGTGACAACCATACTGTAAACTGGTGTATAATTGGCCTAAAGGTCTATTTTTTTTAATAATTTTATGGTCTGGTAACGAGAACTTTAAGCCAGCTTAAAGGTCTAGATACTAGGCCATAAACTCAAAAAAAAAAATTAAGTGTAAAAGTTATCTGTGGAGTGTGGTTGCTTGTTTTTAATTTTCGTTTGTCAATGCTTCCATGCTACCTAGCACTTCTTATTTTAATACTAACTATATAAATAACATACTTTTCATAAGAATTGTATCAATCTAATTTACATTTGTTCATACAATATATAAATCATGGGAGTTGAAGTGGAAACCATTTCACCTGGAGACGGTGGGTACTGTTTGAATAAAAATGATTTTACAAAGTTAGTATTAGGCTTACCTTTATGAAAATTTTTAGGCAACACTTATCCTAAACCAGGACAAACAGTCGTTGTGCACTACACTGGAACTCTTCAAAATGGCAAGAAGTTCGACTCCTCTAGGGATCGCGGGCAACCATTCAAATTTACACTAGGGAAAGGTGATGTTATTAAGGGGTGGGATCATGGAATTCCAAAGGTATTTGTCTATGCATAATGTATTATTATATTCCTTAAGTTTGACTTATTTTTCCTAAATTTTAATGATGAAATTTTGTTTTTATAATAATATATGATATATATGAATTTATAAATGATTGCACTTGCAGATGTCTGTGGGAGAACGAGCTTCACTAACTTGCTCTCCTGATTTTGCATATGGTTCACGAGGCCACCCTGGTGTCATTCCACCAAATGCAACACTTATCTTTGATGTAGAACTTTTGAGAGTAGAATAACTTGCTTATAAGTACACATAATGTCAATGTAAATTTTATTTTATTGTTAAACAGTATTTTTTGTTTCTTAAATAAGTTTATACTCGTGCTGCAAAAGCTAGTCTATAAATGTTACTGAGAATGTTAAAATAAGTACAAAATTCTACTTTATAAGTGTTACTACTAAATTAACTCAAACTATGTTAAAAAATATTTTTAATTTAGTTTAACTAGATATATCTTTAGTTTTTATTAAGTGGTTACTTTAATCTTCTTTATGTTTTTCTTCTTTTTATGAATGTTGCACATCATTTAATTTGTAATCAAGGTTTCTCTAAAAAAATAACAATATCAGAAGTTCTAAATGATTTTAATTTTTAATAAGTATGTTACTTTATTGTGCCCATACCCTTAACACAGACCATAAGATTATATTAGACTGAAAAATAGTAATCTAGTTCACACTAGCACAGTAGTTCATTAATGGTACAACGCTGTTTTTAGAGAATGGTGTTCTACATAAAGCACAACTCTCTAATGCACCATAACAACATTGCATGCAGAAAAAATGCCCACATTGTAAAACACATGGTTGTACTATTTCATCTAAGCATGCCACACAAGACCTACTATTATCCACTTCATTTGGAAAATCAGCCATCTGCTCCAGGTGCTTCTTGGCCTGGTATAGATTCTGGCCACAACTTATAACTGCATGTAATAGTGTGACAATGCCTAGCAACCTCAGATGTGCATAATAAGCAGCTGCAGCTGGTCTTACATGGACATAATTTATTCCTGTCAATGTTTTACCAATTTCCAGTGGGCCACCATTAATGTAAGATAATGCCCTATGTATGCTTTCAATTTGTGGTAAAATATTACCTAATGCCTTTAAAGTCACTAAAAACAGATTTTGTGCTGCTGGTCTTAATGTTGAATTAATTTCAATTTGCTTTTCTACATTACGAAGTAATTTTTGTGTTATGTTCTCACCGAAGGCTGACAGTAAAATGCTTATGAGGCGATTACAAAATGTTGGTAGTTTGCGATAGGAGTCATCGACTTGCACAATACCAGAATATTCTTCACCAAGCGTTTGTAAATCTCGAAGGGTTGTAAAAGATTTGTATAGTACAAAAGAAAAAGGAATAGTCTTGGATGCGTGCTGAGAGGAAATTAGTTTCGCTAACGATGCAGATAATTTCTTTTCATATAAATTATCTTTCTGCCAAGCACGAAGTACCTCAGCAGGCTGCGCTGTAGGTAAAGCCATCGATGTTTTTGATTCCTTAAATACTATATATATTGAATACTAGTGGCGTTGAGTTTAAATATTTCAATTATGCTTAGCCTACACTTCTAACCTTATTATTGGTGATATATCAATATTCCCTTTTAAAATTAAAGCTTACTTTAACAAATAGTAGTGGTAATATTTTTTTCAAAACAGCTGATTGTGATTAGGCAGTAGTAGGCTACATTACACACTTTCAAGTTTCCACAGCTATATATCGTAATCATAGTATAAACTATTAAAGAGTATAGAATACAGGAGTTAAGAATCTAGGATCCCATCCATACGGTAACAATAATTATCGTACATAATGTAAAATAATTTCATAATAATGGTATGTAAAATTTTAATATATAGTATCCTGGTTGAAACGATTTCAACGAATGAATGAATAATTAGTTTAATTTGTATTCTCAGTGACCGCATATTATAAATAAGTTGTGGGCTGTGGCCTTGCTCTTTATTCTGAACTCCAAAGACTGTGGTCTATGGACTATGGACTATGGAGTATGGTCTATAATTAAAATTTTTCATAACATTGGATATTAGTTTAGTGTCAAATAACGCGATGTTTACTGATATGAGTTCTACCGAAAGTGATTGCTTTAAATAACAAATGCCATTTTTTATTATAATAATGCAGTTATTATTTTAATACTAAAAAGACTTAAAAACAACAGATTACAATGAAATAATTGAAGACAATAAATACAGTAGAAGTAATTATAAAAATGGTTGTAAATGCGCCAGATTCACCTACTACAGCAGAAGTTATCTTTGTAATAGAGGCAACATCAGCAAATAGTGCATATATTAGTGAATTAAAAACGAATTATATTATCCCTACATTGGAGTAAGTTAATGAAAATATAATGTCTTATAACTATTATTGGATTTGTTCTGGAATTAGAATTTGAACAAATGCATGAACAGATAAGAAATATGAATGAAACTTGTGTCATATGAGATATATCTTCAAAGTTATTAGGTAACACAAATACTTACTCTTAACTTAAAATGTTTAGGTATTTTCATGGTGGAACATTAGAAGATGGGGTTGGTAGTGGATCAACATATGGCGTAGTTGCTTATCAATCATCTGATTGCTATCCTGGCTCTCCTGTCTCAACTTATGGTCCTTTTACATGCCCAAAAGATGTTGTTGACACTGTTGACAAAATACAGTAAGTCCATTATGTAGGAACATTATTTTAATAACTTGTGGATAATTCAATCTAGTTATGCTAATAAACATCTACACTATTGTTTAACAATGTTTGATTATAAAATGGAATATAAAATAAGAAATAAATCAGTGGTGCGACAATCTCTTTAGGTCTGAGCCTCAGATTTTTGAATCTTATTCATGATCATTTTTCAATCTAATAAGCAAATAGTTGTTTTTTTTTTTGGATCTAAGACATGTTGGTTTCCTTGATGAGAGGAATGAGAGGCTGAAGCCATTAGGCCAATACTGCTCTAAATTTACCTCACTTAATTCTGAAACATAAATAAAAAATAAAATTCTTCTTTACCTATATAACTACCTATGCCCTATGAATGTGTACAGTGTATGATATTCACTGGGAGATTATGTAAGTTGTTATTTGATAAACTTATTTACCAATGTCTGGAATGTAGAGTTACATTGTAAGCTCTTTTATATTGTTGTGATTTATATTTCAATATTTACAGATACATAGGAGGTCATGCAGAAAATAGAGCATGTTTAACTGAAGCATTAGCAACGGCTGTATCATGCTTAGAAGAACTTGGGCGTACAGATATTCCACGACATATTATATTACTATGCTGTTCACCCCCTTATTCTGCATATGCTGGTGGCCTAGTTCCTCCTGGTTAGTATCTTATTTCACTTAAGTATAAGTTTTACTTTGTGTCTTGTCTTGGTAATTAAGACTGTTATCCCAAAGCAGTATTTTAAAATTCTGACTCACAAATGGCAATTGTATCAAATACTGACCAAGTTTTAAAATTAATTTTTATATATCATGGAGGCTATGCAAGTAGCAAAGTATTATATAAGACTGTGACATATTTGTAGGTGCTCCCAGCACTGTGGAGGCAGCTGCACGAACAGTGTGTGAACGTGGAGCTCAGTTGTCCGTGTTGTCACCGCGTCGATTGTCCTCTCTATTACCGCTCTATGAACACGCTGGAGGGGATCTTCATGCTGCTCAGCAACGGAACTATGCAAAGGTTTGTTTGGTAAATGGTATACACAAAGTATGGTGATAAATAATACCGCGTTTTTAGGTTACGTCAAACAGGAGTTAGAAGAAATTTTGAAATTTTTTAAAGATAAAATATCAAATATTGTAGGCTTCCAAATATGTACATGGTTTCTCCATAATTTTCCTGAAAGTAGAAGTAAATTTGTAAATATATATCTAAAATTGTGCATATTATTTTGTCTACATTTACATAGACAACATTATAGACATAGTCTGAACTAATCTACACTAACAACTGAGGCCAACATTGATTCAGTATTTTTTATAGCCTATGGGTAGCTCTGTGCCTACTATCCCCACTGTTAGGGACGCGTATTAACTTTAATAAACTTTGTTACCATGGCAACAATTGTATTCTTTATATAATATTAATCTATAGTCCACATTCTATAAATAGGCCCAGTTTAAAGCATTGTTATATAGTTTGTAAAAATGTTATGTTTATTTAATATCCTTATGTGACAACAATGCAATATGGATAAATTATGAAAGAATATAAATTCAATTATTTTTGGCTAAATTAATATAATTAGTTTTGGAATATACTCTTTGGCGAAATTTTTGACTGTGAAATATATGAGTTGTTTTTAGAAATTAAATTTTGAATTTTTTTAGTATTGACTTATCAAATCAATTTTATATACAGCAAATTATGAGTAACCTTCTATAGAAATAATCTCATAATTTAAACTATTAGACATAATATTGAACAATAATAAAATTAAACTGTTATATGTTAAAATATAGGGTGATTTTTGTATCAGGATCCACGTCACCTTGTTCTACTCCGCGGATACAGTCTCAAGGAACGCCCACCCAGCCCTGCACCGCCGCCCGCCCCAGACATACAGGCAGACGTGTATAGGTTAGTTATTACCAGACACACGAAACAAACTTACATTTTATTATTTAGGATGAATATTTCAAGTCCATGACCAGTTTTTTTTGCTGCGTAGCTAATAATGTTCTTTTTCTGTATTAATATTATTTATTTACAATATTCTTAACCTCCATATTTATAATTAAGATAAAACAAAAAATAATCATATATATATATATAAATTAATATTATACTAAATATATTTAAAACATTTGGTCTCTGTGGCAGTGTACCATTAATGTTTGCATCATTTCATCGCTGTATACTTTTGAATGATAATAAAAATAAATATGTAATTAAAGAAATTATATTACTATTTTCCCAAATGTAGAAATTAGTATTTATTAATAGATAATTGTATTTTGTATCAACTGTTTTTAAATATAGTAAATATGTGCAACTTTAGTGAGTTATATCAAAAGTAATTAAAAATTTGGTACCATTTCGTAATTGTAATTATCGCTTACAAGCGGTCTCTTCCAGGCAACCCTAGTGAAGAAAAAAATACTAGGAGTAAAATTCTAGAAATAAAAATAAAATAACACCGAAATATTATACAATTAGGGTCTGTTTCACAATGTCCGGATAAGTTCCAAATTAGCTATTTATTACTTATTGGTAGGATAAACGCTATTGTTGCGTTTCACGACTGTCAGATAGCGCTATTCGTTATGAAACGCGAAGTTTCATATTCGGAACTTTTATATTCCGAATAATTTATGTGTTGCATAGCTATTTGGTACTTTATCCATACATTGTGAAACAGACCCTAAGTAAAATAAAATCTGAAAACAAAAAACTTATTGATAATAAATTATATTATTAATGGTTAAAATCTAAAACAAAATCTGAAAATTATGCTAAAACGGGATTACACCTTTTAAAAACCGTCTTAGTTTTGTTTAACGGATATCAGCAACTATGGGTCTATACTGTTATTGTGCTGGATAAATTATTAATATAATTGATTGGTAGCACTACAATCGTTGTTCTTGGTCTTAGATTTAATAGGCAGTTGATCAGGCTTTTGTGCCTATTACACGCCGACTTTTTGGTTCATGGTTTTGGCTTCGTATTTTGCTGGGTTTTCCCTATATCTGTTGGCTCATTGATTTGCTGTTGAAGCCTCAATGTTTTTACTCACAGTACCCTTAAGAAGGCCAGCTCCTCCGACTGAATTACCGTGAGTACTAACATAGGGAACATACATACATACATTCATAGGTCTACAATATTTGTAACTATATTTTGACTTTCAAATGACGAGAGGGCTAAATATAATATTTATATTGACAGCCAAGGTCGTGGCGCTGTAGCAGGTCCTCGTGTATCGGCGCCTTTTCCACGTGCAACGAACCCAGCAGTACGTGGGAGTTGGTTATCTGGTGTGTCGGGAGTGCCGGGTGTAGCGGGACCACCACGGCAATCGCTATACACCAATAACTCTGCTCTTCTAACACAGTTGGCCCAGCCATCTTACCCGCCACCGCCGTCGCAGGTATAATTATAATATATGTATGTCTATTATGTCTAATATATTATAATATATGTATGATTATTAATAGCAAAATTGGTGTCACTACCGTCGTCCGATATTTTTACTTAATATTTAAACACAGTCAGTGCGTTCGTCTGGCACAGGGGGTCTAGTCAAGACAGCTTAAAAGTAGTGTAGTTGGTACCAACTGTCGTCACTAGCTGTCATTTTCATACAGATTTAGTTTTCGACTTTCTACATACACTACTGTTAAGCCGTATTGACTAGACACCCAGGTGCCGATCAGAAAGCAACTCCACTCAAGTACTCAACGATCATTGACTGATACTGATAATTTGACTTTGACACTGACATTTTACAACCTGTACGAGGCTTAAAAAACATTCTTCGAAGATATTTACTTTGGAGACATACCAACTACTAAGCAAGAAGAACTGTTGGAAATAAAAACGGATCGCACATAAAAATTAAATTTTCAGAAACAGATTTAGAGGATTTTTTGCTAATATCTGCTTTTCAAGTACTTTTGTACTTGAAAAGCAGTACATACGCAACGGCCTATGTGAATTAGGATTTTCGACTACAAAAACCATAATAAGGGAACGCCGCAGGACTTTCGACGATTCTCAATATTGATAATTTAGATTTTAGACCGACTATGTTTCGCATTAAATACCTTTTCTACCATTTAAAGTTGAGGTTTCTTTATTACTTATAATGGTTAATATTGCTTAAAAGGAATTATTAATTTGTGATCCTGCAACGTTTCCCTAGATGTACCTTGAACTCAAAAAGTTTGCGGAAAACTGATCGATCCCATAGAATATATGCGTTCGTCCAAGAATTGTATATTTATTTCTGGTTTGGACAAAATATAATATAAAGCATTGTTTCCCAACCATTTTTGTGTCGCGACAAACTAAAACGCCAAAATATTAACAGACTTGCGTCACCCTAAAATTATAATCTGTATACAGCGCGTTATTTTTAACGAATCTGTTGTGCCTATATGTTGTGTATATTTATTATTTTTCAACTGACCGCGACCCCCTATTATAACAAACTCGACCGAAGCGATGCTATTACTATTACGATACTATTCAAAGTCAAAGGTAATAAAAAGTTATTATGGATTATCTTCACTAATATTATTAATTATGCAAATATTGTAAATTCTATTATAAAAGAGTAAGTATGGAGTTTCTTGCCCATTTTTCTCCACACGAAACTACATTTTGGAAGGGGCAACTAGAATCATCTTTATATTTTATTAAACGTTCCAAAGTGCCATTTTAGTTTGTCTACTTAAAAAATGATTTGATTAGACCTCGTATAGATAATTTACCATACAAGAAACGCTAATATGAATTATGAAAAGTCTAATAACAATCATTAACCTTTTAGCGAATGGTCCAACCTGGTCCAGTTAATCCTGGGGTTAGCGGTGTGCCAACGTCAACCGGGCCCAATGTTGGCGTGTCTGGTGTGGCCGGCGTTAGTGGGGTTGGGAACGTGGGCAATGTAGGCCCAGTGGCCAATGTCGGCAATGTTGGCCAAATGCAGCGGACTTTCATTTGGAGTGGGGTACTGGAATGGATGGAGAAGGGCAAAACGCCCGGTGATCAACAGAAAGTCACCAAGCATTTGCCCTGTCAGGTATGGTTAATAATAATTCTATGTTTGTGATTTAAAGAAAAAAACTTTTTTTACGGATTAAAGTTATGTATTGGATCCCAGGTGTTTGATCATTTTAATAATCAATCTATCTATGATAATTTTATAATATCCAAATTAAAATCTCAACACAAACAATCTGCGAAAATGGAGGACACCGTGGGTAATTTCTGCAGAAACCCTACATCTTTTAGTCGATACCAACTCCGGGGAAATAAATACAGATAATACAACATTTTCTACAGCTGTAATACTTTTTGACATTTAACACTTTATCTTCAGTCACCGTGACCACGCACGCTGTAAAGCACGCGAAACGTCGGTTAAATTTAAAATTATGTTTAAATAATTATAAGTTTAAATACAATAATACATAACTTTAATCCGTAAAAAAGTGTTTTTCTTTAAATGTGTAAAAGTTATGTTAATAAAAGACAATACTATGTTTGTGATGATAAACTCAAAATATCCTTTTCAGACTTAAAAAAAAAAGAAAAAAAACGTGGGGCTACCTTTTTAGGTCTCTGGTCATGACTCAGATTTCTTCTGTCAATCTAATGGTGTCATCAACTTTCTGTCTAATGCAAGCCGGTTTCCTCACGATGCTTTCCTTCACCATCCCAGCACTAAATACTAAGTGCTCAGCCAAGGTTCGAATCTTCGACCTCAGACTGCAGCCACTAGGCCACATTTATATCTTTAATGAGGTACTTAAATCTTAATCTTGCAGGTGTCAGCCAACTCGAAGGACATAGAACCAGAACTGAAGGTGGATACCTGGCCGAGCAAATTGCTGATGCAATTGATGCCAAAACAGTTGATCAGTAATATTGGAGGACAGTATCTTAAGGATAGCAAGTCTGTCTTGTTCCACCTGCAACAAAATGAGGCGTTAGATGCTCTCACCAAAGTCATGGTCAACGGGTTTGTAAGTCCTTTTTTATATATTGATGAAGCTTTTTTATAACCACCATTTTGTAGAACTAGCTGCCCGGCGAAGAATTTCCGAACCAATTCGAGTTTTATTTAATGGTTAATATTTGGTACAGTCTTACCCGCTCTACGCCCTTGACTTGCGAACTGGTTGTAAATGTAAATTAACAGTTAATTTTTTTTTTTCTGGACGTTCATAAGTGTACATGTTTACCTATATGAATAAAGATATCTTGATTTGATTTGAGTATACTCAGTCTGTAATAATACTCAATATGGATTTTTGAATAGGCCGGCTGCGTACACTTCTCCCCGATGCCGTCTCCCCCACAATGTGACATCAAAGTGCTGATCCTCCTCTACACCCCTGACAAGAAGGCCTACCTTGGCTTCATACCCAACAACCAGGCTACTTTCGTCGACCGACTTAGAAAGGTGATAGTATATACATTGATTGGACAATAAGATTATAATATAAAACGAAAATATTAATTATTTTATGAGCCTCATAATATAAGTGATACCGCACATGAACTCACTCAATCCAGAGGGCTCGCGAGTGCGTTGCCGACTTTTTAATATGTTTTTAATTATACATACTAATTGTTATTGTTGGGATAAAATTATAATGTTTAAATTAGTTATACTAACAATTAAAATATATAATCCAGGTTATCCAGCAACAGAAGCTTAGCAAGCAGCTGCCGACAGGCGGACCTGCGCCTGCCCTACCACCTGCCACTATGCCAGGTGATACCATATTGAAATATCTTAATCATATACCTCATTCTTTTGTTGCAGTCGGTAAAATATAAACAGTCATTGAAGCTTTAAAACAATGAGATAATCTCCTTTTTTTGACTTAATTTGACTAAAATAGTTGTTTCAAGTGTTAGTTTGTCTACAAATTTCTCGAAAACCTAGTCATATCTACCTAGTCAACTTAGAAAACATTCCAAATCTTTAAAATCAGTTCAGTAGTTTTAGTGATATGAGACACGCGTTTCTGATAAAACATGCGTAAAATATGTAAATAAGAAATTACTATATTTTTTTTCCTTTTGGTATCAACTATCAAGCTCAAACTCAAACTCAAAATAACTTTACTCATATAAGTAACCAAGTATACTTATGAACGTCAACAGAAAAGATGTTAAATTGATTCTAAATTTACATAAATACAACCAGTTTGCAAGTCAAGGGCGTACAGCGGGCAAGAAACTCTCCGCCACTCTTTAATAGCCAAGTTTTGAGTCATGCAAATCCTTTAACCTTAAATTCGTATCTCAGTTGAGTAAAAGTTAAAATTACTTTTTATGTATTCCTTGGCTTTGGATCGGGAGTGTTCTAGTATTACGTAACGTAATTTGGTGGGGGGGAGGGGGGATGAAACGTTACGATACGGTGCGGGGACTAGAATTATGCTTATTATAGAACCAATTACGGCAAAAAAACATTGAGCGTTGGGGGAGTAGTGCGGTATAATAGACTCCCACAAAATATAAAAAGTGCAGGTAGCCTAGCAATATTTAAATCAAGATTAAAAGACCATCTATTGAGTGATGCAAATCTACGGAAATGAAAGTTCATCCAAGTTCTACCAAGTTTCTCTTTTTTTTTTTTTAATTCTCAACTTACCAATTGTAACGTTAGCATAATATAAGTGTCTCATGTAAGTGACTAATGTCTTTTTATGAGATTAAATGTCTTTAAACCTATTATTATTATATGATAAATAATTATTTTCGGCTTTCCGATACTTTACACCACATCATACCGAATTTAATGACGTGGAATAAGTGATACCTTGATGATCTTATGTTCCAAAATAAACGTATTTTTTATTTTTTTATGGCAACTTTTAGGTTTAATGAGTCACTGACGATAATGACGCGTGACGTAATACGCTCCCATAGGTGTTTAAAAACAAGTGTTTTGGAATTTTAGGTGGGGCTATGGGCAGTCCGGGAATGTCTGGTGGGATGGGAATGAACCAGGGACTGCCGCCGCAACACCCACAGCATGCCCAGGTACAACATCAATATTTTATTTTTCAGTTAAATTCTGAATTCGTTGGATAGATCAGGTTAAACCAATTGTGATAAAAAAATCATATACATATAAATGTTTCATCAGACCACTATTCGAATGTGCCTACAGTTCCAGCAATTGAGAAGCTCTTTATTTTAAGTGAATATACACCTTTGAGGGGTAGTTTTTATAAAACTTCTTCTTTATAACACTTCCCTAAAGAACTATCTCGAAAACCGGATTGTGGCGGATTGAAAGAGGCTTACGGAATGTATAATCAGTGCACCATCATTAAACTCTTGAACTCTTTAAAAATAGATTGGTTTGTTTCTCCAAATCTAAAAATACGCGCGCATTAGCTTATTAAGCTGATTAGTGAATTTAAAATATTAAAAAGATGGTACAATTTCAGCAAAGCATGATGATTGGTGGCGGTATGGGTGGTCAAGTTGGCGCCCAAGTTGGGCAGGTCGGGCAGGTTGGGCAAGTTGGGCAAGTGGCCAAGGGGCCGAGGCCGGTCAGCCAATTGGACGGCTTGGAGGCGGCAAGGCAGCAGAACTTGGAGAAGATACAACATTTGCAACAAACCTTGGAGGCTGCTCATCAACAGGTTTGTGAAATGCTTTTTAAATTTCTCTCTATACTAAAAACGTATTTATACAATGCAATGCATTTAAGACGCTATTATTAAGAATTAAAGAGGGCAAAGTATGGGCAACTTAGTAAAAACATGTTTATGAACGGCCATAGTTTAGGATGAACTATTTAAATAATAATAACACTTTATTATACCTGAAATTAATCTCTATTGCATTGAAAGGTCTGAAAACGATAATGGTTAAACATTAAAATCTAATAAATTTGAATAAAAATGAATCGCGAAATATGTTTCTTAGCTCTAAACTCGAAGATGGCTGGACCATTTCATTGATTTTTCTATTAATGCCTTGAACGAGGAGGTTTTTAAGGATAGAAATTTAAAATTTAGTATTTAGGTTTTTATTCCGTAAAAGCGCCTCTTAATGGTGCATAGCTAAATGTTCCATATGTGGGCTAGAAAAAAAAAAAAAAAATAAGGCGAAATCCCAATATGTATACTTAAAATAAAATTAATATGTTTCTTAAGTTGAGTTCTAAATGTGTGCCAAGTTCTATTAAAACGCGACTCAAATGTTAATTTCTTTTTTTATAACAATATAAAAACTCTTTTCTAGCTTCGCTTAAGTAACGTTTGTCTACAGGAGGCGCAGTTTAAGTCCCAATTGGACATAATGTCTCACTTGCACGCCGCCCAGCAACAGGAGCAACATTATAAACAACTCGAGGTAATATTAAAACATTTTTTAATTAATTAAAATTGAATTTATTGAAGGAATATTTGGCCACCCATACACAGCCCGTTAATTTTTGAAGGATTACGAGGAATATAAAAAAAACTTTTTTGTCAAGAGATGGCACCACATGCTGTTTGCATTCGTAAAATCATTTTATTTATTGATTGTTATTGGATATTTTATTACTTATTATACTATTCGGAGCAGAGTTGATTAATAAATGGTGAAGCTAACACGACCTGTTTTATATATTTAGCTAGATTTTAAAGAAAATTTGTGTTCGCCTTCAGTGTTTAATTTTTTCCTAATTTCTACCGAGTATGATTATTAAAGTTTTTATCTTAAAGGCTAATGCAAGTGATATCCATGAAATTCATTAGACACTTACTTAGAGAACACTTACACCCTTAGAGAATGTTAAATACGATACCAATTATTGTGAGTAATCTCTATAAAACATAGGTTTAAAATAGATTAAAATTAATTTGTACGTCACATGACACGAAACGGTCACAGATTACTATCATCGAACCGATAATGACGTACCATGCTTTTTATTATATAGTATCTCTTCGTTTATCCAAACCTATTTTGGGGTTTAAGAGAATATAATATGTGTAAGTTTGTCTACGTGATATGCCAATACTTATCAGAATTAAAAACAACAGTTTGTGTAGGTTCTTTATCGGTCTAATAATCGGAAATGGTTTTTAATATCTTCTTTGCCGCGCATTTGTCTAGTTCCGTTTTCTCTATTTAATTTTTTTTTTTCAAAATTTATGATGCAATATTATCAGTGATAAATATACGGAATGGTGTCCGCAAAATTAAACTTTATGACTTCTTAATAATTGTTGAAAATGTTTTTAATGTGACTAAAAAAAATCTTAATTAAAAAAAAAAACTCAGGTATCTTTGATTACATTGTTTGTTCCTTCATATTTAATATATATTATAATCTATCAATCAATCTTAGAACTTACAATTTAGAATTTTGTATGAATTTGTGCTTTGTAAAACTTTGTTTTATGTTTCTGTTTCAATGTGTATTCCATTTTGGCTTTTGTGTATAATATAATTTTTTGAATATGGTTTAATGATTAGCTGTAGGAATACTTTAATTAATAAATAAAATACTTTAACAATTCAAGGAGCAGCAACGTAAGCATCAGCTGCAGCAATTGCAGCAACTGCGGGGTGCGGCTGGGCATCCGCCGCGACTTATGCCCAGGGGCATTATGCCCACCAACCCTGGGTTGAGGCATTTATTACAACAGGTATCACATTATACATAACTCACACATTCATCTATATATTAACACTCTTACTAGTATACAAATTTGCATCAGGTAAATTAATACATATGGTATTTATGATATCATAACACATGTTAAAACTAGGCATATACTTATGAATATATGAAATAAGATCACCCCGATAAATCGCGGCACACAAATCCCAAGAGGACATTTTGTATCGAACAAATCGTATGGCCAAGCGTCAGCAAATAAACAAATTAGATTCATATATATAGTAATTAGGTCGGAATATAAGAATGCAAGGTTGCTAAAACGACTCGGCGAAAGTAGCGTAGATTTAAACTAGATGAAAATTCTCAAATTTTGAATTTTAATCGTTTTCTATACAGAATTAGTAGTAAAATTTCTCCGTAGTATGTTGGCTGTGGCAGAGAAAGAATGAAAGTGGAGTTAGGCCTGGAAATGAGAGCGTTAAGAATGTGTGTACATTGCGTGGTAGGATAATAATAGTGAGGTACGTGGGTTAATAGAGGGCGTAATGACGAGGAAACAAAAGGGAATGCTTAAGTCGTTTGGCCGTGTGGAACAGATGAGACTCGGTTAATCAAAATAAACGTAAATCGTTGAAGCCGGGTTGGGTCCGCCTTGTCGGAGATACCCTGACCAAATCAATAACGTTTTAAGGGACATGTTCGTACCCATGATCGACGTGTATGCGAATGTTACAAAAGTCGATGAAACGAGAGGACAGGACCGTAGCAACTGGTAATCCTCTGCCTAACCCTTCAGGGAAAAGGCGTGAAGGAATAAATAAAAAATATTCCTGTGTTTGGAAAAATATGTAAATTCTGATTTTTGATTCCATAGAATTTTGACATTTCATAAGTGTTACTAGAAAGTTCTCCACCGAATAGGGGACAAATTTGACCCATTTGAGGGTAATTAAAAATAAAATGTTACGTACTTTTTGTTTTACATACAAAAAGGTAAAGATAAATATTGACTTACTCAAGTGACCTAATACAGAAATAACGAATATTTCAATATAACGAATAGTGAATTGAAATAAATTTAATTACTTTATTTTATTCTTTAGTGGCATTATTGCCTACTAATTCCGGGTTTAGTAAACCTTTAAAAAAAATTGTGTTCTTTTCTTGTACGTTTTTTACTGTTTGTGATGAAAACGTGATTATCACTCGCCGTAAAATCACGTTAAATGTGGAAATTCACTAACAAATAAAATGTGTGTATAGACTGCGAAGTGTCAGAATTCTATGGAATTAAAATCGGAGTATAGTTGGATATGGCCTCATCTATCTTCTTTCTATTTTTTTAGGATACACGTAACTTGATGCAATAAGCATGCACTAATCATTCATAAAAAAAAATATTAGATATTCTGAGTTAGATACGTATTTAAATTACATATGAAACGTCTAGTAGATAAATGATTTCTAACTCAGCATACCTATATGTCTATCGTTAAATATTAAATTGCTGTTCATAATATTTTTATCTTAGGTTGGGTTATTTCAAATGATTTTTACATAACAATTAAATCTGTATTACTGATTACTTATGTTATTATTGATAGTAGAAAGCTTCAGAGATAGAAATTTGATTATTTAAAAAACCTTAACTAAATCTATAGACAAAATTGTTGTCGTTTGTTAAAGCTCTTTGACAATACACTACAGTACTGATCATTTCCTTCGTGCCTTCTCCATCTACACGACACTGGCGAAGTACCTTGTGCCCAGTTGGCACAAATTAAAGCCATTTTAAAAAAAAATCACTACAAAACTACGCCTTTTTTTACTTGAAACTAGCATAAAGTTATAATTATTGACATATATTTAAAAAAACGCTCTTTATATACGATAATTCAGTATTATTAAATAATTTGTATTTAAAGTATATACAGGCATACGAAACATTTTATTAAAATGGCGACAGGTTTTTAATATAAATTTGAAACGGTATTTGAAGTAACCTAATCTGAGTGATCCAATAATCAATCATCATCTAAAAACCAATTCTTTAGAGTCTTTATTATTCATAGTTAAGGTAAAAATATAATGATGGAATTGTAATGTTTGATTTCATTTTTTAACGTCAAAATAATAGCACATACTTCATCTATTGACACCATTACATATTCCATAATTATACCAATTGATTTTCAGGTGAACTGAGAATCGCTTTATCATTACATCATATTAATCTGACTCATACTTTCAATTAATAATCATTGCACTAGCTTTCTAGCATTTCTTCATAGTGCGGTCGTTTCTACCAATGCTGGATATTTCAAAATGTTAGTTATTCCATTGCTATATTTTCATTTTCATAAATTTTATTTGTTCCGCATTTCTATAGAACAGTATTGTTCTGTGCTCTGAAGTAAAGATTTTAAATTTCAAAATAATTTATAGTAGATACTGGAGTATACAAATAAAATCCTACAATAAATTCGATAAAATATACTATTAATACTAATTATTATAAACTATTATTTAACGAAATTTAAATGGTATGTCAAGACATCGTTAATCCAGCTTGGTAAACGGTCCGTTAGCCGTAGTAGTGACTGAATACGGCGCGTATGTTTTAGCAACAGGCGGCGCCGCGACCCCAGCGTCCGCACATGTGACCTCCGCACCGCATAAGTAATGCTTCACTTTATTTACTAACGCATAGCCCGTCTCAATAATTTACAATTTGTTATAGTAACTTGACTCTTCCATCCAAAACATTTTATTCCTATAGACAACGTTAAATCACAAAAGGGCTTAGCCAAGTGCAGTTCTTCATAGATATGTTAGCTATACAATTATTTTTTTTGGGATGGGAATAATTTGAAAATAACATTTTTATTAATTCGTAAATTATTGAGTGTGCTTTTAACGTTTGCGACAATTTTCTTTTATTTGTTTTGCGTTTTTTGCTTAATCATTTGAAACGAACTTTATTTTCGTATTTTAGTTTTTATTGTTTTCTCTATAGACGTATTTGACTAATATACGAAAACAAGGTTCGAATATTTTTCTTTTAACATGCATGAGTTGTTATTTTTATGTGTATGTGATATAGAAGATAACATGTTTTTTCTGTCTTGTTAACTGGTGTATAGTTTATCCAACTCGTTACTGAAAAAAAGTTCTTGGATATTAAATTTGTGTGAGTTAAAAAATGATCCAACAATCTCTGGAAATTATTATACATATTAACTTTTAACTAATAATTATTATATAAATTCGTGTTGGTTTGACAGCTTTTATTATAGCAACATTGGGATTATGGTGGCGTGATTTGGTGTTTTGTTTTTTAATATTTGAATTGTAATTAATTAAAAATTTTGTGTATAGCAACCACAATATCGGCCGCAAGGTGGCGCTGTGCGTCCTACGGCGCAGTCGCAGCAGTTTGATGATGTCAATAATTATAGCGATTTTATGTAATTTTAAATTTGATGAACAACATATTCAAAATATAGACATTGATATTAA
This sequence comes from Pieris mannii, assembly GCA_028984075.1. Lineage (NCBI taxonomy): Eukaryota > Metazoa > Arthropoda > Insecta > Lepidoptera > Pieridae > Pieris > Pieris mannii. Next base: position 3,642,956 of record CM054780.1, read on the forward strand.
AGAACTGATATTTTTTAATTTGAGAACTGAGGCATATACAGTCGTGGTCAACTAATTAGGGACACTATCACAAAAAGAGCAAGAGCTTCCTTCGACATCAATAAATGTTTCTAATCACGAAGCTTTGAAGTTTAATCATTATAAACAAGTTAAGGGATATTAATTTTAAATATTTAGTGGCCAAGAAAAGGAAAAGCTACTTGCCGCCACAAGTTTTTCTACCTAAACTACACTGCTACTTTCTCATACTGATTAATGACTGGCCAACTAATTAGGGACAGGAGGAAATTTGACTATTAATTTAAAAATAACGAGAAAATGTTAAGTTTTAATAATGCAAAAAGTATGCAAACAAAATTTTTATAACAAAGAAAATAAAAAACATAAGTTTTAATAACCAGTATGGTTGCCATTATTGATAATCACCATTTGACAACGGCGAGGCATTGACGTAATTAAATTGTTGCATGTTTCTATTGAAATATTATTCCACACCTCTGTAAATCTCTCGTAGAGCTGATTTTGAGTGCCGGTACGTTGAGCCGCAACTTTTTTTTTAACTTCGTACCACAAATGCTCGATTGGGTTTAAATCTGGGCTGTTTGCAGGCCAATCTAGTACCGTCACAGACTGTTGTGCCAGGAAATATTTCACTGATTGAGCTGTATGTTTTGGGTCATTATCGTGTTGGAACGTCCAGGTCACCGGTAAAACTTCTTCAGCATATGGTATCATATTTTCTTCTAAGATTTGCTTATACTGATACTGATCCAGTTTGCCTTCAATTTTTTTTACGGGCCCTACTCCATGTCCAGAAAAACAGCCCCAGACTTGAATATTTCCGCCCCCATGTTTTACTTGTTTCTTGGTGTATTTAGGATTCATTTCTGTTTTTATAGGACGTCGCACGTATTGTCGGCCATCTGATGAAATTAAATTTATCTTAGTTTCATCTGAAAATAATACATTTTTCCACTGAGCTGGAGTCCAATGTCCATACTTTCGAACAAACGCCAGCCTTGCTTGTTTGTGTTCCTTCTTCAGCAACGGAACTTTTCGTGCAACTCGTCCAAAAAGCTTTGCTTCAACTAGACGCCTTCTAACAGTTCTTGCTGATACGCCGACATTCGGTTCAGGTCCAAAAACTTCAGCCTTAATAACTGTAGAACCTTTAAAGGGGTCTTTCTTGGCTAGAATGACCATCCTGCGGTCATCTTGTGGGGTAGTTTTTTTTGGCCTCTTCTTTCTAGGAACACTTTCAGTTGTATTGTGGGTTTTAAAATGGCTCACTGCATTGCATATCATATTTTTGGAACAGTTCAGATGATCAGCTATTTTCCTGTAAGGCCATCCACGTTGATAAAAATTAATTATCACTTTTCTCATTGTTGCGTCACAACTCTTGGTTCGACCCATATTTTAAAAATTACTGTTATTGTATTGTACGTACGAAACTAATGTTACGATTCAGAATGGCGCCAAAATCAATTTTACGCAGAAAAAAAAAGTTTTTTATTTTTATTTTTTTTAATTTAGAACACGGTAATTTTACTGTCCCTAATTAGGTGGCCAGGACGTAAATACCATAAATATCGATTCAAGTGATTTGATTGAAGTATTTATTAGTTTAGTCACGTATTATTTTTGTTTATTTTGTGTATTTTGGTAAGGTTTCATAATAGTTATTATCACTATAGTGTAATAGGTAGAAGTATTAATATTAATGAGTAATACAGAGGTATGAATATTTAATATTGTTTAGTGTTATATTTGTCCCTAATTAGTTGACCACGACTGTATGCCTTGCGTTTTAAGAACTTTTGACATTTTCAATAAATTGCATGTTATTTGAAAATTAAGTAATCGTTAATTATGAAGCTCCTCTGTTAGCAAGAATTATTAGCAAATATTTTTAAAGCTGGTTCTTAAGTCCTTAAATAAAAAATCAATTACGAAACTGATTTAAATCTTTGAGAAAATAGTAGTTTTATTTATAAACTAATAATGACGTCATACAATTTAAATAGCGATGTAATTGAATGAATTTGAAGATTTGTATGTATATAACTGTTTTTACAATGTTATTAAACGTAAGAAAGATTATTTGTGTTTTAATTATTTTCACAATTCTTTAATATAGGTATATGAGCCGGTCGATCTGAGCAACAACCGGTCAAAATCAGGTACAAATCGTAACCTTCCTGCTTAGATCGACGTATCTTAAAATATACAGGGCGTGTTTTACCCGCAGGTATAGAACAGAAGACGTTGTAAATAAATAAATAAATCAGTGGCTCTACAACCTTTTTAAGTCTTGGCCTCAGATTTCTGAATCTGTTTCATGATCATTTTTAAATCTAATAGGCAAGTAGGTGATCAGCCTCCAGTGCCTGACACACGCCGTCGACTTTTTGGGTCTAAGACATGTCAGTTTCCTCACGATGTTTTCCTTCACCGTTCGAGCAAATGTTAAATGCGCACATGGAAAGAAAGTATATTGGTGCACAGCTGGGGATCTAACCTACGACCTCTTGCATGAGAGTCGCACGCTGAAGCCACTAGGCCAACACTGCTCGAAGAACACAGAAGACGTTGTAGCTGTTCATAAAAATTAAAATTTATGTTTGTAAAATATATAAATAGTTAATATTTTGAAAAATTATACTCTGTCACATTTTTTCACGTTCCATATTATACATATATTTATTACGCCACAACCTGTGTAAGCTTTATAGATGAGATACTAATATTGCCTTTAGTTCGGGGTAAACTACACGTATAATAAAAGCTCTTTGTTTAAAGCTACTGAAACATAAGCTTAACTCATATACCTAATGGGAATTAATGGTGCATTTCAAATGCTTTAGAAACATGTAAACACATGTGTCATCGTATGTCCTAACCTTAACCCAACATGTTCACTTCGGTGTACATATCGTAAAATTCCAATCACCCAAAATTAAGAGATCCATACCACAAATCTCGCTGTCATTTTGACACTTTATTAACACGCGAAAAGATTTTATAGTTGAGACATTGTTTTCAAGTACGCAAACATAAGGATTTAATTACAATTGACAGCAAATTTAAACTGTTGCAATGATACGGCATAAGCTCCGTTTGATTATTATTAGTTACGCCGTATATGTCAAAAACTAGATTTTTTTTTCTTCAAAAATTTCTATGTTCCAACTTGAAAGAATACGGACCATATTCTTATTCGTATCTCAAGTCACCGTCCTATCTTGAGCGTTGTCAAGTATGTCAAAATACATTCATGGTTTGACAGCTATTCAGCTTTTTAAACTGGATTTAAGTTACTTGGAAGAGATCGCTTTTTAGCGATAAGGCCGCCTGTTGTAATGTTGTATGTGTTTCTTTGCAACAAAGTGTGCATAAATAATAAATAAATAAATAATTGTGTTATGTGTTTGACAACTGTACAGGATCGGATGAATTAAAAAAACGGAGTCAAAAATATAATTTACTTAGCACATATCATTGGCTAACATATAAGACATAAGAAAATATTATATACTACAAAATATCAAATAAGTATTTGTTACATTCAACTTCCTTAAACGCAGTTTTACCGCAAAGCACTTCACTTTCGCACTAGTGTTAAAAATTAATAGAGCAAATAACCGCAAGTTACTTTGGGCCGTCAAGAATAACAGAGGCGCCATCTACAGTCTGTATCTTGCCACATTTATTTGAGCTAAAATAGTATCGCTTTTATTATTTCTACTAAAGGTACATCTTTCACTTGCCAAAGGGAAATAAAACATATTACTTGATTATAGAGTCATAACAAAAATTACGTTAAATTTTTCGCCACACGCCAATTTTTTCTTCACAGCTTGTGATTAATCTACAATAGACATCATTATCAATAAGATAAACGTAGCCGGAACATTTGCCTGTATCTAATTTATACAAAATTCATAGGCCAAGGAATATAGTCCATTGCATCTACAGTCATAAAATGTTTTTCAGACCAAATGCAAAAAAGCATTGACAAGCATTATCACACATCAATTAAATTTATATGCTTTTCGAATGGAGGAAACTATTGAGCTATTGTCATTACCATCAATTAGGGCATCGAGCCCGGGTTTACCCGGGCCGTAAAAACCCGGGATTTCCCGGTTCTGAGGATTACAAAAAAAAACGGGTTTCTTTTTTAAAACTCGGGTTTTTCGGGTTTTTTTTAACTTTTGTTTTTGTTGTTTATTAAGTTTAAGCCACTTCGAATGCAATAATAAGTAAATTGAATAAAAATTCGCTTTGATAAATTATTAGTTATAACGTAAAAAGTAGCCTCCTTGCTACGTTCCTACCCATAAACAAGACATGCAAGTTAAATGCGCATCCACCTCAGGACATGAGAGGGGTGAAGTGTGGAGCAGTGGAGAAGGGAGGGTGTATCGTGATGAATACCGGCGCCATTTGAGACTGATGCCAACCCAAGTATGCTGCTGTATGGTTATGGTGTCTAGTATGGCTGCAGTTGATGGAATTTCTCTTAGAACGTTCTCAAAATCACAAGATTTAAAGTACTTTTTGTAAAGACCAGCAACAAATTACCAACTACTGCTGATACCGTTCGCAACATAGTTCTCAAAAACTTTGATAAAAGGAAGCTAGAAATAATCAACGAGATAAAAATTATACTGTCAGATGAAAAGAAGTTTTCGATATCATTCGATGAATGGACATCCATGAAAAATAGAAGATACGTTGACGAGTATGAAGATTTGCCTTTATCGGTATTGGCTCAAAGACTGCAAACTGTTGAATTTAACGACGACACGAATTCTACAGACAATGACGAGGATGGCGTTGAATCTAATATTGAATCCTCGTTTATGGAGTCCTTCATTTCACAGTCTTTTAGATACAATGATCTGCTATCAAAAGTACGAAAAGTGGTAAAAATTTTAAAGAACTCTCGGACAAAAAACGATGACATCCTTCAAAAACATGTCAGAGCTGATTTTGGACAGGAGTACTCCCTGCTATTAGATGGGAAATCGCGCTGGAGTAGTATTTCTGCCATGTTAGGTCGGTTTCTGAAATTGAAAATATTCTATTACAAAAGCTTTGATTTATTTAAAAACAGACATTGCAGTTACTGATGATGACTGGAGAAATATAGATGAAATCCATAAAATATTGGATGTTATTAAAACGTTCAACGTTCAAAATGACGATAAAACTGGTGTTTATCGGCCATCAGGAGATGAAATGCTAAACGAAATTGTTAACATGATTAAACGCCCAACCAAAAAACAAAATATACCTCCTGAAAGTTTGCCAGCGCTAGACCAAGACTGCGAGAAATTCACATTCAGCTATCTACTTTGACAAATGAAGAGGAACTAAACAGACAGTTAAGTCAAGCTGTTTCTACTGATAATTCAGCTCCTGACACTGGATCAACTTGTCCATCAGGAAATCGATATTTAAACGCAGATTAGTGTATTTAAAAAAAAATACAATAAAAAGATCGAAATGCTCGAAAAAACCGATCTACCCGGGTTTTGATAACTCTTAGACCCGAAAACCCGGGTTTTCATAATTGAACCGGGTTTCGATGCCCTACCATCAATGTGTTGTAAATAGGTATATATTAATTATTGAAATAAATATTACATGGGCGAATATACTTTTACAACGAAACTACTTTTATGAGAATCTTCTCTCGCTATGATAATTCAGGCGAAGTTGCGTCAGTACTCGGTAACTTCGACGTTTTTATATTTGTTTTCTGAAACAGGAAGCAAAATGTGGCAAAAACTGACATAATTCAATACCTTAGGTTATTCAAATGAATGATAGACAAAGCCGTCATGTATCATGTTTGCTAATGCTAATCATAGATGGCGCATTTTCAAACTATTTATTTACAATTCTTAATTTTCTCTACTTGTAATTATTGGAAAAATCAAATTTCCGCAGTGTTCTACCAATCCTCAACTTTATTGTTGGTTTCGTTATGTTACAGAGTAGGCATTGATGTCAAGCACCACCGCCCAAGGACAGATTGCCAGAAGGCTCATTAGTTACATTTATTGACATAGTTCTATTATATTAGCACTACTTTGGAACCAGTGGGGTAATTACCAGCAGACTGAGTAGTACCCAGGGCGGAACATTTGAGAACCGGTTTTGCTATCTCATAGAAATCAAAAAGATTTCGGCACGACAGTTTTCTGTTTGACAGATGGAAGTCTGCAACAAATTTTTCCCAACCCCCAATCATTAACCCCTGCCCTCTCAGCTCACACTTTGTATGAGTGAAAAGAACGAAATTGCAGAAAGTGTATTTCCCTCTTCCCCCTATAAGCCTATATCTTAGTACGGAGACGGTCGCATTGGACTCCTTTAGTATTATTTTGTGCTCAAAAATCGAACCCAAATATTATTACGTGCAACGAAATTATTGGATTCTAAATAATCGAGGACATAATTGCAGGGCGGCAAAAACTTCACGTCCCATACCTTGAAAATTTGTTAATCCGCCACGGTTTGGGAGTGTTACTTTAAGTTACAGACTGAACCCTGGCAGTATCGACCCGTAAATGTATCGATAATTTTTTGCATATAAATTTAAATACAAAAATTATCGTGTGGATAGATGTGGGTCTATCAAATGTAAGATAATTATTGGTAACCCTGATTGAAGTTACAGAGTACCGATGCATACATTTTGTATATAAGGCCTGATGACTGTAGTTTAAATAGGTATTATATATTTTGTACATATATCACTATACAATATTAGTCGACACTTTGGCAGTGTAATTAACGATGAATTTGATTGTAAATGCCAAGTATTTTTTCACAGAATATAAATGTATGTGTAATTGTGAATCTAAAAATATAAATGCGGATTATAAAACTAAATACATAATTATTCTCAACTCACACGAAAATTTCTAAAACTTAATTAATAAAATCACTTTTTTAGATAATAACCTTTCATTCAATTTTGTTGCATTGATTTTCATATATTTACGATTAGACATTCAAGTTAGGTCTTAATGATACAAAATTTGGAATAATATTACTTACATATAAAATATAATCTCAATACACAATTTCCTGCCTTCAATTTATAAGTCGCAGACAATTAGTTTAATTAGTCGTTTTACTAAATGGCTTTAGGACTATAGATTTGCCTTATTTATATATATATATATAACCTTGTAGGTATTCTTTAATTGTTTGTTTTTCGTATACAGTATCAATGTAGCTTTTACAGAACAATAAATGGATTTTAATGAAAAATGAGACAACTAAACAATTATATCTATTTAACGATTAAATGTATCTGAAATCCTGTCAGAGACGTTTATTAAAATGACTAATTAAGCTAACAGGCTACATATGAATATACCTAAATTTAATCTCCTATCATAAACATATAGATAACTATAAATATATCGAGAAAATATGATTTCTTAACTACATTTATTTGAAATACAATATTAATATTAATAAGTTCAATGACCTTAACAAATCTTGTAACCTTAAGTAACACTGCACTGGTTCAATTTCGTATTATAAAATGGCCGCTATAAGTCTCGTATTATTATAATTATATATATTTGGATTGCTTCATTTGTCTTTGAATTGCATTTGTTTAAAACAAAATACTATCAGTCACATGAAATTTAAGACGCGCCAGCGATCTTAACTAAATTCTAACATTTTCGACACAATAAACCGACATTTACACTATGACACTTTCACCTTGTCATTGTCACATCTGTCACTGTCACGATTGTCACTGACATCCTGTTTTTTGGCGCCATCTTTTTTACAGGTACCGTTCGTGTAGGGCTTTTTGGGATGTTTCTTGGGCATTTCGTAGACGCGTTCTATGAGCGCGTGTAGAATACTGCCCGGCACGCGTTGATGTTCCTCAACTAAATCTTCTATTGCTGTTGCCACCTGAAAATTTTCACATACACATGATTTTTTAATCCTATACAGTAAGTCTCTATAAATAAACAGAATTAATTAGTGCAAAACCCGCCCAAGATCCTCTGAACTCAACTTTACAAAAATATAATATGTATTATATTTTGTTATTGAAACTGTATAAGGAATACTTGTACAAAAAATATATAATTGTATAACTTAGATAAAACATAAATAAATTATTAACATCTAAAGGCCGGCAACGCACTCGCGAGCCCTCTGGCATTGAGAGTGTCCATGGGCGGCGGTATCACTTAACATCAGGTGAGCCTCCTGCCCGTTTGCCCCCTGTTCTATAAAAAAAAATCTCTCTGTCTCAGCGTCTTTGATTGATCGCGAATACCACGAAAAAATTTAAACATAAATATACTTTATTTTTATGATTTATGAATATTGATAATATTGTCTTTTAACACGAGAAATAATAAAAAAGAATTCACGTTTTTATGCAAAACATCATATTTTTGTAATCTTAAAAACGTCAACGAAATCTATTTATCTAATAAAAAATCTTCTTAATGAAGAAACAATGACTTATCATGATCATGGATACAAGTCCTTTAGATCTAAATGCAAATTCAAACATTTTAGTAAGAAAGTATAGAATAGGCTATGTCTATAGATAATAAATATTATAATCTTATTATAATTATATTTATACATTTTTTACGATAACTAACCTTCTGCTGCAGCTGTTCAGGCGTAAAGCTAGGGTCAGGATATATGGGTTTCCCCAAATGCGTGATCAGTTTTACAGGGAATCCTCCATATACGGGCGCTAAGGGGACCCTAGTTGCTGCATATATCCGAAGACAGATCCCACGAAGCCAACCCACTGTGCGAAATGCTTCACGCACGTTTTGGGTGAACATTGGAATTATTGGCTAAAAAATTAAAACATAAGTTTAGTACTTTGAATTTCTTCGAAACGATTGTCGAAAAAATACTAATATGAGACAAAATATTAGTATATATATCACAATTAAAATTAAACACTATCCTTAAAAAAATGTCCGACCAGGCGATACTGTATGTATTATTTGTTTTTTAAATTGTTGTAACAATAGTTTCACACAAATTTTCTTTTATATATGTTATAATTATCGACACGGAAGCGTCTATAAGTCGCTTTATATATAAGACGAAGAGATAGTAATTAAGAAAAAATAATTACACGTCGGAATGATAACTTCTCCGTTTGATGCTGTTTATAGACTAAGCGAAAACAATGTTACAATGCAAATAGACTTTTCCGAAATTTCTGTTATCAATGAGTTTATATTATTTAACAATTTAAGCTTACAAATGCTGCGGCCAATGTAAGCACTTATTATCTATAATATAATATATATTACCAGTGCATGGAAGTGTATTAAAATTATATATAATAAAATATACTTTACTTATCAATTCCCTTACCACATTTGCTTCTAGGGCGACCTTAGCAAACCCTGTACGGTTTTTCCAGTGCAAGCGATAGCAGTGGTCACCGAATTGTGCCTCATAAACACCTCCAGGGGAAATGGCCAAGGGGTTGCCGGCCCGTAGTACGCCAGCGCACGTCGCCACCGTCCCAGGAATCACGCACAGGCCTTCTAGTAACTGCGACCATCCTGTTCAATTAAAAATCTCTCTTGATCTTCTTATCGTTGTGAGGGTAGTGCTTTTTTTACACAATAAATAGTATTTTTATAAAAATATATATAAATATAAATATTCACAAATTACAGCTACGTAACGAAATTTCGAAAGACAAGTAGACTACTAATCCTGGCTGAAGCAGCCCTCAGGTTGGCGGTCGTAGGATCGAAGCCTGCGATTCAATGGTCGTTTCCGTCTATGTCGCTGGTGAAGAATAAACACCGTAAAGAATCTGGCATGCCAGACCCCAAAAAAGTCGAAATGTGTATAATTAAACAGCAATTCCGTTGTCTAACCAAGGCTTATAACACCACTGCTTTTTAATTAAGATTCCCGGCGCTAAATCAAGTGCCAGATTGGCAAACAGCTGATCTTGGTCCTTGACTTCCAAAAGCTAAACCGACATACCAATCCCAATAATTAGTTTTTATTCTACGTGATCCAACATCTCTCTTCACATCTGAGCGTTGTCGTCTAAAATGAAGCATCAGGAGCGGACTATCTATTTCCCACGGATTCTGTCCATCACCTCTCTTATTAATTGATCTAAGTGTACAGTTTTGAGGAGGATCGGTTCATCTGGTTGTTGAACGGCCTATGCTTCAACGACGTTCAGTTTCTTCAAGTTCTGATCGCCTCTGCGATCAAACATCAGTATTACACTTATTAAGATAACTGCATACAAAAACATTGGGATTATTAACGCTATTGGAAGTCTTTACCTGAAATGTCGCAAAGTGTACGGAGTAAAGATTCTTACCAGGTATCTTAAAGAGGAATCTATCAGCGACTGTATGGAGATGCCGGCGCTGGAATAACAGCATCCGCGCTGTAAAGTAATACATGTCTATCGGGAGCGCACCGTGGTAATATATCACGAGGAATGGACCAGCCGGTATGTTCTCAACGCCGCGTATCTCGTATCCTGTATGCATAAAATTATACATGAAAATATGACATCATAAATTGTACACACACACACATCAATCATATTTGAACAAGCAAGCAAGGGATATACAATTCGTGTCACAATGTTCGTTCCCAAACTCCCCTATTTGTATCATTAAAAGAAGGCAAGTACTGGAACTACTCTAGTTCTGTGAAGGATACTTGCTGTGATACTTGATATCATCACAAACTAATAAGGAGCGTGGAGAGTCGGAAACAATCGTCGTATCAGGTTTCGGAAAGCAGATATGACTCTGCCGGTACCGGGGTTATAGTGGGTATACAGGCGAAAGTAAGGGTTGGATTTAGAAGGCGTGGCACTAAGTATGACATTTGTACGTCAAAAAGGGATTTAAGCTTGATCTCCAACACAATATGTAGGACATTTTGCTAATTGTAATGTTAGTCATAAATAATAACTAATTACAGCGTTTATCTATCTCTTCTCATCACATGTTTGATGTCGTTCAACAGAACAAGACAAAAGCATTTGATATTGCATCTGTGTTCTTTCGTAATTACATATTACGAAATCCTAATCACCTAACTCTCAAACCCAGGATAAACCAAAGACGCAAGACGAAATATCGACTGTGATTGGTCAAACGTATGTCGCGTATCAAAGATACTCATGACCAATCACAACCGAACGGAGTGCACAATCGTTTCGTCTGTTTCATATTCTCACCTCCCTATCCTATACTACGTCTATAACTTACCGTGCCACAACCACCCGTGAGCGTCCCACAAAGCACACACGGCAAGTCTGGCCGCATGTTTCCAATCATTTTGTACTTCTGTTACAACTCGCAGCCTGAAATTGATGCGTAAATATTAACTGACTTGAATCAAACAAGGTTATCCGTTTAATCAGATTTTTGAAAATCTATACTTTATAAGCCTGTATAGCTCATGCTATACAGGCTTATAAAGTATAGATTTTATCGAAAACTAACAGTCAAAACGAGAAGATCTAAATTAGGTAGGATGTATTTCAATTTCTAAGTTGCAAGTTTTCCTCTACAACATGCCATGTTGCATTAAAATCATTTCAGTGGACAGTTATTCCAAATCTGTTTAATTTTTAATCTTGTTTATTCTTTGCAAATTATTGCTTCTGGCATAGCCAGAATCTAAAGTTGCATGCAAAGAAATTATTTATTTATTTATAAGTAATCTCACAACTACATATAAACGTATTATAAAACAAAATGTGAAAATATACGAACCGGAAAACATAAGTCATTAATAGATAATAAAAAAAACTGAAATTAAACAATTTACAACTGATTATTTCAAAGTTAATTGTTACTACTGCTAAATAAAGTTAACATCTTCCATAAATATTTCCTCACAGAGAATTCTTTGGTAAGCCGAAAAATGCCTACATTTTCATAAAATGTATTGTAGTCAGCTAACTTCCGAAACATTGGCGATATTATTTTGCAAATACAATCTAAAAGTCGTTTCGTTAAATGCTTGATTCTAATTTTAAGAAATCTTTTTGCTTGTCGTCCTTATATTTCAATTGCATAGTCTGTACAACATGACGCAATGACCGCCCCGAACTACATAAAAGTGGCGCAGACATATCATCCCTCGAAGTCATGACATAATCATGGCCATCACAAAATAATTATGAGTTCAATAACCAAAACCAAATGTGTCTCAAAGTTTATCACAGCCAGACGGACCAATAATTATCAGCCCCCTTTTAATTAACTTTAATTGGCACGATAAATTCCCATTCTTGGGGTACGTGATTACAGTTTTTATTGGAAAAATACCATCATATTTACTCAATAAATCTTTACAATATTTTTCCTTTTCGCGTGTTTTATTAAGATAAATGTAACAAAAACAAAACATTCTATAACTATATTACAAATTCCAAAGACAATTTGATTTGTTAAATCTCTTCTTTTAATCCTCCTAAAGCTAATTTAGACTATGTAAACTAATAGAAACTTTGAAAATACCTTAGAAACAAAGGTAAAAAAAAAACTTTTCACGTTTGATTTAATTTGACAATTTAGAATTTAACCTGTGTGAAGGGTATACAAAAATTCCATGATTTTTTCATAAGAACTCGTCTAAGACTCCCTACAAACGGAAAAGTGCGAGAAGAGTTTAGATTTTCATTTATTAAAATGAAAATATAGTGTCATTCGGTGAATTCGGTGGACATAAAACGATATTATTTAGGTTCCTGTATTAAACTGAAACAAAAAAAAATTGTCTGTTTCTCCTAGTTGTTTAATAAAAGATAGTCGTTGTCGAGAACTTAACTATATACGTCATAAGTAACTGACCTGTACAGCCTGTATAGATGGAATATAATACTGCTAAGGTAGATGAGGATGATGATGACAGCAGGAAGCAAGAAGGTGACGATGACGGGCGTAAGGAACCAGGTCAGCCAGAGACTGTACTCCGTATCCACGTACTCCACTGAAAACAGATTAAAAACATTTAATACTGTAATAACAGAGAAATATAAATGTTTCGTATATTTCCACAAAATTATTAAATCTGCAAGTCTAAAATAGTATTCATAAAAATATATCATGAAATATAGAAGTCATTTTTATTTAATCTCTTTTTCTCATTACCAATTCGTCAATAAAAATTAAGTGAGTTGGATTAATAAGTTTTGTATAAAATGTTTCTTATCAATTGTAATTAAACTGTTACATTACAATTGAAAATATCTAACGGCCGCGGCGCCATACAGTACATAGAAAACCACCTTTAGTGGAATATTTCACGTACATAGGAATTTATAGAAAAAACTTCTACCATTTGAAAGTCTAATCAATATTTGTACTCCAATGACATAAATAAAATCGGAAGAAAATAACCAACCATTTCCTAGGTTTAAATAATAGAGAATATTTTTATTAATTCAGAAATACATACATGAACCAAAATAGACGTTCCTAAAGTAAAAGATACTCACAGATTCGTAAATCGATATTCCTAAAAAATTATAATAAGTTATCATTTTTATTATTTTTAAATCACTATTTATTTATAAGTGTGTGTGTTTAAATTAATTCTGTTAGTGAATAAATAGAAATCTACTCTGTTTGGTGTAATATATATATTTACTGTTATTTATGTTTATCGATGTAAGCTTTTCATTGCTAGTCAACCTTCTTTAAAAATAAAAAGATCATAGAATATATATATATATTGCGACTATATCAAATTATACTAAATTATCAATCAGCATCAACTAATGACAATAATAAAACTAGTTTTAATGTCTTTAACGCACGTAACTTCCAAAGTCCATTATTATATGAACTTGGTAGTCATTAAAAACAGGAACAAATTATATTAAGCAAATTTGTATTTGCTTAAATTAATAATAAATCGTATTACTTCATCTCATTTTACTAGATACAGTCCTGTCTGTTACTAAGATAAGTGATATTTCGTTATTCAAAAATGAATCGTGCCAGTGAGTTTTAAGTACATTCATTGCAGTTTCCAGAAAGGCACCCACTAATGTCTCCATGGTCTGCGGTCATCTCTTAGGCTTGTTTGACCTTTTCTTATAAACAAACGAAAATCTTTGTCTTTAGTACAAACAACAGAATGATGACAACCTAAAGCGATATTTTTCTAATTTTTATCAAAACTTCGTAATTAAAACCCTGATAGTTGAAGATTTGAATTTACATAAGTGAATATGTACTTACATATAAAATAATTTTCCATAAAAAAAAAATCATCGTATATTCGTAGCATATAAATTAAAATTAAATTGTGCTACATTTCAATAAACCGTGCTTATTCGATTAAATACGTTTTATGTAAACTTGTCTATTTAATTATACGATTATTTCAAACAGAACATCGCCAATTTCAAAGTCTGATCTAGATCCCCCCTTACGAGCAAACATATCACTTTTTAGTTCTATAATTACTGCATTTAGATTGTCGTGAACACTGTGGCGTGAATAAAAAAATAATTTAGTATGTGATAACGAATCCGGGTCCAAATGCAATAATGACCCGTCATGCGCCACTCATGAGCATGTGCATGTTGCGTGTTTTGTAAATATATTATTGATTTATATTTCAATAAACGGATATGTTTTTCACACTTGACTTGAGACTAACATCGATAACGAGTAGGGTAGTCTCATAGGTAACCTTTTAACGCTAAAAACAAACTTATAATATTACTAGCAGACTCGGCCAAGCGTTGCTGTGGCTAAGGTTTTTGTTATATTACATAGTAGTAAGCTATTCAAGGGAAACTGTAAGAGAACTGATGTGAAAGGAAAGCTTATGTGAAACGTTGGTACTTTTAACACAGCGCCATCTGTTAGAATTGCATCAAATAATAAACAAATAATTTGCAATAAAATAAAATTGCGACTATAATCAAAGATCTAAGCTATCCTATCTCTTAAGTTGGACCAGACTGCTCACGGTGTGCCAATTGAATTTAAAATCGGTTAAGTAGTTTAGGAGTCCATCGCGGACAAACATCGTGACAGGAGATTTATATATAATATTAGATCTGTTATGAGTTTAATGTTTTATTTATAGCCGTGTTATATATATGTATATACAAGATTTGAAATTGAAATGGCAATTGCCTGATCATATAGCACGATACCTAGATAACCGACCTACATTAAACACAGCTCGATGGATTGGACGACCAGGGAAAGAGTGGGCAGGCTGATGACTTATGATGACTGATGGCACACTATTTGCAAAGAGAGATCTGGAAAGGTTCGGAAGGCGCTCCCAAGAGGGGTCACAAATAACATTTGGCTATAAGTAAATACTAACAACAATTAAAATGGACAATAAGGATATAGGAGTAAAAAAGTGAGTTTTTATTATTATCATAGTTGTGTTAGCGTCGTGGCTGCAGCATGTATAACGCACTCGCGAGTCCTCTGGAATTGAGAATGTCCATGGGTGGCGGTATTACTGAACATCAGGTGAGCCTCCTGCCCTTTGCCCCGTTCTATAATTCTATATGCATTATTATTATTAATGAGTTTAAATTATAGAGTATTAAGAGATTTCGGAAAAAAAATTGTACCTATAAGTCGGCACCGCACTTGCGAACATTCTCGCCATGGGCATAACCCTTACCAACTGATCTTTCATCTCGTTCTCCTCTGTTCTATAAAGAATATAATTTTTTTATCTACAATAATTTTTGGGTACGTTTAGAAGAGTCAAAATGTATGGAACAAGTCATAAACCCATTATTTAAAAATAATAATCAACCTAACTGCACCATTTCTATGAATCATCAACTCTGACTAAAAGTTAGAAGTTAAGTGTGACCAAGCCCTGAGAGAGTGCGTCAGAACCGGCACTGCTCTTTTTCTTCTCTCTGCGTAATTAACATTTAGTACATTAAAAGAAAATATCGTGAGGAAAACAGCTTACCACATTCAAAAGAACACCAATCTGTATATGGACATTGATTACTACATTCCTATAAAATATGATGAATAAACAAACACATTTGTGTCTGCTCCAAGTATACAGAAACGGTGGCACAGTCCGACTATTGTCTAAGCAGTGGTATTAGAACCTTCTAATTAGCCTTAGATTTGTGTTATATTTTTTTTTAATTAAGGTCGTCAAATTTTTATGATAAATGTGCACATAGAAAGTCTTGAGCCACTAGACAAACGCTTGTCTCGGATTATAAATATCCTCTATTTAGATATATACGGAAATTTGCTAATAAAAGCTACATTTCCGTACATAGTGAGTGTTATCTAGGGTGCACCGTGATCGAGTTATCAGTAGGTTATCCGAGCGAAGTTGCGTCTAGCTGTCTCGTGATTTCTTTTATTTATATTTGTAACTTACATCCTTAAAAACAGTCATGACATGACTTCCTAAATTACTTAATTCAACAACAAAAGGGGATCGGAGTTTAATCTCACCGATTCTTCTAGCCCGCTTCACGCCCTTGATTTGGGCACTGGTTGTAAATTAAGACCGTACATTACACAATATTTTTAATTATTATTATAATTATACACAATATTTTAATATTAAACAGTCTATTTACCGAGAAAATTTGCGCCATGCCATCTTAAAATAAAAAATCAGGGACCCTACCAGATTTTTATGTCTGGGCCTCAAATATCGGTATCTGTTTCATCATCATTTGTCAATATAATAGTCTAATAATGGCTAGGTGATCAGCCTTCTGTGCCTGACACACGCCAACGACTTTTCGAGTTTAAAGCAAGCCGGATTCCTCACGATGTTTTCCGAGTCAAAGGCGGATCTAGCTTTGGCGCCAGGAGGAGGTCACATGTCCTGGTCAAGTTAAGAACTTATACGTCTGTCATCATACAAAGTTATTATATTAAATTAATTAAATATTGAAGATATGTAGTTATATAAGATTTGGATGGTGGCAAAATATTGAAATGAAATCATTATCTTCAATTAGTGGTCCACCTAAGTCCTGGAACCAGCTCAGGGGGAGTCATGACCCCCACGAGTCCCCCCCTGGATCTGCCGTTGGATCGAGTGAATGTTAAATGCGCACATAAAAATAAAGTCCATTGGTGCACAGCCGGGAATAGAACCAACGACCCTAGGGATAAGTGTCGCACGCTGAAGACACTAGCCCAAAACTATTCCACCTAAGCCTTCAAAAATTCTAAAATCCTAATAATATGTAACATACATAATTTTTAACATTAATACATTTAATTGTTCACTTAAACTTATATAATAGGTTTTAAAAATAACGCGAAATTTTCAACAAAGAACAGTAAGTAAATTTTCAAATCATACAATGAAAATACTAAAATTCTAATTTAAAAAAAAATCGAATTCCCTTAACAATCAAATTTCGAGTAAGTTCCACGTTTAGAAAAACTGCTATACAACATTGTGCCATGACCAAATGAATACCGGTACGGAATAGTAACAATAGAGGTTCTTTATGTTATGAGATGAAACATGTTTTTATTGTGACAATGCGATATGTATGGACTTGCACTTTAATATTAAACACATAATATAACAATTCAAAATAAAAGTTTATCTGTGGTTATGCGTTAAAACAATACAATCTACAATGGCCACTTAGATGTCGTAATTTTTATTACAGGATGAATGTATAAATAACTATAATAATCTTTGTTTCGTTTTTTAGGTGCACAAATGAAGAAAAGGACCAAAATAAATTTTAACGATGCGCGCGTACCCTTTCCTAAAAGCCGAACCCTGAAGTTAGCATAGTCAATATTTAAAAAAATGTTTTATTTCTTTAATTATGTAGAAATCTTTTTAGAGATATTTAAATAAACTTTATTATACTAGATAATGCGTATCATTTTTTAAAAGATTTTTATCAAAGCCTACGCCAAAGAAGTATAACTCATAACGCGTGTACATAAGTACACACACGTTTTTATATTTGTATGTATGCATGTATTTGTGTGTGACATAAAAACTCCTGAAAGTAGCATGGGCACCTTTACTTTTGAAATACTGGTTCTCGCAATCGTCCCGGTTCTCGACGGTATTGCTTATTAAGATCAAAACCTCCGTTGCAGTATATATACTACATAGGTATATCTTCTCCTATTTTCTCCTCGATTTTGATCCTAGGATTCGTCCGAGAGCACTCTCAATTTTGTCTTATTGTATAGCATTACTTGCCCACAGAAGAATATTGTTTGAGACTTGTCATAGACTATCAGAGTCCTTTTTATATCTTTATTAACGGCAACGCGACAGTTTGCTGCATCTGCCGTTTTTTGCAACAGGCCTAACACGAACTTAGAAGGACAAGATAGCACCTGTCTCTACTATATTAGGATAAAGTTCAAATTATGTAAGTGTCAAGACTTACTGACAGCTTACTTTAAAGCTGACATACTTTTCCCCTTTACCAATAACAGAATTTCCTACCGACTTTGACTTTTTCCGAATTTCCGACTCCAAAATCCACAATTTTTTTTTTGTATTTATATTGATTGTACATATACTTCATATATAAAGTTCATATAAAGGGTATTCTATAGATTTTTTTTCGGTAGCCATCTGTTATTCCTTAGACAGTCCCTGTGGTTCGATTGTCAAAGCCAGAATTAATTTCTTCCCACCTGATGTGAAGTAAAATGTAACCTGTTGGAGGACAAGGAGATGCCTTAAACAAACTCATTAATCTGTGGGGAAGATGAAAGAGGGAAAGGAGTTCCACTTCTTTGCTGTTTTTCAAGAAACGACGATCGAAATCGTGCTGTGCGGCATCTGGAGCAATAAAGGGAAGAAAGTCCAGCGTATTTTTAGATGAGCATTGTTTCGTTGAGTTCGACAATAATATATACTTTGACTTTCTCCTTTAGATTTTATCAAAGGTTCAATATTATTTCCATCCTTCATATTATGAGCGACAAATAATATCAAAACAAAGTCCATTTCCGTTGTTCAATTAGAAATTGTAGAAACTGAACATCCTGTGTATGATAGTGACATTAAATGTGACCAGCTCAATGCCACCCAGAGTTCACGATCACAATATTATTTTTAATGATAACTGGTGAAATTTAACCTATCTTTTATCTGACTTAGTTACAATTGTTTTTAATTTCATTCATAGTTTATTTATGTATTGGCTATCTTTGTTATAAAACTTTGGCCCATCACATAACAATTATTAATAGCGAACTATAATTTAATCAACATTTACAGATTAATAATATTTTTTATTCTCGTGTACATCGTTCAAAGTTATCAGAACCCTTGTTCAGAATATGTAAAAAATATTTAACGTATCGAAAAAATACCAACCACTTTTTGAGATGCTATTGAGTTATTTATGAATTAAATTTCGCAAATTATATATTTTTTTCTCTTTACAAAATAATATAGTAAATCACAATATGTTACATTAGAAAACCGCCGTGGTTTGTTTTAATGTAACCATAGCAGTCTAGTTCAGGAGCGCGACAAATGCATGTAAAAGTAGTTTTTTAATTTAGAATTTATGTTGGTTAGTGTTAGGTTACCTATCATCTGATTGGGTAGACTATTTATTAGCCGCGGTAGAAAATACTCCAACATTCTCTCGCCATATACGTTGTATGCGCTCGATATACAGAGCCGAACTTGCGTTACCGCTCGAGTCTGCACGTCGTGCTCCACACGTTTTTTTATGTCATCTCGAAAATATAATATGAAATAAATATTATAAACAGTGTCGTTGAGAACCCTAATGCTGTATGATAACTTATATAAGATATTTGTTTTACGGTCACAGAAAATATAAATTAAATTAAATACTTCTATCACATAGTAAAGACCTTCAATCATTAGTTATTGCGTAATTTTATGCAATAATTTACACAATAACTCAAACGAAATAATTTGTTTACATTACTGCAAAATCATATACAAATATCGCTGACTCGGCTATTGCGATCGCATGATCCACTGACACACATCTAATTCACTACGTTATAATAAATAAATGTTAATAATAATAAACCCTTTAACACACAAGGGACTGATAAAGCTATATATGAGTTTAGATCGAAATATATTGTATTTTAGGAACCACTATATAAATTGTATTGCCTATTTCTTCTCAGAGAAAATGTCTTACTTAAAGTACGCGGACATATATTTTATTGAAAGTAGGGAAGGTTTAACTGCTTTATGATCATGATTTATCAATCCCCGACATAACTATTTAAAATCTTTGAATCTATTAACAATGTTAACCTATGTAGGAATTATAAACGTAACCAAATAATTAACCGTCTCTAAATATTTGGAAAATTAATTTGTATTAGATTCAGGGCGTGCCCTGCGTTGGGCACCTGTTAGCATTACTTAGCTTCAGATTACTACCATATCCATTTTAAATATCTCTTATCTTATTTATAACTTATCCAGAAGTGCAATGTCCTTTGACCCATTGGTGTGCAATATCAATCGAATTATCATCATTATGTTATATTTGTTTTAATTTATTTTACCTCTATCTTTAACGCTTATCACTTTGTATTTGTAGAAATTTTCATAATATTTTTTAGAAGTATTATTATTGAAATCAAAATGGTAAAAACAACGAAAAACAAACAGCGTAAGCAAGTATTAAACAAAATTATGAAATGTCACCAGGTTGTCTATGGTTTCATTTAGTCTCTTATGCTAAACTTGTGGAAAAGTAGAAAATGGGGGGGCACTCTGATACCGACTTATTCAGGTTCTCCTAGGCCATGGATGTTTTGGGGGATACTGCCATTATATTGCCAGAAGGGAGGCATCCTCTATTTGTAATGAGTGTGGCTTCGCAGACAGCACAGCGCAACACACTTTTGAGGTTTTTCCGGCGTGAAAAACGAAGCTCCGTATGCCACCTTCGATCTGTCGATTCCCGTAATAGTGAAAGCTATGTTGGAGGCTGACAGTGACGGCCCGGGAACACATTCGAAGCGTGAAGAGGCCATCGTATCAGTTAGAGAATGGGGTTTGGGAGTGTAACCCAGACGCCGACCCTGAACGCAAAAAAGACACTCATGCAGCGTAGCAGACACTCATGACGGAGACATGGTATAAGGGTTACTGTAACTGCGGCTCCGGTCCATAGCGATGGTGAAGCTGTCGGGTTTTAGTAAGGGTCGATTCTACCACACGGACCAGCCGCCGCAATCCTCACGTAACTTTTAAAAATTGCCCGCGGAGGATACATTGATTTCCTACGAAAAAAAATTATGATTAAATCATGACTACAGTAGGCAAAGTATAACGTATCGAATTTGAGGTGCGGGCTCTTCCCGCTCGGCCTGGGCCCTGTGAATAAGACTAGGCCGAGTACAAAGATGGTAAGATAAATTTTATTTTCCATACGCGTGATGGACTTGCAAATTGTGATTAAACCTATTATAGTTAAATCAATAAACATTTTCAATATACATATATATTTTTACTCTCTACTTTTGAGAGGTCGCCTTAAGTAACGATTTATGTACATCATATTAATGATTTAATAACCAATTAATATAAACAGGCAAAGATACAAAAACTAATAACTATGTCGAGGGCGGTCATGGTACGTTGTACTTGCATCTAAAGGCTGTCGGTAATTTATGTATAAGTAAGAAATTTACGAAAAAATATAAAAGGTAGTGAAGAATAATTATTTATAAACTGGAAATTAAAATTATAGAGTAGGCTTTAACAAATCATTTTTTTTCTCTGCGGTAAAATGCAATCAGCCCTAAGGCTATGAGCGAAATTGTTATGTGGTGCTGTCATGTGGAGTGACTTCCCATTGGAAGCATCTACTCATCTTTTGCCTAGGGTACTGCCGGTCTTCTAGCTCTAGAATATGGTGTCGGTACTGTCTGAATGGTAGGTTGAGTCGAGTTCGTTCGGATGACAGCTTAACCGTTCTTTAACACACAATTAGAACGAGGTATATTTATACATTCAATTACGCAAAGAGAACCCTTAAAGCTCAACAAAGGGCATGATATTTGAATTTCGAATTGAATTTAAAAAATAAATCTATTATTCTATTATTTAACTAGTCTGTGCGCTTTATTTGAAATTTGTGTAAGCTGTACAAAAATATTTCAATGCAAAGTTATAATTTAAATCCCTCACTAGACAAAAGGGTGTCTTTTAATATAGTGGTGTCTATAAATCATGTTTTCTTAAGTAGAAATGGAGTTAGTAGATATTTGATATAATAGGAGTTATTGTAAATTATAGAAACAAACACGGGTTGCTTCACATCGCGATGGCGGTTATTGTGGTTCGCTTTCTTCTAATGTGTCCTGCAATTGCGCATACGCAGCTTATATTACTATTTTACTCAGACTATTACTAAACATCAGGAGGATGTAGAATCCAAGCTCGAAACCGACTTCTTACATTGAAAAGGAAATGCAAACGAAAAGAAACAACGTTAAACAAACAGATTAACAAGTTACAAAAAAATATAAAGTATAAAAAATAGACAAGTCCATGAAAGAAATGTCCAAGAAAACAAAATCCAAATAAAAAAACACTTGTATCATGTTCAAGTATTAATTCTGACTATTTGCAGGAATTTCTATAAACGATTTTATTTTAAATTTATTCTGTTTAGGTATAAATCTCATTGTATTCATAAATATAAATTAACACCCTCGCGATATAATTATAAAAATAAAGCCTTTAAGTTAATCAATTAATTATTTATTATTAATTTATCCGATCACCAAAGCTAATTCTCGTCTAGCTACCTCGGCCGACTCGATTATTAACGCATATTTTCTGACTTCCCTTCCAGTATATATTTTTAACATACTATAATACTTACTGTAGAACATGCCCACATAGAACCCAATAACAGCTATCGCCAACTTCATAACATCGTTGGTCGCTTCCAAATCGAACTTTTTCAACAAATCACTCATGATGTACGCTTTCACAGGTCTCGCGTCGCACTGATTCTCCACCATTTTTAAAATTTTTTTCACTGATAACCTACGACCAATGCGTATGATTCGTCCGAGTACGCGATTAAGAATGATGTTGTCATGAAAGTGGTGCTGGGGTAGCATAATAATTATCTAACTGAAGCTTGTTTATTGCTGACCATAGTTCTGTTTTTGTCAAGTTGTCATTTTTTAGGTCTCTATACTTTATTATTACTATACAACTATTTTAACAGTTATTAACAAAAGTGTAATTATTATCTTGTATAAAACAAAGTTTTTTAGAACTCGCGGCTGAGCCAATTTTCATGGTTTTTGACTTGTTGTATATGTCTGTATAGTATAATGAGTATTAAACATTGAGCAATTTACAAAAAAAAACTCCAATATAAAATGCTTAAACATTTAATGTTCATCCCGTTAATCAGGTAAATTCTGCTCTCAAAATAAGGAACGTAATTAATTAAATAAAATTTAAAATTGACTATTCCCCGATATTCCGGTACTAGCATATTCTGGATTTAAGAAAATTATAATAATGTCGGTAATTAAATGAGATTTTTATTTTTTATTTTGCATTAAAAAAACCACAGTAAAAACGTAATAGTGCATCTAAGCAAGTACGTCTTTTTTAAGGGCGCCTGGTACCATGTATTCTATCTGACATCTGACTGTTTTTGTAAGAACTTTTAATAACTAATATTAAAATTATGCTGTATGAAAAGATGATTGAATTGTGATGACGGTTACCGAAAAGTGATACAGCGAAAGATAGATTTCTGGAATTCCTTCCTTTCCTTTACTCGTCGGGAGTCTTATTTTATTATAGTATATTAAATAACCCGGTAAACATTGTATCACTTAATTTAAAGCAGGCCAAAGTGTTTTGACCTCATGCTACAGCTGTGAAACAAATTTCTATAGTCTATTAATATATGACAGCCAAGTGACAATTTTTTATTTTTAAAAAGACAATAGACACCAAATAAGGAACATTTTTCATCGGAAAATTCAATATCGTTTAGTATTTTTCGTTACTTAATATTTAGATTTTCCGCGGTTAAACCTTCCCTGACCTTCCACAAATATTTCAAGATCATAATTAGCCAATCAGATCAAATGAACAGGAATTCATTTATATATATCTGTATATCTTCGACTAACATAACTTGACTGACTATTCTATGACCCCAGGATGAAGGCGTCCACAGGGCAATAAATATTAATAAATAATTTTAATGTTAATCAGTGATTAGTCATATTAAGGTTAATAAAAAATGTAAATTCGGTTGTTCACGGAAACTTGACTTTTGTGTATGTATGATTAATTATTTGGATCATTGACACTAGACACAACAGTATATATTTTGCATACAATTTAAATTAAATTAAACTAAAAATAGATTTGTGAATTAATTACAAACAATAATTAAATCAAACATACAAGACACATGAATAAATTTAGTTTCTGTTACAAATTATTTAAAATAAATTAATTTGAAATTACGAAAAATTCTTGTGTTCCAAGTTTAATATTACATATTAAGAGCATACTCCTTAGTTGCCGGCCTTTAAGGAGTATGCTCTTTATGTATTGTTTTATACGAAACAGGGAAATAAAGGCTGTTCACCAAATTATGTTTCATTCCCCCAAAACTTGCTTCATTGGCGCACAACGAGTTTGAGCAAACTTTTTTCTGTGTTAGTGCACAAATCTGCTTAATTTGCAAACCTGTTTCGTGGAAAGTTATTTCGTGCACATAATAAGCCATAAGCAAGGTCATCTCGCCGATTATTTATGTTATAAAATATAAAACTATAATTGTTTTGATATTTAAATGTTTCTTTCTATGTTTAATCAATTTAATTATGCGGCAGTTATTATTTCTTGTAATTATATTTTATGGAAACCAAGCCAGCTTGTGCCGAGCGGCGCTTTTGACTCTCCTCTTCCTTGGATATAGGATAGATTTTACAATATTTTGCCAACTACTAATCTAATTAAAATGCATGTTATTTTAAGTCGTTTAATAAACGATTCTAAAGGCAAGACATTACAGTACAGTGGCATTAGGACACGTTGTATTGTAATCGCGTTTATAAAGAGCATCCTTCCAGTAAAAAATAAAATAGATCAAAACCTTGCAATATATAATTTTCACGTAACGACATAATAATCCGTTACGATCATACAGCAGGTGCTCTTATCCTTTCCTAACCAGTATAGGGTGTGTATTCTCGATAAAACAATTTTTATCTCACCAGTGTTTATCGCAAGAATATATATCTAGTTATCTTTACAAATCTGTATTGGAAATGAATGGTATAGCCATTAAATAAATTATTTTTATATAAAAATAGTTAGGAAGGTTAGTTTTTGTAATCTAGGTTTTTTTTAGGTCTTTAATTTAAGGTCTAATGTTTTATAAACGTTTAAGTATTTGAGGCTTTTATATATTCTGTCCTTGTCACTGTCAAACGAATTAAATATGTGGCAAATTGAATAAAGTGTTCTTTCTAGGTGTGGTGGTGCGAATATAATTCTTACTGCTAGCTAAATTCTATTATTTTCTAGGTTGAATTTATTCACAAAAATACTTAGTATAGCTGAAAGGCGCTAAATAGATTTAGATAGCATAATTCAATAGCATTTTTTTATTTGAAAAGACAAATTTGGCTGGCTTCTACTATCTATTTCAACATCACTTATTTTTCTTACAGTCGAGTCTCGAAAGAAAATTCCAGAAATATCACAGTAGTGACTAGATTTGAAGGCACGATCAGGGTGACCAGGGAACTTCATAGTTGAAAGGAGAACGCTCAAAGCAACACTGCTAATCTCTATTTAGGCTCCTAAATATCATGATGATTCACGAATCGCTTTATGTTTTTAAGTTATGTTACGCTTTAGGCTGTGAAGAATTATTTATGACGCGGAAAATCGAAATTTCTTTAATACACAACAGATATATGTATCGCAAATCGAAATAATGCGAATAAGAATATTCACCACGACAGGTGGATCAACAGGATGCACTAATGGAAATAACGATTATATCTGTGCCGTATATGGCATTAAAATATCCAGGCATCCTCAGTATTTATTAAAAATAACACGGTAGCATAGTAACTCCTAAAAATGTATCATTTATAAGGCTGATATAAAAAGGCAAATTTAAAATATCATACACGATGTTTTTTAGTTGCAATTCGTCTATACAGAACTATTCATTAAAAATTAAAACATTTTATAAAATTAAATTTATTCTTTTTCAACGTTAATTAATTCTATCTGACAGAAAAGGGTTTTTATATTTTGTATTGAATAACAAATTTCCAATTAAAATCTGGTTGATGAGGCGGAACACTACTTCGTACAGGATGACGACAACGCGCTATTAGTATGATAGTATGTATATGATAATTATAATATACAATGTTATAAGCTTAGGCAACGGAAAAAAAATCTTCTCATGTGTGTATATATTACACACTAGAAACACTGAAGTATAATCTTTACATAGAGATAAGACTCAAGATTAATAATCTACACTTTTTACAATACTAAAGGTATGTTTTTCTGGTAGGTATTTAAAAATTAATAATGAAAATTGTCGTAAACTCAAATAAAACTATTGTTCAGTATTAAAACTGTAGTTAAATATTTACCGTTTAAGATAACACCGAATTATTGTTATTTAACCACTTAAACTCAAGGTAATCGTGTACAGCATTAAAAGTCAATATTACTTATTTTTCGTGATTAATAATTAAATGAATAACTAGAAATCTAATTGTTGTATACATGCTTCGCATATCGGAAATTCAATAGGGGCAGATCCTCTCCTTTCAGCCACCTAATCTTACAATAAATTTTCCAGCATCTACCAAATAAATTTGAAATGGAATCGCTCAGATCAATCTTTTATACTGTTTAGGCCCTCAGTATTTCCACTATTCGAACCAGCCATATTAAGAGGCAGTTTGAAAAACAATACATCATTATTGTTTGGAAAACTCTAGATTGATGTCGTTGATCTCTCTCGCGTTGACGCAACGACATTAACTACATATTTCGTCAATGACGCTGAAGAATATAAAATATAAATTAGCTAAAGACGCTGTAAGAAGACATATGAAAGAAAACATCTATATATACCTCAACGTCTAGAAAATACAAAAATATGCTGCACATGCTTGCACATGCACATTTGTCCCCCAGTTAATGATGGCATTGCGAGTTATTGTAATATACAATTATATTTATGGAAAGTTGACATTTTCCGCACACCTTGCATAAGTAATATTTTACAGGCTATTATAATGCAGAAAATAATATATATAATATTTACAGATTTCATCTTAAGCATCATTACTAACAATAACAAAGTACTAAAACTATACTTGATTACAATTGAAACAATAAGTTACAATTACAATATTACATTAGTAAACTATACTCTATCATGTATAAAATACTTTAAAATTTATACATATTATGTGCATACATATTTCCTGATTAGCTTTATAGTGTCTTGTCTAGAAATTAGTAAAATCTTTACATAAAAAAATATAAACTTTTTAGGCTCTTTAGTCTTAGTAATGTTTTATGTAAAATAGAGAATCACTAATAAATTACTTTAGGTGAATTTGCTCTTTGTTTAAATGGATATGCATTTTTTGTATCGATAATGACGCAACATTATAAAACAAAAACCATAATATAAGGATTAATTATTTAGTACGCTTGTAACGAAGGTAATATACCTTATTATAGATTATAGTAAAATTATAAATTTAATTTGAACTTACCGATCATGTCGTAAATACTTGCAGTGTAATTATCCACATAATTCGAAATAAAGCTCATGTTTGTTACATTTAAATACTGTGGCTACACTTTGGCGAAAACTCCTTTAACTTGGTAAGAAGGTTAGAGTTACACTTATCAACAAGTTTTCTAACTGTCGACAAAAAGTATCACATTTTGTCGATATAGTCATAAATTAAATAATAACATTTTATTTGTAATGCAAAAGAACCACAAAACAAAACATATTCTGCAGTTTCGCACAAACGACCTTGAGCTTTGAAAACGGATGTCGGATTCTTGTTCTTGACACTTGACACTTTACTGTCAAAAATCTGGATATGTCAATGTTTTCCAGCACTACTCTGTCAATTATCATTATTTGTAATTTTTTCTTCATACTCTGAGTTTAGTTAAAATTTTGACTGATCTAAGTAATTAAGTATCTGAGGAGGGTTGCTTGTTTACAGATATTCGGGTTTCGGCTTTTTGAATTGAATAGAAGAAATGCTTTCGTTTTTAAAATTTTATCTCAATTAAAATTGTTTAAATATAAGTAAACGAATTTAAGAATGAGTGGCAATATAAATAAGAGTATGTTACTACGGCGACGCTTTTGCAAACGTCTGTTTCTTATAATTTTTGTGTTTACAATATCGTTTTATAGCAGCGTGCTGTTATTTGGGAATTTAAAAGGACCCCGTATAATGCATTTAACCAATTTAGAGCGATGTCCCGCTTGCTATGGTGTTACAGTTTGTGCTGAATTATATTCTAATCAAATAATCTTAGAAAGTCATTGGTCTACTATGTTTAACGCAAAAAATATTTTTTATGGTTACACAAAATCCCAACGTCGAGTGTTACTTAAGAAGCTTGCCCATGACTGGGAATTTAAAGAACTTGATGACAAATTGTGTAAAGTTTGGAACCTGAGCAGTAACTGTAACCCGAAAGAACTGTTAAATGCCACTGAAGTTGATCAAAAAATTATTAATTTAGTGCAATTTAATCTTTCTTGGCCTGATACTGAGCAAAGAAAAGGCTTAATTCTGTGTCCATATGCATATAGTGTGTATGATTTGCTTCATCCTGTCTTAAATAATGCAAATGGGAACTATAGAGTAGAAATGATTAATGTTTGGACAATGCTAAGTTTAAATCCTGAACCGCTTATGCTACAGGTGCTTATGATTTTGTATTATTTTTTAACACAGATAAAAATTACTCTTGTAATGAATATAAATTAGAACAAATTTAAGAACTACTGATGATAAACTTTACGTTCTTATTGAAATATATTGCATCATCATAATGTATGTTTGATTGTTAAAGATATGTAATTGCATTAACTTAACAATATTATATTATATCTCTCAATAGAAAGTAGTTTAGTTATGTAATTACTTATTAAAGTCTAACAGTAAATGTGGATAAATTGAAACAAAAAATATACAAAACAAAACAACAATACAATTTTATTAGAAAATCCTAAAAGAACTCCTGTTGTTTTAGATAATTCCAAAGACAAAAGGTTGGCCTGTTCCAGCTTATGGTGGCGTATGTGGAAGGTTAGAAGTAGTTGCAAACGAGGGAGAATCTATTTCATCACTTACTCATATACCTTGGTTAAGAAAGCTTAAATTTGCTCAAAAAATAATCAATGCTGCTATGGATTTTACATTTAAACATGACAGGTGTTGTTTTGTTATTTAATTTATTTATATTTTACCCAACTTGTCCTATTAGATCTTTGATCTATTAAATATAATTATGTAAATTATCACTATTGTAATACCAAAGCTAACTTAATAGTTATCACTTAATTTTATACAATGTGTGTCAAATTTCAGATTTCGTTTCTACCTAATGGATTGGTCAATAGATAACATAGTTGCCAATGATAAAGATGAAATCACATTTATAGACCTGGAGGATGTTGTTGTTTTAGATAAGAATATTTCCCCAAAGAAGGACCTTCCACACTGGTATCAACGTTATAGTAGGGAATTCTTAGGAACTGGATTTACATTTTCAATAGAAAATATGTGCCAACATCATTTAAGTGATCATAATATATGGGCAGCATGTTATGTGTTAGCAGGGGATGAATACCCTTTCTTATACCCTATACCTGAGCAAATCAACAGTACCAGGCCACATTTAGATAGGTTGTTACACCATTGTTTGAATGGTGATGACAGGTTCCATACCATTGGCAAATTACAGCATGTTATTGAAGATATGCTGCTTGATCCGAAAATTGTGTCATTGCAATGATCTATTAGATAAATCAATTTATATAAAAATTTAACTGTGATATAAGCTTAAAACTTTTTTATTTAATCGGTTGTGTTATTAATTTTTGAAGTTTTATGCTTACTGTTTTTATGTTTGCTTTAAATAAATATATTATCAAATGTGTCAAGTTTTTAAGCATTAGTGTCAACCACAACAATTATTTACTGTCAAGCTGATATCTAATATTAATTTAATTTGTATATGCTATTGGTCTATGTTTTGGGAGTAGTAAAAAGGTTTTTTGTTTGACAATCCCATCCTTGAATTTGTTATACTGTAATGGTGCCATAACATATTAAAAAGATTGACTTTTAAACAAGATGCTTTTGTAGAGTAGAATAGAATATATTATATCTCTCTCTATTTCTATTAAAAAAAAGTCTGTGGAAATGTCAGCTGTCTAGAATGATGAAGTATTATAGGCTGTCATAATCCGTGAAAACTGAAGTCATGTAAACTGTAAAGAGAAATTTCACTTTTATGTATATATACTTAATACTAATACTTTTAAATAAATTAAGACTATGTAAAGCAACTCATTCTGAATGAAAATAAACCCTTACAGAAAAACTTGATTTAATTAGGTAGTCGATCATTCAAATTATATAAAAAAGGATAATCTATTATTTATTTTTCTACTTGTTTTCAATATAATTAAACATTATTAATGGGTTCAGACAGTGATGATGAAAACGTAATTCGCTATGGAACACCGTTGGAACCGTTTGAAGAAGGTACCTAATTAACTTACATATCATCTTATGTGTTGAGGTTAAGTTTTCGTAACATAAACAACATCCAATTATTATCTTAATAGACATTTTATTTTTAAATTTCAGATGAAATACCAACCAAGCGTAAGTTTCAACAACCATCAGATCAATATGCAGTTGACGCTCATGGCAGACGCCGTTTCCATGGAGCATTTACTGGAGGCTTCTCAGCTGGCTTTGGCAATACTGTTGGCACTCCAGAAGGTTGGACTCCAGCAACTTTTAAGAGCTCTCGTTCGGAAAAAGCTCAGTTGTCTGTGGGTATACATTTTTAAAATATATAAGTGAATATACATGAAAAAATAATAAAAGTATTTAATTTACATATTTTATATCTATAGCAAACTTCGGCTTATATGAAATTATTACATTGATGTATTCTAGAGTCAAAAGCCTGAAGACTATATGGATGAAGAGGACAGAAGTGAGTTTGGTATTGCTCCCATGCAAGTGCAGACTCAGGGCGAGTTCTCTGGACAAAAGAGGGCTAAAAGTAATAGGTTCCATGATGGACCAATACCAGGTATTTTATTTGGTTTACTATAATACATTAATTATGAGCAGTGTCAAGTCTAGTGGTTCATAGTTGCCTATTAATTATAAAATCACAATGGAAACAGAAATCTAAGGCTTAGACTTAAAAGATTATAGCATCATTGGTATTACAAACATTTTGGCATACGTTAAATATTTTTGAATTATATAGCCTTCCTAAATTTTTTTTTGTTCAGTTTTAATGGTTCACATATTTATCAAAGAAATATTGGAACTACTTTTTTATAATTTTGTGATTCAATACATATTGTATAAATGTATATTTCAAAGCAGCAGTAGAGGTCACTGTAAGTTTGTTAAAAAATGTGTTTCAAGACAATACAATAACTTACCATGAATTGATGTTCAGGAGAACCAGTATTAGAGCAAATATTACGACCTGTGCATGAATCCGCTGCTGTACGTATGTTGCGAGCTATGGGATGGAGAGATGGACAAGGCACTGGTGAGAGGTTAACAAACACTGAAAGGAAAAAGGCCAAACAGCAACACAAAGTATATGGATGTTATATGCCACCTGAAGTCAGGCAGGTAATATTCTGGGTTCAAAAATTAAATTGGTAACTTAGAAAGAAAAAGCAAGGTGTTTTAATTTTAGTAAATATAATTTTAGTAATATAAAATTTTTTTTTGTAAAAAACAGAAACAAGAGAACTAAATCTGCACCTGTCTTTTTTTTAAATAAGAATGGAATGAATAAATTTGACTTGTATTTTTATACTTTTTACTATTTGTTTAATATTTATAATTAATTTCTATTTCCAGGAAAACCAAGGCAGTGCTGAAGAAAGTTCTGATTCTGAGTTTGAATATGAGACACTATTTTCACCAGATGATTATGAGCCATACATTCTTATGCGTAAGAATGATCGGTTTGGGTTAGGGTATAGCGGTCTCAGCAGGCATTCTGTACTTGGTAGCCTTGTGGGAGAATATGGAAGTGGTGATAGAAGGAGTAGACTTGTCATGAAAGATAAGGGAAAAAAGGTAAGAAAATAAAAGTTTTTATTACATACGTTAATAAAGAAAAATTAATTAATTTTTTTCTCAGAAGTATTATTAAATGCTTCGCAACATAATATGTTTCTATGATACAAATTGTATTTTTTATTTTAGAGATGTTACTGAAAATTATGTATTTAATTTATAAATAGAAATAATTGTTGAATAATATGTTGCAGCATTCAAAGAACACATTAATAAAAAAAATAAGATTTAATAGCTTAATATGTGTTGTGAACATGTAATTCTTAGTAAATAAATTTTAAAATTGTTTTCAATTGAGTTTAGGTATCAATAAGAGGCCAGGCGTTCGGTGTAGGCGCTTTTGAAGCTGATGATGAAGATATATATGCAACAGAGGATATGTCACATTATGATTTTATGGCTGGACCAGAAAAACAAATTAACAAAAAAACAGTGCCCAGAGAGAAAAATGTAAGTAAAATAGTGGATGGGAAAGTTGAATCATCACTCAAAATAATTTGACATGGACCTTTGGGTACTAAATACATCAATAGTAATAGTTCTTTAAAAACTATTGTTTTCATATATGTATATGTTGTGGTATACAAAGACAAACAAACAGAATAATTACCTAACTTTCTCTTAAAACACCAATTTATTATCTCCAAGAGAAAGTTAATTTTTATGTAATAAATGAGTTAAATAACATTTATTTACTTACTCAAATACAGTCAAAATCTGTAATATTGACATCGAAGGGACTACTTATAGGTCGTAAAAACGATATTCAGCCGATGACGTTGTTATTAAGTATCTAATACAATAGAATTCAGCCGGGACCTTTGATTTTGCTAACTGGGGGTCTAGTCAAGACTTTTTTTTTTATAGCTGGTGTCGATAGTTGGTACTGTCATTTTCATACAAATTTAGTTTTCAACTTTCTACATACACTACTGTTACGCTGTCTTGACTAGACCCCCTGGTATGTTGTACACAGGTTTTGACTACATTCAAATTACGGTGACAAAAATGAAGTAAAATGTAGCCAAACTATACTGAAGCTATTTGTTTTAAGGTTTTAGAAGGTTTCGTTAAATCGAATAAGCCATTACCAGCAGTCCCTTCATACCCGGCGCCTACTTTGCCAAGAGACTATCGACCACAACCTGCCGCTCAAAGAAAATCAAGATTCGAACCAACCGACAAGCCACAAAGAGATCAAGGTAAGTTATTTATTGTACGGTTATTTGTATAACCCCATGGTTAAATTTATTGTTATTAGAAAATTTTAGATTGTTTGCAGGGAAATTTGTAACTTTGCCATATATTACATTTTTTGAATCAATATGCTTGATATAAAGTACAACACACATTTTACGCATACACGTAAAGTCTACTTATTTATTATTATTTAAGTTACAAAAGAGCTGGAATCTTCAATAACCAATGTAATTAATATAATTAACTGGTTGCCCCCACAAACCTTATTTTATTTTAATATGATTTTTAATTACCTTTTTAGTAGCTACATAATAACATAGAACATTTTGCTGTCACAATAGAGACAGTTCGATTTTACTAAATAAAAACAAATGCGTTTAATTGTTGTTTATATAAACTTATTTTTAACAGGCCTCGGTCGTCACGAATTAACAGCGGAAGCGAGAGGTGCTCTTCTAGGAGAAGCACAAGTGAAAATAGAGCTACCAAAGCCTCAAACAGAGGTAACAACAAACACGCCTAACAATTCGCAAACAACCGTGGAAAAATTATTTGGAAAGAATGTTTACTTTGAATCGGAGAAGAGTGAAGATTTTATATCAATAAAAAGCTCTGGGGCTGATCTTAAAACATTTAAACCATTCGCCAGTGATCCGTCTAAACAATCGCGTTACGAACGGTTTTTGGAAAATAAGCTGGTAGAAAGGGATAGCGATATGGACAATGTCAGTGCGTGGGAGAGGGATAGAGAGATGTTGGAGTTTGAGCAAGCGGCCAAGCTGTATCGGCCGCTCAGTGGTGTTATGGGAGATAGGTTTGTATTCTAAATACCGAGACAGTTTTATTTATATGTATTTGTAGGGTAAAAGCATATCAATACTTTCTTTACTTTTTAATATTTTTGTAATACTTCAAATTCTGATACGGTGAAGGGAAACACCGTAAAGCATATCTCCTACTCATGAATCTATGACCTATGACACAAGTCTTTTAGAGTTGTAGCGCCACTGAATTATTTATCACTCGTCTCTAAGTTCATGAGTAACATACTTCAAAAATGCCTTATTTTCTTCTAGGGGCCTTTCAAGTATGACGTAAGCGCTATATAGGGGGGTCTTTGATTTTCTTTTTTACACATATTACCCATCTATGCTGGAAAATGCATTATTGTTGATTCCTACCAAGAAGTTAATACAGTTAATACATTAAAGTATGTATTATTTATAAGAGCTTAGCTTACTTTTGCTGACAAGAGGAAAGGAGGGGGGGGGGGATAAATTGCAGTAAATCTACTTACGTAATACTTAAAAGGCCTCTATGTCACTTTAAATTATAAAATAAAAATGTATATTCACATATAACAGATTCACACACGCATCACAACCGGATGATGCCTTAAACCCGATGTGTGCTGTAGCTAAGAGTTCTATCAATAATGGCTTAGCCAGTGAAGAGATGATAGAGGCAGCTAAAAAAGGTGCTTTTGGTGTTATGACAAGGCGAACTGTTGACTGGCGCCCGGAGTCTCTAGTTTGCAAAAGATTTAATGTTCCAGAAATCGGTGGAGGCAGGTATGTAGAAACAACATTAATTATAATAAAGAAAACTTTGGGTGAAAATGTATTTAATTGTTGACCAAACCTATCAGTTTGTTTTGCAATTAATAAAAATGTTTAACCAATCGTCGAATCAAGATACCTAGTTTAAAGGGAAAAACAATTTTGCTTGAAAAATATCTATTGCAAAAGAACTATTCATAGCGAAAATATGGATTCTTTGAATTCCTAAATTTTACGTCTTTCGATGCTCAGAAACACGGATTAAATAAATATGTTACATATTTGTCTTAACATTCAAATAAATTGTGCGCTAGCTTAGGTTAAACTTTTTGATTGCAGACAAGAACAGAAGAAAGAAGACAAGCCAAAAGTATCATACTCAATTTTTTCTTATATGGAAACGTCTGTTCATAATAAAGAGAGTTTTACAAAGGAACAACACCAATTTAGTGGCTCAAAATCCATCAGTGCGGAAAAAAAGGTTACAGAAACTCCAAAAACACAAGAACTCAAAACAATAGTTCAAGAACAACCCAACAAGAGAATGACAGTAGCGGAATTATTCTTAAAAGAATCAGAAAAGTCCAAAGACACGGGCCAAGAAGTGACTGAAACTATTGAAAAATTCGACAAAATAGATCTTTACAAAGCAATATTCTTAAGCGATAGCGAACCCGAAGATGAAACTTCATCTAGAAACTTCTATGAAGCACCGAAAAATATTGAAAGAAATGACTCCCCGCCACGTGGTATCTTCGCAAATATAAACTTTGATGAAATCAACTCTTGGAAGAGGTCTCAAAAAGACAAAGACAATTCAAAAACCGAATCGAGCATAGATACCAAAGCAGATGATGAAAAAAGTGAAATAGATCAAACAAACGCTATTGTAGATTTAAACACGTATGGTCCTAAAATCCCGGACAATTTACAACTAAATACAGCAACAATTACAAACTTTAAACCTAAATTTAGAAGTAAAGATGAAAGAAATGAGTCTTCCAGTTCAGATTCGTGGGTTGATGCAAAAGAAGTTAAATCAAAGAAGCATAAGAAAAAAAGCAAAAAACACAAGATGAAACATAAAAAGTCAAAAAATAAGAAAAAGGATAAATAAATTTTTGTTGATATGTTATTATTAATTTTCGTTTGGCATTTTTTCAGTAATATTCCTAACGTATAATCATAATTCCCGAATGACAAGCAACTTGATTTTTAGTTAATAATTTTTATATTCACCAAACAATATTTCCCTTGTAATTTTAATAAAATAAAGTAATATATGTATTGACTTATATATTAGTATAGTATCATAGGAGGACAAAACATAAGTAATATTTTACAGATATTTTTTCGTGATTCAGATTTGGAACACGGAGGTGTGTTTTCGATAAAAACTAAAACATTCCTCACATTGTTAAAAAAACAATTGTCAGATGAATTTCAATTCTCCGAAACAATAAAAGGCAGATTAAACTACCAATAAATGTTAAGAGGAACAATGTAATTCAAAATAATCCTCATCATAAATAATAAAGAGGTTTCGTATTTGTTTTGCGGAAACATGAACCAAATTCAATATAAAAGAAAACATTGCGTTTTGTTTTTCTATCATTCTCAAACCTCTGAACCGATTTGCAAGCTTAGTTGAATATATAAATGATTGGAAAATAATGTCAGTAGAAAAATGTTTTAAAATGATACGGAATTAATAAGTTGTTCTATTTATTATATTGTAGTATTTATATTACCATTTTACTTTTGCTGACATAAACATACATACCTACATACATTTTGATAAACAATGATTGAAACGGAGCATCCTCAAAAACTTGGTCTTAAAAAATGCGTGTATTGGAGAATCAGGCAGAAATGACAAGATTTTTATTCGGAGTCAAACTATAAATTAATAAAGGTTATACATTAGTTAAGTAGGTGTAGTGTGATTATTTGAACTATTATATTTAATTAAAATAAGAAACAATAGCAAAATATCAGTGGACAGCCTTCATCGAAGCAATTGTTTTACTTTCAAAAAACGCGCGAATATCGGCCAACTGCGTCTGCGTAAATATATTCTTAAAAACAACATTGTTTACAAAAACACGTAAATGATGCGTAGTATTACGTTATAACGTTATTATTAGGCGAAATCACTAACATATTATACAATAATATTGCGTTGAAAAATGTGTAGGTGGTGACGGTTTCAAGGTTACTCATTGTCAAATGGCGGGAATAATATGTACTGGGAGAGTGGAAAATGTTTTCTTTGTTCTTTACGGAATGTATAAAAAGATATTAAATCCAACAAAATATTTTTCTTTTTATTATAAACAGCATAGATCTTCAAACAAATATTCAATTGTTTGAATAAAATACTTTCGTACGAGTCCGTTATCGCTAATGCATGCCAACATTATAAAAGTGCGCTTACGTTTTGTACTATCCTGACTCATTTGTCAATAACATTGATGTGCAAAAGAGAGGAAAGATATAAGTAAACATGTGAAAAAACAAGAAAAAACATAAACTGTGGTTCGAAAGAGCTGAATATAGCGATATTTTCATATGGCCGAAGGAGATAGAAATAAAACATTGCTACAATATTAATTCTTATTCGTAATTGGTACGCATGCGTCACAATCTCTAGCCAGGGCCGTTTCTGTTTTTATATTTTAAATTATAATAAATTTAACGTTTTTCCAATTACTAAAAATAATTATTTTATTTACAAGCAAGATATGTGTATTATGAATAAATATGAAAAAAAAGGAAGTCTGAACTATATTAATTCACTATTAAGCTATAGCTAGAACGTAGATTAGCTTGTATAGACACATGTTCGAGAATTTTGATTTGAGTATGTATTTCTAAAAATAGTTTAACTAAAAATATTTACATTTAGAATAAAAATGCTACTTATCAACTAAAATGGATGGTCTAAACCTAAAACTACTCGAACTAAAATATTACTTATTATAAATGTATATAACTTGTGGTAACCTTAGGATAATTTGCATTTGTAAGCAGAATATATTGTAATGCATAACATGTAATAAATAATATTGCAATCCAGCCCTGGCAGAATACAATCAGCTGTTTGTAATGACAGTTCCCCTGACAAATACAAAATGGTTGAAGACTAAAGTTGGCAAACAAAGAAAGGCAGCGTAATATTGCTTTTTTATGCGAAAAAATAAGTTTATTCAGTGAAAGTTGATTAATTTTAAGTGTATAGTGTGTATAGTGCAAAATGTTGGATCTAGAAATCGTTCCAGAACGTTCCTTGGGTTGCGAGGCCTGGGAATTTGTTCTAGGTAAGCTATTCATATGTTTTTAATTTACGTCAAGAATTTGCGTTGTATTTCCAAGGAATACGTCTTACGCAATATTTTGTTTATATACGAAAGGTTTGAATGTTATTTCGAATGCATTACATTTCTCGAAAACGCAACATTGATTTTTTAATAACTCGGGCGCGTCTTTGTTCGAACTTCGAATGTTTATTTTTTTTACACTTGACCATGAAAACGGTCAGTTGTTTTAAGGCAATATTTAACATTTTAAATTATTTTCAACAAGCAATTGTAATAACTTCTATATTATAACAAATCATATTACTCTTGATGATCTATTTAAACTAAAAAGGGTCAGTAACCTGTGGAATTTTTTTTATAATACAAAAGTGTATACACCATATTTTCTGAGAGAGTAACCACTTTTACAGAATGTTATTATAGTTTCACAAAGCCTACTTTAACGGGTACTCTCTAGTTACCTTACTCCAGGTTGAATCATTTGCTTTTAATTTTAAAATAACTGTTTAATGTTTAATGTGGTTATTTCCCAGAATATAAATTCTCCACCCATACCTTACTTTATGTTTAACAAAGTTGAGTAAAACTGTGTTTAATTATTTTTTATTCAGTTCCAAGATACTAATATATAATAGAAAAACAAACAATTATCTCATATATTTTATCAGCATATCAAATTATTTTTCATATCACCACAGAAGTGCCCTTGAAATAACAAGTAAACAACTCTAATTTTAATTTTATTTTACTGTTAGTTGGGGTATTTATCAGTGTATATTAGCCACATTTAGTTTTAGACTTTGCAAATTGTTATTATAATACAATCATCTCATATATATATTTAATTCTTTTGCAACATCATTATATTTTTAATTATGAAAATATTTTTATAAATATATGTTGCAAAAGTTACCATTAGTGTGACAAATAACCATACCTTAATAAATTTAGGTTAAAGATTTTAATTGTTACTAACAAGTATAAGATAATTTAATTTTATGTGAAGAACAAATTTCTAGCAATTCAACTTCAAGGGCACTTAATTAATTTTATGTTGATAGGTTAGCATTTAAAAAGTATATAGGAAATAATGCACAGTACTTGCATGCTAATGAATTAGCCATTTTCTCTCAATCACACATTATAAATGCACCTTGCCTTAAGTAAAGATGATTGCAAACTATGAGAATATACTCATCATTAAAACTCGATATATCTGTACTTTTGTTTTTAACTAAAACTTGGGAATAAATAAATACAGAGACAATAATCTGTATGTAGATGGGTAAATTTGATATGTAATAGCATTTATACAAATTAACTTGTTATTAATGAAACAATAATAATATATAATGTTTGTTATATGGTTATTTTTTATGATGCCAAAACAACATAACAATATTGTCTGTATTATCATCTACCCAAATTCAATTATTAAATGATAATAGAGCAAATTTGAAATACCTTTTAAGATTGAGAAGACAAATTACATTATTACTTCATAACAGTAAACTTTTTGATATGTATTTAATGATTTTTATTATTCTGAAATCTTTATTTCTCTGC
Source organism: Pieris mannii (assembly GCA_028984075.1). Classification (NCBI taxonomy): domain Eukaryota; kingdom Metazoa; phylum Arthropoda; class Insecta; order Lepidoptera; family Pieridae; genus Pieris; species Pieris mannii. The sequence continues at coordinate 3,683,060 of CM054780.1, forward strand.
CTAACATAGCATAGCATATTAAATACTTTCAAAAAATAAGCCTTGTAAATTCATTATACTTGTATTTCAATGGTAAAATTCATAAAAGATTGAAACTCTTTAACTGTAATGTTATAGCAATTATTATTGATGATATAACGCGATTAGTAATGTCAACGCACTTTTTACGCCTTATCGGACAATTACAAGGCAAATAAGTGTAAGTATAAATAGTAGCTAATCATTGTATCTACTTCTGTAGGTTTTATATTGAACAATAATCATCACGTATTATTAGCTTAAATATTAAGAATTTATTCATTTACTTTTAAATCTAGATTTCTGTATCTGTTTCATGATCATGTTCTTTCTAATTGGCCTTATATGCTTAAGGCATGCTGATTTCCTCACGATGTTTTCCTTCACTGTACGAGCGAGTTTAAAATGCGCACAAACAAGTTTATTGGTGCCCGGGGATTGAATCTACTACCTCAGAGATGATAGTCTTACGTTGAAGCCACAAGGCCAGCCCTTTTATGTAAATATATGAATGAAAGTAATTTTTTTTCCCATCTTCTCCAATGTCTTAAACTATTTGGCATCTACATAGTGGAATTTGTATAAACTTCTATATTAATATAGGAGTTTATACACAATTTAAGTATGAAAATATAAGAGTAAAGTTAAATTTAAAAAGTGTACCACAGAGATTTTAAAAGTAATCACAAAAAATGACCGTATCCAAAAATCTCGCACACACATGCTTATGATGAGGTCGCGGACTGTTTGTGTAAAGTCCCGTAATGGTGAAGGGGCGTGAAACAGTCATATTTCTGAACTAAATATTCGATTTAAGCCGGTATAAGTAATTCACGTACGTGACCATTATTTCTCCCTGAATTTTTAAAGAATTAAATATATTGTGTAAGGTTATAGATATTCGTACTTGATAGTATTGTATCCACATTATATTTATTAAGCCTCATTTCTATACTTAGTACTGAATATTTTAGGAACGTTTTTTGAAGTATTTCATGTAACCATTAACGCGTGGTATCTAAATAAAGAGGTTGTTAGTGCATCTCAGTGTGTGGATGTTCATTTTCTTTTTAATTTAAATTGTTTCCTTTGTTATAAATGAGCACGCAGATAATTTTATACCAATTAAATGTCTTTGTCATCGTGTGTAATATCTTTTGTATGGTTTTTTATTGTTGTTGTCAATTGTATTTTTTTTAAGCAGATGTGCGTCTATTTCGATGGAAATCGAACATAACACGGCACCAGCTGTGAGCCACTGAGCCGCAGTGTTATGTGTGCAATTATACACAAAGTATCATAAAGAATAGAACGATCGATATAATGTAGGTCATATTCAATTCGAATGAAAGCCACCAACTCCATTTGAATAGATAGCTGACAGACAAAGAACGTCAAATGACACACTTATTGGAGCTTTACAATTTTACTTTATACACAATATGCATTATGTATGTATCTCATGTAGGGAATCTAAATGATAAAACTGAACGATAATTTTAGTGTTCTACGCTTCTTGCTTAAAGAAGAGTTAGAATTAGTTAGAATGCGGTTTACTTTGTGTAGGAGTAAGGCGTAACTATGAAAGACTGCCGTATTGGATTTAGACAATCATAGTTTTGCGGTATCGCCTTTACTTAATGTGCTATAACCCCTGGGGCAGAGGGCGTCCACAGTGAGTCTTGAGCCTCGTATTTCTTGATCTGCTGACTGATCGGGGTTTCTCGGCAGCGCTCCCAATGTTGTTAGTTAGGCCAGTAGATACTCAGAATACGTCGAAGACAGTCTTTGGAAGATTTAAATTCTCGGCTAAAAATTTTGATAGACGGCTGATTACCTACTACTGCAATGAACAGTGATAAAGAGGCAAAAATATTAGGTTTAAAGACATTTATTCTCATCTCAATATTTCGCTCGTTATAGTTTGGGTTACTCTAAAACATTATCATTAGTACAAAGACTTAGGGACAAATGGATGTGAAATCATATTAGTTTTTACATATTATGCGTACCATCTCCATGTTTTCAGGCGTAAGATGCTGCAGCCATTGTTGTTCACATAAACAAAGAAATATACTTCATATTTGTATTTCTTAATCAACTTTATTAACGTTTGTTTTTAATGTGTTATTTATTATCTCTTTTATCATTTAATGTTTCCCTTTATATGTTGTGCACACTTGTCATTGATGCACGTGTATTGTTTTTGTATGACATGTGTTTCGATAGTGTGCCATTTAAAATTAAAAAAAAAACTTATCTAGTTTGACATATGCGCTATACGCATTCGCAAGACTGCTTAGGATGTCTATAAACGAAACCCTAATGGAAATTAAATGTTCAAACGCAGCTGACCTATTATGCACAGGTGTCGTATGCTATCTGATCTTGTGTATAATTATCTTAATAATCTATCTAATAGGTATTTGCATTGAACTATCACTAATTCAGTAAAAACATTGGCAGCAAAACTGTATGAACACACTAAAATTGCATGTTTTCATGACATAAATGAATAAAACTATTTAAAAATAATTAAGTGTGGGCCCAGTTGCTTTAACGTGCGACTCTCATTCCTAACGATGTAATTCTTAAAAGACCGGCAACGCACTCGCGAGCCCTCTGGCATCGAGAGTGTCCATTGGGCGGCGGTATGATCAACATCAGGCCTCCTGCCCGTTTGCCCCCTGTTCTATAAAAAAAAAGTTCGCACCCCGGCTCAGCACTAATGGATTCATTGTGTGTGCGTATTTAACACTTGATCGATGAAGGAAAACATCGTGAGGCAACCTGCCATCACGAAACTATACATAAATCTGAAGCCCAGACCGAAAATATCAGTTTTTTAAATTAATATGTATTTAGAATGGCTCAAAGTTCCTATTATGATGCTGGCAATGAGGGCTTTTGAGATGCTTACTGTTGCGGTAAAGATATTTCAGATATTGGCCAACCTCCAGTAATGGAGGAATACTAATAAAATAAGATATTGAGCTACTTCCGACACTACGTGGTCCTTTTGGGTATACATTTTAATAGAACTGTAGGTAATGAGCCAAAAATTATATGTTAAAGCTATTGAAGGAAAAGCCATCCTTCAAAAGTATTTTTCAATAGGCTTTATGCGGGAAGTTTGTTTTGAAATAGAACTTTCCCTTCGACTACAGCTAAGATTTTATTCCGGGACGTCTAGACATATTGATTTTGTTTATATTTTCAGGAATGCATTTCTCGCAAGCCGTAGCTATAATTCAGAGTCAAGTTGGCACAATCAGAGGTGTTCAAGTACTCTACAGCGATCAGGTAATCATAGTTTACAAGAATAATAATGTTTATTAAGAGTTTTATTTACGTACTAACACCAAACTTCATAATATCATTAATGTTTTAAAATATGTTGGTTTGTTTTGCATTGTTTGCTTCGTTACGAATATCTATTACAAAATGAGAGTAAGTATAAACATTTAATAGCTATTTGCGGTAACATATGACACATCACCATCACACATCATTGTATATTACTCTAAACTTTTCGTCAGATTGTGTATTACTTTGATATACAGTAAAAAATTGGAAAGGCCTACTTCATCAACTTTACTATTTATGTTGCAGCTTTATTAGCCGTTCAATTAACAGCCTAGCCTCTTAACTAAGCAGCCATTTAACTAGCGGCCTGAAAGATATTCAACCACTTGATCAAACAGTGAGGCAGATGACGTTCCATTTGCCTACCAACAGGGTACTGTTAATTTTGTGTCGCTTTCTGTCACTCTCGAACTAGGAATGAAACACTTTCCGTCAATATAGCGTCGGCAAACCACAACTTTGGTGATGTTTACCTAAGTTTAGTGAAAGCAACTAAAAACTATAAATAAATTCCGCCACATGATCACTATGTAGTACGTGGCAATAAGCATTAGCCAGCCAGTTTGTCAAATGTTACAAACGCTACGGTTTAAAATCTTTCAGGCCGCAGGCGCTGTTTAGTTAAAAGGCCAGCCTGCTAATTAAACGGCTTACTAGATACAAACAAACTTTGTCTTTAATTGAAGTCTGACGAAATCATAATAAAAGCATTACATCTATCTTAAATAGTGTCAAAGTTTCTCTAATTATAATAAGGAATGTTTTATTAGTATTACAGCGACTGTTCCCTTCACAGATGTTGTAAAACATTTTCTCATTAAATGATATTACTTTTCAGAACCCTCTCTCCGTAGACCTTGTGATAAATATGCCCCAAGACGGGATCCGGTTAATATTCGACCCCGTCGCGCAGCGGCTTAAGATCATAGAGATATATAATATGAAATTAATTAAACTTAGGTATAGGTATGTATACAGTTTTTATCTAACAGTATCGTAGGAGAACAGCAGAATTGTTCTAAATACGATTCAATAACACTTATGGGAATTTAGTTTAGGCTAAAATGCCACAACATTTCATTATTACAAACACAAAAAATAATTATTTTTCTTTGTTTCGATGGATACAGAAAAATGTAGTTTTTTTGTATCAAAACCGAAACCTTCATTGTGAATGATCTGATTTCAAGTGAAGCATTTTTTTCGGCTTAATTGGCATACAAGGCAGATCCTTGCCAAAATATATACATATATCCACTTGTGTCATTGGTAAATCAGAGTTTTATTAAGTTATAAATAAAAACGTAGGAATTTCTGATAGTGACTCAAGATTTACCGCTACTAAGTCAATTTCTAAACATGTAATGATTTTTTACTATTGTCTTGCAAGTCTTTGTGAGAAAACCAACTCAAAAACTAGTCATGACTGAGACTTTTTGTTATAATGCATTTGCATTTAAATTGCAATATGATTGCTTTCATTTATTAAGGTCAAATCGTATGACTCAATCCAATAGACGATTTGACTAATTACCATTTCAATATTGACATTTGGCATTTAAAAACATAATTTAAATGCACGTGATGATACTTTTATTTTTTATTGTTATTTTCCCGACAGATGTTGTCGTCCTGTACACACTTCTAGAAAAAAAATTCTTCCATAGAAAATTTCAAATTTTTAGTACTTCTGTTTGTTGCTTTTACCACGTTTTGTGTCACAGCCCACGGAAACAGGATAAACGTTCCTGTCTGTTTGTGTATATGTGTGGTTCTAATCTCCGCATCAATTTTCAGCCGAATCGGTTCAGCCATTCATGAGTTATAAATAGATGATAGATTATCCACTTATTAGTTTTAGTGTAGACTTTATATGTATGGCAAATAATAATGTCTTATAATCTACTATAGTCTCGACTAAAGTAGTAAGAGTTCTAGTAAAACACTGTTGCCAACTTATTTCCTAAGCTTCAATCTTTAGTTAGTGCATTGATTGGATTTTATTAATATTTCAGTGGCATGTGTTTCAATTCACCTGAAATAACGCCATCTATCGAGCAAGTGGAGCACTGCTTTGGTGCGACCCATCCCGGCCTCTATGACAGCCAACGACATTTGTTCGCGCTCAACTTTAGAGGACTAACCTTTTATTTTCCTGTTGATAGCAAATTTGAGGTAATACATTCACATAATAGATAATTAGAAGGTTGCTAACTAACTTACTAAATATTGATGAACTTTTATTCATAAGGATAAAAAACTAATGGTTTTTCCTATATCTAAGCATAGTTTTTTTTATACAGCTAATAACAAATACGATCCATTTAAACTCTAGTTAAAATTTTGAGAAAATTATAAAATATATTCTGTAAATATTGTCTTACAATTTTGGTTGTTACTATATTCCAGCCGGGCTACGCTCATGGCCTGGGCTCGCTACAATTCCCAAATGGCGGTTCGCCGGTAGTAGCGCGGACCACCATCTACTACGGATCGCAGCACCAAGCGTCAAAGCCGAACAGCGGAGGGCGGTGGTCCGCGCCGCTAGCGGATCTCCCGCCATCGTGTTACCGACAGCAGTTGCACCTGCGTCGTTGCGATGTCATCCGCTCTGCCAGCAGTACGGTGGCGTTGCGGCTGCACCTGCTAGCGGAGGGCGGTAGAGGTGGCGCTGCCGTCAGTCGCCGACGCGTGGTCCGCTTTGGCGACAGTTGTCAGGCGGTCTCACGTGCGTTGGCTGCTCCGGCCCGCCTCTATTACAAGGCGGATGATAAGATGCGCATACATCGGCCCACCGCACGCCGCCGGGCCCCGCCGCACACGGACTATTTCTTCAATTACTTTACGCTTGGGCTGGATGTGCTGTTCGATGCGCGTACGCACTCGGTGAAGAAATTCGTGCTGCATACGAATTATCCGGGCCACTACAACTTTAATATGTACCATCGCTGCGAGTTTACGCTACACGTGCATCCTGACAAGTATGTATGATAATATCTAGTATATGGAGTAATGTTTTTATGCAGATCGTCGGATCGGTGCATGTGGATAGACCATTGTGTGAAAATGACGGTTCACCTGTGTCAATATCCTATCTTAACATTTTAACTTACACCAGTAAGATATTGATATATATTAAGTATATTGATTATCTTATTAAATATGAGTAAAGAGATTGTATTCTATCCGTCGCCAAAAATGGATTGTCTTCGTATGGTTTGGTTATTGGTATGCAGATAGGAGATCGATCGACTCCGGTCTGATCTCAGATTGTGCATACGTGTTCCAGTTCCAATTGCAATCCAGTTGTCTATGCCCTTTTAGGTCGCTCCCCTATAGTATTAAAAAAAAAATCCCACATATCAATGTTTCAGGTCCGAATCCAATGCACTAGTGGAGTCCCGCGGCGGCGTTTGTATTACGGCGTACAGCAAGTGGGAAAGCGTGTCCCGTGCTTTGCGCGTATGCGAACGGCCCGTTGTTCTCAATCGCGCGTCCTCTACGAACACAACTAACCCGTTCGGGTCCACCTTCTGCTATGGTTATCAGGATATCATTTTTGAGGTACGCCTATTTTTTTTTTTAAATTCTGTAAAATTATATTTTTTAGGGTTGTCTATTTTATTTGGTATTTTTCTTAGGTCCGCACATTTTATTGTCTTTTATTAACATAACTTTTACACATTTAAAGAAAACACTTTTTTTTAACGGATTGAAGTTATGTATTACTGTAAACTTATAATTATTTAAACATAATTTTGAATTTATCCGACGTTTCGCGTGCTTTACAGCGTGCGTGGTCAGGGTGACTGAAGACAAAGGCGTTAATTGTCAAAAAGTATCACAGCTGTAGAAAATGTTGTATTATCTGTATTTATTTCCCCGGAGTTGGTATGGACTAAAAGATGTAGGGTTTCTGCAGAAATTGCCCACGATGTCCTCCATTTTCGCGGATTGTTTGTGTTGAGATTTTAATTTGGATATTATTGGATCCCAGGTGTTTGATAAATTTTGGCACTCCTCTCTATTGATTAATTATAAGTTTACAATACATAACTTCAATCCGTAAAAAAAAGTGTTTTCTTCAAATCCGCATATTTTATTATTGAAATAAGTTCTGTTAGTTGATAATTTTTTTAAGGACCTCCTATTTATCTTTAAATAAATTCTGTTAATTGATATTTTTTCATGATTTTATCAGCTATATGTCAATGAGCCGATGTAAACAGGATAATTTAGGTTGCGACTAATAATTAAAGAGTCGTATTGGCCTAGTGAGAGTGCGCCTTTCTGCCTGAGGTCGTGTGTTCGAATCATGGCTGTGCACAAAAAGATTTTCTATAAACTCTATTAACACTAGTACTGTGAGGGAACACCTTCAACAAACATACATAAATCTGAGGCCAAGCATTGCATTACTAATTCATTAAATTATTACTTAATGATAATTATTTAAATTCATGAAAAACTAATTCATGGATCCATAGTTTTTTGTTCTCCGATCTGGTTCTTAATTAACAATATATTGTCAGGTGATGTCCAATAACTACATAGCGTCAATAACCCTATACCAACCAGAGGGAGCTACCCCGCAATACGCCGTTGACTCTATCGCGTGACACGCACAGGTCTGTATTATTCATATCTTGATACACATAGACTATATAGTCTGTGTAACCACTGAGGGTTAATATTTTCTGGTCAGTTAATCGTTTAAATCCTTGCCGTCTCAGTATTTCGAGTTAGGTGCAAAATGTGTGTGTATGAGGACAACCTGTCTAAAACTGCTGGCCCATACTAACTCCAGATGGAAGTTAACACGCAATATCTTGTAGTGTTGCCAGTTGTATTAAAATATATTTCAAAAAAAACTTATTTTGAACGTTCGTCATATATAAAAATACTACACTACTCATTTCCTTATCCATTTTATTGTATGAGAATGTATAAGTTAAATATTTTTCTACAGGTGCCACAAAAAAACGGTAAAAAATTAAAAACCTGAATGCCAGTTTGACAGTCTACAGCCGACGCCTATTGGTGTTGCCACAACAAAAATAAAACCAAACCTCTGGCGAAATAATACATATCCACTACCAACCTAAGAGGAAACAGTATTTAAAAAAAATGTGATAAAACTGTGAAAAATACTAAAAAAAAGTGAGTGACCGATCTCAAGATAGTATGCTTTATTTAAATGTTAGCAGAAATTGACAGTTGTTTTTTGACAAGTGACGTGTGTTCGAGCGGCAAATCTGACGTTTCTTTATTTAGTCAATTGTGTTTTTAAATTTGACAAATTCCCAAAGTATAATAGACTGTTGTAAATAGCGGAGGATATAATTATGTATAAAAAATGATGACGTATTTTTTCTAAAAAAAACTTAGGGTGTGAGTTGTGAAAAAAAATGTGCTAAAAATATTTTGTAATATGCACTATGTTTTAGGTCTAATTGTAAGGTAAAGTCATAGATGGAAATGATTTTTAATTAAGTTTTATTTAAGACATTTATATTTATTTTTCCAAAATTACAAAATCATTGATTATGGTGCGAGTAACATTTTTATCTGTGAATTTATTTAGTTAGGTAAGTGGTAGGTTTCATAATTGTTCAAAGAGCTTTTCATATAAAAATATTACTCATTTTTAAAATAGGTACAATCTGTGGGGCAGATATCTCCTTTCATTCATTCCAAGTTACAAAAAATGTATAGTCTATATTGTCACAAATATAGTATTAATTTTCAATTAATTTCTTCATCAATGGAGATTCGTCATATTGGTATTTGATCATCACTTCAGTAGATGAGGACATTATTTTTTAATGAGATATGACACAAAAAACTAAATCAATATTGCGTTTTAACCAAAGTAAAGTTAAGATTTCAAGTCAACAGAAAATTTGCATGTTCTGTATCGCATAATTATCTGGACCGGTAAAGTTTTTAATAAAAAAAAAATATTTTGGAATATATCTTTTTTCATGTATTGTGCTGTATTCTCGCTATAGATATGATCTTTATAAAGTTAGGTTTCATAAGTCTGTAACTTCCAATCTAGCTACAGTTTTTGTATCCGATACCAGGGTTTTAATCAGGATAGACATTGTTTTTGGGAATGGATTCTCGCTGTTGGCCTTAAAGGCATATACACGTGTCGATTTTTTTCCGTGCGGCTAGTCACTTCACAAATCGCCTCATTGCTTGCTTATTTTCACAAGTGACTAAAATTGCTTGCAGCCCAGTCATTGTGCATTTCTTGAATGAGTCTTCTAGATTATAGAGCCGCTGAACGTACATTAATGTTTCTGTAATCTTACTCTTGGGTTACATAAGCATGGATGCCTTTCATAGCAATCCATAAATTGAATTGTATTATTTTTATTCATGGATAACGATAAAATAGCCCCATGCATGGCCTGCGACTGATCGTTCACACGGTCGATTTTAGTTACCAGTCGCATGCGGCCGGTACGCCGCACCGCAAAAGATACTATCCAACTTTGGGGCTTTCGGCTTTAGTCACTTGCGACCTAGCCGAATTGTCATTTAGACGGTCGATTTTAGCCGGCTTTTTTTATGGCAGTAGTTAAAACACAGTGCGGCTTTAGTCAGCCGTGTAAACCCCACGGTGGGCAAACGCCTGAAGGGCAGGGCGGAAGCTTACTGGAGTGAGCGAAGAACGCAGAAAGCTCATCGCCATCCCCGGTGAAGGCGGTTTTTTACCCTAATCTGTTTTTTTATTTTACGCCGCGCGGGCGGCTTTTAATTTGTCATTGGATTGGCTATTGTGATTGGATCGTCCGGATCCGTCCGTAAACGATTTTGAGACAACTTCATCACTTACATACAAACCGTCGGCATATTTTAAAAAAACAAAATTCGTATTTGGTCTCTATAGAGTAGGGTTGTTTAACTATTAGCGTCGAAGCCTCGAAACGAATTTCCGCATACTGCAGTTATTTCACGTATTATCAAGACTAATAATACGTGATATCCAAATATTATTTTCACATAAATTTTTAGTTCTCAGTCTATTCAATTATCATTGAGATATCGAGAGATCAGACAATATCTTATCAATTTCATATTAAAGTCCATGTTTTGATTTGATTGATTCGATTACGGAAAAACTTCATGCTGATCTCTTATAATGATCTGCAAATGAATATATTATCTGAATAAAAAAAATTATATGTAACAACTAATTATCAAATATGTTAAAGTACGACGCTCTCAAAATTTAATCCCTAACAGACCAGTAAAAAATTATCTGGATCTGTGATGAAATTGTTTATAAACTGACGGTTTCGCGATCCTTTTGTTTGGCGGAATATGCTAATTGACAATATTATAAAACAATCAATTTTATTTATTTATTAACACTTCGTTACATTACAATATAAAAATTGAACATAATTTAATGAAAAGGAAACCAACTGCCGGCCTTATCGCTTTCGGGCGATCTCTTCCAGGTATGTAAGTAATGTAAGGTATAATAGAACTATGGTTCTATTATTATTATTATTTTATTCTCTTTTGTGTTGACTAAAAAAAAATTAAGTACACAAAACATGCAAACCCATCTTGAGACAAGATGGCGCCGCATCATCCCATTCATTATTCGTAAAGTCTTAAACGTCAAGTTTCTACGTTTACGAGAATTTAGTTCAATTATTATTAACTGTATTATTTTACTGCATGCGTTTAAAGCCATTTTAAATACAGATTTATCTGAATAACACATATATCGAGGCGGGATATCCGTATTCTGCCGTATCACCTCGACGTCCGTCATTCCACAACCGAGCGTTTTTAAGCCAGTTTTTGCCGCGTACCACGACTATGTGGAACCAGCTGCCCACTGAAGCATTTCGAGTTAGGGTCCTTCAAGACAAGAGTGTATATCCATTCCTATAAGGCCGGCAATGCACTCGGGCAAGTCCTCTGGGATTGGGAGTGTTCAGTTATTAAATTGTAAACAGCACGAAGGAAAAAATTGTAGCTTTGGAAGTTATTGATATTATGTTTCCTAAAATGTTTCTATTTAATACAAAAAGCGCAGAACATTTACATAAACAATAGACGTAAAACAAAATATATTAGAAAAATAATTATTTCAATTTAATGGAAAGCCCGTGTGGTCTGGTGACGTCTTTTTGAATTTACAAACTGTTATCAAATAATAAAAATCGGTAAGTTACATTGATAACGTTATTAATAGATAATATGACTATTTCTCCTTTGACTAGATTGCTCAAATACACTTCAAAAAATCTATTAAATGGTTGTGAAAATCATTTTCATGTAAGGCAATATTCCGTTTCTTTAGCAATACACTTGCGTTAATTATTTTGAAAGGACAATAATATTTTCGTTTGTTATTTGAAAAAATATTTCCGATTTCCAAAATATCATTTGAACTCATGTATTTATGGATTTCAACGCTACATTATTTATTAATGCACAATGTGTGTGATTGTTAATTGTAAGTGGCTGTGGTGCCATAAAAAAAAAGAAAAAATTGACAAATAATACATTAAAAAAAGGATTTAATATAAGGTAGCGTATGCCACCCTTGTTAGTGTGGTACGGTTTCCGAATCACCTCTGTTTCTTTAGTAATACTCATTTACCAAAAGATACCTCACTATTTTTGCTTTAATAATTCAATTTGTTTAGCCCTGTGTACATCTTGTAGCCCGACCGTAGAATAGCTCAATCATTACAGATACCGGCAAACATCTTGAACAAACCTGCACAGAAGCGATTTTCGCGTATTGGTAAATTAGTTGACGTTTGTGTTCCGCGCTCCCTTGTTTAATGCACAAGAAGTTTGTCGGTATGTATCTGTCAATGTAATGGCCTGACACATGCGATGACATGATCACTTCTATGATACGGGCTACCATATAGATTTGGTAGAGCGTCTAAAAGGTCGAATATTTTTAAGAGTTTTGACCGAAATTTTTGACATATTCGAGCGATGAGTTCGACGCTGTCAGTTTTGTAGTACATTGTGAAACTCATACATAGATTCCAAACAGGGTTAAATATGTATTATTTACTAATTCTAAAGAATGTTCAATACGAACCGTACAGACACTGGCAAGATTATTATTATAATAATTATTGTCTTCATTAGCTTATTTTGCTGTGGCTTATAAATGCCACGGCGTTGTCACTTAATTCATAAGGTTATTTGTATATTCATTATGTCAGCCTTCTCAACTTAAATTGCGAACATTTCTGTCATTGTGACGTAACGGACTCTACGGATTCATTTTATTCACCAATTAGAGGCAGGTACGGCACTAGATAGTGACGTGATAGTGATGTGTTAGTGTAGAGATTTTTTTTTCTCAGGGCTGGCATAATCGTATAATGTAACTCTAGTGTTTATAGGTAGCCGTGTTATATTATGCTTTAGTAATACAAAAACTTTATGACGAAATGACGCCCTCAATTTAATAGTTTCAATTTTTTTACCTTGATTTATTTTATGGTCAGTATGTATTTATAGAAAATGGCCCAAAGTTAGGGTTTACAACGTTATTTATTCTAGTACTTGATGCAAATTTCACACAAAGTTCGGTATTTTGGTTCATGTTTGCACCAATCTCTATTTGAAAGTTAATATAAAGAAACCAATAAGATAATTCTACAATATACCACAGATGTCTTATCACTAATCAATATATGAATATTATTTATATTATATTGCTTGAAAAATATAAATAAATTAGGTACAGTCACCAAAAACAAAAGAGGTTTAACGTTCAAGCCTGAAGAGCCATACCACAGTACATATATTACTTCAAAGTAAAGATTTAAGAAAGTGAAACAGATAAACTACGTGTCTGTTAAAAAAATACAGTGTAAACTCATATGTATGCATATTTGCGTATAGTTGTTTTTTCCCCTGACGTCTTTTGCTGCACCATTTATAAGTTGTATTAATTTTTACTTATTTTATTAATATCTTGCTATATTGAGAAATCTTCGTGATAAAGCACGTGCAAGCAATCCCAATTTGTACACATGTTCGGTACGTATGATGCCGACGGTCGGGTTTATTACCGACTAGGACAATAAAGTGATAAAATAACGAACATATCTCCGCAGTTTCACCTAATTTCGTAAATTAAAAAGCACTTGTAATTTAATTGTCGTGTTGAAGATGGGTGTATTACTATGTAGAGTGTATGGAATATGGAATTCAAGCTAAACCAACCAAAGTCGAGAGAATTCGAGGCTTTGAGTTTGTCGTTAAACCTACGGACGTTACCATAGAGCTTACACTGTATCATAGACACAATTGGGATACGTTTGTTGCTGGATTATGATTAGTTTACGGATAGCGGGAAAAATAATAAAAAATATAACAAGACATGAAAACGTGTCTTTTCACGGCTTATGTAAATAACTTAGTAGTAAACTTTGGTATGCCAAGATAAATTAGTCTTTATTTGAAAACAGTCACGTACAACAATGGTATCAATAGTGGGTTATAAATTATGCTTTAAATAACTTTTTAAAGACCGCGTGGGACATGCGTCACTAGGCTATAATAACTAAGACATCTGGGTCCTTTGTTAAAATAAAATATTCCAGTCTTGTGTGAAATATGTATGAATATCATAAAAAATTTCATCGGAACTTATAGCAAATTTAAAATTTGATAATGTTTTTTTAATCAGTTGATACTTATTGGTTTCTGTTTAATTTTTGTTTGAAACTTCGGATCGTAGCTACGTCTACGATTGCTTCTATCGTCGTCATAACGTCATAGAAGCAATTGTCGACGGTTTGCCCTGAAACGCGCTGACAAAGTTGTTCCACTAATGATTGATGAATTCTAACGCCCAAACCCAATTTTTGACCATCTGAAATAGACATCTTAATCCAAATATCGATAACGTGTGCCAATAACCAATCGACGGATTGTAATAGCATTCTGTTGTTACAAGCTATCCATGGTATTAAGGAACGGTGTATATGGATAGACCTTTGTTTGAAAATGATAGTTGAACTGTGCCAATACCCTATCTTAAGATTTTAAATTACAACAGTTTTTAAAATAATTAAAAAGCTATTTGATATGTTTTATCATAGACATGTATATTTTATTTTTATTATTAGTACGGTTTTATTTACTTTATATTGATTATCAAATAGCAGTGTAGCGAAGAGATTGCATTCTATCCGTCGTTAAAAATGGATTGGTTTCGTAGGGTTTTGTTATTGGGATGCAGATAGGAGATCGATCGACTGTCTGATCTCAGATTGTTTTCAATCTGAGAATGTGGATTAATTATTGGGTTAGGTCGTTAGCCGAAATATGTCAAGAAAGTTGTTTCAATAGTAAAATCTATCAGCAAGTTAAGTGTTGTTAAAATTTACGCCTAATGATAAAAAAGTATTACCAATAACGATTGTTATGGGTAGTCTTATCTGATTAGATATGTTACTTTTTATTTGATTCTCTTTATTATATCAAAGGTCTCATAAATGGTATGGAATTGCATCAAGTAGATAGTCTATGTATTAGAATGAAGAATTTTGTTTGTGATTAAAATTGTTGTATCACTATTGTTAAGATTTGCCAATTATTTTTGTTGAAACTATGTTACTAATAACTAGGATTTAAATCATGCTTTTCTACTGATTGTTTACGTATGTATTGTCAAATAACGTTATGTTGAATCAAGGTATTTCCGGAAATCATCTGAATTCATATAAAATACATGCAAATTTTAAGAAAATTTATCCTGGTCTTTTATTTCTCTCTATATTTTTTTTAACCTTGACCTTGGGGCTTATTCAAGATTAAGCCTTAGCTACCTTCCCTTTGACCTTAGCGGTTTTCAAGATAAGGCCTTAGCTACCTTAGATACTGCGAGGGCATTAGTAGTGTAAAGTCGAAAACTGAATTTGTTTGAAAATTTGTCGACACGAACTGTAATTTTTATACAAATTTCGTTTTCGACTTTCTTTCTGCAAACACTACTACAACTACTGTTAAGGCATCTTGACTAAGCCCCATGGTAAGCTATAAAATAATTCTGATAGCTAATTGGAAACCAGGAAAAAAGCAAAACAAGATTTTTCTTATTTTTTTTACAGAACAGGGGGGCGAACGGGCCGGAGTATCACCTGCAGTTAAGTCATAACACTCAACGCCAGAGGGTCCGCGAGTGCGTTGCCGGCCTTTTAAAAATTAGTATGCTCTTTTGAAGGATGCTAAGTCGAATTGGTTCGGAAATATTTCAGTGGATAGTTGGTTCCACATAGTGGTGGCGCGCGGCTAAATGTGCCTTGAAAAACGCTCAGTTGTGGAACGGTGGACGTCGAGGATACTTATAAAAGATAGTTTGAAGTTGTTGCTTTTTTTTTTCATATCATTGCCTTTTTTGCATTCATAATACAGTTATATATCGTACAAAAATTTGAGATTCAATGCTAAAGCGATAAGATGCTATTTGTACAGTCAGTTTAAAAACACGCCCTACCCAATCCTTTATTTTATTTTATCTTTTAAAGGCCTGTTTGCAGGTTGTAAGGTACATGCCTGTGGAAAATACAAAACTATTATTTTTGTTTTCCAAATAATTTTATTTTATAGCTAAACTATGAGATTATTTCACCAACAACGGATGTTTCTAAGCCGGAAATCAAGATACCAGTTTGTACGCCGTTTGAATTAAGCGAGCAAATAAATCACTGCAAATATATAAAGACTTGCAGAGTTGTATATAGGGTCAAAACTTTACACTTTACAATTACAAAACAATCGCTTTATATACGCTATTAATCGATTGACTGTAAGTTATAATTGCCATCTCTTTTTCGGTCATGACATTTATAATTAGCTGCTTAAAGAATTTTCAACAAAGCGTGACCTATTTCGCGGTAGCAATGAAACGGACGGCATAACTAAAATTACTACAATTAACCTTAGACCTAGGTTTAGTACACGTAGAGGCTATTATTTGATTATTTTTAACACGCATGGTGTTATGAACATTGAAAATTTCAGAAGGAGTTGCAATAAATTGTTTTTCATATGAATAATTATTAAATATTATTAGTGTTATTCATAAGTAGGTTTAAAAAAAGAAAAGCGCGAAATATCAGGTTTGCTGATAAGCAATATATGATTTGTGTTTTAAATTCTTCGCAGTTTACATTATACCACGAATATTTGTACATTATTAATACAGAATAATACATTTACTATATTGTCTCTTTAATTCTGTCTCCTCCAAGAAGTACAATCCAGACGTGTTGAACGAACTTGTCCATGATTCATTATCATAGGTATGTTTATAATTGTAGTAGGTTGCTTTAAATGGCTGGTCACTTCCGAGTCACATATAGAATTCAAATAGGCTTTGCATTTTTGGTTTCGCATTACAATAGAACATTGATTCAATGTTTGTAGACCTTCAACACAACCCATTTATTAAACTAAGACTAAGAAACCTTTAAAACATGTGCTTCGACACGAACGGTACCAACCTCTTCAAGTCGTGATGGGCAAGGTCGAGGAGAAAAGACGCGATGGCAGAAGGTTGTCGTTGTTGATAGAAGTCGTGGTTCCGCAATATCAGAGAATGGACGGGAGTGGTGAGAGTAGAACAGCTGATGCGCTTGGCGAAAAATAAGAAGTATGACGAGCTGACCGCCAACATACAGTAGTGGAGAGGCATTACAAGAAGAAGAAAACTTTAGGTCAGGCACAGCATTGATAATTATATTATCTTAATTCGAAATTTCACTTTAGTAGAAACTGGTACATTGTCATCCAGATATGACCGTATAAAACTCGTTATATATTTCGTTTCAATAAAAGATAGGTACTCCTCAAAAGCTGGCAACGCGTATGATTAAAAGGATGTCGAGTGGCTGCGAAAGTTGGCTTGTATCTGTAAAACTGGGCCAGATACATCTCAAATAAAATAGATGATAATGCCTGGAAGAAGCTTCAACGGGAGCAGTCCTCCGTTTTACGCCACGTAGGTTTTGTGTGAACCAGTGAACGACTGTGAACTGTAAATAGAAAGTAGTATGTTAAATTTTTTCGAGCTAAAATTCTTAACTTTTATGTACTTTACACTAAATCAGGCTTATTTATTTATATAGGCATTTAAATTTAGAAATATGTAACTGATTTAGTTAAAGCTTAGTTTTATTTAAGCGTAAATGTTTCTTATCTTATCTTTTTTTAGTAGTATTTTAGAGTCACATAAATTAGATTGATTTCCACTATAGCACTTACTCATCTAAACTTCGCTCAATTAAATATTGTAATACAGTCAGTCAGACCTTGGATAAGGGACCGCGATCTCGTTTCCTCTTATAGAGATTTCTTACTAACTTGAGTTTTCAGCTTACAGAGTTATAGAAGCGGCTGTCATACCTATTAAAAACAATAACTAATGCATTTTTGGTTCGAAATGAATAATGATCATAAATAGGAAATAACTGTAGCGTTTAGGAAAGTATCACTCTCACTTAGAGGTTCACGCGTGAAAAATGTTCTGAACTTATACACCATACAGGTTTCATGTTTCTGATTTGTAGAGGTTTTAGAAGGGTAAAATGACCCGGTAAATACTTTCATTGCTAGATAATAGTTGATACTAAAAGTTTTGTAATAACAATTATATTATTATTAGTATCGAAATGAAATGTCATGTTTGCGCAGATAGTATAATAGTATAATAGCTTTTGAATCATACGAATTTTGCTGCAAATATGCTAAATTCTGTACGTTTTTGACATGTGTTCGTTCGTGACGTCCACTTAACGCTCAATCATGACTTTGAGTCTTTTACCTTTCCCCTTGAGGTCACTCCTTGTTTATGTAACATCGGGTGATGTTACATTATATATATATATATATATCTTCAATAGCCATAATTCGACATTTCAAGTGGTATTTATATCCCAAAGATCATTCTTTTTACTCAAGTAGGTTTAGATAATGCAATCAACGAAGACGCTCACCACTACTCCTCATAACCGTTTATAGTATATGTGCGCGAGCTTCCGTCAGTGTGAGTGTTATCAGTACACACGCATACTACAAGGAACCGATGACGGTTCGTAACTGTCACACAAAGCAAACACCCCGCACCTTGCGTTTCCCTCAACCTAAAATTGGTGGGGCGCGTCTTCGTGAATTCCACTAACTATACAGAATTGTTATAAATAATAATAATGCATGGTCTTTTGGTCATCTATTTAGGAGTGCATATCTCAAGTATCATTATTAGATTTTTATAAAAAACTTACGTCCTTATCTTATCTTCATAAGGTTTATCTAGGCAAGGACGCGCATGACCATAGGGTTACGACATCTTTTGGCCTTTCAATAGATAAGTATTTTCTGGTCTGTACTAAATGTAAACCATACAAGGTTTGTTATAAAAAGGTACTCTAGTTACATCTAGTAATGAGCAATTCCGATTTGAAAAATACATAAAACATAATATACCTTATCTATTACATTTAAAACCACCAAACGATGTAACTAAAGATTTTATTTTTGTAATGAAAACAGTTAAATTAAAACACCCAGCACGGAATCTAAACAGCCGTGAGAATACTAAGATGGAGAGAATTAGCTTCGTTTGTGACAACAGTGACAAGTTTTTATATCTTCAGGATGTCCTTGCTCACGAAGGTGTAGGAGTTAGTGGATATCAACTCATTTCTAATTATCTGCTACTGCATTCTACCAGCCTGACTTAACCATATTGCAAGTCTTTAAAAATATACTATATGACGTTTTGTAGGAATACGATGTCATTGTAACAAGAGATTTTTTATTAAATTTAAAATAATTAATAACATCATTACGAATAAATGAGCACCAACAGGAAGACTATTTTACAGATAATTAATTAAATGTTCTGTACATTAATGACAATTTATAACTTGACTTTCCTCACTAACGTTACAATGCTTCATTCCCAAGCTCTTATAATGAGCTCGGATTTGCTCGGTCGGTAGTATTTTTAATCATAATACGACTTAAAGTATTTTCTTAATTTTATTTAAGACACTAATATATAATTGACCTTCTTAAGAAGATTGTATAATCCAATTGCCGGTGTCTAGACACAATAATCAACTAAATTCTATATCGACTTATCTATTTCTTAATATCGGTCAGTTGGTAGAATAAAGTTCAATGGTAGCTCTAATAATTGATCAAATTGTAAATAGTTTAAATATAATTGTATCAATGGCTGCAGAACTTAATTTATATAAAAGTGGAAAATTTAATGACTGTTTTTAAATAACATTAAATATGAATAAGATAAGAATACGTGTGTTATTTAAATGTATTTAAATAACACACGTATTCTTAGCATATGAGTTACAGAAGAGCTGGGACTCCTGACACTGTATTTACTCAAAAAGGGGACCATACATGATGTGTAATTCTAGGTGAGAGGAAAACAATTTTGAATTAGGAACACACTCGAATGAAACTGAATCTCCGAGTTTCAGAGACTTAGTACTTCAGTTTGAACTAGCAGTGAGCATAACGTTCGTAGCAATTACGTTTATTACATTCCTAGACTATAGATAAGCTTTGTTAAGGTAGATAGTCATAAAAGTTTTAAACAACCTTGACTGAAGGCTAATCGATTATTTTAGCGTTTTCTGAATTGGTTCAGTGGGACGCAGTTATGCTATTCTAGCGCTGCATTAGGCGTATATAATTATTAATATTATTAGTTTTATTAATATATTAATATTATTTTTTTATTTATTTATTTTGTACTCCTACAGCTAACATAAATTATATATAATAGCAAACAAATACACTGAGAATATAGCCACAGATGGAATACATGATACATTCTATAACAAAAAGATTTATAAAAGGGAACAAACAAACAAAGTATTTAATACAATTAACTAACTGTGACTAAATTTAATTAATTAAGCCTAAATTGGTTATGTTGTGTAATGGTGTAAAAGTGTGTTATTATTATAATAATATTATTAGTATTATTACCGCAACCGATCTTGATACATGATTATGTTGTTTTAACAGTAATTACCACTTGAATTTTAATCTTGACTGTGTAATTCTATTGCACTTTATGTATTGTGTGATAAACGTTGTATTATTGGCTGCCACTATCTACGTACGTAGCGTGGTTGGTAAGACCTTGGTTTTTCAATGCTGATTTCACGGATTCCTTGAATGACTGAACTAGACACCGAGAGGGCGTTGAAATATAGATTTCTTCGCAACGGTTTAAGAGCGCTGATCGTTGGAATAAGAATAGTTTTTTTTTGTATTTAATATTAACAAAAAGATATCAAAGTGGGCGCATATATATAACGTTCATTGGTGTTCAGCCGGGTTTCAAAGCCACACTGCAAGGTGGTTAGTGAAATAGTACGGAGTACTGTTCTTACCTCTGAACGGGAGCTTTTCAGTACCAGCTTCTTGCACTTGACCGTATACAATTAAGAGCGGTTCGAATCGTCGACGACCAATCCCTATCCGTGCGGCTTGATCCCTTGGAATGTGTAGATTTTCAGTACCAGCTTCTTGCACTTGACCGTATACAATGAAGAGCGGTTCGAATCGTCGACGACCAATCCCTATCCGTGCGGCTTGATCCCTTGGAATGTGTAGAGCCATGAGCTGTCTCAGCGTCTTCCACCGCATTTACGGTGCAGAGGGTTCAGATGGGTTCACAAGAAGTCATGCACAACGAATTGCACTTAAAGAAAAGACGGTACCAATTATTTCGCACTCGCGAATGTGTCCATGGGCGGCGGTATTACTTAACATAACATAAGCGTCATGCTCTCGAAAAAAGTTGTTTCTCAGTAACAATCTATGCCTACGTGAAACTGATATTATATAAAAAGTAGGCAGGCAAATACTAGTAGAATACTTTATTGACATAATAGTTACTGAATATTAGACGAAGTCTCCAATTGCCCTACATTTAGTGAACACCTAACTTGCGTGTCACTTTTATTTGCTCTGTCTGGACATGCAAACAACTTTATGTCATAAGCGGTCAATGTCGGTCTATAAGGATGTTCGTTATAATCTACTACATTAATAAGGCATTGCAATTTCCTTTATCAGCCTGAGCTATTTATTAACTTACTTCAAATTAATTTATTCATGTAGGTAACATAATATATACTTATGAACGTCAAAAAAAGAAATATACATTAAGTAAATGCTTCTAATTTTACATTTACTGCCAGTTCCTAAATCAAGGGCGTAGAACGGAGGATAAGAACTGGCAATAAACTGTCCGCTACTCTTTTTAATCGCCAAGTTTTTTCTTATACACAACGTTTGTAAGGAGCTGCAACAATTATACCATGTTCCATATGACATCTTGAGTAATAAAGAATAATAAAATAAGTTAAAGATGACCTGGTAAACTTCGTATCAACTACGTATGCCAAAACTTAATACAGTTTTTTTAAAAGTGATAAGACATACAGCTATGAAACACAAATTTTTGAGGGTATCTATGAATATATGACGACCAAGTGACATTTGCTTATTTCTAAAACACAAAAGATAAATATTTACTTAGGAATAGTTTTAACTGGAAATTTTAATTGTCGTTTCTAGTATTATTTATCTTTCCCACCGTTTAAACCTTCCCTAACCTTGCACAAATATTTCAAGATCATAATGAGCCAAATCGGTACAAAGATTCTCGAGTTTTAGCGAGATAAAGGAACAGCAATTCGTTTTGATATTTACATATATATGCAAATGATTTACCGATGGAATGTTATAATAAGCAACAATAACTATTTACTACATTGCAGTCTATATATATATTATACGTATAGGTTGTGAAAAATCATCATCGATCGCTCGATCATTAATAAGTTTTTCATATTGGTTAAAAGCTTTTAAATCGACGATTTCAACAGCAATTACATTTAGATCGACTAAACAGATAAGTTGCATATGTAAACTTGCAATAATCTATTTTATATTTATTCATGATGTGTGGCACTAATGGGATTCAATTTATCCTTACGTTTTAAATAAAAGGATTCTGCAGTTGTTCCTGTGTGCTTGTAATATAATGCATTTATATTTTATGCCAGAACGATAAAACAAACCGCTTTTGCGACTTTTAACGAACTATTGTCACGAATTCCATGTACATATTTAATAACTAGATGGCATATAGATCTTAAATAGACTACCAATGACTGTGCATGATAGGGAATGAATCACGTCTAAATACTAGCAGAAAAATGCATAACATATGATTCAAATTGATAAAAGTATGACTCAGTTAGTCACAGATCATACTTTTTAAGTAGGATACATTTGAAAATATCAGTTAGCTGTATAACTCGTGTCACCTTGCCAATTATTGAAGTTGAAGGCTTATTGTGCGTCATAGCTAATCAGTTTTAAATTCTTTTTTTGGTGTTTTTTATGCTACTTAAATATAATGGTTATATAAAGAAAAAAGGAGCAAACATCCGGATATTTTTTGTACGATTCCATTAAGTCGTAATTAATGTTAGTACCTTCGGTAAATATTATTAAATTTTTAATTCTTACTATATTAGATTAGAGTAATTGGAGTTTTTCTGAGATATTTTTTAAATACAAAATATTGACACTACCAGTACCTTTAATGCTAAGTGGATTATTGATCCTCATAATATTGTCTTAATGCAATGTTCATTCGCAGTATCTGGCGTGGCGACTCGACTGTAGTTTCCTTATTAAACTGGTTTTGTAATAAAAAACATACATATTTTAAGTGGTTTATTCGTTTCAAATTTTTCCTTCGGTATTATCCTTTTACAATGCCTCAATGAGTTACATCTGTAAGGTAGAATCACTTTTTTGTTACATCAAAAATTAAGTCCGGCACTGGTAAGAAAAATATTGCCAAATTTACAATACACAAATGCGTACTTCTTCCATTGTCTTCATATTGCTTTTAGCATTACACTTCTATTTTATTAAGCTATAATTTAATAAATTGCACGTTATCCGAATTATAATTTGTATCAATCATTCGATTATTTGGGTAACAAAATCATTTTTAATTTTGGTACTCGAATAATGATACAACTTTTGATTTCTGGAAGAAATACGCTTGACATGACAACCAAATAATCCAATAAAACAGTAATTAGAAAATCAGTATCTATTAAGCAGTCTTCAACAACGAAGTGCAATCTAATCTTAATCTCTGAGGCAAATATTTAAACTTATTTATGATTGGCTAACTTATGTAATGTTTTATACTAATTAACTAAAAAATAATTTTATCATCACAGACTTACGTCGTATATGTTGCATTGATTGATCTATATTTCATAGCACTTAGGGAGACGAGACAAAAATTTGTTGATTTTATACTAAGAAGTAGGAATTGTAATTCCAACTTTTAATTGCATGAGATATTGAAATGAAGAGTTTTAACATTCACTATGAAATATTTGTAAATTTTTACGTAAGCGTCTAGAGCAGTGAAGCGTGAAGCGTCTGGATTTACTTTACGACTTGATTTCAGACTGAAGACTTGGGAAATAAAGAAAACTATAAAGAATTTACTATTGGCTGTAAATAAAGCTTAGATCACACCTCGTATGAGCAGTTTGATTCCTTACAATCAGTGAATATAACAAAAAAACGGCATTGTATCATCAAGACCATACAGTCGAAAATTATAACATTTGTAGCAACCGAGCGGCTTTAAATCACAACCAATGTTGTACTTTCAAAATAAAAATAATCCTCGAAAAACTTAAATAAAAATTTGCGCATCGAAATAACATCCATGGCAGCATTGTGTACTTGTACATTCGCAACTTATGCTCGAAATAATCACAGAAATAAATATTATGCTACATAGTATATGGATAGGCCTAGTCCCGATTCCAAAATGGTACTTACCTATTATATACAGGTCGTGAATATTGTTATTCCTAGATGTCAGATGACAGTAATTACATACAAAATAAAATTGCTAATTAATTCATTATTTTTAAGGATAAGGTACAAATATCGTTATATTCAAAAATATGAATTTACATTGGTGTCATACTATGATTACTAAAAATTGGTATATAACTTGTACATTAATTAAAAATTATTGCTAATATAATGCTTTCTTGTGTATGTGCTCAAAACTTCAAATGGCACTTTTATTGTGGTATTTGCTACGTCGATTTTAGATCCACAAACAAAGGCATTAATAATAAATAAACGTCTTTTTTGTTAGTGGTATCCCAACCTTATTTTAGTGGAGAGGATTTAAGGGCGAGTGACTTGCGGAACGCTTTTTTAAAGACTTTTTTCTGTTTACAAAAACGTGCTGTTATCGGAATTTGATTCACACGAATTATTTGAAATCAATTTCTCGTAAATGATAACGCTTATCGTAAATAGGTGGTTTATCCCAATACAAATTTTGACGGTAATGTCTAACATCAAAGACGAATTATCTTTAAATATTTTAGCATTACCTTTTATTTTGCCTTTTCAATATCCACATATTCCTACTACTACGGATTTAAGATTCAGTTGTAACTGCGAGCTATTAAACTTAAAATGGTAATAAAAAATCATTCAAATTCAAAAATATGCTCTATCATGCAACGATACTGACGTAAATATTAATATATCACACAAATTTAGTACTTACGCACCACCATATCAGGACTACTATCATTGTTATCGATTTATGAATTACCTGGTATTTATAAATCTTCTTAATATTATAAGGATGTAACAGAAAATATGGTCCTCGTAACAAGTATAAATTGTGTTAGTTTTTCTCAAACCGTAAATAACACGTGATATCTAATTACATACCATCGTATGAATGAAAGTTAATTTACCATGCGTAAATAATAATTGTACACATTTTTCTTTATGGGTTTGTATTTTTTAAAAAAGTTACACTAATGAATGTTTAAACTATGGTAAACTTTGAGTGAAATAATTAGATAACTAAACCTAACCTCATATAAATCATTATCACGGAATAAAAATTGTATGCTTTTGGAGGGGAAAACCGATTTCCTTAGTTTGTTTATAACAATTACATTTCAATATAATTTTATTAGCAGGCTTCGATTTTTTGCTGATTTATTTTTATTAAAACGCAGAGTTCAACGTACGTAACTAGTCTAGCCTACAAGGTCAGGCGAGTAATTTACCGATAAAACTTGTTTGATACAGCCCTTAAACATGTAATAAACTGTTATATATATGTACTTTGTGGTTTGCTTCTTAGGGCAGTATTAGTTTCCTTGGTACGATGAAAGTATTATTTGCATCCAGTACTATTTAGTTTTAATTGAAAACTTTAAGATGGAAGGACCTCACGTTCCTCTTATAAATTGTGGGCTATAGATAGTATCGTATGCTACCCTGGTTACCATTTTTATTACCAATTATCCGTAACCAAGGATAAACGGGATTATTGGTTTAGAATTCGGGACGTTCGCTTTTTGTAAATATATTTTTAGTTCACTTTCATATTATGCGAGACGCATCAATTGACGCTGCCATTGAAATAGTTCCGTATGTTAAACACACAAAATTTCTTTTTCAACAAAACCTTCAGGTACTTTTAATTATACATTGACAATAAAAGTTTTGAGCACATTAATCCATACAAACAATTCTCGCCTGTCACAATAATCCATTATGCAAAAATGATATCGTCTGGTTTATTTTAAATGTGTAACAAACCTTTGAAATACTTAAGATTTATCTATCATAAGCAAATTAGCCTCCGTGGTCTATTCGTATAACACGTAAGGTTTTTACAAAAAAAAAATATTACTAATCAACGAGTTCAGAGCGCAACCTATTCAGATCTGCGCCTCTGTATCTGTTTCGTGATTTTGTTTACCATAGACTTTTTTATATAATTTAGTAACAATCACGTGATATCATAAGATGTCGTCACATTGCCTTATTTAATTACGATAAAAAGTTGCCGATGTCTGCATGGTTCAAGTATCAAACCACGAAAATATATCTTATATTCTTTTGAAACAACTATAACAAGTAACTATATATAACATATCTTGTTCAGTACATTTCAAAAACATATAATTGAGTAGGACGTTGTTCTATAAATCATGTTGGCATAAATAACAATAACAGAAAGGTAACTTTTCAACAATTAATAGTGAAAACCATTGTTTATCAATGATAAAAATACTTATAGACAGGGTAATTGCATAACATTCAGGTATTATAGGTTTATAAAATATTCTAACCAGGAAGGTATGACATTGCTTTTAAATCTATTGTAATGTAAACAGTTTCTTGTAGTTTTTTTGGATTAAATGTGACAGGCTTTATATTTGAAATACTTATGGCTTTATTGTATACAATTGACATTAAAAACAATAATTATTATGCTTTGACTACATAGGGTTTGTGTTTTGAACTTGGTGTTCAATATTATTAAATAGACGGGAACAATTTAATCTCCAATATCATTTGTGATGTTTTAAATATATAAAAATCTGCACAAGCTTTTATTTAGGAGCACAAACACGTCACACCGGAGTGGTGTGCAAGCATTATCTATAACGACGCATGTGGAATGCGAATTTTTATGCTATAAATCACAATTTAATGAGCCATTAACTCAAAACTTCTAAGTACATTGACGTAAATAGTACCTTACAAAAGTGATAACAAAAACAGCTCTTACATTTCAATTACCCACCATACAGTGAAATAGGAGGCACACAAATTTAATGGGAACTTTTATCACTGGGAAAATTTTGCGAATGCAAAGTATATGGGTCAGTTTTTTTTAAATCAAATTAGTTATATAAATTGAAACACAAATATTAAAATGATGTATATGAGACAAGGTTGTCAAATGAAAGGAATGAAAATATGTTACTTTCAAGCTAACCCATTCAATGTGAAATTCTTTAGTATTAAGGGTTGAATATGTATTTATAAGTGAAGCACTTGGCAGCCCTAGGCATGTTGCAATTTAGGTCATTCAATTAGTATTCAAAGGCAGAATAACTAGAATTTATGTAACACAAATATTCATGGCACTCTAATGATAAACCCTCAACAAAAGGCTGACGTACCTCTGGATGCCGGCTAACCAGTCTTTATTTCTCAATTAAATTAATTTGTCCAAAATTGTATGGAATCTGTTTTTTATTCTACATTTGAAAAATAATTATTTTTCTGTTTTTGGTCCCCTTCAGGCCAAAGTGGTTGAAGTTTGAACATTCAGTCCAAAGGTACATAAAATAAATAAGCAAAATGTAATTTAAAAATGTTTAGTACAACCCTGTATATTTTTAATTAATTTAGAATGCAATGTTAAAGGCAAGTGTAAAAAACTAAAATAGAGCCCAAACCTTGAATTTAAATAGTTATCAAAATTTAAATAATATAGTAGACCTCTTTTAACAAGAATTCACAATATCACAACATATTTTTTTCTGTTATAATATAATATACAATAAACTAATAAGTGTTGTGTTGAATGTTCTAGCTGTAAATTGTTGATCTTGTTTTGTCTGACCTTAGCACATGCAATCCTATCGGAATGTGTCATCAATACATACATTTTTTTGATATCACAATGAGTAGTGTGCCAATATGCATTTGTATAGACAATGACCTATCCATCAATTTAAATAAGCTGGCTCTTGAGTTTATCGCAGATCACAACAATGAACCACAAAGTAGGAAACAGCAGCTGAAATATTTTGTTTAATCTATAAACATACAAAACTCTTTAAAACAAGAATAACAAGTATTCATCATACATTTCAAACTATAAATAGCAATTAAAATAAAAACTTAATTCTAATATACTCATTATAAACTCACATCAACAGTAGCACTGAAGGTTGCTTCTTTTAAAACCAAATTAAAGCTTTCATTGAAGTGATCATGCTCAGAACTTTAGTTTGGGTTTGAGTTCATGAGCTCGGCCACCCCAGTCCAGCCGGTAGTTGCGAGCCCGCCAAGAAATCTCTGGGTTAAGCACTGCTGTTGCCAACACAAATGGTGCACAACACTCACTCCACACCCAGGCCAAGAGAAACTCTACTTTTGTAAATGGAGGTGACCCATTTTGAACTGAGCGGAGCATGAGCCAGTCTGACAGAAACCACACAAGCATGTGCACGAGAAAGAATGGTAAGGGTTCCGCACCGAAGAGCTGTCCAGCGGCCCATGCGGCTCCTGCGCCCAGCGGTAAACACTCGCTCAGAGGTTCCAGTAGCGCCGTAGTTGGCACCATGGCTATCCGGAGACGTGCCCACCGCTTAAGACGCGCCTGCATTCCGCCTATCGACTTGGAGCCCGAGTTTTGAAGAGCAGGTAACGATGCTACACGCAACCGCCACCCACGGGATAACACCGCTTTCGCCATGAAGAAATCCTCAGCCAGATACTCTCCAAATGCAGCCAAACCCCCTGCCTCCTCCAGCGCACAGCGCCGTACAAGAGACGACATTCCGACGTGACAGTTGATGCCAAGGAAATCTGCTCCCAAGTACATCCGCGCCTGCGCCGTACCAAAATATACCTTCTCGTAGACGGCAGCGAAGCCGTCTGCATCCCATGTGAATGGCATCTGATGAACTATCGCCACGTCCTCCTTCATGTGTTGCACCATGTCCAATAGACTATCATCTCTCATTCGAATTCCAGAATCACTCACTAATATAAGGGGATGTTTAGCCGCCATATACGCTGGATGCATATTGTTGATCTTAGGGTTAACGCCGACTCGCGTTCCGCCGATGAAATACCTTGCATCCACTCGGGGATATTTATGAATAAGACTGATCACAAGCATCAAAGCAGGATCCTGCTCGTTTTCGACACAAAATAGAATTTCATACATTGGGTAGTCCAATGTGAAAAACGTCTCCAAATTAGAGAACAGGTTTGGATCTACTCCGGTAAGTGGTTTTAAAATCGAAACACCGGGATGTGGTTGCTCCGGCGGAGACCGGTCTACAGTCCGATGCAGTTTCCACTTTGAATAAGAAAAGGCCATTATATGAATTAGCCACAAACACACCCACGCGACCATAAAGAAAATCGCAAAACCATACACTGTATACACCATCGGAATCATAATTTAAAAGTATGTCTATTTCGCGTCCCGGCCACATAATATCGACTAGTTTCGAGGGTTGGAGCTGCGCTAGGATTGTATCATAGCACTTAACACACTGTCTATCAGCATCTAAAAAAATCCATTTCAATATTACAGTAACAGAGAAAGCAGTATTCACTTGGCATTTTTATTGCGCGAACATTTTTATTGAATACGGCCGGAAAATACGAAGAACAATAACGAATGTTTATTCTACCGCAATTCTCAAAACGACTAAAACCCCCGCCCGATGGCCGATATCCCCCGATACGTCAAATTTCAAAACTCTGTAATCTCTGACAGTTAAGTACTTCGCCAAATCGTATAAACATTAGCGTATCGTCTGTCGCATGCAGAAACAGATAAGAAATAGTAAACCATAAAGCTTGGTGTTCATTTTTACATGTATATAAATGATTTGCAAGGAAGTGTTAAATAAGAATGTACTGTGTGTGTAATGAAATTTTGGGGCTTGTCTCTATTGATAACTATTACATTAAACTGCAGTCAGAATATTTCGTTTGAAGAAAACTTAGTTTAAGTTTTGCAAGAGATGAGTATGATTTTTTTTCATTCTAAGTATGATCCGTTTTCATTTCAACTAATACTATTTCCTTACATAATGTGATTGCTGTCATAGCTGGGGATTGAGACCAAGTCAGTAGTCATAATTTGTATGAGCATGACATTAACATTTAACTCACCAACTTTTGTTCTGTCACATTTAAATTGAACACTTAATATTTTAATATTCCACTAGATGGTGCTAAAATTAATTTTTATATATGAATTCACGATCAAGTTCCTGCAAACTTTTATTTTAAAAGGAGCGGCGAATGAATTTCTTGCCAGTTATTCTCATTCATGCCCTTGATTCGAGATTTTTGGGCCTACCATGAGCTTTGTTGAAACATTCCAAATGAGATGCTGATACATTTACGTTCCTAACTTTAAAAGCATTTTTTCGTACCATGACCTGAAAGCTGAAAGAACGATAACTGTTTGTACTGTTTGTACTTTTTTTACTTTTTATGTAAGTTCTGAATTTTAACTGTCAAACTTGTTTCGACAGATGATTATAGAATAATAAGTAAAAGCTGAAAAATAATTCCTCAATAACAATAAGCTATTATGTTTTAGTATATGTTACATAAAAACTAATGTTTTGGTATATTTTAAACGTAAAGTTTTCTGGCGTTATTATAGTTAACACTTATATTTTTAAACGTTTCCGCCAAATTTTGTTAAGAGCTATCAATATCATGGTGTATACAAAATTGAATATAATATCAGGTATATAAAAATAGTTTACAAATTGGTTAACTTATAAATATCATGATTCATGGGTTAAGTATTGTTTACAAATTTGTTTTCCAAAAATAAATACCTATATCGAAACGTGTATGTATGCAAAACGACATAACTCGGAAATCATAAGTTAACTACTAATACCTATTAATTATACAAATTCAGTAACCTAATAGTTAATTATTATATAAAATAAATAATTAACAAACTCGTTGAATTGAGGAGATATTTTCAAATGGCTTATTGCTTACATATTATACATTTGAAAATTCCCATGTTTATACCTAAACCATTTTATAACTAATCATAAATAATGCAATTCTTGTGAATTCAGCCAGTGTGCAACTAAATAGATCTGTCTCACACGCAATAATATTTAGGGTGCACAAGGCACGTGTAAATGGTGCTTCTTTCAGTAGGTTTCTACCCGCCCATTTTTTGGCACACGCAGCCCCAGTCTCCAACATTTCTGAAAACCCTAGCTCATCTCGGGGGTGTATTTTGGTAGGTTTTACCTGTTATACATGATTCCTAATGGTGTGTAATTCATTTAGCTATTTTTTAATATTGGAGAAGTCGCAGGGCATGGTAAAATAAATGCGGGCGGATGCCGGTTTAAAATAATATACTTATATGGCTATAATATTTTATTGTTTTCGTTATTCATTAAACACAGTGCAATTGTATGCAGGCGCTTAATCATTAAAGGAATCAAAGACGTCGATCGGTAGCAAACTATAACTTCGACATCTTCTATGTAAGAGGGGATTGTCGTCTTGGTCCTTATCTCCGTCGATTTTTTAATAATTTCTTTATAATTACACTTTCTTAAATCAGACTAACCCATAGTAAACCTCTTCAAAAACCGAAATATTAAAATTATACTTTCTACTGCATTAGACATGGTGCATCTTATCGTTTTTACTTTATAAACTAAATTCAATTTAAATATTAAATTTCATATGTTCTAAACTATTATTTGGACACGTTTGATACCAAAAAGTTAACACGTTTTATAAGAAAAAGTAGGTAACTTTAAGAATCGCTTATTTGTTTGACTACGCAACGGTCATATTTTGATTCAGCCGATCGGTCATGATACGTATTTTCATACAATTGAATGAAATAAATCTAGTAACCGCTAAGGTCACGTGGGAACATAAACTTATGTTGTATAAGCAAGTATGTAAGTATAAGCGATGCATCTCAGTAGTAGGTTGTCAATTGGCTCGCAATAAGAGCTCATGGTAAGCCGTTAAATAAAGTCTCTAACTTGCATTTTATAACGTTTCTAAGTGTGCAAAAGTTACCTCTCTCCTTCGGTCGGTAGCAGATGTCCAAGCATCGTAGTCAGCAAGGAAATTTCTGGAGAGGACTAAGTTACACCGATTTCTGTCCAGCGCATTTCTTATTACAGTGTACAGTTTTCAGTTTTCAGGATTAACTTTATCTGGTTGGTATACGGCCACGTGATCTTTTGCGTTCTGCGTTGCCAACCACCGTCAGTTTCTCCAATTTCTTTGTTACCTCTGAGTATTCTATGGCCGAAATATGAAATAATTTGCTGTCGACATATTAGGGGAGTCCGTACAAAACTTACATACATTAAATAATTTATTTAAATAATTATTATAAATAACCATGGATGGCATTTAGAATCCATCTAATAATAAACCACTTTTTTAAAATATGTTATTCAAAATATTGTATTAAGTTCCTTAATTATTTCAAATAGGGAAATATTAAACTCAGAAAAACATGAATAACAATAGAAACATGTAATTACGTTGTTGAATAGTCAATTTATCTTAGGTTACATGTTGGTATTAAAACTCATACATAATTTCAACGATCTTTATTTATATTACTTACGGATTAATATTATAATATTTACAGTGAGGCAGTAACAGTGTTAACGAATCAAACATACACAATTAAACTTTCGCCTATTTTCTCCCAGTGCCAAGAGATAAATAGTTAGAAAATTTGTGTAAACAAATAACTATAATGTACAATGACAAAATGGATATTATCCCCAGCGCGTGTTGTTTAAAATATTTTGTCTGTGGACATTTGTGTTATTCATAGTCTTGCGTCGAACATAGACACGGATGACATTTACATATGGCGGGAACGTTTTCTTTCAACGAACAAGTTGATCTAACTATGAACAAATAGAACAAGCTATATATTATTTAAATAAATGTAGTCTGTATTTTAAAAGTAAATCAGTCCCAAAATCTGGGTAATCAGAATAATACTCCAATACATTAAAACGTGAAGCAAAGTAAATAGTTGCGACTTTTATAATTTACCAAATGTACGTTATATTTTTTCTATGATGTAGTAACTGTAAACAATTTTCAAAAAATTAAACACACGAAATGAAACGTTTCTAAAACTTTACATATGACTATATACGGAAAAGAAAATGGCGGAATGTGTCTTAGTCCACCGTGAGTATTTATATATTATCCAATGTGTTTTATTCAAGCAAATAAGACTACAAAAAATTTTATACAAACTTGCCGCGAACCAAATTAATAAATTATCTCATAACACAAGCCTTACAAAAGTTCTTGGTAAAATGTCGATAAATTTATAAAATAAACATTGTTTTGGGAGACTGAGGGCTAGTTATTCTAGCCAAGATATCATTTACAATTAGCTTCGCACAATCCTGCTTATGAATACATAGTTAGAAACGACACGCGCCGAGGGATAACTTTTTCCCGATCATATCGAGAACTTATTCACTGACCTCAAAAGGGAGCACTCATTTAAACTTTTCCTTCGTTGTATGTCGAAAATATTGCGGAAACATAATATGGTCCATACACAATAAAATAGGCTTGGTTTAACGAAAATAAGCTTTCAAGTGACAATTTGATACATGATAGTAAAATTCTTTTAAGTTTCGCTTATTTTTTTTAGGACAGGGGGCAAACGGGCAGGAGGCTCACCTGATGTTAAGTGATACCGCCGCCCATGGGCACTCAATGAAAGAGGGCTCGCGAGTGCGTTGCCGGCCTTTTAATAAGAGTCCTTTGAGGTCGATGATGATTCTAGAATTTTTTAAAGTATAAAATGATTTCTGTTTTACTTAGGACTAGGTCAACACGTTGAAAACTGCGGTAAAACCAGATATACTTAAAGTAATATACAAAATGCATCTGGCAGGGCCACATCCCTATACAATGTCCATATATTTACATACGTACACGCCACACGACGTCTTGCTCACTCTAAATTAAATCATTCGTGCAGCTTACGCCCGAACCCAATATCTAATCCACAATCTCAGATTGTTTTCAAATCAGACCGTGACAGTCGATCGATTTCCTGTCTGCATCCCAATAACCAAACCCTACGAAGATTTTTACAAATAATTTTTAAAATATACATGTCTATGTTTAATACATATCAAATAGCGTTTTAATTATTTTAAAAACTGGTGTAACGCAAATCTTAAGATAGGATATTGGCACAGTTGAACTGTCATTTTCATACAAAGGCCTATCCACATACACCGATCCGACCTTCCATGGATAGCTTGTATCGACTGATTGCTATTACAATCCGTCGATTGGTTATTGGCACACTTTTTCAATATTTGGATTAAGATGTCTACCTCAGATGGTCAAACATCGATTGAGATAGGTTATTGGGTTTGGGCGTTAGCCGACACTTAGAAAATCGACGCATGATTCCAATCATTTCTGAAGTTTACTAATCAAGTATGTCGGCCAATTTATTTCAAGTGACGCGTCCTAGTCATTTCGTTTCTCACAAAACATATATTTATTTGAATAATTATATACAAAGAGTACTTATATTAATGAAAAAATGCTGCTAAAAAGATGAAATACTTCATAGTAATAATTTGCACCAAAGAATTGGAGTGGTAATTATCGCTAATGAGCTGCAATATAAAAAACGCAAACAAATCTTGTTTTAACTTATAACAACGAT
This sequence comes from Pieris mannii, assembly GCA_028984075.1. Lineage (NCBI taxonomy): Eukaryota > Metazoa > Arthropoda > Insecta > Lepidoptera > Pieridae > Pieris > Pieris mannii. The sequence goes on from CM054780.1 coordinate 3,717,894, forward strand.
AAGTATCTCTTAAACATAACTACAGCTCTACTGATATAAAATAAAACGATTGGTGCGAATACTATATATTAATTACGTCTGAAGGCCGTAATAAGTACGTTAATGAAGTGTCAAGACTGCATGGCGCGCTTTATGATTTAAACAATCAATAATTAAGTATTTATATTATGTATAATTTATCAATAATATTTACAAGTTTACAAAAGCGACGTTCACAAGTCACGGCTCGAGTGGACTATCGTTAAACATACCGGCTCGCGAGGGTCACACTAGTTCAGACATTATTTTTAAATATATAAAACACATATTCAATGGGTACCGTTTGTGACGATCATTATATTATTCAGAATTTAATTAAATTACTATTTACACATCACATGTCGGTGTTCAGATGTTCCTCATATGTATTCAGTGACAGTAGTCTATCAATGGCCGAGAACATTCTATGTCTACGGCCGGACGATGCGCCATCCGCTATTGGGGATCATCTTCGTCGTGACACAGGATCCTGGAAAAGTAGGATGGTTTGTTTACTTGTAAGCTACATATAGTATAGGCTTTAAAGGCATCTTTAGTCACGAAGTCTAGTGTTAGTGGAGTCTCAAATCAAATTAATCAAAATTCGTTTATTCAGTTAAGATGCATCTTAAGGCATGCTCATGAATGTCAAAAACGTTTACAAAATTCGCGAAAGAGCAAGACTACGCCATCCGTTCGCCAAAACTACCAGGAAGCCTTGTTCTGAGAAGAACGGGCAAGAAACTCAGCAAGTTTTACCCTCCCTCTACATTACAATTATTCAATAGGAAAATGTCATAAACCACAACGTCAATAAAACTGTATTAATTTAGTTATTGCTTTTAGGTACAACTATTTAAAAAGCTTGTTGTGGTACAGACGCTCCTATAAAACCTCATTATCATTAACTGTAATATTTAATATAAACTAAAGCAACAAATTTTTTAAATATATTATGTGATGGTTATAAATAAAAATCCTCGTGAGGGATAAAGGATTTATTATGTTGATTGTTGTCCTAACATTGTTTCTTGAAAAGTAAAGATCACTAGCAAACGAAAGGTTTTCGAAAAAAATAAAATAGATACTCACAATGTAGACATCACGAATACAAGCAGACGGATAAGCGGAATGAATGGAGCTAGCAATAACGCTAAACCCCGGCCTGGATCACCTCGCGATGAAACTCGTGGTCCCCGTGACATACCCCATAGTGCGGTGAGTGCACCTAAAGTCAATACTGCAACATTGGGTGCGGCGGGCCGCGCTGCATTACCATGCTGCATAGCGGCTGGTTGCTCACCTGAAACCATAAAAGCAGTGATCGAGCAAATTGATTGTGATCAATTCCTTTTGAGCACATCAGCCCACTTACCGCTAAGCACGTGGAGTACGACGGAAGCTGAGTCAAGGTTGGATGGTGCGCATGAGTAGTTGCCGGAGTCTTCGCGCACAGGATGGTGTAGGACGAGGTGACCCACGGTGGTGTCGGGTCCCAGCCGCTCTACACGGATATCGCGAAGACCGCGCCGGTAGCTCAGCACTCGCTGATCGTTGTGGTACCAGAATATATAGGCGGGCTCTTCCAGCGCCTGCGTGATTACGCACTTGAGGCTCACCGTGCTGCCCGCTTTCACGTAGATCTCGCTCTCGCCTGCGATTTCAATCTTAGGCACTGGAATGTCCCACGACATTGTCATATTAGATATGATATCTTCCTTTGTTTAAGGCAAGTATAAACATAATGTATGGTAGTATAGTTATAGACTACTATCTGCCCCTACGAACATTGTTTGTCCTTAAAGTGATGTTACTTAGCCTACCTTTTTAGCACATACTAACATGGATATTTTTGCTATGCTACTACAGAGACTGTTCGGTTTATCGGAATGAAAGGCTTTTTAGATTTTTCAGTGAATTTTTCTCTATATAAACCTCAGAGTTCAAGTAATAAGTTTTAATTAACAAATACAAAATAGGGGTTGTTCGTAGAGGCTTTAGAAAATTAGAAAAAAAAAATTCAATACCACCCTAAACCCTCACCCATTTAGGAGGATGAAAAATAGGCGTGGTCTGATTCGCAAACCTACCCAATATGCATAATTTTACGAAAATCGGTCGAGCCATTTCGGAGGAGTTTAATTACAAACACGTGAATTTAATATATCAGATAGTCCAAGATTGTTTAATTCGGGTTTAAGGGAGAAAGTCATGACTATAAAGAGAAAACCCTCAACATCAAAATTACACTAAAAATAGGTGTCTATAGGCTGCCCTTTTTGGGCGTCCCGCAAGCTCGTTTACCCCCAATTTTAATAAAAAAAAATGTCATTCAAATGTTTTTTAATGACACAAATTGCAAAGCTATAGGACGATATATTCACAAAATATGGGAATTTATTGGAGGCACGCGATAATAGCGAATAAAGAAATTCAGAGGTGCTGTTGCCAATTGGCAAACGGATGAAAAGCTTGAGCTAGATATCATTAGAATAAGATATGTTACGCGAACAAACTGCTCTTATTATTAAATAAGAAATTATTTCTTCGAAGTTATTTGCGAGCATATGATAATTTTAATGAATATTCATATGAACTCATTTCATCTAGAAAATCTGAATATCAAACTCATGTTTAGAGATCGTCACCGGTAAAAGGTAAAATAAAATTACGTATATTGGCTGTTCATTAGGAGACTTCTTATGGTAACGTATATAAACGTACCATTAAACATCTTTGTTACAAGTATAGTGCCGATTATAATTGTTTTCGTGTAAGTATTTTAGAGGTCTTACCCACAACGTTCAGCTGCACGAAGTGGCTCATCTTTGGCTCGGTCCCGACCTGGCATTCGTAGAGACCAGCGTCGCGCGGCTGCACGTACTTGACTTGCAGCGTCCATGTGTCTGTAGCCTCGACGAGGAAGGCCTGGAAGCGCTCATCGGCGATGAAGGTGAATCGGTCGACAGTGAGGATGTGTGCGTCACGGCGGCGGATCCAAGAGACTGATTTGTTGCTAAGCTGGCGCACCTTGCAGGGCAGGTAGGCATGCGTGCCCAGTTGTGCTGTCACATTGTTCGGCGCCGCTGGATCAAAGTACGGGCCTGTGTACAGCCCCACATAGCGCCTCGCGCGGCCTGCGTTGCCTGCCCCTCCCGCGCCACCTGTGCCACGCGCCTCGCCGCACGACAGAACTGCAATTGATAAGAAATACATATTTATAATATATACAACACACCATTTGTGTAAGGATATTTTATTTACACTAGCTGACCCGGGTTATTTCGTTCCGCCAAACAGCCAATAATATCGTGTTAACTTTAGTTAAACCTAATTTAGGATTATATTAAGGTAATAACATTTCTTGCGTGTACAGAAATGTTTTATGGCTTGCCATTGCGAAAGTAGAATGGCAGTGTTACACATTAGGCCTCTTTTCTAGCGCCAATATTGCGAAACTGCATGTTAAAGCACTTTCTGATTGATAACATTTTTTGATGACGTAATACATGTCTTTGATTACGATCAAAGTCTAGTAATAAATCTCCTCATTCATCTAAAGATTGGAACTTCTTGAACGACAGGAATTCGATCTAAAATGATGCGTATTTTGTCAACAGATGGCACCACATGCTGTTTGAATTCGTTAAATTAAGTAAGTTATTCGATAACCTATCCGATATTTTATTACTTATTATGCAATTCGGAGCGGAGAAGAATCCACCAAAAAAGAAATAACTTACATCGGTCCAGCCGATCTTGAGTTATAAGTGGTGTAACTAACACTTTGCTTTATATATTTAGATGTAATTTTATGATGGCTAAGATTATACTGTTTCTCTTCTACGTTATTTTTTCTTTGACTTGACTATTATATCGCCTCTTGAATTACATTATACATACTAGTTGTTAATGCTAATGTTATGTATGTCGTAAATTGAGTGTTATCGTTACTGAGAACACATATTTTAGGTAACAAGTTACCAATTAAGTTATATTGCCGTACATGTAGACAAATAAAGTATTTACAACATTCTTGACTTAAGTAATAAAAAATAAAAGTGGATAAATAGGAAACAAAAAAAGCATATTTAAAAATTTTGTTTCTGTGGCAGTGTTCCACTTGTGTATATTTAATAATAAACACAAGTTCGATAGTCACCAAGATTTTTAAAAAATTTACTTTTATGTTTGGATTAATATAAGGAATATTTGTAGTTCCATTTTTTCATTTACGTCGAGAGAATTCTAGTCTGGGAGAAGAGGAGGGAAGGCCAATAGACAGTTTCAATAAATCTCGGTGAGGTTTTGCGGTTTGCGGTGAGTCTTGCTACGAAATGCAACCTTTATTATGCAGTACCCTACTCTTAGTTGTCCGTTGCCTGTGCTATGTTTCAAATGTTAAAGATAACTTTGTCATTATTTGTTTTAAGTTCTTACAGTGATTCGCCTTAACCATCTTAAGTTAATTATAAACAGTAAAGTTCAAAAAAAATCTATTTTTACAGTACTTAACATGGCAATTTTAGTCAATCTTTTTAAAATTTATTCGTGCTTTCAAATAACACATAATAGAATAGAATGAACCCGCAATTGACAAAGCGACTTCTAAGCTTAAATAGAACTAATATCAAAACAATGATGGGGACAATTAAGGGCCATTGTCTCCTAATCATCTTTTTGTCCTAGGCGACAGCTTCATGTGTAGAGGCTGTTTCAGCACAGAGAAATCTGTCACCCACGTATTCCTTGAATGCGAGGCTGTGGCTAAACAACGTACGGAAATCCTCGGAACTCTGAGGTAGCTCCGCGAAGCCTGTGAACTGCTAAGTAGACTACATGCTTCTGGAACGAGCTAGGCTGGATAAATTAGCCAGGACTTAACGCAAAACTAACTAACTATAGAAAATCAGTCCATCGACGTCATTAACTTACAGATAATACAATAAAAAAAAACATTATGATCCAGTTAAAACAAAAAACATACATATATGTATAACCCACCAATAATTGTCAAATTGATAATGAAACATTACTGATGCTAAACTATTTAAACACCAACAGTGTATTATACGTAACGACTCAGTCACTAAAACTCCTGGGATATTTTCAAAACAAAATCTGAGAATTGAGAGTGTGAAACGACAAACAAAAGCATTGTGCGCTCCTTTGGAGTCTGGTCAACAGAATTTCTAGTCCAAACCGCGACAGGATATGTCGCGTTAACGCCTATATGAATTTTCCTCGTGTAGACGTTTTGACAGCAATTTTTTATATATATTATGATAGCCCTAAAAGGCAAATACCGCAGTCATTTATCTTAGTAGGTGCATTGCCGGAATTCGAAAATAAAATTTTCTTATTCAGTATGAATAAGAAAATCAGTGAGTTAATTGAATCTCTAGACAGTAAATTAAATATAGATATGCAATGAAGTCGCTAAAGTTCTGTCAGACAAGTGACTGAACGAAACATTTAACGAGTTTTCCTAAACTGAACGGTTTTACGTTCCTAGGCATCAACACTAAGGTAACCTAACATAACGATTTACAATAAAACAAAACACGGAATTTCCAAGCTTTCAGTTTACGATCACACTGAAATAAAAATAACAAATGAGATAATCATGGCGGAATCGACGACATGTTCACAATTTCACCAAAGACCACAATTTGAAATAAAAAACCACTTTGCCAAAAGAAAGACTCAGCTGTTGTCGAGACCGCCGTCTTGTTTTACATTATTAATCAACACGCTGGCTTTCGGTCAGACAGATAATTAAACGTTTTCGACGCTGCTTTATTTAAATCAAATTGCTAGCGACTTGATTGACTATCGATCGACATTTCCATGGGTATCGCAAAACTATGAGTAGTCTAACATTAACTTTATCCACTCAATTGTGTAACTTAACTTAAAATTTGAGAGAGACAAAAAGAATTCTAAAAGAATTTGTATAATAAAGCTAGTTCACCTACACATGGGCTTGACCCCGGCGTCGCTCGCCTTGGATCGCCGCGGCCGACCTACTTTTGACAAAAAGACTAGTCGGGAGTATAGTGAGCGGGTTCTATAGTGTGGTGTGCTTTTAATTAGAACACACGCTTGGAAGCAAAACAAGAGCATTTGAGACGATTTCTCTCATATATCGCAGCATTATGATAAATCTATAATTTATTTGATATACGTTGAAACCTCCTCATATATGCGGAAGATGTCATAATTGTAAGGCGTAAATTTATTTATAATATATAAAATAAATAAAATACGTTTATTTTGGATCATAACATCATCATGGTAGCACTTATTCCACGTCATTAAATTCGAGCCTGTTGGCATTCCTACTCATCGGCAAAGAAGACAGAGGGTGTTGGCCGAGAGAAAAAGCCGGCGTAAAAAACTCTCGGTACTCTTTAAAAAAAAAAGTAAATCATCAAACAATTCTACAATATTTAAAACAAATGCAGCAAATTAATTGGAAGTAGCCTGCCCAGGACTAGTCCCAGGCCCTTTTATCAACTAGACAGTCACTAACTTTATAGTAAGCCTTTTTATACACAGCTTCTACTTTATAGGCAGAGATAAAAGAGCCTCTGGGATTTTATTAAAGAAGAGTATCTCTTTTCCCAAAAAAGAATTACTAACTTTAGACAGTCTAGTACGGGGAAATTGCAGCCAGCGTTTGTTCCGAGTATTGACATTGTGCGTATGTTCTATTCTAGTATACTTATCACTATTTTTGTACATTTTTATACATACATAATATTTTCATAAATATATTGCGTGGGAAAGGTAAGTATATTAATTTCCTTAATTTTATCTCTCGGAGATTCCCTATATTTTAAATTATAGATTGCACGAATAGCTCTCTTCTGCAGAATGAAAATAGATTCGACAACAGCAGCATGACCCCATAATAATAAGTCATACGTCATTAAGCTGTGTAAGTAACTAAAATAAACAAGTCTAGCTGTATCGACATCAGTCAGTGCGCGAATTTTTTTAACCGCGTAAGCTGCCGAACTAAGTCTCTTCGCCAATCCGTTGATATGAGGGGACCACTGAAGTTTTCAATTCATGCTGATTCCAAGAAATACAGTTGTATCAACCAGATTCAATTCCTCAATATTTATAATTGGTCTAGTATCCATAGCCATTGCATTTTTGGCACAAAATTTAATGCATTTCGTTTTTTTTGCATTAAGCAGAAGGAATTCATAATATAATATATAGTTAGATGTTGTTTATTATTTCCGATTATCGTAAAATAAAAAAAATCCGATAATGTTTGATAATCGCACTTATTGATGTGTAATTAAATTAAAAATCAGTCTATACATGTAAGAACATTTTGTTGCAAATACTTTATATAGCTTTGATTTAAACCAAACGCTTGAACTCGGTACATTTTTAAAGGATGCATTACGAACACGCCATTCTCCAATTACTCAGTATTCCATTCAGCTATACAGGATTACTAAAAAAGTAGCCTAATTAAATTTCATTAAACGTATATACAGATCTCAAAAGTAAATTTAAACTTTTCTCATCTACGCGAAATCCGAGTCGCAATTAATATTAAGCAGCGCTGCCCCGAATTACTCTAAATACTCGGTAAATAAATGCAGATTAAAAAAGTGTCCGCATTCATGGCTCTATTGAATTTGTGTCAATTTTTAGTTGTAGTGGCCGCTTATGTAACGTTCTGCAGTGCGTCGCGCTTTGGGATGTATTCCCGGGACTCAACTGAGACATTGTGATCAATTTATCAAAGTTATCAGCTGCTCAAGAAGGGGGGGGGGGGGGGGGCGAGGCTTTCCTTTCGAGCGAGCCATACTGTGAATTTACCAGACCTCAGTGTACTAACTAGTGCGTGGAACAAGTGAAACTTCGTTATATGAAAATGAAAATAGGAATAATAGAGATTGATTTTTAGTGAAATCATAATGTTTCTAAGATAATCTTTATTATATTTATAATAAGACAAACTTTATTATTCTTGCTTACAATTCAATTATCGCATCTTTGTTCATAAAATAATGAATTTATAAATGAACTATTATTTCAGCTAATTTCACGACGCTTACACTGTGTACTTCACTGCATAGGAAGAATAATACGCGCATCTGCGTGGGATCTACCGACTCACTCTTTCTCTCTCCTTCTTTCTACCTTTGTGTGTCATTCTTTCTATCTCTGTCATGCGTTGGAATATTGGACGCTCTGTAACAGGTATACTACGCGCATGCGTTCGAATGCCTCACATTCACTCTCACTCTGTCTCTTTCTATTCCCCCTCCCCAGGAGCGTTAAACGTTTAACACAACCTTGTTGGATGTTGCATTAGAAGTTTTACTACAATTACAACATTCATATACAATCAGTGACAGGTCGATCGATGTTTGTAATGATATAATTTATGTAAGCTTGGTTATTTATTAACATGTTGGCAATTAATTTTTTTTAATAAAGGAAAATGCGAGCCTACGTTTATGTTTCAATGAGACAATTAGGCCGGTCTGTATGGCTTATGGCTATTAAACCTAACCAAAATATTATTAATTGTACAGGTTATAAATACACCAGAACTCCAAACTTAGCTATCCAGATTTTAAAATACTTCTTGTCCGAAGGTACAAAATTGTATGAAGGATTTTGAGACAAAGCGTTTAAAACATACTATTGATGTTTCATGAAGAATTTGTTAATAGGTTGATGGTTGGATAGTATTTTATTATTACGTATTTGTGACCATTACTTTTTTACAACTACTATTATAATTTAATATTCATAGTATAAGACAATGTATTGAACAAAGAATTTCATAAAAAATATGCAACTACATATTAGGTAATGTGGTGCACAAACCGCTGCGGAAGAAAATATTTAATAACTCAGTTTCAGCAAAATATAAAATAGTTTAAAATTTAAGCGAATATGCGGCAGGCAGAGGTGAAAATATAATTTCCCGTTTAATTTATCCTTCGTGGATTCCGAACTACGTAGCTCTATGCGCTGTAGCAGCCACGCTACGGCGTAGCGTATACTAACAACTTGTGACTACAGAGTTTTAATGGCGTTATACTAGTTTTAACTAATTATGAAAGACTAGCATTCCGGCCCGGCTTCTCACGGGTGGACAATTTTTTTTATTTTGCCATAAACGAACAGCAAACGCAGGAAATACATATAACAATGAATTTAGCAATAGTGTACAAGCTCCCTTTGGGTAAGAACTTGATAAACGAGATGATATATCATATATTTTACGATATTTAATGAGAGATAAAATAATTGTTTTAAGTAGATCCATGAGTCGGGTTGTCTATCTGTCTAAAATATAATAAACGCTTGGCGAGCCCTGGAAGCCCAAGAAATGCTAGCAGAGTGGGAAAAGGAGCTGGCGGGAGTGACTGCCGGTAAATATACTATAGAAGCCCTCAGACCCCTGCCTCAACATTGGGTAAGGAGGCGCTGGGGCCAGCTCAGCTATCGTCTTGTGCAGATCCTGTCCGGACACGGATGTTTCGGTAGTTATCTGCACAGAGTAGTAGGGTGTGAAGAGGCACCAACCTGCCACCACTGTGTCGGAGACAGCCCGGATGACGCCCTGCATACGCTGAGGGACTGCCCAGCATGGGAGGTGGAAAGGGGACCGTTGCTGGATGCACTCCAGGGCGAGGACGCAACACTTCCAAATGTATTGAAGGTTTTAGTGAGCGCGAGAAATGACGGCCCGTGGAAAATATTTTATAATTTCTGCGAGGCGGTCATGAAAATAAAAGAAGAGGCGGAAAGGACCAGGGAGCTTTGTCCCGATGCCCATCCGCGACGGCGAAGAGAACCGCAGGCCCGTCGCGGAAACGCGCGACACGCTCACCAAATTCTCGCCGCCTAAAAAGTGCCTAAGCGGGGAGCAGGGGTCCATGCGTTTAAAAGAAGGGATGATGACCCATCCCTGCAAGTACTGGACCCGATCTCCCCTAGCTATTTGTAAATGCGTATGGCCCGGTCTGTGAAAGATGCTTGCTGTGTCAAGCATCCTCACAAACCAACAATGGGCGGGAAGAGACGGACGCAACCGCCGCATCGCGTGTCGGGAAGCGGATAAGGCTCTGCTGTTACCGCATCCCGCATAAGGCGATTGTTGGTGGCACCTTGGGATTTTAGTGGGTATGCACAATGGCGAGTCCCACATAACCCTTCTGCACCAAGAAGTCGCAGCCGCGGAAGGGTATGCGCAATGCATTTCCCCAAGTAAAAAAAAAAAAAATCTCTCAAAAATATGCCGAGCGGGCCGATGGCTGGCCATGCGTCATACTCGTGAACCGGTGCTACTTGTGGTGACTGGTCGTACTTGCATTCGTGTATGCGACGTGTTGTTCCCACGAGAATGTAAGTGCGTGCTCCTATTTCACCATGCTCCCTGCTGATAGAGGACAAATCTTTGTTTTTAATTTATTGTATTATTCTTTATTACTTAAGATGTCATATGGAATATGGTGTAATGGTTGCAGCTCTTTACAAACGTTATGTAAAAGAAAAAACTTGGCGATTAAAAATAGGGGCGGAGAGTTTATTGCCAGTTCTTCTCTTCAGTTCTACGCCCTTGATTTGAGAACTGGCATTAAATGTTTATTTCTATTTTATTTTATTTCGTTCATAAGTGTAACTATATGAATTAATGATTTTTGTTTTTATTTGATTTGATTTATACTTAACTATTATTTAATAACATAAAATATTATGGGTGCCAAATGATCCTTAAGTAGGTTTCCTTGTACAAACAATGAGTACAATAAAGTTAGTACGATGACTAAACACGAAAAGATGTGATTATCGTGAAGGTCAAACGGCAAACCGCAGACAGCGAACCCCACAAGGCTTAGGTGCCTTTATGTAAATTATTTATATATTTTGATAAAAATGGAACTAAAACCTAAATTTGAAGTTTACAGCAAAATATTGCTTTTAATTAGTACATATAAATGTATAAATAAACGTCAGATATGGCGGGAAAAGATACCTGAAAAATAACTGCAGGCAAATTTTAAATGGATATTACTCTAACCGAGACGTTATCAAAATATTTATTATCTTTATGCAGTTGGAAAAGGGTAATGAATTTCAACGTGTCATGGTATGGTAACGGTCGCAACGAAAGTTTGAAGGAAGCTAATGAAGCAGAAACAAATAAAGGTTTAAATCTTCTCAATGTTTGACGTGATTCAAAAAAGAAATGAATTGAATGAAAATTGTTTCTATTGATGTTTGTATGTGCTCTAAATGAATGTCATGATTGCCTCTAATTGCTTATCACATTCAAAATTGTATTTAGTGTTTGTTTTTACCAATGTATCAGTGTGCCGAGCGTTGGCAATCTTTATCAATAAAAAAAAAAGAAATGTTTGAAATGCTAACGTAAGGTAAAGGCGTATATGGTCATTAAGCTAGCTAGTTGACCCTAAAATAGACGATATTATGGCTGCGAGCGACTATACTATTAAGTCAATTTTGGAAAAAAACACAAGTCCGAGCTTTTTGAAGTTATACCTCTTTAGGTGCGATATGAAAAATTGATGAGAGTGAAATTTTACGATGCGCGCACCGTGACACAAAATTAACAGAATGAAGTTAGTGGCGCATAATATAATATAATAATTAATAATTATTATTTTTCATACGCCAAAGAAGTATAACTTCTAACGCGTGTACATTAGTACACACTACTAGTAGTATGTAGTATATGATAAATAAATTAAACATAAGTTTACAAAAATTTAAATTAATAAAAATATAAGATAATATAAGCACACAATAAAATAAAATTACTAGAATTTTTTTAGAGGAATTTAAAGCAGAAAAAAACATTATCAGCAAAACAGCGTTTTTGTTTCGAGAAAGGCATGCTTTCTCTAAAACTGTTTAGAATTGATTGATGCTTTTAGACGGTTAAATAAAACATACTAAACGAAATTCTCAGGCAATTAACTACTACTTAAGAAGGTTATGTTTCTATTAGAAATACTATAGTTAGGTTTATGACAATGTTCTTATTAAAGTAATATGATCTATTAGCTTTGATTTTTCTCTCTCGGAAACTGTGGAATGTTCACTAATAAAGTTTATATTGAAAAGTTTTCCTTCAGAAATCTTTTTACAGTTTTATTATAACGTTTAAATGAAAATACATTTTTATGGAATTAAAAAGCGTTTTTGTAGTACGAAATTAAATTAATCCTGTGTGGCATGTCTGACAGCTTCGTGGTCATAATAATAAAACTAAACTTTTATTTTTTTGTTTATGTTGAAGGTCTATGGAAAGATCTGGGTGACTGAGGTCTCAAAGATTTGGCTCGACTAAATAAAACAAATATATGAAATTCTATTATAAATAAGAAACATATCATTTTACTAAGGACTTTAATGTGTCCTTAGTGATGAAAATAATAATTTAAATAAAATGAATCCGATCTTTCTTAATAACCCTAAACTCGCAAGACCTTTACTTTACGAAAATATCTTTGACGAGAAAATATCTTTGACTAGAAAATATCTTTGGGCCGTTTGCTATTTCAACTGCTCGCATGGTGAAAAGGCTGTATTAAAAAATACTTCTTCTATTTAATTTGTTTCAGTAACATTTATTTATAACTGTGGAACAGGGTTATATAACATGGAAACAGGATAACATAGCAGTAAGGATTAAGTCAACAGGCGGTGGTAGACAGCTATGTTGTGATTGTAAATCTCCTATTAAGACTTCAAAAGAAATTATATTGTATCATAAAAATGCGGTGCCTTATAAAAGATAAAACACTACAAACAACTCATATAATTAGTGTGTAAGATAATGTCCTCGTTAAAAGCCGGGGTAAGGCAGATAGCCACTAAGTCAATAATGCTCTATTGTATGTGGTTAAATGTAATAAATAAAATCGAGCCGCGACTTCGAAACATATGGCTGGGATGCAGAAATAGGAAGACTGTAGAGAAAGCAATTTGGCTCGCGATCGAGACGCGACTCATAAACCCACGCCAAACAACACATCAATTTCGGTTACGCCGTCCATTAGAGCCTGTGTTTAATGTTTATTACTTGTGCACAAACTTCCTTAAAGTTGCAACATAAAGTCAAGGAAACTGTGGCCTACGGCTGTAATGAGAACATCACCCCGGCTCCGAATAGCCCACTTACCATACAGTATAATCAGATTGACTCCTTCGTTCTCTGACAGCGAGCAGTCAAAACTGATATACGCTATTATGATTGGAAAAAAAAAACTTCAATGGGCCTGTCAATAAGGTTAGTAGTCTGGAAATGGTTGCAGGCCATGCCTCTAAATAGGATGTCAAACTCTAATAATATAGTAGATCGGCAAAAACATTATTCATAAATATTTATAATATAAATTTGTTACCTGTTACAGGTGTATATAACATGAATGATATCTCGTACTCAACCTGGGCTAAGCTAGGACTATAACCGAAATTAATACGCCTCTTCATTACTCATTAATACGAAATAAGACTACATATAAAGTACACAAAGTGAAGCGATGTTATCAACGTGTTAACACAGCTTTACACACACCAATGTGTGTTATTTGTGAATAAACAATACAGAGGACAGTGTAGTCGCCGGGTATTATTCGAATTAACATCAAGTGGCGTTGTCTCATTCACAGGCTCTTCAACGTTAACAATTATTTATAAACTTACGCTTATTTATGAACCCTGTTATGAACTTGCGAATACAAGCACGAATCAGTATTTATTAACAAAATATATAACAATTTAAATTTCCATCCATATAAGCGCATATTGTGTAAGAGCTTTATGTATTATATTTATGCAGCGCTCATAAATAGCATATAAAGTATGAAGCAAAATTATACCACGTACAAATTATGTTTAGAGTTTTACAAGCAGCTCGGCCGCTAGCTCGTCGCTCGAATTCCCACGTTTTATTTTCTCTCGCTTCCATAGCTTCGTCGGTGTGTGACCTGTTCATTCCTCCTTACCCCGCCGCTTCTCCCTTTCCCTGGGACGTAAAAGGCAACATCCTTGTAATTCAAGAGCTCTTTTCAAGTCACTCGCCGAATGTACGAAATGGCGCCACTCTAGTTGAAATTGGAAAGAGTATTTTCGAATGACATCCGACGCGGAGAGTCCCACACGTCAAAGGTCTTTGCTCTCGGGTTGAGAGATTGAATACGTGACTGTCTTCATTTTAACACGAAATTTCCTTAATTAAAAGCTTACGTTATTCTTCGAATAGAACGCACTTATTTTCAAAACGAAATATTGGTGCCGCGTTTGATCTCATTGTATATGAATTGTAGCAAATAAAAGTGTTCATGGTCGAAGATTTTGCTGACGGCAAATACACTACAGCAGGTAACTGGAACTGAACTATACAACTCTGAACAAAATATAACTAAAAGATAAAGTTCTCTGTGAGCATTTAATACTAAAAAGCTCGAAGGGATTATAGTACAGTCTCGGTCAGTAATCTATATATTTAATCAGTTGAAGCTTGATTAGTGTTATATATGCTGAAAAAGATTTTTGTCTTTGGTCAATATAATTTTTTTTTTAAATTGTTGTTACACCGTAATACTAAATGTAGGGCGTATAACATTACTAAACGTAAAATAAATTGTTCCTGGGACCTAAAAACCAACGGCGGGTGTCAAACACAAAAAGCAAAAAGCTTACTCAATGAATCTAATCATTAAATCTGATATTGAAACAAATTAGTAGTTTATTTTTAGAAATATTTGCATGAATCATAAAGACTTCTATGGATTTTTTTAAAGAAAAACTTCGCAGCTGGTTTTTCCTTTTTAATAGACATTGTTTTGACAGTTGGGAAAGTACGAGACGTACGAGTTCGGAAAAGGTAAAGAAAAAGCACGAGTATGTTTATAATAGCCCACATCCCGAACGCTACACGTCCCTGCAATACGCCACTTTTTGAGCAACTATATTAAAAAAATATAACACGAGATACTGTAAATTTACTTACTTTTACTGGCTTTCTTATTTATATAAGCGTGGCGTTTACGTAAATCGTCGGAGTTACGCCCCAAGAGACGAGACGATAACGAGACGCAGTCACACTTCAGAATTACAAGCATAGCATTTCAATTCATAGCATCAATTTAATTATCAAAAAAAAGCAAACCATACATACACACCAAATTTAATTTTACAACTCCGTTTGCTTTTTCTTTTAGCGTTTACTTTTTTCTTATATTGTATATTATGACAATAACCTGATTGTACGTGTGGTGGTGAGGCTGGCTGTCTGTCACTCAGGTCTCCTGTTACAGAGACCAGTCTCTCACATACACTTTCAAATGTTATCATCTTAGTTTTATCAATATAACCTTGTTTATATATTATTATTTATATATATTTATTAATTATAAATAAAACATTTAGCATATTTTGTTCTTTCGTTTTAGAAATGTATAGCCAAGACCTAGAGGCTGCAGCGCCACTGATTTGATTAAATGTTTATATGATTTTTGTAATCATATACACGTTCGTACACACGTATAATACTACTACGTAGACTATTCCTTTTTTTACAACAATGAGTTGTAAACCTTAAACCAACTTTACTGTGTATAGTGATCACTGTTCAAATACAAGTTTGATTCAATTACGTATCTCATACGACTAACTCGCACACTCGCGACATATTTACATAAGGGATCTACTTGTTTGTTTGTTTTATGAATATTTGTGTTGCTGAAGTTCGCGGGCGCTCACCAGATGTCGCCGAGCGCCAAATAGGGGAGAACCACAAGCAAACAGTGAAATACGTACCTATTGATTTGTAATACAGAAGACTTAACTTGTACGAATTAAATGACGCACAATGGGGCAAGCACATTTCCATATCTGTTTTATTGCTGTTCTTTAGACAGGTAGGTGATCAATTGTTTTTGCGTCTAAGATGATGGTGTCTTCAAGTTCACCCACACATAAATCTTATGATCTTTTTTAGTATTTCGAGCGAGATAGTTTTTTATCTATTATAAAACCAATTAATTATATATTTTACATTGCCGGTTCGATCTATTTGCTCTATTCCATTCTGTAGTTACATCCACCTGCCGTCTTTATCGAGATACGTGACGCTCGCTTATATAAGCGTTAAATAAAAACATTTGATTATGACAATTATTGTTTACGAAATGATACTAAGTATAGGTAGAATGAAAATGATGTCCAGTTTTTGATGTGAAACATCTATAGCCGCACGTAAAACCTTCTTTCTGGCGTGGCGACGCATGCCGTGGCGACGCATCGCCACGCTATATGATGGTATATACATACAATCTATATGCAGTTGTAAATTTTTGTATTTAATGAAAATAAATGTTTATTCAATAAATAGTCATCGTTATCTGGAAAACAAAATCGTAAAATTTTATTTTATCATTATGACATATTTAGTTCCTATCACAATCTGTTCTTTTCTGCATATTACTTCACAAAATAATTTCGATGTTTCACATCTGCCAGGCGTCCCGTGACAGCTCACATTTTTTTTTTTATTAAATTTATTATTTATTAACATAATGGGTTTCACGCACCTCTTCCCGCAATTTGTCCTTCACTCGATTCTCACAAAAATATCCAGTTGTTTTCGCATCCCTACTTCATTTAAGGGTTTAAACAATTACGAGTACTATTTCCATTCGCTTGGTATATTTCTTCACAGTTATAAGTATACGTTTTTCTAGTCTCACCTAAATATTATTAAGTGTGGCTATCATAAATATCTGTCTCATGCTGTACTTTTGTACTATAGTGTCTGTTTGTTTCTTCATTAACATACTAAAAAAAGCATGACATGATAAAAAGCACGACAAAAACTACTTCTACTTTATTGTACTGATTCTGAGTTTCTTTCTCAAATCAAGATGGAAACATTCACCGTTGCCTTGTCAGTGAAAACTATAACTATATATGAAAAAATTTCAGATTATTATGCATGAAATTGTTTTTATTTTTAAATTTTGGATAAAGCGCTTCATTTTAATTTCTTTTGACGATTTGAAAATATATGCAATCCTTATTTTAAACTTTCTTCAATTTTAATAAGGCTTAAATCCTTTGCCGGTATAGCAGGTCCTATACACGTGTAAGTTTTAGACTAAGGGCCTGTTTTACAATGTATGGATAAAGTACCAAATAGTTATGCAACACATAAATTATTCGAAAGATAAAAGTACCAAATAAGATACTTCGCGTTTCATGACGAATAGCGCTCTCTGACAGTCGTGAAACGCAAAAATACTGTTTATCCTACCAATAAGTCATAAATACCTTATTTGGAACTTATCCGGACATTGTGAAACAGACCCTAATTATCACGTCATCGTGATAATTGTCACGTCATTTTATCCGTGTATATTTATAAACGGATGAATTGTGTGTGTGCATTAAAGCCTCTGTTTTTGTGTCTAAACGAAGTCCCTTATAAATAATTACAATGGATTCCAATTATGCAGACAATAACTTGAAGATTGCACCAGTCTCCCCTCAACGCAATAATACAAAGTAGTTCCCCGTAGTTCCGTATTGTTGTATGTCTGTCTGTGCGCACACAGTGACAAGTTTTAATGAAACAGACGTCGAGTATTGACGACGGCCCTCCTGCAAGCTTCCGTTTCCACCACAACTCATTGTTTATCCAGTGGGGACAGCACGATCTTAATTGTTAGTTAAGGATACGGAATAGTGATTTTTTAATGATTTGCCTTAGGGGTAGGATATGGCTGTCCTTAAAGAACACTATCAGTCGTTTATACGTAAGTTGTTTTCACTCTTTTTACGTATGTAACTTTACGTATAATTTTTACGTATCTCCGTCCGCGAACTTAGATTCGCCTTAAAATTATTTTAACTTAGCCTACCTTTTAAGTAGCTACATATCATTATTTGGAACATTATGCTTGCTACCCCATAGCTACATATATAGAAAGCCCCCATAACATGTTATATAATTATACTAAATCAAACAAAATATTTAATTTTATCCCAATTTTTTTTCTTCATAAAACAGGGAGCCCTCTAGCATCGAGTGTCCATGGGCCTGATGCCATGCAACTGATTTATTCTTTATTACGCAGGTAATTTGTTAATAATAATCCCACTGCAATATTATAAGGTTTAACGGTTAGGTAATAAGAATAATCCGGTGGCACTACCAAAGAAAAGAGCGTACCAATTCTTAAAAGGCCGACAACGCACTCGCGAACTCTCTGGCAGTTGGAGTGTTCATGGGCGGCGGTATCACTTAACACCAGGTGAGCCTCCTGCCCATTTGCCCCCTGTTCTATAAAAAAAGCGTTCATGGAATAAATAAAAAATACTCGAATTGGTCCAAGCGTCTTCGAGTTTTGAGGTTAGCAACATATTTTTAGATTATATTTAATAATATAGATAATTGTTTCAACATAGTGTGTACAATCATTTAACTTAACATTTAGGCATTACGTCGCACTAAAATATTCCTATAGCAGGCATGTCTGCTGATTGTAGTGTGTTTAGTAGCAGTAAGAAGTACCGCAATTAAATTGTATTTTAAAATAATAAGTGTGGGTTCTTGCTCATTTTTCTCCACATGAAATTACCTTTTGGAAGGGGTTTTATTTTAGGGGGGTTCTATTTTATTTAACGTTCAAAAGTGCCATTTTAGGTGGTCTAATTGGAATAATTGATTTGATTTAGTATTGTCTTTAATTAACACAACCTTTACACATTTAAATAAAAAACTTTTTCAACGGATTGAAGCTATGTATTATTATAAACATATAATTATTTTACATAATTTCGGTGTCCTCTATTGCAAAACAATAGAAACCGTGAGTCAATTCAGCAAAGCCGCTTCATCCTTTAGTCGATATCAATTACGGGGAAATAAATACAGATAACTTTTTCTACAGCTATGATACTTTTTGACACGTCAAGCACGCGAAACGTCGGAAATTTTTAAAATCATGTAAAATAATTATAAATTATAATACATAGCTTCAATCCGATTAAAAAGTTTTTTCTTGATTTCATTTTCTAAACCTTGGTGCAATTAACTGTGTGTCAATGGAAAAAGGGAGCACATAGTAACTAATGAAATTTAAATACAATTATAACGGAATAACTAAATAGGAAAAGATTGAATTTTATTACAAAATCTTTACATTTTCAAGTTTAGAATCAATTGATTCGAAAACACTAATTAGTAAGATCTCATTTGAATTGAAATTATTCATATAATTCGTTGATACTATCAGACAATATTATAAGCTGGTATATATATTCCATAGTAAAAACGCTACAAAATGTATTTATGCCCCGGGTTTTAATTTGCGATTCAATTTGATCATAGAGTAGTTTCTGATTTGAACTGAATTGAATCAAAAACAAATATGTACGTTTTAATCTGTATTGATAGATAACTAAATTCTTATAATTTGTATGGGTTACGAATATGTTTTTAATAAATGTAAATAATACATATATAACAGTACCAATTTAAGCGTACGACCAGGCTACAGAAGATACGTCACTTCTTATAAGAAAATTGTATTCAACAAACTAAACTGTTATTAGAGAATTATCTAAACTAAATAAATCCAAAGCTCTCGTTAAAAGTAAATTAATCAGAAAAGCTTTTTGTAATTTGACGAATCTTTAAATGATCCTAATCCTTGGGATTGATTTGCTCCAGTTTAAACGATTAGTATGACTTAAAACTTAGCGATTAAAAAGAGTGGCGGAGAGTTCCTTGTCAGTTCTTCTTGCCCGATCTACGCCGTTGACTTGTAAGCTTTTAAAGCTTTAAAATTGATTAAACTTCTTTTCTGAGGTTCATAAGAGTACTTGTTTACCAATATTAATAAAGTTATTTAACTTTGACTTATTTTGACTTTATTATCTACTTGGAACACTGACTACAGGAACTATTATTGAAACATATTATACTCCAACTATAGAAAACTAATTAATTAGTTTATATTTTATTTACTTTAATATAGCGATACAGATTTACTATCTAAGATATGAAGTATTTTAATTTCATAACATCTTTTACAACAGGCCTCATCAGGCATCTTTTACAATTATGACAAACAAATGAATGTCGAATGTCATGAGATGTGGTTAAAACGAGAGAGGTATGTTCCATCAGGTAAGCGAAGAGGTAACGTAAAAGACGTGATAATATAAATTTTTACTAAATAAAGCCACTGATTTTTCGTCAATTGTTTTTCGTATGCCTCGCACGGTGTTTATCGACGCGTATATATATGCATTGCGGCAACGGTCCGCGTGTTACCGCACACTACACGTTACACCGCCAATATATCGTGTGTGCGAACGCCAGGGGCAGTCAAAGTGCAATTACAACGCTGCTTATGTCCTGAATTATT
Organism: Pieris mannii; assembly: GCA_028984075.1. Lineage (NCBI taxonomy): Eukaryota > Metazoa > Arthropoda > Insecta > Lepidoptera > Pieridae > Pieris > Pieris mannii. The sequence goes on from CM054780.1 coordinate 3,738,365, forward strand.
CACGAGCGCTCTGAAATGTTTAAAATCGGCTGTTAACCGTATACAGTAGTTTGAAAGAAACAGCTGTATAACCGGATTCAAACACCTTATATTTGGTATTGTTTTTTATTAACATAGCTTTTACATATTTAAAGAAAACACTTTTTTACCGGATTGAAGCTATGTATTATTGTAAACTTATCAATACAAACAATCCGGGAAAATGGAGGACACTGTGAGCAATTTCTGTAGAAACCTTTCATATTTTAGTCGATACCAACTCCGGGGAAATAAATACAGATAACACAACTTTTTCTACAGCTGTGATACTTTTTTTGACATTCAATACCTTTTGTCTTTAGTCACCGTGGCCACGCACGCTGTAAGCACGCGAAACGTCGGATAAATTTAAAATTATGTTAAATAATTATATGTTTACAATAATACATAGCTTCAATCTGGTGAAAAAGTGTTTACTTTATACCTAATATTTATACAACACGTCGTATGTTGGCCTAGTGGCTTTGACGTGGTTCTCTCAACTGAGGTCACAGGTTTGACCCTCGGCTATGTACCAGTGGACTTTCTGTCCATCTGACACTAGCTCGTAGGAAAACATCGTAAAGTAACCGGCATGTCTTTAATCCAAATATCGACTGGACGCAAAAGGTTGACCAAATGCTTTCTTAATTTTAAAGAACAAGAAGGCAAACTCGCAAGAGGCTCAGTTTATGTTCAGTGATATGGGCCCATATCAGTTAAGCAACAACAAACGCACAACGCCAAATTTGACTATAAAAAAATGATCAAAGAAAGAAATGCAATTGAGGCCTGGACACATTTAAGGTTTCTTTTTTATGGAACAGGGAAAATGGGCGGGAGGCTCACTTGATGTTAAGTAATATCGCCGCCCATGAACGCTCTTAATGCCAGAGGGCTCGCGACTGCGTTGCCGGCCTTTTATGAATCGGTACGCTCTTTTCTTTGGAAGTGCCACCGGATTATTCTTATTACCTAACCGTTAAACCTTATAATATTCCATTGGGATTATTATTATCAAATTACCTGCGTAATTCATAAATAAAACAGTTGCCCTACAACCTTTTTAGGTGAGGTGATTTCTGAATCTGTTTCATAATCATTTTTTCAATCTAATAGACATAGGTGGACATAGGCTGTGTCTGACACATGTCTACTTTTTTTGTCTAAGACATGTCGGTTTCGTCACGATGTTTTCCTTCAATGAGCGAATGTTAAATACGCGCATAGAAAGAAAGCCCATTGGTGCATAGCAGAGGATCGAACCTACGATCTCAGGGATGAGAGTCGCACGCTGAAGCTACTAAGCTAACACTGCTACTTACTTAATTCAATTTACAATTAAAAAAACATATAATTAAACGCGTCACGCTAAACTAGTATTTTCTTTTAATATCTCGTGTTTATTTAATGCATACGTAAAGTGTATATTGAGGATCTGAAGGGCGCGTCACAGACAGAAGGGTCGGCTCAGGTCTACAGCTTGTCTTTTGTCCTCCCCTTCCATCCTCTCTGCCACCCCCTCCCATCTCATACACCGCAATCGAGTGGTGTCCGTACTGTGTAGGTAATTGCAAGAAATGATTCCGCGCTCAAACAATCTGCAAACAAGGGCATGCAAAGGGGTTCTTGCAATAGAAAAATATACTGTTACGGAAGCATCATCATGTCATGAATAATTTATTTATGTAGTTGTTATAATCTAAATATAAAATCTATAAAAATAATATGTTTAAATATCTTAATAATGTCGTAACAAGGTAAGCAAGCACAAATCTTGCTTAGAATTATTTCGCTTTTTTAATATTTAAAATATGCTAATATAAGTTTTTTTAAAGTAATTATGCAAGTATTAAAGTTAAGACATGTTATTAAATTTATCGTATATAATTATGTAAGTTGTAACTTATGGCAAGTACCCTGCCAAGTGTTATAAAAGTATTGAGTAAATATAGTTACTCTTTTAATGATGGTACAAATACGTTTCCAAGCGTCGATTCGTGTATCACTAACAATTTCCTTGCAATACTAAAAAATACAAATATTTAAAGAAATATTCTTCGGTGCCGGTGACAATTGCTGGGTCTTATGTCCGAATTCTTCGAGCATGCTTAGGTACTAGGCTATGTACATACATATAGACATAATATAGTAAGAAATTAACAAATAAAATTACAAAAAAATAAGATTACAGGAAATTTATCAAACAATTTGTATTAATTAATTAACGACAAATATGTAACCACAAATTCAACAACAATAAGTATAAGTAACATCTATCGCCCAAACCCAATAAGCTATCTCAATCGATTTTTGAAAATCTGAGATAAATAGATAGGTAGATATTCGATATAAATGTTTTAAAGACATAGACATGTATATTTTAATATTATTTGTACGGTTTTATTTACTTTATTTGGTTTATATTAATTATCAAATATCAACCAAATAAAGTAAAGAACTCAGAGATTGCATACATGCCACGCCAAAAATTAATTGTCTTCGTAGGGTTGGGTTATTGGAATGCAGATAGGAACACAATCTGAGATCGATTGCCACTGATCCGATTCAGACCGTGATTATTTTTTTTGTTTCGGGCGTATATCTAATGCGCGCGTCGAAGAAGTCAGCCCGACAATACCGCGCGCCGTGCTTTTATAGCCTGAAAACTAGTTTGGTCCAGTATACTCCACTCCTACACTTGAGTTTTTACAGCTTATAATATATAAATTAATCTGACTAATAATAACAGCCTGTCATAGAGTCTACATCTACGTAATAGTCTATAGATTCAGACACATCATAACATAAGTTGTGAAGCATAATAACGACAATACCAATGGGACTGACAAGACAGACAATCTGTAACTAATTGCAATTCAATTATCCAGGGAGTGGGTATTGTTCAGTAATGTATTCAGTGAGACACTGTCGCCTCACCTGCGCTTATAACTATTAACTACAGCTGACACATTATTCACCGGATGTGTATTAGTCCCACCCACATTAACATTGTCATCAATGGATATCATTTACGTTATAAGGTTACGATTTATTAGAAATTTAAATATGGAACGATAATTGTTCCATTATATAAAAATCACTATTTCATGGTAATACGGCACTTTAGATGTGAACCGAGAGCCTAGACGTTAATCAATTATGTATAGTTCGTTACTCCACGGTAATGCAATAATCCTTAGCTAAGCAAAGTATTTTTAAAACGATAGAATGTTCGCGAATAAGAATAATAGTCGTCGTATTTGATATAATTTGATTCCATATAGCTCTATTGAGTTACCACGAATGAAGTATTATAAGAGGCGAATGTAATCATAGAATATAGACGGTATTATATAGCGAGCCGCGTGATTGATGGAGCCTGTCATACGAGGTGAGCTCATGATGTCGACTTCGTCAGACATCTGTCCATCGCTTCATGTCGACCCTTGCGAATAACTTACTTCATTAAAGTACAGTTCACGTACATTATACAAATGCCCTTACTAAACTTTCCGGCGTAACTTGGAAACAAATCGAAGCGTTCATGAATATTCCAGATTTTAATTAAAACATAAAACAACGTAAAGTTTGTAAGCAACTCGGTGTAAATTTCGAATCTCGAGGAAGCAAACGAACAAAACATTGCCTGCCCAAGTCTATACCTATTGTGAGTCGAGATGAGCTACGAATGGTTTAGCGGTTAATTCGTTCAGTCGTTCGTTCAGATGCGGCTCACCAGTCATCCCTGCATTGCAGATTGATAAAAGATTTTAAACTCGGCTTCTAAGCGAATTAAATCTGAGTCGTCCTGGGCTCCGTTGAGATGGGAAACGATAAGAACAAAAAAGTTTCAGACCCGGCATCCGTATTTTGTGCTATCTACTATACATCTATCGTGTGGTTTGTATTTTGCTTTTGCTCATTAATCAAATGTAAGTGTTACTGAAGATGGTAGTTATGATAGGGCTATTACGCAAGACAAAATTTACTTTCGGAGCAACTAATACTACTAACCTAATTCAATAACATACATATGTGTAATAAAATATATATTAGGTATAATATTTTTTGATGTATTCTCGTTCATCTCGGTTGGGTGCAATTCCCTTGAAAGGCACCGTAAGTATTGTAGAAACTGGATTTTATATAATAATAACGACGAGATGATGTTAAAGTTTGGCGTTAGGAAATGGGTTGTCTCACCTTTGATAAGATGCGCGGCGAGCACAAGGGCGGCGGTGAGAGCGTGACGCCGCCACATGCCGCGGCTCACTGTCGCCGCGACACGCTGTAGACAAACATACATTTAGAAATAAAAACACATAAACTTTGATTTTGTATCCTTTGGAACAGACTCTTTGGATCAAGTGCACAGGCGCTAATTAAGGATTTATTACGGTTGAGGCCTCGTAGATAGTACCGGTGACCCCAGAGCTGTATCGCAATACAGCGAGGTAATGCTGTCAGCAAAGATACACTGCCACAGTGATCAAACTTTTTAATTTTCTATTCATTTGTTCATTACTATGTAGGTAAAGAATATTGTTATTACTGTATATTCGTGTGTTGGGTATGAGACTATATTTACATTTTAAACACACAAACATATCACACTTGAAAACTTCATTTAAATTTTGATTATATTTGGAATAAACATTTGTATTATATTTGGAAGGGCGTGTCAACCATAGTTCATAAAGCTGCAAGCAGAATGTCTGAATACTTGTAAAAACTATTTTATGTTTAATAATCCGATGCTTTTGATATAAATGTGTTTTTCTGAAATAAATATTATATAAATATCGTGAAAATTTCAAAATTTCCATCGTTTGTACGAAAATAAAATATCAACAAATACTCGCCAAATATACAGAAATAATTGCATAAAATTCGTTTGAAGATGGTATCTGTACGTATATACATAATATTCAAATCAGAATTAACATTTCACTCGGAGTTCCGAATAAAGAATGAAGGAACACACCGGCGATATGTAAAGTGGACTGGCCGCAACCGGTAATCATGAATGGAAATTAGCTGCCGAGGAAAGTTTGTGGGGTATCGTATGTTCCACTTATTGGGCTAACTTATCGCGTCAATAATATTTGTGGGGCCATAACGCGTTCCATCATGGCTTCTTGACACGTGACGTCACAATTAACTCGTTAAAACGGCGATAGAGACGCCTTTTGGAAACTATTTATTTTATTAACGCACTAATCACTGTAATGACCAGATAACGGCCGCGAGGGTTTATTATAAATTACCTATCATAATTCAGCTATAAAAAGAACAAGGCTATTTGACTTCATTTATTAGTTCGCTTTTCCGTTCGTTCACTTGGATTTTCATTTTAGTATCGAAAGAACTGGTATAAAAAATCATATATTCTTCCAGGTACCTCTAAATAAATGAACGGCGCTACAATCTCTTTAAGTCTAGGCCTCAGATTTCAGTATCTGTTTCATGATCAGTTGTTAATCTAATAGGCAAGTAGGTGATCAGCCTTTTGTGCCTGACGCACGCCCTCGACTTTTTTGGGTCTAAGGCCAGCCGGTTACCTTACGATGTTTTCCTTCACCGACCGAGCAAATGTTAAATGCGCACATAGAAAGAAAGTACATTGGTGAATAGTCGGGGATCGAACCTACGACAGGGATGAGAGTCGCACGTTGAAGCTACTAGGCCAACACGACTCTCATATACGTATATACTTTTAACATTATACAGTATAATTAAAATTTAAAACTATTTGACGCTTAAAGTATATTACCCGTCATCCTTCACAGACGTTGATTTACCAGGTGGCTATAGCCGTCCTTGATAAATGGTATATTGAATAAAAAAAAACATTAAGAAGCAATGATAAGATAATATAAATATATTAGAGTAGCGCTCATTCTCGGCTTCGCTGAATATGATTAAATAGGTATTACACATATGGTATCTCGGACTTTCACGTAGATATTTAAGTTTTTTTTTTTTTTTTCAATAAAACTGTAGTACATTGCGTCACTCTATAGTCTATAGTTTACGCAGGGATATGGGATTTTGATCGTGAGTGGTGTTGGCTTAGTGGCTTTAGCGTGCTACTCTCATATCTAATCTCGTAGGTTCGATCCCCGGCGGTGCACCACTGGACTTTATGTCTAAAACATCGTGAGGAAACCAGCTAGCCAAACCCAAAAATTCGACCGCTTGTGTCATGCACTGATCTGAGGCGAGATGAGATCGGACGCTGATCTTTTACTAGTTTATTAGATATACAAATGATCATGAAACAGATATTTTTAATAGTTTCGGTTATATTATCGAAAATTTGCAACAGATTTCTTCTTTTTTTAAACATTCTACAGCCTTTGCATCAGAGAGAATGCAAGATTCTAATGGTGGTAGAAATATTCAAAACTGTCCCGTAGTTTTGGAGCCAATATATTGTATCAAACCTTTAATCTTTATAATATTAGGGTAGTTAACATAAGCTTTCAATCAACAAAAACGTTTTAACTTTTTAATATGTTATCTATAAGATGGAAAGTACATAGATAACAATATATATAGATGACTAGTTGACTCGGCCAAGCGTTGCTGTGGCTAAGGTTTTTATTATATTACATAGTAGTAAACTATTCAAGGGAAACGGTAGGAGAATTTATGTGAAAGGTTGGTACTTTTAACACAGCGCCATCTGTTAGAATTGTATCAAATAATAAACATATAAAGTGCAATAAAATAAAATTGCGACTATAATTAAAGATCTTACCTATCCTATCTCTCAAGTTGGATCGAACTGCACATGGTGTGCGAATTTTATTATAATCGGTTAAGTGGTTTAGGAGTCTATTGAGGACAAACATTGTGACACGAGATTTATATATATTAAGATGTAGATATATGTACGTCAACAAGACAATTAACTGTTACGGCCTTAATCATATTAGACTGATCCATCGCAGGCCCGTTTCTATATTATTACTCGAATACCGCACTGTAACTATAGTTCCCTTAACTTAACCAGCAGTTAACGACCACTTTGTATATTAGTGTTTTGCTTCAATTGAAAACATTTATTCATGACCATTTATGCGGTGGCTTATACTATCTATACAAAGTTATTATTCCTTTCAATAGTGTAAAAATAGACAATAAATTGTGGTTATAAATGCTTTAGAATTGCATTGGAGTAAAACTTACTTATTTGTTGGTACTACAGATTAACCAAAAAGGGAATTTAGGAATAAACAAATAATAAAAGTAAACGTTGTCAAAAATAAGAAACAAAAGATGTTTAGAAATTTAAAAATAAACTACAATAAACAGTGTTTACAAAATTTTTAACCTACTTACAATTTTTGCTATTTACAAAACAAATATAATGAAATATTTATTGGACACGATACATGGTTGGCTATAGTTAAGTGCCAAAGACAAACAAAAATATAAAATACATATATATGTATATATGCTTTGTGAATATATATATATATTTACAAAGTATAAACTGTATTTCTTTGCCATTCTCAGAACCGATGTGAGCTCTATTAGCAAAAGGTCGAATTGTAATGTCGTCTTTATTGGCAATTAAAAAGAGTGGCAGAGACTATATTGCCTATTCTTCTCTTTCGTTCTACGCCCTTAATTTGAGAACTGACAGTAAATGTAAAATTAGCAGCATTTAATGTATTTTTCTTTTTTGACGTTCATAAGTGTACATTGTGTTACCTACATAAATAAGTGATTTTTGAATTTGAATTCTTATTCCGTAGAAAAACAGGTACATACGAAGAAATTTTGCTTCCTGTCTGTTGGTAACAATTTTAAATACCAAAATATCTCCGGACACAAATAGACCTATCCTTGTCCGCCCACTTTAGTTTGCAGTGAATCTGACAACTAGCGATTTCCATATTTACTCTTCTCTATTTTTGAGAAACACATAAATTTATTATATAAACTTAATTTAACAAATGATTTATAAAGATGGATTTACTTAAAACTGGCATAAAGTTAAAACTATTGTCATCAAAAATTGATATAGATTTTCAGAATAAAATTCCAAAATCGACTACGTTTGGCATTATGATTCAACATCGAACAATCAAGAAAGCATTCGATAGAGTCAATAAGTACCTGCTGCGACTAAAAGCAGCAAATGGCGGAAGGTAGAACAGGAAGCGCTGGGGGTTCCTCATTTAGAAGGCCCAGCAAGGGTCGCGGACTGGAGCAAGTGAGTGTTAAAGATGAATTCATTTCTTCAACTTCACAAATACAGATTCAGATCTAATAATATACTTAATAAGTGAAGTAACCACATAATACTCATTTTAGTACATATCCTTATTATTATAAAGAACATGTTGTTAAAAAAATATGTGCGGGTACTAGTGTACACACGTAAGAAGTGAAACTACTTTATGACCTTTTTTGTCGAAAAATGATCTGCTATTTGCAACTTTACAAAAATTGGTTAAATAAAGTTAAGTAAATTAGAGAATTAATAAATTAAATAAAAAAACAAAATATAAATTCTGAAATATATTACATATTTTTTGTAAATTAATTACTTACCTAATTTTTACAGAAATAAAAAAAATATATTTTTTAATTTTATAATTAGAATTTCAATACTTACTTGTAATAGCATTGTCACTTTCATTGTTATCGAAAAGATGGCGCGTAACCGAAAAATGTGACGCGTAACCGAAAAATGTGACGCGTAACTAAAAAATGTGACGGTAATTTGTATTACAACGCCGATAAGGAAGTTTTAATTCAAAAATTGTAACAATAAATAAGCGTTATCACAATGACAAGTGCATACTAATATGTCTAATTTGTTATGGAAGTATTCTACATTACCTACATGATAATATGTTGATGTTTACCTATATCAAAAAAAAAAAATTACAAAAGTTCAGAAATTACTGTTTTATCAATGAACTATATGCAACGCAAACTTTTAGAAGTTTTTGTATGTGCTTTTTAATACTAATGCAAATTCGGCAAAAAGAGCGACACAAACTCAAAGGAAATTAGCCCGAACGAGTCTGCTGAAAGAAGGCAGTTTTTCCATTTGGCTGCAAAGTCGCCGCCGGCCCTCTCTAATTAGCTCCACAAACTGCCGCTATTTGTGACACTACACTACACACTACTAGATTATTCGCTTAACACGTTTCAAACCTAATGTTTTTTATTCACGCTTTTAAATAGTTTAAATGAAAACAGTTTTTATTTATATTTAATAAGTTTACATACGATATATGTACCACGATGTAACTGAGGTTGACACAAAGTTTGGCTATTTTTTGAGTTCCCAAAGTTTCAAAATAAAAGATCTGATTTTCAAAAATGTGAATTTTTAAACCACTCAATTGAACCATAAGTAGACAAATCGATAGGCCTTTTCACGAAACATAGAAATAAAAAATCTATTACCCGTTAAAATTCTTAAGTTAAGTTACCTTAAAGATAAAACACATAAATATTATACTTTGCAATGATAAAGAAACACATTCAAAATGAAATGAATGCAGTGAAGCCCGGAACGACACTGGAGCGCTACGCCTGTGACGTCACCTGCGCTACGACTACTACGAACGCTACGAAATTGGATAATGTAACAATTAATAGAATTACATACAAAAAGCGGGTTTTCCGTACATTTGTTTCGAAAAATGTTTCGCGCATTGTTATTATTGTATTCTTTGTCAGTGAACTTATCTTGTTAATTACACATTGACTGCTTTGTTATTATTTAATTGTTCGTATCTGCATAAAAGTTAATGAGGATAAAGTCTTTGTTTCGCGTATCGATTATTTTGATTATTCTGTATCGTTCCGGATCGCGTATTTAACTGTCAACTATAAAATAGCTATTAATACACTGTCAGTTGTGACATTGGTGACATCGCGACGGGTGAAGTGCAATAACAATGCGAATTACATGAGCAGCAATTACACGGTCCATCGCCTCGCTGTGTACAATATAATGTACAGTCGCACGTGTGAGTGTATATCAGGCGAACGGTGCCGGGTGCAGGTTAGTGCTGACGCTAACGTGGGGCCGCCCGCCCTACGCTTGATGTATATTGCGAGCGCCGCACCCAATTTAAGTTTGCTATAAACTTACGACATGTAATATTATTAAGTACAGTAATTATTATCATCTCATTTCGAGGCGAGGGAAGTTGCTTCGTATCGTTGCTGAAATTAATTACATTAGAGTATTTATATTTTAATCCGAGTTTTTAGAAATAATTATGTAAAGTGTGTCAGATCGCCCATCACTCATCATGATGTATGGGCTCAGTAAAATCAGTGTTGTTGTTAACGACTAAAGCCGATTTAGGCTATTCAAGACTTTTTGTTTTATTTAGATTTTCATAGTATCAATTATTTACCTTGTTCACTAATATGGTTTACACAAAGCAAGAGTTTAACTGCTAAATAAAAAATAAATAAATCCAAAAATAGACAATAAACTCATCCGGGTATAATTATTTTAGTTTATTATTTATTAAATACAAATATGTATTATTTTATAAATCATGAGATTTACTGCAAGTTAGGTTCTCCTTCCGGCGCAGGTGGAGGCACAGGCTGCCCTTCGTATTCTTGGGGCAACTCTGCGCGATATAACAACCAATTTATTTAAGGCTGTCAATGTCCTTGCGAGCCCATTGGTGTAATGTAAGTGAACGGCGGTCAATGAACACATTTTTTCTCAGATCCGAGTGGAGCGGGGTCATAGTAGCGGTGCGACCCACTCGGATCCGTGCGAGTGGCCAGTTAATTTTTTTAAACCATTGCCATCCCTAGCTCTCGGATCCGAGTTTTCGGGACCCAATGTGCTACATGCCGACCACTCAGATCCGTAAAATATTTTTTTTATAATACATTTTCAAACTTTCATATTTACTTAATCAAAATTCGCCTGTTATATATACAAAACATACGAAAATCTACAACAGTATAGTGTGGGTTACATAAGCTTTATAATTGGATGAATAGCTTGACAACAAATGATTTCTAATGTTTTGACATCTTCTTAGGAATGTTTTAAAAATAACACTAGAATTAAAGTAGTAAGAACTCTTTCATAATTTTGTGCAATCTAAATAGATTAAATAAGAAAGGAAGAATGTATTGTTGTATATTTTACCTATAGAATTCCTGGTTATATTAATATGTTGTATAAGCTTATTGTAATTATTACGATTGCTCACGATATTTCCATATTATGAGCAATGCGTGCGAACTGGTGGCGCCTGATACAGTATCATTAGCAATTAAACGAGCCACTTAAGATGCCCGTGTTGCACTGATAGCAGCCTGCGTCATCTATTGAATGGTCATTATTGTCTTAGCTTAACTACACTTAGAGAGCAGTGTTGGCCTAGTGGCTTCAGCGTGCGACTCTCAAACCTGAGGTCGTAGGTTCGATCCCCGGCCGTGCACCAATGGAGTTCTTTTGAATGTGCGCATTTAAAATTTGCTCGAACGGTGAAGGAAAACATCGTGAGGAAACCGACATGTCTTAGACCCAAAAAGTCGACGGCGTGTGTCATTCACTGGAGGCTGATCACCTACTTGTCTATTAGATTTAAAAATGATCATGAAACAGATTCAGAAATTTAACTACATTTAATTTTAGAAGGCCTTTTTAAGGTAAGGTGAGGTAAGAAGAACTGACTGGATTCAACATACTAATCAGATTTTTTTAAATTTGAATACAATTAAATCTAGTTCGGTTTTTAAGGGCTATCCCTTGATTCTATAATCACAGAAATATTGTTTTGTATTTTAGTCTCCGTGTTGTAATTAACATATATACCTATGTTAGAAGACGGATATTAAGGTATGGAGCCATTTTAATGATAATAATTTACAAATTGAATTTAAAAATATGAAGCCGATGTTTAACAGTTTTACGGGTTGACTGAGGTGTTAAATGTCGTGTCGAGGCACTTTCATAAAATTTAAATTCAATTTAACATTTGTAAAACTGTGATTCTAAAACCACTATCACCGCCTACAGTTCTTTGGTTAAGGTTACGAGTTCCAGTGTTCCATTCCAACAAAAACAAATTATCATTTTTTTCGAAATTTGGAGAACTTCTTGTCAGGAAAAAAAATCAATGCTGATGGTACAGACGAAGCCACTTTCAATGATTTTTTTTGTAAAAAAAACTTGGGTTACTAAAATAAAACCGTGGGGCACGTCAATTGTCTACAAATTATCGACTTAATGTGCGATAGAAGAATCGTTTAATTCGTCGTTAAAATAGGCAGTTGTCCCGCAGACGGTGAGGAAATTACTTACTATTTTCTTGCTCATGGAAATTCCCCACGGTTTTATTTTAGTCTAGTCTATGCATATGTTTATAATTCCCACGACTGTATCTATTTTATTATTTTTTGGTTTTTAGTACATTTATCTTAAACATTGCAATGTATGTTTAACATAAAACCGTTTAACTTAAAAAGTTTTTTTACGTATTTTTATTTTCTAGTTTTTAGTTTTTATTTCGCATTCTGTTTAATTTATTTAGTGCTTCATTATTGCAAGGTTTCTTGCCCGTTATTTATAGTATATTGTATTCTGCTTGTTGAGCCCTTTCATTTGATATACATATTGATGGGATTGATAAAACCTACGTTATCCGCCATTTTGTAGCGGCTGCCATCTTGGATTTCAATTTTTTTTTATAGTATATTGCATTCTGCTTGTTGAGCCCTTTCATTTGATACCCATATTGATAGGATTAATAAAACATAAATTATCCGCCATTTTGTAGCGGCGGCCATCTTAAATTTATAATGATAATGAATAAACATAATTGTATTGTCACCAAAATCCAAAGTGTATACAAAATTTCAGATTAATCGGTTGACAGGAAGAGGGTGAAATTTGAATTACTAAATTTGACCCAAGAAAAAAGAATAAAACAAACGGGGTGAGCTAAATAAAACCGTTTAATAATAAAACATTACTTATATAGAATATATTTACGGAACTTTTTGTTGCTCCCATACAAAACGCCAATTTCATATGTAAGACCTACTAATTACCGACATGCGATAATAGCTGCATTTTTAGTAAATTAATATGAAGAGCCGCTCTAATTGCATAATTCATGACGTGTACGTCAACGTGTCGTTGGAATAGGTCGTGAGCACTTCACAAACATTATTCACTAAACACTACATTCACAATTTTAATATCTATGTATGTATATCTATTAGTATGTATTTTTATTATGTAACTAAAATATTAAAGTATAGCAAGGACTTAAGTGTATACTATAACGGACCACGTTGTCCAGTACATCCTAAAAACATCTAATTGTAAATCTAAACGATTCTTTACTTCGTAAATACGAATTCATCAATATCGGATTACAAATTAAAGATAAAATCATACGCTAACAATCACTCAAAACCTCAAAGACATTTACATATCAATCTTTTCTCTGTAACATATTTGACAACAAAACAATATATTAGTTTGTTTTTTTATTAAATCGTATAAACGTTCCCTGACCTTCCACACATATTTAAAGATCGAAATCAGTCTAATCCATCCAGCAATTCTATCTATGTATTATAATTGCAGGAGAAACCTGCAATCAAGAAAGCTCTCGAGTTATTGAAATTCTCACGAAAATATTGTTTCATTACTTCGTGGGCCGGCAGAACAATTCAGAAGACACGAAGCGAGTGATCTAAATACAGATTACAGTATTTTCCCATCAAAAATGTAATATTTATAAAAGAACAGGGAAGGTAAAAGGTTTGAATCGTTTATAGGGGCGGTCCAATCGATCGCTCCCGAGGAAACGATGGTCGGTGTGCGGCTGTCTTCCGGCCTCACGGGTCATCGCTGACACCAATATCCTTTTATTGTATACTTTGAAAGTATTCTTTGTTTGTGGAATATTTTTAGCAAAGGGATTGGATATCTAATCATTTCCTTCCACGACTCAAAATTTAATTGATTGCGCAATATAAACGTAAAATTATCGTATTTTTTAAGTTATACTTCTTTTGGTGCGTTAGGCAAAAATGGTGAGAGTCAATTTTTAAGTTTATTTAACGCATTATCTATGCGTTATAATAAACCTTTCAATGTATTAAATACCTTTTTTTCTATTGTTATAGTCGCTTTTTCTACAAACGTAGAATATGTTATTGAAAAGGTTTCTTTGATGTTGTCTTACCAAAGAAGTACCTATAACTTCTAACGCGTTAATAAGTACATAAAGGTTTTTTAACCAAGATGAAAGCTTGGAATAAAACTTCTTAAGGTGTATAGATATATTAAGCAGGCGACACTTTAATACTGATACTACTTAAACAAAATCTTGTAACTAATTAAAATAAAACTACGGTCACTGATCTCTTATTCGTCTCATTTGACAAATTTGTGCAGTACAACTTTAAAAAGGAAATTGGTATGAATTAATTAATTGACTACGCTACCGTATTACAGGTAGCAAATCAAAATTACTATTGAATAGAATAACGTAACAATAGCGGGTGTCGAGTGGAACGTCTGGGCGATCGCCGACACAATGGGGAATAAGCGGGATTTTTGTTGATCGGAGGCATTTAGCGAAGTTAACAAAGGTATCGGAAACAATCCACACGACAATGGAGCTGCTGTTGCTGACGATTCATCAACTTCCACAGAATAACTCTTTAACGATTACAAAAGCTACACGATTTATACCATCGAATGCTCCGCGTTTTCTACGTTCACCAATATTCAATTATTTTTAAAACTATCATTGTTACGAACGTTAGATATGTAAAAATCTTATTAAATTTCTGCACTGATAAAAAATGGTTTTAAAAAGTAGAAAGCCCAGCGTTCGTAAACAAAATTAAACTAATAATAGAAAAGTTTACATGAAAATATAAAGATTTTACGCACATACAAGGACAAAGCAATTATAATAACGATTTTAAATGGCGCTCGATTGTAGACGTAAATATATGTGATATACATTTTTTTACGCCTCCTTTAGTCCGTCTTTTTGGTAAATGTCGGGTATGAAGACTACATTTAGTACATTATTAATAAATTAAAATAATCACGTTGTCTACATATTTTATTAGTAAGTTTTTTTTATAGAACTGGGGGCAAACGGGCAGGAGGCTCACCTGATGTTAAGTTATATCGCCGCCCATGGACACTCTCGATGCTAGAGGGCTCGCGAGTGTGTTTTTAGTAATGACTTAATTAATTGGAATTAGTAAATAATTTTCGTATTTTTAAGATTAGCGATTTAATTACAAAAAATTAATTAGAACATAAACAAGCTATGCATAATACTGAACTAAAATGTTTCAAATACACACTATTATTTTTAATTTCATGAAATCGACGTAGATATTGCGTGCAGCGAGTGCACCGCAAATTACTCATAATATCATAAATATCCATTATACAGTGTCAATTACTGTCATTGTCATAATTCAAAATATTGTAATTTGATAGTATGCATGCGAAAACGTTGCTGAATTCAACTAATTGATTCAATGATTATTTATTGACTGGTAATAAACCTTACCTAGAAATGCAGCCGGTAAATAACGTCCATTACTTCGAAGTATTAAAAAAAATAATAATAAATAAATCAGTGGCGCTACAACCTTTTTAGGTCTTGGCCTCAGATTTCTGATTCTGTTTCATGATCATTTTGAAATCTAATAAGCAAGTAGGTGATCAGCCTCCAGTGCCTGACACACGTCGCCGACTTTTTGGGTCTAAGACATGTCGGTTTCCTCACGATGTTTTCCTTCACCGTTCGAGCAAATGTTAAATAAGCACATAGAAAGAAACTCTATTGGTGCACAGATCGAACCTACGACCTCAGGTATGAGAGTCACACGCTGAAGCCACTAGGCCAACACTGCTGCTGCTACTGAAGTATTCAAGAACTAGGTTTAAATTGAAAATTTATCACGACCAAATTAAGGTTTTATGACTATTAAGTATATATTAAGAAATAAACACTTCTTGTTTACATAACAGCCGTCAGTTTTAGTCCACTTAATTATCTATAATTAAAGACTAAATAAAATTTATATGTAATCTTCTGAATATATATAAATCTCCTGTCACGGTGTTTGTCCGCGACGGACTCCTAAACTACCGAACCGATTTAAATTAAATTGGCACACCGTGAGCAGTTTGATCCAACTTAAGAGATAGGACAGCTTAGATCTTTAATTGTAGTTGCAATTTTATTTTATGCAAATATTTGTTTAATATTTGATACAATTCTAACAGATGGCGCTGTGTTAAATACCAACGTTTCACATAAGCTATTCCTTCCAAATAAGTTCTCCTACCGTGTCCCTTGAATAGTTTACTACTATGTAATATAACAAAAACTTTAGCTACACCAAGGCTTGGCCGAGTCTTCTAGTTGTATTATAATTTTTGTTTCAACCTATCAGATAATTTTATTTGACGCCTTTGACTACGGCTGTAACTGCCCTACGAAAATGTTAATAAAAACGCAATATTTCTGAACAATAAACAAATAAATTATACGTAGTTTGCATGCTGCATTACACTCGAAACGTAATAATTGGTAACATGAAACATCGTTACGAATATTTTTTAAATAACTTTTAGTATTTACAATTGGAAAAATGTACAACCTTTGATGGGCTTTTATATGACCGAAAATGTGTGTACATTTTGTGTTGCCTCTGTTTCCATTATCTATTATTGAAAATAAACAAACAATAAAATGGTAAAGAATGAAGGATAATAAAAACTAAACGGTAGCATAAGCAAATACATGCATACACTATACAAACTGTTTCGAGACGTAATGCGTGATAGCTGTCAAAAACTGAATTTGTCGCATATATGTACTTGACAAAATCGGGAAATGCCGAAAGCACAGCTTCTGGCATATTGTTAAAGCTCCGTGCGTAGGACGCAACGACGCTAATTATCGTTAGACCAGTCTCATTCTTTTCTACGTATTTATGAGGAATATGTTTATGTAAGTAATAGAGATACGTAAGCAGTGTGGGTTAAAACAGGACGTACTGACAAGGATAAGAAAGGGAATGATTAGGTGAATTCGCCATGTGAACAAATGAATGAGAAGGGACAAGGTAAAAGAACCCATCACCGATGATCATGCTTGAATGTGAAAGTCGATGAAGCGAGAGAGGTATGTCAGAAACATAGCAAGTGGAGATCCGTGGTCTCTGCCTACTCTTTAGAAAAAGATAGCATGGTGAGTAGACTGAGTAGACCCGGTGCATTGGGCAGAACTAATCACAAATTAATGATGCCCGTTAAAACAAAATTGATTTGATCGATTGCTATTTTTATAACGCGATGACATTTAATTTTTTAAATATTGGGATTATAATGTTAATAAATAACTTGTTAAAGGTACAAACAAAATGATTACCATAATTAATATTGAAACGACACGTAACATTCGGTATAATTATTTCAATAAATGATTAATACCGATAGGACGCACTCACCCTAACAAAAATACTCAATTAATAACAAAAGCCTACTCACACGCGACCTCGTTATATCAGTCCTTGCATGACTTGGCTTTCTTAATATTTTATCATGAAAATAATATGCAGTGATTCGAACAATTCCATTCAAATGCAGTGTTTCTTGTATACTGTCTAGCATTAAAATAGCTGCAAATAAAATAGTGTATTATGATTTCGTTTAGCTTGTTTGAGTTACTAATAGTTACTAGTTATAAGTTCTAGGTACCTTATCTTTTCTTTTTGATATGGTTTCAGATAAAATCTTTTTAATATAGTGTTTAACTTGTAACATAATTTTATTTGCTTATGCACAGGAAAGTAAACGTTTTTACCTTTCTTGTGCAGTGTTTTTAACATGTATATTTAAAAAAAAATATGAGAACTCTTGAGTTACTTTTCGTATTTTATTATGTTACAAATAAAACTATTTTACTTTGCATGATTAGGATTTTAATAAGCAATGTATCCTCAATTATCAATATAAATAAAAAGATCGAAAAATATATTCTATTGTAACTCAAAGACGGCTGGACTAATTTGAGTTATTTTATTTCATTTTTTAAAATTTATTTTTAAAATTCAGTTATGATATTAGTTAAAGTTACTATGCGTTTATTTTTTTATGGAAAGAGAAATTACGAAAATAAATTAGTAGTTTATTACGGAAAAAGCAAACAGCAACAATATTAGAAATAGAAATTAGATACACAAGAGTTATAACCACATTATAAAAACGATACCTGATGTGATAATTTGTATTTATTTACTTTATAATGTCTCTAAGAGTTACATTATAAGCTTAGGCGGTGAGGAATCGCGTCACTATAATCGAATGAGCGTAGAGTCACGCAACTCGCGGTTATTAATGACTTATTTTAACGAGCTTACAGCTTTAAGATATCTTGGTATTTCTTAAAGCTATTTCTGAGAAATCTTATTTATGCTCATTGAACACTACACTGAAGAATATATATTAATATATATGACATCGACAACCTTAAGAGGATACGTTACATTCTACGTATATTTAGAAGTTGGAAGGTGACGTCGAAAGGGACCATATCTAACTATCTAAACTAATACTACTTAAAGTCTTGTAGGGGGTGAGCAACCCAAGTATTCTCCAAAGTGTCTTTACACGTAGGGGATATGTGCGGTGGCAGAGGCCATGGTTGTTTGCGATACCAAGGGTCAGAACCAGTCACTTGCACAGATCCCCGCTAACAAAGTCATTGCGATTCATTGCTGCCTCTGTCACTTTATATGTTTGCAGGGTGAGTTCACAGTATTGATATTCTGTATTTAATATTTAATTATTTATATTTTTAGGATAGTGTATATTTTTGTGAATAAATAAAAATAAACTTAGTAGACTTTCAGAGGCTTCATTACTTTCCTTCAATTTTGAGGAAAGTTTCCGTTAAGCTTTAAGTTTAGGTACTTGCGTCTCCAATTACCTGTACGCATAAACGAAATACCGACGCGCCGAGGGAGAGAGCCGTTACTCATATACATGTCATAGCTGAGGGGAAGGGAGAAACACTCTACAGCGGGACGGTCCGCCGTCCCCGGGGACGACTAAACATGTCAGCGCTTGAGACCGGGGTCGCGAGAATATATCGATATTATGTAAACATTATCTGTAACGATGGCATCATAAATCGTCCTCAATTAAACAGCATTCGTATAAAAGATATGGGTCGGTATTGTTAGAATTGGGTTCGAAGTGGCGCGGCGCAGAAGAGTACTCCGTGCTATGTACTGTGGAGTGTGTGTTGTGTATGGGGCCGCGTGATTGTTTGCGCGTTACGAGCCGCTATTACCGAACAGCCGCTTGCCTCACATTTTTCCCTTTGAAATTATTTTTAACGATAAAAATTGTTTGTTTTGTTCTGTAAATAGCGGCCCTCGGGTCAAAACAAACAAATTAATTTTTAATAGTCCTTATAACGCTACGCATTATATAAAATGTTCAGAGAAATATAAAGATATCCTTTGATGTTCTACTCTGAGAAAATGTTATCTCTATAAATCCAGGTCAAAAGTTAGCTGATAGTCGTTCAATACCGGTAACTAAGATAACTTTGTTGTACGGATAAATCGAGAACGGTTCAACTTGGCGCTTCTAAGAAAATTTCGAGTAGGTATGTACACGTAATTAAATTACGGAAAAATACACTCTTTTACCTTGGGATATTAACTTTGTCTACAATGACCCTCTTATGTACGTTGGTTATAGACACTGTACAAATGCCTAGGCATTAATTATCGGGGAGACCCGAATACATTTTTAAATATCGAAACATATGTTCAATGATTTGATTTTTGACACCGTTTGGGTATTATTGGTAAAAATATCGTATTTAAGACATAACAAGTTACTGTACAAATGCCTAGGCATTAATTATCGGGGAGACCCGAATACATTTTTAAATATCGAAACATATGTTCAATGATTTGATTTTTGACACCGTTTGGGTATTATTGGTAAAAATATCGTATTTAAGACATAACAAGTTACTGTACAAATGCCTAGGCATTAATTATCGGGGAGACCCGAATACATTTTTAAATATCGAAACATATGTTCAATGATTTGATTTTTGACACCGTTTGGGTATTATTGGTAAAAATATCGTATTTAAGACGTAACAAGTTACTGTACAAATGCCTAGGCATTAATTATCGGGGAGACCCGAATACATTTTTAAATATCGAAACATATGTTCAATGATTTGATTTTTGACACCGTTTGGGTATTATTGGTAAAAATATCGTATTTAAGACATAACAAGTTAAAAGATTACTTATAATGTATTGAAATACTTTTGAATAACAGAAAGGCTATTATTCCAAGCGAAAAGGTATATTTAATGAAAGCGCCTATAAAAGTGACGTTGAACAGCCTCGGAGGGTTGCTCATCATGACCCTCGACTCGGCTCTGATATATTTAACGACAATTAAAATTTTCATTTCAATGTTTACTATAAAATATAAAGTAAAAAAAATCCAACAGCTCCGTTTTAAGGTAATTGTGATAATTTAACGCTTAAACTTAAATTGAATTAAATACAATACAAATATATTATAATAATAAATAATAAATCAGTGGCGCTACAACCTCTTTTAGGTCTTGGCCTCAGATTTCTGAATCTGTTTTATGATCACATTTTAAATCTAATAGGCAAGTAGGTGATCAGTCTCCAGTGCCTGACACACGTCGTCGACTTTTTGAGTCTAAGACTTGAGTCTAAGACATGTCCCTTTCCTCACGATATTTTCCTTCACCGTTCGAGCAAATGTTAAATGCGCACATAGAAAGAAACTACATTGGTGCACAGTCGGGGATCGAACCTCAGGTATGAGAGTCGCACGCTAAAGCCACTAAGACAACACGGCTCTTCACAAATATATTATACAGCTGATTCATAATGGTAAAATTCCAAATAAATTATTATCTTTGTAGATATCGTTTAACATCAGCCTAATTTAAGACCTAATAAGTCATTTTAAATTAACCTTATTTACAAAAAAAGATATTTAACACAAGAAAAAAAGGCCGGCAACACACTCGCGAGCCCTCTGGCATTGAGAGTGTCCATGGGCGGTATCACTTAATATCAGTTGAGCCTCTTGCCCGTTTGCCCCCTGTTCTATAAATAAAAAAAAGGCTAGAGATTTTTAGAGTAGTGATAATAACGGGGGTTCAGTGTGCCACTCTCATCCCTTAAGTCGTAGGTTTGATCCCCGACTGTGCACCAATACAATACAATATCACACTTAACATTTGCTCGAACGGTGAAGGCAATCGTGAAATCACCTACTAGCATATTAGATTGACAGATGATTATGAAACAAATGGCCTACCTAAAAAGGTTGAACCGCGACACTTCATTTGTTATTATGTATTTGTTAAGTATACCTTCATTATGCTTTCCATTAAAAATGAAGTAATCAGTGAACCGGCCTTAACCCTCACGTCTCGGTAACGCCGTCGTGTCGTTTCGTTATCGTCATACGGCACGCCATTTTATTAATGCAATTTCGCTTACAGTAAAACCCTTCAACTATTAATGTGCACATTTCACGCATCTATAATCTCTACTTTCAACATTTTTAATATATTAATTTTTTGTTTCTTTTGGGACTGAGCTAGTTTGTGAATACAGGTTTCCGGTCTCAATGGGGCACTCTTCTGTATGAATGTGTGATTGTGATCCTCCTGGATTTTGTTATTATGTATATATCTCCCGCAAAATGTACCTTCAAATTAAAAGACAGACATTATATAATCGTCGGGAAGTTTACGTCATTTAACTAATATTGAAATGCGTTTAATTATTACAATTTTATAATTATTCATTAAGTAAGTACTACCAATTTAAATAATTAAGCTATATAAAGAAATAACTTTATAATTACTAATTTTACTACATTTATCTTAGAAATGTACATACAAATGACCAGAAAGAGAAACAGACTGGATTATTAACAGTGGACATTTTATGGACTTTCAAGAGACTTTGACTGTAACTATTTAAACAATTTTTTTAACAAACTGTTTCACAATTAGGGAATTGGAATGTATTTGTCTTTTTAAATCATCTGACACTAATTCACTAATTAATGTGAGCGCATGTTAGTCTTAAGTGCAAAACAGTGTTAAGTGAAAAAAATAGCAGAACAAAAAGGGAGTATCTTCCCCAGAATAGAGATTGAACAGTTTCTTATGTTAAATAACCTTTTTAGGAAATAAGATAACTTTTAAATTAGTTTTCCTTTACTCTTTATTAATGTCTTTGTGCAGAGACAATTTTTAAAAAGCGAATAAGTACTATAAACCAATAATCATACCTCGTTTGAATTTTCGATTTTTTGTTTAATTAAAAAAAAAGTAGATAATTTTTATGAATGTTGACGCTATGGTGGACGGAGAAATTGTGAACCATTTTCTTTCCATTAAACAATATAAAAACAGAGATTAGATTGGTTTTCTATAATAACTGTTAAACGTCAAAATACCCAGTAAATAAACGTGTCATATGAAAATGTTGTGGTATTTAAATTATGTACACATTTACATGAATTAACACGTCTCAGAGGGCATAAATGTATGAAACTGGTGTGAAGCAGCGTGTTCAGAATATTTATACCGATATTTTGAGATTTCTTGTTCGATGGCTTTTCTTAATGTGCTCAAACGGGCTCGTGATAAATTACAACTTCAGACATTAATGGACATTATTCTTTCACGGGATTTTTATAGATATTATTTGTTATGTAATACATATACGATGCGGAGATTTTTATAACGTTTGATAATATCTATTTCCTTGATGTAATTTTATAAATAATCCTTATGAAGTGTTTAAAGTGGGTTAAGACACATTTTCATTAAAACTTTAATAATCTAATACACTTTTCATGAAAATAAATATCGCACGAGTATCATATATTATGTTTTCATCCATGTATTATACTCAATATAAAATGTTTCGTCTTTATTACTATGGTATTTTTAATTTATATTCGTGAGAATTATAAATAATTATATATTTTTAACACTTCCTTGCATTAAATAGTATATTGTAGTCCATCAGATTTTAGTGATCATTTAGAAAGCAACGGGCGGTTTTATCGCTAACAAGCGATCTCTTCCAAGTGATTTTAATAAGCAAAATTTTATATGTACTTAAGGCAAAGGGCTAATTAATTAAATTATTATGACATTAAGGGCCTGTTTCACAATGTATGGATAAAGTACCAAATAGCTATGCAACACATGAATTATTCGGAAGATAAAACTTCCAAATAAGATACTTCACGTTTCATGACGAATAGCGCTATCTGACAGTCGTGAATAAGTAATAAATAGCTTATTTGGAACTTATCCGGACATTGTGAAACAGACGGTAAATAATAAAACTAACAGGTAATTTTAAGATTGATGAACCACAGTCAATACTAATAAAAATATTACATCAAGTTAAGATTGTAGTTACGATTGAGCAAAAAGAAACTGTTTAAGAGGAGTTTTGTAAAATACATTTTTGAGTTACATAATAATAACTGATTAAAAATAGAAAAGCCATCCCGACGTATTTTTAGTGTCACTTAAGGTTTATATCAAGGAATTTCAAAGTTGAAAAACTTTCTCAAATAATAAATCTCAAGTTCACGAGTTGATTCTGCCGACAGTATCCAGTAACTAATAATGACAACTACAACTCTCTTCGGGAGTTCCCCCAGATTTCTTGTATAGTATTATATATTATTCTGCAAAGAGAATGCTTTATGAGATACAAGAGAGATTATGTTAAGGATGATACAAATTATGACAGACAGTTATGGGGTGGTGTACCATATGTTTTTTAATAATTCTTCACTAAGACATCATGGAACATTACGATCTAGACTAAGTCTTTAAATTCTATCCTAATTTACTAATAACGATATTCAAAGTGACCAGTAACACTACATACAGTCTCTATTAAGGGACACTGTGTTCTTGAGTTTTTTTTCATTTATTACTACTTACAACTTAAGACTAACGGGCTAACTTTTATTATCACTAGGCGTTGTGTCAAGAAGTTAGTAACTTCGACATTCATGTGATGGTGGAGAAAAAATAATATTAACGCATCGGGTGCTACCATTGCAACGACCAACTACGTGCTACAAGGTGATACGTGCTAGTAGTGTTATTAATAACAATAATAATTATTAATAACACTACTTACATGGAGGTACTACTGCTACTTAGGTGGAGTCCTGTTTGTGGGCTGTAACCTTATTATTGTGGCGACGTCGTAACTATAGGTGTCGCCAACTTGGAGTATTGAAACAATTATACGATATACGATACCAAAGAAACGACATTCGTAATAAATAAGATAAATGTATTACGACGATAAATAATTTAACTAGAACATTTTTCATATATCGTTAGCTCAAAGGAAAATAATGTTTATGAACACTTATATGATACAATAGTAGAGCCATTATCATACTCCCGACAGTCAGCGATCCACACACATTAATCCAGCATCGCTATATCTGCAAGTCATTAGGTAAATATATGAATTGCTACGTCGAGATCGCCTCATCACTCACCGCGCTGCGCTACACTGCGCTAGAGCACTTAGAAATTTGAATATTGGCACGCGCTCTTAATAGTTTTGCCAAGATACGAAAATTCCAGCCGGAAAACTAGACAGCATACATTTACTTTTGACGATGTACATTAAAATAGTAGTTTTACTGCTCCGTGTACCGTGATTAAATACCGATTAGCGAGGCTATAACTCGAGCAACTGAATTCTTTACTACATAATAGCTTTGCTGTGAATATTATTATCGCTTGGCTTTTGCTATGAAAATAAATAACGTCGAAACACTATTTCTGATATTAAAATCACATGCTTTACAAGGCTCGTAGCCGTTTGTAGCACGTAGCACCTTGTAGCACGTAGTTGGTCGTAGCAATCGTAGCATCCGATGCTTTAATATTATTTTTTCTTATTCGAAGCGTGACTGCAGTAACTTGTAATATAACTGATCTCGCTCTAAGATATTGCCCTCGTTATTAACATTTTATTTATGTTTTCTTCTACGATTTAGCCGATGTTTATTTTAATATAGAAATGAATACTATATATATTTATAGAAATAATACAAAGACAAAATGACCATGAGGATATATTGTGAGGAACATGTAGTGTAGTAGACCTGTATAGTAATTTTATGCTGGGAGTAAGTACATTGGCTTCATATATAATTATTTAATTAATGTATAGAAATATTGTAAATTCTTTTTTAAAAGAGTAAGTGTGGAGTTTCTTGCCCATTCTTCCCTCATAAAACCTTTTGGGGCTACTAGCATCATCTTTACATGTTATTTAACGTTCAAAAGTTCGATTTTAGGTGGTCTAATCGGAATAAATGATTTAATATTTATTTGAAGTAAAGCATACGAATATACGAATTATGTTACTTTCAGTTATAATATTAACGTTAAAGTGGAACTGTTTCAACTTTCTGCTATAACATCTCAAAGGCTCGGTAAAGGATGATCTATGCTACTGAGTGGAGTGCAGAGTGGCAGCCAGGACTGCAGTCGCGCCACAAGTTCCCACAAGTTGCCACGAGTGGCGTCGAGGGTCGCGGCAAGTGGTGCGACGTGCCTCACGGCCGATTCCACATATTTGCTTACATTTCATTATCACTGGTCGCTTTACATTGAAAAATCCTTACGTTTAAATGTACAGTAAGCGCAATGGTAAAAATTTGACTGTGTCAGAAAATATAGCAAGTATAACTCAAAGACTAACTTAATTAATATAATCCACGCTACAATTGCTTTGTTAAAACCTGGGAGTAGGCGTAAGTTCTCTTATTGTTATATACTTCCCGGTATTTAAATGAAAACAATAAGAGCACTTATATCCTTGACGAGCTGAGCTAATCAACAACGCTAACATAGCGAAATGAGCAATTAGCAGAATAAACATTGTATGCCTCGATGTGCCCAGGTACATTCTGATATCGCTGTCTGCCTGTAACAAGCTTTGCAAATCTCCTTACTATGTGCGAAATCCCGGAACCATTTAAAGCAAATTGTACAGACTCTACGTGTATTTCATTAATTATTATTTAGTGCTTCGATACCTGATACAACTAATCTGATGTATCAGACTCTGTGGCCTCTCGAATCAGTAGAAGCAGGTGTGCATTATCGACATAGAAAATTCATGCTTCAGTCTTTATTAGTATTACCCGGATTTTGAGGTATTAAATGTATTATAAAGAGTTACAAAGAATAACACTGCACATGTTTGTAAGCAGTTGCGTTAACATTCATATGGAATGGGCACAGCCTGGTAATTACTTAGTCTGGTATAAGCCGGTCATAAATCCTTTCCGAACAACACGCGTCTCTTGGCCGTCTCATTCACGATAATGCGCTTATAAATTAACAATTTTCTAAGCTATGACATATGCAGACATTATAATTGACAAGTAAACATGACTAACATATTCATTATTGATTTGAACCATGATCTCTTTGAAATAAATCAAAAGTCTGATCAGTATTTCCTGTTTTACACGTATTAATTCAAATATTTTTAGATTTTTAAGTTAAATTTCAATTATCAACTATGGGTTCTATATATGTATATAAGACGACGAACTAAAGAAGGGCGTAAACTGTCAACTGAATGGTCAAGGCAAAAGCCTTTTGCCTTGCAACGAAGATTGCAGAGGCGAGGAAAGCTAGAATGACGTGCAGTGAAGAGGTTCAGGACCTATCAGGCTGGTTTTTTACACAAGATGCCATTTGCCCTACGGGGGACATGGTATTGTAGTCAAGTCAAAGCTTCAGCTTGCTTTTTACGCCGGCTTTTTCTCTCGGCCAACACCTTCTGTCTTCTTTGCCGATGAGTAGGGATGCCAACAGGCTCGAATTTAATGACGTGGAATAAGTGATACTCTTATGATCCTATGTTCCAAAATAAACGTATTTTTCAATAAAACATAGGACGAAAAGATTGAGTCTGCTGTATTGTTAATTCGAGGATGATCTACCAAATGGATGGAGAAGGTCTGCCAAGGATAGAGAGACATGGAAACAATTGGGGGAGGCCTATGTCGACAGACAACCTGACCAAAGCGGTTGAAAATAAATTATTATTATTTTCGCTTTATAATTAGATTTCATAATATGAGTGTTTGATAAGAATAGCATTTAAGTTAAATGGTCAGCGAATAAAGGCTATTTTATTTATTGCTAATTGGCAAAGCAATTTAACTTTGTACATAATTAATTATTTAAAGCAATTATAACCACCAAAACAATTATGAATGTAGCCTAGAACTTTACAATTTTTCTTATTTCTTAATTTTTTTTACATACATAATAATTAAGGTTGCCTCATGAAAATGTCAAGGTAAATCGGTGGTACTAATTCAAATTCTGATATTTTTAATCTGTGACTTTAGAATTTACACAGCTGAAGCTTCAGAGGCAGAATTCGTTATCTATAAAGCTAATAAAATAAAAAAGCAAGCGAGGCAATGCCTATATTTAGACAGTGAATAAATAAAAATACAGCGCTGTCTCGCTTTTTTATTTTTATTGTTTTTCTCCTAGATTGTAAAAGGGATTTGTCTAAGTATTGTAAAGCGTGGGACTCGGTTAACGGTCATTTCGTTTAGTCTTTAAGATATTTGCTGAAGTGAAACATCTTTAGGCGCATGAGGGTAATTTTTTTACAGATGAAACGTCACGAAGATGTGCATCGTTTTTGTCGAAGAAAAGGGAGAGAGCGATTGAAACTGTTTAAGAGAAAGTGAGAAAGGGAGATCGAGAAAAATACACGCTATTGGTTGATATATTCGTTTGGTATTTATTATATTATCATAAGCATGCAACAGTTATAATACACGTGGTGATCACTTACTGGTACATGATCATCTATTGAGGCTTTTACCTTAGCTATTATTAATTTGCAAAGAAGTTTCACTTCTGACGTGTACTTTGTACGCACGCACTTTTTTATATTTGACTGCACAGTATCCTTACAGTTTCTATAAAACGTTACATATTAAATATCAACATGAATACATCTACTGTCTGTTTCTCTTCGCCTCTTATTGGTGGCGTTTCGGATCTTTTACTAGTACTAAATTTTTTGACTCCATCTAAGAACTCCATTTGTGAATAATTTATGTTTTTACAAGTCATTATATACTATTGAGTTTAAATAATCCGAAACGGAATGCGTTAAAGTGTTATGTTACGTAGTAGTAACAATCTCTGTATTTATCGTGAGCGGCTTGCAAACTTTCAGTCTATTTGCTGAGGCGGCTTCACATTCTCCAGATTCCTATATTTTATTACCCTGTTGTTACTGTTTTATACAACGCCGGCTTACTGGTGCGTAAAATTTAGTTAGCCAGCTTAAATATCGAGTTGATATAAAATGGCAAAACTATACATTTATTCAAAACAAATAACATAATACATACCTACTAACTTTAAAATTTAATAATTAAAAAATATTATTAAAAGGAGTCCCTTTAGGCAAGGTTCCGAAGATACTGGCAGCGTTCCCCCTTTGAATAGCTAGACTAATTCTTTGTGCGAGGTAGCTGCCAGCTCTTCGTTCTCCTGTGATGTCGACAAAATAAATAAATAGTGTCCAGAGTTCAATCCAGAGTTTTATTATATTGGTTTTCGCCTCAGAGACATATTTTTTGATTGACACACGTTTTGGAGTCTAAGACTTTACTTACTATGTTTACCTCCGGCAAATTGGGAGCTCATATATAATTAACAGACCGTTAAAGCCAGCCGGGATTAAGCCCACGATTTCAGGTATGAGAGTAGCACTTAAACGCTAGGAAAACACTGCACTTGATGTATTTATAATTAGATACATTGTCTGTAGAAACTATCAAGTGTACATAAGAAACTCCCCCGTGTCAATGCTGGCTGCTTTGTCCTCTGTACCTCTGGGACCAAGCTTAAGGAATTCACAGGAATTCTAACATTCACCCACTAACTTTCCATTTACTTGCACATTATCACGACAAAACTTGTTCAACAACTTAAGCTCTGTGACACACGGTTTAAAACGCGTGTAGTAATTACACTTCTAATGAAAGGTATGTTTATTTGATATCTTGCTTGTATGTTAGAATCACTTTTCCGGTAGCGCTATTTTCCTAATTTAACATCAATCAATGTGTCGGTGAAACCTTCACGCTTATGTTTAAGGATTTATGTATTACATGAGCGCTAACTTTTTTATAATTGCAATGGCGGGTGGATGTTGCCGAGCTCTGAGGGAATGCTACGCTTTTTATTGAACAGGTGTAACCGTTCGGGAAAACGTCTACTGGCAACTGGTTCCACAAGGTTATACGCGACAGAAAGTACCTTAAAAGAGGCTGTATTGTGCTTGAATGATATAATAATAATCAGTTTATAAAATATACTGAGAGAGTGCCATCGACAGTTTGTATTACCCCTGGGCATCCATTTATTTTGACATTACGCCTACGGTCTTATTTATAAATATACTTTAATTTTAAATTGCATAAGGTCAGGTATAGTCTCCGTCCCATAAATAATAACTTTTTTCTACAATGGCAACATCGTTGTTATAAAATATACATTTACCGTATGATTTTTTATTAATCTATTAATTATACATATGCAACTAACCATACGAACCATAACATATTTCGGAATTACAATGCGCAGAGGAAATAAGAACTTGGACAATATGATCATGGCTGCTAACACAGAAGGTAAAATATCACATGGCCGTTCATTGAAGGCCCGTTCAAGTAAAAGACTCATCGTTTTCAAAACTGTACAGGCCTAAAGAAATCCGGTGGAAACAGATTGTCCGCTTCAGATGTTTCCTTTCTGACCAGGACGCTCAGGCATAAGCTACCGACTGAACGTAGAGAATATTTAAAAAAGGAACGTGGCATACTGGTGCAATAATCCAGAAACTTATTAGACGTTTTAGTATATAAATATTTTTAGAAACATCTAGTCTAAAAAGCTATTTCAGTTTAGTCTAGTTTTAAGAAAAGCGCTTGATCCCTAAAGCTCCGTGCATTAAGTCGCTGCAGGATGTAAGTGAAACGTTGCTATCAGCCGTCAAGTGTCACGAAGAAAAATGTGCACTTCATGTTAATGTAGCAAATAACCGGTACGAGCTTTCGGTACAGCATAGTTTTATCGTTTACAGGATTTATTAGTAAAATCTTAAATGAATTAATAAGCGTAAAAAATTATATACAAAATATGTTACGAGATGAGATACGATCCTAACCGCCCATGAGCTTACATAGTTCGTTTATTTGCATTTTCTTTTAAAGGGCAGATTTTCCTCGAAGAATGGAAGAGAACATACCCTCAACACTGTAGTAGTTGAATACACTGTTTTTCTTTTATAAGAAACCCCATTTAATTTTATGTGTGTGTTAATTCGTACGTTAAAATTTCCCGATTCTAGAACCGGTATTCTAGACTAGTACCGAGATTGTCACACTGTCACTGGCTCCGGGAAATTAAAATGTTCAACTCATTGTAGACTACATTGTTGGCTGAACTAAGAGTTTGTTACACAATCCGCATACTTATTTCAATTGTTTAGTACTTTCAAGCGTTCACTGTAATGTCTTTACAAAGTTTTTCCACTATAAAACAAGTTTACTTCATTTTATTAATCTTAAGCTAAGCTAAGATTATTCATATCAATCGATTTTATAAACCCACAACCGGGATGAAGCTATTAAAAACTCTAAAACACCAAAGCTAATGGATCGAGAATTTCATCAAAGCGAAATGTTAAGAAATATTACAGTTTTTTAAAGTATGAAATAATTAGAAAACTTTCGCTTTGACCTAGACTCGCACAGAGCTATCAACTTCACCAACTTTAATTTTAAAAACTTTATGGTAAAATAAAATCCTTATCGACATCAAAGCAATAAAATATTGAAAAACATTAAAGTTATGGGGCAACAAACATTAATGTTACAATTACGAAATATTGAAAAAGCGGGAAACGATATGATCAAGATAAACACGAAACAAATGCTCGTTAAATGGCGGGTACTGTATTCAACAAAATGGCGTTTTACTGTAAGATACTAACTGTATTCTTACTATTTTATTTGTATGTCTAGTTCTTCTAATGTAAATCAATGATGGCCTAGTGAAACATCGTGAGGAAACCGGCGCGTTTAATACCCAATGTACACGTGTCAAGTACAGAAAGTAGGCTTATCGGAATTGCCTACAGATTAAATAAACAAATGCATTCTTAGGCCAAGACCTTTAATGGACTGTCTCTGTGAACTAGCCAACTGTGTTCCTTATAAATATTATAAAGTGGACACAAGTGGCTGGTGTAAAGAGCCTACAAATAATTTATTGTTAGCACAAGCTTAGCACACAAAGCTCAACGTAAACGCTAAATCCAAAGCGAGCTTCTCAAACAACGAGCTCAAATATAAACGACCGACGCTAACTATAAATTAATAGATAATTATTAAATGGAATAATGAACAAGGCCTACGAATCTCGTCGAAAATCAAATTGTTCCGAAATTTATGTTGGAACAAAACCACAACTATAATTTTAGTGAACAAATTTGAGTTGTCAATGACATAATTTGGAATGAATTATTCAGGACCGGTTCAAGCTTATGGTAATAGCATTCTTGCCATAATTCAACTTGGCTAATAGATAAGGGACCATCGCGTCCTGCAGACGTGTACCCGCCGTACTAGAATCAATCAGAAACATGACTCGAGTTTTATTTGAATGACAATCGGATAACTTAACGAGCTCTTAAAGATAAGACTATATAGTCATAAGAAGTCAGCAAATACGAAAGAGACGTCTTTTAATGGCTTACCCTAAACGAATCGAGGGTAAGTTAACAACAAATAATACTAGCTCAGATATATCTCCGATTTACAGAAAATACACTTAGGAAAACATCACGTAAATATTAGCAAAGCCAATGGATGAAAATGAATTGTTATGGGAAAGTTGTTGGTACAATTTCTGAATAAAATACTGTGATAGGGTCCAATATGGTCCCATAACTCGCACCGCGCTAAATCGGTTCATAAAGTAGAGAACTGTAGCGGGCCCAGGCGGCCTCCTGGGAGCACTACGCGCACGCACGCGACCCGCCATAACTAAGCTGCCGGATGCCGATCTAGGGAAATTGTTATTTTCTATTGTACTTACATTTGAATTCGAAATGAAATTCTTAGCAATTCCTCGGTTGATATTATTCTTGGACACGATCCAATCGCGCATTCGGAATGATAACGTCATGCAGCTCTAGTCGACTGGCAATCCTAGTGAAGGCTTGCTTCGCGTTTTGATCTAGTTATTGTATCTAATGGCCCGCATTTGTTGACCAGTTTATGCAGACTATATTCGGTTTCAAAAACCTAACTCTTTTAAACAAAATGCAATAGTGTTTTGTTTTACTTTACAATCATTCAGTGGTAATGTAACAAGCATTTCTCCGAGTCGAGTTATTCGCCGTGTATTTGCCTTTATTGCGCGGAACAGCTACAAAAGTTCCGCGTGGAATTGCCGCCATTACGGAACACGTCTTGTGCTCTGAACCGTTTTCTTTTCTCTGATATTATTACGTAAGACGAATCGTTTCTCAATTCAGTTTTAGGCTGAATTTCTTTACAAAATATTGCGAACACTAGTAACACCATCCTCAATAATTATAGATTATAGAAATACAAAGATTCATAAAAAATATGCGTGCGTACAAAGTACACATGTCAGAAGTGAAATATCTTTCTAAATTAATTATTACTGAAGTAAAAGCAGAAACAGATGATCATGTACCATCATGATCATCTATGTATACACTACATTCATACTGTTTACACACTGTATACGTACGAATGATAAAGTAAATAAAAAAAAATGTCTGCGTTTACTGCACAAGACATTATGCAATATAATCGCCATTTAAAGCTCTAAAATGTAAATACTAAACGAATACATCAACCGACAGCATGTATTTTTTCTCGATTTTCTTTTATTACTCTCTCTCAATCGGTCGCAATCGCTCTCTCCCTTTTCTTCGACAAAAACGCTGCACACCTTCGTGACGTTTCATCCGTTAAAAATTACAAGATAATTAACGTTATTGACAAAAAGTTTACGTAACCAAGTTTGCGCTACCCAAGTCAGGTTCAAGTAATTTTGAGAATAAGTGAAAATAAAAACTGTGAAGTGCCTTTTTAATCCAATATTGAGTGTGAATCGGCCGTGTTGGGACAGCGGTGCAGTGGGCGTCGTTTGGGGCAAGGATGGGGTCGTTTTAGCAAGGGTTCAATGGGATTAGCCCTTCCGAGGGAAGCGATAAACTAATATGCGGAGGTGAATTGCCTTCAGCCGGACGTGACCGTTCTCCGTAGACCCGTTCACGTCATAGGGAAAGTGCTTACAACTCACAGGTGCAAACATTCGTGACACACACGTGTTTTCGATAAATACGAATAAAAATGGGGTTTTTGTGTTATTTATTTGCCTTGCAAGATGTAAGTGAAATTGTATCTTCGTGTAATTGATGTTTAAAAATGTTTTATCAATTATAACATTTAACTCCTAAGTTTGTTTAATTAATTAATTACAGTAACGTTAATTAAAATTAGTCAATGTTCTATTGTTTTTGTGACATATTTATGATTTTGTCCGTAAATTATATTCGAGTTGTGGCAAAATGTTCGCCACTCAAGGTGAGTCAGGAACTAGATTCTATGGTAAATATTATGAGAGTAAACAAATCTACAGAATGAGGATATATAGAGCAAGAGTAAATGGTCTACGTTTAAGCCGGATAAAATTAATAAAACAATATTATAAAGATATATTAATAATAACTTTCTTCTCATGTCCTATAACCCCTAGGTGGGGCAGAGGGCGTCCACAGCGAGTCCATCGCGTTCGGTCTTAGGCCTCGTATTTCACCTCGCTCCAAGTCCTACCAGCTCTCTTTGCCTCGTCTGCTACTGTGCGGCGCCAGGTTTGCTTCGGACGGCCACGCTTTCGTTTTCTATGCGAATTCTTGGCTTGCTTGATTGGAACCCGCAAGCGAAATGAATGCTTGGGATTATGATTGGGATCCCTTCGAAGTGTATGGCCTATCCAATTCCACTTGCGCCTCTTGATCTGCTGACTGATCGGGGTTTCTCGGCAGCGCTCCTAAAGTTGCGAGTTAGAGATTTTTTCAGGCCAGTAGATGCCCAGAATATGGCGAAGACAGCGGTTGACGAAGACTTGTGATTAATAATGACACTTTAGCTGAAATACAATAATTAGTAGCTTACTATGGAATTTTTATTAAAACACGAAAATAAATTTTAAAAGTGTGGTCCTCGTGCTATCTTAAATGCTTCCATTTACTCGCTGAATTGCGATATGTTTAGGGGGAAAAACATCAGCTCAAAAATCACCGGTACAATCCAGGCGCCAACTAAAATTTTTGATTAGCGGCTTTGCACTCTGGGGTAGACGCCCCGAATTTATTAGATTCCAAAGTGAACATAATTAACTACTACAACGCAGCATGATAATTTCTCGTCAAGTAAGCTTAAGAAGACCTTTAATTTCTCGCTAAAATTAACAATGTTTGTCGTGATTTATATAAAAAAATTAATTGTAACATTCTGTTACTTTTATACGTACATAAGATACAATTTTACTAGGTATCCCTTTCACAGGATATTAAGAACAACTTAACTCAAAAAATTAGTAAGAGCCATAACAATTTCGTTTTCTCGACGTCGCCTTGAGAAGTTCACATATTATAATAACAAATACAAGTATAATTAAATGAATTTTCTCTTTTGGTAAATTGGATGAAATAAGCTTGGGCGATTAGAAAAGGCTCACTCTTTTCTCACTTTTATTGTTTTATTCTGTGACACGATCTCATTTTTATAGACAAATTTCACGCACGGTGCCAGCACCAACTATTCATTCAAACAATCCAATATAATACTCGTATTAGATACGCTTCCAGAGGGAATAATAACATGATGTCTTGCAGAACTCGAGCCAAAAAGTATGATAACTTTAGGCAACGTGGGAGAGTAGCAAAGTAGGTGATATCATAATATAACCTGGCACAGGCCAACTTTCGACCGGCTGAGTGCTGAGTACTGACTTTAACTTATCATAACGATCAGTTCTATTCTTTCATTTGGATGTAAAAACTAGCTTATGATTTTTTCTGTACTCAAAAGTAATATTTACTCTTTCCTCCAATATTGATTTTATCAAGTATATCAGTTTTATGTATCTGATACATCGTCGAGTTTTGAGGTCTAAGGCACGCCGGTTGTCGATGTTTGTCTTGACCGTATTATGAATATATACTAGTGTTAAATTCTTACACAGACCGAAATTCATTGGCGCACATGGGGATCTAGGCTGTGATCTTTGGGATGAGAGTCGAACGCACCCAGGCCAACACTGCTTTGAAATCTGGTGTACATTTATGTGAAATTTATATCGTATGCCTTGCACTATGTTTAACTTCTATACGAGTACCAAAGTTTATTAACTAAAAAATGTCGATTCAACATCAATAATAAAAAAAATCGTATTCACATTTTTTTACAGATAATAACTACCTATATTTCAACTTCAATAATGTTACCCAAGGTGTAAAAATGCCTAAAAAATATCTTTCTTCGCATGTGCTGCAACTATTAATGATAGACTAAAAAAATGTTCCACAATATTAAAGAACTTATTAATATCTAAAAAAAGTGCGAGGCCAGTACGGGCAGCTAGTTATGGTATAAAATAAATGATTTATAGAAAATTAATAGTATAACATGGGTGCGGTCTGGAGGTAAAGTTTCCCTGCTTTGTCTCAAGTCATTCCTTTGACAGCAAAAGCAATTTCCTTTCGTTTGAATCCCATGATATTGCCTCACTCAAGACCTGACGGTTTATAAACTATACAAGGAATTTTCACTCAACAAATTCTCTTTCACACCTTTTGAAGACATTTTTGTTGAAAATAAATCATAGCCAAAGACGAAATACATCAAATGTGCAAAATTTCTAACATTTACGAAAGGAAAAATATCAACAAAAATATAATTCATTACGTAATTTTTATTTTATGTTACAGGAGGCAGGAGGCTCGTCTGTTCTTAAGTGACCAGCCAGACATACATACATACTTCATTCCGCTGTGCCGTTTGACGGTGTTAAAGTGATGAGTGACGGTGATTTGAGAGTGGCGGAAAGTTTCTTGCCCGCTCTACGCCCTTGACTTGCGAACGGGTCAATGTAAATTTACAATTAATTTTTTTGACGTTCATGAGTGTTCTTGTTTACCTATATGAATAAATATATTTTGAGTTTGAGTTAGCGGTACAGATATTCCTAATACAAGGATTATTAAACCTTTTCCGTAATGGTTCAAACAAGTCAAGACTTAAAATAGAGATCGTTGTATGTGCGGGCTTTTTTAAAGTTTTTCATGTTCATAATTATTTTCCTACAATTACGTTCACAAAATAGAGTGTGAATTTACATGATACACAATCTGCCATATATAATAATTATGGGGGAAAAGTAATATTATGTTCACTTTACAATACATACTAGAGATCAGCTTAAATTAAGGAAATGTTCATTAACAGTCCTAACTTTGTTATTGTAATGTTTTGACACTATGTTCGTATGTCTAAGAACCGCATTTGTACAAATATTAACTTTACTAGGTTTATAAACTCAAATGATTTAGTTCTCATTAGGCGTATATAATATTTAAGCACATAATTTTTTCGAACGAATGAAACGTTGACATAGAGTATCGTAGCTTTTTGCTATTACGTAGTACGCTACGAAAGCTGTGTGTAACGGCGTAGCTTAGAGTGGATCTCGCTACGTTATGTAATTTGCAGCGCTCATTAACGGAGCCCTGTGACCTCTTCAGGATCACTTTCAATTTAAAAAAAAATCAAAAGGTTAAAAGCATTCACATTATGACATAATTATAGCTAAGCGCAGGTAGGTAAGGCTTATCATATAGAATTATTAAGTTAAAACAAATTGTGTGTTTATTAACAAGTGTAACTACAAAATATTACTCAATATAAACAAACAAACAACTGAGCAGTGTTGATCTTAATTCAGCGTGCGTCTCTTCTCTCTGAGATCGCAAGTTCGATTGCCGTCTGTGCACCAATGGAGTGCAAAACTCCCTCGTCCGATGAAAGAAAACATTGTGAGGAAACCGACACTTATAACGTAAAAGTCGACGGCGAGTGTCACCCACAGAAGGCTGATCGTACTTGTCTATTAAGAAAAACAATCGAAATCTGAGGCCCAAAGGCGCCATCTGCTTTTTTATAAACAAAATAAATAAATGCCCATTAATTTATTCAAACAATAATAGCAACCAATGTATATTTTAAGCTTCATTAATAATTCCGTTTGGTCGTTAAATATTTATTAATTTCTCGTATCATTATCAATAATTGTAAAACAGAGCTTATAAAAATTTATTACGCAATGAAATAGCGCAATAAAAGCCTATTATTAAGGTGTTAGCTTTTATTTTCCTTCGCCGATAAAAGTTCGATATTGTTTAATAATTATTTTCCTTATATCCAATATAGATTGCTTTTATAAGCTTAGGCGAGCTATTTTAAAACATTGGCTTCTAAAATATAATACTAATATTGCAAACTAATTATAAGTTTACTATACATACTATTATTTTTAATCTATACGAATTTTATTAAGGGGTAAAACCCCCTAGGGGGCTAGTACAACCTATACCTATTAACTAACACTAGTTTTAGAATGTATTGAACGTAATTAGGTAAATTATTCTACCAATAGTATTTTTCTTATAAAACATGGGGCAAACCGCAAAATGTTTAATGATACCGGCCTATGGACACCCTCAATGCCAGAGGGCCCGCGAGTGCGTTGCCGGCCTTATAAACGTCGCCTGTGATGTTATGGGATGTATTGTTAAACAGAGAAATGAAAATACTTTTTCTTGAAATATTCTATAGGTTTATATAATGGAGCAGGCAGCTAGTGTTCTACATGTTTATATAACACTCCAATTGTTAATAAAGTCGAAATAATAGTACATTCAAATATGTATATATAATTACGATTAATCATTTCACAAAAGAATATTCATTTAACTATAACATCGACCACAGTGCCCAAGGAGGTACCTATCTGACAACATTATTAACCTACACGGAAAAATTAAGGGAAAGATAGACCTAGCTGCAGATCAGAGATGAAAACAGCAGTGCAGTATTCTGCCCCAACAGGGTCGGC
Source organism: Pieris mannii (assembly GCA_028984075.1). Taxonomy (NCBI): domain Eukaryota; kingdom Metazoa; phylum Arthropoda; class Insecta; order Lepidoptera; family Pieridae; genus Pieris; species Pieris mannii. Next base: position 3,776,839 of record CM054780.1, read on the forward strand.
GGCTCAGCTCAGCGGTGAGTAAGCTTTCAGAGGAGGAGGAACACCAATAACCAAAGTCTATCAGCTAATCTAGTATAGAATTTAATATCTTAGTTGCATTCTCTTATATTCACTTGAGAGACTGGGAGACCGACGACCAACCTCCAGTAAACAGAAGAAAATTATAATAACCAGTCAACGATGAAATGAAAAGAGTACGTCTGTCAGTAAATTTCTCCAAGCATTTTAAGCTAAGACACCAGCTCGAATGGATGAGGGTCTTTGATATTATCCGAACGGATATTTCATTGGAGTGTGTTAGTTGTTGTAATGTGAGTGAGCGATTAAGGCAAGCTAATCAAGTAGAGTAGATATCCCGCGAATTGAATGTTTTATTCAAGCTAGGGCTGGCTTTAAACCGTAAACTTTTACGTTTTACTGCGCACTTCGCGTAATCACACTTAGTTTAACTATGGCGGATACTTATCTGAGATTTTTTAATTCAATTGCAATGTAATTACATATTTTTATTGTTCATATGACGTCAATGATGTGTATGTTTATTTACACCTACGAAAATTACATGTTATGAATATTACTTGTTTATTCAAAACAAATAACATAATACATAAAAATATACCTAATAACTAACCTTAAAATGTAATAATTAAAAAATATTATTAAAAGGAGTCCCTTTAGGCAAGGTTCCGAAGATACTGGCAGCGTTCCCCCTTTGAATAGCTAGACTAATTCTTTGTGCGAGGTACCCGCCAGCTCTTCGTTCTCCTGTGATGTCGACTAACCTTTTTGATAGTTCCCTAAAAAGCCTTAACGCGCTAGAACCCCACGGACCCAGGCTCTCGACACCGAATTATCTATTAACTATCCAATTACTAATAACAAAAATTTAACGACAACAATACATATTTGGAATGACATCCTGTTAATAAAGCATTCAAGAAACACGACAAAAAGAACAAAAATGGGAACCAAGTGACTAAACAGTCTCCAAAAATATTACTTAAATTTTAATTCGTTATGTAGATCAACATACACTTGTATGTTGCAGTAAATTAAATAAATAAAAAATCCCAGGATGCAGTGTTTTAGGTTAGGTAACATTGTATTACAAACTATGTTTTATTAATGACGGTTGGTAAGTTGATTGTCCATGAAAATCTTTTAAACTTACAACTTGATAAACGCAATTAAATAACATTATCTATTGAATACTAAAATAAAATAAGAACATAGCATAGTGTACCTCAATAATAATTTAATTGAAATAAGTTTTAAAGGTTTATTGAATTGGGTATTAAAATAATATTTATAACAACATAATCTATATACCTATGCAAATTGCAAATTTGTTAACGGGTTTTAAACATTTTATCTTAACGTATGTACTCCAGACAATCTTGAGACAAAACATAGTTTATTTTATTCTATTGCAATGAAGATTAGCATCACATTTCGAGGGTATAAGCTTTTTCTATAATATCTCCTGATAACGTATTTAATAGGTACTTCAAATACACACACACGCGTAAAGAACCAAGACTTCTTTTAAAATATCTCACTTTTATGTAGGTAATATAAAATGATGTAGGTGTGAACATAATATTATTATTATTATTATATTTCTGTCTTTAAGAATGATACAGAATTTGTTCATTAGCGTAGAGCCTTTTAGTTAATTGAAAAATTGTATTGATCTAAATCAATATAAATTGTGATTGATAATCGATTCCGCAATTATTTTATCATTACTTCCTGCAATTATATGTTACCCAAAACTTATTCCAAGTACCAAAATCGCAAAGCAATGGAATGCCTTGCATCACCTTAATGAAGTCATAATATCACAATTATGTATAATTGCATATTAAATGGCGAAATAATTAAATGTTTCAGATAATAAATGATCCGCGTAACATTATTAATGTTCACTTGTTGTAGCATCATTAGCGAGCCAATTACATTATGAAATTTTCAGGCGTTGGCGTAATTAAACCTAAATTAATTAAGCTACATGTATAAATAAGTACACATTATCTATATCGCGAAATTTGTGTTTTTAAGGCTTGCAGTTGTCCTAAACTTATTACGATCGACACTGAAGCAAAACATTATAGAAACAATGTGAAAACTTACATAGAGGAGAGAAAATCCTCAGGCGGTGCCCATAGCAGGATAATCACAAAACAAGCCGAGGATACACAAACAGATCATTCAAGTGGGCGCGCGTTTTGGCGCGTTGTCACAAGCACTGCACTGCCGAGCGCGGGAACACCAGAAACACGTACGGCCGCAGCGACCGGCCCCCAGGACTGACGCGGTCCGGCGCGCGCAGCGACGCATCTCACTCTCTCACACATTCGCCGCTAAGCGCTGAAAAAAGCGCCTGAACCTCTTAAATTATCATGCTCTAGTAATTCTAAAATAAAAGAAATCTCCGTTATGATTTTTTTTTAATCATGATTATAAGAAGAATTGTGTTAAAATAAAAAAAAACTATGTATGGTAAAATATGACAATTGAGTAGGTTTAAAAATTCACTCAACTCAAAACGCTTAGGTCCCGAAAAAACCACGTCACTATACAAAATATAGCTGTGTAGCTAAATAACTGATATAATTACGGATTGAAAATTTGAAAATAAAGTGCTATATAAACGAAAGTATGTTACATTATATAGCGTTTAAACCGCTTGATGATCAAGAACGCAGCACCCCGCCCCGCGCGCCTTAAGGGGCGCAAGAGACGGGGCGGGGGAATGCGCGCGCACAGGATTCGTAAACGATCGCAGCTCACCATTTTACATCCACAGTATTGTGACATTGAAATTCAATTTTGCTACGCTCACCAAGAATATTCTTTTCATTGTGTGTCAGATAACCTCTTGACAAAAAGCATTCATCATCTATTTTTAACCCATTTAACGATATTCGCTTTATAATGTTGATTTTGTTTGGTACAACTTATTTAGATAATATATTGGTAGTAGCATAAAATACAAGCACGAGTACATTATAATTTAAGATCTCTTAATATGTTTAGTATCAACTACCAATTTTTAGTATATCTACATTATTCTTTGGTGGAAATGGTTTATCTATAAAAAATGTAGTGATAAAATGGTGCATTTCTAACGGATAAAGATAAGTACATTTAACTTTCTCTTTTGTATAGATATTGGCAGGTAACTAGATTTTTTTATTTATTCTTGTTAATTAACAAGTTATATAATAGTAGATTTAATTTTTATATAAAACGTAATTTCGTGGGCTTTTTAAATGTAGCTATTGTACCTCCCAAGACTCGTCTAATTCACCATATACGTACTCTACGAGAGATAATTTGTTATTTTAGCGGCGAAAAATAAGTAATTACTTATTAAAACTACTATTATATATATATATTTTTTAATACAGTTGCTCAAAAAGTGGCATATTGCAGGGACGTATAGCTTTTGAGATGTGGGCTATTACACACTCGTGCTTTTTCTTTGCCTTTCCCGCACTCGTGCGTTCTCTTTCCCAACTGTCAAAACAATGTCTATTACAAAGAAAAAACCAACCACGAAGGTTTTACTAAACAAAATTCATAGAAGTTTTATGATATATGCAAATACATATTTCTAAAAAGTTTACTAATAATTTGATTTAACAAGTTAGGTTAGGTTTCTTTTCATTTCATATCAATAAAAATATTCTACTGTAGACTTGGCTGTATGGGCGAAGTTCCCTTTGCCTACCCAAAATGGGTGAAGAAAGAAAAATCTTTATTCTTTCTTCCTACATGCCCTGCCCATCTCCATTTAAGTTTGAGGGCATAGTTTATCGCATCATTACCTTTAGTAACGCTTCTTATTTTTGAGTGTCTTATTGTATTAATTTTTCTTATGTTAAGCATGCTCCGTTCTTGTCCCCTTTGACAAGCTTCTATACCTATTAACACTAATACATAAAATTAGTCTTGTGAGCTGTTGATATATCAGCAGTTGGTCAATGTTTAAGTAATACATATTTAAATTACTCTGCTGAGCTGTCGGCGTTACGCACCTTCAGCTATAGCTATATGAGCCGTGTCAACGAGGGTCAATGTTCAAATGCAATCTGTGGAATAGTCTCAATAAATCCTGGTACGGCTGTGGGTACCAATATACTGCTCTACGATGTATGCAAAAAATTTTTAAGCCATTACTATTAAACTATTTAATCACCTTTCTAGAAGTTACAGATCGCTGACAGGGGAAGGTGATTAAATTTTTTAGATTATAAGTTTGACACAAATTCTAAATAATTTAACTTTCCTATGATTATAACATTATTTTAATATTTGTATTGTGTTAAGAAATTATAGTTCAGAATTAATGGTGAATTTATTGAGGACTTGAAATGAAGAATTGCAATAATAAGACGTGCGAATCGTATGACACTTTTATTTTAACTGACAAAGAGTAGTTGACTGTATACATATTTGGACATATTGTATGACATTATAAAATTCATATGACATTTGCATGCCTATATGATATATGGCGGATTCTATCTAATTGTAGCACTATCACAGCAAATAAACGATTTCAGTTCATTAAAGTCCCGTTGGCAATATTTGTTATTTTCGAATAACGGTATAATGACATGGAGATTTTCTTCTTAAGCTCTATTTGCGAGGAAAGCGTTGTATAAAGGAATACCAAACGATTTACTGAGCGGTACATTACTTCGCTAAGTTAACTCGTTCGCGGATATAATACGTTTAAAGTAGTCATGTTGCAGACATCTGGGAAATAAGCATGCTATACTTTCCTGGGACAATGCATCACGTGAAGATAAAAATAGAAGGGTTGAGGCAATCTAGCTTGTTTAAGTAAAGTTTTATCATACGAAATAGTAGTGGCAAGACACAACGTAACTTTATTTAATGCTTCCACAACTTATAGCGCCATCTCGTGTCAAATGTGGGCGATCATCATTTAATTTAAGCAGACAGTGGGAAGTCCATATGGTTATTATTAAGTTAATACTACTATTGTCCTAGATATTATATTACTAGGTTAGTATTAAAGTATTTTCAATTAATATAAATTAAGTACGTAAGGCGAATCCAGCCGTCCCGATACGTTTTTAGGGCTGCCCCTTACGCCTCTTCCTTTAGATACAGCTCGCTTGCGCGTCGCGGCGTAAAAACAGTCACACAGTGTCTGCAAACATTGTAGATGCATTATAGTCTCGCACTATTATTGTTTTATTTTTAAGGGATTCTTAAATTATGAAGATTATACATTTATTAAGAATGTATATTATGTTACAAAACACATTTTCTCTTAAAATAGTGTAAGAATCAGTACGAAATATCATTGCACAATTATATACGATAGCAGACACCCGAACAAGATTAAAGTAGATACTAGGGACCTTGTTGCCAGATTCGTAAACATATTTATTAGGACGCCTGATTGTCACGTCCTATCTTAAGGCTGGCTTCTTTAATTTTAATATATGTACTGTTACACATTCGTGAATGGGTGCTACTGGTGATTTCAGTTATTTCAACTTTCTATATGCGCGTTGTTCCCACGAGAATGTAAGTGCGTGCTCTTTTTCACCATGCCTGCTGCTGATAGAGGACAAATCTTTGTTTTTAATTTATTTTATAACTGTTAATTACTTAAGATATCATGTGAAACATGGTGTGGAACATGGTTGCAGCTCACTAAAGCGATTGAGCGAAAATAGTGCCCGCCACTATTTTTTTGTTTATTGCCAGTTCTTCTCTGCCGTTCAACGCCCTTGATTTGAGTACTGGCAGTAAATGTATTTTCATATATCTCATAAGTAAGTGTACATTGTGTTACCTATATGAATGAATGATTTTGAATTAAATGAAATGACTTTTTTAATAGAACTGGGAGCAAATAAGCAGGAGACTCACCTGATATTAAGTGATACAGTGAGTGCGTTGCCGACCTTTTAAAAATTGACGCTCTTTTTTTAAGAACTCTAAGTTGAATTGGTTCAAAAATGCTTTAGTAGCATGTTGTTTTCTCAAAAATAAAAATCACTGCATGATTCATAAGTTTACTTCATGTAAGCTATTGTCACCATTCTCTGCCTACACACTTAATCATGTTTAAGATATGTTCTCTAAGATTGCGCTCTTAGAGAAATGCATACAGGTTCGAATGCATGACTTCACCGGAGAAAAAAATAAATAAAAATAAAATACGTTTATTTTGGAACATAGGATCATAAGAGTATCACTTATTCCACGTCAATAAATTCGAGCCTGTTGGCATTCCTACTCATCGGCAAAGAAGACAGAAGGTGTTGGCCGAGAGAAAAAGCCGGTGTTAAAAACTCTCGGTACTCTTTAAAAAAAAAGCAAATCATCAAACAATTCTACAATATTTAAAACAAATATAGCATATTTATTAGAAGTAGCCTGCCCAGCACTAGTCCCAGGCCCTTTTATCAACTAGATAAGAGAGCGACCTATTTGGTGAGCGTATGGCGGTAGTATACACTGATTTGAGGTTATACTTGGAGGGTATTAGAGGTTAGCATCTACTGTGTTTTATGTTATTTTTAATTCATATTGTACACTTATATATTTTAGTCTATTTTTTGTCTGAGTTTGGCCATGTATGGTCTGTAAGTGAATAAATAAATGACTTCAAGATTAGAATTCCCACGGTTAACCACTTCTACAACTGATCTAAATCTTTCCAATGGGAACTTAATAATGATCGTCCCACAGCCCAACAAATAGCCATACTTCGGAATTTAATTTGGCGCATTTCTTTTACGCTATCAGATATTGTGAGGATTTGTGGATTCCATTTATACAAGGAGTTTCCTTTTAGTCGGCGAAGGCCTTATGTTAATGTGGGATTTACTCCGCGCCTTCACCAGGACTTACATACTAAGTTATATTATTTTATTGAAATCGTCGCTAAAAGGAATCGTTTTATAATTATCAAAAATAAAGATATATCACACGTTCATTAGAGTACACACGTATACTAAAACAATATACCGCGGAATAAATATAATTAAAACAAATGATTAAACAAAACGTGATAATTAGTAGCATGTTGGCAACTGGTCTGTTCAGCTAATTATATTACACCAATCATTGCAATAGGCTTATAGTAACGAATCACTAAATATTCAACACTAATTATGTTTTATTAACTATCAACAATGCATTTGACAGATTAGCTCATCAAAGGAATAGAAAATCTAGTACAACTGAACCTGGAATTAGATTTTTTAAGTTATTCAAGAACCGTAAAAAAGGTTAGTAATGCAGAGCCATGATCTAAGACAGTGATTCCCAAATTGGTCTATATCGACCCCTAGGGGTCTATGACAACCTGCAAGGTCTACGTCAGTGAAAAAAAAATTGGGGGCCATGAAATGAAAATGGGGGTCCACGATAGTGGATCTCAACACATACACTGATAGTACCTATTTACTTACATCATACTATCTTATAATATCAAAACATATACATTATTTAAAAAAGTACCTATGAAGAAATAAATATATAATATATTTTTATAAAAATTGTAGGATGTTGGTATTCGTTTTGTGGTCGCAATACATTTTGAACTTGTAAAAACACTAAACTTCACTACAGTTAGAAATTGACAGAAAATAAATATCAGGTAAGTAGGGGGTCTACCCAACACGGAAAAACATGGCAAGGGGTCTACGACACAAAAAAGTTTGGGGAACTCTGATCTAGGACCTGCTTTTGCATCTCAATCTCAACCCGTAAGTTTATTTTTTGGAACAATATCCGCCATTTAACACAAGTATCTTTTGCATGGGAATGCGACTCCGTAGTCCGTGTTAATTTTCGCGTTAAATCAAATCAAATCAAAATATCTTTATTCATATAGGTAAACATGTACACTTATGAACGTCAAGAAAAATATATAAAATTAACTGTAAATTTACATATACAACCAGTTCGCAAGTCAAGGGCGTAGAGCGGGTAAGAGAAATAGTTTTTATTGTAAGAAAAATTTCCAGAAAGGTTGTCACTATAAATATAATGCGGTCATTTAATTAAAGTGTCGACGTTGTAACGAGTTGTGGCGGTAACAATACAATTGAGGTTTCTCAAAGACCTTTGGTCCACGCTGACCCAAGCTTACACGGCAAACGGCATCATTTGGTTAAGTAATGGTTGTTATATGCGCCACTGCAGCTGCTACCAATTAGCTCTCGGGCGCTCGATGTCCGCGGACATGGCATTGCCCTGATTTACTGCTTGATCTCGTGTCTATTTCATGGAGGTGCCCATTTCGCTCCGCGCTTAATTAGTTATTACGTAAGTTATCTAATAAAACTCTCGTGTCACGGTGTTTAAAATTAAACTCCTCTGAAATGGCCGATTTTCGTCATATTTTGTGTGCAATCGGAAGTTTATTTTTCATCCCCCTAAATGTTAAAGGTGGTTGTTTTTTTATGATACAAAAATACATACTGCCCATAATTTTCACCCCTCTAAAACGTTATGTCTTAAACTCTGAGGTTTATATAGAGAAAAATTTAAAAAAAAAATTGGTTGCCTGTAAAGTCGGTATACGGGCGAAAGTTTTACGTGACAACGACTTTGAGTGGTAAAATAATTTTAATGTGAATATTCATTCGTATAGTAGGAAGAAGGATGAAATAATAGTAACAATTTAAAACATTTATTTATACAAAGAATCTCGAACTGTGCTCGAGTGGAAGGGACGCGTGCCTTTCACTTTTTATGTCTGTCTCTCTCGCTCTTAGGCGGGCTAACCATGCCCGAGTGGAAGGGACGCGTGCCTCTCACTCGCTCTTATTGTGAGCGCATAACGTGAGCGGAGCGTAACGCAGTTTCTTGAAGTGTCACCCGGCAAACCAATTTATAAGACGTTGTCACGTCAAAAGTAAATAGTTTTCATTCTGGAAAACCGAACAGTCTCGGGGTAGCAATGTAAGATGTTCCATGTTGGTACGAACTAAATGGTGGGCTAAGAAAACAACACATGATGGACAAACAAAGCTCGCGGGGGCCGCTAGTTATTGCTATAAAGATCAAAGTCGAAACATTTTATATGATTACCAATATAATTCGATATAAATTTATATTAAGAATCAATTTTATTTCAGTGCAAGGGTAAGTTTCTAAAACGAAATTGTAAAGGCGTTGGATTAAGATGTCTATCTCAGTGTTTGTCTTAGTGTTTTGTTTTATAATATATTACTAATACATAAATAAATTAACTAAAGCCCCCTACGGTGAAGGAAAATATCATGAGAAAACCGACATGTCCGAAAGCATAAAATCATATTACATGTGGCTGACACAAAAGCCTCAGCTTGTCTATGAATTAAAAATTATCGAACAAACTGATGCCATCAATCCATTTACGATTGTAGCCCTACTGTATAATTATTGTTTAAAAAAATAAATCAGTGGCGCTTAAACCTCTTGAGCCCGTTTTGGTCTCAGATTTCTGAATCTGTTTCATAATCATTTTTTATATCTTATTGGCAAGTACGTGATCAGCCTCCAGTGCCTGACACACGTTGTCGACTTTTTGGATCTAAGACATGGCGGTTTCCTCACGATGTGTTCCTTTATCGTTCGAGCAAATGTTAAATGCGCACATTGAAAGAAAGTCCATTGGTGCACAGCCGAAGATCGAACCTACGACTTCAGTATGAGAGTCGCACGCTGAAGCCACTAGGCCAACACTGCTCATAATAATTGTTTAGGTTGTTATAAAAAGAAATTTTTTTTGTGTAATAGGAGGCAAACGGGCAGGAAGCTGACCTGATAATATGTGATACCTCCGCCCATGGACACTCACATTAACAGAACTTAACTTCACATTTCAAGAATTGGTATACTCTTTTTTTAAAGGACCCTAGTCAAATAGATATATTTGTTATTCCGAATGCAATTAAACAAATTAGGTCTCATGGATTAGGGCGATAAAATATAAGTCAATCATCTCATTTTAAATATGAATTTAATCTCTAAAGAACATCGAGTATTTTAATCAGCTTTCACTCGAAAGCTTATATTTCTATACTAATATTATGAAGAGAAAAGGTTTGTATGTATGTTTGTAACGAATTAGCTCAAAAAGTACTGGACCGATTTTGAAAATTCATTCACCATTTGATGGCTACATTATCACTGATTGCTATTTTAACTGCACAAAAAATAAGGATCCCTACTTAACCTATAATAACGTTACCCAAGGTGTAAAAGATATGATATATCATCTTGTTTTTTCTTCCTTCTTCAATAATCAAGTCCGTACCCAAAGGGAGTTCGTACACTACTGCTAAATACATTATTATTTGTCCTGCATTTACCGTACGGTTATGCCAAAATGTTAAAAAAAATGTCCACCCGTGCGAAGTTGGCGTGGTAATTTATAAAGTTAATTTAACCTGTTACGACGAACGTAAACGGCACAGGATTAACGTCTCGCACGTTGACTCGTGGGTTTCGTCACTCAAGTTAAATTCGGCGAAGGGGAATTATAAATAAGAGTGATTAGAAAGCTCCACTCTGAGAGACTACGCCGACGTCCGGTCCCAACCGCCCTCCCGCCCCCCTCCCTTCCCCACACTTTTACGAAATTTTACGTCTTCATAAAATTCAGCCGCGACTTGCCGTTTTATTTTCGCCTGTAGTTTATGTTTCAAGTATGGAAATAAGGCGACGTTTAATTAAATTTAGTCTCCGAGGTTATTTCGGAAATCTTTTTATGCATAAATTATATGGAATTACAGCTAATATATAAGCTTTCTCAAGAGATATGATTTAATATTGGAGGTAGTAACTTTTGGTAATGCTTTAAGATAGTCATATAATAATAAAACATAAAAGATCGCTGTAAAATCAACAAGGGCTAAAACCTTTCAAATCTTAGATTTTTATATCTATTTCGAGATCGAACTACTATATTTAAGTACATATTGCATTATTTCCTAGATCTTCAAAGCGTGATACAAATTGAAGCAAGCTTACGCTTATTATATTAATTATATTGTGAATATTATAACTACTCCCTTTTATCACTAAAAATTTTATTTAACAAAATACGCGGCGATGTCAGCACCAGAAGTTTCCGGGGTAGTTAAAAAAAAACAATTGGAGTAGCTTCTGCCGGAAGTTGGGAATTTCACAACTTAGACCGCCGCAGCAGGTTTTTTTTCACTCAACTTGTTGAGAATATTCTGAGTTTGTTTTGAGATACAGATTGTTTTCAAGATTACGCTACAATAACTATGACTATATTAATAATAATAATAATAATTAATCCTTATTTATTCCTTGAATAATTTACAAAATATACACACATATAAAATATATTTATATAATGTTTTTTTCCAAGGACCTCTTATTGAGTATAGACCTCCTCCAATTGGCTCCATCTATCTCTGTTTTGAGCATTTTTCTCCCAATCTCTCTCCACTAATTTCCTAAAGCTCGTTAGCCGATGACTATATTATCATATTGAAAAGTGTTATGCGCGTTTTTATGAAAATTCAAAAAAACATAAAATACATGAAAATGCAAAACTTTAGCCAGGATGATATTTAATACTAATAATTTGTAAAACGATGACAGCATGCGAGCTATTAAATATGATGATTTTTTTATTTAACGACATATAAACAACAATTTATTAAAAAACAGTAGATTTACAACTTTGCCCATTTTAGTTTCGTGATATTTTTTTTCTTAGGCAAGTAGGTACCTAATATTTTTTCTATGCCAATTTTTGGGCACAAGGTATGCTGATTACATTCACAATGCTTTCCTTATAAATTTGAATGTATTTTATTTATATTTAAAACTCATTTATTCATTTTGGTAACACAATGTACACTTATGAACGTCAATAAAGAAATACATGTTAAATGCTAATTGCCTCTAATTTTACATTTACTGCCAGTTCTAAAATTAGCGTAGAACGGACGTAAAGAACTGGCAATAATATCTTCGCCACTCTTTTCAATTGCCAAGTTCATTATACCATATACACCAAGTCCACATAATTCTTAACTTAATCATTACAGGATATATAATCCTGTATTCAGAGACCCTGACGGTTTGACCTTTAGCTCTAGTCTTTGACACACCCACTCTCACGTTCGCCAGTTACCATTGATATACCTAATCCGGTAAATCATTTTACTTAAACAAGAGAATTGATATTAGTATTTAGTATTTAATCTATATCACCATTCGTATCACCTCCACGTTTCACAAATGAGCGTTTTCTAAGGCCATTTTTTTGCCGCGCACCACCACTTTGATCGTATATATCAGAACCAATTCGATCTAGTCCTTCAAAGAAAGAGCGTACCAATTTTCAAAAGGCTGGCAACGCACTTGCGAGTCTTCTGGCAATAGCATTGTCCTTTTTTTTCTATTTTTTATGAACGAGGTAAAAATGCACAAATGCAGGCCCGCGAGCGTATGCAGTCGCTATCGCGGGGACTGTGGGGTTTGCTATCTCTTAATCCCTCTGCTAATCAGAGGGGAGAAGCCCGACCCACTAAAATGTCCTCCTGGACCCTCCATACCACCTGCGGTGCTAGAGTACACACATTCTGAATGAATGACGTCCAGCACCGCATTGAGCTCCCCGGGGGTCGCACAAGGCATTCAACAATGGCATTGTCCATGGGTGGCATCACTTAACTTCAGGTGTTCAACCTTTTTTTTTCTAGAACAGGGGGCAAACGAACAGGAGGCTCACCTGATGTTAAGTGAAACCGCCGTCCATATACACTCTGGATGCCAGAGGGCTCGCGAGTGCGTTGCCGGCCTTTTAAGAATTTGTACGCTCTTTTCTAGCCTTCTGCCCGTTTGCCTCATAATACATAAAAAATTAAACTATTAAGCTATGAGCATGACTATCACAATGCCAGTGAGCACAAAGCCTGGCGCGTGGCGGTCAGCGTTCAGTCAGTTCAACAAATAAAATAATTCCACTAAACAATCTCATCTTTATTGTATCCCCGTCGCCGGCAGTCACCCGTTATACAGTTACAGCTAAATGCTCATTGCTTATCTACTGAAAATAAGAAATATTTTGCATTTAAGCCGATAAATCTCTGTTGTTATTGTTTTGTTTTTGAATTTGCTTGGTTTAACCGTTTAAAGTGGTTGAAGCCTGTTCTTTGTTCTTGTTAAACTGTATCGATTGAGTAAATAAAATAACAGTAGGTACTTATCAAATAATTACTTATAAAATTCTACATTTTTTATTCTCTGATGCAAGATATGAATTCAATACTATTATTGTTCATGTCTCTTTTTATCACAGGTTAAAAACTATTTGTCAGAAAAGACGAAATTATTTTACATAGGTATTTTACGAGGGGGTTTATTTTTATACACAACATTCAAAAATTAATTTAAATTGACAACTTTGTTTAAAGAACAGGGGGCAAACGGGCAGGAGGTACTTCAAATGTTAAGTGATACAAATACAGCCCAACTCCACATAGCAGTTTCGATTTCAAACACCAGTTTGTTCCTGATCTGTTGTTACTGATCGACAACTGCCTTAGAAAGATTTGCACGGCCCGTGTTAAGAGTATCCCTAGATGTAATATTGGTTCTTCTTCTTATCCGGTACACTCTCAACAGATAGACCATGATCGTTATGTAGTATTATTAGAAGGGGCAGATGTGATGCGCTACACGACGTTTCGCCATCGTTGCCTATTAGAGGTCATCCTGCTGCACTGATTGAGTGAACTTCCTGCGGTAGACTTGATCTGATCAGTCCAACGCGTGGATGACCTGCAACGCGGTCTAGTGCCTTCCACCGTCCCCTGGACGAGGCGAGGGACAAGGCGTTCTATGGTTCGTAGAATGTTAGTATGCGAGATTGTACTGTTGAAAACAGACGCTGCTTAATACCGAATTCTTAAAGTATCGAGACGTTTATACGAAACTCCACGAAACCCAAAGCATTCTCCACCAGCACCACATTTCCTGAGCGTCTATTTTTGAAATATGTCTTTACGAGCCTGGTCTTCGTGGCTTTTGTTATATTCCTGTTTCTCCTTCTTTTGCATCTTGTCCATCGCCGTTCTTGTCACATCCATTCGTCGTTTGACCTCATCGATGCATCCGCCATTGCTTGAAATCTGAGCTGAGAATATTGATAAATACTTTCAAAATGTATACTTCTGAAATAAAAAAGTTAGATTAGTTTAGCGTGTTTATAGGAACGGTGGGCGCTTATAGAAGTCAATAAGTGTGAAGTTAAAGTTTAAACGAACTAGTGAGTCGTGAGGAGAAGTTTCAAACAAAATAAGTTGTTTTACTTGTAGCCTTCGACGACAGCGATGCGGTCTCCTACAAGTTAATCACTCAATGAGCAAGAAACATTGCAAAGTATCGCTTTTATAAAACGAGTATTGATATGACGACGTAATTCAAACAAAATATAATTTTTAACCGACAGCTGCTAGAGAAGACCAGTTTTTATGGGTACCAGTTAAAACACACGCACACAAACACACAAAATAATAATAATTAAATAGAAAAAAATAAATAAAATATATAATGAGAGGTATATATTTTTTTTGGCTAAGCTTTATACAAGTTATTATACTTTATACAAGTTCCGTCATTATTACAAGTCACCGGTTTAAATTATCATTTGCTTAAATTGAAACAACCATCTCTTCTCAGCCAATTAGATCTTACGTCTACTCAAAAGAACGCTCTGATTGGCCCTTGTCCATATTACCTTTTTTCCTCGATTTTTGTACTCATCATTCGAATTTTATATTTACTAAAGATTAGAAATATTAGATTAATTGTTTTCTATTATAACAACGGTTCTTTTGTCATTGGAAACAATTTTATATATAATATAATCAATATTGATAAGAATCATTTGATTCCTACGAGTGTTATTAGTGTAGTGATAGCTGTAATTACCTACTATGATTACGTCATACCTTTCATTACCATACATTACCGAAGGATATATGCAATTTCTTGACCACCTGTGCCTTCATGTACCGGTCGAGCCTTTATGGAAGGAAGCTGACAACATCCTAGATCAACGCTACTGATTATAGTCGATAAGTTTTTGTCAACATAGGTGTTGTGTCAAAAAAATGCGTTGGTACATAGTAAGGAATCAACGTCAATACTGAAACAGCGTGTATGCGGTGCACCGGATCCGGTTCAGTGCGGTTCGCGGCAGTTCGATGCGGTTAATTTAAGTTGTTGACGTTTCTTTGAGTGGTTTTCACGTTAACTTTGCACAATTTCCTCTCGACGGCTCCCTACCCACTGCCAATATACACTCGACTGCATTTCATAAAATCCAACTCAATGTTTCTTGACATGAATAAATACAATCGGAGTTAGTTTGAAATCGAAGAAGTTATATTTAGATATGTGTATTTGGGGTTGGTGACCTCATTAACATTTCAATAATCCTCAAGAATCAAAATGTCTATTAGTGAAAACTATACGAAAACCGTTTGGTAGTTCGGAGATTATCGCGTGCCAGCAGTCGCAGCTATTAGTAATGTGTTCAAAAAAACACTGTCATATTTTTATTAATGATAAGGGGACAAAATAAACTTCAGTTTTTTTTGGTTGTTATAAACGCACGTAGTTCAGACACCCGTAAGACGTATTTTTTATTGTGATTGGATATCTCTAGTTTAACTTCCATTCCACACAACGTGACACGGCATGATGTTCATGATCAGTTAGTGCAATCATAAACTACGAACACTTTCGTACAAAAAAGATATTTATTTGAAAATTTATCAAATACCGCCATCTCGTAGAATATTTATTTATATATACTTCGTTACCATAATTTACATAATTATATATATATAAACCAAAAAGTAAGTAGGTTACATAAGGTAACGGGCGGCCATATTGCTAAGAAGTGATTTATTCTGGGCACAATAAAAACAGATACACCTACAGAGGGTAAAGTACATGAAGTGCATAATTAATTTACAAAAAGAAACTCAAAATAACATGCAAATATAACTAAAATTAAACAAAATAAAATCTAAAGAAAAAATATAAATAATAATATGAATCAAAGCAAAGGTTAATTGACTCACAATTAATATATGTATATATGTAGTAACGAGGCAAAAGAAAACTGAATAAAAAGATTACTAAATAAATTTAAAATGCTCGACTGATTAGAATTGGTACGGTAATATTGTCGTCAACAGTAATTTCACGTCACAGCGGTCAGCTGATACGTAGTGGTGTATTCAGTACTCCGCAGCCCTCGCGGCACTGAGCTTGGCACCCTTGACACTTCCCTCGCTATTCACTATTCACCTTGCTACTGTTATTATGTAGACTATTATATACAGGGTATAATATGCCCCTCTAGGAGCAAATTATACACTAAAGTGTAAGTTATAGAATTTTTTTTAAATTAAACCTCTTTAAATTTTGCTAGTATAGGAAATGTAATGCCCCATTTAGTAAATTAATTAAAGCTGTAAAAGAACATTGTTAGATATAAATATATATTTTAAAAATAATATAATACATTTCAAGAACGCTGTTAGGTAACCACTGGTTTTTTTATAAATACAAGTCCCAATTAACTATTAAAACTTTTGCTGAATGTCGTAACAGAACTTTTTACTTAAAGAACGATATCGTTGTTATAAATGCCTTGTTAGGAAAATAAAAATCTAAACAATTACAAATAGAAAAATGTCGTAAAACCGTAATTCCGATTAAACTCAATGATGGCAAATGCCTTTTATATTTCGCTGAATTCTTCCATTGTTATATTCTATCAAAGCTCAAGTAAAATATTCTTATTTAGTATTATTTTGGTACGAAATATTAAAATGCCCTTGTTTCGTAAAACAATAGTAGCATAATATTTTGGCGTATTGTCTGGCTCCAGTGAACAAAGTTTGTAAAGATTATAAGTATGTAGTATGAAGAATTTAACGAAAAATTCAAAATCGTTTACAATAATAAATAAACAAATAAAATGTAAATGTTACAAGGTTTTGGCAGCATTTTCTAATAGATTGGATTAGTCATATTCTAGAGATTCACGTGAAAATCGTCTGCTAAATTTTGTGTATGTACTATTCTATCATCAGTCGACCACTGGACCACTGACTGGGCGCCTGGAAGACTCCAGTGGTATAGAGCGAGATGTTTGGGTGTTTTTTACTTTTAACTCTTCCTTAACTGGAAGATGTAACACGTAATGTAAAGTACATCTATGTATGCCTTTATTAAATATATATAATTAAATCTTCAGGAATAATTAATGGGACGCCGGACCATCTGGTGTTTGACATCATCATAAAAGAGAAGTGTGCGACTTCAATCTGTCGTGGGTTCCGCCGTGCACTAGCGAAATTCAAAACACATCGTGAGTAATCCGGCATAAACAAAATATCGATGACATGTGTCAGACACAGAAGGATACCTTCTTCATAACAAAAATCATTAAGCAACGGATGCAATCTGAGACCAAGATCTAAAGTAAAATATCTGTTATTTATTTGTAATAATATCTTTAGGTACTTATACTAACAGTATGAATAACGATTGAAGGGGCGCGATACAAATACCATTTAAAATGCTAGTGTAATTAATATTGTCAGTGCGTCATACCTATACTGTCCGCCTCATCGCTGTTCCTTGTCGGACAATTTCATTTTGGAAATTGTACAAGAATAATTTTTGCTATATCCCTTATTCACTGCCGAGGTGCATTGCCCGCCTGTCGGCAATATTGAGAATGTATAAAAGTGGATCGCATTTTATTTCTTTCGCATTTTGATTAGTCACTAACATAGGCCAACCACAGACATGCGACACGATTTCGTTCAACCATTCTCTCATTCTTAAGTCTTCTTGTAAAGGCATACAATAAACTGGTACTTCAAGAGTTTAAAATGCGGCTAAAACTTCTTAACTTTTCCGTTTCCGGTCAAAAGGTCCAAACTCCGAGGTTAAGGGAGAGGTAGAGGTAACCCGCACAGAAATGTATTCAGTTATTATGGGATACATTTCTGTAAGCCCATGTCATGTACATTGCTACAAGTCAAAGTCAAAGTGAAAACATATACTATATTTTATACGAGAGTCACTAAACGGAGTTTATGTTCATAAACTAAACTCAGAGTATTCCTGGAATCAGAGAAATGCCAATACGATTGCTTTACTTAAATTTATTTTGTTTAAGTTTGAAAATCTAAATGAATTTGTTATTTTCTATCATTAATTTAAAGTGGCATATTTGAAAGTCAAGTCAATAGTATAATTGTTAAAGAACTAATCACGTTATCGTGATTAAATTTAATAGTATAAAAGATAGACACTCCGGTCGGTAGTTCATCGTGGTTAGCAGCACATCTGGAAGGTACTATCTGCTTCCAACGCATTCAGCGTCTCTCTTACTACAGGTTACAGTATTGAGGACGATTCAGTTTAACTGGATCGGTCCATCTGGGTGGTGAATAGCCACGTGACTTTTTGTCTTCTGTGTTACCAATCACGATCAGTTTCTCCAAGTTCTCATCGGTCATTGTATGTCCGAAATATGAGATAATTCGTTGTCGGCATACGGCGACGGGTGAGTCCCAAAGGCTAAGGTTATTCGTCTTTCAGATGGCGACGTGCAATTAAAATATTATTTGAATAAAAATAAAAATATAAGCATAATATAATATTAGACCTATAGGTCTAATATTTAAATCTTTGTACTCAAAAGAAAAAAAGAATCATTTATTTATAAATAAATACTGTATGAAGTTTTTGTGAGAAAAAAAAATTATTATTATTAGTCTTCTTTAAAATATCTGCTAGTAAAGTAAACGTCGATAATATTTGCGATATCTTTCGCTTATTAATGATGTCATACAACATCAAAGCACCGGGCGTGAGTATCTGGATAATATCATATTGGAAGAGAACCGCGATTCTGATAATGTTATATAGATATATATATATTAATAAAACGTTTGCCTCAGATTTCTGTACCTGTTTCATCATCATTTGTCAAGGCAAGTAGGTAATCAGTGTGTAACCCAAATAGTGGACACAGACCGTCCAATATTTGGGTTTAAGACAAGCCGGTTCTCTCACGATGTATTCCTTCACCGTTTCATTAAATGTTAAATGCACACATAGAAATTCCATTGGTGCACAACCGAGGATCGAACTTACGACCTCAGCGATTAGAGGCGCAAACTTAAATAAACTATACCAAATCTATGGCATCATGTCAGATTGAGTCAGGAGTATTGACATTACGGAAATCTAAAAGCGCGATTTTGCCTTTAAAATCGCCGCCAAAAAGTGAGAGTAGGTCTGAAGTCCAACGTCATACAATATTGTCCCTCTCGACGAGGTTTAAATTCAATTTGATGAGTGCAAAGCTTTGTGCCGCGACGAGGCCCAGCTAATGCCCATTTTGTGCTCCGCGAGATGTGGAGACACGAATTGAAATAATTTACTCAATTTCGTTTATATTTTTTATCAATAAAATATAAAAGGAACCTGTAAATGATAATGTTTCTTTGGAATAACATAACGGACAAATGTAATCCAGTACTACGCTACTTTTATAATTTTAATTTTTATAGTGAAGTAAATTTAAAAAAATGCTTTTTAGTTTCTAGTTTGTTCTTAATATTTTTTTTGTATTAGTTTAGTTTAAGGTTCCTATAACTTTGTATGCGTTATTACTCACCATTTTTATTTTTTTAGTTTTTCTGTTACTAGAGTTGCCTGGAAGAGATAGCTTGTGTTATTTTATATTTTCATTATGCGACGAAGTGTGAATAAATAAATAAAATATATAAAACTTTTTTAATTATGTATTTCCTTTACGTTGCAGATTCTTGGAGTACAAAACGGTTACGGACAACGGATCTATATTTAGGTGTAAATAAGTATATTCCTTTAAAAATTAAGTAGAATCATAAAAAATATAATATATCTCGCCACCGTCATATGCTTACTGTATCAAAGTCCATCTACTAAAAAAATTGCGGGCGTATTCGCAACGGGTCCACTGTATATATATACACTGTTGCTAAATACATTATTATTTATTATATATTTTTTAGCTATGTCCGCGTTTATGCCAAAATGTTTAAAAAGAAATATCCACCCGTGCGAAACCGGGTCTTGTATATTTGTGTAACAACTTAACTTTAATTAATTTAGTGTCTATGTAGAGTTTGTGTTTGTGTAAGAGGGAGTAAGATTAGGATAAAGTGAGCGGATTATAATTTATTTATTATGTAGAACCTAAAGTTGTTTAAGTTTAGCTATTGAAGCGCTATACTTCTACCAAATAATGGTTTTATTGCTAAGGAATTGTTTATTGTCATTCGAACAGTTTTTCAAAGCATCTGCCAACAAGTGCAAGACAGAATACTTTTGTCTATACCCCACGATTGATATGTTTTGAGGTAGACCAAAGCATTTTTCGTTGTTTTTCTCAAACTCAATTCAGATTTGAAGCAGTAAGAATGGCGACATACGGAAGGCATTTTATATTTAATTATAATGTATCTAGGGTACATAGTGGTTCGATTGCCGGTGAATAAATGATTGTTTAAAGTTAAATCCAGACACGGCATGTGCCTTAATCAGCTGTGTAGGCTAATAACATTTTAAATAAAATAATTTAATTAACGAAGTAATATTTTAATTAAACTAGTGATGAGGTAAAGCGGCAATGTCCGCTCGCGGCGGAAGCTACTTGTTGTTTTTCTTTCCAGGAAAATTGTAAAAAATAACACGGACGACTGCACAGTTAGTTCGTCGAAACTTCCTTTGTATAGAGAACTCTATATTATTATTAATTCCATTTTTACACTGCGGAAGTATTATCAGTTTGTTACTCGGATTTGCAGCTTTAATATTTACTGGGAATGTGATTTCGAATGAACTCCTTTTTCTCTTTTGTTTTCAGGGTGAGTTTTGTGACAGGATTTTTTTAAATATGATTCACGCTTTATAACACTGCACAAATCGATTCACAAATTACACAATAAAAAAAATATAGTAATAAATACGAGCGGCCATATCGGTAATAATATCCAGGAATTCGGACAGTGACGCAGAATATAGCTTGTTATATTTATATAGTAATTGTTTTAATTAATTAACAAATATATAGAATTTACAATATTCTTATTTTACATATTATATTTAAAAATGAATAAATTCAAACTCGAATTTTGGATAAGTTTTAAAGAATCATTTTGTAGCAGTGATAATTTCTATATTTTTAACTTTTAAATGCTAACAAATAAGCAAAAAATACCGTCTCTCGGTGAAATATGAGTGTTAACAGAAATAGTTCAAAATACGTAAAGGAATCTTTCAGTCGGATGAAAGCGTACCCAGTGTGACTAATTATTACAACACCCAAAACATTTTATCACAATTTGAACACGAAGGGTTTCGTAAGGGTACAATTTATTAATATAATAAAACAGCGGAAAGTAGACTTTTTAAAGCAAAGTATGGCCTTGGAGTTTAAAAGTTCGTAAAAACTTCGCTAATTAACTTTGGGCTTAAGAATTACAAACTTTCCCTTATCTTTGAATCCTTTTACAAAATCTTCTACATCGCTAATTTTAGACATTCATTGTAACTCGGTTAAGCGTTGAAACAAACGCAATATTAATAATACATACAAACAACATTCCTAGCTTATATCGCATTGCAATATGTAATATTATAATATTATCCAATGCACGGATTAAAATAATAGAATTGCTATTTAAGCAATTAAACATTTATAGTAGTAACATTAAATTTCATTTTTACTTAACATTCACTGGCGTCTTAAGAGATGTTTTATGAACATAAAATCATTGATCGACTATACTTAAACTTTAATTTAAATCCCTTGATCCCTTGGCGTTGCGTAGATATGTGGGATCTCTCTGCATCTTCTCCCGATACAACATGGAGCATGTACAGAGGAGTTCGGACTAATACCTGCAGTTGAGTTAAGTCTATGCAGAATGTAAAATACGATGTATCACCTCGTCTACCACTGATTTTCGATTTTGAATTGTCATTTCAATTTTCGCACCATGCACCATTAATATGTGGAACCAGCTGCCCGCTGAAGTATTTCGGAACCAAACTTATAAAAAAAGAGCGTGCCAATACTTCAGAGGCTGGCAGTGCGCTCGCAATTTCCATTAAGTGCCTTCTGCCTCCCGTAATAAAAATAAAATATGAATTTTTATTTAGTCTAAACTGACACTCAATTAATATTAACATACATGATCACGAGCCTAGTTTTAACTGATTAAACACTATGATTCTGTATATTTTGAAAATATGTAAATATATACCCCTTGCACGTGAAGAGACCACGGTTCTCCACTTGCTACGGTCTACCTGTCTCGCTGCATCTTGATATCCACCATACATGCTCGTCGATTATGGAAACTTTTTACTTGTTACTTCTCCTGGATTTGGTCCAGATATGTACGACATGGCCTACCTAATCAATCAGGAAAAGAGCGTACCAATTCTTAAAAGGCCGGCAACGCATTTGCGAGCCCTCATTGAGAGTGTGTGATATCACTTAAATGTTCTATAAAAAAAATCGATTTCATATTTTTATAGACTTTTGCGGTTTCCTTATGAAGATGACGCGATATAAGCTAGTTATTCAAATTAAGTTATTTAAGATAAAAGTTTTCTAGAGGCTTAGAAATCTCTGTCATGTCTGCAGAGGCATTAATGGCATCTTGTGTATAGGGTATAGTCGGATTAGATTATCTTATCGTAAAGGAGGGTACCACTTCCGCCTCACAGGTGGAATTACCTCTGTGCCGAGTATGTCTTCATTACTTTCAGAGCACACTAGTAATATAAACAGTGGCACAATATTTATTAACGACTGAATTTAATTTTAATGTGCGTGAGCATAATATAACCTTTGCCTTTATAATATATGAATATTTAATGTCATCGTTAATTTTTGTTCTTTTTTATTACACAGACTTACCAATACATTAGTGGCACACAACCTGTTAGTATTAGCCGTCAGATTTTTGTAGAATTTTTTTCTAATTGGCAAGTAGGTCTGACACATGCCGTAAACTTTTTTTTTTTAATGCGCACATTGACTGAAACAAGTTTTGCCACAACTGGGCGTTTCTTAAGGTAGTTTTTGCCGGCCACTATGTGGAACCAGCTGTCCACTGACTTAGGGTACTTCAAAAAAAGTGTGTACTAATTCTTAAAAGGCCGGTAATGCACCTGCCTTCTGGCAATGTGAGTGTCCATGGCTGGCGGTATCACGTATCATTAGATGAGCTCCCCGTTTGCAGCCTGTCATGATATATATTACGTACAACTATTTCACGGTGCCTCCTGCTGATAGAGAACAAGTCTTAGTTTTTAATTAATGTTATTATTATTAATTACTTAAGATGTCATGTAGAACATGGTGTAATGGTTGCAGCCTTAAAAACGTCATGTAAAACAAAATACTAAGTGACTTGAGAACTGGCAGTAAATGTACAATCAGAAGCAAAACATAAATATATGGACTTTTTGACGTCCATAAGTGTACATGTGTTACTCTACATCAATACATATATGATTCTTTGATGAATTTTTGAATATGTATATAAAAATTCAAATTCAAATTTGATACGGCGACATGTTTGGTGGGGTATATTTTGGTTTATAGTTCGTTCATTAATTAATAGTCATTTATGTAACGTCTACGTTTGATTTTATGTATCCTAAAAACCTTTCAGTTGTTTAAAGACAGGACATTTTTATTTTATTTATTTCACTGTCAATACTTTGACTGTGGCCATGCAATCCCGTCTTAACATCGCAGTAAATATTAAAAACGTATATTTATTGTCCAATCACAGTCCACTCCCTCGCCTCCCCTCGCTGCACATTTTAATTAAAATTGTTGTGCGCAGGTAAATTCACACCTTATGTTAGAGATATTACATTATGTTACTAGCAATAAGCGGCCTAAAAGGCCTTACCTACCTACTACTGTATTAGGGTATTTCTAGCGAATTCCATCGTACGACCGGAGTGTTGGTTAATTTGATCTATTCTGTTCATGACCTAAAGATCCTTTTTACGGGATTCTCAGACGCTAAGATTATTATAATTATGACTCTGATCGGGATCGAGTTTATTAAGGCTAACGCTCTATTTCCCAAACGTCCTTTTCAATAATAAAGGGAATTAAAAAACTGCATTTTTTATTCAGAATAAAGTTTATAAGTCTGGGTGATATTGCTAGTTTATTTATGCTGAGCGGTTCTGAGCTCGGTCTGGATATCCTAGTTGCTCCTAGTAGTTATGATATGTCATGCCTTTAAGTGCTTGTCACATTACAAAATGTATTTTGTGTTTGTTTTTACCAATGTATCAGTGTGCCGAGCGTTGGGAAGCTTTATGAATTAAAAAAAAAAAAGAATATTCCTTTACCAATTTTACGTTATTTGTTGCAAGGTATTTCGGAGAAAAAAGTGTCGAAGGAAAACTTTCTTTATATAAGCTGTTTAACGATATATGATTGAGATCTAGAGAAAACTTATAGCACTTGATAATGCCAACATAATGCCAGGGACCATGTCTAACTTTTATATTTTGTAAAACATATCCTTCATCTAGTGAATCGGTCTCTCTGTTCGCAATTACTCCATGCATTTTATTGCGGTTTTCACAAATATCAATTTTGATTCATGAAGAAGGTAAAAACCTCTACTCACTCCCTGGAAAGTCGGCGCTCCTCCGCGAAGTTTAAGCCATTTAGCTTTTTAATAGTTTTATTAAAACGATCTTTTCCCTGGCTGATCTAATAATTTACCAATGAGATCGACAAAGAAACAATTCCAGTAAAAGCAATAGGTCACCTTAGAATATTATATTCTTCATATATATATATATATATATATATATATATGACAACAATGAAATGTTGTTCCAGTCCGTTTTTTGATTATATGTTTTGAAGGCAAGTCCTTGGCCCTAAGATCACGCACAAGACGACAAAGGGTTGATAAAAAAATAATTTATAGTTTTAAATGATATTGTAATTTTGGTTAATTTTTTGGAAGTTCACTTGATGTGAAGTGACAATGCCACTCATGGACAGTCAAGGCAAGTGTGACTTTTAGGTAAAAGTACGACTTTTCTTGAAGCACCCCATGTGCAAGAAAGATATAATGGTGGTGCGCGGCACAATGTGCCTTAAGAAGCGCCCAATGGTGACCAGCAAAAGTAATTAAAATGGTTTTATATTCATGTTAATTTAATAGACAATTTAAACCCTTCACGAAAATCGTAAAGGGCTCTACGGTCAGGTTTCCCAGGACGTAGACACACCAGGGACGTTGCGATGTTAAACTAATATATTATTTTATGTTCGTTCCCATTCTATTTACGATGAGGATTTATTAAGCTTTTAAGCCAGCGTCCACTTTCTACACTAAAATTAGCTGAAAATAACACATCAAAGATTTTCCGAATTGAGCGAGTTTTTTCTCGAGTTCAAAGGTTAAGTTAGTTACGAAGATAAAATCTCACTGAGCTCGGGTTACTGTCGCTAGTCCCTTTACCTGTTTTCCATTCCGTTCTCAATGCGTTTGTACGACAGGATAGGCTCACGGTTTTTTTTCGAAAGAAAATTCCGGTCAGAACTTAAACCAGATCCAGGAACCAGTCTGTTTTACAAATGCCCGATGCAAAGATACTGAATGCTGAATTCTATCTGACAATTTCGATAGTTTCGCAGTGAGTTCACAGTATCTCATGTATTTTAAAAATAATAATATTATATCTTCTATTAAATTAATTTTATAAATTAAACTTCTTTTGGCGCGTTAGAGAGAAATGATAAGAGTAAATATTTACGATGCGCGCACACTGTCACAAAAAAACCGACACCCTGAAATTATATTCAACATTATAGTTTTTTTCTATGGCTAGTCAAGTTTTTTACTACAAACATAGAATATAAATTTTGAAAAGATCTCGTTAGAGAAGTATAACTTCTAAACAACCTAACTTCAACCGATTTTTCGACAGTATCGTATTGGCTTGTATTTTTTTTAAATACGTCATCGCTGTAGTATATAAAGCATTATATAAAATATTATATTCATTTAGATAACACAATATACAATAATAGGTAACCTTAAAATTTAATTATTAAAAAATATTATTAAAAGTAGTCCCTTTAGGCAAGGTTCCGAAGATACTGGCAGCGTTCCCCCTTTGAATAGCCAGACTAATTCTTTGTCCAAGGTAGCTGCCAGCTCTTCGTTCTCCTGTGATGTCGACTAACCTTTTTGATAATTCCCTAAAAAGCCTTAACGCGCTAGGACCCCACGGACCAAGGGTCTCGACACCGAATGGGACAAAATCATATTCAGTGCCTAGACCCCTGTATTTACAGGCTTTAGCTTTTTCAGCCGCATCACAAGCCGCACCAGCTCTGTTGTTGGTTCCATGAAGATTGGAAGGGGCCAGTGTGTCTGAACAGGTGGCATCCCATACCAAAACCCGACCCATCCTCCATGGAATCAAACTCATACCGTCCGGTCTCTTGCCATCGTCTCTAGCAATTCCAGTCGGCTCAAGTAGACTTGGCACGTTGACGGTGGCAAGGGACCGACGTATTATATCGTTGAGTGCGGCATGTCTCGAGAAGCGGCCAGCACTTTTTTGACATGATAGTCCGTGATGTCCTAGTTTGTCGACATCACTGCCACAAGGACATGTATGAGCAGCGCAGACCGGTACCCCAAGCCGCAGACAGGTTGCGATTCGGAGCGTGTCATTATAAAATATATAATGACATTTTCTATATCTCAATTACTTTACAAGACATATCATATAAATAATTTATGTGCGGATGACTAAATCCATATCGTACCGATAAAAAATAAACCGGCGATTTATCCACTAAACCTGGTAAATTAGAAGGAATACGTTGTTATAGTAAAGGGAATACGATATCGCTTTGAGCCTCGTCTTTTAAATCTTTTTGGCGACATTTTTTTCCTTTTTTCAAATTAAATAAGGACAGTTCTCCGTTTGTTTCCTAGTTCGGTTCAAAGGTATACGTTACAGGGATACTATTAGTTACAATTTAACGAGGCAAATAATATTTAAGCGCTTTTTGAGATAGAAGGTAAGCAAGAATAGAAAATAAATCTTGCGGTTAATGCGTGTACCGCTAAGACGAACTCTAAGGATAACTTTATTTCATACATGCTCTGAGACATGTTAAGACATTGAAACAATGGATATAAAGTAATAGCCGGAAGCCATAACTTTTTATGGCGAATTTCAATATAAATGTATTGTGTTATTTTTATTTTAAAAAACATTTTCCGGATCTCAGTGGTTGGCATACAGTAAGTATACTCCAGAGCTAGGGATGGCAATGGTTTTAAAATAATGAACGGGACGCTCGCACGGAACCGAGTGGGCTGCACCGCTACTATGACCCCGCTCCACTCGGATCCGAAAAAAGAGCACTTAATGTGTTTATGACGTCAATCAAATACTTGCTAAAATATGTTAAGGCCTGTATTCACTTTGATTAGTGATTAGTGCAAGTGATCAGTGCAGGTGATTATTTATTTATTATCCACTTATAGATATTTCTTTCTATGGACGCCATTAGAACGACTTGCCTGTAAAATCAGTAAAACAGTAATACATTTGGGGTCTTGCGCCGGGGCTCTGTAACATATACGAGTATGGCGTCTCATCATTGAGATCTTTATTTCTTGGCTGACGTAACAGTGTAATTATTTTACAAAGTCGATAAGGAAATGATGAAAATTCCTGACGAGAGCTAGTGCGATGTCCATCGGGTAGTAAAGATAAAAAGTGTTTTTTTTCGCGTGTCGTCGTAATTAGCGCAGCGTCAGCGCGGCCGACGCTCCACAAAAGAAAAACTTGGATATTTTGAATTTACGAAACTCACTGAATGTGTATTTTAATCAAAAACAAATAAAAATCTCTGAGCCAAATGAATACGGAATATTTATAACGTTATGTTATTGTTTTATTTATTTTTCGTGCAAAAGCCTATCGACTTTTGAAAAACAGTGAATTGTTTCCCGGAGAAAGATGCATTATTCTCGATCTTGTAGCATTGTACTACTTGTACGTTGGCATTGTCTCGAGAAAAAGCTTGGTTTTTTCGTTTAATCAGCAGCAGAGCGCAAGGGTTAATGCTCAGATAAATGGCTGCTTCTAATGTCGACCGCACGATCAACTTAAGTGCACTCGTGTTTTTACTGTAATTTGTAATACACAAAATACTATTTAAACACTCGCTGACCATCATAAGTAAGCAAGAAATGTCGAGTTATATAAATATATTTTTAATACAAATTTTTATTGAAGTTAAGTCTTTTGACGCGATGGAGAAAAATGATGAGAGTGAATTTTTACGATGCGCGTACACTGTCACAAAAAAACCGACACCCTGAATTCGCACACCAACACCTAAATTCGACATCGTAAAGTTAGTTCTAGGTGGCATGGAAACCGATAATTATGTTCAAGTTGAATATTCTAGTATTTTTATAAATATTTAGAACAAGTGTTTCGTAACAGTATAATTAAACAGTGTGAATAAATAAATATTATTTTGGTGTTTTTAAATCAATTTCATATACGACGGCGGTAGTATTTACTAATAATTTATTTATTTAAATAAAATCATTTTGATTAATTTTAATATTTATCGTTAATTACTACTGCATTTTAGTTATTTTTTTTCCATACGCCAAAGAAGTATAACTTCTAACGCGTGTACTAAGTACACACACTCTTTTTTTAATATGTAGCGAATCACATATACTAAATTTAAATATGTTATTATTGTTTTAAATTAGTTATATATATTTTTTCTAATAAAAAATAACGAGACAATGAGCCCGAACCTAAATGTATCTTTCCATAAACACCGAAGGGATGATTGAACGCAAATAAACGCGGGATAAGACATTTTGACCCACTTCTACGTGATTAAAAAAGCACTAATTACTTTTTTACAGGCTCTAAGTCAGGTGCAGAGGCTGCAAAATCTAATACATACTAATTACATTTCGAATTTCAAATTGAAACCGTTTCTCAATAATTTGTATTTTATAGACAATAATGTGGTCAAGTTATCTGACACGTGTAAATTAATGGGTTTAAAAAATCCGGGTTTCCTCGTGATGCGATGCATATAATATGCGGTGATGTAAGTTGTTTCGACTATGTATCTGTGTGTTGTTACGACGGGAATGTAAGTGCGTGCTCCTATTTCAGCATGCTCATAGAGGACAAATCTTTGTTTTTAATTTATTTTATTATTATTTATTACTGAAGATGTCATATGGCATGGTGTAATGGTTGCAGCTTACAAACGTTGTGTAATAGAAAAATCTTGGCGATTAAATAGAGTGGCCCAGAGTTTATTTCCAGTGCTTCTCTTCCGTTCTACGCCCTTGATTTGAGAACTGGCAGTAAATGTAAAATTAGAAGCATTCAATTATATATTTCTTTTTTGACGTTCATAAGTGTACCGTGTGTTACCTACATGAATAAGTGATTTTTGAATTTGAAATTGATGTATGCCTTCAGGAGCAGCGCACGCACGTGCTAATTGCGCATATAATAAGGTATAACCATTGGTCCACGTGCGTGATTCGAACGCACGTCCTCAAGAAGAGGGCCTGCTTAAACCACAAGGCCAATACTATGTATATTATATAATTTCACGTTTTATTACGATAGACTCAAATGAATTTCAATAACTTTTGTATAACGTAGTACTAATGAATTTGATACTTTGTTAAGATACCTTTCAAAATCATAACTGAAACCAAATTTATACATATAATAAAGCTAACTTTTACTTCGCTTCGACAAGCACCTACACATTAAAAGTCAGTTTAAAATCTAGGCAACAAATTTAAGTAATTTGTTACTTTTTAGTTTTGTATATTTTTTTATAATTCATTGTACAAACCGGTCCGTAGTTCACATAATGTTGCCAGAAGGTTAACTAAACGTGCTCCATGCTCTATTTAATATATGATCAGGAATTTGCGAAATACCTGGCATATTTTTTTGGTAGTTTGATATGGAATTAAAACAAATGAATACTGGAATTAAAACAAAAAAATAATAATTTAATGACACAAATATCGCTACTTATCCTCAAACTATTTTATATTATATAAAATATTTGCGTGACAGATTTATATCATGCTCAGTTCGTGGCCTATATGATTGAGGATTACATGATATCTGTAGGCTATAGCAATATTCTTCAATATAATGTTGTATCGTGTCGCATTGCAGCCGCGGCGAGATCCGCAGTTAGATCATTGTATTGATCATTGGAATCACTTTGTTTCTACTTAAAATGTTTTACATAAACGTTAAACAAATTAGTCTATGTCAATACTAATTATAGTTGTTTTCCTGGATGGGTTAAAATTATAACATACAATTGTTCGCACAAAAAGTTTATATAAAACTGTCGAAATGAATCTCGTATTACAATAACATATTGCATTTTGAAAAACTTTTTACAGCATAATTACTATGCTACATTCGAACAAATAATGTGATTGATTGTAGCGACACTTACATTTTACTTACAATGATTGCGATGACGTTATAATATATACGTTATGGGTCAAATAGAAATAAATAACGTTATATATAAATTGCGCTAACGGAATTGTTCCGGCCTCTAAGCATATACAACTTTCGAAGCCTAGCCTGGGTCAGTCTGTGGTAAGACTTTAGGTTGGAGGAACTGTTCACCATGGTTGCTGATCCATTCGCAAGTACTGGATTTGATCTCCTTTAGGTCAAAAGCGGCCCGGTCTGGGATGTGTACTTGCTGTGTTAAACTAACAGAGATGGGCAAGAGGCGGAAGCAATCATCGTATCACGAAGTGAGTCGAGAAGCGGATAAGGCTCTGCTGTTTTCGCCTTGGGTGATTGTTGGTGGTGCCCAGAGATCCAAATAACACATCCGGCCAGGAGCAGCGAAGCAGTTTCGCCGCGCAATGAATTTACCTACGAAATATAAACTGTTGACCATCCTTTCTCTACTTGACCTAACCACGGATCGTAAGTTCTGCAAATGTGTTATGACTAGGCGCTGTGACTAGAGACCACAGTCTCGTCTGGGCTCAATTTGGTGGGTTTCGAATCACCTCTAAGGTTTTGTTTTAAATGAAACGAATATTTGGAAGTAATCAAAGTGTTAATTATTGATTGTAAATATGGCGGAAAAAGTACTAGGTACACAGAGTAATCATAGTGATCTGACGTGACTTAGACAACTATACAGTGATACATTCACAAATTACTGAAAGCGCCAAAATTAAATTTTATACAACCTAACATTCTAAAAATTAGACAATACAAGAAATGACTACATTAGTGACGAAATTCCATACTTATATTTTCACCATATCAAAGCTGAATATTGTATGAAGCTTTTACGACATTACACGTAGTACGTCTTAATGACAAAACAGTAATATCTCGCCCTGTCATCGACTATTATAGGTTTGCCCATTTATTATTAATCCTCTCCTGATAATCGGGCCCCTCCTTTTGACTTATCAACAAATGTTTTACCATCGCAAAATCAAGCTTTATTTGTATTGTTATAAGGTTTATAATTTCCATAGCTTTCGTGTAGGTGTGTGACAGAGGCGCAGAGGTGCGTCGGGCGGCGTGTGCCGGCGCTGGGAGCCGCCACATCTGGCGTTGATGTAAACTTGATTTATCGTTTTATTTGAACTGCCCGCGTGAAATATGGAGATCGAATTATGCTTTTTAATGGGTCATGTTGATGAATTAGGTCGAGCTGCCGTACACTTGTTACATTTGTGATTGTCGGGTCATTGGGATTAATGTGTTAGCCATTTGCCGAGAATAGAAGTATTGAAAGTGTCAACAAAATCGATTCAAAAACAACATACATTTATTAATTAAGATATTATGTGGAACATGGTGTTATGTTTCAAGCTTCTTACAAACAAAAACATTGGCGATTAAAAATAGTGGCGGCAAGTTTATTGCCAGTTCTTTTCGTTCGTTCTACGTCCGATTTGAGAACTGGCAGTAAATGTAAAGTTACAAGCATTTAGAATTTAATATATTTTCATTATTAACGTTGAATTTTGATTTTTGAACAGCTCTTAATTACGTCAATAAAATCAAATAATAAGTACAAAACATATGAAAGTGAGGTTGCTTGTACACTGAAAGCATCATGTCTTACACTTGGATCATCCTCCTACTTGAGAGCATACGTAGAAAGGTCCATATCCTTTACCACAAGATTATGGGACGAATTCGGTACTATTTCGTCACGAAATACGAGATTTATCAAAATATTTTGTTTTTTTTATTATGAGTAAAACGTTCTATTTTCGAAAATTTGTGTTGATATCGACCTAATATTTGGAAATTCAAATCATTGGAATAATGAGGAATAATTTCGTTTGTCGGACTCGACCCAGCTCCGAACTTATTTTCAAACTCTAATTTATTTTAATGATCCCAAATTTCACTCTACACACTGACGTATCGCCCAAATTGCTTTTCACTCGAACTTATCCTATTTGCTTAACATTTTCCCTTAGCAGCAAATACGGTGCTTTAAAAAAAGATACAGGTTTTTTCATACAACTTATAGTATACTAGTAGTTTTTTTAGCAGTGTACGGGTCGTTTTTAGGAGTACTATTTACTAGTTATTTGGTAACTGAATGCACTTGTTCGTTAGTTTGAAATGTGGGTCTCGTTTTTTTTACTGCGTCTAAGTCACGTTCTCTTTAGTTGTTTATACTACGTATTTGCGTGTTGTTCTCACGAGTATGTAAGTGCGTGCTCCTATTTCACCATGCCTCCTGCTGATAGTGGACAAATCTTTGTTTTTCATTTATTTTATTCTTCTTTATTACTCAAGATGTGATATGGAACATGGTGTAATGGTTGCAGCTCCTTACAAACATTGTGTAAATAAAACTCGGCGATTAAAAAGAATGGCGGAGAGTTTATTGCCAGTTCTTGTCTTCCGTTCTACGCCCTTAATTTGAGAACTGGCAGTAAATGTAAAATTAGAATCATTTAATTTAATGTATATTTTTTTTGACGTTCATAAGTGTACATTACGTTACCTATATGAATAAGTGATTCTTGTTTGTTTGTTTGAATTAGTGCTTCATCCACTATGCCACAGAGGGATAAAATTTAAAATTAAAACACAGAGGGATTACCATATTTATTTCGTATATTCCATTATTTTTAAGACAGATCCAAACCGGAGGAAAATGGTTTGGAAACAATAGTCGTAATTGGAAAATAAATATACAAGCACCTTCTTCAGTCGCCCTCTTTATTTCTGAAAGTCCTGTTACTGGCGCGGCGTAACTTCATCCTCTCTCCCCTGTCTTTGGCAAGCCTTTGCGTCTGGGTAATGACAAGACCTGTAAGAGCATTTACTCCAGTCCAGCGAGTAGGTGATCGGCCCCGAGGTATAGTGTCACTCTCTGACAGTCACGATAAGTTTCCGCACAAATACAAAAACGAGACTGAAAGTACAAAATAAAAGTGTCAATGACCTTTTAAATAATATTCCACCGCTCTAATGTAAATCAATTTGAAGGTACGTCGTAAAAAGTATAAAATTACAAATGATGCAGGGTGGATGACAGTACTTCGAGGCAACAACTTGCACTTTTATGACAATACTTTACGAGAACAGTATAAAGAATTGTTCTGGTGGAACATTGTTAATCTTATTTTGTAGTTTGCTAAAAGATTTGTATCTTTACAAGTTTAAGGAATGCAGATTTTATACCTTCGAGTGTTTAGATATTTTATTCCTGTCATAAATCCGTTTAAATTGTGTGTACATACCAACATATGGAACATTTTGATATGCCCCATAAAGACTGTTTGCTTTTCTAGAATATAAAACCAAGTACTTAATAAAACTATATTTAATTTTTCTTCCAATCATTAGCTCCACGAAAGTTCTCAGTGTTTAAGGAAAAAAAATTCTCGAATTGACTTCCTGACTTCGCAACATATATTCCGCTTGAAATCAGGACCCAGATGATGACTAAAGATGGAATGACAAATTCGTTATGGAAATATCGGAAAATTTCCTTAAAAACATCCAGAAACGAGCCTATCAAAACTCATCTTGAATGGTAGAGTGGAGGGTACCAGACTTCGAGACCGACCCCCATGCGCTGGACCAACCAAGTAAAGGCCCTTACGGGTCTTACCATCACCCAGGCACAGAGGTTTGCCGAAGACAGGGAAGAGTGGAGGATGATGTGCAGCGCCACTAACCCGAAATTTAGAAATAAAAGAACGACTGAAGAAGAATACGGAATATCTTATGACATACCCGCATTCATACTTTTCTAATATGCGAAACTGTAGTTCAAGATTTGTAAATGGCTTCATTCGCTATTAATGTTGCGAGAATCTTAATATACAGGTACAAATACGTACTCCCACAAACTTCGTAGCGAGGTATAATTCGCTCAGCAATAAATAGTAACGAGTAAGAAAACTAGCAACTCTGGCGAGGCTCGTTAAGACAAGGTGACGTAAATTAACCCGACCGCTTCAACCAGCGCCCTCTATGGCCCACAATAACAATAAATTACTCTTCCCTTACCCCACTACCCGCACTGGTTTATCGCACGTGCCCGTTACTGTCATGTTTCTGATCCCTATATTAGCACTAGTCCCAATGGTACGGCTTTTCTTTCTATGAACAATTGATGTTCAGGATTTATTCGTCAATTATTCAAGGCAATATATGTGATTACAAATATTATATATATACACATATACTATTTGTGATATTTTATTTACTTTCTCAAGATTTGTATGTGAGAACTATAAATGATATCGTTAATACATTATCGCATTTATTGTTCAAATAACAATAATAAAAATAGTATAAAACATTTTTTAAGAACATGGTGTTAACATAATGAGTGTGTGCCCTGCTTGTAATTGCCCCTGGGTCAGCAGGGTGAGCAGGAGCAGGGTGTTCCACAGCGCTGGTCATTCTGCCAGAGACCAAAGCATCTAGTTTGCGCCTCAGTCGCAAAAAAGGTAAAGAGTAATACCAGCTTTTCTTACGAAAATCTTCTTCTATATTTAACAGTGAAATCTGGGGTTCGATGTCTCTAACCAGGTTTAACAACCGCACCCACACCCATTAGAATTTCACTCATGAATGGGCTTTAAATAAAACATTTGCACATCACAATTTATCTCCAAGAATATGTGGAATGACTTTAAGTGTATTCAAATAGTAATTTTAAACCAATGAAAAACGAAGGAGAAGGTCAGTAGGGAATTCCTGAAGCTTTCATCTCATCGGACGAGATGAAATAAATGAATTCCAGTCGAGGCACGTGTGGTTCAGACTGAAGATTAAAATCTAGGTCGAATCCGCTCCTTACACTTGAGTTTCCATCATTGGACATTCATGTGGAAAGATTTTATTACGCCCCATTATACTTTACACATTTCTTAATAAGTTTCATAATGAGTTTTAAAATTAAAAATACAGCTTGTAAACATGCCGGTTTTGAGATGGCTGTTATACAAAGAACAAGCAAGCGTTAACACAACACAGAAAATAGTCATTAGTAAATTTGTGCATAGACCGGGTTTAAACTTTGTTAGTTCAATCACTCACAAAAACGCACTCGCGAGCCCCCTGGCATTGTCCATGGGCGGCGGTATCACTTAACATCAGATGAGCCTCCTTCCCGTTTGCCACCTGTTCTATAAAAAAAAAATAAAAAAAAATATCATCGATTATATATAATATATACATATATGTGTGTTATTTTGGCTATCTTTTTTCACTAATTCATAATATTAAATCGTGATATCGAACATCAATAAATCTGTCAAATTATTTCCATATTTTTATAAATTCTGCCTGGTTCTCAGAAGGTGAAACGTATCACATTGCCGGGAAGTTCACGTGAGAAGTAAAGTGATATCCCTAATAATTTGCTAGTTATCCAAATAGGTAGCTACAAATATCATAATAATTACTATCATATAATTAATGTAATCAAATATAATTAATATTAACATCTGTGTCTCATTATAACTCAATTTTTACTCGAAAACCTACATTCAAAATAACGTTGTTCAGATTTCAATAATATGAAAACCGCCCAATAGGGAATACAGGGCCACATTACAATCTGTACAATTTCTTTATGTTTATGTCGAAATAAACATTTATCTTACAAATTAAATTTTATTTTCAGATAGCGAAAAATTATTCCTATTAATACTTAACATACTTTAGCATATCGATCGTACTTATAACGTTATCGTCGACTATAGTCATTATGAGAATTATAAATATTACCTACACGTCTGACGATATGTACAACGGCTTGCGGCCAATCGCGGATACATATATCATACCGACCGATGACACTACACTGCTCATGCTCCTATATCACCCGACCGCGACCGCTTCTGATATATTATTATCGCTCATTAATTACTTATTGCGTAAACCTCATCGCTCTAGAACTTGATATAAACAAACTTCATTTCATTTCGCTACGATATTCAAAAGATTCCAATGATATCAGAAAATATTATGAAAACAGATTCAGATATTTTAATAACCTTATATCCAAAATTATTATTTAACTCGACAGTAAACCGACGCGAACCTAACAACTGCATTACGGCATGTATATTCATCAATTTTTAAATAACTTCAATAGATTCCACCGCTAATTCAATTACAGACGTATATAGACCACGATAATGTAGAAATGGATTGGAATTCAGAATTAATCCACTGTAAATCGACAAAACTCAGCAACTATTGCTATGGCTTCGTGTTATATCTCGAAACACCGCAGTGCGATACGTCATTCGATATTATATACATTAACTGACAGCTTTGAAACTTATACGATTCCTGTATGAATAACGCGCAATGTATTGTCATCAATACTTTGAAATACAGTTTGTTATAAGATTGTATTTTAGCTATGTGTGTCACTAAACCGCATTAAGGCTCTATCTCAGGTCGCGCGTGGCCGAAGGGGATCCGAGAGGGGGAGGTAGTGTTGTAAGAAGCCCTAGAAATAATAGATATAAATGAGTGGATTAATAAAGGGAAGCCGCGCTGGGCTGAGATTTAATCCGGGGTTAGCTGCGTATTGGTCTTTTATTTGTCACCCGTTTTTCTAATATTCATAAAGGATTTACGTTAACTCAATTAGCAACTTTAATTACTTACAGAAGTCATGTGGAACATGGTGTTATGCAGCTCCTTATACAAATATTTTATAAAACAAGAAACTTGGCAATTAAAAAGAGTGGTGGAGAGTTAATTTAAAAGTTCTTCTCTTCCGTTCTACGCCCTTGATTTGTCAACTGGCAGTAAATGTTAAATGTATTTAATATGTAATTTTTTTGGCGTTCATAAGTGTACATTGTGTAACCTAAATGAATAAATAATTGAGAATTACCTTTTGTCTTCAGTCACTGTGACCACCCACGCTGTAAAGCACTCGAAACGTCGGGAAAATATAAAGTAAAATAATTATAAGTTTATACATAGCTTCAATCCGTTAAACAAGTGTTTCTATAATTTTAATTTGATTTGACATGAATAAAAAAAATAAAATAAATGATTCTTTATTAACCATTAATCATAAGACAAGAACATAGTTAAATTACATGGGCGCTTAGAGCTGCCCCTTTTCTTTTGAATATGGAAAACGTACACTTAGAATCCAGCGATCTCTTATATTGGACAAAAAAGTTGTCTACAGTAGCACTATCGATTATTCTTGCCTTGACGAAGTAGGTTGATGATCCCGTTGTCGTGTAGTGGTGTTTATAAATAGCTAACGCGGTAATATGTAAATATATGCGAGAGGGCGTCGATGTGCTGATCTACCCTCTCTTCCCAATAATTTATTCCTCACCGAACTTAATTAACTTTTGCACTTTTCTACTTCTCTTTGGACAGTTCCACTTTGATTAAACTTATTCCCAACGCTTCATTATACTTAATATTCTTGAGAGTTTCTGCCGCAATTTGGACCTTGGTTGTGGGCGGGCAGTTGCGTTGGTAATAATCTTGAATGTAGTGAGATTTAAGAACACAAGATTTTCGGGTTTCTTTTCCGGCAGGCATAAAAAGTAGAACAAATTTCATGAAATTGATGG
The DNA here is from genome assembly GCA_028984075.1 of Pieris mannii. Classification (NCBI taxonomy): domain Eukaryota; kingdom Metazoa; phylum Arthropoda; class Insecta; order Lepidoptera; family Pieridae; genus Pieris; species Pieris mannii. Next base: position 3,815,169 of record CM054780.1, read on the forward strand.
ATAACAATCAAAAAAATATACAATGAAATTTATAGTTAATAATAAAATGTAAACAAAATGGCAGATTTATTGTTTTTGAATGTAAAACACCGGCGGACGTTATCAATAACGGATTTCGATTAACAAACAGTTTATATAAAATCTATCGCGATATATACAATAATATAGTGAACATTGAGTGGACTTTAGTTCGTGTGTGACTATAAAATATTCAGGGCACGAATCACTCGTATTGGGCGCTTTTAACAAAAGGAAACAAAGGCATTGATTTTTTTCATGAAATATCAAGTGACCTTCAAGCTCGGACAGGGCCTCTCGGTTCAGTAGTAGTATCTGATATATATGGACATAGCCTGCAGGAGGCTGCACACCTCATTGCTCTTATGTGACATCAAGTTTATGCTAACAAAGCGGGCACGGGCAAGTAAATCAAAGATACTAACATACTACTATTAACATCTTATTCTGAAAAAGTGAATTTTCAATCAAGAATAATTGGATGCAATCCCACCTGATGCTGCAAAATGCGGCCTATCGGAGGGCCCGCCTTTGAATGATTGTTATATTCTTTATTTTCTTATAATAACATTAAAAAATTCTGTTTTTAGCTTTGTTTGTTTTCATTTATTCTATTTGAACCACTATGAACCTGTTTCGATGTTTTGTTTAACAGTTAAAAAAAAACAATGTTTTTATACTTTGGACTTTTATATATAAACTTAATTGTAACTAAGAACATACCGCAAGTCGACTTCATTAGTGTGGAAACGGCTTAGCGAAAAAACATCGGAAAATGATTTTCCGAAATTTCCCCTAAAATGTTATATAATTGTCGAAAACAATTTGCTGTTAATAGTGAAATAAGCTTTCCGGGTAATGTTTCAGTTTGTTTAAAAAGCTCTTAACAAGAGATCAACGACCCCCGCTAATTAACGAAATCGACTTAAATTCGAATTCTATATTTTATACATTCCCTATTTGATTGTCGGTTATTTCAAAAAATCTTTTGAATTACGAGAGCTTTGTTTCATGTTAATTATTAGCTATTTTCTTTTGATGTATTTTCAGGAGCGCGCGTTACCTACGCTTATATAAACGTATATATTACCAACAGCTATAAAGTCGTTTTATTTTAAATTATTTAAATAGCTCTGGGTTATTTTATACATATTGTATTCTATATTTATTTATATATAGACATAATAAATTTGGTATAACGTGTATGCTATATTTTGGATATATATCAACTTACCAAGTGAAAAGTGTATCCGGTTTTAAATATTGTATTTTCCCAGATCACATTTCAAATACATATTATGAGATAAACCTGTTATCAACTTAGGCGACTTATAAAGAAAACTTTAATATAAACTTTACATCAACAATATTAGAACATAAAAAACAAATTATACATCGTACAATATATAACTTACACAGTAATAACTCATAATAATTTAGGTCACAGCAAATGAAACTACATAATAGTCAATCAAAAAGTAAATAAATACTGAATACTGTTTATCGGTGGCACTCAATAATTGCACTTTGGACTTACGCTGCAGTGGTTCTGTTATTTCAGTTGTATTGCTGTAATGGTCACCGTTATTGCTTAACATTCTCGTAAATTAATAGTGAGAAAAGCGAGAAGAGCTCTCCCGTCTCTAATGGACTTAGTACTTCATTTCTTGCTTTCATTCGAGTGCATGTCGCTATTAGAAAATAAATACTAACTAGTGAACTGCTGGTAATCGAAGTGGCGTCTTATTGCGATCGTCTTGGTTTAATTTTCCGCTATTTATGTATGGGTCTATTGACACATTTCTTATAACTATATTTTTTTATAGAACAGGAGGCAAACGGGCAGGAGGCTCACCTAATGTTAAGTGATACGGCCGCCCATGGACACTCTCAATGCCAGAGGGCTCGCGAGTGCGTTACCGGCCTTTTAAATGCTTGGTGCTCACTTTTAGTAGGATTTAACCTAAATAATATGTGTCGGTCACTATATATTACTTCTGAATGGAGCGCGCTAGATTAGCTTACATAACTTAGCCAATATATTCTGTAAAACCGTTAAATCGCCGAAAACTAAGCGAAATTCAAATTTTTAGCTTTTGAGCGATAGAAGACGCTATAATAAACTCTCTAAAGCTGAATCGACGTTGCTCGTGGAGGTAAAGACACAGTTCAATATAACGGCGTACTATCACACGGTAAACGAGCAATCTACCAGTTAATGCTTCGATTTCCTTCCTTTAATTATAAAAGATTATCCGTGACACTTCGATTCGTTTAATAATTGTCGACGTTTAATTAAAACGGAAAGCGGCGTCCGTAGCAATGGATTTGCAATTCTTTTACCTCCTACTACGATTCCCTATAGGATAGCGTGCATTACTGAAGATAAAAATTTGGCTAAAAAGCTTTGTACAATGCGAGTAATGTATCGGTGGCATGCGATAGAGATCCCATTGTTCAGTAGTAACGGTGACAAAGGGGACACATGATTCCATCGAATCAGCTTCATCTGGTAGTGTCCCATCCGAAATAAGCTTCGACACTACGTCCTATGGGTTGTTTGTTTGAACCGCTTTGTAATTTTAAAATTGTCTATGATACCAACTTTTGTATTCTGGTATTATTCCTATTTCATTATTTGATGTGTCATGATTATAACTAATCAAAATACTGAATATTTACAAACAATGCTTATTTATTATCTGTATCAAATTTTGAAACCAACAATTTAAATCTCAAATTTATTTACAATATTATTCACGTTTTCATTAATTTAATTAACAAAAACAATAAGTATCATTAAAATATAATAACTAAAATATTATATTATTGAAGGGAGTCCCTTTAGGCAAGGTTTCGAAGATACAAAGCACCCCCTAATGTTAAATTAAATTAGGCACTTGTCAAGTGAAATAGATATCTTAAGTTGTCCTTCTTGTTTCTTTATCTTCTAAATTATTTGAATAAAACTAATAAAGTACTAATAGTGTGGGAAGAGGAAGAAAAATATACTCAATGTTGGAAACATACCTTAAAAGACGATCTGCAGCAGACGTGTCGCTAAATGTATTATCGTCTTTATTCCGAGAATAGAGACGTTGGGCTATAAGCATAACAATAAAATATCAATGGAAACAATTTAAATTCGATACACGAGTGAACACGGAGATAAGGCGGGCGGCTGGCATCAGTTCCGAGATTGTAAGGCTTTCGAGCGTCAAACGAGGCTTCGCGGGCTCAAGGCAGGCTCAGGACGGCCAGGGGTGGGCGGGCGGTAGATGGACGCGCGATAAACGACAATAAATAGCGACAATGCCTGTCCCTCGCACAGTCTCATCCTTATCTGTGTGGTTCAACCTGAGCCTTAACTTGAACTCACCTACACGACTTTGTATAGATACAGTTTCATATCATTCTTGTGGCGTAATATTTAAACTAGTTTGCAAATTGTTCGAAAATCAAACAAGACTAGATCTGGAGTAGTGATTAGTTTATAAAGTCAACATAGCCCATCAATCATAATTTGAATCAACGGTGTAAGTAATTTAAGTTACACTATACTCTAACTTTTCCATACATTCAAATTGTTCAACATTTTCTATATACGTTGATTTTGACAATACTCGATACGAACGAAGAGAAAATATTATTAATCCTTCAAAATTAAGTGGATATTCAAATAGGAGCCAGTTTCATTACACGGCTACATTCAAAACAAAGTTAATCCGTCACAAGTGTGATGGCTGCTCCCATAGATAGCACATTTGTTCTCCGATCCGATCGCTGGTATTATGTAAAACAAGACACGTTCAACAAAGACGAACACGCCTAATAAACTCTTCATACTACTTCGTCACACTTTAAGCATCGCCCATCATTCACTGCTTGCTTTGAAGCACGTAGTTGTCAAAGGTCACGCTGAACGTGGAAATGTATTGCGAACATTATGTAATACATTTTTCAGGAGGTGATTGCAAAGAAGCGTTGTTAAAAAGCGCAAAGTGAAGATTTTAATATAAATGCAGATAGGATGACATGGGCGAATGAGGTAGCCATAAACAATAGCTGTTTATGTGAGTGTCAGTGAATAATTCATCAGATGGTGGTACAGTCCTGTACAGTAGCGGCTCGTGAGTGCTCCGATATTGGGCGTATTTATGTGACAGCCCCGTTACGTCAAACCACAATAATTTGAGATTACGTCAATTGATAGTTTATTATTTATGGACTTGTTGGTTTATTCGTACACCGGAGCTGGCTTTGGAAATTATATTGTCGATATTACTGGTATAAACAGAGTCATGTGATATTGAAAATGTGATTCAATGTTCAAAATATTGAATAATCTTTCAAAAATAATAAATATGAATTTTATTTGATTAAATGAAATTGTATTGGTCGACAGGCAGGCTTTTTATCTTTCCATAATTGAAATCAACAATAAATAAAGTTCTAACCCATTGTACATCACTTCCATATAGAACAGCAATACATTTGTGACCGCAAAAGCGTAAACAATTGTGTCCAAAGGAATCGGCGAATTTGCGGTTCGCGGCTCGCAATTAAACGCTGAACATCACAAATGTTATCCGAATCTCTTTAAACATTAATGATTTAAACGTAATTTATTGAGTGTTTTTTTTTATATCTGGAACGAAGTATTTGTTACATATATTTAATTAATTCAATAAATGTGTTGTGATGAATAATAATGAAAAATAAATAATAGTTCATGGCCTTGATTTGAGAACTGCGGTTGGAGATTCATAATAAATCCATTCATATTGATAAAAACGCCACGGACTCTAATGAAAGATACAAGAAGTGTCTAAAATAAATATTAACAAACATTACTTAATAACTGTAGTCATTATTTTACAGAATAGCTAATTAGCTAACAAATTAATGATATTCTTAACATTGTATTGGTTATAGTATTAATTTGACAGTGTTTGCAAATATACAGCTCAAAACAATTAGCGGAACAAGATTTTTCTCCTTTCTATTGCCTTAACTAAAATTAGATTTAAATTAACTTGTACGCTATTTTTTACCTTGTTAATTTGTTAATTACTACAATTAATAAAAAAAATCAATTTGTATTTTTTTTATTAAAAAAAAATTAAAATGTGCATTGTAGACGAAAAACTAATTGGTGATAAAATTGGATTTAGGTCAGGGCTCATGGAAGGCCACTTCATTACACGGATTTCCTGCTGTCGTAAGTAATCTGACATGATGGCTGCAGTATGCGGCCTGGCATTATCTTGCATTAAAAGAAAATCTGGGCCCATACCATATGCTGCGGGCCAAACATGATCTTCGAGCACATTTTCAATGTAAGTTTGAGCACACAAGCGCCCGGGAACAACGACGAGATCTGTGCGCTCGTCCAATCTAACTCCGCCCCAAACCATCACAGAGCCACATCCAAATTTGTCATATTCCTGGACTGCTGCTGCACTGTATCGCTCGCCTGGGCGTCTGTAAACACGGAGACGACCATCGCAACGTGTTAGACGGAATCGTGATTCGTCAGTAAAAAGCACTGGCCTCCAATGTCGAAGTTGCCAATTAGCGTGATTTTGCGCGAACTGTCGGCGAGCTTGTCTATGTTGAATTGTTAGACGCACAGCCCGAACTGGTCGGCTTGATCTCAAATTGGCTTTCAACAACCTATTTCTTACCGTCTGGTCGAAAATTTCTACACCAGTAGCCGTCCTTAGTGTATTTTGTAAAGCACAGTTGACGATGTAGCGATCTTGCAAACGTGTAGTTTTTCTTTTTCGACCTTGACCACGCCTTTGTGCGTATTCTCCCGTCTCACGGTACCGCTTCCAAAGTCTGTAGATAACAGAAGGGGCTACTCCTAGATCATTTCCTACATAACGCATAGTTCGACCCTCTTCAAGCAAAGCGATAGCTCGGGAGACATGCAATTCAGTCAGGCTCACTTCAATTTCTATTAATACTCAAAAGATTGAAAAAAACTACTTAAAATGTGTTTTCTGTGATTAGAAAGTAATGAAAATTCAAAGACGTCACTTTGTTTTTAGGTGTTTCTAGACACACTGCCACTTTATTATAGGACTACTAACCAAAACGCCGATGCTCTTTTGTTTTTTATTTTCTTCGACAATGCCTTAACATTATCTAGTGGCCAGTAATAATTAAAACCTTAAGTAATAAGTTTAGTTCTACTTTAAAGTTTTGTTCCCTTTATTGTTTTGAGCAGTATTTATAGATAAAATACAACTAAGAGACAAAGGCTTTAAAAGTAAATTGGTAAAGTAATTTTACGTAACATTTGTCAAGTTTAAATGAAGAGTAAAGTTATTATATTTTATTACAAGCACCGTCTTAACTTACTAACTTACTGTCAAATCAAACTAAACAATTGAATCAATGTTTCAGACATTTAGAAATTATATTATAGATCAAACCTAACTTAGAGAAGGCTTTATATTGATTATTTTACGATAATGTATAAATTATATGGCTGAAAATATACATCGAGGTAATTAACTATATCTAAGGTACGTGACTAATTAATCCACCCACTTAAATGATTTAAAATTACTTTAACGTTAATTAGTTCTACAATGTATTCAATTTATTTACATATGTTAACATAAAAGAGATATCTACTTCATTTATTCATCAAATCCAATACTATCATAATGGGGACCTATGTTCCTAATAGGTTCCAATTAACATATTTTAAATAAAGAATGTTATGGAACGAATTATTTAATAGAAAACATTCGAAATTCGAATTCGGAAAATAGAAACCGGTCGAAACAGATAGTCGGTTCCAGAACCTTCGGTGCTTCTTTAGTCAGTTCATTGATAAGCATTTTTTATATGGAATTACCCCTTTGAAATTATCTATATGAATTCTATTGCTAATTAAGTTTAGATTTATATAAAGGGTAAATGACCCCGAAATACTTTGTTATACAAAAGCTATTGTATATGACTTTATCTACGTATAAATAAATTTATTTATAGTAGAACAAATTTCCGGTAAAATTAACTGTCAGCAGTGTTGGACAAATGGATTCCGCGTCAGATCTCATCACTGAGAATGTAGGTTCGGATCCCGGCCGTTCACATTTGGCTTTTTTGCCTGTGTGTGCATTTACCATTCGCCCGTAGAGTGAAGCAAAATATCGTGAGGAAACCGGCTTTCCATATAACCAAAATCGGCGGCATGTGTCAGAAAAAAAAAATTCACAAAACTGATTCAGAGGTTCATACCAAAAAGATTGTCAACCATTGGTTAAAAGTATTATAAGCGGGTTCGTTGTATAGAGTTGCCAGTTTTAGTTAGTTGCCAGTTGCCGGCCATGGGCAATGCAGCGGACATACCCTTTTCTTGTGTAAGTCAATATATTTAAAATATAGCAATATTGTTTATTTCGAAGAAGCTCTTGCTATTAGAAGCAGTTTCTTCCAACCAGTTCATACGTAAATATAAATAATGTACAGATAAATCCTATTTTCATTTCTAAATCGATGTTCTATTTACAATTTAAGTGTCAAAGAACACTCCGCTGGCAGTGTTTACATTAAGTCTCTCTGTTTACGAGTTCGTCCTAATAGCGAGCACCTTCCAATAAAGTTAACTATGTGTTAACGGCCTATTTCATTATCTCCTCGCTTTTATCTCGGTTCGATTTCAGTTTAATTGAGATTTTACTGCCGCCTGCTCACTTTACACATTTGGAATTTCCTATTAATGACGGCGACTCAATTTAGATTTTAATAGGGCTCAGGAAATGATTCTCATCCTGTATTGAAGATTGCTTTTGTCTGTTTCGCACGAGATTTTTGTCCATTGCGTGATCGTAATATATATCACGTGACATATATTACGATCACTCAATGGACAGGCTAACAGGCAAGAAGTTTTAATTGCCAATTAATACTTCAAGAAAACGGATGTAATATAGCATCGCAGCCATTGGATTATTATCAAATCATCAGAAGTATGTAAAACCCAGCTTCAGAATTAAATGAGATAATGAAAACCATTTTTATTGCCATCTCTTGGGGTTTCCATAGTGCTACCAGCTGATTTATAATTGACCTTACTCATAGGTGGGCAGAGGCAATTTGAGTCCAAGGGGTAAGTGATGGTTGGTATATTTAGACATAGTGAAAGAAATCAGGTTTGGTACACAGCACTCCTTTGGAAGCACCCAGCCCCGAGAAAATATCCACCTAGATTTCCAGGTTTCTTGCTGGTCGAAGCATAGAATGGCCATATTTATAATCTTAAACCCAAGAACGTTGGTTCGAACGTTGGATCACAAGGTTTGTTTCTTCAGCATATCCATAGTATGTTGCATCTCAGCAATAATATTGCTATGCGGAAAACAGCAATAGGGACAATATCCACATTGGCCGTGCAGGTATTTCCCAGAGTTAATGAGTGACAAGTTTCTTCCGAATGAGTACCGGAAGAAACTTGTGTCTGATGTCAAAACCCTGAAGTCTCGAATTGGGGTCAACTAAATATAGTCCAATTCCATCCCAAAAACTTCTGTCTTTTTGGGGTGATTTTCGCTAAAGACACCCATTGTAACTCCACCTTTATAAGCTTCTTCGTAAAGCCTCATCTAGCATCGGAACCCTGGAAAATGGTCATTTGAAACGAAAGGCTACATTATCTTGATCTGCTCAGAAAGGCAAGAGAGTACGTCACATCAAGCCTCTGCTTGGCTCCTTGCCCGCTTGGCGGAAACAGTACCCAGCTCCTCAGTACCAGCTGGTACTGCTCCTCCTCTTGACCGTATTCAACAAAAAGGTTTCCGATTCATCGACCTCAGGCAACCCCCAACGCGCTGAGAAGCTTGCCAGTAGTGTGAGAGTCAATAGGACGTCGTATCACTTAACATCAGATGAGGGCATGGGGTATAAATAATAGATTTAAGTGTACGACAATGACAATATTTAACTTTAGCAATGTGCAATCACAGGACTTTTTGTGAGAATTACGTAATTAAATCTATGAGAAGTCAAAGAAGTTTTCATTTAGAATTCTGTTCACGGATACACATTTTGTCTATTTAAAATTGTATTAATCAATAGTCATTCCTCTAAGGAAATAATCTAAATGTACCGATAATTATCTACCTTAAAGCAATATCTAGTCATATTACAGCTTATTCTAAATTAATTAATCATATTCCTCTCGTAATCCAATAATAACGTTAAGTTGACAGGATAATGAGTCCATAGAGCAATATGCATCAATCAGTTATGAAGGAAGATATCGCTCAGAGCTTAATGAATATTTCATACATAATGCACCTACACGATCTTTCAAATCACAGAATAGATAGTGAAGTAGTAAAATTATTTCTATGAAAATAAAATTTGTTAGTAGTTATGCGTGACTGAGACCGTACATTCAAACTGTACTGGTAGTGTCTAGCTAGGACCTTATAACTTTTATATCCGCAATTAATATTTGCCCTGTTATAGAAATATGTCATAATGGTGAGTTTTGGCGTACTTTCTGTCAATGGACCTTTCATTGGGTTCACTTTAAGAATACTTTTGTTTTAATTTCAAATTTCTTGAAACAATACAACCAAGTACTTATCAATTTTATGTATCTAAATATAAATGTATCTTTCTGGGATACTGTTGTCAAACACTGAAAAAACAGCCATATGTCAGCTTTAGTAAAAACTATGATATATTGGCGATTCAGATCCAGCTGTTCGTGTATCTTATACCATCTATCTTTCATCTATCATCTATTATCTTAAATATTTGATTTGTATTGTACTACGAAGCAACGAAGTGTAAAGAAATATATTAAATACCTAACTAATAAAAAACTGTTATCATTTTTTAAATGTTTCAAATTGACAAACAAATTGTAATAAATATTTTTAAATATATGATGGAAATTAAACTGTATAACATAAATATAACGTGGCATAAATAATACATTCGATTTAGAGGAATTAATGTTAGTTAAATATTTTTAAGTGTGTTACGATTGTAAGTATCCTGTGGCGTTGGTAGTTCGAGACTCAAGTTTAAACACTGTGAGTAGCGGATTAGCCGCGGATATATTAATCACTATGTTGGGCTTATCCGATGCACTTTACTATATAATAATATATAATATATATGGTAGATAATAGAGATATTAAAAACAGGCCGGCAATACTTACGAGCCCTCGGGCATTGACTGCCCATGGGCCATCACCTAACATCAAATGAGCCTCCAGCGCGTTTGCCCCTGTTCTATAAAAAAATGACATCAAAAAATAAATATAATACAGATCTATGAAAATAAGCCATAATTTATAATAACAGCCGACAACGCACTCGCGAGCCCTCTGGTATCGAGAGTGTCCATGGGCGGCGGTATCACTTTACATCAGGTGAGCCTCCTGCCCGTTTGCCCCCTGTTCTATAAAAAAAAATGCGGGAAAATATAACCAAATTTGAGCATTATGGCTTTTTAAGGCAGTTTTTGTCTCTGACCACCACTATGTGACAACGACCAGGTGAGCATCCTATCCGTTTGCTTCCTCTTATATAAATATAACAAGCAGAAAACTTTCCTTTACAAACGAATGCTTAGCTACTTTGACCCTATTGCCGGGGGAGAACCGAATACTTTCGACAAACTGATAATGGTAGGGAAGAGTGGCAGGAGAAGTCGGGGTCAATCTCCTACCCGCTGATCTGGGTCTAAACATCGCTTGCCCTGAGAAAAACTGAGGATAAAGCGGTGTCAAGTCTAGATCGACTGTCGTTTAGGGCTTTTCAAGACAGTGAAAGTAATGATGACAACAAAGAAGATGATAAGAAATTCAATGGAGCTGTATTTTATTCTTTTAGTATGCAATCTAGGTTAACAATACGGCCGGTGATATCGCGAGACGCTCCTAAATATGTAAAGGGAATTAAGATAAATAAAAAGTCCCGTTCGCACCCAGGGGACACATAAGTTTATCGTAACGGGACGTTTACATACAGCTACGAACCTCGGATGCTCTATGACTTTCAGTACATGGTATTTACTGAATATATAAAACAGAAATTAAGAGTACAATTCTTGTTAATGCAAGTACTTTAAGCATTAAGGGAACAATGCATGTGATAATATATTACATTATTTACGTAAGTCCACGTTCATATAGGTAATCAAGTACACTTATGAACGTCAACAGAAAAGTGTAAAATTGATTTTAAATTTACATTAACTATCAGTTCACAAGAAATGACATTACAATTGAACAGACACATCTATTACGTTTAACACAGTCAAGCAAAGAAAAGAAATTGTAAATATATTGTAAAAACAAGTATAAAGTTTATGACATTAATTAAATAAACAAACATTAAGAGCATAATCTTAACAACATTAAGGTTAGTGTGAAATAAATCAATGTTTTAATTAATGTTAGTAATTAAATTATAAGTGCCTTACATTTTTATAAATTTCTTCAACGATTTTTTAGAAATTTTCACTCACAGATCCTAAGGCTTCTAGGATATCCTCAGTAGAAACGTAATTACCCATACATATCAAATATCTTAGTATGCAATCTTTCATCAAACTAATCAATACTAATAAAAAATATATTCTATAGAATTCGTAACTTCTAGGGTCCCATATAGCAGCCGATACGGAGCGAGAATTTATGGCAGCTGCGATACAACCTTCCCTCACGTACACAGAAACTGCTCATTAACCACTTTAAATTTGCATTGGATACATGTGACCCTTCTTTACAAGAACAAATGTTTACATAAATATATAACAAAAGTTCAGCCAACATGTATGACATAAAAATAACGATGTGTGTGTGCGCTTACAAATCACTGTAGTGACGTCATACCCTGAAACGCGCTAAAGATGTTGTTTTGGCCGTTCTGGCCGGAACTTCTCGACTTTAGACACTGGGGCCCTCAGCCTGGTCAGTAAGAGGTAAGACTAGTAGAGGTTCGTCCCTTTCAGTTGCAGGAACAGTACACCATCCTTCTTCCATAGATGTATAGATGCAGACAACAGGGCATCTGCAAAGGCCATCGACCATTGAGCAACAATGCGCAGTAATATTATAAATTAAATAATCCAAATTTTCGTATGAATACCTGTTTTTATTAAGCTACTATATATATACAAGGTACATGAATATCTCAAATAAAGTACTTGTAGAAATAAAGAATACATTAACACAAACCCACAATATTATTACTGTAAATGTGTTATTATAAGTTGAATGAACTGAAAAGTATGATATATTCAAACCAATATTAATTATCCGCGAGCCTCATCGAACATGTAAATGGCAAAACAATATCAGTACAATTGGATAAAACGAAAAAACCACACGCAAACAATTCCCGATTTATCCCGCGGCATAACCTATTGTCAGAATCGAATGTTTCGCTGCAGATAGCGAGTGGCGAGTGGCGACCGATGACCCGTAAAGCTGGACATCGATTATCGCCTATTCGATACATTCCCCGGTCGCCGATCCCCGATCCCGACTTGTCAAAACAAACGCCGTGATTAGCGCAGCTTTGTTTTAGCATTAATTTTGAATCATGCAAATAAGTTTCCATATTGTTTTAATATTTCAGCCTTGGCTTTTATTAGCATTTATTACAATTATTAATTTGATATTTTTTATTAAACTCTTGTATGGTGTTATTAGCTGTATGGCACTTCTACTATTGACACCTTCAGATTAAAATGAATTAATATAAGTACCCCAGATGAGTTGACACCCTTTTGATCTCGGAAGCACTTAGGGGAGCTAACTCACTAGGGCGATACTTCTGATACACTCCCTAATAATTGAGACACCGATTAAACAGTGATTTTAATCATTACTATATACGAACACTAAGGGCCTGTTTCACAATGTATGGATAAAGTACCAAATAGCTATGCAACACATAAATTATTCGAAATAAAAAAGTTCAGAATAAGATACTTCGCATTTCACGTCAAATAGCGCTATCTGACAGTCGTGAAATGCAAAAATACTGTTTAACCTACCAATAAGTAATAAATAGCTTATTTGGATCTTATCCGGACATTGTGATACAGACCCTAAACATCTTATGTTGTACTTCAATATTGTAGCTTTTAGTTGCCATTAAAAAGTGAAATCAAGAAATGGATTCAAGAGATATATTTTGGAGTAATAATAATATACTTGCCAGTATACTATATATACTATATAATAAAGCATTATCACTCAATAACCAAATATCTGAGGTGGAGTGGTGGCCTTTAGATTAAAAAAAAAAGGCAAATATATTTGAAAAGAGTAAAAGAAAAATATCCTTATCTAATTCCAATTTTAGTAAGAACTATACTTGTAATGTCTTTGTAAATCTAATGTCTTAATAAAACATGTGACATAAACTAAAAAAATCGAGTTAATATAAAAAAATTTTTAAAAAGAATTTTACGAAGTAAAGTGTTGATTAAATCAAGTGTCGATATAGCACATAGTATAACCACTTGTTCAGCTCATCGAGTCGCTAATGAACTAAAAATACTCGATAAATGTCAACACTAACACACCGTCATACAAATCAATATATGATCACGCAATATGTGACTTCAATGAGTTATCATTAAGCCTTTTATATACGTTTTTCACAGTCAAAGACTGTTCACATTGATTTTATGTGCGTGTTGTTTCCATAGTAATGCAAGTAAATTCTCTAATCACCGCGCATTGCTAATATAGAGGTGAAAAGTTTGCTTTAATTTATTTTTTAAACAAACTAAAAGTACAGACAGCGTACCTTACACAATCAATACAAAAACGTATGATTTTTAATATACCTTATACATAAAATAACATCTTAAATTTATGGAGCTAAGCAATCATATGCCAGGCCAGAATAATTTTGGGGTTGGGGTAAACAATTAACAAGGCGAAGATTATGAGGTTGTCCGTTCTGCGTATACATTCTTTGCGCGGACTGTTTGATATTCTAGATGGCAGAGTCGAAAAAGTTTTCCTTGAGAAGCGAATATTGAACCTGTTCATAGATTGATATTAGTCCACAGGCTATTTAATCTTAGGTTATACTTAATGTGTTAGATTTTTACTTCACTGCGCCGTTAGTTAACCGTTATAACGAGTGATGAAGAGCATGATATAGTTATTGCAGGTGCGGTTTAAAAGAGTTACAGAATGTTTATTGTCAGTAATGCAAATTCACAAGAATATTTTTTTCTGACGTTAATAAGTGTACATGAGTTACCTATATGAATAGTCGCGTATCTTACTTACTACGTTTCACGCGGATGCATTTGTGTGTGTTCTCTTAGTTTTTTCAGAGGCAATCGTTTATCAATGAACAACAGCCAAAGGTTAGAGAAGAAGGCCAGAAGGTTTGTCTTAGAAGTGCTTTGCCGGCCTTTTTAGAATTAATATGCTCTTTTCTTGAAGGAACCTAAATTGAATTGGTTCGGAAATACTTCAGTGGGCAGCTGGTTCCACATAGTGGTGCTGGGCGGTAAAAACTGCCTTAAGAATGGCTCAATTGTGGAACGACGGACGCCGAGAAGGTATTTGTATTATGACGTCCATCCATGACGTCCGATGATGAAACTCAGCTGCAGGTATTGGACAGAACAACTCCTCTGATCACTCTCCATGGTAAATATAGTAGAAGATGCAAATAGAGTGTCCATCATGACTTAACTTCAGGTGAGCCTACTGCCCGTTTGCCATTTTCTCTAAAAAAAAAAGAAAAAAAAAAGTTTCGTTGTTGCAATATGTTCGTTAAACAAGAATACTTTGCCAATTTATTTTTTAATATCAACTATATTTCATAGTTCTCGAACTCAACGATAATATTTATAAAGTATAAAGCTATAAACACTACTTACAAAATACAATTTTCTGAAATAAGACGCTAAATCAATGTATAGCAGTAACATAAGATTGTGCAAACTTAATTTAGCCAAGAGTGTGCCGGCAGGACTTGAAGAGAAAAATCTATCGAAGAACTCTCGACGCTGGCTTAAAGCGATTACACGACGCTTATAGTCTTGGAGATAGCGTTTATATTGAAAGTTGAGTCCACTTGACTCAATAAACCAGTTTTTAATACCCTTAATTTATTGAATATTTATATTTAGCTTCAATTTCTGGCAAAATAACTTGGTACTAAGAAAATCTAAATGCCCTGTATGTACGATTTTTTGGACATTTATTATTAAGAAAGAGAAAGCTATGGTAACTAAAATATTCATCCTTCCATACATAAGCAGTTATACAAATTTTGTAATGAAAAATATGTTATAAGACTCTTTGTCTACAACAGAAGTAGCAATTGTATTCCCTTGATAGGATCTAGAGAGACAGATAAATGCATTTTATGTTATTACATTGCCCATTATTCATTTGAAAGGTCCAACAACATTTATACGTTTCAGTGCTCCTACCTCGTCTGCGAAGATTTATAAAATATTTCTTTTTTAGTTTCTGAGAGCAGTGTTAGTCTGGTGGCTTCAGTGTATGACTCTCATCCCTGAGGCCGTAGGATGGATACCCGGCTGTACCCCAAAGGACTTTTATATGTGCGCATTAATCATTCGCTCGAACGGTGAAGGTAAACCTCGAGAAACCGGAAAACTTACTTTAGACCCAAATGTCGACAGCATATGTCAGGCACAGGAGGCTGATCAGCTACTTGCCTTTAAACATGATCATGAAACAGATAAAGAAATCTGTTTTTAGTTTTTTTTTTAATTTCTGAGGCTGTATTTGTTATTTATAAGAATCAATTCAAAATATTACTAGGGCTGTTCCTAGTAAACTTTTGAATTATTAATGACATATTTTTCTGTTTCAGCTTTATTACATTTGCACGTTTTATTTAAATAATTGAATTTCACTTTGTACGATACCTCCAGTCTGGTGTCACTTGTCAAACTTTTATGTTCCAAATTCAAAAATGCTGGCATGAATACGTTTTGTTTACTAGTGTGAAGTTAGAGTTGCATAATATCACGACTTATTTTGTTATTCATCCTTTTTGGGTGCTCCTGTCTCCTGTCACATAAAAGCCGTGTATCTAGGTCAGTTTTACCAGCAACGAACAGTACATACGTCATAGCAGAACAAATTTATTTAAAATAAAAAAATACTTAATTTTTGCACAAGTTGAAAAGAGGAAATCCCTTGGAGATTTTTTCAGCCTTAGTTAGGTATTTACCAGTCTGTGTGTGTCTGTAGTATTATTTGTCAATAATCAAGCCTATTTAAATTTATTCTATAGATGTAATTAACGCACACATTAAATATTGACCACAAGTTATACACAATTCGAGTGAAAAAAAAATTAAAATATTTTAAGTTATGTAATCAAATCGAAATATCTATCAATTGATGAAATGTTATCAAACGATATTATATACGCATACTAACAAATACGCAGTATTTTTGGTTTATTATTTAAACATAAATAAAATAGGGCTGTTTCATTTGTCAATTGTGACATTGACAGGTATGGTAAACTTTTAATAGGATGTTACCTTGTTCTGTGGTCCAATAGTCCTGATCCTTGACTGTTAACTGACCCAATAAAATGTTATTTGTATTTTGAACTTTTGTTTTTGGACAATTAATTACTAGATATTTTGTTATGACATTTTTTGTGAGGTTTTCAGACATAATCGTTTCGGACGTGACCCACTAACGTCTAACGAATTTATATTAATATAGTCACATGACAAAGCGTGAGCTAATGATATTCCCATGTTAATTCGTTTACTAGGCCATGACGAAAAGTGATTTCATCACAAGCAGTTTCTCCAACCGTTTATTAGTGATATTTAAAGCGGGCTGGAATATTTCACTTTGTAGTTTAGTTTGTCCAATAATAATATGCTAAATATAACGATATGTATGTATCACCTTTTTAAATTCTTTTGCCGTTGGTAACGGCCATTCGCCAAACGATAAGAACCCACTTACCCTACGGCTACACAGCTCAAAGAAGAATAGAAGAGCAAGTTTTCGTCCAGGTTCTGATATACATGTTATATGGGCAGCTTTCGGGAAACGAAATCACCTTTAACATTTAAAATATTGATGTATATTTACTTCTTCAGCCAGAAAAAGCCCCATTTTGCTTTTTAATGTGTGTTGCTGTTCTTTGAGGAACCTTACTTTAATTTTTTTAATACTTGGAGGTATTTTCTCTTTGGAGCTGATGCTGCTGCGCTAGATAAAAATGCTGACTGAAGCCGACTTTGGAAGACTTTGCACCAACACGCGGATCAAACCGATAACTTGATATAAATAATAAAATTTCCCGCTCCTAAATCAATCAAATCAAACACAGGCACCCCACGTTGACGCACTTGAAAAATTCTCTCCCTTCAAAAACACAAATAAGTTCTAGTAAATAATACATAAAAGGGCTAAGTGATTGATGCGGCCAGGCGCGTTGGGGGACAACGCTTGTCATTAATCTCTGTTCAGCGAAAAGTGCACCAGCACTGATATAGATTTGATCTCAATTTCTAACAGCTTCTGATAGCATGACTCATCTTACGAATACCAAGTTAGTACAATATTAACCAGTGCAAGTGTTTGTTTCACGAGAACAGTGGACTGAGTTCAAATAAATTTATTGGTTTATCAATAAAATAAAAAATAATTAGAAAGACAATTTTCAGAGGTGCAGGCTGATTTGGAGCACTCCAATTTGACGAAATGCAAACTGTTCAACATTCACAAATTGTTTAAAACAAAAGGGTGAAGCCCATTGTTTGAGACCTAGATTACTTCGCGAAAATTTTTGATAGAATTTTTTTCTATTTATAAAAGCTTTTTACGTGATGCTTTTTAATGTGCCACTCTTTGACGGACTTTTAGTCATTGCATGAGAAAGCTCGAATTTAGGACGCATTAAGTACACATACATACAACTGGAGCAACCAGACTAGATATGATTTTATATCAAAACGAGCATAGCTTTATGCAAAACATATACGGAATTAATTTATCAAAAGGTACATTGCTTCGAATGTTTTTCCGTCGTCTGTTAGCTGTCTATGTTAAATAGAACATTTATATTTCACATTATAAATTAACTAATAAGAGAATACGAGAAATGTATCCAATTTTTGAATGTGGAACTTTATTTTGTGATTAAAATAACTATTCGCTCTGTGGTCTATGGTCAATTATTAGGGCGCGGGTTTGAAGCTCGGCTTTATTATTTTTTATGTTTTTTCCTTTATATGTTGTGAAGACCAATAAAGAGTTGTAGCGTCGACGGATCAATGGGTTTTCAAGCAAGAAAAATAGATTTTACTAATACAGTTTTGACCTACATTAAATCGTTAAGCGTTTAACATTCGGTCATTTATTACAGCTTTATCTATATTACGAAAGGAAATCGAGCTTGCTCGTTTAAAATAAAAAGCTTAATGCGAGCCATAAACACTTGCAGCGCTGGGAAGCTTACGGCTGTGTCTGCCCTTTAGGATAAGGATAACTCCTAACTTGAAGGCTTTATTAAATATTTTATCGTAATTTGATTTTTAACTGCGTTAGTTCTATTTAATTTACTTGATCGCTTTGCTTAAGGGAAAAAAAGTGAGTCACTTTGATGTAGGTGGTAATGATTTCGAATCTAGCCTCCATTGAACATGTTTGTTTGTCCAAGCTCCTCCCACGTCGCAGGTCCACATCAAAAGACGGCCACTTATCTATTCCCTTATTCATGTCGTGACCAGACACTGTTTATTCACGATGTTCGGCGTTTTTGTTCATCCAATCATAAAACTCTTTTGAGAATCCTCGCTATACAAATATTCAACATTTGTCCCAATTTAATACAATATTAACCTTATAATTAAATTAGTTGTTTTACGAAAAAGTATCTAATTATGATTTATTTTAATGTTAATTATATACACACTGTATTGCTTAAACAGACAAAATCTGTTATTACGACATCGAAGGGACTACTCATATTTGATCGCTGCGATAGTCGCAACAGCTGATGATGTTGTTATTAAGTACTTAATACAAAAGATTCAGCCGGAAACTTTGATTTTGGTCAATATAACCAGTACGTAAACGATTTTGAACGTAAAAAGATTTAACTGTATTTACAGTTTTTGCATAATCATAATATTTATAAATTACGTGTCACGTTTGTCCGCTATGAAGTCTAACTACCGAATCTATATCAATCAAATTTGCACACCGTGTGTAGTTTGATCTAACTTAAAAGATATGATAGCTTACATCTCAATATATACCCGCAATATTATTTTATTCAAAATATTAGTTTATTATTTGATACAATTCCAACAGACGGCACTGTGTTAAAAGTACCACCGTTTCACATAAGCTATCTACCTTTCACATAAGTTCTCCTACCGTTTCCCTTGAATAGATTACTTCTATGTAATATAACAATAACCTTAGCCACAGCAACGCTTGCCGAGTCTGCTGGTTTATTAATAAAGAATAGTAAATAATATATAAGGGTTTTGTTACCTTTTTGCTAATATTTGAGCATTTCAAAGTTGTTTGATGAAACTTTCACGAATTGTGGAGTAATTCATGAAAATGTCATCATTGACATGAATCCATAAATTCATGTCGGTTATATAATTTAACGTTGACAATAATTTACCTTCTTAACGTTGTTGTCAAAATAGGTTTTTTACATTATTGTTAAGAAGGTCTTAACAATAATGTAAAAAACCTATTTTGAATAATGTAAACCAAATCTATTTTGAAAAGTTTCTATACACCATTATAAGTGTGTTAAATATATCGTTTAGTATGGGTTCTTTACTCAGTCAAAAAAAATGTATACCAAAAACAAACAGCAAAGAAACTGCATTGAATATAGGACCTAAATTGTTTTACCGTAGAAACATCAAGTTATTATCATAAGATTACGTTAAGGGCCTGCTAATTTATCCAATATTCACTGAGACAAAAAGTAGCCCAAATAAGGATAAATGCGAATCGCATTTATCTGTATTAAGTCCGTTAGTGAATTGTGTATCATATGAATGCGCAAGAATGGTTTGTCTTAATGAAAATAAAAAGGCAAATAATAAAATTTCTCAAAGCAAACATAAATATATATATCGCAAGCGAGAAAATCCTGTCAGCAATCAAAATCAAATCAAAATAAGTTTATTCAGTTTACATGGGGCTTAGCTCGTGCATGCAAAGAGCAAGACTACGCTATCCGTCCGCAAAACTACCAGGAGGCCCTGTTCTGAGAAGAACGGGCAAGAAACTCAGAAAGTGTTTTGCTCCCTCTAGAAAACAATTATTCAAAGGAAATTGTCATAATTCTACATTGTCGTCATTAAAGTTACATTAGTAAAAAAATAAAATCAAACTCTAAAAAAAATTATATTTATCCATTTTTAATAATTATTACTATGTAGGTTCAAAATATTATTAATACTGTACTTTCTCTGTTGGAAATTAATAATTTAAGTATAAATATCTCAAGGCCATATATCGGTTAGGTTGTTTTTTTTTATAGAAAAGGGGGCAAACGGGCAGGGGCTCACCTGACTATAAATATCCAAACCAAACGGGTTTTCGTAGACGGATATTTTTTAGACTTTGCAAAAACGAAGCCAAACGAAAAAAAGACAGACACATATAATCATAAGCTTAACCTTAGGTGAAAATCAGATAGGATAAAGCGTGTAAATTTTAAATAAGTGTAGTAACAAGTTTTCATTTCAAATGTTTTTATAATTAATTGACCTTGTATTCAACTAACAAATAATTGTATTCAATTAATTAATGCTGTTTCTTTAAATGGATATTCACTGTTGGCCTAAAGGGCTATGACAGCTCAGCTCGACCGGAAAAGGGCTTCTCCTGCAACCAGCTCAAGGGTGCCTTCTGCAGGTCTCGGAACACAGATTGGGACTTCGCGGGTTGGTCAAGCGCTCAAAGAATAGATCTAGATGGGCCCTCTGGATGAAATGGTGTAAAAAATAAATACCCCTACTAAAAACTTAGCGTACATTATTATTTCCAAGTAAATCCATAATTTTGAGTCGAACTTACAGCTTTAGTTTCTCAGAGAGCTCAACAATAGATTTGCATTCATTGTAAAAGATTTTCCAAGCCCTCACATATACATGAAAACGTGCTTTATATTCAAAATGCAAATTTTAGTGAAAATATCTTAGGTTTCTCTTTCATGAGCAAATAATCAAAAAGGTGCTTTAGGCAACAAAGTTGTTTAAATAAAATATATTTTATTTAGAGCTAGATATATTAATATTGATAGATCGATATTATCTGATATATATTGATAGATCTATATAGAGCTAGATATTGTAATTGGTGGTGGTTGGTTAATCGTGTACCCACAGGGACTTTACAACAGGGAAGTATGTTTAGTATAAATAAATGGCGCTACAAGCTCTTTAGGTATTGGCCTCAGATTTCTGAATCTGTTTCATGATCATTTTTAAATCTAATAAGCAAGTTGGTGATCAGCGTCCAGTGCCTGACACACGCCGTCGACTTTTTGGGTCTAAGACATGTCGGTTTCCTCACGATGTTTTCCTTCACCGTTCGAGCAAATGTTAAATCCGCACATAGAAAGAAACTCCATCGGTGCACAGCCGGGAACCGAACCTACGACCTCAGGTATGAGAGTCGTAGGCTAAAGCCACTAGGCTAACACTGCTCAGTTATGTTTAGTTACCTGAATAAAATGTAAACTGAATTTGATATGAAATGGTATCACTGATTCAAATAGTTGGCAAAGTAAGGGTGATATTCAGAAATAAGATTAGCGCAAACTATGACAAAATTTATTATTTGACGTATGGGAGGCTGACGCTAAGTCTAACGAGACTTAACGATAAATCTCGTTTCTGAAGCTTACCCTGAAATTGTGGTCTTAAAAGATTAAATTGAAAGTATATAAAAATTATAACGGCACTGTTTTGAATGAGTATTATTTTCCCGTTCTATTAAGGTATAATTGAGACGAGATTTCCATAAAGTTTCATATAATATTTATGTGTAAAGAAACAAAATAAAAGAATGAGAAGTAAAGTAATAAGTATAGTAGTTTATAGTTATATGCATAGCATATACAAGCTATCTCTTATATGAGAATTATCCAGCAATCTTTTGTACAAAAATAATGCGTATTTTTTATGTACAATTATGTTCAAGATACTTACATCATATTGTATAATCCACCTATATAAAGTATACCGCAGGCTATAAATCAGATACAGAATATGATAAAATAAATGTGTAAAGTATTATCGACAATAAGTTACATGCTTAATATTGCGTAATTTCTGCATAAAATTCCTACTAAAACAAACATAATTCGAGTAAGCGACGGGTTAGAAAAAGCGACATTTTGTTGGCATTAAAATTTGCATTTTAATGTAGCGTTTCGCTCTAAGAATAAAAATATTTTGTTCGGTCTTCATAATTTGTACGGGTTGAATTAATTCAAAATCTTATTAATTTTATATTATCTTAGTAATTTTATACTGATAACGATATTTTATTACGCTGAACCTAATTATTACCGGGAAACTGGTTTACCCATCATATTGATTTGTCTCATATATAGTAAGCTTATTAAAGACTCGGCCCAGTCTACCTTCATAAGTTTTTCTTGGAATTTGGTGTCTATATTTTTACAAAGAAAATCCTCTTGGTAAATCTGAATACAAAGACTTATTTGGTCAAATCTCAATTACAGACTGCGTAAGGCTGATACAATCTATGTATATCCATACGCATAGGAATGCCCATGTGCCCTACAACTGGCGTCCATTTCCATAAGATAATCCAGGACGTTTTTCTCGCCAATTTTGCACCAATTTTAAAGCTAACAGGTGCTAGGGACAGTGGCAAGCGGCCAGATGGGATGTCTTTGATCCCATGGAGGATGGGACGGGCTTTAGTATGAGATACTTCTTGTGTAGATATGTTAGCTCCATCTTACCTGAAAAACTAGCAAAATAAACATAACAAATACAAGATCCGGCAACGCACTCGCGAGCCCTCTAGCATCAAGAGTGTCCATAGGCGGCGGTTTCACTTAACATCAGGTGAGCCTCCTGCCCGTTTGCGCCCTGTTCTATAAAAAATAAAATATAATGTTTTCTCAGAATTAAATTTGTCCCCTTTTTGAGAGAATCTTGAGCCGTGGGTTTTAACTGCACAGACGCTAATTAAATATTTAAGTTGGCATCTGATAAACAGCAGTCAGTAACACTAATCCCAGCTGGTGTCTTCGCTCAACAAATAAGTATCGCAAACAGTGAATGTTTAAAGTAAACGCTGCCGTAAGGATGCCACAAGGAACAATTTTTAAATTTATTTTGGTTTTTAATTTATCGATTTTTAAATTTTATTTTTATGTACATTAAGAGTCTACGAAAGTTTTGTCAAGTGTTCATCGATAATTTAAAAAAAGTTATAACGTCAAAGTATGCACTATGCTGTCTTAATATAGATTCTACACGTATACACTTAAACCAAATTGTCTTTACTATTTTACGAATGTTTGTGGTTTTGTTTATAGAGGTCGTTCGTATACATTTACAGGCAGACTACAACTGTACTAGTACAGTTTTACTGTTCAATTCTGTCTTAATGATGCTATTTATTTGTGTGATCTATATATCGGATGTCATAAAAAGCTTCAAATATAAAGGTAGATTACTAACTGTTAACAATTTAAAATCACAATCAATTTAGCCTGATGATTTTTTTTATAGAAGCTAAGAAGTTGACAACCAAAAAACAATGAATAGACACACTACTTAAATATGTTTACTTTATTCTTTTATTTATTATGGAGGTAAGCGAGCCTTCAGGCCGCACAAGAATGGCAGTCATCACAGGTTATGGGCACCTATTTTAGTGCGTGTTACCGGCCTATGAGGAACGAGTATACTCTTTTAAAACAATTGGAGGTACCTCCCAGGGAAGACTCCCTGGGAGTCAATTCCACAATTCGCTAGTTCGCAAAAGAAAACGTCTTGTGAAGCGGACTATCGAAAACTTACAACACTGCGAAGGCAGAAAAAAAGAAGACTTAAAAAGATCTACACTTTCGCAAATGTATATATTACATAAAGTTTAAGAGAACAATTTCGTGAGCTTTCTTATATCCTATCTGATTTCCAATAACCTTGAGTCTCTTATGAATATGTACAATGAACATACATGTTAGTGCGCGCGGTGGCGGCTGACGGCTATTTCCTGTGTCAGTGTCGTGTCGGAAGCGTCGTGTGTGCATTAGACGCCATTAGTGTGTCAGAGACTATGTTTGTGTTAAACGCGATCAAACACTGACATAGATTACATTTTTTAAATATTATGATTATTATATTTATTTTGTCTCTAATTAAAACAGTGTAAACGTAACGTTTAATTGTAAAGTTTAATTCATTTATATATTTTAAAATAATAAAGAGATTTTTCTTAAAACAACTTCCCAAGTTAAGTATTTGTCCCACGTAAAGCGGTCGCGACCGGTATAGTGACAACAACGCTGCGGATTTTGCGAAAACTAAATCGAAATTGAATAAAATAATGACGCAAAGCATTCGCTTCTGACGCCCTTGCGCTAGTGGTAGCAAAACCTTCGTCCGGGCGAGTCAGGTTAATCGTGTCGCTAGGGAGGTAGCAAGGTACAGACCAACAGCAAGATTTCATTAAAAAAAAAGTGCGTGCGTACAAAGTACACTTCTTTATAAGTTAATTATTCCTAAGGTAAAAGCCCCAATAGATGACCATGTATCAATATATGATCACTCCATGTATTTATATATCTATATTCACATAGTATACGTTCTAATGAAAATATAAATAAATCATTACGCGACAGAATTTCAATCTAAAGTTCAAAATATGTAACTGTATATTTTTTTTTTATTTATTTTAGTTAAGTTTTAAACGAATATATCAACCAATAGCGTGTATTATTTCTTGATCTCCCTTTCTCACTCTATCTCAATCGCTCTCTCCCTTTTCTCCGACAGAAACGCCGCACATCATCGTGACGTTCCGTAAAAATTGTTTCACTTCAAAAACTGTTTTGATATATCGGTATTCCCTTGAACTGTCAGGCTCAATAAATATATATATATGACTTTGTTTTTTTAATAATCTTCTATATCGCTGAAACTATAATCATTGAGGTTATTAAACAGAAAACGCTTCATATAACTATTTACATGAATGACCTTTTAATTTGAAGTCTAAGCGGCTAAACACGACGCATTGGCGGAAGTTGAAGAGATTTTATACTTTTTAGAAATATGGAAATATCCCGAGCCCTCGTACAACTTATAATTTGTTTGTTTAGTATTTGGTACAGTTGTTTTCGGCGATAAATATTAGAAACTCGTAAATATCTGTTAAAGTCGTGTCGCTTTGGGAGCGGGACACTTCGATTATCCATGATTTATGTCCGGATTAACGGCACTCAACTCTATGTACAGGAATTTTAAAAGGAGATACAAATTCTCATAATTTTTAGCTCGTCAGTAAATTGTTATTAAAGGAAAACTTGGAATTGGAACGCATTTTTTAAAATATATTTAAAACTTGTGGTGGTGTTGGATCTATTATTAATAATTACTTCTATAAATGATTATTATATCGCTGAGATGAGAAGAAATGAGTTTACTAAAACAGTACTGCATTTAAAATGAATAGTTTTGTCCTAAGTAAATGGTCTCAAAATGTTTAAAATTATATACCATTATTATTTTAAACATACAATGCAATAATTTTATTAATTTAAACAAATTGTACATATAGTAATTCTAATATACCTAATAACTAACCTTACAATTTAATAATTAAAATATATTATTAAAAGTCCCTTTAGGCAAGGTTCCGAAGATACTGGCAGCTTTCCCCCTTTGAATAGCTAGACTAATTCTCTGTGCGAGGTAGTTGCCACTTATATTTAAATGTTTAAATATAACTTATATTTAAAATAACTCGTTATTTCGAGTTGCTCTTGTCCTGATTAATAAGTGTAACGTTATACGTTTCGGCTCTGATAAATAATTAAATAAATTTGCAAAAGAAAAGCTACGTCAAAAAGTAATTATTTATTTATTTATAGCCTTTTATCAGAATACAAAATATATACATTTTAGATATTGTTTTTATTAATCTACGATAACTGATTCTGTGTGCCCACGGGCAAAGGCCGCCCCCATTTTTTTAGTGTTAAAATTGAAATTTGAAAGGACATGACAATCTTCGAATAATCAAAAAGTAATTACTAAGCAATTCATAGGTGTATATTAAAAGTAAATTTCATTTAAATTAAAGTAATTAAAATAATTTATTACAACAATGAATAATTTATAATAATTGATTACCTAACATACTTACCTGATACAGTTTCCAATACCTTTGTTCATAGCATTAATCGACAGTTAAGTTATTCGGGCCGTGGTGTAGCGTCAGTCACACAGTTTAACAACTTCCTCAAACTTTGAGCTGCCGAAATATCCCGATACAGAAATACCCAACGCAATCTATCGTTGAATACATTGTAAATGTATTCAAGAAGTCCCTATAGGACGTTCTAAACTATTCAGGAATTATCGCAGTTTAAAGAGAATGTTAGTGGCCTAAATTAAGAACCGTTAATGGTTTAGTGTTTTGTACAGTTGTTTTCGGCGATAAATATTAGAATGATATATTGAAAATTATATGGGTTGGTGTTTGTAGGAGTTTTATATATTTTTTTATTTGATTTCTACAGCTTCTTATTATACCATATCTAAACAATAATTATATTATTCACAGAAACAAAAACGCAAAACACATTCAATCATAAATAGAAAACACAGTTAACAATTATTAAAAATACAAATACTTAAAATAAAAGAGTTATAAAGATATTATGTCTAATAAAGGATACTAGAGTATTTTTTGTTTTTTAATCATTTTTTTGCTTTATTAAATACATGAATTTGCTGGTAATTTGTGTTATTATACGAAGGTATATAATACATCACTGAGTGACGTAAATACATAGTTTGTACTTTTAAAATTACTACAAATAATTAAAAAAAATTTGTACAATTTTTGTAGTCTATAATGTCTCAAGGATGCCATTTTGTTTCGTATGAGAAATTTATGTTAGAAAAATATTTCGGCTCGGCAGGTGGACTCAGTGTTGGCTGCCGTGACGGATATTTTCTTTCAATTGCGCCAGAGAAGTCGGCTTATTGGCGTAGGCTTAAGATTTAAGATAACCCCATACGAAAAAATCTAGAGGGGTTAAATCAGGACTGCGTGGAGGCAAATTTATGTCACCTCTCCTAGAGATCAATTTGCCTCAGAAAAAATTCACGAACTCGTGGCAGAGACGAATTAGACGTATGTGACGTTGCTCCATCCTGCTGGAACCACGTTCTTTGGTTATAGCCAAGAAAGTTTTGAAGTTCAGGCACCAAGAAGTCGTCTAAGATTTTCACATAACGTAACCTAAATAAATGTAAGCTTGATATATCAATTATCCTAAAACAGAAATAAATAACGTAAAATTTAAATGATAGATGCTTATTATATTATGGTTTAGCTTCCCCCATTGATTCCTGAAACATTTACTATTATATAAAAACTTTAATACGGGTTAATATATACATTTAAATTTTATACAGAAATGTAAATGTATATAATTTTTTTAAGAACCTCTTTAAGTGCAAGGGCTTCTAGCTGACTCGCCATTAAACTGATGTGTTACATTAAAAAATGTGTTAAAAAGACTGTTTTTTTTTAAAGGTAAATTAAGTACCTACAAATGAAAATGTTCAAAGACTCAAATGAGCCAACTAATTTGCGTTGAAAAGTTAAATTACTCCCATGGAATCAAAGCTTAGACTTTTTATTAAATGCTTAACGTAAATATTCAAATAGGTACTGCAAATTAAATCTGAATACATTACATATCTCAATGTTGGAGTGATCCGGGTCGATCGCTGATGAAGGTACAAAAATACACGCAATAACTTCGACATAATTATTAATACATCGAAAATTATATTCTATTTCATCTTCATAAGATTCGTTTCACCTTAATAATATTGAAAATATCAAACGGAAAAAATTAGACTTCTTTGTATGGAGTTTTCATTATGAATATATTTTTATTATTTTGAATGATTTGAAAAGTAAACAGAGATTATTGGATGGATTTTTTGTAGGGCTGAAACATTTTCAAAAACGTGCTCAATTTTAAAATGGGTATAATTTATGCTCACTTGAGGTGGTGCGGTGGATGGTGGCAGGTACAGGGGTGATGTATAGCGGGGCGGGCCACCGTGTACCCTTTCATATTTTTACCGATCCATGTATTAAATATATAGTTCAATACATTTTAATACTATATTATACGTATAGTGTTTCAGATTCATCGTATCTTCAGCTAAATGCTACCTGTCCTAGTGATCCAGGTGAAGAGACGGTTTTGCATGTCCTGATTGAGTAACTAAAACACTGGACAAGTTATAGAAATAAATAAAATAAATAAATGTTCACAGCCGAAGTTCGAACTGATGATGAGATATAAGAGACCAATGGTGAAACCACTAGGCTACCATTGCTCTTAAAGTATCTTCTATGTAAGTTAATAGAGGTATTTTTCTACACTTTTTAAATTTCAATTCCAATTCTATTACAACTAATTTTACAAAGTGTTAATGTTCGAAACAATGTCGGGATAGCGGGCAGTTATTACAAAACCTAACTGTGACAGCCTTTAGTATATTTCGTATTGAATGCTTCGTACGTGTCGTAATATTTCCATTAGACGTTCAGCGGCAGCCCATTTGTCCGGGATTGTCCGGGATCGCCGGGGATTGCCGGGGAAGCAGCTACATGTCCATTGTCCCGGGACAATTGCAAGCCTATTTCTTGTTATTACAGTTTAGTCATTTGGTGCGGATTAAAGTGTCAGTGTGTGCCTCGTTGCAATTACGTGTCATGAGCTGAGCCAGCTTGGCTTTATTGTTTATGGGCCGATCTGAGTTCATGACAAATTGCATAGAAAGTCTCGAAGGAAAACATGTTATAATTTTTATAGAGTCGTGTGTAGTTATAGTTGCTTAAGCATACGACTGTCATCTCTCAGGTTGTAGGTTTGTTCCTCGGCTATGCACCAATGGACTGTCTATGTGCGCATTTAACAATCGCATTAAACATGTGAAGGAAAACATCGTCAGGAAACTTAGACCTAAAAAGTTCACGGTGTATGTCAGGCACACGAGGCTAATCATCTACTTGTCCATTAGAATG
Source organism: Pieris mannii (assembly GCA_028984075.1). Classification (NCBI taxonomy): domain Eukaryota; kingdom Metazoa; phylum Arthropoda; class Insecta; order Lepidoptera; family Pieridae; genus Pieris; species Pieris mannii. The sequence goes on from CM054780.1 coordinate 3,844,532, forward strand.
ATCATAAAACTCTAGAATTCTGAAGTCCAGAGCTAAAAAGGTATTAGCGCTGCTGACATATTTATTTTTATTTGTTACTAATAGCGATATAGATACTTTTAAGACGGTTCGTAATAGCTGAAATAGAAACGTTATTTCGATATTCATTTGTTATTTATTCATTTGTCTTTACGAAATACTCGCGAGGAAACTTAGAATAAATTTTCAGATGAACAAACGGATATCATTATCAACATTTAATTTTTATGCCAACAACGTAAGTTAGATGAGCGTCGAATGGATCTAAAACGTAAGAAGAGCTATACATCAGTCTTACAATTTATACCGTATTAAGTATAATAAAAGTTTCTGAAGTGTTCCTTTGCGAGTTTATTTCTAGACAATTCGAACTCAGTACGCGCAGCCAAGGAGAGATGAGTTTAGGGTTGTATGTTTTACGAATTAAAATCGCCTGGCGGATATAATAATAAGTTATTATCTTTTTGGATCACGCTTAAGAGGTTGAAACTAATGAGGGGACGGATCAAAGGCGAGTTGTAATTTTATTCCGTGTAATTTTAGAACAAATGGGCCGGCACTGTGTGTGTGTCGACGAGTCGCCCAACCAGTTGAAAGATTGGATTCCTTCTTTCATGTGTAATTCGGTGTCCCGGGCCGGACGTTTTACCAATTTGGATTTTTTGTGTTGAATCAATTTTAGTTTGACTTCAATTAGTTTCGAATTACGTTGCCTTTGATGTTACATTTATTTTAGTGACTTCTAATTTGTTGGACTGCGACATTATTTCAGGGGCGAAACGGTGAGCTTCTTGAGATTGAAATCTTGTTGAATCTTAATACCTTTTTTTTGTGTTCAATTGTTATCTTTTATTTGTAAAAATTACGCATATTTCTTCGTCTCCTGCGTTGAATATATCATATATTTCTGAGATTATCAACCCGATTAATTTTCATAGGGAATCGCAAGACGGCTACAAAGCAATTTAACCCATAATCTATATCAAGTTAGAAATAACACGTCTATATTCTCGAAGTATAGCCATTACATGAAACATGTTCTAAAAATATTGTTTAGCACATTTCACGGTTAGCTGGAAACAGAATTCGCTTAAAATTTCCTTCCCAATATAACGTGAAAATAGCGAAATCTGTGAAAGTTTTAAACGAAAAGTTGTAGTCAAAGTGCTCGAATTCAGGAAATTCCGTAAATAACGCACTTAGGGCATTCAGCCGGTGCCGCCCTATCCGCCCCGGACATACGCTGAACTATTTGAGCTTTAACTTTTTAGTTTAATTAACAATGTGATTGTTATAAATGAGTTTATAAGCGCGTCAAGCCAATTTTTTTATTTTAAGCAATTCATTATGAGAGAGAGATGAGAAAATGAGAGATCTCAAAAACAATAAAAAAATCCCATTCGGTTCGTTTCAAATGTGTAATGCGTGTGTGCTGTGGCTGTAATTGGTCCTGGCTCAGCATTATGCTGAAGAGCAGAATGATCCACAGCGCACAGACAGACACAGCACCTAGTTTGCGCCTCAGTCGCAAAAAAGTAAGAAAAGGAATGTAATAGTCACCAGTGTACGTAATGCAGTGTTGTGTAAAGGAGTATAGTATAATTATTAAAAATGTAAATTAAATAAAATTAAAATAAGTAGCATTTTAATAAGAATGTAAATGATTTTATTTAAAATAAATCAATTAGTAAACGACTGTTTCAAGTTATTAAATCTATAAGTTTTAATCAATAAACTGGAATAAACTTGTAAATATTGCTTTCAAACTTCAAAGGAAGGTCACTTAATTAAATAAAAAGGTTTCGTTTGAATCAAAAATGCGATTAAGACCCCTTGAAGCCTTCCTATGTATTGACAACGGCCCTCACGCGATAACTCAATCAAGAGTATTCTTTTTAATATGACAATATTTAAACAGAATAATGCAATACGTATTTAAATGCCATCCAGTCTTTAGTCTCATGTGAGGTATTGGTAGAATCGAATTGGAATTCAACTGAATTTTCTACTTGATATCAATATATATCTTTTTACACTTAACCACTAAATAGTATTATGATTGAATTTTTCGATAGTAAATTGATGATATAGTCGCGTTTACGTCAACTATTATAATATATCCCACAAGAGCGCTTACTATGTATTACTATGTATATAAGTATCTAAGCCATGGTCAATAATTTAATTTAACAATTATTGTTAATAGTATTAGAGGCCCCGTGTGTGCTAAATCTATACAGAGAACGTGATTTGTGAGAAAATACCAGTGGAATTCACGCTGCGGAATCAAACTATGAAAGTTTCGTCTATGCGTGGAGCGTCTTAGCTCTTGCTCTTGCTGATATCAGCCACTTGGCAGATATCAGCAATGTATGTCCTTAAAACCATAGTACTATAGGAGTACCTTAAACTGTATTATAAGATTTGTGTTGATAGCTCATTAGGCAGTCCAATAAAAAATGTATTCAGGCTGTATGTTCTTGATAGAATCTGGGTATTAGAGGTTTAGATTTAAGACTTTAACATATTGGATCTAGTATCATGAATGGTATTTTCCTGTTTTTTCCCACGAGAAGGTAAGTGACTGCTCCTGTTTCACCATGTCTTCTGCTGATAGAGGACAAACCAATGATTTTAATTTATTTTATTATTCTTTGTTACTTAAGATGTCATATGGAACATGGTGTAATTGCAGATGCTTACAAACGTTATGTAAAGAGAAACATGGTGATTAAAAGAGTGGCGGAGAGTTTATTGCCAGTTCTTTTCTTCCGTTCTATGCAGTTGATTTGAGACCTGGCAGTAAATGTAAAATTAGAAGCATTCAATGTATATTTCTTTTTTGACGTTCATAAGTGTTCATTCTGTTATTTACATGAACAAATGAGTTTTGATTTCAAACTCAAACTCAAAAATATCTTTATTCATATAGGTAAACATGTACACTTATGAACGTCAAAAAACATAAATTAAATTAACTGTAAATTTACATTTACAACCAGTTCGCAAGTCAAGGGCGTAGAGCGGGTAAGAAGAACTGGCAAGAAACTTTCCGCCACTCTTTTCAATCGCCAAGTTTTTAATACAAATTGTTTGAACTGGAGCAAATCAATCCCAAGGATTAGGATCATTTAAGTATTCGTCACATTTATAAAAGGCTTTATAAATTAATTTACTTTTAACAAGGGCTTTGAATTTATTTAGTGACAGTTGTCTAATTTCGCTTGGGAGTTTGTTGTAAAAATGAATACAATTTCCATATAAGGTTTCAATGGTTTATCTTCTGGTGCCTGGTTGGTCGCACACTCAAATTAGTTCTATTACGCGTATTATACTGGTGAAAGTCACCATTTGTTTTGAAATCGTTTAAATTTTTTTGTACATACAACAAGGCTTCAAGAATATATTGACCGGATAATGTCATAATATTTAGTTCCTTAAATCTATTCCGTACCGACTCCCTCGGGGAAACCCAACAAATACCCCGAACAGCCCGCTTCTGCACCAAAAATATGAATTGAACCTCTGCAGCAGCACCCCACAGTAGAATACCGTACGACATAACGCTGTGAAAGTAGCTATGGTACACAATTTTAGCCGTATCCTTATCAGTAAGCTGTCGGATTTTCTTTACTGCATATGCTGCAGAGCTCAGCCTATTCGAAAGAGTCTCTATGTGTGGGCCCCAGTTGCAGTTTGCCCCAGGGCAAACAGTTTTGTCAACAAAGTTTAGTTCACTGTGCTTAACTTTCAGGTTACCAATATCTCGCTTTACGTTATTAGTTGTAAATCTAATACATTTTGTTTTATTCTCATTAAGCAGTAAGTTATTCACATTAAACCAGTTAACTATACGAGAGATTTCATTTGATTTGGTATACAACGGACCAATTATGAGTCTAAGTGCGGAAACTGAGTCCACCAACCAAACCATACATACATATAATATTGGATTCGCTATACACCAATATTGAGCAGTATTAGGTTAGTGCCTTTAGCGTGTTACTCTCGTCTCAGAGTTCGTAGGTTCGATCCCCGGCTGAGGACCAATGAAATTTCTTTCCTTCACCATTCGAGCGAATTTTAAATGAAAACATGGAAGAACTGAGACCTAGAACCTAAGAAAACTGGCTTAGACACTCTCAGCCACAGGAGACTTGCATATTAGATTGAAAAATGATCATGTAACAGACACAGAACGCAGGCCCAGAAGCTTTCAGATTCTTCTACATCAATATGCTGGTCGAGTCCACATGTTTTAGGGACGACACCGCTTTTTATATTTTCGTATGTAAGTTAATGTTGACATGTGTTTGTCCTAATTTTGTGGTCCAATTTAAAAAAAAATACAGCTTTGAGGCGTCACTCGATTTATGACTGTGAGTGGCGAAAGAATAATAAAATATTCAACGCCATTAAATGCACACATATATTGTTCAATTGTATTCGGACCATTACGGTAGTAGTTTTACAGGCATAATGAAAGAGAATGGTTCAATAAAAGTTATAACGGCGAGATTTCAATCGGTTAATGGCGCCGATTGTTGTCCGAGAATTGATTTTAACTCAAATTATTGAAATGAACAAACTTTTATAACACCAATTAACTTTCAACAAATATCCAACTATTAACACGTAAATTATGAACCACGTTCACGAACCAAAAGTTGTTTATTACATTGTTTTCAAAAATTTATAGAGGGTTAAAATAAACCCTCGATAAATTGGATTATATTATTGAAGTTATCTAGAGTGAGACTTATATCATATTTCACATCTTAAACAAATACATCATGGCGAACATATATTATAATTTTTTCGAAGTTTGATTATCTATATTATATATAAAAATGAATCCCTTTTTCCTTTGGTCATCATTGGCTAGACCGATTTTGCTATTTCTTTTTTGTTGCATTCGATAAGGTTCGAATGAAAGGAAAAATAAGAAAATTGCGCGAAAAATTAGAAAATTTTAGAATACGTACCACCAACATATTAAGTAATCCTGATTTTGGCAAACTTATGGTGTCTTTTATAACTTTATTGAAATATTATTAGATTGCATTAAAACTCCTTATAAACGGCTGAACCGATTTAAATGAAGTTTTTGTATGCGTTTGGGTAGCGGTCTGGATGGTTTAGATTTATAATTTTTATACTTTGTTAAATATTGTAATCGCTTGAAATACTATGCAGGACAACATCTGCCGGGTCCGTTAGTAATATGTATATTATATATAATGACAATGATTTTACCATTTAATTTTACTAATGAACCATTCTTAACTTTTTTTATATAATAGTAGGCATCATCGCAGCCCATAGACACCCAGCTATAGTGGGTGCGTTGCTGGCTTTTGTGCGTTGTTGTCTTGTTGTTCGTATCTCACAGGAAAAACCCCCACCGGGAGTCGATTCCACAGTTCGTTAGTTCGTAAATGTTTATTTGTCTAGAGTGAACTGACAGGCGTTAGAATTTTGCAACAGGGAAATTCTTATGAAGCTAAAATGTGATCTCTTAAGTTCTTCCTAAGGTCTTGCTATAGGTACCTGTGACCAATAGATTTTTCTCTGTTTGCAATTATTTCTTCGTTATAGAAGATTAAACGAAAAACGAAAAACGATTAAATGTGTCTATTTATTTATTTTCCTGTATTCTTTGTTTGGCATTCCCCTAATGAAAACATATTGTAAACGTAGTCATACTAAAATACAAGTGAAACTGCATCACTACTTGTTTCAAGATCTCTTAAATCTACAGCATAACATGCCTGGTGCTCAGACTTACACGGTAAATCGATTTTCTCTAAAACTTTATATTGTTAGAACTATTCAATTGTTAAGTTTCAATGAACCTAGACAATTAAGAATTTTACTTGAACCATTTCTTAACTGCATCGACAGCCTCATTTCATCACAAAGGCGATATTTCAAATAATGCTCATTAAACCCAATAATAATTCTAACGAAGCTTTGAATAGCGATGAATAAAATTTTCAGAATGTCTCAACTGTTAAGAGTGAATGAATATATTGCGGTAACGATAATGTGTGCCAAGTCGTGGGGCAGAGGAGGGGCAGAGGGGGGCAGAAGGGGCACAGGCGGCCAGGCAAAAGCGATTGTTTCCATCCAGTGGCGTCGATTATTCAAATTACAGAGTCGATGTAACGTACAGACTCGCTAAGTTATGCCCACAATGGCTCATTTTAGAATATTTAACATACACACACTGCCATGCCGCGCGATTGTATTGAATATTTTATATTGCTTAGCAATTATTGAATTATTCAAATTTCCATGATGATGAAATGGTTATGTGAAAATCCGAGTTTGTGTTTGTGTACAGTATTCAGATTATACATTCAGATACAGTATACAGGGTATCAGATTAACGTCACAGTCTTATTAATATATTTCTTAATGTTCCCGCATGAGTTCTTTTCTTCTCCATACAAAATAATTATTAGAAACTATCACCACCCATCACCCCCTGGAAACAGGCAGGCCGGTATCACTCATATTGCTAGACGGCTGTCAAGCGCGTTGCGGGAATTTTAAGAATTGGGACACTTAAACCGGTACTCTGTAATAGAATGCTATTATCACTATTGAGTGATTGAATGTGATGAATTACACCTGGTCTTAAATATGTCACCAATCAAAGTAAATTATTAAGCTAACATGGTCAAAAAATTTGTGGAGATAGGAGTACTGAGGAATCTGAACCAGTCTTACTACATTTAAAGAAAAACACTTTTTTACGGATTATAGTTATGTATTAATGTATTTAAACTTATAATTATTTAGACATAATTTTAAATTTAAACCGACCCTACATCTTTTAGTCGATACCAACTCCGGGGAAATAAATACAGATAACACAACATTTTCTGCAGCTGCAACTTTTTGACATTTAACACCTTTGTCTTCAGTCACCGTGACCACGCACGCTGTAAAGCACGCGAAACGTCGGTTTAAATTTAAAATTATGTCTAAATAATTATAAGTTTAAATACATTAATACATAACTATAATCCGTAAAAAAGTGTTTTTCTTTAAATGTGTAAAAGTTATGTTAATAAAAGACAATACTATGTGCAACAGTCTTACTACAGCCATTTCGGCCTGAAGAACCAAGTTACTATTTATTTTTGATGAATGGCATGTTGTGGGACTGAAGGGCCTTGGCAGGTCAGCTTGTTTGGCGAGCGTGGCTTGGCTGGAATGGGCGTCTTCTGCAAGACTTGCAGCTCGGGCTTGGTTTGGGCCTCCTCTGGGAGGTCAATCACCGGAAAGACATGACGGAAGTTGTCCTTCACGGTAAAGGGGGTTTTTTACCCCAGTGCAACTTTGGCCTTGTCATTTGTCATTAGCTATTAGTGGGTAAGGTTGTTTGAAGTCGTCGCAGTGAATTGAAAGCGCAGATTATAAATGTCACTACAAATGTATACAAAGTATTGAAGCATTGTCTAAACACAATTGCGACATAAGTCGTTCGCTCAAGTTCTTTGTCGTCGAGAACACGATCAAAGGGAAGGACAGTTTATTTGGAAAACGACGACATACCACGATCCCTACATGAACTATCTATTTTAGTTGCTTTCTTACAAGCAAAAGTGTATTCCACTAAATTCCGACTTTTGTTTTGTTTCATTTCGCAAGAATGCGTGGGCGCTTCGATACAATTCCACGAATGGGCTTTATACTCCGTTAGGGATCGTATGTAAGTGTTGTTTATAAATATAAACAAACAAAATAAAGTTAAAGTGGATATATTTTGAATGGCAATATAATTACAGATTTAATATTTTTATTAATAAATGCTTAGTTAAACATTATTCATTAATTATTTCTCAAATGCATTCTCTTCAAGCATTACGTCGCTGGTGATCGAAATAGACTGTACGTCACTAAGGCTAAAAATAAAACAATGATATAGTACCATAAATTTCATATTAAGTAGATTCGAGAGAGGCCGGAACTTGGTTGGGTTTTTTGCTCATATATCAGTTTAATAGGTCGTTTGATGTACTGCCTCTTCACTGGCTCCGAACCTCGACACTTCGCCTAATTTATTAACCAATTCCACTTTAATCAACTTCTGTAGCACTTAAAATTCAGGTAAAAATCGATGAAAAATTTGCACGCGGCAATTAGATAATTAATTGTCTTAGATGTCACTTTTCTACTTGAGTTTACGAGCTGTATTGGAAAATGAAAATGTATCTTTTAATGTATGCATTCATGCCTTAATCATTTATATGCCCTTAAATCAAGCAAGAATAAATATTTAAGGTTACTTATTACATAAGTTATTACATACAGTTAATATACGTAAATATAAGAAAACTATAAACATCTCTGTGCGTGCATCTCGTAAGCGAGATGATATATCTCATATTAAATTTATTTATTTTTCTATTTGATAATCAGTTCAAATTGGGCTATCAAGCCTCGGGTCGCGTGGAGTTTTAATAATGTGTTTCCGCTTTAAATATAAAAGAAATTGGTGTGGCGGAAGCACAAACTGTACACAGTTTTTCTGTCCACCCGGGCGTCGAACATATTTATATAATTAACTTATATATATACATACATACTTAGGCCAGTGACATATACACTATAACATGTTTACCATTAAAGTACGCACTTATAACTGTATTGCAAACATTGATGAAAATTTTCATGTGTTTTACAACAGTCTACCAACATTCCGTAACTTTATTTTGCAGGCTCTTAAATCTTAACGTGGTTTAAGTTTTAATTTTGTTTGTTTATTACTGCTACTTTTATATTTTAGTTTTAGTTAATACTGATATTATTAGTTATTATTATTAATTTGTTTTTGGTTAATTTTGTTTATTTTGTGGTCGTTTCTTTAGTTTTTTCCTTCGATACATTGCTTAAGTTCTAATGTAATTGATGGGTATGTGTAAGTGTGTTAAATTTGTGATGTCATATTTTCTTGAATTTTTTAGGCATACACATTGTTTTAAAATGTATATATAAATAAATATAAAAAAAAACATTAAATTGCACGAAAGACGTAAAACCCCTATTGAAACATTCACCCTCCACAGATAGCCGATACAAAAAACCTGTTCTTGACGAGAATTCTCAGTTGAATACAGAATGTGTTCCTATATTAGAATATGAATTATATGCTGGTTATGTCTAATTAGCATAATCTTTGCTAAGCATAATTTATAATTGTTTGATTTAATAAATATTTTTTTAATTTAAATTTAATATTGTTTTTTGTTATAAGTAAGAAGTGTAGCTGGGAGCAAGTTTATTAAATTTGGAATAATGTAGTCTTGTATATATATCTAATGTATATAAATAATAATTTATATAGGAAAAAACATAACTAGAGTATATTAATCAAAATTAAAAAACTTACTCCCATCTACACTAAATACAATAGTATATGGGGAATAGAAATTATTTTTTAGTGTTAGTTTTATTAGTGAGTTTTAATTGTTTTAAGGTAATTTTTTGTAAAGTAGTTTTCATCTAATAATACTAGCTGCACTTTCTCCTGTACAGGTATACTTTTGAAAAATGCAAATTGTTCTAGATATAGGAATCTCATTTCTTATGTAGGAATTTAAGCACATTAAAGCATTCTAAATTAATGATAGTACAGTGAGGCACTCGACAGCGGTCAGACAAAAACCACTTGCTCACAATAGCCAGAGTTTTAGGTTGGCTAGGAGTGTTCTGCGTAATATAAAGTGACACAACGATTCATTAATAACTCTAATAATGAATGAACATACTTTCTCGAATAATCTCGCAAATTTAAAGGGTCAATTGAGCAGAAAAAAAAATTAATGTTTATTTATAATGATTTAAATTAGAACTTTGGTAACTTATTCATAAAAGATAGCTGGCACTGCAACCTTTCTTGGCCTCAGATTTCTGAATCTGTTTCATGATCAATTTTTAATCTAATTGGCAAGTAGGTGATCAGCCTCTAGCGCCTGACAGACTTCGTCGACTTTTTGGGTCTAAGACATGTCGGTTTCCTGACGATGTTTTCCTTCACCGTTCAAGCAAATGTTAAATGCGCACAAAGAAAGAATGTCCATTGGTACACAGCCGGGATCGAATCTACGACCTCGGGTATGAGAGTCGCACGCTGTAGCCACTAGGCCGACACTGCTCAACTTATTCATGAAGCAGTGTTTAAAGTTTGTTAGGACTTCAATTACGATACTTAAATATATTTTAATTGCTCTGTTTTGTTCTATTAGTTTTGTCGAAATAAATGTCTTATGTATTTTTGCGCTTCTTGCTAACCTTATCTAAGTAAATTTCATGATTTCTTCTCACAGCGCTTGCCTGAAATATCATTCGAAGGCGATAAGTTCTTTTCATTTAATTACGGTAATTGTATTTTATTTATATGTGTATGTGTAAACACAAAATAATAGAATGAATATTTTTTTGTGGTTTATATTTTTAAGACAGATTTGAATAAGATCTTTTAGCTTATTGCACTGTTTCGATAAGTACAAGTCTTTCAAACTTAACTATTATCACTAGTATAATTTTGAAAAATATAATTGAAATATAAAAATGGATATTTTTTTTTCCAATGAAACTTGTAAAATGTAGAAGTCAACTTCTAATAAAGTTTTGAGACCCTAATTGTACTCAGATCTATGATTTAGGGCTAAGTAAAGCAAATCCAATACTTTTTTACCTAAAAAGATGAATATGATAGATACTTTCTATTCATTCATTGCTTCTAAATTCTTGGTTAGTTTTACACAAATTTTGTTAAAAGTCGACTTATACGCGATATACGTTATCCACTAAGACTGTATGTAGCCTTTTTTTATACAATAGGAGGGCTACATAGGGAATGCCCATTTTTAGTGGGTTGCCGGCCTTTGAAGGGAGAGTACTAGCTTTGAATAGTTGGAAGTTGTATATCTCAGACCTCCACCGGGAGTCGATTCCACTTCAACTGTATTGGATTTTGACATATATGACACAGTGTACGTATAAACTCAACAATGACACTGAAGGGAATTTGCATATTTTGACGTTAATGACAATTCATTGTAGACTTGTCGTTAAACTTGTCGAAAAAGAAAAAGTTTATTTCAGACTAGTGTTAGTAATGATGTTGTATTATTGTATTTATATCTTATAATATTCAGGCATCTTCGTGATAAAACACGTTCAAGTAATCCCAGTTTGTAAACCAATAAATGGATTTCTTACTAAGTTCGGTGCGTATGATGCCGATAATCAAGTTTATTACTAAGGCTAGGATAATTAAGCGACAAAATAACATATACAGCACGTTACGTACACTCCGCAGTGTTAATTAATTTCGACCAATAAAAAAGTATTATTATTTAATTGTCGCTATTGAGGGTGGCTGTAATGCTATGGAAAGTGTATCATTGTATGCACGACAAGCTAAACCAACCATAGCGGAGTGATTCTGACAAGGGAGTGAAAATGTTTAGATAAAAAAAAACGGCTTAATGTAGAAAATTAAGCCGTTTTTTTAATACTTTATTTTTTTTTCGAAGTAATCTCCGTTCCTCTCTTCACATTGTCGCATTCGATGGAACCACTGAGAAATGCAGTGGACCCATTCTTCTGGAAGAGTCTCTTCTGTGGCATTTTCGTACGCTTTCATCTCATCTTCAGGGCTCGTAAAGCGAATATCTCGAATTTTATTTTTAGTTCTTGGGAATGAATAAATGTCGCAGGGCGCCAGGTAATGTATGGCGGATGACTCTTAATTCGACACTTACTATAGTCAAATATTCAAGAGTTTTAGATTTGCCGCCAATTCACAAAAACACATGACAAATGAATGCGATACTATATAAGGTTACCACAGAGTTCTAAAATTTAAATTCAAAAAAGTTTTTATTAGCAATGTTTCTAACTGGCCAGTTCTAAACATTTCCAGCGTTACCCACGTAGTACATGTAAGGTACTGGATGTCGCGATGCAGCATAAATCCCGCTGGCAAACTTGTCACGGCGAGGTTTTAAACTGTTTTAAACTCCTAACGATCTTGCTTGAGAACTTACTTCCTCGGTAACAGATGTTTTTTCAACGGGTTACTTATTTAAGTGCAAGTTTGTGTACTGTTTCTTAGCGCTCTGATAAAGTGGACAATGTACACTGTTCGTATAGAAGTATTCATAAACACGAAACGACCTTCTACTGTTTCAAAACAAGTACTTATGTCGCTCTTTTCATCACAGCGTAAACAATTTGAGTAGTATGTATTTAATAAAATCAAATCAAAATATCTTTATTCAAATAGGTAAACATGTACACTTATGAACGTAAAGAAAAACAAATTAAATTTATTGTAAATTTACATTTACAACCTGTTCGCAAGTCAAGGGCGTAGAGCGGGTAAGAAGAATAAAAAAAACAGTTAGTATAGAATTAGACTGATTTTTTTTTGTATAAGGCTTAAGTTTACAGCTTCTGAAATGCCGTATAGCAGCTGCTATCATCACCATACTATAATCTAAATTTTGTCATCAATATAATTTACAGGTATATTTCTGGATCTAGGCTTTCTTCTACATAGTTTGGACGATTATTTATAAATAAATAAAGCCTATTAAAGTTGCGTTGATTTACCTTTCTGCACGCAGATCTTCTGCTAACTTAGTTGTTAGCGAAGTTTTTATTTGGAACATTATGTAAAAAATTATAAATTTCTAATAAAGTAAATGAAGGGTAGATCTGATTTAGAACTATCACAAAAAAATTAAAATATCTACTACTAATAATACTGTCCTACCAAACCAGTATAATGTATATTTTAAAATGGTTTATTAGAAATCTCAACAATGAAACATACAGTATTAAAAAAAATTCTTAACCTGCATAGTAAAAATTAAAATTAATTAATTAGTTTTATTAGATATTGCTTGTAATACAAAATAAATGTGTAATTTCATATAATCCTTACAGTGTATATAATCCTTACATTATAATATAACAAAAATTAAACAATACACATTACAAATCAAAATTTAATTTAATTTTACAATATACAACATACTGTATGGGAAACGTTTATATCTCATTATGCTATATGCTTAGAAAAGCCGGCCAAAAAACTTCTGAACTTCTAGAAGGAGCTAGGCTAAAAAATTTAGCCAGGACTAAAAGCACAACAAACGAGCATCTAACTATGGAAAGTCAGGCCACACTACAAACATATATATATGCTTAAATTAGAAGAAAGAAGTACATGTTGCATGTACGATGTCGCGGGCTCGTTCGTAATGTTTTAATAAAAATTACTTGTGCTGTACAAGTGTAATCCCTATGTACCATCATTATGGCTGAGACAGAACAACATTAGTGATAAAATGTCAGAGGGTTTTCAAAGTGATGTCTTGATAAATGGAGCCCGCCAAAATACCAAGGTGAGAAAAGGTTACGAATGTGGGCCGAATTCATTTGTTCACAAAGAAATAGGTTCTCACTGTCTGTCATCTCTGGCCCTTTTAATAAATTATTCTCAATAATTAAGGTTCTTTATATTTCGTTGTTATTATTATTAAAAATCACTTTCCTTTTCGTTCTGGACCAGATGCTTAGGTTAAGCCAGGGTAGCTTCCGTCCTTATAATAAGACTAATTAGTCTTCAGGCAATAACAAAATAAATAAAATAGCCGGAATTCCGGGCAAAATCAAGATATTAGCAAATTCCTAATAACATTCCGTCTAAATATAAACATTGGATATTTGAAGATACAGCGCCCTCTAACGCTCTCGGTAGTGAATATTTCGAGACGTCAGTGTATTAGGTGCCGTTCAAGTATTTCGTAAGCAGATTTACTGCAATTTAACCCCCTCTCCTCCTGACAGCAAAAGTAAAGTCTCAAAAATAATAGTACATTAACGTATTAATTTTTAAAGAAAAACACTTTTTACGGATTATAGTTATGTATTATTTGCAATTTCTGCAGAAACCCTACATCTTTTAGTCGATACCAACTCCGGGGAAATAAATACAGATAATACAACATTTTCTACAGCTGTGATACTTTTTGATATTTAACACCTTTGTCTGCAGTCACCGTGACCACGCACGCTGTCAAGCACGAAAACGTCGGTTAAATTTAAAAATATGTCTAAATAATTATAAGTTTAAATACAATGATACATAACTATAATCCGTAAAAAAGTGTTTTTCTTTAATTTAAATGTGTAAAAGTTATGTTAATAAAAGACAATACTGTATTAATTGTTTGTAGGAATCCTCGGAAATGCATTCCGTTTCAAGACGATGATGTTATCACCAAATAATAAAATCAAAGATTATTAAAAAAAAGTTAATCTAAACACCTGAAGGAACTTTGATTCCATATACACTCTGTATATACCTTCTATGTTTTTAAAGTTTTCATCTCACACGTTATTTCCTTAAAATAAATTATAATAGTGTGCGGTTTAGTTTCCAGGGTATATATTGTAGCTTTGTATAGTCTAAGAGATACACAAAGAATCTGTACAGTATATATTTTAAATGAACTTAGCCCTTATAAAACTTAGTAACATTGGAAGTAATGTCCACACCAAAGTTTTAGTCACATCTGATTTAATAATTAGACAAGAGGCCAACAACGAGATTCCCCTCCATAACACACATTCTTTGTCTGATAACTTTGTAAGTTCCATTTAAAATCAGTGATTCAAGTGATTAATGAAGCGTATAATATACATGTTCTCTATCCAAAAACCACATATTTATATTTGTTATAATTACAAACAATTGACCCAATTTTAAACAATGAATACTAAATACATTTTGTTGTGGGATAATAAATTATAAAAATATATTCAGGCAAACACCAACAATTTTATTCAGCAAACCGGTGCATGGCTCTTATAGCATACATCACTCTAGTAGAGAAACCTAGCCAGAGGCTAGACGTGTATTAAAACCTCATTACTGCACCCTTCCAGCTTCCTTCGCATTTTATATTGCTGCTTTTATGCTAAATTCATCACACTATACCGACGCACTTCAGTGCTGGCTCAGGGGTTATTGACCTGTTAAATATAATTGCTTTAAAGATATTAGTATTGTCTTTATTGATTGTAAAAACCTTGTTTGTATTATCGTTTATATATATAAAAATGTGTTATTTACACATAGAATATTTGCACAATTCTTATCCATAGTAATAAAAATGATAATTAAAGTAGGTTTCGTTAGACCAGTGTTGGCCTAGTGGCTACAGCGTGCGACTCTCATACCTGAGGTCGCAGGTTCGATCCCCGGCTGTGCACCAATTGAGTTTCTTTATATGTGCGCATTTAACATTTGCTCGAACGGTGAAGGAAAACCTCGTGAGGAAACCGACACTCTTAGACCCAAAAAGTCGACGACGTGTGTCAGACACTGGAGACTGATCACCTACTTCCCTATTAGATTTACAAAATGATCATGAAATAGTTTCAAAAAATCTGAGGCCAAGACCTAAAGAGGTTGTAGCGCCACTGATTTAAAAAAAAAATTAAAGTTCGTTTAACATTAACAAATTTAAAAAGGTTGGTTTAGCAGTGTACCTTTAATGCTGGCCGTATCTTCTCACCGTGTTGCGGTTCGTTGAGGAAAGTACCGATAGATATTTTCACAAACACTAGACTATGTTAATATATGTTTATTCATTAATCATTGTCTTTGAATGAAAGAAATTGAAAGTCAGTTCTCAACTGAAGGGCGTACAGAAGTATTGGAAAGAAACTCTACGCTAATCTTTTTAATGAACAAATATCTATCTTCACCCTCATACTTCGCCCCATTATCAATCGGGTTAATACAAACGATTCGTAATTAAATGCGAGCCGAGAATTATCGGAATAATTAACTTTTTGTATTGGTTATTTACGTAATGTCGCACGTCAAAATGTCCGGATTATAGCTGCAATTATCCGGCTTAATGTACACTATATTAAGTTATTGGTCAATATTTTTCAGGTCTACGCGAAGTTTAATTATTTAAAACAAGTTAATAAAATATCATCGTTGTTGTAACTTTAAAAATATAGCCGGTAATGGTAACAGTCATTTGTTTGTGTGAATTTTTTCTTATTTATTTGACTTTGTGTTGTGTTAATTTGTATTACCGTCAAGGTTTTGTAGTTTTTTATTATACAGCTTTTTTGCCCGTATAATTAAGGAACTATGGAACATTTGTAACGTAACTGTTAAAAAATATACATTAAAACATGACAAAACATTGAATTATTTTAAATTTTTATAATTTGTGTTGTCCTCTAAACCTACTGTATCAGTCTTTCCTCTAACTTCGATTTTGTTTTCTTTCGAGTATAAACTCTTCAGTCGAGAGGTTCAGGCACAGGCGCTAATGAAAGATTAAATTTGGCACATTTTAGATAGTGCCGGTGACCCCAGAGCTGGGCTGAGCAGTACTTACAGCGAAGAAATTCTGCCAGCGTTGAAGGGACACTGCCACAGGCACCAGACTATTTAATTTTTTTTTATTTTTTTTAAATAATTTGTATAATTACTTTGTAGGTTAAAATAATTGTGAATACCTTATACAGAGCTATTTTAATATTTTTTAAATTTTATAATTCTCATAAGATAGTTTACATTATGTTCACATACTTGATAGTAATACGCTCACGATATTCATGAATTAAAACCAGTTGCCAATTAGGATCATAATAACTATATAAATGAAACCAAAACTAATTCTAACTTAAATGAGAGTGCGATGTTCAAATAGATTTTATTTCGAGCTCCAAAGTGGAAATAGGTTGTTCAAAACAATCGTCAAGCGGAGAAATATGTCGTAAGTTTCACGTGTGAGGCAAGGGTAAGGGGCACATTGTGCGCCACTTTACATCCTCCTTATTGTACCAAACACTTTTTTATATATTTGTTTGTATATTCTGTACTCGTAAATAAATGGGAAAATTAATAGAACATATCAACCTATAAGTGACTATTTTTTGGTATCCAAAAATATATTTTCTTCCGTTTCTGACTTGTACTGGTGCTCACGATTTTTTAAGTATATAACTTAACATAAAACTTTATGTAACAAGATGCATTTTCGTAATCAATTGAAAATGATAGGTTAATAAAGGTTTGCCTAAATTTTAAGGCAAAATAGATGTAACAATAGATTTATAGATTTACCGGTTATGAACACCGTGCGAACAAATTTAAAAGCCAGATATTAATTTGTTATTTTTGGTTCTATGCTTACAATGTAGAATATTAGAACCTGCACAATTATTACGTCTAGCAGGGTCTAAAGAAATCTTATATTATTTGTATTTCTTAGAAAGTCCACTATAGTGGGCGAGAATCGGGACGATTACCCGACGTAGAAATTCTTCCCGAACTAGAGTATAATGAAGCGGCGAGGACGGACATTAATCGCGGGCGCAGGTGCAACGCGAAATTTATTTCATGTGAAATGTTTCTTGCACCAAATTGTTCTACTACTCGTACTGCACTTTTCCATTTACATTCATTTAAATAACTATACAATATTTGCCAGTTGTATTGGTAACAGTTTTCTCACGACGATTGAATACATATTTCTAGATTTATTGTGTCACAAATGCAACGGAATAAAGAATACAAAATGTCTTGTCCAAAAAACGTGAGCAAATATCAAAACAACTGAATCTTGTTTGTTCATACATTAAGCATAAAATTTCCTGCAACGAAATATTACATAATTGATGTCATTTAAGATATTAATCTAAAAGTAATTTAGATGTTAATTGATAATAGCTCAAAGGATTTTTAATTTCCGTCCTCCAAACTTATTAAAACTAATCAGTTTTAGTTAATTTCCTATAAAATATTGCGGTTCTTAAAGATTAGGTGTCGCGGGATGATCAAAGGGTGTCGTTGGGTCGTTACGCCATTTCGTTACATCGCAATCTGCGCGCGAAGTACCTGACTTACCTCCTTAGCACATCAAAAAGCCTTGATGAAGCCCGCATTAGGACCGAATGAGCGTAGCGAGCCCATTTACCCCTGAAAACCATTAAATGTTTAACCTCCGCTCCCCGCTTTATCTATTAAACACCAGAGTGATTGTCGGCAGCGGTGAGTGTTCCGCGGGGTCATCTTAAGTTGGTCGATATAAGTTAGTTACTTCGCCTCTGTTGTGCGTAGCTTATTATGTCAGGAGAGTTATTTAGTGCTTTATTGATTATCCTAATGACTTTCATAACAGAGCCATAGTTAAAGTTATATATTATGAACCTAATTAAATAGCTGTTTCAGCACTTTAGAAATAAAAAGTTATGCTCCTTTAGCTAAAAGGTTTACAAAAGCACATTGTATGAGCTTCTTTGTCCGGCGGCCCCACACAGAGTAAATTAAGAAGAGTGGAGCACATTTACCTGCGGAATAATTACATAAAGCCCGAGAAACTCGTGAATATTAGACAATTTTAAATTTTAAAATACTGTTTCAGTGTTTTGAGTTAAATGTAGACTTCTTTTAACTTCACTCGGGAATTTTTAACTATGCATTTTAGTTTTTCGCTAAATCTACCGCGCGATGTGCTACCACATTGTTTAAAGTGTTTTATCAATATGCTAAAGGTTTTTTAAAATCATAATATTTAATTTTTGAAAACGAACGCAACTAAAACGGTAATACATACATACATATTAAACTCTTTAATCAAGTAAGTAAAAAAATATTTATTGATTATTTCGTCTGACCATACACTATAGTTTTGTGTCTAAGACTGACTAATAAGTCTTCTGTTTCTTGCTTTCTGTTGTGTCTTTCTGCTGTCTTCTATGTCTTTATGAAGTTATACTTCTTTTGGCGCGATGGAGAAAAATGATGAGAGTGAATTTTATGACGCGCGCGCACACCAACACCTAAATTCGACACCCTAAAGTTAGGTCTAGGTGGCATGGAAATCGATAACTATGATCAAGTTGTACATTCTAGTATTTAATATTTAGAACAAGTGTTTCGTAATAGTACAAGTAAACAGTGTGAATAAATAAATATTATTTTAGTGTTTTTAAATCAATTTCTCATACGAGGGTTATAGTATTTACTAATAATTTATTTATTTAAATGAAATCTTTTTGATTAATTTTAATATCGTTAATCACTAATGCATTTTAGTTATTTTGTTTTTCATACGCCAAATAAGTATAACTTCTAACGCATGTTCATAAGTACACACACTCATTTTACTATACAATTAATTGATAAGCGTAATATATTAGTATATTTTCTAATGTAAGTTAATATTGTTATGTTATTAATGAGATATTTCTTGAACAAAATGAATATAAGATGTGCACAGACTAATTAAAGATTTAGGTTGGCACCTGGTAGACCTTTGACCCCTGAGTTAGTGCTTCCTAGCTTAACGAATAAGTATCACAATACTGCGAGGAAATACTACAAGCGATAAAGATACAATGCCACAGGGACTAAACTATTTAACGTTGGTTTTATTTTCTTTTTAATCATTTATATTATTTAGTTAGAAAATGAGTTTTGTGTTTTATTAATATAACTTTTACACATTTAAAGAAAAACACTTTTTTACGGATTATAGTTATGTATTATTGTATTGAAACTTATAATTTTTTAGACATAATTTTAAATTTAACCGACTAAAACTATAAAACGTGGTCACGGTTTTCAGTTTAAATACAAAAAAGTGTTTTTATTTAGTTAGAAAATTGTTAATACTGTACTTTTTGATTGTGATAATTAGGATTTAATAAACAATTAGCCACAATATAAAATTGTAAGCATGATAAATAAGATATATTTAGATAAAGGTTTGCCAGACAAGCATACAAGTATGGCAAACACTTTAGTTAGTAGTAGAATAGTAGTAGTAGTTAAATTCGATCGGTAATTGAATCTCTAAAAAGTTAATTAAAGATCGATATAATCATTTGAATTGAAATAAAGTAGCGTCGAAAACGTTTAACTATCTATCTGACCGAAAGCCAGCGTGTTGATTAAGAATGTAAAATAATATGGCGGTCACGACAACAGCTGATTACTTTAGAGTATTTCTTTTGGAAAAGTGATTTTTTACCAAACTGTGGTCTTTGCTAAAATTTGAAACATGTTGTCGACTCCGCCATGACTATTTCATTTGTTATTGTTATTTCGCTGTGATCGTAAAGGAAATTCCGTGTTTTGTTTTATTGTAAATGGTTAGTTTAGGTTACTTGATTGAATATCGATCTTTAATTAACTGTCTAGAGATTCAATCAACTCTTTGATTTAAAAACTTTGTCTGCGACGAATTCTGTGAGAAATACATTGAAGGAACATTTCAAACAATTACATTTTTATATAATACCAATAAGGTGGAAAGAATTGCATTATTAAAGTATATTTAAATAAATTGAAAAATACATTGCACCTCGAACTGTGAACCTTCTTCGGGTCATTAATTAATAAATCATCAAGGGCTTGCGAATCGAATATCATTAACCTAATGTAAAGAAAACCAATTTCAATATAAACTCCAATAATCTAAGTTTCGGTGCAACAAACATTTGCAAAGTTCCTCTTTAGAGCTCTTACGGAATGGACCCGATTCAATCGAATCTATTTGCATTTACTACATCTAGGTAACATCTTTATATATATATATATTTCATTGGTGAAGCTTAAAAAATAATTTTGTTTTTTATTACTTTTATGTAATAGGAGGCTAACAGGCTGGATGATGTTATGCGATGACGCCCATGGGCACTTACATTGCCAGAAGGCTTACAAATGCATTGCCGGCTTTACAGAATTGATACGCTCTTTTCTTGAAGGACTCGAAAACGGTTGGGAAATTCAGTGTGCATCTGGTTCAATATAATGGTGGTGAAAACTACTAAGTGACGCAAATATTAATTTTATTATCTGTGTAATAAAGTGTGAACCAAACCAATCTCTTGATTGTCATAGATCATGGAAAAAAACATGTTAATCTACCTAAATGAATAATGCTCTTGGAACCTTTTATGCTAGATGAACCTATACCAAATGCTTTTTATATCTAATTTATATTGTACAGAACAGCGTGCAACCGGCAGGAGGCTTATCAGATCTTAAGCGATACCGTGGACTCATAGCGTGGCGCATGGATACTCTCAATGCTAGAAAGCTCGCGACTACGTTGCCGTTACTATAGTCTACAATAAATATATTTTGAATCAAGTATCGTATATTATTTTCCGATAAATATGTGTCAATTCTACGATGTTATATATAATACCGTGTCAAAATTGATGCCAGAAATATCCTACGACAATTAATTATTAAACATTGATACTGTTACTACACATAGTTTTTATTACAGTAAAGGACAAGATATATTATGTTTTGTTTGGTTATGTAAGAATTTTATGTAAATGATATATATCTAAGTTGCTTTACACGGAGCATAGGAAATCTAATAAATTCTAGGTATAAATTAATTTAAGCTAAAGGTAAATGTAGGTAACCCTAACAGGCATGGGAGGATCTACTTAAGGGCTTTTTAGGTTGCAGCCCAAGGCCTTTGGATACAAAATGCCCTCAGCATCCACTGAAAACAATTGGCGATATTTAAAAAAAAATGAATTAAAAAAAAAAACATCATAACGTTGGTATCTCTGAGATCAATCAACCTATATGCGATGCGCAAGCAAACGGGGAATTCCCCGTCGCTTGTTTTCGGCTATTACGAGGGACTTCCCCGTAATAGCCCAGAGCCCACGAATTCACGACCCGCCTATGCTAACAGCACAATATATTGAATGGATCACATTCGTGAATGAGAGCCGTGGTCATATTGTATATTTAAAGGAAGATGGAATCAATCTCTTAACTTATAAAATCTATTTAGAGAAGAACGTCGAAGTTGGCTTATCGCGTCCGGGCATAATCCGAGTGTAAACGCTGGAGTTGCAAGTTTTCAATAGGTCAGTGATCAATATTCAGACGACGCCGCGACACGGTGATGAATTGCCAGGCGTCACTCTCACTCGTTGGGGACAAATTACTAACGAAGATCTCGAGATAAAGTAAATACAGGCTGGGGGACTAAGATTTTGCATTCAGATAAACTTAGGTAGATTGATTGATGCGGATAAGTATTCATTTTTCTTCGGGCGCCTAACCTCGTTTTACGAAACCTTTCGATTCTTTTACTTGTCAAAAATATTTTATGATATAAATCAAATATATATAACAGATAGTATTGATAAATAGAAAATTAAAAAAAAAAATAAAGACCTTGATAGTATACCTTTTTATGTTGGCAGCATTTTCTCGCTGTATTTAAATGCTTATTCGTTGAGCTAAGAAAGCACCCGGTTTGGGCTCACCAGTTCTATTTACTAGGCGTCACCTTAAATCTTTAAATAACACCAGTGTACTTGAACCTCACGGTCCATGAGTCTCTACTCAAAAGGGTACAAAATCAAAGTAGGAGGAAAGACTTATATTTGTGCCATATAAAAGGTTTACACGACTATACAAATAAAAAAAATATAATCATTAAATAATATTCTCTTCCTTTTCCAATGATTTTCAGCCTACTATTATTTTTTATGGTTTCAAAAATTATCCACCCTGGTATATCAGTTTTATATTTAAGATTAATTTCCGAAGATGATATGTCGTCATAGAAAATTTAAAACAAAAATATGAGCGTAACTATCAAAAGTAAATTTGGTATCTGTAGAATGGAATGACATAATTGACAGATGTCACTGTGCAAACTAATATTTAGTGCAATAATCGCAGTTTAGAAATATCATGACCAACTAACCGAGATAGAATTATTCTAGCTTTACCTCAATATTAGCATTAGGTTTATGTACTAATATGAAACTGTCATAAATGAACTAAAGTTAAATGTGCACAATTACATCTGTTTTATAGACAACTTCACGCTCCAACACAAACCATTTCTATATAAAAACGTATTATTTGGTAGGTAATAAATGATATGAAAGTATTTTATGAGCAGAATCAATAAAGAATCAAGAAATATACTGCATGTTAACGAGAAATTATATATATATATATATATATATATATATATATATATATATATATATATATATATAATCCTATCTTGTCAGAGCGCATCTTATCATCTTAACATGACGAAGTGTATGAAAAACTACAGGAAGACCGATATGATACTCCATTGGGCATGGCTGAATTTGAATCTGTTGTCCATTTTGTTTCTGATATATGCAAGTACAACACAGAATGTACGATGTTCATGATTAAACATGTATTAATTACACATATCTAAAGAAAATTGGTGTCCAGATGGGGCTTTAAGGCACGAATTGTTGACCATTAGGGCACGAAAGCTTTTTAATATTGGGTATACTCGACGTATCACATATAAATGATATATTATACATTATATAACTGAAGCATATAACCAAATTATTACCACATAAAATATCCTGTAACAGAACTTAAGAAACTGTTAATTTGACTTAAAATTTCGTTTTGCGCTTTAGAACACTTAGTTACGATATCAGAGAATTGTCAAGCTCACAAGTGAATCTGTGTCCGAAACAAAGTATCACAAACAGTCAAAAGAGTACTGCAATTATACAGTTCTCCGCGTATTCGTTATTGTCAAGAGTACACATGCATGCAATAGTTATAGAACGTTTTTTGACATTAAAGACTCTGTAGAGAATCAAGTCTAGTAAGAGTCTCCATCGTGTTCCGTATCGAGCATCGTATTTCACCTCGCTTAGGCATTGGCTGTCTTTGCCTCATCTGCAACTATACGGCGTTTGCGTGGGACGGCCACGCTTCCGTTTTCTTAGTGGGTTCCAATCAAGCGCCTGCTTTGAAATATGATAGGAACCCTAGTAAATATAATATCTTATAAACAAGAAGAATCAAGTAATTTTTGTATAAAGCCATTGGATTACTGCAAATAACGAATTCGAAATAATAGGCGTCAATAAACATATTCTAAATTTAATAACAATTAGTTATTTATCAAAGCAGTGTTCAGAATACGACTCACATCCCTAAAGTTGTAGGTTTGATTCTTTATATATGCGCATTCAGCATTCGATCAAACGAAGAAGGAAAATTGTGTGGCACACAGAAGGCTCATCACATACTTCGCTATTAAGTAGATAAATGATCGTGAAATCTGAGGCCTGAACCTAAAAAGTTTGTAGTGATTTTATTTTTATTTTTATTATCAATCAAATCCGTGCAGAATCAATAGAAAACATATTTAGCGTTTAAACACGGATATTTCCTTCTATGGATAACTTATTTGGTCTTGCAGTGTACATCGACAGTGGAAAGGCGTCACTCGTTTCCTAATTGCATTTCGACTATCCAGCGAGATTAATTCTGTTGCAATTTACACAAGTGTGCCATAATCCGCCCGCCCAATGCTCTCCGCCCGCTCGCTGCGTTTGCACTTGCTAATGAGAACTTCTCACTTTGTTTCTTTATTATTTTTAATTTATTGTTGTACAACTCACTTTCTTGTCATAATGGAGTAGCTGGTCTCAAAGTCAAAATGACAAACCGCTATTTTGAATTCAGAAACATTTTTGTCATCTTAAAAATGCTCCACAGAAATTAAAAATATTTTTAATTAATACTGATATATAGTCAGTATTCCTTATATGAATATAGTCTTGAATATAGCTTAATTATTGTGCCCTTTTTCAGTACACGGAATTTATAAGTATAATTCTTCGTCTCGGCTTGATAACTGTAAGGCAATGTATAAACGCTATGTACCTTGCTATGTTACAAGACAGACAAGCCAGTTCCAACAAGAGAAATAAGAACGACAATTAATAAGGCAAATACAAAACCTTCTAGCTTTCCACATCATTAAAGTATCTTCTCTTATAATATTCAAAATGCTGTTAATGCAAATTTCCACAGCTCATAATAGGCATGAATAATGCTAACGGGCGCGGATGTGTGGGTGGCGCGTTAGAAACTGTTAGCAAACTTACTTCCTTCCAGCTTTATCATCTGGGAGCGTCCTAATTTTCATAATACTTGCGTCAAAACTTTGTCAAAACCGCCGCATACCTATATGTAGTTATACTGCCAACTAGGTTGTATGGAATAAACATCATTGTTAATTCAATTGAAAACTATTCAAATTATGTAGTGATTTTATAATCACTGACATAATTTAATTTATCGTTCGGGACATTACGATATGCATATTACAAGATTATATATTTTTATGCTTACTATATACACGGTTATGGCTTATAATATATATAAGGTTAATTGGGCATAAGTAAGCATATAGGGCGTGAATATTCGTACTGTTTAATATAGTGTGCGGCTGCGGCAGCCCACAGCGGCGCGTGACGCGACGACATGAGATATGACGTCATATTTTATCTAAATTGCGATTATAATTTTCATAATACGCTCGAGATGAAGAGAGATCGTACAGGCGTGGTTTGGCGCCATAAAATACCTTTTTAATGTGCTATTAAAAGTATATTATGATTATTTGATAATTGATTCCAATTAGTGTATATATATAATATTTTGCGAGATATTTATGTACTGAAATCGTCTTAATTTTACCTAAAGTATTTGTCGCCAAAATACAGTGTAAAATGAAAGTATATAATAATTCATAAGACCTTAAGTTCGGTAAGATAAAAGAAATTATTTTATAAAATAAGTCCCCGGCCTCATCTTAAAGAAAAGCCTTAATTTGGGTTTGGCCCAAAGAGGGCTTCTGGGACCTTTTAAATGTCCAAACTCGTATTTCTTTAACTCTTCAAATTTATCGCCAACTTAAACATTAAAAGAGAAAATAAGTATTACATTATTAATTTTTTATACGAATTCTTTCATGTCTTTGAAAGAATTATCTCTTCACAATTATCAATGAAGCATTTCCTTTCGCGATAATTTTAAATCAACGTTATATCTTATTACCGATAACCTTTTGTGAAAAATATGAAATAATGATTGGTTGTTCGTTTTTAATGACAACATCTGTACTAATTTCATATATGATTCAGATATGATATTTCTACGTACACACAATTTACGGTACTACAAATGACTAGTTACTAATGCTATTACTATGATACTAATAATTTGATTCATTTTATTAATATGTAGCTTGTGGTAGGCCTTCTTCAAAACAAGTTTATCTAATTATAGTTAGCAAGCGATTATTTGACCCCGAACCAAAGGTAATTTGTTCCTGTGCACTATGATTTTTCCTATTTTTCTGTGCTATTAAATACGGTTCAAGCAGATGAGAGAAGTATTTCCGAACCAATTCGACTTAGAGTCCTTCAAAAAAAGAGCGTACCAATTCTTAAAAGGCCGGCAACGCACTCGCGAGCCCGCTGTCTTTGAGAGTGTCCATGGGCGGCGGTATCACTTAACATCAGGTGAGCCTCCTGCCCGTTACCCCCTGTTCTATAAAAAATAAGAGAACTTAGTGAGGACACCAACTCACGTTAGACCAAAAATCAGCGGCGTCTCTTAACTCGCTAAAGAAAATATACGCTAAAAACGATGTCTTGTACCGTTAAACATGACATACAGAAATTTATATGGGGATATTTGGAACGTTAGTTGAAACAAAGCTTCTAATATTTTTGTTACAATTTTATAGGCTTCGGACCGATGTTTGAGTGCAATATCCGTCAGACAAACCAAACAACAGCCCTCGTATTGACAGTTCTTTGATGTAAACACAAAGCCGACAGATATAAATCAATCACTGGACGTGCTTACACCCTGTACACTTGTATACAGGATGTAGACCGATGCGTGTTTATGAATAAATTACAGCAAAGTTATTTGACAACTGATATTTATAATTTTCTAGAGTATAAAGCAATTCTGTCATATTTAACGTGATACCGACCATATTAGGCTTTGAAGAGATGAATTATATATATATACTTAGTCGAGAGATGAAATCATACTTAGTATCAGCATAATATTACAAAACATAGAAGAAAAACAAAAATATATTACTCACTTATAGAAACAACTTTCCTTAAAATAAATTAGAATTGTGTAAATACTGCGAATTTTCGCACAGCTTTCTTAACTTTATATTTGGAACTTTAGTTGAATTAGTAATGTATTTCTAGATAACCTACCCATCAGAGATTTTTATTAAGAGAACACGATGTTATTTGTTTTATTAGAATGGCAACACCACGCATTTTCATAGACATGTTACAAGTTATGATTTGTCAATACGTCTAAGTCAAATTGTGATTATTTCGTTGTATCGATTGTTTTGTTCAAATTTCAATTGCTCTGTGACAAGCGCCTGCACCGGACGCACCTGACTGGACTTATTTTGTAATATTAATCTCTTTGTACCTGCGACATACAATTCTTTCAAGGGGAAGGTGATCAAATTTAAGGCAAGGTGCTTTTATTGCGTGGGCGAGTATCAAGATTATAAGTTTGACACCAATTCTTAATAACTTAACTTTTATATTATTATGACATTATGTTAATGTTTGTATTACGAGTATATGAACAAATGAAAACGATATTTGCATGCCTATTTATAGATGGTAGATTGTGCGGATTTGTATAATTGATGTATCTAATTGTACCGCTATCATTGCAAAAACGATTTCATTTCACTCATTTCATTTCATTTAGATATTTAACAAAATATCTGTATACATCATAGTTTAGAATCTAGAAGAAATCATCATTTTTAAAGCCATTTAACAATTACAATATATTATAAGATTTCTACTGCTTCCCAGTTCCAGGTGATCTGCGCGCACGCATGTGACGTGTGGAATGAGCAACATCAGTTTTTGTAGTAACGAGTGAGTGACGATTTAAATAAAATTCTTTTTGAGATGCAAGTATGAGACTTTATTTCATAAATAATCAAAATTATGTGAAATAAATAATATGAAAACAGATAAAATTAATTCAAAGAAACATGCACAGCGTTCTGCTTACCCACCCACTGTCAGTAAATATGTCCTAATAAATTTCTATGTTTATGACAGGTTCTTATTGAGAAAATTCACAACTATTAGATACAATTCATATTGAATTCCATGTAATCTACGTTCATTTGTACGAAATAAAATAATATAATAGGATTTATAATAATAGATTTCTCGGAAATTTATTGTTATGAAGACAATAACGATAAGTTGATAAATACTGTTATCCTCATTGATTTCGCTTATTTTCAAAGAAACAATATTTCCTTCGCCATTAGACGATATCGTGAACACAGGAAATACTGAACAATTGCAGTAACGATGCTACAGATTGTCCTCACCTTCACATACAGATAAATACAATATCTCGATGGATTTTCTTATTTCTCAGATACTTAGCACACGCAACGATTCATGCTCATATAATTTAGAAAGTTAAATGTAATCTCTATTTTTTTATCATCTATTGTTCCATTTTTAAAGTGACTTAAAAGCGGTGCCATAGTTTTTCAGTTTACTTGTTACATATCCCTGTCTATAATATTAGCCATAACCTGATGTTAACAAACTTAAATTTTGCCTTGTGGGTGTTAAGTTCGTTCGAAGATCCTCTTTAATAAGCTTAGCTCTGTAAATACATAGGTATATTAATCGTTTTAATTAAGAAAAAATACTTATTATTTATGTAAGCCTTGTTAAATGTATTCAGTGTATAGCCCGGTAAATAGTGTGTTAAGCTCTCGAACAAAATGCCGTATTTTTTTCTCTTAACTACTCAACCAATGTAGTTTTAAATTAATATTCTTTGTTACAATAAATTGCTAGCGGTATCAGAAAAACTGACATAAGTGATATATAAATATAATTCAACAATTTCCAAGAAAACTATATAACTTCATGAATTGTAATGACTCAAACACTTTCCGGAATATTTTACGATTAAAGAAAATTTGATGAATCTACAAAGAGCAGCGTAATTAAAGGCTTATTACGGAACAAGAGGCGAACAAAGTTTAAGGGTTATTTTCCAAAAATTTCCCTCAAACATCCCTCGGAATTGAAGTTCGCTAAGTAAGTTTCATTGTTTAAATGCTAGTGAAAATTTCGGAATTTATACGTTGATGCGTTTGATAGCAATTTTCTATTGTTTTAACGAACAACCACGTCTGCAGTGCAGTCTTTTGTTTATATTACATTCACGTCAATAATTGTAAAACTGTATTCTTAATTTAAAATATTGTAGATGTTTAGTGCGTGCATGCATCTATTATAGAAATAAAACAAAAAATACGGTTATGACAATTTTGATATTAATAGTACTAATACAAGTACCGACACTGGAAAACCCTTTTGTTGTGGGTTACTGGATTACAATTATTCCATGGTATATTTTTTAGAAAAAAGTAGTCTTAGTGTTACATCAAATCAAATAAAAGTCGTAGATCTTAAGCATGTGTGGGTATGGATGTGTGTGTAAACACTCTGTATTTGAAAGTATGGCTGGTGTTATAAGCGTCCGTGGTGTCTGTGTGTTAGTTTTTGAAACCTCGGAGTCATGACAAAATATATAGTAGGGCCTCCGTAGAATCGAAATTCAATTCAGCAAGCATGTTTATGTGTTTTGTGAGTAAATATAATTTTCTGTTACAGTTAAAAGCTACTGGCGCTGTGATTGTGTTAGACTGTACTTGATTCTAGGAACGACCTGAATTGTTAACACTAGAAAGACGGGAAAATCTATCTACCTACAAAGACGGCGACCGGTCAAATGACTCCTCTAATATATTAAATCTTTTTTTATTATTTTAGCTGTTAAAAATGGTAACTATAGTAATAACACAGTGTTTGATGTATGATTAATTATAATATTATAATTTTTTTATTATTTTAGCTGTTAAAAATGGTAACTATAGTAATAACACAGTGTTTGATGTATGATTAATTATAATATTTATACACATATTTTACATTTTAACATTTTGTTTACATTACAAGAGCCGCAAAGTGGCTTTTTACAAGTGTCGCAGACTTTATTAGTTTTATTTTTGCACTTTTGTACATAACATTCTCGCCTTTTCCGAGTTTCCGGATTTTGAGTAGAAGATCGAGAAGTAGAAGGTATAGACACTTCAGGCAATTGTTGGGTTCCAGAAAGTCCGGCATCAATTTCTACTTTGCCGCAAAGTTCAATTGCTAAACTCAGTATGAAATTCCTTCGTTTTATGTTGGTACCTGACATTTTTTTATACAAAATGAAAGAATTTATCCCTGCTAGGTCTAGTATATTGAAAAAAACCTGTACGGGCCACCTTCGAGATGCCGATTTGACACTATAATTTTTTGCCATCTGGTCAGCCACATCCACGCCGTACTTGGTAGCATTGTAAAAAGTCACAGTTTCTGGCTTTTTCTTAGGGTGATTGGAGTCTATTTCAACATTGTTATGTAACGTGCTAAGCAATAACACGTTCTTGTTTCGTTTACCTTGATAAATTGTGAGTGTGCATCTATCGGATTTCAGGATTTTTGTTTCAAATAAAGTCATATGAAGTGATTTGACGTAAGGTGGAATCTCTCGTCGTGCCCTGTTCATAGTTCCTACAATCGTAGTGCGTTTTGCGAGCAAGTTATTTGCCAAGCTTATCGATGTAAAGAAGTTGTCAGTAGTTATATTTCGGCCAGTATTTGCAAAAGGTTCCACGAGACGCATAACAACGGATTCATCAAAAACTTCATAATTTCTTTGTATCTGTCACGAGGCATAACTTTTGAAAAAAAAATTACTCCCCAAGTTTTACTCCATAGCTTATTTACTGGAATATTTTTTGCACCGTAGGCACCTCGAGCATAGCAAAGAGCGATAAAACTTTCCAGCTGTTCCAAAGTTAGTATCCAATTGTTGTGGCCTAGTTGCCTATTAGCTTCTTCTGTGGTACATTTCTGAATATGTTTCAATATAGATTCATCAATCACAAGCCTCCACGAATCTGATATACTTCCCTTGAAATTTCTTCTTGCATATGAGGTAGGCCCTGCTTGCTCAGTTATGATATTGTGCCGTGCTCGGCGACCACTTTGAGTTGACTCCACTTGAAGTGACCACGACGTACCGTCGGTAGAGGTGATAAGACCTTGAAGCTCAGAATCATCTGAACTATGAGTCCTACCACGTCCTCGACCACGAGCATAGCTACGACCACGGCCACGGCTACGACCACGGCCACGACCACGGCCACGAGAACTTGAACTGTGAACGTTTTGTAGAGTTGTAAGAGGTACCTGATCTTCCACGTCACTTTCTTCCGTAAAGGAACTCGGACTGAAAAGAGATACCGCACAATCATCGTCACTGTCTGCGCTTTCAGAGCCACAGTCCGATTCATCTTCACGAATATTTTGCAAGATTGAAAGTATTTCTTCATCTTGAAGCCTTCGAGACATTTTTCACAAATTACTTACAATAATTTCAACTAAATTCACGGGCAGTCGATACTATATTGACTTCTTTGACTAACAAACTACAAACAACTGATAAACGTACCTAATTTATGTTCTACTCTCTCACATTATAATTACAAACACTTATCGGATCTCAGCCGTCAAATGACTGCCGCCGTCTTTGTCGGTATATTAAGATTTTAAATAATAAACAAAAGCGATGCGAGTTATTTTCATACATAGTTTCATTTAACTACTAATATTAATAAAAGTCACAAAGTTTCAATACGTTAAGTCAAATGGTTTGTGAATTATTCAACATTTAAATTCAAATTGCAGTCAAATGACTGCTCCCGTCTTTCTAGTGTTAAAATTATTAAAATATATATTATTCACAACTGTCAGATAACAGAGTAATCTTAATATTTATGTCAGTGAGCTGTTTTAATTTCATTTCACTCCTTTAAATATTTCCGAGTGACATTTTGTGAGTGACTGTTGTTAAAAGAAGATCTCTTTAATTGCGGTTTGTAAACTTCTCTCATTGCAGCCCGTACAAATTAAAATTTTAATAATTCAATTTTGTTCTGAAGTAATAACAGTCTGAATTATTTTTAAAAATTGTCTTTCAACACGTTGATACGTTGTCCACGCAGAGATATAGAAAGTCTTGAAAAACTTATCATGACTCGCAGAGTGGAGGGTAGACCTCGAGGCCGACACCCTACATCCTGGATCGATCAAGTAACGGCCATTGCGGGTCTTACCATCACCCAGGTGCAGACGCTTGCCGAAGACAGGGGAGAGTCTTGGAAGTAGTACGGCGTCACTAACACGTCCTTCAGAATTGAAGAGTGCGTCTGAAAAATAATAATAATAAACTAAAATTTAATGGTCACCGTTAACTTAACTAAAATACTTAACTACAGGATCAAGTAACTTGTTCATTGAAACGCAGAAAAGTCCTAAACTAGTAAAAACCGCTAAGGGACTAGCATGAGACCCACTTAGGAATGTTTATAGATATATATAGTCATGCTATATATATCTATAAACATTCATCATATAGAAAAAATACATACTTATTAAAATTATTTTCAGAAAATCAATTATGACATCCTAACTTAAAAAAATCTCGATGAAGAAGAAATGAAATAATTGCACAAATAAAAAAGCAGATCTGGTGCGATATTTTCATTGTGAAAGGAAAATTGTACGCGAAATATAATATTTAATAATCAATTAGCTAATATTGAATCACTGAACAAACAAAGTAAAACAATGAACGTTCACAAGAAACCCCGTTGTGGTCTCATAATATGACGTCACTCAAAAGAGAAAGCGAAATGACGTCGCATAAAATTACACTTAATAAATTTTCTATGAGCTCTTTGAGGTCGGGTTAAGGACTATCAATCTCAACGTTCGACGGCTTTATTTGTCACATTATTCATTGCTGCCTGCTTTCGGATAATGTAAGCCTACTTCTGTACTTAACGAGTAATGAAAGGTATCTGTTTTTTACATACACTTCAACTTTAAAGCTTAAGGAATATTTAACTTAAATCATCAAGGGTACGGAGCCGACACGATTAATTTCGAAGGGTTTTATAATCCCGTTGAGAGAAACAAAAGAATC
Source organism: Pieris mannii (assembly GCA_028984075.1). Classification (NCBI taxonomy): domain Eukaryota; kingdom Metazoa; phylum Arthropoda; class Insecta; order Lepidoptera; family Pieridae; genus Pieris; species Pieris mannii. Next base: position 3,877,617 of record CM054780.1, read on the forward strand.
AATCATTAGCCTAATATCTCTGTCGTCCTTAATCCAATCCAAAAACTTTTCGTGTATCTTTCTCTCGTTCGTTTTATTACAAAGGGTAAGTAATCTTAGCAATGGCGTATTAAAAATTAATATAGATGTAATTAAGTTTCTGTTATTATTGCATTTAATATTAGCACAGGACTTCGATTGTTTTTACAATCACTTCCCATTCCATGTATTTGAAAAAAAACTAACTGTAATTAAAGCCTCCAGGCATAGCTAAGTAGTAAATAGTAAGGAGATCAGTTTTTGCCTAGTGGTTAGAACCCCAGCTGTACTGTGAGTAATTCTCTTCATGCATCCACAGGCTCGAACAGGGAATAAAAACATCGTGAAGAAACTAGCTTACTAAGACCTAAAAAAATGACATGGGCCTCATGCCTAGAAGGCTGATCACCTACTTGCCTAGAATAATATTACCGCATCACAATAAAAAGCAAGCATTTTTACCTACTGCATTGTGCCAATCAGGCTGTATGAGGCTTCTGGCAATGTGAGTGTCCATGGGCGGTGGTATCACTTAACATCAGATGGGCTTTATATCAACAATAATAGCCTTTATTTCCAAAAAAAGAAACTGTAAAATTTAGGAATGCTTTTATCATTTAGTTAGGTTTTGGTTTGTCCACCGTTGGATAGGCCTCCTCCATCCGGTTCCACTCGCGTCTGTCGCGGGCCAGGCGCTCCTCAATTTGCTTCCTATTACATTAAAAATAATGTATCATACCACCTGCTGTTTCTTTAAATAACAATTAACATCTAAATTCTCTTTATTTTTTGCGTACCATGGTTACCGGCTTAATACTTTCTTGCTCTTAATTTCTGCCCACCCATTTCCACTTAAGTTTCTTAATTTTATTTTGACATCTAATCAATTCTCCTAATAACGCTGCGTAAATCTCAGTATCAATTAGTGATAAGCGAACTAAAGCTCTCGACACTTAGCTCTGCAACATGCATAGAGATCTAACAAGTAGGTTTGCAACAACAATAGCGTTCAGAGTTCGGTGCTTCATTTGAGTTGTTAGAATCAAAGATTACAGACCAATCTGCAATTAATATTGATGCGTCAAACGTAGCACTCCGGCGAGCGTTGCTTAGCCGACACGGCGCTTGGAGCTTAGCGTGGGATTAAACCTATTGAATAGTTCCCAAACAATACGAACGCTTATGCTTGTATCTACGTCTTGTAATAGCATCGTGTAGCTTGTATTGACTTTGCTGATACATCAATATGCATTGTTATCATTGCATGCAGGTTACGTTATTACACTACAAAATTTCCCATATTAAAATTGTGTCGATTTGGATCTCTTGTGGTTAGTTTCAGTTTGCACTATTTATTTCACATCGTTGCGATCAATACAATTGAAATAATTAAATCCAGATGGTGGTAACTGGCGATCTTATTACTTTCAAGCGAACTCATTCAGAAAATTTAATTAAGGGAGGACAAGAAATGCAAAACTACATAAGATATACAATTACATAGACATAAATAATGAATAAAACATATTTAAGCAATGAAAAGATCAAGAATAAAATCATAACATAAATTTCAATTAAATCAGTTAGTACGAAAATTAGGGATAATATGTGGACTAGTAATGCTTGCAGATATTTAAAGGAAGATAGAAAAGTAGCTAGCAGAATAGAGACGGGAAGTTAATTCAATAGCCCCACTGGAGATACCTTAAAGGATTAACAAAGAAAGCACGAAAGGAGTTCTGATAGGATTACATGGATATAGTTTTCAGAAGAGCGTAGGTTTATAACTATGAGCACCCATGATTTTTCGAATGAAATCGCTCTTAATTATTTATTTAGTTTAATATTTAAAAGTAGAAATATATTATAGTATAAAATTTAAATAAAATAATAATTCATATTAACCATTTTTTTTTATAGAACAGGGGGCAAACTGGCAGGAGGCTCACCTGATGTTAAGTGAAACCGCCGCCCATTCACTCTCAATGCCAGAGGGCCCGCGAGTGCGTTACCGGCCTTTTAAGAATTGTTACGCTCTTTTCTTGAAGTCGAATTGGTTCGGAAATACTTCAGTCGGCAGCTGGTTCCACAAAGTGGTGGTGCGCGGCAAAAACTGCCTAGATAAATGCGCAGTTGTGGAACGGTGGACGTCGAGGTGATACGGGTGGAATTTCGTATTCTGCCTCGACGTCCGATGATGAAACATAATAAATATTAATAAATAATTTAATAATAATCAATAATTTATTGTTCTAGTAACATACAGAATATTCAATACATATGATATGCTACGTGTTCTATTTTGCAGCGGATGCGTAAAGTGGGGAAACCCGTAATAAATCACAGTCCACAAGTCTGTTGTTATTATCGTACTTCTTACAACATGTATATAAAATAAAATATACTATGTATATTTTGGAATATAAGATTTCACTTATTCCAGGTCGTTAAATTTGAATCGGCAGACATCTCTCGGCATCTCATCGGCAAAGAAGACAGGAGGTGAAGGTCGAGAGAAAATTATAAATATCTTGTAAACGGCGTAAAAAACTCTTACTCTTTTAAAAAAGCAAATCATCAAACAACACTTTATTATAAAATAAATATCGCAGTGTATATCCATGAATTTATCTCTCAGAGATTCCCTACATTTTAAATTATAGATTGCTTGAGTAGCGCTCTTCTACAGTATGAAAATAGTTTCTAGTTAGTTTAGTGATAGTTTTTTAGTTAATTTATGAGGCATCATATAATCATTACAATTTACATGCTTATAATCTGAGTTATCCAGTAGTTTTATGCGTAGCTGTAGCTTCACAACGCGCAGAAATCCTCGGAGCAGAGTCACTCCGTGAAGCCTGTGAATTGCCCAGGAAACTTCTGGAAGGAGCTAGGCTTCCGTAACAAGAATCAAATGTGCGTCTAAATGCAGACAATGAGTTAACAGTTAACTAAACGAACCCAAAATTTGAGAGATATGATAAATATTAGATGGAATTTGTAAAAAAGTATTTACATCATATATACAATTATTATAATGCGGTAACTGTCACCATTACGCCGCATTGTGCCAATTTGATGGCGATTTCACGGCGGCAAACATTTGATTCTCCCCAACCGCGCTTTTTTACCACTTTGTATGCGCGCTTCATGAACGGAGGTTACAAAATGAATCGCGGCTATTTGTTAGTGAAACCGGGCGCTTTTTGGACAAAATGTAGAGAAGACCGACAAATGGCTACAGCCACGTTATAAATGCGTTATGGTTAAACAAGCTACACTTGCAGCTTCCGGTATAACAAAACTAATTTATTAAGAATTTTTGTTAGTTCGATATTCAAAATTTCGGTTTTCGTTTACAGTACAATAAAACCTGTTATTTTATTGAAAATTGTAATAAATTTTACTCCTTCGCTAATAATAATAAAAACTCGGCAGTTATAATTACAGTGTCATACTAGTTATTCGTCGTTTTACGTCCTTGAGGTGAGAATTATAAACTTAAATTGAATATAGTTGATTTGGTGCTGATAGGATGAACGGAATGACACGAAGCCTACGCGTGTCGGAGAGGACTTATCACAAGTGCGCAACACTCTATTGTTTCATTTTCCAATTCATACATTTTGAAATAATTTATATATTTTTATGAAAAATCTCTGAATCCTTTGGTATGATGAGATCAATTAGCTGAGTCCCGAAAGTATATCCTATCAGTTTATACTAATTTATTTATGGTCAAAATCCAGATTACAAAACAAGAACCCAGTATCTCAGACATCTTGCAATTTATTTCTAATAAATATAAAATTCGATTATAATTTTTCTTATCCGATACACTCTTGAGCGGTCGTGATCGCTATGTAGTAATGGTATGTCGCTTCACGACGTTTCGCCATCGTCGCCTATTAGAGGTCATCCTGCTGCACTGATTCAGTGAACCTCCTGCAGCAGACATGATCTGGTCAGTCCAATGCGGAGGTGACCTTCTACGCGGTCTAGTACCTTCCACCTCCCCCTTGACAACAAGGGGTTCCATGGGAAATTATAACAAGCTAAGTTAATATATTTTTACAATATATCATTTCACTTATTCCAGATAGTTATTTGCTAAGAATCTGTGGGATATGTGACATAAAGGCCTGTATTCACTTTGATTAGTGATGAGTGCAAGTGATAAGTGCAGTTTATTAGTGATTAGTAGAAAAAGTGTGGATGGCGACTAATTAGTGCAGTTGATTAGTTGGCTGCGTAGTAAAGTGATTAGAAGCGTGTTCTATTTTATTTTTATTTTTTTTGAATGGAATCTCGCTGTTGGCCTTAAGGGCCTTTACAGCTCAGCACGGGCTGTTTTGGCGAGCTTAGCTCAGCCTATTTTTTGCGAGTGAACTGCGACTGACGTCGCGTGCCCCCTCCACTCGCAGCGTGCCTGCCAAATGACAACTATACTAAATGACAACTGAATTAACTAAACAGAGGCACTAAACAATAATTGGACTCCACTTGCACTACACACCTGCAATCAATGTCAATTACAAATCACTTGCACTCGCACTAATCAAAGTGAATACAGGCCTGAAGATACTCCTGCCACTATTTAGACTTAAGATTAACATTATCATGCTATTTTAAGTTCTAAATAAAAATAGAGACTTAATACATACAATTATAAATAAAATGTTAGAAGTTTTTGATTCCGGTTTTCTTAATAATTGTTATCAGGCGGTGTTTTCAGTCTGTGTTTATGATCTAAATAATTTACTTTTATTGCTCGTTGTTCCCGCGGGAGCAGTTCACTAAATTCTAAAATTACCGCCATAAGCTCGGCTAGACACAATTTAGGTATTACCTACTGTGTCAAATTTAATATTATTTTTAAGTTATTGCACATACATGGACATTATTTTATGAGTTATCTTTTCGCATCAAGTGAGCAGAGACGGCTTGTCCTTAATTTTAAACATTGAATGCTTAAACAATGGATACAAAGCAATAGCCGGAAACCATAACTATTTATAGTGAATATTGATTAAGTAAATTTTAATCTTTGAAAATATGTATGAATCTTTATTACTATTTTTATTAAAAAATACGTTTTCGGATACGAGTAGTCGGCATACACCACATTAGGTGCCGAATACTCGGAACGAGAGCTGGGGATGACAATGGTTTAAAAAAATGAACGGGATGCTCGCACGGATCCGAGTGGACGGCACCGCTTCTATGACCCCGCTCCACTCGGATCCGATAAAGAGCACTTAATGTGTAATCTGGGCTATATACGAATACTTTTCTTTCATTTAACACATCACACCTGAATCGAATCAATGTAAAATCTTTCTTTGAAATGGATAAGCTCAAGTATTGGACCCATTTCCATCATTCTTCCACTATTAGAGTTTTACAATTTTTTCCTAGTATACTATATTTATTTCTAAAATGTTTAAACATACAATGATAATTTGAATATATATATATATAATAAAATTATCATTAAATATTTCACATAACTTTTAGGCAACGAAAGTGCCTAATCCAAAATCACCCCGAATCCTTTTGAATAAACATAAATTATTCATCAAAGTTGGTCTAGCCAGAGGTAAATGACAGAAGACATACGTTTTTGTTTTATGAAAGTCAAAGATTTGCGATAGAATAAAACAAGAATCCCCCTGGCATTGAGCGTGTCTATGGACGTATCACCTAACATACTGAGCCTCCTGCCCGTTTGCTTTCTGAGAAATCTATGGAAAAAAACACACACAATAGCGCAAAGTTCGAGTCATTTCAAACATTCACCAAGAAATTAAAAATGTATTAGTCATAAAGACATTTTCATTCATTTCAAAAGTGGCTCCCAGAAAATATAGGTTAAAAAATAAGAAAAGTAGGTCTTCAAAGAGCAGTGTGTGGCTCCAGACTGATTTTTCACTTTTATCGCAGTGACATTAAAACCTTCATTGCAATAAATATTCCTATGATAGTATTTCTAATGGAGACTTAAGAAAGATTTGTAAAAGTTTTTAATGTAAAGTAACATCTCTAGAGAAATCAAAAGTATTCTCATCGTTGTATCAGAGTAAAAAAAAAAAAAAAAATATTTCTTGTATTTTATTGAAAATATTATAAGTAGCTTTAGAATAAAAATTGTGTTGTAGTAATAATTAGTGTTCTATTTTTTTACGGATTAATTAATAGCGTATTATTATAGTTCCCTCTCCTTTCTATCTCTCAATCTAATTCTTTGCGAATATAACAGAATAAACACTACCTATCTAGGGCTCAATATAATCAGTTGTGGGCTGATCAAGTTTAAATAAAAGCATTGTTAAGTGTCTATCTTATATCTAATCCGCTGACGTAATTCAGCGTATATCGTAAACATATATGGTTCATATATGTTTACCATAATTATCATGTATACTGACATATATAGCTTGTAACATACACTGAAGAATATATATCACTTGCTGAACTAAAATAAATAGATAAATTTTGATTTATGTGAAATGTACTGTAAATAATAAATTAAAAATCGTTAATAAAACAAATACTAGAGTAATTATGAGAAATCTCACAATTACTGGAGACGTCGAAATATTTACTTGTTCGCTCCGAATTAGTTCATTTGCAGTTAATTCAAAGTGTCACCGACAGCAAGTAGGTCAGCGTATTGTCTCTGAACCTCCCCTGCCGTCCCCCTGGCTGAACGCAGCTTAGCTGATAGCTACACTGCTTTATATTGAAGCTAATAATTAATGCTAGTAACATTTGTGGTACAACTGTGCCTGTGTTTCTAGCATAGTATCCTTTATTGATTATCACAATAGTGTATATGCCTCCAAAGTATAATCTAAATATAATCTAATTCTATATGCTATATATAGAATTAGATTCTGCAAGCGTTATTACTCGCGAATTTGGTGCATTTGCGGACGAAGTTTAGAAACTCGACCTCGGCTTAGAATGCTAAAACGTAATTCTATTTACTACTTTAAAATTACTTCGTGAAAATTCAGCTTGATGGTTGAGGCTGTCGTAAATGATTTTTTATGATAAAAAATATTTACTGTCAATTTCAGCTGATGTGATTAGTTGAGGAAAACGGTCAACATCAATTTTTCAGAGATTTCGTATTGATTTCTGTTTTTGTTCTGCGCAGGTATCGAAATAGCAATATTAGTATATTAAATTGAAACGTATTGCATCTTGGGAATGTAGTCAGTGTCCCGTTAGGAAGCGTCCCGGGGGCAAATTTGTCCGGAAAGCTAAGAGGATATTCTGTTAACAGTCCATTTCCACACACAAACAAACACTTGAGAATTTCTCCACTATTGATTACTAATAAATGTACTACAATTGGAACTGGAAACTCAACTTATGTTTTCATGCGAAATTAATTTTCTTTCGTACCTTATTGAAAATTATATGTATAAAAATTACTTATGTCTATTGTTTTATATATTTAAGTCTTAGTAATTGAGTAAACGCAGTAATAATATGAAACAATTACTCTATAGAAAAATTAAATTAAAAATGGAATATTACACAAAAACAATATTATATTTGCCATATTTGATAGACAATGTATTTAAATATAAAAATGTTTACAGCAGAATCGGAACACAACACAAAAGAGGAAACACTAAAAAGAATACGCCGTATTCTTACATGTATATTTGTATGGAAAACATTAAAATCGTCTTTCTCCAATATTACCTATAGCTTTTATAGTGTAAGGTATATAAAATGATAAAATATAATTCGATAATTAAATGTCACTGTCAGTGTTTAGGGAAACAAATTAGCTGTCTGCAAAGGTAGACAATAAAGGCAGATGTTGTAAATTCGGCAAAAGAAATAAATCTAGTTAAACTTAAACCTCCTATATCATCGCACAAAGCGCAAGTTTAAAATAAAGTGAGAGCGTCGTGTCGGGCGCACGCAGCTGCTTCTGAAATATCACTTGACTTCACAACTTTTCAGAGTTCCTGCGGCCGTGTTATACATTACCTTTGTAACCGCATAGTACAACAGCAAATCCATACTGACAGAATGTTACAAAGATAAAGAGAATTGGTAATTTTATATATGATGAAACGTGACAAGTACTGGTGAGCATTTTATTCATAAAACTACTACGTAGGTAATATTTTTAAGACTTAAATTAAACTATAGTTATTGTATTAAATATTTAATACTAGTAATAATCAGTTATCATAGACAACAAAAAACAATAGCTATAATGTATATATTGATTCAGCTAAGGCTATAAATAAATAAATAAAATAAAAGCGTTTTACTTCAAACACTTAACATAAAACATTTATATTTCTATGATCTATCATCAATTTATTTTCATGGTTTGTGTGTGCCCTATTTTAGCAAACTCCTCCAAATCTCTCCATTACTGTCTTTTCCACTCTTTGGCACTTTGGGCAGCTTAATAATTTGTTCTGCCAAGGATAGAGAGACATGGAAACAATTGGGGGAGGCCTATGTCGACGGAAAACCTGACCAGGGCGGTTAAGAATAAATTATTGTTTTTGCTATGTAAATAGATTTAGGAATATAGTAATATTTATATAGTTTTATAAGAATAGCATTTAAGCGAAATGATCTGCGAATAAAGGGCTTTTATTATTATTATTATTACTAGTAATAATATGATTACAGAGACGCCCTACAAAATGCATCTTGAAAGCTCGTCTTTTTTTTGTCTAAAATTACTCTTTATGGTTTGCGATACGGTTATAAACATTTTCTTCGAATTGATATCCTAGTGAAGTAGTTCTTTGGGTATGGCTGTGTTTTTGTTGTGTATTGTGCGGGCCCCGCCGTGACGGAGCGAAGCGCACTTTGCGGCTATTATTTTTTTCTTTTCAATTCGAGCTCTTTGACTGTTATACGGTTTAACCGTTGAAAATTTGCCGTTTTTGATTGAAACGCGGACGTTTCGTGGTTTCGTTTTTTTCGTCGGCCTTTTGAAGCCTCGTGTAGCGAACGTGCCTCGGCTTTTTAAGTATTTACAGCGGTTTTTAAAGGTTTAATTGTGTTACACTTTGCGGAAAATACTTCACTGTATATTTCCGTAAGGGAGAGATAGAGCTGCTTATTGTTGCACTTTTGAATAGAAAATGTTTAAAATGCGATTACGGGAAGTACAGACGATCAACAAATATTTATAATAGATTGTATAATACTGTAACTGTGTCGGCCTTTTGGCTTTTATAAGTACTTACTTATACCGGCATTGTTATCAAACACGGCAGTATTAGTCTAGTGGTGTTTTGTGTTTCACAAAATTGGGGTCGTTTTAACTATAGTTACACAACAATAAAATATTATTCCTATTTGCACATTGAAGGTAAAACTCGAAAAAAATTATATCAAATCCAGCAATAAAATTAAGACAAATACTTGCAAAATGAAATGCAAACAATACATACTTTATAAAATCTAAGAAGTAAACCATACCATAGTGATAGCAATCGGTCAGTAAGTAAGGGATCGTATACACTAACGTAAAGGCGCGGGCACATTACGCCATCCATCAATCTCGGTGACGGCAAGGCCGGCTGCGGCGCCTTATCGCATCGTCCGACGTCTCTTTTACTACTTTATATTGTAGAAACCTAACTATGAATGTCCTTTTGATCATTAAACTTCTTAATAGAAATTTCAACTCAGATTGTTTTCAATCCCCATCTCAAATTGCAATCTCTTCGCTCTTTACACTAATGTTTTATAATAAATAAAGTAAATAAAACCGTACTAATAATATTAAAATATACATGTCTATGTTTAAAACATATGAAATAGCTTTTTGATAATTTAAAAAACTGGTGTAAGTGAAAATCTTAAGATAGGATATTGGCACAGTTCTGTAATTTTCATACAAAGGTCTATCCACATACACTGATCCGACCTACCATGGATAGCTGGTATCGACAGTTGGCTATTACAATCCGTCCATTAATTATTGACACACTTTTATCAATATTTAGATTATGATGTCTATCTCAGATGGCCAAAAATGGATTGAGATAGGTTAGGGTTTGGGCGTAAGTACTGGCTGCGGTAACGCAAGGTCGGCTGTGTCCGTCGACAGCAAACAACGTATATGACGAGAGAACGGTATTTGCCACGGCGGATAATAAATATGTAGTCTGATATAATATAAAATTTTAATTAAAAAATTTCTTGTTCGGAATAAAATCATTTTTATCGATCATTTATATTTATAGATCAAGCTGCGCACGGTGTGCAAATTTGATTGATATCGGCACGGTAGTTTAGAAGTCCATCGCGGACAAACAACGTGACACGTGATTTATACATATAAAGTTTAAGTTCATAAATGATTTTGCTAATTTTAAATAATTATTCATTGTAATTATATAACTTATTATATTATAGTAAATAAGACTAGCTTTCAAACTCAATTTAATATCAATTTAAAATCAAAAATAAATCAATGGCGATCTGTTTCATGATTATTAGTCAATATAATAGGCAAGTAGGTGATCAGCTATCTGTGCCTGACGCACATCGTCGATTTTTGGGTCTAAGGTCCAAGGTAAGGTTTCGAAACAATGATTTCCTTCATCGTTCGAGCTAAAACTAAATGCGGGCATAGACAGAAGGGCCATTAGTGCACAGACGGAGATCGAACCTACGACCTCAGCAATAAGAATCGCACGCAGAAGTGACTAGGCCACACTGCTCTTTGATACTAGTTTACCTAGGTAAATTACCTGCCTCGCCCACAAATTATACTATATTTACTTATTTTTATATATAGGCATCACTCTGAATGTTAAAAATGCTACGTTTATAAAGAAAAACAGAGTGCGTGATCTTTTCTTTTAGACAACATTTCAGGCGAGTGTGCGGGAAAAGTTTCGCTCGCTTTATCAATATCAGCCACAGGATCTATTCACAAAAAGGGATGAAGGGAATTCTTTTGTAGATGTTTATCTTGTAGTTGCGTATCTGACGCACACGATGTGAATTCAGATTTTATTACCTATTACAAAGGTTGTATGCTTTGCGTATTTAAAATTGAAGGGATTGACTTGAATGGTTTGCAATGGAGATGGAATATAAAAGCTAAAGGTACAAAGATTTCAGGAGCAGTAGCTTTAAAAAGTGGCTTTACCTGGCGTGGTGCTTACCATACGACAGTTATGGTCAAAGGGACGAAGGTTGACTTGATGTTAACTGATACATCCTGGGTTAGCTAGAAGTATGTCGCCATTGCACGGGATTGTATATAAGTATTAGAAAATACGAGGTGTCTCAAAAGAAAGTTCATATTTAATTGATCGATTTTAAAGAAAATAAGGCGTGTATCGAAGTGTTTATTAATTGTGTTTATTAATAAATAATACCGTTTAAATGTATATGTCCGCGGCACTCATTTAATCGAACAAAAAAATCATGACGGCTCGGTAGATGGACTCAGTGATGGCTGACATTTCGTGACGGATATTTTCTTTCAGTTGCCCCAGAGAAGTTATTATTGGCGTAGACTTAAGATAACCTAATAAGTAAAAATCCATAGGGGTCAAATCAGGACTGCGTGGCCGATTTATGTCACCTCTCCTGGAGATCAATTTGCCTGAGAAATTTTTACGATCTCGAGGCTAAGACGTTTTGGTCGTGTGTGACGTTCCTCTGAAGCCATTTTCTTTAATTATTGCCAGGAAAGTATTGAAGTTCAGGCACCAAAAAAAACCTTCTAACATTTTAACATAAAGCGTAAATTGCAAGGTATGAAAATATTTAATTTTATAAATATGTAAATAAGTCATTCGAGTGAAAGATGTTGCATAAAATTATTGTTGTCTAGACATAACCCACTCATTTCAAGAAATATCATTATAAAATTTCCTAAAATATTAAAAGTATCGTATTTTTATTTAAAACCTGTCAAACCTCCGCTTCGCACATAATTTATTTATTCGATCCATGAGTATTATTGAAAAGTCAGTTCATATGGAACCTATCGGAAATGAAAAAATAAACAATAATTTGTTTTCAGTGCAAATAGTTAATGTCTTTAATATGTATTTACTAATATCTTAATATACTTATATAAATCTCCTGTCACGATGTTTATCCGCGATGGACTCCTAAACTACTTAACCGATTTTAACAACGGTACAACGTGAGCAGTCTGGTCCAACTTAAGAGATAGGATAGCTTAGATCTTTAATTATAGTCGTAAATTTATTTTATTGCAAATTATTTGCTTATTACTTGATACACTTCTAACAGATGGCGCTGTGTTAAAAGTACCAACGTTTCACAAACTCAAGTACTCCTACCGTTTGAATAGTTTATTACTATGTAATATAACAAAAACCTTAGCCACAGCAACGCTTGGCCGAGTCTGCTAGTAGTTTATAATTTATAGACAAGAAAAATCTATGCCATAGAATTATTTTTGGCCTTTAATTGTTTTTTCTTTATAGGTATTAAGGTAGGTAGGAAGATTATTGTCTCTTGCGAACCGTGATAACTCCGTGCTACGATGAATTTTCTTATGTAAATAACTCATGTTCGCAAGGGAAACGGCGTGAAAATACTCTTACATTAAAAACATCCACGACATATACACATAAAATACAAAAGACTTCATCTTCTTGTCTTTAAAAAAATGATATGCAGTTGCAATCTATGATATTAGCGTCAATTGGTTTTTTCTTATATAATGTGCTTTTACATTGCCATACATAATATTGGAGTTACTTTTGTAGTATTAGCAACGCGATAGACACGCGCGTACTGCATAGTTTTTTCTACAAGAGCGTTATTTTCCTGGTGTCATTAATATTAAAGCCATTTGGGTCGTAAAAGCGGCCAAGAGGTGGTCACTTGTATTAAAATAAATAGTTTTAATGTTCTCATTGAGATGTCGCTGCGAGTTGAGAGTCTTCGCGGCGCGAGGTCAACGAGGTGCTGTTTTAACTTTAATTATTTAATATCACTCTGAAACGTCTTTTCACATAGCCTTGGGTTTTTATACTGAGCGTCGTATGCCTTGGGTTCGACTCTCTGTGACACATATTCGAATGCCCGCTGAATATACTATACCTCCCCCTATGTTATATTATCATTGTTTGTAGTACTGAAGAATATAATTAACTAACTTCTATTTAAATACCATTATTATTTATTGTTCATGATATGCGATACAGCTGTAGTATAATATCATCTTGTCATTACTACTTTGAGTAATCGTTTCTTGATAAATATTGCTTTAATGATAAAACAAATGAAAGTACCGTTATCAATTTTATTTTATTGGTTATGTAAGTCACAAGAACGCCTTAAAATGGATTAAGTGTTTATAATGGCATATTTAAGTAGTGTTGGTAAGTGGTTTAAGCGTGTGTCATACAGCTCTGAGGTTGTGTGTAAATCAAACGTAAGACTCAGAAATCAGCAGTGTGTGACATAGAAATGTCACACACTGCTGATTTCACCTACTTGCCTATTTATGTGTCATATATAGTGTTTTGAACCCTTTTTTGTTGTACCACCTTAGCCTCTCACCCACGTGTCATTTATAATTTTTAAACTTAAAAGAAAATTGTAATAAAATTGTTATTATAAAAATAAAAACTTTATTCATGACAAATAGACTAAATTCATAAATCGCATAACACACTAGGGAGTCACTGTGTTGACTGACAATTAGTCAGTGGTACATAGTTAAAAAAATTTTTGAGGAAAAAGTCGTTTTAGTGTTACAAGTAATTAATTACAAGTCTTATAATATATTAAGTATGTGTGAATGTGTATGTTTGTGAGTTGGTGTGTGTGCGTATTTCAATTAAAAGATTAGAGTTACTAGGAAACTGTTAACGAAACACAGTAAGTATTTCAACAATTTAATTTTAAAACGTATGATGAAAAACAGAAAATCAAATTCCCAATAATTTTAATAAAATTCCGAATTGAACCCCCTCCCCCTCTATCAAAGAAATTTACCCCCTGTGGGATCTCGTCCCAGGAAACATTGATTAAGTATTACTAGCTTTTTTAACATTCTCTATTGCGTGGTTTAAAAATACCACGAACTTATAATCCCTAGTACACACAAATATATGAAAAGAGATCTAGAAACATCGTTGAAAACTGGAGCACGAAGACAAGTCAATATTCATGTACTACATAATTTTGGATAATGTAGAACCCAGGCTTAGCCGAGTACAGCCGGGTGAGTTGGCGGGAGTTATTTAGGACGCGACGGGTGTTCCTAACGACTCGACGTAAACAAGATGTAGTCGATATTAAAATTTAAAATTATTCAATTATAAGGGAAATTTATGAAGGTTGAATACAATTTACAAATATTTTCAATGTCTAACGCTTTGAAGACGTTTTAATTGTATTAAGTAACATTTAGGGATTTACGTCCTAGCTCATCTTCTACCGAATTTACCATGGAGAGTGTTCAGAGGAGGTCTGGCGAGTCGTCAAGAGGTCGAGAATATGAAATTCCATCCGTATCCGTTTTAAAAAAAAAGTTAAAAAAAAGAAAAGTTTATTTTGGAACATAAGATCACCTAGGTATCACTTATTCCACGTCATTAAATTCGAACCTGTAGGCATCCCTACTCATCGGCAAAGAAGACGGTGGGTGTAGGCCGAGAGAAAAAGCCGGCGTAAAAAACTCTCGGTACTCTTTTAAAAAAGCAAATCATCAAACAATATTTAAAACTGAATCGTTATCACATAAAGCTTACTTTCCCTCGCTTCAAGTACTAGTTCTTGTATCAGATCAGGTGAGCCCCCGAGTCCGTATGCCCCTATTCCAAAAACAAGAGGTTAAATCATTAAATAATCACGTCTACGATTATGCCACATTTAAGTCGATTTCCGATATATGCAAAAGTTGTCCGCTTCTACATATATCCCAACTTTTCGTTTGCGTTCTTTAATAGACGATACGTATTTGCTTATATATTGCTTGCTTGGCGTAGCTCTGAAGTCAGCTCTGGCGTCAGCTCTGGATCTTGCGTCTTTAATACCATTTTAAACAAAGATTTATTTCCATAACATTTCATTTTATGACACACTACTACACTTATACACACCATCACATACATACCCACACTTTTACACAATTACACAACACAACCAAATTAGGCTTAGTTAAATAAATTAAATCACAATTAGTTAAATGTATTAAATACTTTTTGTTTGTTTGTTCCCTTTTGTAGTGAAATGTATATATCCATCCATCCATCCATCGTTGGCTATATTTTCAGTGTATTGGTTTGTAATTATAATTTATGTTGACTGTAGGATTACGAAATAAATAAACAAATAAATAAATTACTTACCATAAAAAGTCGATCAAGCAAGCAATTAAGCTCAAATCGAGCAAGCATTACGTAGATAGACTCCAAGCGTTGCTCTGAAAGAAACTTAAATTAAAAATAACAATATATTTTTTTTATGACAAATAAACACATTTACAAACCGGCATAACTCAACAAATATTAAACCCGGGTAAATAAAAGCGATAAATTGAGGCCGTTATCCGGTGCGTATTTGTAAACAGCTATAAATTAATTATCCGGCTCTGCTCCACCCGGCTCGAATTGATAATAATTAGTTAGAAAATGCGCCCTTGACCGGAGCTCAGATTAATTTATTAGTATGGGGTATTGATATAATTTTTAATTGCACATTTTCTTTGTTACATCACTGAAATAATATTTATTGATTAATTTATATTATATATTTTTTAAAACAAATTAATTAAATACGCGAATTACTTAATCGCGGACAAATAGTGGGTCGACTAATGTAAGTCATTTCATAAAATGGCTTTGTCTGTTTTTTTTTATAGATGTATCAGTTCCTACAAAAACACAAAAAACATAACTACTGTCTATATGAGAATATGCATTTGCTTTAGGATGAAGTTTACTTTTGATTTTTAATACAATTTGTATATTATGAATTCTATTTATGCATGTATGTGCTTCTGTTATAGAGAGCACCTTATATGGGAAACAAAAATGAGCAGTTTCTAACAAAAGCTAATTAATTTTATGTATTGTTCAGTCACTGCTTATGCTTGTGTATATATAATATCAGCTTGTTTGTAAGTGACGATTAAAAGATTTTACTTTAAATAAATTTTATATTAATTCCGAATTTCTGCAAGTTGCTCATTTTCGTAGCAATCATGAAATGTGAACTCAATTCTTTCAAGCATTTTTTGCAATCTTCGATTAATTTTGGAGTTGTATTTTTCATATGAGATAAAAAGGTTTATATACTATGTTGATTATACAACTTAAGCTATTTTTATTTTAATATAATAAAATATTATTTACTTCAAGTAAATGGGTATTTATATTTTACTTTAAAGGTGTATCCTTCAAAATATGTTTAGTTAATTCAATTCTAATAACAAAACGTCGTAAGAACCACGCTATGAAATGCTGGATATGTCGTTATTACACTTAGACTAGCAAGCATCTGCAGATATGGTCAGATGTTCACTGAATATTATTACACAAAACAAAGAAATATTTGCCATTTAAAAACAATACCTAGATACTTAAAATAATAGTATATTATGAATGAACATAAGACGAACAAAACATATGAAGCAAATAGTAGCGTGATAAGATCTCCTTAAGAAAACCGTTGGAAACAAGCTCGTTGTCCCACTTTTCCCATTCACCACTCGCCCGAGTATTGCTTTCAGTTCCCGGGACTAGTCTAGAAATAGGTCTAAGATGAACTAATATCTGTATACCTCTGATAAAGTGCTTAATTTTAATAATGAATGTTACATTACTTAACATACATTCATCTTACTTACTTACTTATTAGTAAGTTAGTAAGTGTTAGTTATGCACATATTATTTTTGTTTATTTCAGTTAATTCTTAAGCTTTTGTTTGTTTTCATAATCCTCAAACAGCTAATGTTTTAAATAAGATTTATTTATCGTTAACAGCATATATGAAAACAGTAATCGGGCAACCATTTGCTAAATTAATGGCATGACTTGATTTGTAAATTTATAACAATTAAAAAAGATGTATTACAACTTGATTACAACAGATTGTATAACAATTTAGAACAAATTAAGATACAAATTAAGAACTTTCGACCATATCATGGAATGGATGTCATAGAGCGAGGAAACTATGGAATGACCACGTGTTCCTTGGGTCTTTAGCTATCTGTGTAACATTATTGTTTTGCTTATAAACTCATCCAAAACACGAACACTAATTCAAATGAAAAAAAATATAGCTGTTACATCCATATTTGTCTAGTGGTTTTTTGGAAACAAACAAAAGAGACAAATATTCTTTAATGATTGTTTGTTCTATCACCTTAACACTTATCTATGATTTAGGTCGCTAAGCATGGTATATAGACCATACCTACTATTAGGTATACGCTACTATAACACAGAAAAAATTGTATAACAATGGTAAACCACTTCTTATTTATAAGCAACCTTTATATATTTCGAAAGTTCTTAATTTGTATCTTAATTTGTTCTAAATTGTTATACAATCTGTTGTAATCAAGTTGTAATACATCTTTTTTAATTGTTATAAATTTACAAATCAAGTCATGCCATTAATTTAGCAAATGGTTGCCCGATTACTGTTTTCATATATGCTGTTAACGATAAATAAATCTTATTTAAAACATTAGCTGTTTGAGGATTATGAAAACCCTAATTCAGTTTGCATAGGAATATATAAAATAATTCATTCAGAACTTGCATATATTATAAATTATGTTCGTTATCTTAAGCTAATAGAGACGAAATGCGGTGAATGCAGCTTTCAACCGGGTCACGACTTGACACGGCTTGCCCAGATATTCATTTCATTGTCCACCGATTCAGAGACAACTTCAATTGCATTCACAACTTACTAACTATATCAAGGCTTGTTCAATTTGGACTGTCTTGTTTAATACTCTGTGTACAAATGACACCTGTCATTGTCAAATTGATTTTGTAACAGACTAAGTGAGCAGATTGAATTGTTTTTTCATTGACAATTTTATAGCCGTAACACAATTTACCTTTATTCGTTAATCAATTGTTTTAATTATGCATGTGTGATTAAATTATATGTGTTTATGTGTTCGTTAATTATTCGGTAATATTATTGGTCTGTTTTTATGACTTATTTGAATACGTCATGACAGTTGAACCAGACTTAAACATGACCCATTGGAGATGAGATTTTATAAATTCTCAAATCCTCAATCACAAAATGTTCCAATTTCGTTTTAATAATTTAAGAAATCCGAATTATCACTCTGTAGCTGTTTCAGATAAAATAACAAGAACAGTAAAACCGTGGAGCTTCAATGGCCCGTTTAAACCGCAAGATACGCCTTTTTATTTCTTAAGCTTAATCACGCCTTTAGTGCGGAATATTCTTTGCTTTACAAAGAAACCTTTGTGGCGACTTGCTTATAATTTTCTTTCAATTTACATTCTTTTACTTCTAGCTAATGTATTTCTTGAATATTTTCTCGGACTATTGCCATCGCTACTTGCCTAGAATAAGTTTATTTGTATTATTTTAATGTAAGTAGTTATTTAAACTATTGCGACAGATTTTAAGTTGAAATAGTAGTTACTTTAATTGTGTGTTTTATGGAGCAGTGTTGGCCTAGTGACGTAAAAGGCCAGCAATGAACTCGCGAGACCTTTGGCATAGCGAGTGGACGGCTTATCACTTAACATCAGGTTAAGAGTGTGATCCTGTATAATGAGGTCGTGTGTTCAAATATCGACGTTGCACTCTTTTATTTTTTTTATATGTGCGCAGTTAACAGTTAACTAGCTCTTACGATAACCTATATTATAAAAGAACTGGCATATCTGAAATCCAAAAATTTAAATGTGTCAATTTTTGGCTATTAAAATGAAAATTATCAAATAAACTTGCATCCATGGCTTAAAACAATAAATTTGTTTTTTTTTAAAACGTCACATATACTTTCTATCTAAAGGAACAAATATGACTACTATACTGAATGAACGTATCTCCTTGTCATGTCGAAAGGTAATTTACTGGGTAATTATTATTAATTAGTAGAAATATGAAGGTAAGAAAACAAACATCACGCGAGTTCTTCCATTATCCCGTAAATTGTTCAGTTATATCTCAAGAGGCTTTGTTAGAATAGCGATATTACCTCCGGACCTCGTGTATCGACTCATTAGCTATTCACTCAATTAAGCCCTTTGTTTATGGAAACTAAGGACTAATATCATTGTATAATAGGAAATTTCCGTTCAGTATTACGGTTTCTTGCTTGACAATAAAGCCAGTATTAAGACAGATTGGGGTCAGTCGGTCTAAGCTTGGAAATCTTGATGGATGCTTAATTTGTAAAGTTACCGTCAATATACATTTAGTTAATGTTATTGTGTACTTGCCTTAACAGATTAAGTGCTCTTTTCTCGGATCCGAGTGGAGCGTGGTCAAAGTAGCGGTGTCGCCCACTTGGATTTATGCGAGTGTCCGGTTATTTTTTTTAACCATTGTCATCCTTAGCTCTCGGATCCGAGTATTCGACATCCAATGTGTATTATGCCGACAACTCGGATCCGGAAAATATTTTTTTTAAATACAATAATTAAATTCATTCTTACATATTTTCAAACATTCATATTTACCTAATCAAAATTCGCCATAAAAAGTTTTGGTTTCCGGCTATTACTTTGTATCCATGGTTTAAGCTTTCAATGTGTTAACAGAATGTGATCACAAAATAATGATTCCCAATTACAAGCCACTGTCTCTTTCTGCAGAGGCTGTTTCAGCGCTGAGGGTGAGGTGAGGCATTCACGTAGTCCTGGTATGCGTGGGTGATTATCCAGGACTTAACGCACAACGGACCAAATGTCTGATTGCGGAAACTGAGTATATACATACTTGTTTGATATGAGATAAATATACGCTTGGTATGCTTTATATTTTTGTTTGATATTTTTATTGGCTAATACATGAGCGGCCAATTAAAACAGCATAGCTCGCTTAGCTTCTATGTATGAAAATGTTATTCAGGAATAATTTTATGAATAATAAAAATGCCCAACCGCCAAGGCCTCATGAATCCCACAATGTAATTACTTAAGCAATCGATTTCAATTCGGTATTCCGCAGATGATTCGAGTGGCCGTTGGATCGATTCCAAATTGGATTCTCGTTAAACTAAACAATCATTATCATTTGTAATTCAATCTAGAAATTGAATTAACGCTAACTGGGACATTACAATTGTGAAATCCCCTAATTAGAATATTAATCCGGCAAACTAGCGAAGACAGAAATCACAAGGTCATGAATATGTATGCCGCGGCGGGGCGCTCAATACCTAATCGTTCGGTGGGGCTAAACGCATCTGCTGATGTCTGCCATGTCACTAGACCTGACGTTGATAACAAATTAAATATAGCGTTACAAATCTTATATATAAAATTCTCGTGTCGCGGTGTTTGTGGTTAAACTCCTCCGAAACGGCTTGACCGATTCTCATGAAATTTTGTATGCATATTAGGTATGTCTGAGAATCGGACAATCTATTTTTCATCCCCCTTAATGTTAAGGGTAGTCCACCCCTAAATATTTTTTTATTTTTAGATAATTTTTTATCAATTTTATCAACAGCATTAAAAAATACATACAACCCTAAATTTTTAACCCTCTACGATCAATACCTATTTTTTATTATATATGATATACATGGCAAAACGACGTTTGCCAGGTCAGCTAGTAAATAAATGACTTACCTAATCAAAAATCAGCGTTAAATGTCAGTAAACACAGGCTTCAAAACTTTCAGGCCGTTTATTTCCAATATTTATTGAATATACAGTTTGGATTTGTTATATTTTTTTTTATTGATCGGAACGGCCACTGGTCCAGATCTTTCCAAGTATCTCCATCCAGGGCTTTCTTTTACTTCTATATCTTCTATCCACCTCCAACCTTCCCGTAGTCTATTCCATATCCTTGTCTTGATTGCCCACCTTTTATCTCTGCATTCTACTTTATGCCCAATGCCATATTATATTTATCTGTTTTACTTTTACTGACCTTCAAACAATGTTCAAACGAGAAATAAATTCTGGAATTAAATAGCAGCGTTCTGATGTATGTTCATCCCATGACCAGAGTCTAGCTTGTCCTCGTGTACGCTTGTACGCTTGTACGCTTGCATTCCACGCACATGCAGCTAATCACATTATTCCTGTGTCATACGTGTTCGAACGACATTTGGTTGTGCACTGACCATCACAATACAGCCAAATTTTTGATATTTGCGAGCTTTCTTTAAGTACAGAATGTTTCATTTCTGTGGGGACCTTTACTTGGGGTAGATTGATTCGATTTGAGAGTTGAATGGGCTTAAGTCAGTCATGATGTAATGTTTTTTATTAATAATTGTTACTACGCGAATGTATTATTCTTTCTTTAATAGAGACTGTAAGACGTAGTGTCATTGGACACTTTTGTTACGGCTAGGTCGTAATGTTCCATGATGTGATAGTGAAGACACATGTATAAAATATAAAAAAAAATATGTATTTTTTGAGAAAAGCTAAAAATAATTTTATACCCTCATAGTTTACAGATTCCTATAAATAATATGTGCGTGGCAAGATAAGCAAACTTGATTCACAAGTTGTGATTGTAGGTCTGATTTGCTTAAATTAAATGACATGCTATCTAGAGATTTATTTAAAATATTTCAATTCAATTAATTATGGAAAATCTAGAAAAGTCATTAAATATTGATGATCGAATGTTGGCCTGTAAACAAAGCCGCGGTGGTCATTTGAGCGATGTTATTTTCATAAATGGCATAAACCAACCTACATTTAACATCATATATAAGAAATATCGATTACACCTCATAAAAATCGTATTGTTTTATCAAAAAGAAAATAAGTAATAGATGGCACCCACGCTATATAAAAATGTTTTTTTTTCATAATTGGTTTCTTTGCAAAAAAGAAATCCCTTGAACTGCTGAAACGGTTTACGTGGTTGTTCCAAATTTAAAACTTGTAGATGCAATTCACCACTAGCTCACAAGACAGATTTTAAATATTTATTTTTAGATTATTGACTAACTGATTTTCTAAAACAGCTAAAAATGTTAGCTTATTATAATTCAGATTTGAATTTTGTTAAATAGTCTAAAACTGTAATCTAATTGTGTAAATAAAAGCTATGGTTTTGATATTTCTTTTCAAGTATTTCTTGCTATTCTACGTCAATTTCTTTTTCTCTTAAAAAACATTATCTTGAAGGTCTGTAAATCCTATAATCGAAATACGCCTAGAGATTTACCTGAATAAAGCAAAATAAATAGCAATAAATGGATTTCAGTGTACGATAAGTTGAGAGTATTATAGGTTTTAGATATCAAAGGTCACAGGTCATTACAATTCATCGCATTTATATTAAAAATAAAAGCAATATTAATTTCATTGGAGGTTTTATTTAAGAATTTAATAATACCCAATTCTTATTTGAATTTAATATATCACTTTTGCATTTTTCGATATACTTTTTCTTCGATAATTTTTGCAGCTTAGCGTTCAAAATTCAAGGCTGGAGCTGGCTGAACGTATATAGCGAATAGTTACAGGAAATAGTAATTATACTGGCACTAGATATCCACGATTTAAATGTGTGGCATTAAACTTTGGAGTTTAATGCCACACATGCAGGAGCAGTGTTTGTAGAATATCTCAAAAATAAATTAAAATATGTTTATTTTGGAATATAAGCTACAGGTATTAATTATTCCACGTCATTCAATTTGTCAAAAATCCCTACTCATCTGCAAAGAAGACAGAGGGTAGACCGAGAGAAAAAGCCGGCCCAAAAAACTCTCGGTAAACTCTCTCATGAAGTCCATAAAAATCTGTAACTTAAATTATCAAATTTGTATGCAGCGAGTGCGGCTATCATTGCTAACATTTGTACCACAGGCACCTGGTAATTTGATTAAAAATATTTCTATATAATAAATTGTTTTAAATAAAAGATTTTAGTTAATAAGCCCCGAGACTACGAAAGTAAAATTACAAAAAACTGTTTAGATATTCCCAAATAGTTCATACTAATTTACCTAATTAAAATATATTTGTTTTGTTTAAACAAATATATTTGCATACATAAAATATTCACTGCATGTTTTGTTTGCACAGATATAGCAACTTCCGCTTAAGTATGGAATATAATATCCGGAAAATGAACTCCACGGCTTTGATGACAGGCTCTGACTGATGATGACTCTCTCCATTAAATTTTGAATGACTTTCGCCGCCTGACCAAAACCCAGACAGTTACTCGTTGTGGGTGCATTTGTTTCTCATGGTTAGTTATATATAATAAAAGCTATTGGCCTAGTGGCTTCAGGTCTCTCTTCTGTCTATTAATTTAACAATAACTCGTACGGTGAACGACAAACCGTGTGGAAACTGGCATACCTTATGTGTCAGGCACACTTCTGTTTCTACTCGTTTTTTTTATAAAAAACAAACTCCAAAAGATATTGTAAATAAGCCAACGCAGGTATTTCGCAACAAAATGAACAGTAAAATGTACGGTTGAGAAATAAGGTAACGAGGCAAAAGTTGAGCGTGTTTGAATTAGAAACGAAATAAAATACCTAACGAACACACACTGCCGCGTTGGTGACCATGCTTTACTAATTTTAAGTATCGACTAATCTTTTACAAGTTAGTTTATAAAATAATTAGTATATAAATTATTGCATATACACCTCAAAAGATGATTGGTTATATATTTGTATTTTGTTTGGTTGAATGTCACGTTCCATCTATTTGATGAACGGCTACATGATGTTTTGGCTAATTTGTTGCCACGAAAAGTTTCTTCAAGTGCACATCGCCTCTGCGCAATCTCTCTACCCTTAATGTTTTTTTTTATACAACATTACATTATTGGGATCTCGTATAGATGGGTATTTATTTTCCAAATATTGTTATTAAATTTAATGCATAGTCACAATACATATGCACAATTAAAATGAACAGCGTTGGTCCAGTCCACTCAGTAATTTCGCGGCAGTGTTAACCCGTCTAATATAATTAGCCCGTTTTGTTCCACACTCCTACTGAATTTTACTACAAAAAATATCGCGATGTTTAAGGATAATTGTAAAGTTAAGGCTTAAGGGGGTATAAAGGTATGAAATGTTTAAGTGGGGTCGTGTTTATGGCTATTATTGGTTTTGGTGAGGATTTTTCGCTAACTATTTTAGCATTGACGAAAAGATATTCATTTGTAAATAAATGATTACCTTATTTTTAACAATTCAGTACTGATGAGGTAATTAAGAAATACCATATATATATATCATATATATCAAAACTATATAAAAACAAATTTGAAATGACATAAAAATTATAAGTAATATGGGAGATCGCTGCGCCAAACGAAACTAAATTTGTGGTAATTGAATTTTTTATTAAATTTGATAATTAAAGATTTCCATTTCTATATAAATCATTTAAATAAATGAAACAAAATACTTCAAAGCCTATTTTGCCCTTGGACTATTAATAAAAGAAAGTAATGAAATGTAAGTATCAAATTTAAACGGTATTTCTGTAGTTTTTTTTTGGTAGTATTATTAGAAAATGCCAAAAGGCCACATGTTTTGCCACTTAGAAGGATAATAACTACATTATCCAAATATTGTTTTATAATAATTATGTATAAATCTTTTGAATTACTGCACGTCTTTGTACTTAATACTTTTATATATATGCTCAGTAAAACCAGGATTTTATGCTTAGAGATTTCCTATGGAACCCTTCACATAGTGCATGAGTATGCTGGTATAGTATTAGCGTAAGTTAGTTCTCGCTTTCATACGAGTACAATACGCTTTACATTAAAAAGTCTCTCCGACAAAACCGTAGTCTGTAAAGTGAAAGGCAAATTCTTCTACAAAGAACAATGCTGTACTTACATTAAAAAAGTGGAATAATTAACTGGTTCAGTGGGTATTACCGAATATTAATTCGGGTACTGTTCATAAAACCAATCGTATAGTAAATGGTCGATTGAATGGTAATCGCTAATTGGTATTGCGTTCTCGTTAAATATATTTCGCTTAAAATCGAATGCTTGTAAGTTTCACGCTCACTAAAAAAATTTAAAGCATTCAAAACTCTTGTATTTTTCTATAAATATATTTTGTTTTCTGGTTAGTCAGGCTATCGTCATGCCTAGCCAGAAACATTCACTTCAGAAAAAATACTGGCATAGGAAGTGTGTATGAGGGCCATATCTCGTAACCTTAAAAGAGCCACCTGCTATATTTGCCTCCTGGTTACAAATGGATTAAGAGCAAGCTGTGTAAACTTGTGTTGAGTCTCCATTAGTAAATAAGTAGCTGTATTTATGTAAAGTAGGCGCTTTTTATCTAAAAAGTCTAACCACAGCGTTTTAATGTAACACATGAATAACTAGTCACTCATACTTCTTCTTTAAAATCAACAGATTTAAAATAATAAAAATTAACGTCCGTTGGCATCCCACCCCCTAGCCCGCGGCGTTGCATATCCAGGGCGGCGGTTTTCTCTTTATTCATAGCTTATGTATTACTTAAAGTTTATGTTTGGGGTAGGATTGGATACCCTCGATCAACGTCTTATTGATATGATGATGAATGTTTAAGAAATATTTAAAACAGTAGTTTAATGAGTGTTGCTCTTTATTCCAGTAATCGAGTGATTGAACCGATGCGTGGATAGATTTGACGATCGTACAACGTTCAAAATTGTTCTCATTTCACGTGATTGCCTTCCCTTCAATAATAATTTCGTTCTGATATGTTCGCTTTGATGGATCCTATCAATTGCTGTTAATTGCACACAAATAAACAGTACTAACCTCAGTGGGCCAATGAATATCGTTTGTCGATGAAACCAATAAGCGAGCTATTAAAGTAACGACTCGCCAGGTAGGGGCACATTGGGGTCGCTAAACTAATTTTACCCTTGTAACATGGGGTCAAGAAAGGTGATTGTCAAAGCAAAATATTAGCATACTTTAATGATTTATAGTTGCCTGTTTTCCGAAGAGATTTTACATTTCTTCTTTAGTTAAACAAGTAATGACCAAAGTAGCTCTGTTATTTATATTTGACAAAGTGGTAGGCGCTTTGTATTGAAATCAAGAATCTCTAAGAATGTTTACTAATACACTCTTCCAACAAACATTACAAATAAACGCATGCTTTCAATGTCAGGTTGAAAAAAAAAACAACATATTAGTTCAGACACCTTTCATATATCGAATTGATCGCAATTTTAACGGATTAAATAGTACTTATCCGAAGCTGGATTCGGTAGTGGGCGTATGCATTTAAAGAAAGCATTGTTAAGTGCCTATGTCTAACCTAATCCGCTGATTTGCTGTTAATTTTTTTTGTGCCTACAAAAATGTCTATTTTAATTTTAACTGTTAGATTTATGTTTACGTAAATTGTGATATATATAGTAAAAGAGTTTGTAATGCAACGGTAGATTTAGTACTATGAATAAAATAAATTTATTTGTCTGACTTAGTCTGTATATATATAATTGTGTGAATTAATACGCGTGAAATTCTTCAATACCGATTTACATTATTTGTTTCGTGATCATTTGTTTTTTGCTAATAGACAAGATAGTGATCGCCTGATATACTCCGTCGACTTTTTGCAGTTGACAGCTGGGATTTGAACTCCGGAAGTCGTACAATCAACCCACTAGTCTAACATGTAAAATTAGTAACAACAACAAAATTTCTCCAGCAGTGAAGCAACATGATTCCCTGTTCCGAATGACCAATTACAAGCTGATACGTGCAACCGTTCCTTTTTTTTAAATCCTCATCTATTGTTACGTATTATGTACCAATCTAAGGCCTTTTCAGAATTACGTTAGTAATTTTAACAAATTTGCAGTATTGAATAAGCCAAAGTATGTTATGAACGAGTCAATTTCATATAAAATGTACGCCAGGCATAGCCGGCGAGCTATAACATTAAACTCGCCTTATATAACCGCTTTAAATCTTTTCAGCGTTAAATTCGGTTCAGATTGCGGTCAACTAAAATTGAGTTTGCTTTACATTTTCAACAGAAATGAAAGAAAATAGGGAAAACCTGTAATGAAAGAATATTAAATTAATACACGGAATTTTAACGATGCAATTTATTTTTTGTATTTTGCATGAGCTTAAGTTTTATAGTGGTTTTGGATTTTAAACATGTTTTTATAATTATTAAAATAATTACTGATTATTTATTGACACTAACTTAAAGTGACGAATATAACTTTATAAAAAAATTAACACTTCTTTTTTATTAACTTTTTAGTAGTATTAGTGACGTGTGCTCCTGAAATCTTAAAATAACGTTTACGGTATATATATATAGTTCATTAACTTTAAGTTTGAAAGTTATAATAGTGATAATAATAATAATAATGACTGTGGCGTCATTATTACTACTGACCATAGAATAGTCGTTAGTTTATAGATCTAGCAACATTCACAAATCAAATAAACCACTTCTAATCTAATTCGACTTGACGTTATTAAATTATAACGACATTATTTATATTATTATTACTGATCCGACATTAATAATAATGACTGAAGTTACTATTAATACTGCCTACTAAATCGTCTATAAATATGTAGATTTATTAATATTGGTAAATCAAAAAACTATTATACTAACTAACTACTAACTAACTATATTAAATAATAATGACAACAGCAGCCGATACCATATTTCGGTACAATTGTTTTTGTTTGTTATATGTAAATAAAATTTGTACTATTTAATAAGTAAAAATGTTATAACATATTTTAGAGAATACCTAAGTAGATTATTTGATTAAGTACGTGTTTACCATCTGTAGCCTCAATCGTTTATTCCGTGTAAGAAACGATCGAGGCTACAGAAGGTTATAATAGCAATTTCACATACAATTACATTAACGAATCTAATTATTAAGCTAATTTGTTCTGTTAACTAGTGTTCATTTAGTTGCATATTCCAGCTCTGTGGTTAGATATAATGCCTCTATGTTGAATTTACAAATAAACACTGTTCAATTTATACTCTATCCATTTGGATTGTACACATGCATTGAGTTGTTATCTCATTGCATTATGAAATCCAATCGAAGAAATAGCAATATATCGTACATTTATAAACTTATTGAGATACTATTATTGACACAACAATATTACGTATAATTCATATAGATACATTTGTTTTATTCTGTGATAAATAATCAACAATTATTCACAACAAGATTTAGGTAGTCAATCCTAATATCGTATAACTAATGTAACGTAGTTAATGCATATGTTACCGCAAATGTATGAAATCAGGAAATTGTATACAAATCCTAGGAAATTTATGTAATTCCAAAGTTATTTAGGATCTATAACATATTGTTTCGAAAGCTATTTAATACATGAACGTCCCAGGAATTGTTTATATTACATTTCCAATATCGTATGAGGAAATGTATAAAAATAACCTAACCTAACCTAACACAGTCGCAGTCGAAAAAAATTAAAAAAAAAACCTAACGTAACAGGTAATGTGGCACTAGCGAGATCGCCTGATCAGACAAAACAATACCCTCGCATATCCATAGATATCTACACACGCATACACTAAATAAAATTTTTCATCACGTAGCCGTAGTCGTAGAGGAGCTACGAGTTTTAACACGTAGCACGGCTACAGAGTTATAAATACATTCTTGTGAATGATGACTACGCAATAAGTCGGTTAATAAAAAAAGGTTTAAAAACATGTTTCATGATTTATATTTTAGTAATTACCAACAAAAAGGAACAACCACATATCTATTCTTACCTGTGTTATTCACTCTGTACAAATATATATATATAGAATTAAATTTCGTGCAACTCAAGTTTTTAACAAACTAAGTTGAGACATTAACAAAAATTACAAATGTAAGCCACGGCATTGAAGTTATAAATAAATAGTACACTGTTTGAAAAAATCTTAAGTATTAACGATGCAAACTTGTATTCGCTTCCAGCGAATAACGTATTACGAACTTGGAAATTCTCTCAATTACGAATGTAGGAACTATCTAAAAATGTATTAACTCTTTAATTCTTACATACATTTTATAATGTTTTAAAAATACCGTAATAAACAGTTTAAAATCTATTATCTCGTAACAATTGACAAACACCAACAAAAATTTCGTAAACAAAGGCTGTAGCAGGATATGTATAGTGAATCGGCCCCCAATGACAACTTTTATTCAAATTCATGTTATAGCATAAACTCAATATGCGTATGCAGTTTATATGAATTTCTACTAAAAAATATCCAAGTAGCATGGACTGTGGGTGCTATGGGGAGGCTATTCTAACAGCACCGTGATACGGGAGTCAGACAATAGCCCGGTCAGTCACGGCTCATCGCACAATTTTTCGCTGGCATTGAATAACGGTCTTTTATTTGCACTATGAATACTGTTCGTTACAAAGATGTGATGAATAGCACTTTGAAAGTTAACTCATGGTCTTTATAATAAGCTACCGATTTTTGTATCTACTTTCTTCTTTTGATTTATTGTTCCATTGGTTTATTAACAATGAAGTAACATTTCGTAACAACTCAATAAATATTGACGCGTACTAAGAAAAATGTAAGAATTATTTAATCTTTAATATGTATATATAAATCTCGTGTCACGTTGTTTATCCGCGATCGACTTCTAAACATCTCAATTTATACCCGCAATATTATTTTATTGCAAATATTTGTTTGTTATTTGATACAATTCTAACAGATGGCGCTGTATTAAAAGTACCAACGTTTCGCGTCAGCTATCTATCTACCTTTCACATAAGTTCTCCTACCGTTTCCGTAGAATAGTTGACTACTATGTAATATAAGAAAAACTTTAGCTACAGCAACGCTTGGCCGAGTCTGCTAGTAATATATAAAACAAAATGCCAATCAGTTTAAAAAGGCCAAAACTATCACGAGTTTATTGAATAATATGTACCTCATCAGGCAATAAAATACGTAGCGAAGGTGCACCGTCGTATATATATATAACATATTTATACGACAAACGTCTTACATAAAAATATAATATCTAATGATTGAAATCATTCTCGAATCCACTTGAACACAAAAACTTTCATCAACATATGTCCAGTCGTTTAGGAGTTTAATTACGAAATAACCTAGATGACTGACTGCAGTGCTATCTACCGGGCTGATTTGTGAAACTATACCATTTTTTTTTCATTATTGTATGAGTTTTTAAAAAACTACAATATGAGTAAACAATTGTAATTGAGGATTGTACAATGTACATTGCTACATTGAATACGTTTAAGAAGTACTCTTTAAGGTAAGAGCAATATTAATTAAGTTAACTTAGCAACAGAACCTTTTATTGTGACTTTAATTTGCTCTTAAGTTATTATTCAAAAAGGGCATTGACCTGCGAGTTGGAATAATCAAGAGTTAATTTCCAAATGGATGAACTCCGCATATTGTTCTCGAATATTCGGATGATATCCAAGTAGATATTCTTGAAAGGCGTAGGGCTTAATACACCTACAGATTATTAACGTTTATAACTATATACATTAGTAGTACATTAGCAATCAATTTATGTTGAAGAACTTTGTAGGCGTCTAATTATTTATATATTATGTCTGATATCGAAACAGCGCATGAGCAGTGTTGGTCTAGTGGCTTCAGCATGCGACTCTCATACCCGAGGTCGTAGGCTGTGCACCAATGGACTTTCTTTCTATGTGCGCATTTAACATTTGCTCGATCGATGAAAGAAAACATCGTGAGGAAACCGACATACATGTCTTAGATCCAAAAAGTCGACGATGTGTATCAGGCACTGGAGGCTGATCACCTACTTGCCTAATAGATTAAAAATGATCATGAAACAGATTCAGAAATCTGAGGCCAAGACCTATAGAGGTTGTAGCTCCATTGATTTATTTTTATCGAAACAGCTACAGCGAAACAAGACAAAGGGATAACTCATTCTCTCACCATTGACCACTGACTGTACATATATACATACACTTTTTTGATTTATCCATTATATAATGCACAAAAATTGTTTAAGAAATAATAATAATAGAAATAAAAAATTCCCATCGATTTTATTAAACCCTAAAATATTAGGCAACTAACCACAAATGCGAGCAATCACTCACAGCCATAGATCCCATGATATGGTCCTGGGAGCGTCATTACATTTCTCCACTAACCCGCGCGCCGATACGGTCGAGTTTTCTTTGTACTCTGCCGGGGGTTAAAAATAGCTGCGACGTGCGTTTTGCTTAGCTCGTACATGCCATTCCCGCCTTTATCAAGTAAGTGCTTGGATTTGGGTGTTTGATTAATATCGATGTTTGAAAACATTTCGCTGTAAAAGCCCTATAAAATATATCGGACGTGACGTAGATAAGTTGATTATTACAATATAAAATAACTCTTCGAAATTCAATTTGTAGAATTTCATACAATATTTTGATGACTTTGAAGTCTCCAATTAATAGGTTATGTCGCCACCATAATGATATTGCACAGAGTTTTGACATTTTTCATGGTTCGCTGGCCTCAGCTAAGAGTAGAATTAGGACACAATACAAATAATTTCTTTCCTTCTTTCTAGTGGTTTAATTCTTTATAGCTTTTATTTTTAAATTTATGGTTGTTTTTTGTTTTAACACTTTATTGTATTTACCTGATTTCGCTGGTCGTGTCCACATGTTTTAGGGACGACACCGCTTTTTATATTTTCGTATGTATGTTAATGTTGACATGTGTTTGTCCTAATTTTGTGGTCCAAAAAAAAAAAAAAAAAAAAGTCAGAATCACTTGTAAAAACAAATGAGTCTAAGAATTGTCTTTTATTAACATAGCTTTTACTTTTTGAAGTGTTAGTGTGTTGTGCGCACGCTGTGAAGCATACGTCGGAAAAATTTAAAATTATGTTGTTGTTATGAGTTTAATAATACATAGCTTAAATCCGGTAAAAAGTGTTTTCTCAAAAGTCTAAGAATTTTATTATTAAATGATGTGCATTTGTTTTGCTATACATTTGCTAAGGGGTGCTCTCTTATTTGACAAATTCAGTCAGCGTATAGTATATATTTTTTTTTATAGAACGGGGGGCAAACGGGCAGAAGGCTCACCTGATGTTAAGTGATACCGCAACCCATGGACACTCTCAATGCCAGAGGGCTCGCGAGTGCGTTGCCGGCCTTTTAAGAATTGGTAAGCTCTTTTCTTGAAGGACTCTACGTGGAATTGGTTCGGAAATACTTGTATGTATTAATTTAAAAATTAAAACAGATTTTAATTTTTACTGCCGTTAAAAATAGAATCGCTTAAATGTGATTTGATTACACGATTTTCGGTCTAAGCTATCAAAAACTATATTTTCCTGAAACCAGATTAAAACTAAACAAGCCTGATGTTTCGGTCTAAGTCAAACTCAGTTGTAAAAACCAATAAAAAGATTTGCGTGCTTCATAAAATCAGGTTAAAAATTATATGGATGGTAGACAAATACATAGAAATTTACATTTCGAATGTATTTGAAATTAATTTTGCAGTTTCATTGACAATAATATAAGTGAATTAATCCTGAAAGAGTAAACTGAATTGTTTTTTGACAGTCAACAATAAATGTAACCGAAATAAATATATATATGTATAATTATACATGTGTATGTAAAAATATGTGAGACAATGTGGTTAAAACGTTACAATATTAAAATTAAACGTGTCTCGGGAAGTCACATGTCCTTGACTTGAATTGGGAGGGAGGATAAAACTTGCTGAGTTTCTTGCCCGTTCTTCTCAGAACAAGACCTTCTGGTAGTTTTGCGAACGGATGGCGTAGTTTTGCTCTTTCGCGAATTTTGTAAACGTTTTTGACATTCATAAGCATGCCTTAAGTCGCATCTTTCGCTATTCGACTTAGGGTCCATCAAGGAAAGAGCGTTCAAATTCTTAAAAGGCCGGCAACGTACTCGCGAGCCCTCTAGCATCGAGAGAGTCCATGGGCGGCGGTATCACTTAACATCAGGTGAGCCTCCTGCCCGTTTGCCCCCTATTATAACAAAAAAAATTTCTAAATTGAATAAATAAATTTTTATTTCGATTTGATTTTTTTTCGAAGTGGGACTAAATGTAAATTGAGAATTAATTTAACTTCTTTTCCGACGTTCATAAGTGTATTTGTTTACCAATATAAATTTATGAATATATTTTGACTTTGACTTTGAAGGGTTAGGCTAGCAGGCGTAGTCTAGAGGTAGTCAATGTTAACAACTAAAATGTATTGCAATATTTTATTTTGTAACAAAATCATTTAAGCAATGAACTGTCAATACTTTAAAAATATTACATGAACCATCAAATACGTGAAACAGTATAAAATGGGTTTTACATTCAGCCATAACAGGTTGAATACACTCAGACATATGCGATCTAAAATGGTCTAGACATTGTCTATAAACTTTTGTTCTATAGAAAACGCGCACTCATAGTACCTACGTTAGTCTTCAAATCAAATCAAATCAAAATATCTTTATTCATATAGGTAAACATGTACACTTATAAACGTCAAGAAAAACAAATTAAATTAACTGTAAATTTACATTTACAACCAGTTCGCAAGTCAAGGGCGTAGAGCGGGTAAGAAGAACTGGCAAGAAACTTTCCGCCACTCTTTTCAATCGCCAAGTTTTTAATACAAATTGTTTGAACTGTAGCAAATCAATCCCAAGGATAAGGGTCATTTAAGTATTCGTCACATTTATAAAAGGCTTTATTAATTAATTTACTTTTAACAAGGGCTTTGAATTTATTTAGTGACAGTTCTCTAATTTCGCTTGGGAGTTTGTTGTAAAAACGAATACAATTTCCATATAAGGAGTGGTTTATCTTCTGGAGCCTGGTTGGTCGCACACTCAAATAAGTTCTATTACGCGTATTATACTGGTGAAAGTCACCATTTGTTTTGAAATCGTTTAAGTTTTTTTGTACATACAACAAGGCTTCAAGAATTTATTGTATTAGTCTAGATAAGTAACTTTGACCTAGACCATTCAGAGCCTATTTTGAATACTACGTCTTTATACGTTTCATATTTTCCAATTAAAAGCTAAAAATTTAATCATTAAACTTATCCCACTTATGATTAGTAAAATTATAATATTTTAACTAAAATTATGTCTCCTTCCCATCAGATCATAAAAACATAGACATTCTTTAAAAAAATTACCAAACCCACTCTCTCTCGTTTCTTTTAGTTTCCGCCAAATTTGTGGACAAACAAACATACGAGTAAACTTACACACTTGAGTACATGGGCTGTCTTCAATATTATCACATACAAGTCAAACTGATAACCTTTTTTGACAAAAGACTAATGATACTTTGGTAGAGCTTTTAGACTTCAGTCAGAGCTTTGTCATTTTTTAAGACAAAACAGGACAATTTTGCTTTAGTTCCCCTCTGACTTGCGGCCTATGACATGCGGCCGTTATAGTTATTCTCTTTATTTATTACTCCTACAGCTAACATAAATTATATGTAATTATAAACAAATACACTGAGAATATCAAAGTTGGAATACATATTACAAAAATAAGATTTAGAAAAGGGAACAAACAAACAAAAAGTATTTAATACATTTAACTAGTTGTGATTTAATTTATTTAACTAAGCCTAAATTGGTTGTGTTGTGTGATGGTGTATAAGTGTGGGTATGTACGTGATGGTGTGTATGTGGGGTGTGCTCATGATGTAGGTGATTTTGCGCTATGGATATTCTTAATACACTTTTTAACCACATTCCGCGATAACCTAAACAAGTCAAGGCCTAAATAGTGGTCATTATATTTCCGGGCAGCGCGATACAAAACTGAGTTTTTTGCATAATGCTCTTTAGGAAAGATAAGAAAGGTATGCTAAACTTACACTGTATCCACTATCAAAGCTCTCGTATAAGCACTCTACACAATATTAGCTGGACACTCATCGTTATTGAAATACTATCGTGATCTACAATATTTGGTCTTCAATGTATAAACTTAATATAATAAATGGTTTGTTTGTACCGGTCAGCTTATATCTTCGTCATTTTGATAATTTTGTAATCGGATATTTCATGTACAAAATAAGGTTTCACTTCTGTTAAGATTTGTCCTTATCATAATTTTGTGTGTATAGTATATTCCACGTATTTTTTTACACCTTGGTTTATATTATTGTATTTTATTTTCATTTGTAAGTCTAATGCAAAATCGGTGCAGTACTTTTTGCCTGAAATCGTTACAAACATACTTACATACAAAATCACAAATGTATCCTTATTTATAATATTAGTATACTCTTATATAAGGAAATATCTTTTACGTCCCATAACTAAAAAAACTATAAATAAGTAATATATAAACATAGATAAAAGATTACAAATATTATATACCGGATAAGTAATATTTCTTGTATCAAATTATAACATACTGATTATTGGTGACTGAAAAGATGTACTTCAATTTATATCAAAAAGAACAGACAATTTTAGATATCAAACTCGAAGCAGGGAATATATAGGGCGGCGACAGAAGCCCTCGCGAGAGCTGTTTCCATTAAAAGTTGAATTAATGCAGAGTTCTGTTCCGCTCCCCTGGGACTGACCTGACGTAGATCCGAATCTGATTGATTTTATAGAGAGATATATTTCAAAGGGTTATTATAAAGGCCCTATATTTTGAAATTGAACGTTGTATACCGTGTGAACCGTGTATATACAATTTCAACTCTGCATTATCCTTTATTTGAAGTTTCGCTGTGATCTCCAATTACAAATAAATTACGTTGTCATTTGCAAAGTTCGCAATTAATACAACTGAATGTTAATTAATTTTCATTTTAGATTTACACTGAAAAAAATTCAACATTAAAACTTGTATAGGGGTAGTAGACGAACAATAATTGCGAAAGTTTTCAGAATGCGTTTGGCAATAGTCCAATACAGACCATAATGAGGCCTTAAGCCTAATGAATGAAAGGTTCCGTAGTTTCCGGCCGCTAACTGCGCTAACTGGGCCGTGCCATGTGCGCCTAGATCGCTCAACTTCCTATCTATTTCGCGCAGTTTCGTTTTTAATTGCAGCCAAGAACTGCGGCCAACGTGAATATTAGTTCAACTTTCACAGCAGATGTCGTCCGTATAATTAGTTCAATTGTGAAATTGAATTAATTGGAATTCGTCACATTATACCTTATTAAATCATTTAAACAAATAAATCGCTGAAAATTATCGCAAACATGAGCACAAAACATCAAAAAAACATGTGAACCCTAATTAGGAGTGGCTCTGAACAATACGCTCCATATAAAATACCCATCTCAAAAATATCATTCGGCGAGAGTATTTCCAAGAGAGCGGTTCCGAAGGGACAAAGTGGGACAAAGAGATGAGGACAAAAGCGGCCGAAATGGGGCCTATGAATGCGTATATAATAGAATATTATAACGAGACATTATGTGGGCAAGGATAATTGTGGGTCCAAATGTGATTAGCGGAGTAAAGATCCAATTGAGGAAAATACCTGAGGACATCTGATTACGAGCTGTCACAACACTGGCTGATACAGGTCTAGTTTGAACCATCTTTTACGTAACTGAAAAATTAGACAAAATTACAGAATTTAAATTTTCATTCAATCTATGACATTCTCTTACATGATATACTTATTAATAAGATTTTTTTCTTTACATTTACATTTTAAAATAAACTAATTTTTCAGCTGTAAAATCTTCTGAAGTTAATTTTGTTTCTCAAAGAAACGAAGTTTAAAAAATAGAAGAAATCAATACTGCTGTGCCCCGCGTACTTCATGAAGACGTCTAATGATTCTCAACTCAAACTTTCCTGAAATTGAATATTTCAGTCCGCGTATGCTTTGTAAGCACTATTCAAGCGTTTTCAACGGAAACTTGAAGAACGTAGTTTTAGTTTAGTTTTGTTCTGAAACGATGTAAAACAGAAACAATTTTGAATGAGTCTATCAGTAGCAAGGTTAAAGAGAAAAACAATATTTATTTTAAATTTTTGCGTAGGTTTCGGTTACTCGACACATTTACATATTCTTTAGAGCGTTGTCTATAAAAGTTTATTCGTGCAATTCGTAATTTGATTTACAAATTGTCACACGAAAAATTCTAAAACAAAAATTCAAATGCAACCGCAATGTTGCCGCCATTTTGTGCAGCAATCACAAAATGGCCGCGAGAATTGTCGTCTGAGCCGTATCCTCAGGGAATACCCTGCACAGTGGACACATTTGACAGTTGTAAAACATTGTATGATAAGATATTATAGTATGTATTTTTTCCAACAAATATACTTTTTGTTTTTGTTATTAATTATAACCATAATACGTTTTATTAAGTTCATGTTTTATCGTTAAAACCACAATGATTTTACTAATTTTAGTAAAACGGTGTTTTGGAAACAAAAAGTCAAGATTTGATTTTCTCAATTCTCAAAAGAAAAAAATCCGAAGGCCAACGAAGATTTATAACTTTTAAATATGTAAACTGTGGGCGTGAGTAGTGGAAAATCATAACAGTCGGGCATTGCATTCCCCAGTTCTGAACTTTTCTACGTTCGTATTGTGTTCGGAAAGTAGATTATGTGAATGTTTGAATGTTAATGCATTCTGTACCATAGTTATTTCAACTTTGCGAGTTATAGCTATTTGCAGCGGTAAATTTACCCGACTTTACTTTAGATCTAAGCCGTAACTTTGCTGTATGTATTACTTAGGTTATATAAAAGTTAAACAACCTCTACAAAAGACATTACAGATACAAAACTTGGGCGAGTATTAATAAAACAAACATAATAAAAATATTAGTTATATAAATATAAGTAATTAATTTTAGTTTTAAGACGATTAAAACAGAGCTTTTGAAGATACTATCGTTTCTGACTGCTTATATGGTTATATATAAAATTCTCGTGTCGTTTGTGGTTAAACTCCTCCGAAACGGCATTCCCATTTCTCATGAAATTTTTTGTGCATATTGGGTAGGTTTTTTGGACAACATCTATTTTTCATCCCCCTAAAAGTTAAGGGTAAGCCACCCCTATTTTTTTTAATTTTAGTCAAAATAAATGTTTAAATTTTTTTTGTGATACAGCATTAGTTTACATATAACCCTGAATTTTCAACCCTTTACAATCAACCA
This sequence comes from Pieris mannii, assembly GCA_028984075.1. NCBI lineage: Eukaryota > Metazoa > Arthropoda > Insecta > Lepidoptera > Pieridae > Pieris > Pieris mannii. The sequence continues at coordinate 3,916,025 of CM054780.1, forward strand.
CTATTTTTTATTTCATTATTAAAAACTTATCTTGTGAACTCTGAGGAACAGGGAAAACTCACAGAACAACCTAAAAAGATTTCATTCCGGAAAACCGAACAGTCTCTGGGATAGCATACCGAAATGTTCCATGTTGGTATGTACTTAACAGGTAGGCTCAGTAAAATCTCATTAAGAGAAACGATGTTCGCGGGGGCAGCTAGTTATATTTATAAGTATTGCATACACAATCCGTGCATGTAATACTTATGATAAAAACATAATACTCGTAAAAATATAGCATTATATTGTTAACCTGAAAATAGGAAACTTATTAAATCACTTATCTTAAAAAGTAATTATTAAAATATATAATACGATTTCCTAGCAGTAGCAATATCGCTTTTAATGTCTATCTAATCATGACAAAGTCTTATTATAACAGTACCTTTAGTAATCATAAATTGATCTTTAGTATCAAACAGTTATTAGCTTGAGGATTGGTCTCTAATGATTGCTGAAAATTCGAACCGACCAGATTTTAATACATAAAACTGTGATTATTGAAGTTAAAGAAAAAACCATTCAGTTTGATCCTGTGTTTCTTTGCATAGCGCGTTCAACAAATCAGTTTTATAATATAAACGGTATTGTATTGTATTATGTATTTCAGACACGAATCAAATCAAATCAAAATTCATTTATTCAATTTAGAGGCGTCTTAGGGCATGCATATGAATGTCAAAAACGTTTACAAAATTCGCAAAAGAGCAAAACTGCGCCATCCGTTTGCAAAACTACTAGGAGGCCTTGTTCTGAGAAGAACAGGCAGGAAACTCAGCAAGTTTTTACCTCCCTCTACATAACAATAATTCAAAGGAAATTTCCTTTATAAACTAATAAAATATTTTTTTTTATCATAAACCACAACGTCATTTAAGTTACATAAGTAAAAATAAAATAAAAATGTGTTCTGTGATTTACCACATTTTACGTAAATCCAAAAAATTCGAGCTCCTTCAACTAATCATACAAGGCTAAGTGGCAGGTAGAAGGAGACCTGGGGGTCTAGTCAAGACAGCTTAACAGTAGTGTATGTAGAAAGTCGAAAACTAAATTTGTATGAAAATGACAGTACCAACTGTCGACACTAGCTGTGACCCCCTGGCCGCAGACGCACGTCCTGGTTGAAAAACTTGGTCAAAGCACCAACTCATTGTTTTGAAGCACGGCATCTGAAATTAAAATAGCCACTAGATCGCTAACCTTCGCAAGGAGATGGCACTAGAAGAATATAAACGGTAAATTGCAGCATCTTATAAAATGCCTCATCAGTCTGTCCCTGACGTGCTCGTGGCCACGTAGTTGAGATTGATGTTGGATATTAACTTTGTTTGTGTTCCGCCGCCCGCTAATTGAAATATGTTGCGCGCAGCTTCATAAAATTACTTCACTCCACTTTTTAAACGATTAATGAAATAAAAAACTGCATCATTTTAATGGAGTATTTTTCAGAGTTAACTCATATGAAGTTATATATTTAGATTACCTAATTAAAATTAAATTATTTAGTTGAATATATCCTTTCTTTAACATATATTCAGAAGCATCTCATTGTCCTTATTTTACTGTGTGATTTTTGAGAGAAAAAATAATGTTATAAATTTCCTTTGGATTTGAATCTATGTTGAGAATTAGTATTAACCGAGCGTTTTACAATTGTAGACAGTTTTAAAGAATATGTTGATAATAGTTATTAAAACTGAATAGTTTGTATTAAACATATAGTCTTCTACAGTGAATTAATGTTCTACAAACTTCTCAGAAAAATGTGAATATACTTAATAATATACGGACTTTAAAATATACGGTAAACAGAGTTGTTTATGCTCTTTGTATAGGCCCTTGAAGGAGTTTATAGTATATCGTAGGTTAATATAACTTAAGCTTCGTACTTTGCTTTCACCGTATCAAAAAATCAGCAACGAAAACACACTTACGTTCGACGTCAGCTAAATGGGCCGAAGCCGAAAAAATAACATTGATAATATCGCAGCACTTATCTGTGCCGTAAAAAGTGCGTCAACGCCGCTTGATGAACACCGCCCCACAAGGGATTTTTAACGAAAGATAATCCTTAGGAATCACAACTTCGGTTTATTAACTACGCTACTTCAACACTAGATTCTATGGTTGTAGAAATAGAGTTGAGTTTAGGGTGGCGTGGTTAGATGAGTTGTCTGCGTAGATCTACGCTCTCGAGGGATATTACACCTTCGCAGAGTCTGAACAGGCTATCGGCTGAATATCTCCATTGATGCTTTTATTTACGGGATTAGTCTGGAAGGGTGATGATTTTCAATCAGGGGATATGGTTTATTTATCTTTGAATTGAACACTAGATTGTGTCTGAGTGCACGGTGTTGTTGCTACAGTTGCCGCTGCTTGTGCCGGTAATTCATAGAATTAAATGTTTGGTATGGCATTCTACAAATGTTTTTCTAAAGCACACCTGATCTTACGGGGCTGAATATGTTTGCGGCCTTTAACATTGATTTAAAAGTGATACACTATGTATTGGATCGAAAACATTCGGCTGGTTATTGCTTACACTAAGATCCGATGAGTAACAGTATAATATATTACTGAGATATATTATCTTTATAAAGACGATTAAGTCTTTCATCCTTGTTATAAAATTGATGAAATTATATTCTTTGTATTTTATGTTATATTCTCGTATTATTTACAAATAAATAAAAGTGATAAACACTTTTTAATTGAGACATGGGTATGCTTATGAACGAGACCGTAAATTTTTGCTCTACTGGTTCTATTGTTCATAAAAAACCTTTTTTCAAATAAAAATAAATTGATAGCTACAAATAGACTTAGGTTATTAAGAGAGTATTTAGGGCGAACGACTAGAACAAAAAGCTAAGAGACCGGCGCATTCTTCACCTAGATAAATTGTAGGCTATTCCTGGCTCCATTTGTCTAGTCTACCTGAACATTGCTCGACTTAGCTGAAACATTAAGTTCTCTACTTTTAAGGTTTTCTTCGACAATATTAAGGCTATAAACTTTTAGCTATTTTAAACAGTTTCAGAGAAAAACAAATGACAGTGGAGTGGATGTTATTCGAATTATATAAACGAACATATTAAAAAAATACTCATTCGCTATTTTCCTAGCAATCATCATATAAGTCCACTCGTAGGGATTAATTAACTAAAACAAATATTTATTTCAAAACTAGAATTATATTCTCGTCTTGATTAGGCCTGCAATGCATTCGTGACCCCTTGGTATTAAGAGTGTCCATAGGCGTGTCTCATAGGTTTAACATTAGGTGCGTCCATATCTGGCGAATATGCCGCGAATGTGCAGCTACGAGCGTGCAGTCACGGCATTGGTTTTGGTGTGCCTCTGTTTCGCAACCCATGCAAGCCTCGAAAAGGTCAGCCACTATTCATTAAAAAAGGACTTATTGAAATATTACCGATTTTAGTAATAAAAAATATACTTTGCGTGCAACGTATATTTTAACGTTGGACATCGAAGGGAATATTCATCTTTAGTCGTAAAAACCCATAGTCGTAATAGCAGATGACAATGTTATTAAGTACATAATAGAATAGAATACTACCTTTGATTTGGGGCAATATAACCAGTATGTTGTTCTAAACGATGTCGTTGTAACCTGTACTTAGTTTGGTTTTGACTGTACTTAGCAGCTTCGGAGCATTTATTTAACCACATTAGCTTACAGCTTACTTAACAATAATTAAAAAGAAATTAATAATAACATTATTAAGATCACCTTTGCGTGCACGTTACCAAGCGGTGAAACATTTTTCCTACTTACTATGAAGTTAGGGCTTGCTCATGTTGAAAGTCAAGGTAGTTAGTCTTTTTTTTATAGAACAGGGGGCAAACGAGCAGGAGGCTCACCTGATGTTAAGTGACACCTCCGCCCATGGACACTCTCAATGCCAGAGGGCTCGCGAGTGCGTTGCCGGCCTTTTAAGAATTGGTCTTTTCTTGAAGGACCCTAAGTCGAATTGGTTCGGAAATACTTCAGTGGGCAGCTGCGAATGTCTTTTCAATGTAACAGATAAACAGCACCACGCGACGGACAGAATTTCTAATGTGCAAGAAAACCGCAATAAAGTGATAACCTGACCCCACTCGTTACGGAAATGAGGGAAAATCACCGGCTCTCCTCATGTACTAACAGTACATAATATGTACTTTGCCTTTGGGAATTGCCCAAATGCTTGTTTCAGTAATACACTACATAATTTGGAGATAGCATAATGAGTTCTCATTAACACCTCGGTTGACTGGGGATTCTTTTGCTCGAAATGAAAGCTTATACAACGTGTATGAAAAAAATTAACTAAATTTTTTTACTTAATTATTTATAACACGTTTACTTTACACAGGTTTTATTGTAATTCACATATACATACTACATAATCAGGGCAAAGTTGGGTCCATAGGTCCAAATAATATAGCACATCTTCTATATGTAATCACCCTGATGGCCAATATTAATTCAATTAAATGAGAATATAGTAATTAAAACTAAACAAGTATAACAATTTCCAGAGTTATATCTTAGTCCATTGATCAGTGTTGACTATAGCGTGTGATTCATATTTCTGAGGTTGAAGGTTCAAATTGTTGTGCACTCATTCGTACGGTGAAGGAAAATATAGTGAGGAAAACGGCATACCTTAAGGCCTGTATTCACTTTGATTAGTGCGAGTGCAAGCGATTAGTAATTGACAGTGATGAGTGCAGGTGTGTAGTGCATGTAGTGTCCAATTATTATTTGAGTTCTGTTTAGTAAATTCGAGTGGGTGTGTGAGAGTGAGGGGTAAGGAAGGGCGTACGCAACGCACTCGCAAAAAAATAGAACTCTTACTACGCAGTCAACTAATCACCTGCACTAATCACTCGCCGTCCACACTTGTTTTCTACTAATCACTAATCACCTGCACTTGTCACTAATCAAGTGAATACAGGCCTTTAGAACGAAAAAGACAATGCGTGTCAGACATCGCTGATTGACTGACTTGTCTATTAGAAAAAACTAAATGATCACAAAACACACATAAATCTGAGGCCCAGACCTTATTTATTATTACATTTCTTTTCAAAATTCAATCAAGAAATATTAAAACATTGTTTGCCCACATTATTCGTATATCAGGTGTCTTTAACGGCTTTAGTTCTTTAATTTCTTCTCGTGATTGGGTCATACTAAAGCAAAATTAAGCTATAGTATCACTTCTATGGTCGCGTGCCAAACGAGTGGATTCCCGAAAGGCACCAGATGTATCACGAGTTTAACTTTTCCTTACCGCTGTGTAATGACGTCACTTGTCATAATTATTATTGTGATGACCGTAACTGCAAGTTCTCTTACAAAAATATTTTGGTAAAATATTATATGGAAATCAACCCTATGTCTATCTAATAAGGTTCACTAAATACGCAAATCGAGTTTAGAACAGTTGCAATTCGACATTAATATGGCATTTTCATCTTTATAGCTCACGAGATAAGGAGTTTAATTGCAGCTCGGCAATTTTGCGAAACTATAACGACCGCGGCTCATTTTTAATTTGTCATATAAAGTAAGATTCATATGTCGTTTAATGGGCTAGGTGAGAAATATAGCTTTCATTACGTAAGTTATATGTACATACGTATATTATATAAATACCGCTTAATTAATTTTTAATAAAGCTGAGAATAACGCGAGGCTGTTAAGTAATACCGCCGCCAATGGACTCTTAATTTCAGAGGGATCGCGAGTGCGTTGCCGGCTTTTTAAGATGTGACTTTTATGTACGCTTTACTTCTTCTTCTTCTTCAAGTGCCTCTCCATTACTGTAATTTGGCAGTCACTTTCTTGAAACGCGTCTCGTCCTGCCAGATGTAGCAACTCCTCCGAATTTGCAATACCCGTCCACTCCCTAACGATGCGCAGCCATGATGTCTTCCTTCGACCAACACGCTGATTACCCTGGATTTTACCGATTATAATTAGTTGAAGGAGGTGGTAGCAGTCATGGCGCAACACGTGGCCCAAGTACGCAACTTTGTTCTTTAATGTTTATGTACGCTTTACAATATGCATTCGTTCTTAGGCGTTTCGAAGAAAGTTTTTCGATAGCTTCAATGAAACAATTAATTTAATTGACTTCTCTTGAGTTTGTGAGGCCTCGGTGACGTAGAGTTCATTTCAAATTTGTCACTAATCTAAGTTTTAATAGACAAGCAGTGAACCCTTGTCACCCGGCGCATTTATTTTACCCTCTGTCATTGGGCTAAGCAAGTTTGGCATGTAGAAATGGAATAGTCTACTACAGGGGTTAATAATAGTAAACATTAGTATAGTACCGTATAACGCAGGCATATTTCCGTGATTTTATTGATAATTATCCTTTTTGTCAGTCTTCTATACTTCCTAAATGGAAAGTAATAAATTCTCGAAACCAAAAGCCGAGTAATTTATACAAGCATTAGCACCAAGAAAAACTGGGTCTAAATTAAAATATGTAAAACAATATTTAAAAAAAATATAATAGCTAAAACTTTAATGTTGATTTGATTTTATTGCGTAATACAGGTAACATAAATTATATATACAAACAAATACACTGAAAATATAGACTAAGATGGAATACATCATACATTTTACTACAAAAAGATTTATAAAAGAGAACAAACAAAAATTATACATTTAACTAAGAGTCAATTTATTCAAATAAGCCTAATTTGGCTGTGTTGAGTGGTGGTGTAAAAGTGAGGGTGCGCAATGGATATTCTTAATACACTTTTGTAAAATAATTAATAAATTTAATGTCCAATTTATTTTTAAGCTTTAAAAAATAATCAATATCAATATAAACACCAACCGATAAAGAACAGTACCAATCTAAGCCATCCATCAGAAAGAGCCCATAAACTGAAACTCCCTACTCGATACGTCACTCCAATTAGCAGTCGACTAACCCACTCTGAAATCGTTAGCCTAATTTACAGTTGCTGGAAATCTCCAATAAAATGGCCTTAAAAGCCTCGAGCGAGCATTAAACAGGCTTTCAGGCAAGTAGGTGTATTTCAGTTCCAACAATACCCTTCAATATCGGTCTCTGAGTGCAAACGACTTCAAAATGACCAACAGTTTGCGTTGCATTGTTTTACCCGGGCCCGTTCGATTCCAATCTTTTTGTTTGCCCGATTTAGCGGTAAATAGGCTGCAGTCTCCACATCTAATACAGTTAATAGTTTTATATTTTTAAAACGTATACAAACGTATTTTTGTGTTCTTTGGTATCAGTCTTCTATTGTTTTCATAAGATCACTATCACGTGATCAATTTTAGAAATTTAATATTATCAATAATGGTTTATAATTATTGAAGTACCAATTATATAGCTCTAACATACTTGTGTACTTCTTAATTGGGCAACAAAAAATTATTATTAGTAATAATTTTTGTAATTTGTAAATAAAATCTAAATACTATCTAAACAACAGTTACCTAATATAACTTATAAATAATAATTAAATGTAAATTAAACTATATACAAATAGTGTACTGATTCCTTGCCGAAACGGCATCCAATTAGAGTTGAGTTAGCTTGGAATGAGTTCTCTATTACCATCTATTATGCCAAGTTTCTAGTTCAATTATTACTCACTAAATAGACGACTATTGGTCCTCTCTTAATATCAAAACCTCTTAATATCAGCCTTTTACGTATAACTATTATAGGTACCGGTCTGAAATTTCTGCATGTTTAATTCCTCTCAATTTAGTCCTAAAATTGAGCCTGCAATATCCTCTTTAAGTGCAAGCGCACAATACAATTTTACACAAGTACTACAACACCTGAGAACTGAGAAACGTTAGACATCTAATGGCGTATATCTGTATAAAGCACATTTAAGCACTCAATAACGATGCCTTTTCACTATAAAGAAACATCTGAGATCAAAGTTATACTCAAATTAAAACAAAACAGCCATAATCACGGCTATAATGGCTCGAAAAAAACCATTAAAAGGAGGAACTTTAACCTCGAAGAGTAACGATTACAATAAATTAAAAACTCCGGGCAAGCAATAGTTGAAAGTTGGTAGCGGCCAGACTTTGCCGAAAACAAAACTTCTACTGTATTTTATAAAATACTATGACAAAGTGCTACGGCGTTTAGACGTGAAATTAGTGTCTGCTGGAAAATCAGAGGATCCCACAGGCTCTGTATCACACCGCCTACTGTTATGGAATTTTTTCTATACCTCGAATATTTTATGATTTGTATATTTCATTTGATAATGTTTCCTCGAATTCATTTATGTGTTAAAATAAAAAGAAAGAGTGTGCTTATGTACACGCGTTAGAAGTTCTTTGGCGTATGGAAAAATAAATAGCTAAAATGCAGTAGTGATTAACGATAAATATTAGAATTAATCAAAAAGATTGTATTTAAATAAATAAATTATTAGTAAATACTATCAAGGTCGTATATGAAATTTATTTAAAAACACAAAAATAATATTTATTTATTCACACTGTTTAATTGTACTGTTATGAAACACGTGTTCTAAATACTAAAATATACAACTTGAACATAGTTATCGATTTTCATACCACCTAGACTTTACGATGTCGAATTTAGGTGTTGGTGTGCGCGCATCGTAAAAAATCACTCTTATAATTTTTCTCCATCGCGCCAACAGAAGTATTCAAAAAATATCTCTGCATCTGCAATTTTTAAGACGTGTAATGTTTAGAATAAAACACTTCTTTAAAGATTATTTTTTTTAAATAAGTAGAACCAACTCCGAAAAATAATTAAATATATTATATGTGTTGATTTATCTTATTCAAGAGAATTATTTTCAATCTATACAATCCATGTGTTTCGAATGTTAATCGAGCCAGAGTTAAAGTAAAGAAATCCAGTAATTTATGATTGTAATATACAATTTGTTTCGGTGTGATAGGCCGCTGCCTCATTGCAGAGCCGTGAACCAGTAATTCTTGATCTCAACGAGGCAAGTTTAATGAAATTCTTGCGAGCACCGCCGCTCCAACACCGCACTTACAAGCCGATGTTTTTCAACTTTAACCTTCTCCCTCAATTCTTCCCCATTTATGTCAAACCCTTTCAGTTAAAACTATTTAACGACGAGCAGTTTTGATTTTATATTACAGTGAGGTTAAATATTAAAAAAAATTAGATATTTTTCTCTTACGTACCCATTAGTTATGTACCTGATTAACAGTCTGATTTTTGATAACAGTGATTGATTGTAAGTATATGCTATCTGAGCCAACACCTTGAAGGCACTGTTTAGTTGAAATTATTCAAAAATAATGATATAATAATCATTATATTAAAATAATGTATACGTCACACATATTGTTTTTTTTTAAATCAGTGTGGTTTAATCCAGTCAACAGACGATTTATTTTATACACTGACAAGACGAAAACTAGAATGATTTTTAAAACATGTTGAGAATTATAACAAGCTTTTAAAAGTATTCTTTGATTTTTAAAATTTGCGTTTACCATGTATTTTATAAAGTTATTACGAAGAAATAAATCCGGCCGTGTGCTTCAGCCTAATTCCTCAGGGTGCCTGACGGTTATGTTAGGAGGCGACATCGACGGCTATTCGCATCCTTACAGAAAACTAACCTCTCTATAAGGGAACACATTACACAATGTGTGGAAATAATTAATCAACTGTATGGATTATTAGACGTTTTTAAATGTCCGATGACACTGGCAAAAGGTCTACTTCAAGTTAGATCACTGTAAGAAATACTTAGTGATTTTGTAATCACTTGAATCTATTACTGTTAAATATTGTCTTGTTTTGTATATGTGTATTAGGTTACACTGAAAACACTGTTAGTGTAGATAGTTGGCTATACTTTTATTGGTTTTCGAAGTATTCTCCGTTTCTTTCTACATATCGTCGCATTCGATGGAACCTCTGAGAAAAGCAGTGAGCCGATTCTTCCTTAGGCGTTATCGTACCCTTTCACTGCATCTTCAGGTCCCGTGAAGCGAATTCCTCTAACTAAAGAATGAGGCAATCATGTTTTTTCCTTTACTTCTTCCTTTCTTTACCTTAGTTGGCCGATCCTCGTAAGGACTCGGTAGGCTCGAAAGGTTCGTACCAATATATCCAGCTGTCATCGTCACAGGTGATGAACCTGTGACGATGTCAGCATTTCAGTCACCGCTGCTGAACTCATCTAACATTTGGCGATACCAGTCCAAGCGAAGGTGTTTCTGTTCGCCAGATAAAGCCATCTGGTACAAAGCTTCCTGACTCCTAAATGATCATGTAATATTTTTTGAACGACTAGGTTTCATTAAGAAATGCTAATCGCAGCCTATCATAGCTTTGTTGCTGAGCAAGCCCACAACAGAAGTAAATCATTGACCGTAAATTTTCTCGCGTTGGTTTCATTTTCACGTGTATCAAGAGTTTTAGATTTGCCGACAATACCCAAAAACAAATGACAAATGAATGCAATATACTACTACCAAAGAGTTCCTTAATTGAAATTTCAAAAAAGTTTTCTTTAACAATGTTTCTATCTGCCAGTTCTAAACATTATCAGGGTTACCCACGTATACATATATATATGTGTACGTACTTATATATATGTGTATATAAAAAATAATTTTACACTGCCTTGTGTTAAAAATCTGTAACGGTAGCTTATTTATTTGAATAAATAAAACAATATTGTTTTTACCTATATTGTATTGTGAATGGCTTAGGTGTCTAGTAAATAGCTTTAAGCAACCTGCGGCACTCGACTTGACTTGCAAACATGTAGGGAAATTGGCTTTTGTGTTTATAAGGCATCTTATTCTGTAACGACTCAACAATTACGAACGCAGTTTGTCTTTCTTTTATTAAATACCAGCGCCATGGCCATACCAACCAGGAGTGCATGATTGTTGAAGGTGCTGTTTACATTTAAGCATCAGTTTTACTTCATTCTGATCATAAAGCCCGTTTTAATTGTTTTCTTGTCAAAAACCAGGTATTTTTCTCAAGATGACTTATGCTTGTCTAAAGGCGGTATCACTTTTCATAGTGTCCTTTAACAATCCTTTATATTATTTATTGGATTGAAATTTGTTGAAATTGTATATGTTTGAAATTTATAATTTTATTTCATTTATATCACCTAACGGTATCAGTTTATTAAAAAAATATATACCAATATTTCACGTACTCATTAATTTGATCTTAGACATTTTTCTAGGTAGACTAACATTATTCATATATATTAGGCGTATGTTAAATTTGAAAGTAAGTCGTACTGTGTGTAATTACCCTTTTCTGCACTGGTGAAGTTGTGCACAGTAGTGGGGCTAAAGTAGTGTTTAACCAGATAACGTTAACTTTAATGTGTTGTTATAGAGCGAGCTATGTACTTCAAACTATATTCAATACGTATCCGTACTTGAAACTTGTTAACATTTGTTTTTGAGCACTTTTGCGATTTAATAATATTTATTACAATAACGAGGCCTAAATAGTCACGTGAATTCAAATTTTATCATTAGACTAGTGGCCCGCCCCAGCTTCGCATGGGTGCAATGCTGATGACAAGCAGGTTTTTATTATGTATTGTTATTTCCGTCGCTGGAAAGCTCCGATAAAATACGCGACATATACCATATAGACATATACCATCACGGACTTTTCTGTAGACCTTTTCAATGTGTATAATACTTAGTACATTATTTTGATAAAACTCGTAGGGCCCGCGTTTGCAATGTAAGCGGAAAAAATGTAATTATTTACGACATCACATTAGAAACCTCAATAATAACAGTACTTCTCCACTATTTAATGGATGTTATTATACATATAAACCGCATCAAAATCCGTTGCGTAGTTTCAAAGATTTAAGCATACAAAGGGACATAGGGACAGAGAAAGCGACTTTGTTTTATACTATGTAGTGATAACGACTTTTTGTACCAACGTTAAAAAGAAGATGCTTTGCAATACTTCAGTGCCAGTGCTCCCTCAGTGGTTTAGTGTAGACATAGGAATCCCAAGGCAAACTGTAATAATAATATATTTATTTTATTTCTCACAAAAACATATACAATAATTGTCATTTTTCTTTGGAGCGACTGCTAGTGCTTAAGTGAGACTGATGCCTGTTAAAGGTTGTGCACCTGTGTTACAGGTCATCAGGCCTGCACCACTTCGGATCGACAAAATGATTTTATGTAAAGAATAGACAATTATATTAATTATAAGGAAACCACATGGTGTATGTGTATGTGTGTGTGTTTGTGTATGTGTGTGTTAGTGTATGTGTGTGTTTGTGTATGTGTGTGTCTGTGTATGTGTGTGTTCTGAATAATTGACGTATAAATACTGCACAACTACACTCCAAATAATTATTAAATAAAATTTGTGTCAAACTTTATGCTCAACTATTTAGTTATGATAAGCATTTTATAGGTAACCTCATAGTTAAAGTCCAATAGCCACAGTGTAACCGTCTTCTTGCACTCATTTTTTGTTAGGGGATATATGGAGAGAGAAGTGTTGACCTTGTTATATAAGTAATCACCCAAAAAACAGAAAAATTTTTGAGCAAAGCTTGTGCGAAAGGGTTTTGTATGGCACAGTGCATTTTTTCTACGCTTATTATCATTGAGGTGTGGGTCATATTTGAGAAGTGAGTGTTTGCGTAGTATTGTGGCAAGAATGAAGATTTGACGAACAGTGAGAACCTTCCAATGTTTGTAAGTCTCTGCCGTGGGATACATGAACGGAAGGAAAGCGCTTACCTTGAGAATAGCTCTTTGAGCTCTTTCTACCTTCAGAAGTTGTGTTTTTGCGGAGCCACCCCATGAAGATATACAATAGCCCAGAATGGATTGACATAGTGATAAGTAGACGGTTTTTATTAAAGTGTGATTAGCAATGTGCCTCAAAATTTTGAATATATAAATCAATTTTCTAATTCTACCGGTCAATAGATCAATATGAGCTTGAAAATCCAGGTTGCTATCTAGCATGACACCTAAGTATTTCAAGGTACTTGTGGAGGTAAGTTTTGGACATCCGCATTGCACTTTGGTTAAACATGATCCAGCATGTGACACAAGTTCAAGATTAGAAGGGATTTTACGCTTCGTAATTTCGAAGGTTATGAATTTGGTCTTATCAGAGCTAAGGGCCAGAGAACTTCTAAATAGCCAATCAGAAACTAAATTCAAACCTATCTGAGCATGTTGAAAGGCCACAGACCAATCCTGACCATGGAACAACAAGGCTGCGTCATCAGCAAAGGCTACAATTTTTCCATTTCTAAGGTCCATCCCACACAAATCATTTATATAAATAAGGAACAGTGTGGGTCCCAGGACGCTGCCCTGCGGCACACCGAAGGTCACTGGTAGCTCTGTACTAGACCAATCCCCCACCCTCACAATTTGCGTACGTCCGGAGAGGTAACTCGCGAAAAGTTTGTGAGTTATGCCCCTAATGCCCAATCTCTCCATTCTGTGCAGTAACACTTCAATAGAAACGGTGTCAAACGCTTTGCTCAAGTCCATGAAGATACCGATAACTTTTTCCCTCCTATCCATATTCCTAACTACAAAATCAGTCAAGCTATGCACTGCGTCATCAGTGTACCTACCCGAACGAAAACCATATTGGGAGTCAGAGATTATATTATATTTGTCGAGAAAATGAACCAATCTCCTGTTAATCAGACGTTCCAAGATTTTCGACATGATGGGAAGTAAGGAGATAGGCCTGTAGTTGTCTACAAGGCTTTTGTCACCACCCTTGTAGATAGGCGTTATGCGGGATTTCTTGTAAATGTCTGGAAACACTCCTGTTTCCATGGAGAGGTTGCATATGTAAGTGATGGGTGGGACCAAAACTTCGATGTGCTGTTTGAGAAGTCGACTAGGTATCAAATCATTACCAACAGCACATTTGTCTCCCAGACCCATCACCAAACTCTTAACCTCTGCATTGTCAGTGGGCATGAGGACAAAAGAATTTATTGACGGGGCGGGAGAAGTGTTATAGGAAAAGCTATTTTCAATCCCTAGACCGGTAACAATGTTTTCCCCTACATTTACAAAGAATGAATTTACACTGTTAACTTTTTCTTGTGGGTTACAGTTTTTTAAAAGTTCTATAGAAGATGATATAGGTTTCTTATATTGTGTAATATTATTAATGGTCTCCCAAAGTTTCCTGCTGTTTGTACTATGTCTAGTAATTTCATCCTTTTCATACGCACGCCTAACTTTTTTTACTAACGAATTACAGAAATTTCTATATCTTTTATACGTCACTGCTAATATTGCGTCAGTTGGATTCTTTTTAGTTTTTTTGTGAAGGTTATCCCTGTTGCGCATACATCTGAGGAGCCCAGGTGTCACCCAGGGTTTTATAATTCTTTTACGTCTGGGTATAGCTATCTGTTTGGAGTTATCTATAATAGCCTTTGTTAATAAGTCTGTAAATAACCTAGCTGCCTCATTCACATTTGTCTGATTATACAATTGTGAAAAATCAAGTCCTTGGATCGTTAGATCTAATCTAGCAAGGTTTACGATTCTTTTATATTGACGAGGAGTTAAGGAATAGTCTTTTTGGATCTTTAAATGGAGGGCTACACTGTTGTGATCAGTTATGGTAGATTAAAGTATAAGGCAGTGTGCTTCATTATTTGACTTAACCATAATGTGGTCCAAACACGTGCGGTTGTGGGTTGGAGCGTTGTACCCGGGATGGATGTTAAACTCTGCAAGGAGATTCAGATAGTCCCATGAGCGCTGGTCACTTGTCCCTAGAGCTATGTCAATGTTTATGTCGCCTGTAATAATTATATTTTTATGAGATTTTAATTTATTTAAAAGTACGTTCAAAGAATTTATAAAAGTTAATGGTTCTTTATATCCTGGTGGACGGTATATAGCAATTATAACAGTAGAGGGATCGATTTTAATTACTAAACAATTAGCGTCGTGAAATTCCTGGGGTTCCTCGATGAGTGGACTAGAATCTTTTTTGTAATAGACAATAATAATAATTTTGAGTTAAATTATTTTTAGTGGCAGCATAGTTGTATCCTTGTATATTTGGTATAAATTTTGTAGACGGAAGCCAGCATTCGGTTAAAATAAGAAAATCCCAGGACATATTAGTTCGCACAATTAGAGTTATAAAACTATCAATATTACAGGTTACACTTCTTATATTCTGTGACAGGATTGATAAAGATTTGCATGAACTTCTGATCACATTTTGACATTCCTCGGGATCACAGATTGAAAATTGAATATTTTTGTAGGAATCTAGGTCGTTATAAAGATGGTTACAATCGTTTATATATCTATACACTATCATTCACTTGGGACGGGGAGTGCACACAAATAGGTCGAGAATATAAGTTAATTTTATTGTTACTTGGGGTATAGTATGTTGCGATACTTCTAGCAATCATAATAAGTATAGTTGACTGCTTATAGATAGTCATTACATGTGTAAGTGTTGTGTAAGTTTGTATAATATATGTGTAGTGGTTTATATAAATATAGATTTGTATTATATGTGGCTTCCTTATTCTTCCCAGTTTACACACTGGTACAAACAGATAACTGATATTGAATAGGACAAAAAGAGCAATTTAAATGATGTAAGATACAGTAACACGTAAATAAAATTAATACATAATATATTAAGGCTAAATACAGTACTTCTGTAGGTCCTCTTCTGAGTCCACGCGCAATGACGGTTGGCCCTCGGCCACCCTGATATAGACTTTGCTGTATGATGTCCAGCATGCAGCAATCTTCTTACTTTTAACAAGCCCTCGGGCGAGAAAAAAGATGTGCTTGGATCTTGTCGTCAGGTGTTCTGATAGATATATAGTGTGAGTGGGCCCAGGAATATTTATATGGGACGTGTTAAGCTGTGGCTTTTTCGAGCCCTTCATTTCCTTGTTGAAGGTTTTGGTTTTTGCAATAAGTGAGTCTCGCATTGTTGGGGTGGTAAGGTCAATTATTATTGATGAGGACTTTGTACGATAAATATCCCTTACTTCGCTCGACACAAGGGTGGGGTGTAAGCCAACGGCAGTCCCAATATTTTTCACTATACTTGTGAGGGTCTCTTTGTTTTCTTGTCCAGACTTAGGAACGTTACGAATTTCAAGCTTTGTAGCATAGGAGTTTTTTTCCAACATGTCTATTTTGCCCTGTAGAGAGTTTATCTGTTTCTTGTATGACACGTTTACCTCCTGGAGTTTTTGCATTGATAATAACATTTCGTCATATTTACTGGAGATAAATTCAACTGTGTTTTGAATGACCGTAAACTGTAGCACTGAAATATTACAAACTTGCTTATGTACTGTCGATTGATTTAATATATATTGAATCTTACTGTTACCTATGAGACACGAGTAAATAATATTTATATGAAATAGCGTTGTGAGATGAGCTGAAGTTCCGCTAGTGAACAAAGTTAGTCAATAGCTAGTTTGGAAGCTGGCCAGCCATGTAGACGCTACTTTAAGACCTACTTTCATCTCCAATGATAGCTAATCAATACGATGAGAGCTCTTCACTTCCTGTGCCGACAGTTATTCGCTGTTTGACTTATCCATACTAGGCCATGTTTTCTTATGTAATTAATTGATGACGGATATCGTTTGTATAATTTAGATATGAGATAACGTAGTAAATGTAAAGAGATTGAGATAATTGTTTAAATACATTTAATAAGACAAAAAATGGTATTATCCGTAGGTATTCGAATTTAAAACAAAAAGGTATTTTTAGAACTATTTACCTATGTGGTTGTGATTGTAGTACGGTTATTAAATGAGGATTATTATTTAGTAAACAATGTAGATAATATATTAAAATAATTTGTAGAATTTAAAGTAGGTTGCTATAGGAAGCGTTTATCGATTTGTCCTATCAAAGTAATGGTAATAAACTACAATAAACATACGTCTGGACTTTGCAGGGAATCGATAGTAAGAAAACGTTGAAAGCCTTCTCATACCCGAAAAAAAATTTGGGTAATAACCAATTTAACTAATGAACTGGATTAAAAAATGTATGGCAATATATTAACCCGTCATTTCTTAAAAGTCTAAAACTTACTAGTGGTAGGTATGAGTGATATGAAACTAGTAAAAAATCTTTTTATTTTTAGTTGAAAAACCCTAAGATGTCTGTAGCATAGACCTTTACCCGACATCAATTGAACAAAAAGGAAATTTAACGGAAAAATTAATGTTTTTAATTACTCTAAAATACTTAAGGTGAAGTCTGCTTAAGTTTTTAAATAACAAATATATCAAGTTGGTGACGATATATTATATTTTTTGTTGATATACCTTAACTGTGTAGGTATTATATGAACATAGATGTGTGTCTTTCTCTACATCAAATGTTTAAAAAAATATGACGTTATTTGTTACGATAAAATGTTTAAGATGAAGCCACAACAATTATTGCTTTCGTAATTAATTCTGAAAGTTGCATCTAAATAAGGAATGTATAATGAAGTTGGTGACGTCTTTGCGAAAATGAATTAACGTCTCGGATCAGATTGACTTATGTAAATATAGATAACTGATTACACAGCACACTGGGCACTGAATCAAATTGAATTTTAAATGTAAAGAGATGGGTTTAAAATATTTTGTCTTAGAGTTTTATGAGTGAGATTTAGGTTTATGCTAGGACTAGAGTAGTATAGTAGCCACTAGGCCAGGCTGCAACATCCTTGAGTTCGTAGAGTCAATACCCGTCTGTGCACTTTCGCTAACTTTTGCTCGATCGGTAAAGGAGAAAATCATGAGGAAGCCGGCTTACCTTACTGCATCGCATATATTTTTTTACTGTTGCATCATCTAACTTCTTGTAAACGAAAAGTAAATTTTTATGCAGATGACAGACTGTTTAGAGAAAGACAGAGGCTGTGGAACGTACGGAAATAGACTGACCGAGAAGTTCATCGATTAGCAAAAATACCCGTCGCGGACATTTCAAATGATTGACAGCTAACCTTCAGTCATGAGGAGACACTTGAAAGAGATTAGAAACAACATGTCATGTGATTGATTTTGGTAAAAAAATCTATATTGATAAAAATGCTGCTTAATATTTTTATTAAAATTTATTTGTCCGAAATAGCCGAACTTTTTGCGAACGTTAGTCTATCACGATGCGTCAAATTGACTAGCTATCGATACTATCCTTTATATTATAACACGATATAGTTTTGTATAGAATAATTACGACTTGAGGCTAACGCTTCATTATTCCGAGCGATGCATGTTCTGTTAATTAATTGTTCTCGAATAGGATGTCAAAGCTATAATTTTTTTTATGTTACAGGAGGCAGACGGGCAGGAGATCACCTGATGATAAGTGACAACGCCGCCCATGGACACTCTCACTGCCAGAAGGCTCGCAAGCGCGCTGTCGGCCTTTGGATAGTTCGTAGGTACTACTTTTGAACACGATATACATTTACATACTCGAAATCTAAGTTAAGCGTCCATAAATTTCTACACCAAATAAACAAAATATCAATTACCTTTTTATTACAATGTTTTCGCTAAAACAAGACAGGAGTAGAGCTGAATATTACTTTTCTCTTCAAGTATATTAAAGAGGAAAATAATCAAACGAATGAAAACCGGGTCATCATGTTATTAGTAGGAAAAACATCAAATCTCGACAACTGCCAACAAAAGTAGCGACTTCGCCAATAATAATAATTGCGACATCAAGTGAACCTCGTAACAGACATAGATGTTGTACTAAACCTATTACTTGTGGCGAAGGAAAATGATCTTTAAGCTTTAACAGTACAGTTCTTAATATCTTAGCAAATAAAGTCAAATATCTCAAACTAAATTAAATATTCTAAATTCAACTCTGTTGCTTTAATATTTATAGGTAATTTTTTTATATAATAGGAGGCAAAGAAGGAGGTTCACCTCACTTAAGTGAAACCCCCGCATAGACACTCACTTTGCCAGAAGGTTCGCAGTTCGTTCGTTCGTGTGTTGACTGCCTTTTGAGAATTGGTATACTCTTTTCTGACGGAAGTCGAATTGGTTCGTAAATACTTCAGTGGTCAGCTGCTTCCACATAGTGGGTCACGTTAAAAAAATTGACTTAAGAAACACCTAGTTGTGAAACGCCAACGTAAATCTTAATAAATATCCTGTCACGATGTTTGTCCGCGATGGACTCCTACTTAACCGATTTTAAATTAAAATGGCACACTCTGAGCAGTCTGGTCCAACTTAATAGAAAGGATAGCTTAGGTCGCAATTTTATTATATTGCAAATTATTTGTCTATAATTAATTGACAGTCACAATAATCTGTTAACTCCAAAATATTCTAACAAATGTCGATACTTTTCGACTGGATTGAGTAAGTAATCAATCGATGGCACTGCTATGGTAAACCGACAAACGTGTCATATAAGCTACAATTCAATATCATGATTAAGGCTAAAGTATAAATTAAATTTATTTTGTGAAACGAAGGAGGACGAAGTTCGCGGGGGCAGCTACTTGTATAGTATTTTTAATGTAAGAAATAATTTTCTTTATTTTTGTTAGTTGGTGTGAATTGACTGCTCCAGATCAATACCGCCTATGAAAATTAATTGGTTAAAATTTATTTATAAATCGCCGCCTGTCCTGGTTTTGCCTCGTGCCTTTATTATTTGAAGTATTATAGAAATTAATACGCTCTATCCTACTCAGTAATAATGTACCGTGCTTATTATGAATATTTATAATCGGTCAAGTTGGTCTGATTTTATCTTTACTCTTTACAATATACAAGTATAAATCAAGAATCTTCGCGCGATTACAAATGTTTTTATTTTATTTTAATCAACTAGGAATTCTTGTGTGGAGTCTACGCAAAGTTTAGGTTTTCATGTATCTAAATTATTATATTACGATAAATGTAAACAGGTAAATATTTACTTCTTTTATTAATCGAATTTACGTTTTCAATATTTACAGAATCAAAATGAAAATCTCTTGATCAAGCTTTTATATACAAACAAAATGTTGTAAAGAAATAAAAAAGTTAATAGTGAAAGGTCAAGAGATATAGCGAATAAAACTTCCAAGTTTGTTAATTACATTAATTTTGCCGCCAAATTGTGAGGCCGGGTTCGCACGTGCGCCTTACGACTGGGAAGTTGTCGGTTCCCCGATAAATTAGTGGTAAGTACCCTCGTTTGATTGCCAGCTATTTATGTATGGTCTTACCAATAACCTGGGAGTATGCCAGCCCAGCTGTCGACACCGCATCGCCCGGGCAACTCATTCAATTTTGACCTTATTGGGGCTATGAGCAGTTTTGATCGTCTTCACCGACGAGTTATTACGGCTATTTCTGAACAGGGCTGCCAAATTTATGCAAGTAGGAAAATTAGTAGGTTAGATTACATTTGATTTTGGATTGGTTTGAAATTTTTTATAGAAGTAATCTAGTTAACAATTTTGTTTATATAAAAAAATAAATTGTTTTATACAGTAGTCATTATTTGTTTTGTATTGTTTCATGTGAGCCTCGGAAAAGTATCTGATCATATAAGGGTCCTAGTCTCTGTGATGTCCCTATTATTCAATACCACATAGTTATGAAATAAAAAAAAAACATATAAAATATAATAAACAAGCTGACCCGGCTACCTTCTTACCGCCTAACAGTCCAATAATATCGTGTTAACTTTAGTTAAACTAAATGTAGGATTTCTTTAACAACTTTTTTGCAGTACAGACATGTTGTGTTGCTTTCCACTGCGAAAGAAGAATGGCAGTTCTACACAGTAGGCCTAGTAGTACACATGTCTTCGATTCGAAGCCTGGTTATGCATTTCCTTAACCCCCTAAAAAACTGAACTTCAATGTACAATTATACGTAGTTTGTTTTTTTCTTAAAATTAATATTTTTTTTATTGTTATTTGATAACATATACGATAGGTTATTACATATTCTGCTATTTGGAGCCGAGAAGAATCCACCAAAAAAGAGATAACTAATATCAGTCCAGCCGAACTTAAGTAATAAGTGTTGTAACGAACATGACTATGTTTTATATATTTAAACTTATTACATGCGTAGACGCGCTTTTTGCTTCTGTTACTATAAATGGATTGTAATTTTCCAGTTGAATGGGGATTGTGTGATATGTAAAATGCACAAATCTTTGCTTTTAATTTATTTTATTATTCCTTATTACTCAAGATGTCATATGGAACATGGTGTAATGGTTGCAGCTCCAGCAAGCATTGTGTAAAAAAACTTGGCGAATAAAAAAGTGGCGGAGAGTTTATTGCCAGTTCTTCTCTTCCGTTCCACACCCTTGATTTGAGAACTGGCAGTAAATGTAAAATTATAATAATTTAATGTATATTTCTTTTTTTTGACGTTCATAAGTGTACATTATGTTACCTATATGAATAAATGATTTTTGATTTGATTTGATTTGCACTATCACCTTATAGATAATGGATTGAATGAAGTAAATCTAATATATTTTAAGCTACAGTAGGTGTTGAAAATATCGCGTGAGCACGTGTCCTTTATACTCGGTGAAGTTGTGTAACTACGCTCAGAGTTATGTTCACAAACTTCTTTAAATGTACTTCTTGTTTGCACGAACGTGTTTAGGGCCATAACGTCTAGGACATTACCAACTTTTAATAGTATCACTGCTTACCTGCCGACGTTGGAAGCCCTACAAGTAGAAATATGTAAGATTTCTTGTGTCTTTAAGTTTCATCGATTTGCTCCTTTCAGATATGTTGTATATGATGATTTTTCCACCAGTTTGTGGAACCAGCTGTCCACTGAAGTATTTCCGAACCAATTCGACTTAGGATCCTTCAAGAAAAGAGCGTACCAATTCTTAAAAGGCCGGCAACGCACTCGAGAACCCTGTGGTATTGAGAGTGTCCATGGGCGGCGGGATCATTTAACATCAGGTGAGCCTCCTGCCCGTTTGCCCCCTGTTCTATAAAAAATATATGTATATCTGTAGAAAAAACAGTCATGTGTTTGAATGTCAGATCTTTCAGGTGTATACATATAGTTAGTCAATGCATATATTAGACCCATAAATTGATGGCATTGCTAAAAGGAAACATGATGAATAATATATATATACATAAATATATATTATATAATTTTACACTTAAACTGGTTATATATTGTTTCTATACATATATTTTCGTTCTTCGCTCGCTAAAGAGCGTCCAAGAATTATATGCAATATTTTGCCTGAAACCGTGTATGATAAAGTGTATGCTATAAAGATTTTGAATTTAAAAGAGCTGAATCTATACCTTACAAAATCCTATAAAATGTAAAGTGTGCGGAAAATAGAAAGCTTGCAGCAAAATACGTTTGATTCATCAGTGTCCATCTAATTCTTGATGTCGTTGAAGAAGTTTAATAATACACTGCATTGAAACTATTACTTTAAATAGTTGTTGAAATTGGAGTTTTATTAATGAATGACTCGATAAATGCAAAAGTTCCGGTCTTACCGTAACTAATAGTAATAAGTAGTCATTAAAAACAACTTGCTATTTTGCTGATTTTTCCTGTTGCTATTTTAAGATTAATATTGTTGAATGTAAAGTGGAGTTCTGAAAATGTAACGTTCTTTGTTCGCCAATATGTAGTGCTTTGAGAGTCTATCCAATATCCATTCTCCGCACGCGGAATACAAATGACGAACTGAAATAATGCACAAAAACTCCCACCCAACATGTAAATCTATTATTTACGGGCAGAAAGCCTATCTAATATAGTGTATTGTCGCTTCCTATTACATTACTATTTTTATGTAGCACGTTTCATATTTCGAGGTTTAAACTGTTAAATTGTTTAAATTCTTCCATTAAAGAACCTTCCCTAAATATAAAGGAATCAAAAATTGAAGAGCACGCGAGCAAGCGAGTTAGTCTTAAATAAATTACTTTATAGTATAGTGAAGCCTCGATAAATTTACAACGGATTTATTGAAAAATTTAATGACACAAAAATAAATTTTAGATTATTTAATAATTATATTTATCAGAATGTATACAGCTAAAACAACAATTGTGTTGAAGCACAAATTTATTCTAGAGCCTTTTTGCATATTTAGAGGAACCCCTCATACAGACAGCGACCACAAATTCCGAATATAACTACTAAGCAAAAGAATTCTATATCGAAACAGCGATTCAGAAACATTTTAGTTGGTTGCAATAATCTGTGCTATTACAAGAGCCTTATCTGAGTGCCCCGTCTGGGGAGTTGTTAGAATAGGGACTAGAAATGTCTTCGATTCGAAATTGCTTTGACGCGGTGTCGCAATTTGCCTTCAAGGAAATTTTGTTACGAGCGTGTATAGATTTGATGAATATTTTATAGATGCGCTCTATATTTTCAATACTGCTTGATTTTTTGTCCTCACTTTATTTTCAATAACATATCACAAATCAATTACAATGTAACATGATAAATCAATTTGCTCTTTTATAATAATTTGCACCAAAACAAATTTATTGAAAAACCTATTAGATACAGGCAATGGTTGCTCCATTAGTACTGAAAAATCAAAGACAATTCTAATTTTAACAAATATGTAATAATTTTATCAAAAGCTTAATGATAAGGGCAATCAAACTAGGTAAGTGC
Organism: Pieris mannii; assembly: GCA_028984075.1. NCBI lineage: Eukaryota > Metazoa > Arthropoda > Insecta > Lepidoptera > Pieridae > Pieris > Pieris mannii. The sequence continues at coordinate 3,939,815 of CM054780.1, forward strand.
AATATAAGCGTCAAATGCGGCCAAACCGGATGTTGATTGCAGAGAAACCATTCAACAGAATTTCTGTTTTGACGCTTAGACTCCGTGCGCTCAAGAACCAATTCAATCAAATAAGCAACAGGCAACCGCTCCCAGGAATCCAATTTGCACAACATAATGTGTTATTACTGCCTTTGTATGCGGCACAAAGCCTTTCTGGTGGCCAATATACAGGCCGTCAGATCCTGCCTGTTCCTAAATACTTTAAAGCTCTTTAAGAGCCGGGATCAATATAATCTTGGCACGATGACATAATTTCATTTGTGCCTTATGCTTCTATACCTAGGCTACGTGACCTCAATGTGCGGCGTTATGAGCATGCCCATTAAGCCTTCCGTTACTTAAACTCAGGCCAAATGATTATTATTGGCATGACAATATACAAACATTACTAAGTAAAGCCTTTTATAAAGTCAAATATTGAACCTTATATTAATTGATAAATAATTATAGTTTTTTGTAAGTAATATTTATCGTAGTCTGGTGGAGCTACTGCGTAGCAAACAGCTACGGCGTAGCAAAGAGCTACGTATTTAATTTATTTATTTCATTGATTTGTGAAGTATCATGTAAAAACGCGAAAACCTCTTTTGCATCAAAGCTTGCTTAAATTTAGGATCGTAATCCACTTTTATCCAACCATTTTTTACCAAAACCTTGGAACGCGTAATATTCGAATGAATTCACAAAAAGTATAAAAAAAGCCTTTTACTTGGGCTCTTGAAAGTCAGTTAAGCATTAGGTCTTTGTGAGCTGAAAGCTAGATTGTATCAGTTAAATAATAGCCGTTAGGGACTGATAGCGAACGCCTCGCGAATAGGGTTGTCACTTGCTGGATAATTTAGTAGTAGCAAGGTGAGAAACATTTAAAAATTTTCACTTTGCTGGAAGCTTCAAACATACATTAGGACCAACATAAACTTAAAATATTTTTATTTTTATTAAATAATTATAACTATCATTACAAGTATCTGTAGCAAGATGATTATTGATATAAAGTTTTTCATTAAAACTTGTTACGAAACTTCTTATAACGAATAAGTGTGAGCCCTAGCAGCTTGTCATCGCCATTAAGTGTGTCGGAGGCGCGTGACGTCACACCTGTGCTGATAAACGATCGCTTTTTACTGACACGCGAGCATTGTCAGTCGGTTTCAATAGATAGATCTCTTTGGTAATTCAATTCTAAATATAAACTATTTTGTAACCATAAAGATTCATAATAAAGATTCTAAAATCGTAAGTTATTTAACTATGCTATTAAATTATTATAGAATCAACACCGCTCTGACACTCGCGAGAACTTCATTCATTGCGTCATGCTTTTTGTTTCCACATATTTTTTTTGTATCTTTTAAATCTATTATGACCTTTTTGAACGAACCTTTTTAGACTTGATGGACGCCTATTTCCCATACTGACTTGACATAAAATCTGTTTACTTTTTTCAACAATCAAATCTCTCTGGTCTAAGTTTGGAAACTCTAATACATAAGTATCAAACTCCAAACTGAATATATCATTTTGAATGTGTAATTTGAACTGAGAGCCCTCCTTAATTAGTGAATGATAAGTGGGAGTGAATTCATGAGTTAGACATCAGCAAGTTTGCCCATTGTCGGTAAAGGTTTAAGTTTAATAGGTTATGTCGGTAATTCTGAGTATCGCAAATTGATTGTACATATGATATATTAATTGGCTTTGGTTCAGTTTTAGATAAGTTTAATCTTGATTTAGTTTACCAGGCCTATAAATATCTTATATCTTTAAACGAGCAATTCTTGTATATATATATATATATATATAATTGGAATCTCGGAATCGGCTCCAACGATTTTCATGAAATTTAGTATAAGGGGGGTTTCGGGGGCCATAAATCGATCTAGCTAGGAATCATTTCTAGAAAATGTAATTTTATTCGTGTTTTATTAACTTAGACATAGAATTGCTCGTTTTAAGATGTCGGTCAAATAAAAACTTAAAAATCTTTATTCGATAATTATATTCATATTTCATCATTTTATTACTATGTAATTCGTACTGAATTATATTTTCCAAAAAACACAATGTATAAAAATAAATAAATACCGAGCAAAGCTCGGGCATCCAGGTACTGTTACAATAATGTTCTGTTTCCGGCAGATAAAACCGGAATTATTTGAATTATAGTGTTAACAGGAACGCTCCCTAATAATTTCATTGGGCGATATAGCGTTTGGTCAGTGTAGATGGTTGGATATAGATTAAAGTAAAAGAAACAAAATACATGCTTTTGGCTTATTTATATTTTACAGAAAGCTGTTTCCATAATATTTAAATCTAAAGGGGATTTGAAAGGTCGAGTTTCATAAATAAAATTGCCTTTTTTATGACAACGAAAAAAATAAAATTTTCTAATACATATATTACCCATCAACATATACGTACTTTAACCTATATGTTTGAGTTTTATAAGGACAAATAGTAATTAAAACTTAATAACGTCAAACTCAACTTAATTAGGCACGTTTGGTACATTCCTTCCGAGACATTTTTTAATTGTATGGAGTTTTAGTTTAGTTAATTGTATTGGACCTGGTTTATATACTTTCAATTTATTTTCATTTATGTACCTCAGCTATCGTAGAACCCTTAAGTAATTACAAACAGGCTCAATAACCATTTAAACTCTTCCAGGGCTCCGCCGCAGCCTCATAAAAAAGATATCATGACAAAAGCATTCTCCAATCGGATGAATAAACTATGTAATAGCCTTAGGCGATTCAGTTTTATGTCCAAAGGGCGCTGCGACAGCTAGCACCGCGATGACGTATCAAAACTGTGTGATTTATTTTAGGAAGCTCGCCCATTGTACAGACCAAGCCTGGGGCCATTGTGTGTCCCGGTCTATCGATCATATGAGACCTCTTCTATATTATTTCTTATCGAACTACAATCGTGACGCACATTTTATCTCTAATAGGAAATGCGCTGTTCTAATATTGCCTTACGACTCGACTGTGGTAATCCCGACTAAACCAAGCTTAGCTCTATTAACAATTGAGCTTAGTAAATTAACTTCTGCAGACTTCTAACATCTTTTTACGACTTTTAATCGTATTTATGTAACAAGTTTCATCTACCTCGTCTTTATGCAATATTTTTGGTTACTAGCAAGTATCTATATAATTCTTATCAAGAATACGTTAGCCATATTTAAACACATGGTTTTTTTTTTTAAATAATTTTCACTACTCCCCTGCCATAGTGTCCAGGGACTTTATATATCACTGCTACACATAATTGCAAGTTATTAGTATAAAGAATATTATAGAAAAGTAACATTTGTGACTTGTAAAACATAGGAGATAAGGTTTGAAGTAGTTGTTTGTGTCTCTGTAAATCAAACAAAATGTGATAAAGGCCATCGAATAACGTTTAAAACAGACACAATTTTGTAACGAATATACTCAAATGGTCATTTAAATTTGATCACAACTACACAGATATATATAAAAATAATAATAATAATAATAGGTATATAGAAATTGAATCTGTGAATTTATGTAATTTTGTTTTTCCTTTAATTTTATAGGTTTGCTTTTTTATTGATTTCGTCTATAAATGTTATTCACTTATTGTTCGTGTCAATTTGGGGTCACCTGTTAAGGCAGGAATGTTTTTATAAATAAATAAAAAAATTAAATAAATAAATAAATCTAAAGTAGAATCTTGAGACGAAAAGCATGTTAATTAAAATCTGAATTCAGACAAGTATTATAGTATCAAAATCAGGCGAGTGAGTTATTGCTGAGTGAGGATTGGATGCAACATTAATCACTTGTCGTCATATATCAGCGTATTGACGTCGAATGCGTTATTATTCTCGCGAACTTTCACTGAACTCTATTCTTTACTTCGCATTCAAGCCATTTCCGGCTGTTCATATAAACAACTTGTTTACTTTACTTACCTTTCTTTATTGAGGTTTTGACCTTCGTTTTTAAAATGGGCTGGGTCGGTTATTTCCCAGTAAATACTCACGTTTAAGGAAAAATAAATGCTACAATTAATATTGTCGAAAACAGCGGACCAATTCCTTAAAAGCCGGCAACGCACTCCTTTCGGGAAATGTGAGTGTCCATGACCACTATATTACATAACGCCACGTGAACTATGTGCCCGTTTGACTCTTGTGAATATAAAAATCAAGTTGATGCGTGGAACAAAATAACTGCAGCATTTTATCATAAAAGCATTAAAAAAATTATGCCCGAATATTGTACGACAAAATACGCCAAAAAGTTTTATACAAAGCATAATTTGCTCTCGAAAATGAATTTAGAATTTTTCAAATCAGTTGAAATACTATGGCTTACTGCTGGTTAAACCGAGAATTTATTCCACACAATTTTCGAAATCACATAAACTTTGTTAAGGAATCTGAGTAGTTCTGTAGACCCAGAGAAATATATATTTAGGGTCAAATTGAATTTCGTCTAAAGGTTAGAGGAATTTGCTAAAACGCGACTACTATTAGTTGAGACGTGACTTAGAAAACATTTCGATTCTCTTATCCCACTGTTTATATCGTTAACCCCGTATACACTACTCATTATGATCATCTGAGCAAGTCTTCAGTCTCTCAAAAGGAGAAATGTATGAGGGTTAAATAAAAATCATAATCGAAGGTTATTGAGTAATCTCTAAGAGCAGCTATTAGGCGTATTAGGCGTTTTATTTTCTTAGCCTTTTATTTTTACAACCATCATGGTTATATATTTTATATGTGGTTATAAAATAAACGCATTGGAATTTTAAATAGGGTTGCGATTAAGATGAATATCAAAGCCTCGGAGAAACCTATTTTATGTAGATTACAGCAACGAAACTAGTCGTATGATGGCCTATTACAGCGGGTTCTATTCAAACCTTAAAAACACCCAGTAACATTACAATCCTTACCTGGAAAGTTTGACCTCAGATTTAGGTATGTGTTTCTTGATAAATGTTTTTCTTAATAAGGAAGATCAGACGCCTAAGCCGAGTTTTCTTTATGATGTATTTCATCACCATATGGTGTTACTGGTCTGATCATTTTACCTTACTTCTGATGGTAAGCCCTTAGACAACTTAGATTTCATATTTCTAAATGTTTTTATATAACCACATAAAATCAATATGTTTTGAAAGTTTTAATTATTATGTAAGTAATTCCGATAGAACATTGTTGACAGTGCATACTATATAAACAATTTTCAAGGCAAGTTCGCCATCAATGAGATTAAGCTAACTTCGGAAATACAGCTTTAGCTCAAACTCTAAGCTAATGGGAATTAATTGAGGATTATCTAAAATACTGTATTTCAATTTAAATTGTCAACGTGCCAGTCTAATTTGTATAACATTTTCAAGAATTGGAATATGCGAAATAGGTTTTAGAATGTACTACATACTATATTTGTATCGTATTGTTTTTTTTTAAATACATACTTATACATTTTCTGCTTTACTTTTTAAATAAATCGCGCGCTCATAATAATAAAAACGCGCTTGGCGATTTCATAACATAACTAAATTAAACGTTTATATTAAATACTGGCAAAGCTAATTCATAATACAAGTAATAGTAGGATCAAATTTAGTTAGAAACACATCGATTTCAGGTATATGAATTAAATTCCTTTGAAGTTATGTTCTGGTTTTTAAATGAAGTTACTGTTAGGAAAGCTAAATTGAGAATACATAATATCGACCGGATTGCCTGTTTTTCGGATAAAGAAGTAACAAAACCTGTACAGTCACTGCATGTCCGACGCATGACGTAACGAGTGAAACACTAACAGTGTGTTATCTCGCTCTACTTGCTTCACACTGTGCAAGTTACGAACTTTAAATCTACTATGTGTTTGATAAAGTATTAAACGCTAACGAAAAATACATATGCGTTTGACGAAAGTGCTGTACGATTCTGCTTGAAAATAATTCTTTTCCTAAGAATTCAGCAGGCATATAGGCTGGTTGCTTACATACAAAAAATGTTTTATATAACAGAGGGGCAGAGTAGGAGGATGATGTGATGTTAAGTCGCACCACCCATGGATACTCTCAATGCTAGAGGGTTTGCGAGTGCATTGCCGGCCTTTTTAAAATTGGTCTTTCTGTGAAGGACCGTAAGTCAAATTTGTGAAAATTGAGCTTAGACTGCATTATGTAATATGTAGATTTATTTTTTTTTGTATATAAAAAGTTAGATTTGCAAATCGGACGGCTATTTTTATTAACATAATCGCTTTTGACATGTCCCACGCGGGACTGATTCAATTATAGGGCAGTAGGTTTGGTTCCCGGTCAATCTAATTTTTAACATAGCTTAGAGCGGAACGTAGCGTCTATGTTATTATGTTACCTAAAATCCGATATTGGTCAACGTTAATCAAGTAAGTTTCAACTTCAATTAAGTACATTATTTGATATGGCTTTTGCACTGATAATGTAAATATCATACAACTTTTAGCAGTCTATTTAAACTTTCTGTCACCCTATGTATGAACTCTCAAGAGCAGTGTTGGCCACTAGCTTCAGCATGCGACTCTCATCCCTGCGGTCGTAGGTTCGATCTCTGGATGTGCACCAATAGAATTTCCTTATTTGTGCGCATTTAACATTCGCTCGATCGGTGAAGGTACCGTGAGGTAACATAACGGTGTGTGTCAGTCACAGGAGGTTGATCACCTACTTGCCTATCAGATTAACAAATTACCATCAAACAGATACAGAAAGGTTTTCTAAAAGGGTAAGGGTAAATAGGACCATAGATTTTAGCGCCATAGTTTTTTTGTTGTAACAACTCTCACTGCCGTTAACCATTGTTTACTATAAATCTCTATCATTGAGTATCTTTACTCATGTAAGGAAAACACTAGGACCTAAATCCGGAAACACATTTAACGTATGCCACGACCAATTTGTATTCTAAACACTTTTGCTAAAGTATTGGAACGCGTCATATAATAAAATTTGTAGTTTTATTGAACCTTGTTTGATGAGGTCTAAGTTCCTATTTAGTGGTTGTCTGGAAGAAATCGCTCTAAATCCATAAGGCCGCCAGTTGCTTTTCATTAAATTATGTTTAATTTTTTTTCCTTTTATGTAATGCAACGAAGTGTTAATAAATAAATAAATAAAATATTTATATTAGTTTCAGGTATTGTTACATTTTTTATTCTGTGGTTGCCTTTTTAATATTTTCATTTGCAAGCTTATTTATGTTCTCATATCATTGATATTTATGTGTGAAAAGTTTGTGATTTCATATTTTCTTGTATAATTAAATAAATATATAATATAACTTGGTTTTTAAAGTAGATGTGATATTGTGCTTATTAACTCTTCGTCTATTATATGTGTTATCATTTTTATTGCATATTATGGGCTTAATGAGGTTTATGTTTTATTTTTTAGTTTAATAATTGCAATTTATTATCTGCTTCGCCTATATGGATGGCTTGTATGTAATTTCTATGTTGTAATATAATTATTGTGCATGTATGTAAAATTAGTAATATCATATTTTTTTAAATTGCTCAAAATAAAGTAATTAAATTGCTTTTCCATTACCCATACTTAACTTCCACACAAAAAATCTACACAGAATCAAAACTTATGAATATAAAACAATTATTTCAATACAATACCAGCTTATTAATCTACATTAAATGACTGCATACACACTAACATTACATTCACTAAAATAAATCAAATTCAAAAGCGCAGTTCACGACGCCCTCATAATTTAATTGTACCTAAGTATAGAACCAATTACGGCAAAAAAAAATTAAGCGTTGGGGGAGTAGTGCGGTATAACAGACTCCCACAAAATATTAAAAGTGCAGGTAGCCTAGCAATATTTACATTAAGATTAAAAGACCATCTATTGAGTGATGCAAATCTACGGAAATGAAAGTTCTACCAAGTTCTACCAAGTTTCTTTTTTTTTCTCAAATTGTAACGTTACCATATAAGTGTTCTCATGTAAGAGACTAATGTCTATTATGAGAATAAATGTCTTAAAACCTAAGAATGTATTTTAGAAGCTGGGTGCCACTTGTCTCGATCAATGGCCATCCTACTCCAGCTCGTGAACCTCGATCGTCCTTTGGTCTTCTGAAAACAATGAAATGTAAGGATTTGATATGAATAAACTATTTAATAAATAAATATTGAAATATTAAATGTATGTATCGCAGACTCGAAGCGATTATTGTTAGCCAGGTTATCGCCATCCGACATTTTTATTTAATTTTCAAAACAGGACCGGTGCGCATGCGCAGACCCTGATCGCAGAACATTTAAACTAATAGCGATTGATTCAACGTAATCACTGTTTGCCTGTTGTCTTGGAAAAAATTCGACAGCAGCGCCCTCGAAGCAGGATCGTCCTTCACCACGGCAATGCTTCTGCGCAACCCGCAAAACGGACAGTTGAATATTTGACTATGGCAGGTGTCGAGATAATGTGTCATCCATCATACAGTCTTAACCTGGCGACCTGCGACTTCCATTTAATCCCAAGAACTAAATATAAAATTTGAAGTATTCGCTTTACGAGCCCTGAAGACGAGGTGAAAGCGTACGAAAATGCCATAGAAGAGACCTCTAAGGAAGAATGGGCCAACTGCTTTTCTCAGTGGTGGTAGAGAGGGACGGAGATTATTTCGAAAAACAATAAAAGTTTTAACAACTTTCTACATTAAACCGTTTTTTTCATTTTATAAACATTTTCAGTGCTACCTAGGTATACATAGTATATTGTGCAATATGTTATATCTTTGTATCGAACATGTGTTTATAAAAGTGTACGGTGTCTGGGTTATCGGGGTGTTTTAAATAATTGAGGATTTTAGTATTACTCTATATTAAGCGTCCAAATCGCGTACAACAAGACGGCGTCGGGACGTGACGACCCCATCGCCCACTGGTGAAATAACCTGTGGCAGAGGTTATTTCATCAGCGCAATCAGTCAACCCCTTCCTAGTGGGAGTGCCAGACTGTTGCCTTCGGGCTTCAGCCAAATGGGCAGGCACGACCGGGGCAGTACCACTGTCTCTCAGAAAACCGGCGTCAAGTGATGCAATGGGTTCGCCTTATTGTACTCGCGTTTCGTCCGGTGAGAGAGATTCTCGGAGCCCATCCCCCCCATCCCCCTTCCCCCCTCCCCCCAAAAAAAAAATGAAGGTGCAGAAAAAAAAGAATCTACCCCAGGGGGGTACCACACGCGCCCGCGGTGGAGAATCCCCCTCTGGGCGTCAGTCACCGGGGCACTCTGCACCCGGTGGTGGACGCACAGGCTGCCCTTCGTATTCTGGGGGGGGCAATTCTGCGCTCTACAAAAATAATTGTCCTTGGGGCAAACGGAAGAATTTACCGAAGGCAACCCCTTCCACGCTCACAGTGGACTTCACCAATGTTAGGGGGCTCAATTCTAACCTAAACGCGGTTCACTTTCACCTTGAAACTGCGAAGCCGGCCTTATTCTTCCTTACTGAGACTCAGATATCCTCCCCGGCTGATACTTCTTACCTCTCCTACCCGGGGTACAAATTGGAACATTCATTTGTGCCGCGGGCGGGAGTTTGCGTGTACGTCAGAGAGGATATCTGTTCTCGTCGCCTTGGGACGCTTGAAGGAAGGGACCTATCTAACCTTTGGCTCCGCGTAGACTGCGATGACCATCCGCGATTCTATGCGTGCCTGTATAGGTCCCATAGCGGAAATGATGAAACTGACCGACTCATTGAGCACATCCAAATGGCTACAGATTCCCTGCTCGAAAGGGTTCCTACCGCTGAAATCGTGATACTTGCAATTTTAACGCCCACCATGCCGATTGGCTCGGCTCTGAAACCACCGATCACGCGGGAAGATCCTTTCACGACTTTGCTTTAGCCTACGACAAATGGTCCCTGCGATTACGCGAATACCAGATGTGGTTGGTCATAAACCCTCTTTGTTGGACCTTCTGCTGACTTCGCATCCGGAGAACTATCAAGTCTCTGTTGACCCGCCATTGGGTTCATCGGATCATTGTGTGGTCCGGAGTACTGTGCCATCTACGCGCCCTTCGCGGCCCCGCTTTTTGGGTTGTCGCCATATTTGGCACTATAAGTCAGCAGATTGGGACGGGATGCGTTCTTTCTTTGCGTCCTACCCTTGGGGGCCTATTTGCTTTTCGTTGGATGCTCCAGATTCCGTCGCTGCCTCTGTCACCGAAGTGGTTCTGCAGGGCATGGAACTCTTTATTCCATTTTCTGCGGTGCCGATCGGTGGCAAGTCTCAGCCCTGGTTTAAACGTTCTTGCAAGGCGGCCTCGCGTCGAAAGCGAGAATGCTTTAAGGCATGGGCGGAAGCGGCGAAATCTCGTGATGCTAATACCAGCGAACTCAAAAAAGCATATAACTCAGCCTCCAGGTCCTTCAAACGGGAAATCACTAAGGCAAAGTCAGAGCACATTGCCAGATTTGGCGAGAGATTGGCCCAACTCCCTTCGGGGACTCGAGCCTTCTGGTCTCTCGCCAAAGCTGTCCAAGGGAATTTTTGTCAGCCCTCCATACCACCATTGCACAGGGAGGATGACTCGCTGGCCCACACTGCGAAGGAGAAGGCCGACCTTTTAGGCTGTCTCTTCGCATCCAGCTCGACTTTGGATGACCGAGGGAGATCACCACCGATCATTTCAAGGTGTGATTCTTCGATGCCGGAAGTTACATTCCGGCAACGTGCTGTCCGCAAAGCATTATCTTCCTTGGACATACATAAGTCGAGCGGGCCGGATGGTATTCCTCCAATTGTGCTGCGTACTTGTGCTCCTGAGTTGGCTTCGGTCTTAACGCGCCTTTTCCGGTACCTGTACTCGCTTGGCACTGTCCCGGAGTGCTGGAAGATCGCTTCGATACATCCGATCCCTAAAAAAGGCGATCGCTCTGATCCGTCCAACTATCGCCCAATAGCGATAACCTCCTTGTTCTCCAAAATTATGGAATCCATTATTAATGGCCAGCTCTTGAGGTATCTGGAGGGCCACCAGCTGATAAGTGACTCTCAGTACGGCTTTCGTCGTGGTCGTTCGGCTGGTGACCTTCTTGTATACCTTACGCATAGATGGGCGGAGGCAATTGAGTCCAAGGGGGAGGCTCTAGCGGTTAGTTTGGACATAGCGAAAGCCTTCGATCGGGTGTGGCACAGAGCACTGCTCTCGAAGCTTCCAGCTTATGGGCTTCCCGAGAAATTATGCGATTGGATCTCCAGCTTTCTGGCCGATCGGAGCATCAAGGTCGTCATTGACGGAGCTTGTTCCGACCTTAAACCCGTGAACGCTGGGGTCCCACAAGGCTGTGTTTTATCCCCGACCCTGTTTCTTCTGCATATCAATGATATGTTGCAACTTAGCAACATTCATTGCTATGCGGATGACAGCACTGGGGATACTCTTTACATTGGCCGGGCAGGTATTTCTCGGGCAGATGTCGATGAGTACCGGAACAAACTTGTGTCTGAAGTAGAAACTCTACTACGTGGAGTCTCCGACTGGGGCAGACTAAATCTAGTCCAATTTAACCCCAAGAAGACACAAGTTTGCGCGTTTTCCGCTAAAAAAACACCCTTTGTCGCTACTCCTCTTTTCGAAAACACTCTTCTTAAAGCCGCAGCCAGCATTGGAATACTTGGCGTTGACATATCGAACGACGTTCAGTTTCGCGGTCACTTGGAGGGAAAGGCTAAATTAGCCTCCAAAAAGCTTGGTGTGCTTAACAAGGCGAGACGGTACTTCACTCCGGGCCACCGCTTGCAACTATATAAAGCGCAAATTCGGCCCCACATGGAGTACTGTTCTCACCTCTGGGCGGGGGCTCCCCAGTACCAACTCCTTCCACTTGACCGTGTTCAACGAAGAGCGGTTCGAATCGTCGACGACCAATCTCTCTCCGAGCGGCTTGATCCTTTGGCGTTGCGTAGAGATGTGGGGTCACTCTGCATCTTCTACCGCATTTACCATGGAGAGTGTTCAGAGGAGTTGTTCGGATTAATACCTGCAGCTGAGTTTCATCATCGGACGTCGAGGCAGAATACGAAATTCCATCCGTATCACCTCGACGTCCGCCGTTCCACAACTGCGCGATTTTCAAGGCAGTTTTTGCCGCGCACCACCACTTTGTGGAACCAGTTGCCCACTGAAGTATTTCCGAACCAATTCGACTTAGGGTCCTTCAAGAAAAGAGCGTACAAATTCTTAAAAGGCCGGCAACGCACTCGCGAGCCCTCTAGCATCGAGAGTGTCCATGGGCGGCGGTATCACTTAACATCAGGTGAGCCTCCTGCCCGTTTGCCCCCTATTATATAAAAAAAAAAAAAAAAAACAACAAGAAAATGTAAGCGAAATACTGAAGAGTTAATTGATATAAACGAATGAATGCAATGTAATACTTGAAGAGAGTGCCGTCAACGATTAATCCGTAATTCTATATTTAAATTTTAATTAAATATCCAACAATTAATATATATAATCCAAAATATTAGTATTTCAAAAGGACGGAAGGATAAAGATGGTGTTTCGTAATCGGTATTCTAAACGGCCATCACAATGGACCCCTATTGTTACTTTCCAGTTGTAGCGATTTAAAATAAGACAGTTGACAGCCTTTTTATTAAATAGAAATTCATCTAATATCATCAAACATTAGCGGCAGCTAATTTTAGTATCAGAAATATACGCAAATACTATATGTATATAGTTACATCTAATATTTAAATTTTTATTATACACAAAATATTACTAAAGTACATAGTTTACTACAGGTACTTCGCACCCTGTCTTTATTATTTTAAATATATTTTAAGTTTTAATATGTGTTCTCAACCTTACAATTATAAGTATCAGAAACAATCCAAACCATAAGCCGCGATACGGCAATGTTGACAAAAATGTGTGCCTTGCGGCCCACCGTTCTGTATATACGCCCCACCTATGTACACAATCACTATACAAAGAAGAATAGCATAGACATGGCACTAGATTAAATAACCGGGATTTACACCGTGCCCTGAATGTCTAACGTATAAATAGTGAGCATTGCGCTTTGAATACGAAGTAGTCGGGAGAATCCTCTGTTCCACCCACACTAGATGAATTTGTACTTACAAAACTGAACGATAAAATTTGTCGGTAAACTTCCATTGCGTGTTTAAAAATGTGTTATAAAGATATCCAGATATTTTCTAGTGTACGAGAGGCAATGTAAACTGTTCATTGAATGTTATTCAGTGTACTGTACTAAGTGCTATGATATTTTCTGGAAAGGATAGAGCAAAAAATTAAATTAGTCGATTTTTCCCTTAAGTCGGTCGAAGAAAATAGTGTTGAGTCAATAGCACTGTTTGCTTCTATTTATTCGAGTGATATTGTTTTGCTACGAAAATATATCATTTGAATATGTTTTACAGTGAATACATAACGTATGTAAGTCAGTTGAGGGTATTAAAATGTTGGAGCTTTTTTGTTACTGAAGTTCTTATGAGAACATGCAATATATTCAGCGATTGATTTTATTTTTTAAATTTAAGTAATGATCGTTTTGTCATTATCCAAAAGGAGCATGTGTCTCTATGATCATGTATATTCTCATGTTATCAATTTTATTAAGTATTATATGCGATATTAGACTGCAAACCAAGTATCCATTGATCCATCTGCCTTTTTTTTCTTTTTTTTTCGTGAGGAAATGCGTTACGTATACTATCCCGCGGCACGGTTGCCTGTGAAGGGTTATGTGGGACTCACCACTGTGCATACCCACTAAAACCCCACGGAGCCACCAACAATCGCCCGAGGCAGGACACGGTAACAGCTTATCCTTGTCCGCCCTTTAGGCCAATTGCGGTTTTTCGTAAAACAAACAGCTCCAAATTCTTTTTATTTAGAGTGACGACTCGACTTACATACAAAAACTGAGAATAGACTTTCACTATTTCCTACATTCACTTTATTACACATATTTCATGCAACGTAAAGCTTTGTAAATCGTTAAAAAATTTAAAAATTCTCCGTTATCAGTGGAATTTGTGTGGCAATAAAAAGGCAGGTGTTAACTCGACGGATAGAGCCGTTTGGTATCGGCGATCGCTAAACATTTTTATAGTGCACTCGGGCCCGCTCGTTAATCATCAGTTTACATTCAGCTTGTAAAGCATCGTTTACGATCACGGATACATGGATATTATTGATGATAGAAGCGATACTTATTAAATAAACAAATTGCTGGAATATTTTGGTACTGGAAATGGTATAGCGATGTTTATAAATACTATAGGGATAGATGTTTTAGGTAATTTATAACCTATAAAATAATGTGTAGCTAAATTTAAGAATTAGGTAATTGTGTAAGCTTACACAAGTATACTTCTGTTTTTTAACTTCAACCATTATTGCCATATTTGTACTCCAAAGAAGTTATATTTCTTATATATAATATTAAGAAATAATTTTATTCGACGTTCGAGGAAAAAACGGCACTAACAATAGAAAAAACTAAAATGTCGATTATAGGGTGTCGGTTTTTGAGACGGTGTGTGTGCGCATCGTAAAAATTTACTCTCATAATTTTTTCCTAAAAAAAACATAAGATAATATATCATTCAGATTAATGAGATAAGCACTTCTAACCAAACATTACAAACACAGACAGATCAGACAGACAGTTCCCTCCTTCACCCAGTTTATTTATCTGAATCCTCAATCTGGATATCGGTTTTTGTGTATTAAATTTTTTCATCTGAAGCTAATGGATAAAATATAATATTTTTTTTACTTTTTAGTACATGTATAGCGTTTTTGTGTTATACCATTTATGTGTACCACAAAGAACGGTTCAGTGCCCTTTATAAACAAAATAATTAGTAACAGTAAATATCACGCCCTAATTAACCTCGATATAATATAGTTGACACGAACCTAATAACATTTGTAATACGTAGGGAGAAGAAACAATATGCTTACGGCACGGAATCTATTTTTTGAAGTGAAACTTCTTTAGGTACGAGAGGGTAATTTTTTTACGGATGAACCGTCACGAACATGTGCAGCGTGTCGAAGAAAAGGAAGAGAGCGATTGAGAGTGATTGAAAGAGAGTGAAAATGGAAGATCGAGAAAAAATACACGCTATTAGTATTCGTTTAGTTGTTACATTAGATATCAATTCTGCCGCATAACGTCTTCTGCAGCAAACGCAGATTTTTTATTTATTTTTATTTTTATCATTAGCACGCTCACTGCATGTTTATATATATATCTATATTTACACATACAGCGTAAATATAGATATATAAACACATGGAGTGATGATATACTGGTACAGGACCATCTATTGGGGCTTTTACCCTAGTACTTCCGACATGTGTACTTTGTACGCACGCACTTTTTTCAATGTAATTGGAGGAAAACGAACAAGAGGCTCACCTGATGTTAAGTGATACCGCCGCCCTTAGACACTAAGATTGCCAGAAGTCTCGCAAGTGTATTGGCGGTCTTTTAAGAATAGGAACACTCTTTCCTTAATTGACCCTAAGTTGAATCGGTTCGGAAATACTTTAGTATACAGCTAATTCCACATAGTGGTGCGCGGAAAAAGCTGCCTTACTGCCTTGCTCTGCTTAAAAGCAAGAAAAAACTAAATGTGGTGAATGGCTGTATCAAAAATTATAGATAACCCTCAACAAAATATAAAATTTAAGTATCTATTACGATTTTTTTTTAATTCTCACCTACTGACACAGTTTCGTATCTTTGTATATCTTTTCTCGTAACTCGTAAGAACGCTACCGTAATGCTGTATAGTTTCCCTTGTATGTTATGTTTCTGGCCCACTCGTAAACCGCATATGGCGTATCCAGTAAAGTATATCGATGTATTCCTGTCGTTAATCACCATTGAACACTTAAACAGTGTTAACATCAGCGAGCCGTGTTTGATCGTGTCGTGTCGGACACGAAACATCGAAACGTTACATCTATATAACGTTTTGTTGAATTACCTTCTGACCCTTTTGTAGGCTTTGTGTATTTTAAGTTTTAAAAACTACAAGTATTTTGATTTATTTATTTTTTCGTCTGTATTAATTGGTTAGTTGTCGATAACAAAACATATGATCCTGTTCGTTGCTTATATACACTCGCTTTCTCAACTTTTATACCTATCCAAAATATATCGAAATCGATTTAATTTATTCTGTAAAGTTTGAATAAATCTTTAATAAAACTAGTTGATTGCAAAAGAGTGGCGGAGAGTTTATTGCCAGTTCTTCTTTTCTACGCACTCCATTTGAGAACTGGCAGGAAATAATAAGAAGCATTCAATGTATATTTCTTTTTTGACGTTCATAAGTGTTACATTGTGTTACCTACATGAATAAATTATTTTTGATGTAAATGTGATTTGATTTGACAACGGCGCCTGTTCCTAGTTAATTGCTAGTATATATACATAGAGAGCAATTTAAAATTATCAACTGAATTTTTAAACTTTGATAACATTCTACAAATCATATTTGGAATCAATAGATTTAGAAATGGGAAGATAATGATAATTTGGGGGTTTTCATTTTGTAAAGATGTATTTGTGATATCATACTCGTATTAAGGAGCGGTGAGTGTTCTGATTCTTGAGGTCATAGGTTCGATCCGGCTGTGTAACACTAGACGTTTCTTTCCATGAACCCTCATGCCGTAGAATCAAAAGTCGTCGGCAAAATAGAGAAAGAAGACCCATCACTTACTTGCCTATTAGAAAACACAAATTAAGCAACAGATACATAAATCTGAGCCTCAAACCTAGGTTCAAGCTAGTTATGGTGTAACATACATGATAACTAGCTACATGATACTACATACATGGCTAATATGGATAAGTGATACATAGTTTATTATCTAAATTTTCTGAGAAATAAAAAATATCTTGGAGTTTATTAAAGTTCCTCATCTTCGAAGCTGTACACTGTAAGCTAAAAGCTTAATTACTCGTTAACGAGAAACATTTAAGTTGAAAGTTGAACTTACAAGTTTGTGCTTAAGAAACCATAATGTATAATTATAACATAATGCCTTTGTAAAGTTTTAATACATCTAGAGGGTTTTTACATTTTTGTTAAATATTAACGTATGCACGCACATAAAAAACATTTAATTTACATAAAATTACCAATAAAAGGAGGCTATATCACTGCATTTCAGTTACACTTAATATCATAGTTGTAGTATCTAAAATACAAGATTTATTGAAGTTATACTTATTTTGGCGCGATCGTGAAAAATGTTGAGAATGAATTTTTACGATGCGCGCGCACACCAACACCTAAATTCGACATCGTTAAGTTAGGTCTAGGTGGCATGGAAATCGATAATTATGTTCAAGTTGTAGATATATTCTAGTATATTTAAAACACGTGTTTCGTAACAGTCCAACTAAAGAGTGTGAATAAATAAATGTTATTTTGATGTTTTTAAATCAATTTCATACACTACGGTGATAGTATTTACTTAATTTATTTATTTAAATAAAATCTTCTATTATTACTTTTAGTATTTATCGTTAATCACTACTGCATTTTAGTTATTTTAAGAATATTATAATATTTAAAGAAGTATAACTTCTAACGCATGTAGGTACATAATTACCTACACACACTCTTTTTTTTAGTCAGTTAAATTATGTGATCCAGCGAGACCGAGGTTCCTCTGGAATCGCTCTTGGTCTTTCAGTCTCATCCAGCAGTCGTAGTGTGATTACTTAATGCCATCCATGCAGTGCCGGTTTTAGTACTACCAGCGCCGTGGGCGAGATTTATACGGCGCCCCCTAACTGCAATTCAAACCCATATGAAAAAAGAAATAGATAAAATGAAATTACCATTTATAAAAAAAAAACTTATAAAATTTGACTTTTCTAGCCTTTCTGTCGGCGAACTCTTATTATTTTATCAAAATCGAGGTTTTCAGCAATTTCTTTCTTGATTGACAAAGCTGTTAGTTCGTCAATCGGGATTACAACCTGCGATTGCGATTTTCGATCGCAGGTAGGTTTTTATCAGCTTAAGTTTAGAAAAACTCTTCTCCCCACTAGCAACCGTTACTAGCAATATTACATTTGGATACATCTTGCCTGCGGTACCCCTTTATATCCGGCGCCCTGGGCGGTTGCCCAACCGCGCCCCACCGTAACGCCGCTACTGCATCCATGGAGTAGTAAAAGTAATTCTTAATACGACAAAGTTTTCTTATTGAATGTACCATAATTTCGATAAATAAATAGTAGAATCTGCTATCACTTCACAGGTAAGATTTAGATCAAATCGAGTAATCGCATTGCACGCTAATATTTGCATAAAAAATACAAGCGTCTTTTATTCAAGTATGCTTTCTTTGGAGTAGAGAATCCTGACCCATGGTGTTTAATCCGCAGCTATTTAAAAATTTAAGTTTGTAATTGGCTCCAGTTACCGCAGAACAAGTGTTTTTCTCGTTCAACGATTAAATATCGAAATATAGCGAGGGAATCTTCTCAGAAATAAATACTGCCTCAGGGACCAAACTTTTTAATTTATTTATTGTTTGATTTACTTATATATAATTTCATTAAGTGCTTAGGGTATGGTTATATTATTATATCTAACCAAAATTGTTGCAGCTTAATAATACTATGATTATGTAACGATTTTTTAAGGCTATATACACATATGTTTCTAAAAACAGGAATACTAATTTAAAATAGTTTCATATTTAAAAGCCGAGTGTGAACATTATGAAATTGATTCTTTAGACTCTCAAGAATAAGCCTACTACGTGACATTATCTCCAATTCTTTTAATTCAAATCACTTCTAAAAAATTACACGTCCATGTTCCTGCCTACCAGAATCGAATCCTATCTACCGAATTAGGTATTAATTAACTGTATTTAATAATTTATATTGATTTTTTCCTTTCCTAAATGTTAAAACATTTTTCTATCATGTATTCCATAATTGTCTTTGTAATAATAAATTTATAATAGTACGGTGAGGTGACGAATTAAATAAATAATTTTTAATAATCAGTACGTAAAACTATTGTCAAACAAAGGAAATTGTCAATTAAACCCGTGTTGCTAGGTGTACCCGGTCGCGGCCGAGTATTCAGTCACCGGGCGTGTAATATGGAGCCGCGCGTCACCTGGGGACAAATGTTCCCAATCCCCACGGACAAATTACTCGATTATCTAAATAAATTACTAACTCTCTCTCGCCTCTAATAGTTTTGTTTCATCTGTCTGCTTGTAAATGTGAATATTTCGATTATATTGTTCTTGAACGCGTAGTAAATGGCTCCATCTAGTTTTGGTGTTTTGGTACTAATCACAATTCTACTAGTATTCATGCATGTAAACTGCTGTCTTTAGTGTTAGAATTACAAACACAAAAAAATGTCTAGCAGTAGATAATTGTGGTGAATTTAAGATAACTTTGGAGCAATGTTGGCGTTAAGTGCTTTTTCTTTTAATCTGCTCAATAAATTGGCTCCTAACCCGCAGACCAGACCTTAAGATCCAAAAATGTGCCAGGCACAAAGTCACTTTGTCTATTAAGACTTTATAATTATCAAAGAAACTGATTTAGCGTAGCTGGAATAATTAGTATATTAATTATTCGAAAATCGCAAGTAGCAAATTACTTCGAGTAAAAGGATACAAGTTTTGTTATTCATTTAGTAATTTTGTAATATACAAATAGTCTAATTAAAACTTATAAGAGCATTGAAATATTTGATCGATTGCGAACAACAGTTTTTACGCGTGGGACTTTAGAGGTTATGAGTCTTCAAAGTAATCAAGAAAATGAAACGTATACTTTCAATGAAATAAAAAATTAATGAATTTCACAAAATTATTTATAAAAGCTGAAGACAGACAGAGAGAGCTATAGCATTACACAATATAGTTATCTATTATATCAACTAAGTACTATCGTCATTTTTCTTCAGTCTCGCTGGGCATATTCTTCACAGATTCCTATCTCAAGGGACCATCGCTACCTTTCTTTCATGTATTTTATCCGACTACAACAAAAGAGCTACAACGTAAGAAACATTTTCTTACAAATGTAAATATAAGTTTTGGAAGTGTTATTTTTTGATTTTATTAGATTTATTATGTTTTGTATATATTATAAACTCACCACATTTGTAATAAAAAAACGATTACGATTATGCAGTGCTTTAGTGTCGTTCTCGTGTCACGTTTGTAATGTAATTCCTCCGAAATGGCTCGACCGATATTCGTGAAATTTTGTGTACATATAATGTTAATAAAAATTAACTTCCACCCCTAAATTTATTTTTTAGAGAATTTTTTTATGATACAGTATACAAAAATAAACACGACCCTTAATTTTCATCACTACGATCAAGACCTATTTTTTATTTGTTAATGAAACTTTTTTGTTACTTACGACTTGATTTCTGAAGTAAATAGGGAGAAAAATTACTGATATTAAGTGGACCAGAAAATTTGACAACAAAAATGAACTTGTTTAGAACAATTAAGCCAATTAGTAGTAGTAGAAAAACATCAAATTAAATCAAAATCCATTCATTCTTATTGGTAACTATTAAAACATGAAAAAGATTGAAGGTCCTTCTTTATATTTATTAGAAGTTTTCAAATCATGGGTAAAGTAAACGTAAAGTGGGCGAGATTGACTGACAACAAACTGTGCGCCACTCTTTTAATTAATTAATCGCTAAGTTTTTTGGTTCCGAGGAAATTGTAAAGAACTGTCTGGATCTGTGAACTAACTGGATTATAAATTAAAAATGGAGGTAAAATAATATCTAGCACTTTGATTATAGAGTATTCATTTCATGATTTTTTCACAAAATCATAGACAGAAACTTGTTTTTAATATGAAGCTATATGAATATCACGTTTTATTCAAGACCACTGAAGTATAATACCAGATAAGTTCTTAACTTCTTAGACATACAACCAATCATTGTAATCACAAACTTTTAAATATTTTATCGAAAGAAATCGAAAACATTTTCATATAATTACGATTCTCAGTTTAAATTACTTTTCCAATAACATTACAATCAACTTACTTTCGTAGTAAAAATATTATTAGCTTCGCAGGGTTCACGCAGGGTCGTGACTTTCGCAAATGATATTCAGTCACATAAAACTATAATTTGTTAAGAAAAGCCTCTTTACTGTGTTCCACTGACGACGGGAATAAGTTGGGAAAGTTACACAATAAAATTGATGGCTGGAGGCGGGATGTCGTTATTGTCTTAAGAAAGCTCGCAGTGGATATGCCAAGAGCTTACGCGGTTATTGAACGCTTTAAGTTAAATTTAAGTTTATTAATTCTTCCGGTGTTTTTTTTTAATTTGTTTTATCATGTAAAAGTTGTACCTTGTAGTATTTTACATAGTTTTTATTTTCTTTTCAGCTTATTTTTATCATTTATTTTAACACTTCGTTACATTACAATACATTTTTATATTGTAATGTAACAATTATATGAAATGGACGGCACTGGCAGCCTTTTCGCTTTCGGGCGATTTCTTCCAGGCAACCACTTCAATTAAGTAATTTGAATGTAAGCAATTCTTTGCAAACAAAAGATTTATGTAAACATATATGTTTTTTATAATGGAGTCATGCCAACTGTTCTCATTGATGATCAGCTAATTTTGCTGGTCAATTTCCACACTTTGAAAGTTTACAATAGGAAATGATTATACAATTTGAAAGAAAACAGTCTATAGTAGTATAGACTTAGTAAAAACGCATAGTGTCCCATTGTCTTAGCGTAGAAAAAGAAAATGAAGTGGAGTTATATTGATTTTTAGTTAATGAAAAAAGATTGATAAATCGGCAATATCTTAGCTTATTTAGAAAGAAAGGAAGAAATAGAGACAGATATTCAGTAGTTCCATATGAGGGAATACTTGAACCTTGTTCCGCTGCAAAAGTAATGCATACATCTCAGCGAAACACCCCATAGCCCTATCCATAACAGCCATATTTTAAGAATCCAGTTTGGCTTTTTATTCCAAACGACTGTGGAATTTTCTGAATTTGACTGTAGAAAAATTAATGTAAATTTCACGTGTAAGACTCTAATTGTGTCTTTTATTAATAAAAAAATATGTGTGTGTACCAGAGTACATAGGTAAGAAGTGAAACTTCTTTACGACATATCATTTTTCTACTATTTGCAACTTCACGAAAATGGGGTAGATAAGGCTTAAGAAAAACAATTTTTTCAGTCATATTTATTAATACTTGCTAATTTTGACAGATTTATATACATTCACTGATACTTACAATCAAAAAGTGAGGTTAACCTCAAATAAATATTAAAATCATGCTCATACGTGTTGAATTTATAAAACGAAATGTATAATCACTCTTACTTTTCTTGTAAATTCACTTAAATTTGAACAAGTCTTTTTATTTTATCACTTTCAAATTAATATATTGTTATTCTTATTTCAAAACAAACTTCAAAACTAATATATTGTTGTTATTATTATCATACATTACATTATATTCTTTACGTCACGTTTCACTTCAAAAACTTAGAAAACAAATATCGATATAATATTAATTAATTTGATAACTTTTCGAATGTTTTATAACATTTCTTACACGCTAAATCTTGTAACTCAATACGTGACAATAAAGGCAGTCGATTTTAGTATTTAAATCGTTTTATTTGGACTAATTCAAGTTGTGACGTGTCGTAATAAGGGGGCTCATTATTTCTCGTCTAATTGTGTTTGTTTCATTAACTTTTAGTGCTGTTCCGAGATTTCTGACGACAGTTGTTTAAAGTTTCCACTTTGCTCCTTTATAAACGATTCTTGTAATTTTCATCATTTTATGCACATTACGTATTTCTGTGAATACATTTTAAAGCTCAATTACAGAACGCAATTTCAGTCCACGCATAAATTAAGTAAGTAAAAGTTTTTATAAAACTAATCCGTTCCGAGAAATTTTACTTAACTTAGCTATAAAATCGCCGTAAGTTCGTTGTTGTTTGGCCAGTAGCTATCGGTGTAAACTACAGAAGTGGTTTGAATTATTCGTATTTACATTTACTCAGCTCGCACCTAAATGCTAATTGAGATTCAAGAACACAGCCACAACCCATAGCTAGTGCGGCAGCGCTTCGCAAGGCAAATGGGCTCCGCAATGTTTGTCCACTTTGCAGGACTATTCTCATACTTTAAATTGTGTTTTAACATAGTGAACTAGATCGAAATGCAAAAATAGGTTCTTTTTATATCAATTGACTAAAACACTCGTATGTATTAATTTATTACAAATAACACAGTAGTTATAACAGCTATATGACATTGTTTATTAATTTAAGGAGAAAATTTACATATTCACACTTACACCAGTATAACTAACTGCAACAATTTAAATTTAATTCCACCTCCATTTGGTTCAGTAAACAATAATAATCAATAAACGTCAAATGGCAAACAGTTTAACCAATTTCTTAATGATACTGGAACAAACTAGCGTTTAAGATACAGGCTAGGCCTAGTTTAAATGCTAGCGTTTTGCTCACAGTACATCTATTATGTATAAGGTTAACCACAGTGAATATTGTATATAGAATGTAATGTTTGTTCTGAGTCAAATAAAGTAAATTTTTATTTATTGATTTAATTTCAACTTGCTCCAGTTCAAACAATTTGTATTAAAAACTTGGCGATTGAAAAGAGCGGCGGAAAGTTTCTTGCCAGTTCTTCTTACACGCTCTACGCCCTTGACTTGCGAACTGGTTGTAAATGTAAATTTACAATTAATTTAATTTGTTTTTCTTGACGTTCATAAGTGTACATGTTTACCTATATGAATAAAGATATTTTTGATTTGATTCAACTCAATCAAAATCCATACCTTTTATGATATGCGTATAAAAGTTAACCGGAGCCAGAGAATTATTTACAGCTCATTAATTAAATTCTATAAAGGAATGTTTGTTTCTTGGATTTACAAAGGGTGGTCCAGAATAAGTCAGTGGGATAGTTAGACAAACAGAGGCAGACACGTCGCACGCATTAACGCCTGGAGACGTGGACGGTCACTTCACTGAAGTGTGAGCTGAGACTTGAGCGCATCGCCCAAGTATTGACGTGGGGTGAATTAGGCAGCCAGTTAGCGCCGAAATAGAGCTCCTGAAACACTTACTCAATGCAATTATCAGGTCAATGATGAACTCAATTAATCTTGGAACGTAATAATTCAAACTTGGAATCAATTTGGTCTCATTAAAATATATTAAGCTCCAGCTTTAATAAATCTCTAAAAGTTTTTATCGTCTTTAACGGAGTTAGCCGCATAGAAAACTCGCTTCCATTCTTTCCTTTGAGAAACTAGAAAACCTTGCAGGACACAAAGGGTTGGCCTACATTTGTTGCCCATAGATATAGACAGATATAAATTGCACGATACATGAAAAAATACGTGGAAGCGCCTTTACGAATTTTCGGCTTTAAACTTTTAAATCGCAGCCGAATAAAAAACTTCATATTAAAAGTTATTTTGTGATGAATGTGTTCAATTACTTTCCACGACGGAATAATTAAAAAGTTTCCGAGTCGTATAGATGCAGATGTGAATAACGACGCGAATTAGATCCAATTACAAGTTGAAATACTTTTACACAAGTTTGAGAGGTGCTGACGTATAACAGGCGTGTCGAGGAAATTATGCTAAATAAAAAACAATTACAATTTGGTTATGGCAATTAAAATAACTATTTATTCCGTTTCAAGTATTAATAAATAATTTTATTTTATATTTCACTAATTAGAATTTTAAGAAAACACTATTTTAGTCGCGACGGTATGATTTATATATATTTATCTATTAACACTTCGTTGCAGAAATATAATACAATTGACATAGTATATTCTCTTTTATTAACATAGCTTTTACATATTTCTTAACACTTTCTTAGCGGATTGAAGCTATGTATTCTTATTAACTTATAATTATTTAAGATAATTTTAAAATTTTCCGACGTTTTATAACAATACACTGCTTCAATCCAGTAAAAACTGTTTTCTTTACAATTGACATTATTAAATGAAAAGAAGGGCAGGCATCAGGCGGCCTTACCGCTTTCTAGCGATCTCTTCCAGGTAAGCACTGTAACCAGACTATTTATGTTTGGGTTATCTGGGAGAAACTGCTTTTAGCAGTAAGACCACCCATTTAAATCTTCCTTTACGTTTTCAATAAATTTCATTTTATTATTCTCCTGTTTTTTGATATTTAAATGTAAATAAAGTATTATTATTATTTTACCAGTAATTGTTCTGATGTTGTTTGTGTTCCTATTCCCTCATATGTAAAGCACATATGTGTAGGCCACCCGCTGGGCTCGTAGCCGCACAAGTGACGCGCTAATGCCGCATGATGGATGTATGCGTCCAACATCGGATTACACACACTCACACCGTCTTACGACACTACGTCACCGTGCACTTATACCATGTTATTAAAGTTATTTCCAGAAGAAATTTCAGCTTGAAATCAAGATTACATTTAGAATGTGAGTTTTATAAATACCCATAATTTTTCAGGCAGTCGCAAAGAATCTAACATATTTTTATATCTATGATTATGTTTTATATGAAACAGTATAAAATTCTTCTTAACATTCTAAGATAGCATAACAATGTTTTTATGGAGTAGAAACTTGTAAACTATGATAGTATTATTATTTTAATTCTTATTGTACTTTTAAATATACAATTATTCCCCTTAATGTGGAGTTTATAATTAAAATAATTTAATTTCAAAATCTTTATAATCAGTAGCTGCAGTCTTACAAAATCACATCATTTGTATATTATTTGTATGTATCACCTAGACATAAAGGTAGACAACATCGTAAATGGGAAGTTGATATTAAAAAGGTGGCAGGAGCCACATGGATGAGGAAAGCAAGAGATAGATCTTTGTGAATAACACTTGGGGAGGCCTATACTGAAAAGCAAGACAATCAAGAAACCGGTGTCTAGCAGGAAATAATATGATAATATTTACATTAATAAATAAATAAATAAATAAAAATAAATAAATAAACCTTAACTAAATTTCCTTATGTATAAGTAGTATATAAAGTAGAAATAATACATATAAAATGTAACATACAAAATTGTCAATAAAGTCTATTTTTATTTATTTATGCGTATCACAACTTTAATCGCTGGATAAGTTAATTCCCTTATGGCGTCAAAATAATATAAAATCAGGTCACAAGGCTTAGTCAATGACCGATCAAA
This sequence comes from Pieris mannii, assembly GCA_028984075.1. Classification (NCBI taxonomy): domain Eukaryota; kingdom Metazoa; phylum Arthropoda; class Insecta; order Lepidoptera; family Pieridae; genus Pieris; species Pieris mannii. The sequence goes on from CM054780.1 coordinate 3,966,237, forward strand.
AACGTCTGCGGTTTCCTTTCAAGCTTCAGAAAGCCATTTATTGCCGTACCATTCATTTTGGAATCGCATTTCAATAAAAACAAAAACGCATCGGAGCTAATTAAAAATTACTCGTATATTTTATCAAATGAATTAATCAAATGAAAATCCAACGAAAAGGGATTGTAAAAAGTATCGAATGAATTTCAATAGTGTTTTGTAGGAAAATAAATTCCTGCATGTTTACAAAATCAGAATATCTGATTAATCTATTGAGACCATCGCGACTATTCCGCTAAGTGAATTAGACAAGCCTGGGTGCTTTGACTCAGTTCGACGCAAACAGATTAAATAAAAAAGAGTGTGTGTACTTACTACTACTACACGCGTTAGAAGTTACACTTCTTTGGCGTATGGAAAAAAAACTAAAATGCAGTAGGGATTAACGATAAATATTAAAATTAATCAAAAAGATTTTATTTAAATAAATAAATTATGTAAATACTATTAACGTCGTATATGAAATGGATTTAAAAACACCAAAATGATATTTATTTATTCACTGTATAATTGTACTATTACGAAACACGTGTTCTAAATATAAAAATACTAGAACATAGTTATCGATTTCCATGCCACCTAGACCTAACTTTATGATGTCGAATTTAGGTGTTGGTGTGCGCGCGCATCGTAAAAATTCACTCTCATCATTTTTCTCCATCGCGCCAAAAGAAGTATAACTTCAATATTGTATACAATTTACCTACTAGTTACATCACTAAATCAAACAACTGAAACTCAAAATATCTTTATTCATATAAGTACACTTATGAACGTAAAAAAACAAATTAAAGCAATTGTAAATTTACATTTACTACAAGTTTGTTTTCTTAACTTACGTGATATAATACATAACAGATAAGTACTGCTGGAAGATTGGTTCAATACAAAAGTAAAAGAAAAAGTTCAAAGTCAAATAATTTATTTAAATTATATTTATAACATATATAACAATAATTTATTACAATGTTATTTGTCTATTAAAAAGGCACTTCTGAAAGTTAGTTTATTTGCCCCTTCCAAAAAGGTTCATGTGGAGAAAATTTTGCAGAAAACTCCATATTCCGTGTGAAGACAGTGCATAAAACAACAAACTACTATATTTGAATAAAATAGGGGCATGGTGATATAAAACAATGCAACAGATAATTTAATTCTTATGTACATGATAGATGTATTAATTGAACTGTATTAAATAAAAGCTGTGTAAAAAGGCCTTCTATAAAGTTAGTGATTATCTAGTTGATAAAAGGGCCTGGGACTAGTGCTGGGCAGGCTACTTCTAATTAATTTGCTATATTTATTTTAAATATTGTAGTATTGTTTGATGATTTGCTTTTTTAAAAGAGTACCGAGAGTTTTTTACGCCGGCTTTTTCTCTCGGCCTACACGGATGAGTAGGGATGCCTACAGGTTCGAATTTAATGACGTGGAATAAGTATTACCTAGATCATCTTATGATCCAAAATAAACGTATTTTTTTTTTTAATTTTAGATGGTACATATTAACAAACATGTACCGCAACTTATAAATAGAATTCACATTACGTTCAGTGGGAGGTGTTTGGAGTAATACCTGCAGCTTAGTTTCATCATCGGGCCCATATCAACTCGATATCGTTCCACATCTGAGCGGTATATATGGCATTTTGCCGTAAACCACCTTGTGTGAAACCAATACGACTTAAGGATCTTACCAATTCTTAAAAATCTCGCAAGCCTTCTGGTATGGGTACTTAGTACTAACCTTTTACCCGCTTGCTCCCTTCAATTTCCTATTCTATAAAGAAGTTTTTTTTCTCTTTATTTTACAAAATAATATACTATATTGCAATATGTTACATTAGAAAACCGCTGTGGTTTGTATTAATGTAAGCATAGCAGTCTTGTTTAGGAGCGCGACAAATGCATGTAAAAGTAGTTTTTTAATTTAGAATTTATGTTGGTTAGTGTTAGGCTATCTGTTATGTGTTTGGGTAGACTATTTATTAGCCGCGGTAGCAAATACCGCAACGTTCTCTCGCCATATACGTTGTATGCTCTCGATGTGCAGAGCCGAACTTGCGTTACCGCTCGAGTCTGTACGTCATGCTCTGTCTTTTTTTATGTCATCTCGAAAAAAGATACATAAATTAGAAGTGTATAATAGATATGATGTCAACATGGACTTTCAATACATCTAACTTCTCCAGTTTGCATGCCCGACTATAAACACTAAAACTTATTCTTTCTTTTAAGTTAGGTATTTAATTTGGATTGGATTATGTCCCAGTCGAGGAACAACACGATTACAATACTCTGTTGGTTTTTACAAAAGACGCAAGTAAGTGGCGAGAATGGCAAAGTCAAAAGCCGTGACTCTATTAAATTATTCCATTTCGTCGAGTCAAAATGACGTCGTAATGTTGCGAACATTCAAAGAGTTCGCAAAGGGGTGTTTTTTATACTTTTTTCAGAGTATTTCGCCGGTGGTCAAGAGTCCTCTTTCATGTTTGGAGAAATTGTTTGCCTTTTTCGGATTTTACTAAAACTGTTTTTGTTGGGTATTTCCGAATTTTCGAATGTTTTTCAGAAATATGTAGTATGGGACGTTCGATTCCGTATTTTTCGTAGAATACTTGTTAAAACCGCTTACAAATACGTCCAATTGCTCTTTTTAAAATAAGATGCTGTTTTGTCTTCCTCCGTCAAATTGTGTTTACACTATGATGAGGTAAGATAGATACATTGAGTACTTATTCACAAAAGACTTCAATGATTTGTAGAATGTACTGTATATAACTCAAGTTAAGACTGACTGAATTTTCTTATAAAAATAAACATTTGTTACAAGTTTTCGCATAAAAACTCATAAATTGTCAAACATACAGTACATTATAACATTTATTCAAAAGCAATAAAGTATCGAAAAACAAGAGGACGCTGGATTTACTGCGATCTGATGTTGTGTGAGTTATGTGTACGCGAGTTATGAATGTGTGAGATATGAGTCACTTTGATTGTTATTGCTGTTATGTTTGCTAATGCTTCAATATCGCGATCCCCACCCGATAAACGATATACCTTACATAACATTTCCCCGATTTTGTTTACGTAAATTAGCGTTTGTTAAGCGCCAGTAATAAAAGAACGTTTTATCAAAATTATACTATCTTAGTTTATTTATTCTTTACTTTCTTCGTCTTCCCTAAGAGCCATACCTCACCGAGATGCCATGGCGACGTGACCAGCGACGTCGCCAATTAGTTCGTATTGAAATGTATGCCTGCTAATTCACTTGGCGACGTCGCCATGTAGGCAGCGTAACCAGAGTCGATCGCTCCGCATGCGGCGACTGGCGATGCTGGCTACCTTACGTGTTTGTATGCTCCGCCACTCACTCAGTCGCCAACCAGTTCCTATTAGCACACCTTAGCACTCTTTTTGCCTTTTCATAGTCACTTAATTACGTTTTTGACTTAGTTATCCTGAAAGAAATTGTTAGACAGGCTTCTGCTCTCCCAATTATCAATATTTTATACAGAAAATCATTGTTTTTTTAATGAATAAATAAAATAATAGATATTATTTTATTGATAATTTCATTTTAGCTTAGTTTTTTTTTTTTTTGTGTCGACGCGATGTGGAGACGCAGGGACGCTAGCCACGTCTCCATGGCGTCTCGGTGAGGTTTGGCACTAACCGATGCGTCAACTTGAGGCCTCCACACAACTCTATCATCCGCTTTCGGGTTGTTGACACCGATAATTGTCTTAATTTCGTCAGAACGAGTAGGCGATAAATCCCGGTCGGTGGTAGTTGACAGTCTTGTGGTGATCTGTAGTTGGTTGAGAAAGAACTAATTGATTGACTTATTTGTTAAACAATACCAAAAAAATATATGGTACTATTATTAACCAATGCATTCTCACGAAGGAAGTATCTAGTGAAAAAAGATTCTATTAACGTTAAAACTCTTGGTTTTTTGCCTTCAGTTTTCTGTATATTTCGTGATCATTTATTTTTCTAACAGGCCAGTGATCAGCCTCCTGTGCCTTACACAAGCACACGTTTTCATAGAAATGAAAGTACACACACGGGTTCGAACCTACGATATCAGGAATAAAGATCGCACGCTTCAGTCACTAGGCCAACACTGTTCATTAAATTTTAAATATAAGACATAAAAAATTGTCTTTGATTTTTTTCGTCCTGCATCAATATTTAGTTCTAAGCTATGTGTAAAAAAAACTGTATTTCTTATATGGGATTATTAATATATAACGTTTTGAGTTTGGCATATAAATTTTTATTAGAAATTGTTTTAAAGGAACATTTTGGAACTAAAAGGAATTTTATTAAAACAATTGTTTTCAAGTAATATTAGAAACTCTTAATTGAGTTGTTGTTCTAAAAATACACATTTTAAGCAAACTTATATATGTATTATTATTACTATGTCAAGAAAATTTTAACTACTGTATATTTTTGAAGTGAAACTTATTTTATCGGTGTTGGTAAAAAAATTACCGTCACATTTTTCTGTTACGGGTCACATTTTTACGTTACACGCCATCTTTTTCTTGTCCCTACCACGGTTGATTCGAAGCCATTAATAACTGAAATATATAATATCAATAACAATGATAGTAATATTTCTATTACAATTAATAAAATACTGTAAAAACTCAATCTAATGGTTGAAAAATCATTTAATTTATAATGTATATGTACATGTATACACGGTGCAATGACAATCCACTAGTGATTTTATTGCATTTTAACTGTGACGATAATTGTAAAGAAATATTAATTTTATTTAATAAAACACTTGTTATATATACTATCACTATATTGTGATAGTTCTCACAAACTGTAGTTTTTGAATAAATGAGAATTAATACGATATCTTTGTTTTAATTTGCTACCATTCCAAGTTAAATAAAATTAAAATAATGTGTAATAACGATAACAAGGATATTAATAATTCTGTTACAATTAATGAAATCATAGCAGTAATAAGGTAAAATGAAATAATTGTATTATTTGTATTCATGTTTATGATAATAAAAGACTTTTGTTAAACTTTATTTAATTTAACATTATTTAACAAAGTTCTGTAAAGTTGCATATATTAGATAATTTTTCGAAAAATAAGGTCATTAGTTTCACATCTTACGTATTTTTATTACTATGATTATTATTAATAAACATTATTTAAGATACTATCTAAATGTAGTATTAGACTTATTATATAGTACTTCAGCAACATATTTGAGTTTCCTTAATTAAGATTAAGATTTATGTATTAAGATTTTACAACACCCTTAACATGAAGTATAGTTGATTTTAGGACGTTATATGATAAAAATATGATCGCGTGATAACATATGATAAACGCTGTATTCATAACCTATTTATTAAGATAATGGCTTCTGGGCTAGTTGGTTTTTAGGATATATTATATTGATGCATTATATATTTTTTTTATATGTGGGTTCCATAAACAAAAAAGAGTAATATTATATATATTTATGTAACACTCTGTAAATTGTGGTTAGTTGAAACAAATAAATTCACTGGCCGTGATATGTAGTTAAATTAAACTAATACAGGATAAAATTTGAGTGATAAATAATTTATTTAATTATTTACAAATTTGGATTTAAACTAAGACCCGTTTGAGCATTGTTAGAAATGACAACGTTCAAAAAATTTTTAATTAAATGAAATAAAATCGTTTATTTACTAAGAAAATGGTACAATTAGATAGATTTTTTATAAAAATCCGCACAATCAGCCACATATAAATATACTTGCAAATGTCATATTAATCTTTATAATGGCATGTAATAATATATTTGATAGCCCTTGAAATACAGATTTAAGATAAAGTGACGTTTTAGAATACGGTTTTATAATAGTAAGGCTCGATACGTCTTAGGATTCTATAAGAAAAGAGTACCATATCTTTAAACGGCAAAAAATCGAAAATTTTTATTGTAATAAATCACTACATTTTACCTGGACTTTGCCCCCTATACAATGAAAAACCTACGAGAATGAGAGACGTGAATATAAAAGAAAAAAGGAAATAATGTCGCGTTTCGTTTGATTGGTCAAAGGAAAAGATGGATCGTGTCGCATATCTATGATTGCACTAGAGATTCTGTTGACCAATCACAATCATATAAAACGCATTCCATTCGTCTTTTGTTATTTTCACTATTTTGTGCTGAAGTGAAGCTTTTGTATTATACCTAATATAGAGATCAAGGAACATTTCAGACCTTACTTAGGACTATTTAGTCATTTAAGTCTAACTTTATACACTAATAAGAATATTTAACATAAGAAAGTGCTCAATAACACCACTTGCAGTCTTAATGGAAAGACAGTGTTCTTGTGTTCTATTTTTTCACTTACCCTTGTTATAAACTTAAGACTTATGTGCACAAACACTCCCTAATAAAAAATAAAAGTAAACAAACTTAGCAAATAATAACACCAATAAACGATGCTTATCACACTTTTACTATTGTAAGAAACATAAAAATATATCTGAAAGTATGATTTCGGCGCGTAACAATTTATAAGCAATCAAATTGATAATAACGGGTGGGCTAAGGATTTTTCCCCATGTTCGCCGTTTTCCCCACGACGCAATAAAAGCAGATAAATGAGCTGATAGAAGTTATGAATGCCTGCGTTATGATGTCACGTGCCTCGTTATTATTGCGAAGACGCCGGCGCTTCATTTAAATATTTAATTAGCAGATGTAGTTGCTGCAAATTAACGCGATTTGTCAGAAAGCTTGTTGATTATTGTCTCAGTAATACAGATAAAATTCTTCATTATTAAAACAATCAACTTTAAGAATACCTAATATTGTCCCCCTATTGTTGATACTTTAATATCGCAACACTAATAATAATATATTAAACTATACTCCTGTACGGTAGCGTATCAGGGGGGGGGGCGGTCCGCACCGACTTACTTCTGCACTGGGTGCCACCCAAGGTAGCTACGCCACTGTTAGTGTGCGGTGCTGGAGGCAAATGCTATGAATACCGTTGACTGCAAAGCGCACCAATAGTCAAGACATCGATCCTGAACCAAATCCGCATACGTACTCGCCTGTCTACCGATATGCCTGCATGCATGTATATGCCGACAGCGAATTATATCGTATTCCGGCCATACAATTCGCAGTGGCGATGAGAACTGGGAGAAACTGATAGTGGTTGATACTCAGAAGGGAATTGCTTATGTGGCCATTCCCGACCAAGTGAAAGACTCATCTCCTTCAAAACTATACACTGTAATAAGAGGACCCGCCTAATGTTCCTGTCGCATTTCTGGAGTATAGTCTATCTATTCAGTCGGTAGCTCATGCCTGAGCGTTGTAGTAAGCAAGTAAACATCTAGAGCGGAGGAGCTGCTCGCTCTGCGTGGACCCGCCTATAAGTGTGTAATCTTAATATATATAAATCTCCTGTTACGATGTTTGTCCGCGATGCTCCTAAGCTACCGAACCGATTTTAAATTAAATTGGCACATCGTGAGCAGTTTCATCCAACTTAAGAGATAGGATAGCTTAGATCTTTAATTATAGTCGCAATTTTATTTTATTGCAAATATTTGTTTATTATTTGATACAATTCTAACAGATGGCACTGTGTTAAAAGTACCATCGTTTCACATAAGCTATTCCTTCCAAATAAGTTCTCCTACCGTTTTCCTTGAATAGTTTACTACTATGTAATATAACCAAAATCTTAGCCACAGCAACGCTTAGCCGAGTCTGCTAGTTTTATACATATTTTTACGCTAGTCAGTCTGGCTCATAATTCAAAAGAGACCGGGGCTGGTTGTAGGAGTACGTTGTTTAGGGGCAAGGGTGGCGAAACATTAATGCTATAGTGACGGTAGATAGTAAAAATAACGCCGGAGACTCAGTGGCGCCAGAGGTTTTGTGAAAGAAGCAGGTGCGTGTCGCTGATAAAACAAATGTGTTAATTTTACTGTTTTTGGAGCAAAGTATTTCCAGACAGGCGGACCAATAAGGTCTGCCTGTCTGGAAATACTTTGAGGCGAACTTTTTATGGTAAGATACGTTAATTCGGTTACATTAATCTTTCGCAGATAAATTTTGGCGTTGGGGTTAGAAGTGACATTTGGTTGGCGCGGGTTGGGGCACTACATACCCCATATTTTTTATGTAACTCATATAGTTTGAAGTGTTACATTATGAAGATATCTTTGTTGTATGAGGATTTATTAAACAACAGAGAGTGGCACAATATTGAAAGAAATTTATGATCAAACGGGAATTATTTCTGAAGAGATTTTATAATAAACACGTTCATAGCATCGCTAAAGAATTTGAAATGTCTCATTTCTCGTTGAATAGACAAATAAAAAGCCAGGAGTTGTATAAATGGCAGTGTTTTTGATACGCAACCCACTATTATCTATACGTGAATCATAAGCTACAAGTTTGAGCAAATCCACAATCGGTAAATCAAATGTTGATGTTTTCTCTTTCAAATTGACGCAAATTTATTTATGTATAAAAAAATCCCGTCCTAACTGTCAATTAACAAATTTACACTCGAAACAAAAAACCAAACGATTAATAAAATTACATAATTCAAAATTTTAACTAACTACTATAACTTTTGTTCACTCAACGGACAATATAATAGGTTCGTTAACCTATGTAATTCGTTAACTACAGCTATACACCGATTCATATGTGCCCTTTACAGAAAGTTAGTCCTGTAGGCACATTAAGTAACGGCGAACCATCGACGTCGCCTACTGACGTAAACATCAGGCACATTGAAGCTAATGCACTGCCAAATTATTATCCTTGCAATGTAACAATTGTATAAAGTACATCACAAGCGCAATTTTTCAGCGTACTCTAAGCTCGTTGTAGGCCATAGAATCAACTACATATAAATAATGTCGGATACAACGAACATTCTATGTTAGATGTGCCTCAAAAATTTGTTTTGTACCCGCTTCAACATTACCTTGTACTTGTATGTATTGTACTTAATAATATGAGTTATTACCGTATAATACCCTCATTCGTGAAATCTTTTACTTTTTTCAGAACAAACCCAAGCTTTTTTCTAGATTTACACTCGAATACTTGATGGAAGAAATGGTCTTCAATCAGATAAGACAGGAGTCGTAATGAAAAGCTGTTGCTGCGAAGGTTTCTAAGGTAGTTGGCTTAATTGCGTTAAAAGAAAAGAGACTCTTTTGAGTGATGTAGTTATATATAGCATATGCATGATGTTCCATGCCACGTATGTTCTTCCCACGAATCAAATGTAGGGACTATTTCGTTCGCGGTCGTACCTTCGTTCATTCATTGGCGCCGGAAACTCATGTGGTTGGATGATTATTCTTAAAAAAAAATTATTCAATTTGTTTTTGTTTATCATGTTAAGTACAACAACCAGCCCCTGTGTGGGATTTAAAGTGAAGTTTTAATTACAAATAGATACTTCATAAACAAATCAATAAATAAGTAAATGTAGTAACCATTCCTGGTGCCTCTACATTACCCAAAACTTCAGTTATCGATTCTTCACAGAAATTCTATTAGAAAATAGTAATATAAATAACAATACGTAATAAGGTATCGTTTATGTTTATTGTGCGTAATTAACACAAAGGAAAACAACGAAATCAAATCGACTTGCGATTTTAAGCGAGTACATGTGCCATGACATGATGACAGCATACCCTTGGTGGCATTGAACATATGCCGACCAGCTTAGCCTTCGCCAGTCAATGGTTACACTGGTCGAATATCATGAATGCAGACAAGGATAATCTTTTACCGTGTCCTGCCTAAGGTGATTGTTAGTGGCGCCGCGGGCTTTTAGTGGGTATGCACAGTAGCGAGTCCCACATAACCCTTCACCACCAGGCAACCGTGCCGCGAGAGGGTATGCGTAACGCATTTCACCACGAAAAAAAAAGGTCGAAAATCATCTCTTAAGGATGCAGGAAAAGCAGCACCGTTCTTCCTATACGTTTAAATTTGAGGCCAAGACCTAAATGTTCGGGCCACTGTTTTATCAAAGCCGTTAAACATAATAAAATATATCAAGGTCGTACATTTGTTGGGACAATTCAGTAAAACAGTAGGCAGTTATTGTGATCAATGAAACAACAAAGGCTCAAACCCAATTTCATTTCACTTTTTTCCCTTTTGTCTTTGTGATAATTCAGTTTGCCTTTGTATTACAATTACTTTATAGCTTTTGTTGATTTTGTTCATAATTAATTTTGTAAAATGTGTCTTTGATGTGGAAGAAAGGGTATTATCTCTTTCAAATTAGGGTTTCCGTTGCCGTTTTTAATAAAGAAATGAAATATTAATGTAGATACGTTTACATGAAAGGATTTAGTGATGGTAGTGAATCAAAGAACTTTGTGAACATTTATTATCTTTTTTACTGATAAGTAATTATGAGTTGTAATCCGATGAGGGTAGGGACAAAACGATAGACACGGATGGTGATTGCCGTATATTAGACGCATAATAAATTATTATTGAAAGCTTGTGTTATATGGAATTTTGGACTTTTGTTACTTGGTGAGGGTTATGTTTTCTTTAATTATTATTTTACGGTTTAGTTTTCTTTAATGTCCAAGCTATTTGAAATGTTTTTGTTTTTCTTAATGGCCACATCAAAATAGGTTTGTTAGAATAAAGCATAGACCAAATCCTCCTGGACCCAACTTAATGTAAAGTTAATAATATAGTTCAGGTGTTGTTCTGTGGTAGATAAATTGTTTTTTTGATGATTGAGTGATTCATTTTATATTTAATCATCAATAATTTAGGTTGTCCAGTCTAACCATTAAATTTTTTCCGCGGTGGCGATAATACGTAAGTACCCAAAATTCTAATAAATCTAACTATTGGAAGTTATATATTCCGGAGGTTTTTAGATCTGGTTTACTAGTAAAGCAGATAAGAATTGCAGTTATGTTGAAAGCCAATTTATACTTTCGGGTGTTCCACAAGCAATTATTTCAGAGAGTGATAAAGAAGATGAATGAAAATTTGTTTAAAGAATAAGTCAATTGTAATAACTCTCAAAATTTGGTAAACTCCCAATTATCATCCACTGAGTAACCTACATATCAACCGAATAGGGTTATTGGTACAATAATATCAAGTTTAATTACTAAGAAACATAGTTAATGGGATTTAGTCCCTATTTGCTATCGTTAATTTCATTTAAAATTCCTCCTGCGTATGCGACATGATACTCAAAATTTTTCAGTGTGCCTCGTACAAAGTCGAATTACCTGCGTAATTCTACAATGTTTCGGGTTTTATCGAACTATGACAACCATTGTCAAGACATTGATCTTTTCTACCACAAAAAGAGAGATGTCAAGAAGTACTTGGAGAAGCGGGAAGACTCTGATTTTTTTAAGTAGTAGTTTTAAATTCTTAGTATTATTTGTTGCTTTTAAATGTCAAATTTTAGTTTTTTAATTTTATTATTTTGTTTTTTTAAAATGTAAAATTATATTGTAATTGTAAAAAATTTGTGAATCTATGTAATCTGTTTTGGCTTTCAGTATTGTATTAGTATTTTGTATAATAATATGTATTAAGTAAGCTGTTAGATTACTTATAAATAAATACGTTTAAAAAGTTTTGCACAACAACAAGGTACGCTCCTTCCTTCCACTTCTTTAGCAGAGAAACTGCTGTACCCCCCAAAAATTGCAATTAATTCTTAATTGCAGTTCATATGTTTATATTACATTTAAATATTGACGAAAAAGACTATATAGTAGTTAGTGTAGCATAAAAAGAGTGCCGACTAGTTTATTGCCAGTTCTTACCGTTGCTTTTCTTCTCAACTCTCTTTATTTAAGAACTGGCAGTAAATGTAAAATTCAGACGTTCATACGTACATTGTGTTACCTAAATTTAAACAACGAGAAGCTTTTTAGTATCTATGAGAAAGTTGTACAGAAGATAAAAGACTAAATTTAATGTCCGAGGTGATAAAATATATGGGTTTGGAAAATAAACAAATTTTTGTCTAAAAAAAAATTTCATACAGAAAAAAAATTGGCGATTGGCACCAAACTTTGATAAAGCAATTATTGTTGGAAAATTATCTGATAATGTTTTAAAGTTAAATAACTGGTATGGTAAACCGTTAGGAGTTTGGTATGCTATTGAGCCATACTAGAACGGCGGACAGCAGTTAAAGAAATTTAAAAATTATCTTTACGTATCTTTTCATTTCCTCAGTATGTTGAGGGTAGGGATAAAACAACAGACGCGAACGGTGATTGCCGAGTATGGGACGCTTTTGAGTTATAAATTGTTTCTTGTGTACATGAAATTTTGGATTTTTGTTATAACATTGTAAGATGTATGTATTAAATTATTATTTAAGGGTTTATTTTATTTGACAATGTGGAGCGTTTATTTGAGAATGTTATAGTTATTGTATATATGTTATTTAACTTGATTTTGGTATCTTCTGTAACTATCCTAATTTTGTTTTATTTTAGAAGAATAAAATATAACAGCGGTAAAATCTAATTAATTATATAAATATATTATAAGCTGAATATTATAAGTGACGTCACTCCAAGTTTACGGGTTTTGTTTTTGGCAAAAAACAATTGATGAACGATATCCTGGTTGCTTAAAAAATACGAATAAATATGAATTTTGCGTTTGAAAGTTTTTAGCCTCATTGTTATAAACTTAGTAAATGTACCATGAGATTTAAATAAAAATAAAACTTTATATAAAAACTTAATAGTTTTGAATTCATCTTAATAATTTTTATTACACTCCAACGTAAACTCAAAAAAATGTTCATATAGATATCAAATCTAATACGTTAGAATTTTTTATCTGTGTCACTGATAAATTTCAAAGGTTCTGCCTTGGGGCGTAACGCGTCAATGCGATATAAAAACAATATTTATTCATGCAGAATAGTAACGAATCCAAAAAGCAAAGCACTGAATGAGGGACATAAATCGAGAACATTCCACCTCTATTATACTCCACACATATATCATCTTAACCCTTCGATACTCGTAAAATATGGGCCTTTGATATGGAAATGTTACCGAAGATTTGAAATGTACCACTTTTTCACCTTCGCATGAAATATTTGCGAAATTTCGGGACGTGCTAAAAGACCAGTTGAATAAATGAAAAAGCCTTTTACTATTTTTGTGGCATGTTTTATTATTAATGTCAATAATACGCACAGAAATATTACCTTTTCTGCTTTTAAAGTAGGTAAATGTAAAATCAAACTGTATTATATACAATAAGTATATACGTTCTTATATAATATATATAAATATATAAGTTCTTTGATTTTCTGTAATCTGTGTACCGCAACGTTTCAATCTCTGATTGTAAATACTTACTTTAAGTCGTATTGGTTTCGAATTATCTAAACTGGCGGATGGGTCATTTCATTTACGTTTTGATAAATATTAAAATAGATAGTGTAAATCGGAATTATTTTGTAAGCATTTATTAATTTTATAGTCATTTACATAATACAATTGTTTTTTTAAAACTTGGAGCCGATAGGTTCAAAAGCACGCCAAGAAGTTTTGTACTTTCTAAGACGAATGGAGACGATGCCTCCATTCGTCTTTAAGCGAATTCATCGCCTATAAGCGATAATGAATTCGTCTTTGTTTGAAATACTATACATATATACAATGAAGTACTAAATATACATTTGTATTTTTATTTCAATTCGAATTATTTAAATAGTCCTAGAGTAACACAGGTTTGGGTATTTGTAATGCAGGTGGTCGACATGAATAGAATTAGCCGACCGCGCGCGGGAGCACCGGCTCTCATTAGCATAGCAATGTTGGCGGTGACTCCCCAACTCGGTAGTATTTGCACGTAAATCGAGTGAGCCGTCCGTCCGAGTCCCATAGTCCCGCCCGCTAGACGTTCCGAATTTGAATTTTAAACTAAGCGCCCCGTTTTACTGAAGGTACCGTTTTTAACACCGCAGAATAGATAATTGAGATTTTGAATAATTTTATGTTGTTTAATATATTCCATTCGAAATGGCTGTGTTTTACGAGCCGTTGTATTTTTCGTTTATAATGAAAGCCTTCAGTGTATAATTTCAGGAAATTTTCATTTCTGCGATTCATAGGAAATAGGTAGGTAATATCAAGTAATATTTGATTTTTTATGATTTTTTCATGTTACAAAATTTCGCAATATCCAATATAGTTTTTCTTGTTCATAAGCCAAGGGATTTAGACCGCCCGTTTGATTACTAAGTCACACAGTTGTATTATATCCAGATTTAGCGGCCCGTCCTGGCTTTCCACGGGTGGACATTTATTTTATAAACATTTTTGTTGATATGTTCTTTAATATTGTGGAACATTTCTTTGTTCCATCATCAATAGTTTCCGCGGCGCATGTGATGAAAGATATTTTAGGCTTTTTACATTGTTGGTAACATTATTTTAGTTTTAGGCGGGTACTTTATTTTTTATCTTGAAATTAACATAAACTTTATTATTTAGTAGTTATGTTTTAAAATCGGTCCTTTATAATATGGGTATTAATAATAAAATGAATTAATGGTATATTTCATCTAAGATCAAATGAAATATTCATAAAACGGAAAATGTTAATTAATTAGGCCTGTAAATGAGTCTGACAACATTACCAAGTAAACAAAGTTAATAACAGGAATATAAAAGTTGCAGATGCCTAAGCCACCAATAAACATTTTATAGAGTACAGTTCGCAGAATTTATTGTGAGGAATAAAACATAGGGCGAGTCGCGAATTTACTGCGGTTTTAAGAGCAAATTGAATGGAAATCGCGTGTACACTCGTCTTCATTTGAACAACTTTAGGGGATGCTATATCAGGGCTATTATATTAAAATACGACCAGCTCTTTGATTATATTTACACGCTTTTCGGTTATTTAATATGTATTTTTTTCTTAGCTTAGAAGTAAACATAATAAAATCAAGTTTCAAATATTACTTTGTATGGCTAATATTATTTAAAACGTAGAAACTTATAATAAAGAATTTTTCTTTTTATTTGTTGAGAACATTCTCACTACATGTTAAGTGATACAGCGCACCCAAGAACAAGTAATGTTAGAGGATATTTTTTTTTAGAAAATTAATTATTTTGAAAAAAAATTGTAGAAAATCATATTTTAAGATTTTGATTTGTTCCACGTCTCGATTATGATTTACAGATTGGTTCGTTGGTAAAGTCACAATAGGAAGCATTGAAAATTGTAAAATAATTAAGGTGTCTAACCGAAAAGATAATGTAACAAAAATATAACCAAATGTTATGTATGGATTGGCATGGGAATAATTATTTGTAACGACACCAGTTTATGACAATATGGGTTTATAACAAACCTACACATTAACTATTTTTTTTATAACATATCAAACCAAACACGAATTACTCTTAAGAATTCTCATCTGTATTTTTGTCAATAGAAGGGTACAAACATAAAAATTTCTTCAAATATTTACTAATTAGTTACTTTTACTAGTAACATGGGTAGATGCGCAGCAGGGGAGAGAGACGCAAATATGTTAACCGAGTTATTATTGTCCTTTTTCTTTCCATATCAACGCAAACCGCTACTTTATTTGTGCCCTTAGATTTTAAAATCACACTTTACAAATATTGTCTTAGGCTCATGTGCCCTTAGACAGCGATATGTGACGCACCCTAAGCAGAGTAAGTCTGGGCAGAAATTAAAATAACTTATCCATGAGATTACTTCCACTTTCGTTGTGATTAAAATCGCAACACAAAAGCCTTATGAGTAGTACGTATAACGCAAAGAGGCTACGTCACAGATTATTTTAAATATGTTCCAAGATTTAAAACAATAAAGTTCTTTGTAACGTTATTAATTTCTAGCTCGTTTAATAGCAAGTTAATACATAAGATAAATAGGGCATTCGCTAGTTAGAGCAGGTCTGGCCACATGGCAGGCTGCCAGCGACATAAATAAGGCATTATCTGTGCTGTTGCTTCCATTTAACGTCACACCGACCTGTGCTTCTTGCTCCCAACCATTAGATAAAGATTCTTGCCAATTGTAAAACAATTTTAGACAATTGGCTAAAAATTTTTTTCATACAAATTAATACTTTGCATATGTCGTGATGGATACAACGTAGTTCACCACTGTTAAATTATACATGATATTACACATAATACACATATGAAATAAATTAGGCGTTTTAACACATATTGAAATATAGCGCGATAAAGTACAGTTTTTTTCAAACTTTAAGTGTTGACAAACGAGGAAGAAAGATGTTTCAAAAACTTAGTATGAATAATTATTCATACTTAGTTTTTGTATATATATGAAAATGTTTAAGTCAATTAAAAACAAATATGAAATATACTGGAACTAGTACTATAGAGAAACTACAATAGTAATAACAATAATGCAGTGGCGATACAACCCTAAAACGACCTTGGCCTATGATTACATCCGTATCTCTAATCATTTCTAATTTTTACATAGTAGTAGGTGAACCTTCTGTGTCTGATACATGTCAATTCGATTCGATCGATTCGATTTTTTGGGACACATGCCGGTTCCGTCACGTTTGCCTTCACCGTAGTAGCAAGTGTTATTTATAGTTCATATAAAAAGAAAATTCAATTTTTTTTTATAGAACAGAGGGCAAACGGGCAGGAGGCTATTGGAACAACGCAGTGATTCAAACGCACGATTTTCGGATTTAATTACACGTTAAAGCCTTAATCTACTCACATTGATTCCAAAATGAATTTAAGTCTAAATTAATTGAAATCAAGCAATATTTAAGCCGTCATTAAATCTTAGACGGTTATAAACAGGAATGTCATAAAGTTAGAGGATCAATTCAGTGAGGATTTGCGATTTGCGAAGTTTAGGGTGCCATATTTCATTGAAGACAGACCGCAATGACCTTGGGCGATGCGGGCGCCTGCTACTATTCATGTTTGTACGGTATCACTTGCCTGTTTTATTGCTATCATCTGTTATCCCATTACCCCCTTGGTACCCCATTACAATATTATCTTAATTAATTGACATTGGTACTTCTGATTATTCTAACTTTCTAGCATTAAGACTTCCGTATCATCATATGCATTTTATTTCTAATACATAATTTGAGCCTATTTGAAACGTTCAATAGCGAATCCGACAGCGTTCCCTCTCTCATTATTCAGTGGAATGAATTCGTTCTATGGAACGAAGTCCAAGTCCCCACACTAGGGACATCCCTGTGTTGTCGGTGACCAGATACTCTTCCGTGGTTCATATATACGTGGAAAACAAAACATTTAATGGCTACTGTATTAAACAATTAATCATGTTTATATATATACAATATGTAATATTAAAACTTTAAAACTAAATAAGATTTTAATATTGTAAAAAAATTATAAAAATATGATTTTGACAACAATACTGTAACTACAAAAATACTGTATCTACTTGTGTGTTAATTTTCAATCATTTAATTCTAAATGTGTATTAATTTTTATAATTATTCTCAGTAACGTTATTATCTTTAGCATTGAATTTGTGAACGGAAAGCCCACTGTAATGCAAGTGACACTATCATGACTTTAATACCTTCTCTAAGAACTTCTTTTCTTCTATAAGAACTTTTACAAATCTATGAATAGCTTAAAAAATCTTTGACAGTGGTGCAGTGACATAGATAAAAAACTTTTCGATCCAGTCGTAATCATCATGTGGTTCCTTTTAAATAAATTCTTACGCACCAGTCTTGTTAAATATGTTTCATTATTATTACTACCAAAAATAATAAATTCATAATTTCCGCAAATCCTTCTTAAAGATTATGTTGAAAATGAATATCTACCAGTTGTATCACACATTTATATGTTAACTAGCTGTCCCCGCCAGCCTAGCTAACCTTTTTAGTACATACCAACATAGAACATTTTGCTTCGTTACCCCATCGACTGTTCGGTTTTGCGAAATGAAAACATTTTAGGTTTGTCTGACATTTCTATGTAAACCTTAGAGTTTTAAGTTATATGTTCTTAACTAACAAAGAATAAACAGGAGTTGATCGTAGAGGGTAGATAAAAATTAAGGTTTTTTTGTATTTTTGTATGATGTCGCATAAAAAAATAAAAACCAAAAAAAAAATATCTAAAAATAAAAAAAAAAATTTTTGGGTAGGCAAACATGGATAGTAGCTGATTCTCAGACTTACTGAATGTGCATTAAAAAAATTCAATCGGTCGAGCCGCTTCGGAGGAGTATGGTATCGAATACTGTGACACGAAAATTTTATAGATATATAGATAAAACAGCTTTTATTGGAGCAAAATGGTGGTTTAACAGCAGGGCCCGAGGCATTCCCGATATAATTATGTTCGGATCAAATAATGGTTTATTATAAACATTTATCTACTGATTGCCAAAAGGTTTAGCGTTTGCTTCAAATTCAATTTAAATTTAATCAATGTAATGTAGTGTATTTCATCACAGATTGTGGTGAAAATATATGTTTGGTCGTAATTTGTCAACTCTACTTCATTTCCTACCAAAACCATTTGGTCATTTCATAATTAATTATTTGAGTTTTTTAGATCTAAGGCCGAGAAGCTAAGCAGCAGGAAGAGTGAAATCTCCCCTTTCTTAAAAAGGGACTTTATTTGCTTATGGCCCCATTCCACCACGAATTGCTGTGTCAGTGTCTCGGGGTGTCTGCGGTGTGCAATGGAGAGCACTGAGGCGCGCGGCCCCTAATAACAATTAGTTGGTGAAAAATTATCGACTATATCCAACTTTACAGTAAATGCTTAAATAAAGATAAATTAGTTTCACAAAATGTTTTTATTATCGTAGACATGAATACAGGTTATACAATTAATTCATTTTACCTTATTACTAGATACTAAATGTCCCTATGTACAATAGTACATGCGAACTTCTTTTTTTTTAAATGGATTACCTGGCTTAAGATACAAAAAAGGATATATATATTAATTTTCGTCATAAAATTAATTTAAGTGTCAAACATTGGTTATGTTTGGAATTTTTCCATCGAGCAAAGTTATTTCAATCGTGTATCGATCTTTTAAAATGGATACATATACTACTCAACTCCACAACATATTTTTTCTATCGCCCTACTTTCAGATACGATGACAAAAAATGGAAAGAAACTATGTACTTTGTTTGAGTTTGTCTAACCGATAGGTGCTTAAATTAAGTCGGGTGGGCTTGGCGTCTCCCGTCAGGCCCACATTAGAGTTTTATTACGATATTCACCAAACCATTCAATCATAGTTATTATAAACAAGTTCATCCTCCACTTAGAACAAGACATAAACTAAAAATCGGTCTAAACTAAATTCTCCAAACTCGAAAATCACAGAGCGGCGGTAATCGCGAGCTTTCATTAAAAATTCAACGGGTAGCCGAAACAAGTTCAGTTTTTCATTTATAAAGTTAACTGAGAATACAACTCAGCTATTTTAAGGCCGAAGCTGAATTATTTAAGCAAAGAAAAATTTCCAAGTATTGGGTTTGTGTGAAATTCGAAAAACTGAATTGATATGCTAGTTTTGCATTTCTTTCAGGAAAAGTCGATCTAATGTTGAAAAGTAAGTAATTAATGAATTAAATTACTAGAAGCAAAGTATTCACTGAAAATTAGTGTTGCTGGTCACAACATAAACCTAAGTTCGATCAATTTTTGATTAAACTATAGTTTGTATTTCTTTCATGTTTACGTGTATTTTAATGATCTTTATAAATATAATATGTATATTGAACAAAAATAAAACTATTTCATCAACAAGAATAACCCAAGTAAGGCGAAGAAGTGAACCCGACACAGCGCACCCTGCTATTTATACAGATTTCACTTACTATACTTAAATAAAATAATAAAACACAAAATGTTAGAAGATGACTTGCAATCATTACTTACTAGCCTTGCGATTTCTGTCGCAACGTGTGACATACTCGTATAGCCTAAAGCTATTCTCAATGGGCTATCTATGATTGCACTATTCTTATTTACTATAAAGTGTAACGTATTTAAAAAAAACAGCATTTTTTAGGTCTAAAACTCAGCCTTATATGTCAGAGATTATGTTATAAAAGAACACGATGTCATTTGTTTTATTAGAATGGTAACACCACGCAATTTCATAGACATCCTACAGGTTGTAAAATGTCAATTGTCAAAGTCAATTTGTCAGTAGTGCGTAGTATCGGTCGTGAGTACTAGAGTTGCTTTCCGATCGGCACCCACGCCGGACGTGCGCACTGACTCTGTTTAAATATTAAGTAATAATGTCGGACGACGGTAGTGAGACCAATTTCGTAATTACTAATCGCGCTGAACCTGCGACATATATATATCTATTTCACGCTCATTTGTTTTTTGTAACAAGCCATGATCAGCCTTCTCTGCCTTTTTCCTTCACCATACGAGCGAGTGTTACATTTTGTATGCATGTGTCTTTAGTAAGACATCGTGGTACATTACGATCTAGCCTAAGTTAAGACTAATAAGTAATTTAAGTCTAGCCTAATTTAATAATAAGGATTTTTAACACAAGGAAGTGTCAAATAACTATTTACAGTCTCTATTGAAGTGAAGACATTTTGTTCTTGTGTTCTATTTCTTCACTCACTGTTTAACACTTTATACTAACGTGCACTAACACTAATTCACCATGGTTTTGTCCTTTTCAAAGTACGCACTAAATCCGTAGTGTCAAGGAGTCCAATAGCCTCGACATTCATTTGACTGACGTGTTTTACATACATAACGGATAGTTCAGTCTATAGGTGGCAAACCTCCGACTAACCTACGACCGGAGGATGGCATAGAATGTCATATAGTTGCAGCCAGAAGCCACCACCTTTTAATTTTGAAAACAATTAAGGTCCTCCGAATACAACTACCAGTAGTTATAATTATTAAAAAATTAATTCAAAACGATATTAAGTTTTTTAAGAAACCAGTTTACTAACATTGAAACAAAACCTAAAACTCGTGGCAATAAATCATACAGGACATTGCCATGCGGGACAGACGAAATTGCCAAGTCCTGCCTGAATTTCTTGATTAATTAGCCTTAAAGTTCAGCAAGATTCGACTATTCATTAAAACGATGAGAAAACTAGAGAATTATAACCGCAACAAAGTTGGCTTCCTGCGATTTATTTAAGGTGGAATCATGGCATATGTGTGTATATTTAAGAAATATACAATATTGCGTTCGTTTAATTTGTACAAATTTGTACAAAATACTATACACAGTAACATGAATTTTGTTGCAAAAAATTACTTTAATAGCTTATGTATCCATTAAAGTAACTATATTATAAGTATTGTTCATTCTTGTACCTAGATTTAAATAACCATACTAATAACACTAATAACAATGGAGATCTTTCTTCAAAATATGCAATTGGAAATATAATATTCTTCCCAATACATTAATAACTAGAACTCGTAATTATACGCCTTTTAAAATTGTATTTAATTACACTTAGCAGATTTTCCTGGAAATGTATTGCATACTTATACATAAATTTGTAAAAATAAATATAAAAAACGTAGTTTTAAAAGATTTATGCAGTCTCTGACTGTTGTACGGTATTTGAAGAATTATATAAATGAAATGACGCATAAATTATGTAAGAAGTTTTATTCAAATATATAAACCATTAAAATGTGTCATATTTATGTAATAAATCTTATAATTGAACATATAAAAAAAAATTCAGTGGCAATACCCGTTCTAAAGTGGAGTTAATTAAAGTGGGCCCATCGTGCTTTAAACATCGGGTCGTACCGTCGATCGATGCCACACTGGCACACACCCAAATCGGACGCAATTGGAGAATTAAAGGGAAAAATCTATTTTGACGTTTGTTTCTTGGGAATTACAAAAAAAAACTGAAAAATAAGATCAAAAATGTATTGCAATTAGCGACAATATGATTTCCTCAACTTGAGGAAAAGGTTTCTTTTACGAAATATAATAAAGTGCGGATATTGTAGTTTTTCGACAAATGATCTTATACAGCTTTTCCACCCAAAATGTTCACATTTAACTAGGGGTATATATCCTTAGTTTGTGATCCATATGTAAGTACAGGTAGTATACAAGTATTGAACACCTTTCTTTTAATTACCATGCTTGTTTTCTTATTGCGCCTACTAAAGCACAGTATACAAAGCTGCGATGGAACGATGTATGATAGGAAAAACAAGAAGAGACAAAATAAAGAATACAGCGTTAAGGTAAATAACTAAGGTAACAGGTGTTACAATAAGAATCAATAAACTAAAGTGGAAATGGGTGGGACACATGGATAGAGGTACAGAAAAGTGGAGCAAAGAACTGCTAACCAGTGCCCAAGGTACAGCAAACGGAAAAGACGGTCAATCCACCATCTCAGTTGTCTCCCAAGAGAAGGTGGATTGACCACATTAAAGAAACAGCATATGGTACATGGCAGAGAGTGGCACAGTGCAGAGAGGAATGGCGGGATTTGGAGGAGGCCTTTGCCAAAAAAGGGCACACAGATACACTAGAAGAGGATTAAAATGGAAATTTGTTTAAATGTACATATAAAACGTATCTGAATAAATATATTATTAATATTATTATTATATATCCTAAACCGTAATTATATCTCATAAATTTCCAGCAAAACTTAAATCTCTCGCCTTGACATAGAATGCTGAACAGCTAGTTCTATGTTACTATACGACTATGACAAAACTACTACATATCACTCACTGTGGGATTACGGGACTTTATACACTTGGATTCTAAAACCTTAAATAGGATTTATATAACCGACTTATACGCTTTCCATTCTTAAGATATAACAATGAAACTCTTCAAAGAATAAAAAAATACCATTGTGGCGTTGTATAAAATAGTTTACTTGTTAAAATTTAGCAAGTAGAAGACAGCTATACAGGAGATGTCCCAAATGTTCACGTCCCGACCACAGCGTGGGGATAACAGCAGTAATTCTATTTCCTCTCGTTCGCTACCTGTGCACCAAATTGTCGATCACACGGCTCCGGCCGCATCATTGTATGTAGCTACTTAAAGCTGAGACAGTCAAATTATTTCTGATGCGTGTTGGTTAATCTTATTTAATAGTAATTCTTTCCCGCCACAGCACTTGCCTTTTTATCACACATTCGTTATGGTGAAGGAAGTATTTAACGAAAGCTATTCTATATACTACTTGTACTAACATATAGCTCTTGAAATTGGACACGCACTGAAGTGCTGCATACAAAACTATTTTTGTGTCAAAGATCTATGGAACGAATAGGGAAGAAAAGTATGGATTTAATACAGAATACGTCATTTAGAAGAACGTTAGTGTTAGCAGATGATACAATAAAAATAAATAAACTAAAGTGGAAATCGGCGGGCGCCTGGCAAGAATAATAAAAAAGAGTTTGTGATGCTGCTCTAGTTCAAAGTGACCTTAATGGTTATACAAAATTGGTGCTTTTTAAATGCTATGATTCTCAATATAAACAAGTGCTTTCATATTAAATACACAAAAAAACACTTGTTACTGTGTATGAGCTTGACGGCGCGCCATCGAAGGAGGTTCAGGAGATTCGTGACTCGGGTGTTATTATTTTTTATTTTTGGTGTTATTATTTATTTTTTAAGTCAATAAAGTAGTTTTAAAGTAGCATTGCTCATGTTTTGGTTGTACGACTAAAACAATTTTGTACAACGCATTGGTACTTCCATTCTCATATGGAATCCAGAAAGGTTTGATATATGAAAGGAGTTGCCTTACCGCTAACAAGCAATCTCTTCCAGACAAGCCTACAAATAATTCATTTGATTGAGGAAATTAAAATAAAGAAACATAGATATGCTTACTACAAATATTGGATCGTACCTAACAAATTTAAACTTAGAATATATAGATTGCGAATAACATTTTTTTACATATCTAGAGTGTACCGATTCCAAATTCTTTAGGGATTTATTAAAACAAATTGAAGTATCAATAATTAACATTAACATTTCAGTGATACCCATGTCATCAATAATAGGCCAAAATTTAGTGGTTAACATCTCGCGATAATTTCCCGAGCGCATAATTTCGCGAAATTCAGCTGTTAAGTGGCGAGCCAGATCGTGTGATTTAACACCACTGGATTATTTTTTGTGGGGCTATGTTAAAGACAGAGTCTATACGGAGCCAATCGAATCGATTGCAGCCTTTAAACTCCGTGATGACATTAACGAAATAGACCCTCCATTTTGCCAAAAAGTGATTAAAAATTTTGATGAAAGAATCAACATCTGTCAGCGTGGTCGTGGTGGACATTTGCCAGATATCATTTTTCATTCATAATTGCCAAACTTTTCTCTTTGTAATACAATAAAAATTTTATTCATTTTCCTCTAAATTCTTTGTTTTATTTTGTTTTAGAAAACAAAGTTCTTGTTGAAACACCTTTATATTGGTAAATCATCCATATACAAAATTATACATTATTTTGTCAATCAAAATTGAGTACATCATACCACCACGCTGCCGACCTCAGTCACGTGTGCCACAAATTTCCTTCACTGTGTAGCTCTAACAGACACAATTTTTCTGATATTTTATATGTGCATGCAATACCTATAGCAACTTATCGTTCTACTTCTAAAGACAACATCCATTGTCGTTTTTTTTTATTTGTGCTATTTATAATTTGATTATTTAGATTTGTTTTAATACGAATGGAGGTAGTTATCTGGTACTGTATAATTAAATTTAATACCTTTGTATCATAAGTGTTCTTTGAAGACATGCCGCTTAAACTCTCAAAAGTCCTTGAGAGAATTGGCTATTAAAGGCAACTTGGACGAAGTATTTTGTTGCAATTTTAGCCAAGTTGCTTCTTGTAAACTTAATAAATCTACAAGTACTTTAACAGTTGACTACTATTATGTATTCAAATAACAACTACAAGATCTTCGTAGTTCAAAGGTATACCTCTACACATTAGATAAATCAACATGTTTGTTTAGTGCGAAAACATGTTTTAATGTCTAATTAAAACTACAAATATTTATATCTACTTTTAGAATAATAGTGACAATTACGAAGCCTTCTATGGCTAGGATAATATATAAATAATTTAAAAATGGACTCATCGTGCGTAATGCGACAGATCTATATATAACCGGTTCAAGCAAACTGCAAAAGATTCAAAGGCCCGAAGGTAGCATTCAGTTCTTAACAAATGCGATCGTTCGACTACTCGACCGTGGTCGCATGTCGAGTGACCCCTGGCTTTCCGATGTTAGCGATCGTCAGAACCATTCGTCTCTTTGGTGGTTCTATTGCAGTACGATATGTTAGACAATTTATCCGCTGCGAGGAATAAAGTTATTCCACGTTTATGGAAGGCTAAGAAGACGATATGCTTTAGGCCCTCGGAAAGGCGTATAAAAATCGATTGTTTTCAAATAGTAGACGGTAGATGTCAATTACTCATACAACAATGAAATATGAGAAAATAATGTTTGTTATTTTGTTTTTTTGGCTGAACTTCTCGCGTGTGTCGCGTGATGACTCGCTCCTGTTCGGCAGAGTCATCTTAGGTCGATCGCCTCGCGTCACTGTGACCGCACCTTTCGTCTATCTTATTTAATACTAAGCACAACAAAATTTAGCTGTAATTAAAAGTATTTAGCAACCCTTATCTACTTGGATTGTACTAATTAAGTTCAAAAATCTTATCTTTTTTAGCCTAAGGAGTGGCAACCACGGTCGTATAGTCGAATGGTCGCAAGCGTAGGTCCCAGCCTGTAAAAACCGAAGTTTAATTATGATGATTCTATGGAATTAAGTAATTCAGTTCGAAAACATTATAAAATAAACACGAATAAAGCAATTTTTTTTGACTCTGCAATAATCAACCAACTTTAACTAATGTTATTATATAACACGCAACTGACTGTTGAAAGAATGTAATTAGAATCAATGTTAATAAATGCGACGGTGATGTTAGTACGCCTATAATAAACAGTATGTATAATAAATATTAAAAACGAATTATAATATAATATAATGCGTCATTTGCGTATTTTATGATAATTGGTTTGTAGAAAATTCTCCTACTTGAAAGATAGCTTCATATATAAAATTATTAAAACGATATTTTTCCATAAACCCTGAGTTGGCTTTGTAGCTAGGCTGCCTATAGTACGTTCTGACCTCGGTAATAAATTATCTCAGAATTATACCAAAAAGAACGGTTCGGTAGCACAATTTTAACTAAAAATAATAATCCCTGCCACCAACCTCGTTTCTATATATTCTTAACAATAAGATGGGCACACAATAGCCAGTCGTAAGGTTATTCAGTTTTGTCTAGTTTTGTCTAGTTTTGTCTAGTAACATACTACTAATAATTATTATTATAAAATTGAGGTAATTGGCAAAAAGGTAATCAAAGTCAAAACGCGTCCAAGCGTAACAGATAAAGCGTAAAAAAGGAAAGCGATTAGAGACTTATATGAAATAGCAAGTATCAATTTGATTATTTTAATAAGTCGAGTAACTACAATGAGTACTAGGTTACTTGATATTCTGGATTGTAAGCAATCTCGTATATACCAAAGGACAAAGTGATTGCTTACGTTTGGAAGCCAGCCTGAAGGAATACAGCTGCTTGCGATAGTATCAAATCATCGGACAACTCTGGAATTTAGTCTTAAAAGTTCAAAACTAAACCTTAGTTGTTTTCGGTTTGAAGACCTAATCTATGTACACAGACCTAACAAGTTTGTCTCTAAAATTATTAGTATTTATCACGAGAACTCTAGGCTGGATTTCTGGATAATTGAATACCAGACTTTTGAAATATATAAATCCCCACGTATGGCCCGTTGCACCTATCATATATATTCTTCGCAAATACCTAGAAAATTAACATTGCGTTAACATTCAAAAGAAACAAATCCAGACAAGAAAGGAAACAATAAAACGATAGCACGCTTCGCTTGTCTGTGGTCAAATAGAACTACGTCTACGGAACGCACTGAATTTCAGCTATTGGACGCTTGTTTATGACCAGTCGAAAGCAAGTTAAACGTAGTACCGTTTTATATTCGTCATTTTATCGTCTTAATACTATTATTTTCAGTAGGTGTCAGGGTATTATCGTGGTGTAGCAACCCGAGTTATTGAGTTATTGAAGCGCATTTGGGAAAAATCGTCCCAAAAAATCCGTAAACCCGTAAACCCTGAAGTTAGTTTTAGTCAACATTTCAGTTTTTTGTGATATTTAATAAACCTAATAAAAATAACCTAATAAAATAAGGTTAATGTATTAAATACCTTTTTTATATAGTTAGTGTCTATTTCTACAAACGTAAAAAAATTATGAACACATTTATTTATAAATTTCAAACATTACTATTTGTTACAATAATTTTTAATTTGTTATCCGTCCGCGCCGTCGAATAAATCTATAAAGTTCAAATGTTATATCACACAAACCTTCTTCATGAATCAAACCAGTAAGGTTTAAGTTCATCGCGAAATATATACGCAGCAGGGGAGTGAATTTTTATATTATAATAGTTTTTTTTATTGATAAAGTTTGCCAACGCTCGGCACACTGATACATTCGTAAAAACAAACACAAAATACAATTTTTAATGTGACAAGCACTTAGAGGCAAACATGACATTCATTTAGAGCACATACAAATATCAATCGAAACAATTATTAAACAAAACAAACATTACAAAAAAGAAACAATTACAAAAAACTAAACAAAACTTTTAAAGTGTCCCCTCACACGTGTCCCCCAGCAACTATGGATATCCAGACCTAGCTTGTTTATCAGAATGCTTAATCTGAATATCGGTGAGCTTTGATATAGTTATAGATGATAGTTGAACATATGCTGTTCCTCACTTTTAGTAGGTATTTATAGCTCTTCAACTTTTTAAAGGACCTCAACATATATCTATACTAAGGCAGCGTTCGTAAAAAACGTCCTCGTCGACCCTTTTTTCTCCAACTTACGACTATTCGACTACGACGAAAAAGTTCTTTCAGTTTATATACTACTAGTGAGCCGCCCCGGCTTCGCATGGAATCTCGCTGTTGGCCTTAAGGGCCTTTACAGCTCAGCTCGGGCTGTTTTGGCGAGTGTAGCTCGGCCTATATTGGCGTTTTCCCCGCGGCTTGTGCAAGGGTGTCTTGGCCAACGGAAGCTTACTGGAGTGAGCGAAATACGCAATCAAGGCCATCGCCTTCCCCAGTGAAGGCGGTTTTGTACCCTGATCTGTGTATGGGGAGAACCGCAGCCTCCGACGCACCCGCCGCCCGGCCGGCCGGTACTGCCGCTGCGGTCCTGCAATTTTTAAATCAGTTAATCTTCCAATACATTCTTTTAAATCATATGCTTTAAAGGACGTATAGATTAATGTTGTATGGGTTATAATCGCTTCCAAAATTAGCTATCATTAATCGTACAATGTAAATGACAAAAAAATGTTATTATGTGACCTTTTCAAGACGTTTTCAATCTTTACAATCCTAAGAACATTATATTGATAAAGCCTGCGTTTGCAATGTAAGTGGGAAAATGTAATTATTTACGACATCACATTAGAAACCTCAAAAATAACAGTATTTCTCCACTATTAAATGGATGTTATTATACAAATGAACCTTCCCCTTTAATTACTCTATCTATAACAAAAACTGCATCAACATCCGCTGCATAGTTGTAAAGATTTAAGCATACATAGGGACAGAAAAGACGACTTTGTTTTTTTACTATGTAGTCTACATACTACTTACTACGTGACAAATTTATTTTGGAGTGCCAATATAGTTTTCAAAATCGGGTCTTATGTTGATTACACCCAGAGATTCCAATTTCACAAACTTAATCATTTTATGTTTGATCTCCTTAAATAAGAAAGAAAAATATTTACATTATCATTATCTTCAATACTTTTCAAAAATGCAATTCAAAAATCAAACTTCAACACAGTTCGAGAAGGCTCGGGTCAACATACTATAAAGTTCACATGGAACATCAAAACTGTGTTTTTGGGAGTTCGTAAAGTATTAGCAATCTCATTGAATTTCATAAGGAACTGGATTATAGACGACACTTGTTTGGAAGTTACGCGTCGGTGTTTGAGATTAGCGAACAGGACCCGGCGTTAAGCTTTCGTTCGTTAGTTTACTACTTAGCGAATAGTTTACAATGTAATGTTTCGGTTATGGTGTTACAATGGAATCCAAAAGCGCATTATTTTGTATTCATCAATGGTTATACAGCCCCTTGTGGGCCTTAGCCTGCTCAATTACACTTCACCATCGCGATCTATCTAGTGCTTCCCGCGTCCAATTGCGAACCCCTATTGTTTGAGGTCCTTGACAATTCCATCCCACCAACGCAGTCTCGGCCTCCCGGGTTTTCTTTTGCCACCGGGTTGTGAGTTTAGTAAGGACCTTGGGGTCCTGTCGTTCGCCATTTAGTGCACATATTTGGTATTATTTTGTTTTGTAGAATAAATGAGAATTTGGTTGACGGAATAACGTAATATATGTATTTTGCAGTGTTGGATATGTTACTTTAGCGTGTGACGCTCATCCCTGATGGTTGGTTCGATCCCCGTCTGAGCAATAATGGACTGTCTATGTGCGCATCTAACGCTGGTATGGTAAAGGAATCTGTCGGGAGTAAACATGCTGGGTTCAAATTTAAAAAAAAAACGACGCGGGTCACTCAGAACAGCGTTCTCAGTTCAGCGTACCAGTAGCGTAGACCAAAACTCATATAGAATTGTAGCGCCACTGGATTATTATTATTAAGATTGTTTATCTTTGAGATTCTTCACTACGGAATTGTTGATAAGTCATTTATATCATAAAAATTTTTTTTTCTTTTTAAATATATGAAATTAGAGGCACTTTGATTTCGAGTGATAAAAAATATTTAAATAAAGGATTTACATAAATATAGTTAGCTAATACTACTAGCTAAAACTTCAAAAGTATAAGTAATAAAATCATGAGACCCTTGGTCCGTGGGGTCCTAGCGCGTTAAGGCTTTTTAGGGAATTATCAAAATGGTTAGTCGACATCACAGGAGAACGAAGAGCTGGCAGCTACCTCGCTCAAAGAATTAGTCTAGCTATTCAAAGGGGGAACGCTGCCAGTATCTTCGGAACCTTGCCGAAAGGGACTACTTTTAATAATTAAATTTTAAGGTTAGTTATTAGGTATATTTTTATGTATTATGTTATTTGTATTGAAAGTTATTTATATAATCAAATAAAATCATTATAAACAAATCAGTAGTTTAGTTTAGTATTTTAATATAAAACTAAAATATTTGATTACAGATTAAAATTAATTACCTTTTATAAAAAAAATAATATAAAAATCAAGTTAAGTCCGTGATTATAGTAATATTAAGATTAACGTTTAAATTTGATTTGAACCGAACATGCCCATTAAATCTTAATGTATATAAATTAGGTGTCGTGTTGTTTGGACTGCTAAACTACCGAACCGATATCAATCAAATTTGCGCATCGTGTGCAGTTTGATTAGCCCCAGCCGCAGCAACGCTTGGCCGAGGCCAAAGTTAGTTATATATACTTATAGCACTTTTTAACGAGACTCAAATAAATAAATATTTTACAACAACTAATTAATTTCTGGAAAACTTCGACATTACAGTTGAAGTATTGGAGTTGTTGAGTTAGTGGAAATTTGTATGACTAAGTTTTATTTCCTTGAAATTAATAAACCGAATAAAATTTATAACTTTTAATTGCATGTAGTTGTTAAGTAGTTCGATATTTATGTTGTTGTTTACTTTAAAATGTTTTTTGTAAATAAACAAAAAAATCGAAATGACCAGTGTCAATGACAAGTGATAATGTTGTTTGGTATGAACGCGAATTATCTGTGTAATACACCAATATTTTGGGATTTAGCTAACTACAACACAAATTATGATGACATTTTCCACCTTTCCACCAAGAGTCAGAAAATATTTTAAGAAACTTTGACTTGAATTGAGTTTTGTTTTCCAATTTTAAGTGTTTTTTTTTTCACTTGGGGAAATGCATTGCGCATACCCTTCCGCGGCGCGACTGCTTGATGCAGAAGGGTCATGTGGGACTCGCCATTGTGCATACCCACCAAAACCCCAAGGTGCCACCAACCATCGCCTTATGCGGGATGCGGTAACAGCAGAGCCTTATCCGCTTCCCGACACGCGATGCGGCGGTTGCGTCCGCCTCTTCCCGCCCATTGTTGGTTTGTGAGGATGCTTGACACAGCAAGCATCTTTCACAGACCGGGCCATACGCATTTACAAATAGCTAGGGGAGATCGGGTCCAGTACTTGCAGGGATGGGTCATCATCCCTTCTTTTAAACGCATGGACCCCTGCTCCCCGCTTAGGCACTTTTTAGGCGGCGAGAATTTGGTGAGCGCCTGCGGTTTCCTTCGCCGTCGCGGATGGGCTTCGGGACAAAGCTCCCTGGTCCTTTCCGCCTCTTCTTTTATTTTCATGACCGCCTCGCAGAAATAATAAAATATTTTCCACGGGCCGTCATTTCTCGCGCTAATATTAAGTGTTTGTGTAATGTTTAATTTAGGTTATTTATCTATAAATGTACTTGATTGTCTTAAGTTTTCAGTTTCGCGAGCAGTGTTGGTTTAAGCGTGTGACACTCATAAATCCCCAGTTGTGCACCAACTTTCTTTCTATATGCGCTTTTAACACTCGCTCGAACGGTGATGGAGAACATCGTGAGAAAACTGATATGTCTAAAAAGTCGACTTTTTGGGTTTTGGAGGCTGATGGCCTACTTGCCTTTAGATTGAATAAAGATCATGTAACAGATTCAGAAAACTGCTTTTTGTTTGTTTCCTATATTTTGTTTATCAATGTAATCTGTTTTGGCTTTGTATATTGTCTAAGTTAGTTACAATATATTGGTAGATATAAGATTACTTATAAATAAATAAAAATGAATGTTTAACCTAAGATATCATTACATGGTAGGATATTACATAGAAACGAATTACAATGTTTACTAAAAACATTTATTAAGGATTCAATTATGAAGCATAATGAGTATTCCGAGAGAAACTCTAAAAGTAAAAAGGAAGCAATAAAGTAAACTTAAGAAGTTCCTTAACAATCCTTATGCCTGAGAACTCGTGGCAGAGTAATATCGTTCTAGATGAATAAATTTAAAACAATCTTTATTGACTTCGTCAGTGACTACATATGGCTGCTTTATTGGGAAACGGAAAGAACTGCAGGAGGCTTGGAGTTCTTTTTCATTTCCCCTTGTTCTTTGCCAGTCTGCTCCTGAGACAGCAATTAGCTTAGTCATCTATCCTTCAGTATCTCTAATCTTCTTAAGTCTTAAAAAATAATAAAAATATATAAGCACTATTTGCTTAAGCCTCTCCTAATATCGTTTATTGTGTCTAATGGGTTTTGCTCACTACATGCGCAATTAGTAGAACGAACTTCAAGATAGAACTTTGGTTTTATTGGGTTTTACAACAAATACCTTCAAGTAATGTTAATATTTGCAATATAGGATCTAGCCATTATACCAGGCGTGTTTAGTAAAATTCTATAGACTTAGTTTTTAACTTAGTTATAATGTTAAAAAACACAATGATTTAGTAGTTAGTTTATTGGTGCTTGGAAAGGACACTTAAAAAATAATTTTCTATGGTGGAAGGGAAATGCAACCTCATGGAAAATGAAAACAAACTGCCAAAATTTTATGGCAAATCCATACCGACGTTACTATCATACACGCTTTTTCCAAATTAAGTCCGCATTCACAAAATAAATTACAAAATATTTTTAATAGATTGAACCATGGTTCCAAATATAAAATTGAAAATTGCTGTATCTCTTTGCGGCTCCGATTTTCTGCATACTTTTAGCTCGGCATTATCAAAATTTAAAAATCTTTCTCACCGTCTTCTGGATATAACTGCACACTCAGCAGTGCTCATTTTGAAATTCTGTCATTTTATCTTCATATTAACTTATGTACTTCGCTGTAGCAGTATGTAATAATTCAGTACTTTTACGTGATTTGGATAATCTATTAAAAAAATGTTTGGAATGTTTTTTAAACGTTCGTTTTGAAACATCTTGGAATCAATCATCACTCCCTATTCACTTAAGTGGATTAGGAGTACGCAAGATAAGAAATGTTGCTCTTCCAGCGTTTCTCTTCAACTTCATTTAACAAACCGAGATTACGAATTCAGCAGATGCGAAAAATGCGTAGTTAGTAACCCAGACTTGAGTTTGCCTTCTAACTTTTGAAGGAGCTGGGATGATCCTCTTTGTAATCCTGAATTCCAAAAGTTTAATTTTCCTTTACAGACCACGAAATATTGTTGGTAGTGGTGTCTAAGGAAGCCAGTCAAAAAATACTGGCTCTATATTGGACCCTGAATCATTTGGCATTCGCAACCTTCGCTTAAGGGTGCTTTGATGTCCTCCCCATATTGCCCTAGTGGCTGTGGAGTAAATAGCTTTGGACACCATAGCCTACATTGCCAAGTGCAGGTGCAGTGACCCCTAGAGCTGGTGCTTTCCTTGCTCAACGAATAAGTATCGCCATCGAGCCAGGAAATTCTGCCAGCGTCATACACCCACCTTACATACAGCCACAGGAACCAAACTCTTAAGATTTTTAATTTTCTATTTATTATTATTACTATGTAACTTATTATACAGTACTAATAACGCAACATGAATAGAATATTAAAGCTAAATACATTCAACATTTAAATGCTTCTTTAGACATCAATATTCTCCAAAACAGGCTATGCAACAGGCCTATCACACCTCAACCATAACCAATGAAGTGCTTGGATATACAGCATTTCTTAATCAAACCACTACACCACAGAACTAATATACATAGACAATACATCATAATAAACAATAATATCAGGACCGGCAGTGCAGGACCATGGAGGTTAATAAACCATATACATTGTATATATAAGTAATACAATAAACTTACATATCCTATTTCTCATGTAGTTTTTGTAGTATATGAATCACGATTCTGGTTGATTGACTGAACTTATTTACAGTATTCGTATTTATGTATTGCCTACTACCTGTTTGTGTGTTTTGATTAAAATAAACTGGAGACTGACTTGTTTGACTATTAAAATATGGGATTACTTAATTTTGACTAATGACTATTACAGTCTTCAGAGTGCAACTGTGATTTCTGAAATGAAATTCTCAACAAAACTACAGAGTATTTCAATTTTACTAACAAGATTCAACAAACAAACACCATCAAGTCGTGTTTGACTTAGGAAATCTTAGACAAGATATTAATGAAGTTTTGGGAAATATTTGTGTACCGCTGTTGTAATTACACTCCCTTACGCTCTTTTGTGCGTATTGTGTAATAAGATGATCCTAAGATGTCTTAAAATACAAGAATTTTAGTTTTAGTCACGAAAATTATGGCGTATGAAATTAAAGTTGAAGTAATTCACTCTAGTGTAAAAATTATTAATGAAATCAGGCATAAAAAGTTGTTAGCTTGTATAGGGCTTTGTGAGGAGCCCTCAAGGGTTGGTCTACTTAGTCTACCTAAGCGAAGGCATCCTAGAAGTATAACAGAAAAGTGCAAGATGCACGTTCTCCAACACCACAACTTCTATAGTGGACCTAATAACCCCCAGAATTGCAATCAAATTGTAATTTTCGTTCAACCGAG
This sequence comes from Pieris mannii, assembly GCA_028984075.1. NCBI lineage: Eukaryota > Metazoa > Arthropoda > Insecta > Lepidoptera > Pieridae > Pieris > Pieris mannii. Next base: position 4,001,173 of record CM054780.1, read on the forward strand.
AATTGAAGCTTATAGCCCAAGCGTTAAAAACCCTTTATAAAGGAAATAAGTCAATAAACTTAATCGGGTTATTCTTCTGACCTTATTCACAAACTTCAATACACATTTATGATATGTTTTATATATTACAGGAAAATTTATGACACGATGGTTAGTACTTTTTAAATAATTTATAAAAAAGGACAACGCAGTACTGCGTTGCCCGCCGTCGCCCGGAGACAAATCTATCGTATGTACATTTTGTATTCTACGTTTGAACGCGTCATATACAATAAAATTTAATTTTATTAAACTTATACATATTCCAGAACAATATCGGTTTGATGAGGTTTAAGTTTCTATTTCGTTTTGCGTAGTTATTTTTATTCTTTTATCTTATGGTTGCTTTTTAAATTTTTCTTTTGGTAGCTTGATATGATAATATATTGTTGAGTACGTGATTAAGGTTTATGATGTAATATTTTCTTATATAATTTTAAGCAAACTCGTTGTTTAAGAACTTATTAAGATTAGATCCATTTAATTTAAAACTAATTATGATCTTCAAATACTGATAAGTTAAAAATTCAAATCTCTTACATTATATTTACTTGAATTTTATTAAGAATATAAGTACCATTAATATGGTTTTTAATAACAGACCTCCCTCAAGGTAAGTAAAAAATTCAATTAAGTTGTATAGGGCAGATGCTACTTCAGGTTATTTGAATATTATGAATATTCAATATTTTCGCCCTTCAAAGGATTTTTGGGCAGAGTAATTTGACGCTTTGATATTTTTAATAACATTACACCTTGTGCGAGGTATTTTAGTCCCCTCAAGAATTCGCTTTAAACAAAACAGCTCTGAATTTTAGAGGCCTTAGTTATTATTTAATGAAACTAAGTACCTGTCAGCTAAAATCAAAATAATTTACATCACTATAAAGTTTAAATGAATTACACAAATCGAGTGAAATTCATATGATTTTTAATTGTTCAATACGGACTAAAACAAATCATGTTTGAATTTCAGTACCTGGGATTTAAACGAAATGTTTTAACTTTATAATCTTAATATATATAAATTATGGGTCACGTTGTTTGTCCGCTATGGACTCCTAAACTACCGAACCGATATCAATAAAATTTGTCACCGTGTGCAGTTTGATCTAGTATAATATTTTATTTTCCGCAATATTATTTTGTTGCAAATATTATTTTATTATTTGATACAATTCTAACAGGTGGCGCTGATTTAAAAGTACCAACGTTTCACATAAGTTCTCCTACCGTACCCTTGAATAGTTAACTACTATGTAATATAACAAAAACCTTAGCCACAGTAACTCTTGGCCGAGTCTGCTAGTAATAGTATAGATATGAAAAACTAAGTACGTACGTAGCTGCATGTAGTGTGAAGTGAACAAGCAATCGAATAGAACTCCAATAGAACAAAAAATAACATAAATATACCGAGAGCCGGCAGCCGACGATTCATTAATTTGCGCTATGTACAGTGCAGTTCTCTCGGCCATAGTTATTTGTTTACTAGCATTATTTTAATCACTTAGTTACATACAAGCTTAATTAACGGCCTGAGTACGATCCACTTTAAATTCCAAATAAAATAATGTGTCATACTTTCATTTGAATGATTTTAACGTTGTGGCAGTGTGCATGTAAAACCTTGTTTGTAACACTAGTTATTTGGGCAACTCTTGTGCACATTGATTAAGTAGTTATAATTATAATTAAAAGTAATGAAATATAAATAATTACTAGATTGAATGGACACAGCTCAATGAGCCATTCGACGGCTATTGTGGAATTCATGTCTCACAACTTAATAATAAACTTTTAATCGCTTGTATTAACATGTATGTCGCAGCCAACTAGCTTAATTAACCGTTCGATAAACAGCCTAGCTATTTAACTAAACGGCTCCGTTTAACTAACGGCCTTAAAGATGTTCAGCAGATGTGTTTGTTACAACATTTAATAAACTGGCTGGCTAATGCTTACACCATTCGTACTATGGAGCCATTGTTCGGAAGAAATAAAAAAGATGAAACATATCTATGACATGAAAAATATGATTTCGTAACGGGTAATAAATATTATTTATCCGTGGAACAAACAAGGTAATATGGAGTGCAATCTCATGGGAATGTAATATTTTAAAAATAATAAGCGATTTGTAGCGACCACTCCAGTTACTCCACACCTTTGATATAGTACGATGCCACATCTTAATATGTCTTAGGGCGGCCTGTGAGGAGTATGCAACTCGTTGAACTTCCCATTGCGGTCTTTTGACGGCCAGTCACTGGTTAGGCTGGTCGAGCCTGGTAAGTTGAAGAAATAGCAGCACTTTCCATCCTTTAGAGTTGTATGGTCATTAATGAATATTTATTTATTTTTCCGTTAGTATTATTACGTTTTCTTAAGCATTGGAGATACTGTAAATTATGTGATATTGATGATTTGTTAGGTCCTTACATATGAAATTGGCGTTTTGTATGGGAGGAACAAAAAGTTGAATATTTTTAAATATAATATATTTAATTAATCAAAGTATGAACCATTGTTTTCTATGCACTTTTGCCATCTCATAGGTAGTTCATTGATCCCTTTACTAAAAAAACAGTTGGACGGGAATCAATAAAATCTGTGAAGGCGATTTAGACTGCCCCATCAGAGTTAAATTTTTTCCCTTGCAAGAAGTTGTCCAAAGTTCGAAAAAAATGGTAATCTGTTGGAGCAAGGTCCGGGGAGTACGGAGGATGTCTTAGACATTCCATTTGAAGATCTTCTAATTTGGTAGCCGTCTGTTGTGCAGTGTGTGGTCTAGCGTTGTCGTGAAGTAGCAGTGGCGTGGAGCGATTGACCAGCCTAAGTTGTTTAGCCGCTAGCTTTTCCATCATGGTTTGCAATTGCTGACAATAGACAATAATTGCTGAGAATGAACAATACCTGCACTAGTCCACCAAACGCTTACAAGTAACTTTTTTGGGGTTAATTTTCGCTTGGGGCAGGATTTGGCTGGCTGGCCAGGATCCAACCATTGCGCTGAGCAACATCACCCTGTGATGTGATGAAAAACCGAATCATTACCTGATGATTCGGTTTAAAATACCTTCATTATTGTGCTGGTTCGGTAATGTAATGAGCAGTCGACGCGTGTTTGCTGGTTTGTTTCAGTCAATTCGTGAAGTACCCATCTTTCAAGCTTTTTAATCTTCCCAATTTGCTTCAAGTAAATTAAAAGAGTTTGGTTTGTTCTGCAGGTCGAAATTTCCAGAACGAAAGCGTTGGAACCAAAAACGAACTGTGTTTTCTTTTGCAACATGACCGCCATACACATCATTCACCCTTCGAGTCGTTCCCGCGGCACTAGTGCCACGGCGGAACTCGTACTCGTAAATAACTTTTATAATATAACGCGATACTTTAAGTTTTCCATTTCGTAAAATGAGTGACGCAAACAGAAAAAAAAGAAGAAAAAATAAATGAATGACGGTCATCGAAGCACAAATACATGAGTAAATAGCAGTACAAATTTGAATTTGAAATTCCTTATAAAGAGGAGAACATCGTGATTAAAGTGGCCAGTACGAAATACGCCAATTTCATATGTAAGGACCTAATATAAACAAAAGAATACTCAAGATACAGAAATTGCGTAATTTACGAGGGTGAAATATTTTTTGTTAGATCCAATGTTATCAGATTAATAAAACAAAGAAATAAATATGTTTGCGTGTTCAATCGATGGAAGTGTCAAAAATTGAGAAGCAGGAATTCTTCAGCCGTCACTTCACTCGCTCCAACTTTCCCTGAAAGCCTATAATGGACTTACGAAATGTTTTCCCTTCAAAATGTTAAATAATTAAGATTTCCTTTGAATGGAAATCCAATTTGGAAGGTGACTTTGAATGTTTTATTTGTGATTTCCGTATCGATGCTTTATATTCTTTTATGTATTTAATGGCGAGTTACAAAACTAAATTAAATTTCCACGGGAAATGAAAAGCTAAAAAAATACTCTATATAATTAAAAATTCTTTCTATTATACATAATATTATGGTTCTGTTGACCTGAACATTTTTGTTTTATATTTTTACTACTACTGTTTATATGCAATTGGACCAAGTTCAAGAAAAGCTCCCAAAGCTCCCAAAGGTTTCTGTAGCACTCGTTCTATTACAGGCCTTCAACACTGTTATCCTGTATCAATTAATAGGAAGAAATGGTTGACGCCACTTAAAAACACTTTGTTTAATGACATATTACTGTTTAACTCTTGAAATTTTATTTGCCCCGAGGCTTTGTATATGAATTAGGCGCGGACTCATTCTTGAATGCCGATATTACTTACCTGAGCAATGTTGGATTCAGCGTGCGACTCTCTTACCTGAGGTCGTAGGTTTGATCCCCAACTGTGCACCAATGGACTTTCTTTCTATGTGCGCATTTAACATTTTCTCGAACGATGAAGGAAAAAATCTTGAGGAATCCGACATGTTTTAGACCCAAAAAGTCGACGATGTATTTCAGGCACTGGAGACCGAGCTACTTGCCTATTAGATTTAAATATCATGAAGCTGATTCAGAAATCTGAGGCCTAGGTCTAAAAGAGGTTGTAGCGCCACTGATTTATTTATATTTATTACTTACCTAGGATTGCGTTAAGTAGACAAGATATCGGAATGGCTCTCTGCCTTGCAAAATTCTTGTATAGAGCAAATAACTCGCTTAACCCGTCGATTTCCAGCTCACTGCAGTCAATAATGATTGAGAAATACGTCAGAATTCCACACAAAGCACTTAATTCCAGAGAGCTTAATGACAAGAACCTCTAATTGTCGCCGCATCTAATGAGTTTAAAATTCCCGTTCATTGCGTCGATCGCCGCTAAGTGCCCGCAAAGATCGTAATTCCTTAATTACCGACAAAGACTCACAGACTCAAACATTCAGATGAAAATGAAGAGAATGGAGCATTAAATTATAATTGCTGTATTTTCTTTGCGAAATCTTTTGTTAGCGTTTTGAACCGCGTTCACAAAGACGCTGCTTAATATTCCGAAGTGATTTTTTTCTAGAGCTTAAAGAAAGTACAGACAAATTAATTAACAATTTATTACCACAGTTTTAACTTTATTAAGACTAAAATGAAATGTTTACAAATTAATGACTTGAGTCACCACTATTTATTGCATTTAATTTCGCTTCCAACACAGCTTACAGCAATATTTTTCCATAATTATTCTACATAACATAACATAATGTGATCAGGTATAATACCCTTGCAGTCCCTGGAGATTAGGGTTGTCACAAAAGTTGAGATTATATTAATTAAATTAGTTATATAATTTATAAATATGTAATTTAATTAACGTTTTATATACTTTCTTTTAAAAAAATATTATACAATTTAAATTATATCAATTCTGTAATAGAATAATAAGGTAAGCCGCAATCCTGCCATGGTAGAGTTGTAAACCGAATTCCATTAATTGTGTTTTATGTACATACATTACATAATGTTATTATGTACCCAAATACATACACATTCCATACAATTCAATATTTCAGACCTCAGATATTGAGTCCACTGCTTTTATGTACATAGCTAACTTACAAAACCATATGTCCATCTTGACATTTAATATAGTATATGAAGAAAAACACTTTTTTACGGATTATAGTTATGTATTATTGTATTTAAACTTATAATTATTTAGACATAATTTTAAATTTAAACCGACGTTTCGCGTGCTTTACAGCGTGCGTGGTCACGGTGACTGAAGACAAAGGTGTTAAATGTCAAAAAGTATTACAGCTGTAGAAAATGTTGTGTTATTTGTATTTATTTCCCCGGAGTTGGTATCGACTAAAAGATGTAGGGTTTTTGCAGAAATTGCTCACGGTGTCCTCCATTTTCGCGGATTGTTTATTTTGAGATTTGATCGAGGACACCGTGAGCAATTTCTGCAAAAACCCTACATCTTTTAGTCGATACCAACTCCGGGGAAATAAATACAAATAACACAACATTTTCTACAGCTGTAATACTTTTTGACATTTAACACCTTTGTCTTCAGTCACCGTGACCACGCACGCTGTAAAGCACGCGAAACGTCGGTTTAAATTTAAAATTATGTCTAAATAATTATAAGTTTAAATTCATGAGAATCGATGATCACTTATACTTTTATTTCAAGTTAAATCAAGAAATTTAAACAACTTCCAAAGAAGATAGGACGCTTATAAGTTCAATATGTAAAGCTACGGATTACGGCACACGGTTTGGGACAGCCCTAGCTGGGTACGTATGGAAATACGAAAATCAATACGCGGTAAAGGATACAGGTTGGGAAGTGAAATGGAAAATGATTTCCGTACTCATATCCTGTTATTCCAGTTTTTATTTAAATATTTTCCCCCTTTAAATAAAATATTTCAGTTTATAGGATACATAAGTATTTATCTTTTAATAACACAATTTCACTACAGTTAAAATCAAAGAATAATTAATCAACGAACACTTTTTCTTATCAAATTATACAAGACAACAACACAAAATATTAGATATATAAGAGAACAGATTATAATTACATTGGAGTACTTTAATAGCTTCACAGGTAGGAAAACAATGTTATTAATCAAATCACCATTAAAAGAAACATATATATACGAACATTATATCCAGTAAGACAATACGTAGATAAAAGACAAAACAATTGCAATAATGATTTTAAATGGCGCTTAAAATAAAGCTGGATACCATTTACGCCTAAAACTCAATAACCTATCTATATCCATATTTGACCATCTGAGATAGACATCTTAAACCAATTATGAACCAATAACTAATCGAGGGATTGTTATAACGATCTGTCGATACGGTGTATATGGATAGACCTTTGTATGATAATAACAGTTCAACTGTGCCAATATCCCACTTTAAGATTTTAACTTACACCAGTTTTTAATATAATTAAAAATCTATTTTATATATTTTAAACATAGACATGTATATTTTATTATTATTCTTACGGTTTTTACTTTTTTTTGTTTATACTGATTATAAAATATGAGTTTAAGAGCGAAGAGATTGCATTCTATCCGTCTCCAAAAATGGATTGTCTTCGTAGGGTTTCGTTATTGGGATGCAGATAGGAGGATCGATATCCTGTCACGGTCTGACAATCCACAAACAATTATTATTGGGTTCGGGCGTTAAAAACGTCGTGTTCTACATATTCTGGCAATTACGGCACGTTACCGATATTAGTACGTGTAATATGTTAATCAGATGTTATATATTAATATGCACAATTTTTTACGAACATATCACTTTTGAACCAATTTTTCTCTGTCAACAGAATATTCGTTTCCGTTATATGAACATGTCATTTAAATTTTGGTCGAAGCGTAACATTCAAAATCGGAACTTTTTGAGATTTACAATGTTGCAACGGATTTTAAAATGTAAACCAGATGATAGGATGTTTATCTGCCTCTTTGTCGATGTTTATGCAACACAATATCCTTTCAATGACAACAGCTTGCTAGGGACAAATCACAGGACACTAACTGACAGTGGTTAAGAAGTGTCCTCATTTGTAAATAACTTTTTTTTTAGAGAACAGGGTGCAAACGGGTAGGAGGCTCACCTGATGTTTAGTGATACCGCCGCCCATGGACACTCTCAATTCTAGAGGGCTCGCGAGTGCGTTGCCGGCCTTTTTAATAACTTCTTCGTGACATTAAAAAAATGTTTTAAAACCGATTGTGTGCACTATATGTTTTATATGACAGCTCTAAAAAGCGTTAAATATATATATGGAACCACTAAATAAGTTATTCCTTAAAGAGATTTTAGTAAATTTCAAATGTTCCAAAACTTTGTACAGTTTTACTACTATTTATACATTAACGTGTACAAAGTACAACTCATACAAATGTTCCTCATATTGGCTTTTTTATTGGTAATATTTCAAGTCCATTGGCTTTTTTAAATAAAGATAAAAACGTTCATATCAAACTGATTTTTCGTAGACTGTATTGATATCGAACTCGTCCGAGAAAATTCGCTTTTAATATTTAATACTCTGATTCTAGGAAAGGTTATGAAAGAATTTCATAGTTATATAAACGTGAACCTCACTCCAGATTGATGTTTACAGATCAGATACCGATAATATTTTATGAGTTCTCTACTAATAAAAATCATTTTCACATAGTCAATTTATCTTTTCATTGATCAGGCAATTCAATAAAACTAAATCTTAAATTAAAACTCTTTCTTTGAAATTGTATCATTGTCATTCATAATTGTGTGTTTTAAATTTAATTAAAGCCTTCTGGGTATGTAACCCATAAACCCGGATAAATATCCATAAACGCCTAATGCCTCAGGGCTTGCCAGTACGTTGCCGGCCTTTGAAAACTTGCTGCGTTCTTTTATTGAAGGACCGGATTTTGAACCCTACTTTAATCTACAAGCCGTCAACATAATATGATATGTATCAAGTGGGTCACAAAAAAATTAAGTAATGTATGTATCAGTCTTACTTATTTTTGTAATCCAGAGAAAAGAAATCCAGAAAATAATTTATGTTTCATTGTGTTTTTTTCTAATTTCTACTTCGTTATTTTTAGAGGTTTAAAGTCACAGAATAAACAAACGAAGTCTGAAGTTTACAACCGAATATCAGCCCGTTATAAGCTTTTACACCAATATGAAAAGCGGATTCAAAACATTTTCCCTTAATACGATACTAAATATAATTCCACAATTCGTTTCACACTTCTGTGCTCTTCAGATATATAACGTTATATATTACACAATGTTAGAGCGCCCAGAAATATTGTATCTCCGATCCAAAAGGTCATGATTTATTGTATCTTAGGTATTTTATTCCTAGTCTATGCAATAGTGATGATAACCACACTGTGAAATCACTGTTACTTTCTAAATACAAAAGAGCCTATTTATTTCTTGATTATTACAAATACATTTTAAACTCCAACAAATAAAGTACTTAATAAGTTGCTAAAATTTGTAAAAACTGCTCACGTGTGTTTTACTGTCGCTTTATAATTCCAGCCCGCAATAAACTCGACTGTCGGCATCATGCATACAAACATTCTAAGAAATTTGTTCTTTAGTTTACAAAGTGAGATGTCTTGAGCGTGATTTATTACGAAGATACCTCAATATCGCATATAATTAATAAAAATAATATATATTAATAAAATAAGTAAAAAAATACATAAATTACATAGCTACTCATTACGTAGAAAACTAATACTAGTCCCTACTTCCCTACTATATATATTTATATATATATATATATATATTTATATATATATATATATATATTTATATATATATATATATTATATATTATATATATATATATAATATTATAAATGCGAAAGTAACTCTGTCTGTCTGTCTGTCTGTTACCTTTTCACGCCTAAACCGCTGAACCGATTTTGATGAATTTTGGTATAGAGATAGATGGAACCTTGGGAAAGGACATAGGGTACTTTTTATCCAGATCCCGATCCCGATCCCGGAATTATACGGGTGGAAACGCAGAGTGCAGTTGTGTATCGTATATCCCTACTAAATGAATTTTGGTATAGAGATATTATAAATGCGAAAGTAACTCTGTCTGTCTGTCTGTCTGTTACCTTTTCACGCCTAAACCGCTGAACCAATTTTGATGAATTTTGGTATAGAGATAGATGGAACCTTGGGAAAGGACATAGGGTACTTTTTATCCAGATCCCGATCCCGATCCCGGAATTATACGGGTGGAAACGCAGAGTGCAGTTGTGTATCGTATATCCCTACTAAATGAATTTTGGTATAGAGATAGATGGAACCTTGGAAAAGGACAAAGGCAACCTTTTATCCCGATCCCGATCCCGATCCCGTAATTATGCGAGTGATAGATAACGCAGGGTGCAGTTATGTATCGTATATGCCTACTAAATGAATTTTGGTATAGAGATAGATGGAACCTTGGGGAAAGACATAGACAGTCTGTCTGTTTCGTTTTCACGCCTAAACCGCTGAACCGATTTTGATGAATTTTGGTATAGAGATAGATGGAACCTTGGGAAAGGACATCTTTACTTTTTATCCCGATCCCGATCCCGGAATTATGCGGGTGAAAACGCGGGGTGCAGTTATGTATCGCATAATTCAAATACTCCTAGCCAGCTTTTAGAATACTTTCTGCCTGACATGTCCATCAGGCCCATCGGCCTATACACTATGAATGTGTGAGTGTGACGATGCATGGTGTGGTGTGGCGGGGCTGGCGGGCGCGGGCGCGCTGCGCGGCGCGGCGGCAAAGACGTGCGGGGGACGCGGATGGCTCGGTGGGAGGAGTGTAGATCACAAAGTATGCTTACCCGAACGGACAGACACGTGAGGGCAGACGTCGTTGGCGGACGCATGCGATATCTACAATTTTGAGCTGCAACGTATTCGCTTTCTTTACGTTTTCATTGGTGTTTAGGGTTTCTTGGATAAGCATTTTGTGTTATTTACTTAGTTGTTTTGGTTGTTATTATTAGTTTAGCATAAGTTAGTAGGAGGTAGAATTATAGTTAATAGGTAAAATAAATACTTTAATTCATTTTTTAGGATAGGTATAAAATTGTAGTAGATTAGTAGGCAGGTTTTTTTAAGTTTTTCACATTTAGTAAGTAGTTACGGTACCTAAGAAGGTCAGCATAGTTTTTATTGAGTATTAATAGGTAAGTAATGTTGTTTTGTGAATAAAATAGTTCCAGTAGTTTCGCATATAATTTTATCGATTCATTTTGTTTTTATTCCATGTGGATAGTATTTTTTTTTTAACATTTAGTTTTAGTTTAGCAATTCGTTTTGTTTTTGTTTTATTTCATGTGTATAAGTACCTACCTTAAGTATAGTTTCGTACTCAGTACCTTTAACTAAATTTTTTTGTCAGCTAAAGAATTTTTTTTTGCATAAGTAACCTGTTTTTATTACTTTAGGTAGGTAACTGGTTAAGTAATATGCCTCGCAAGCGTAAATCTAATTTAGCGCGTAGCTCTAAAAGAGCTCGAACCGCGCAAGTAGCTAGATCCCAAGAATCTGAGGAGCAGACTCAGGCCCGGCAGATTTTAGATGCTGAGCGACACGCAACGCAAAGAGCTGCCGAGACCTATGAACAAACTCAGGCCCGGCAGATTTTAGATGCTGAGCGACACGCAACGCAAAGAGCTGCCGAGACCTATGAACAAACTCAGGCCCGGCAGATTTTAGATGCTGAGCGACACGCAACGCAAAGAGCTGCCGAAACCTATGAACAGACTCAGGCCCGGCAGATTATAGATGCTGAGCGACACGCAACGCAAAGAGCTGCCGAGACCTATGAACAGACTCAGGCCCGGCAGATTTTAGATGCTGAGCGACACGCATCATTGATAGCTGCAGAGATGCCAGAAGAATCCCAAAGACGACGTGTGTTAAATGCTGAACGGCAGTCAGAAAGGAGAAATGCGTTTACAATGTATACATGGGGAGCATTCCACAATGCTGCTTTTGATTATGACCCATCGATTGAGTATAATAACCATCGATTACTTCTCATAGGTGGAATGGATAAAAAATGTATACATTGTGAAGCACTCAAGTGGAAAGAAGAAACTCCGGGTATGTGTTGTTCTGGTGGCAAGGTTTCAATTCCAATACTTGGAGAACCAGAGGAACCATTGAAGTCTTTACTTTTAGGTGATAACAACGAATCGCGGCGTTTTTTAATCAAAATAAGGAAATATAATTCATGCTTTCAAATGACGTCATTTGGTGTAGAAAATGAGGTGGTTATGCCTGGGTTTTCATCTACTTTTACAATCCAAGGTCAAATCTATCATAGGATTGGTTCTTTGCTTCCTACAAATAATGAGCAACCAAAATTTTTACAGATTTATTTTATGGGAAATGAAAACGACGAGGTTGACCGCAGGTGTCAAAACATTCAATTAGTAGAAAAGGATATTGTCTTAAAGATTCAGAGAATGTTGCATGAACATAACCGCCTAATAAACACTTTCACAACAGCCTTAGAAAGAATGCCGGAAGATGATTATAAGTTGGTGATTCACCCAGATCGTACACCAAGTGGGGAACACGAAAGACGATATAATGCACCTTTAATAAATGAAGTCGCAGCCATGGTTTGTGGTGAACAGTTTGCTTCCCGTGATATAGTTTTACATGCCCGTGATAACACACTAACTAGGGTGCCGGATACACATAAATTTTACGATGCGTTACAATATCCGCTAATATTTAGCAAAGGGCAAGAAGGGTATCACTTTCAAATTCCACAAGTCGATCCTGTAACTGGCCTGCCCTTGCCTAACAAAAAGGTATCATGTATGGACTTTTATGCCTTTCATATCATGATTAGAGAAAATGATTTTAATATTATATCACGATGCAGGCAACTGGCCAATCAGTTTTATGTTGATATGTACGTTAAGGTAGAAAGTGAACGATTACGATACATAACATTAAATCAAACTAAATTAAGAGCAGAAAATTATATCCACCTTCAAGACGCAGTAGCGAATGACGCTAATCTAAATCCAAATGATATTGGTAGAATGATAATTTTACCGTCTTCATTTGTAAATAGTCCGAGGTACTTACACGAATATACTCAGGATGCGTTTGCTTATGTACGTACATATGGTCGCCCTGACTTATTCGTTACGTTTACTTGCAACCCAGCATGGCCGGAAATAGTAAATGAATTAATGCCGGGTCAAAGCGCGATTGATAGGCATGATGTAGTCGCAAGAGTTTTTAGGTTGAAAGTTAAAAAACTTATGTCTGTTATTTCCAAAGGCAGAATATTTGGAGAAGTGATCTGCTTTATGTATTCCATAGAGTGGCAGAAGCGTGGCCTACCACATGTCCACATATTATTGTGGTTAAAAGACAAGTTGAGACCCGATCAAATTGATAATATTATCAGCGCAGAAATACCCGATCCAAGCACTGACAAGACACTTCATGATATTATAGTTAAAAATATGATTCATGGTCCATGTGGACCTGAAAATCCTCAGTGCCCTTGCATGAAAGATGGAAAATGCACAAAGAAATTTCCTCGCAAATTACACAAAGACACTGTCCACAGTGAAAACGGATACCCACTCTATCGTAGAAGAGCACCAGCAGACGGAGGTCGAACGGCATCTGTGAAACTACGAAATGGGAGTTACGTCACTATTGATAATAGTTGGGTGGTCCCTTATTCCGCTATTCTATTAAAAATATTTAACGCCCATATAAATGTTGAGGCTTGCAGTTCAGTGCGCGCTATCAAATATATCTGCAAATATATTAACAAAGGCAGTGACCAAGCTATTTTCAATTTTAGGAGCACAGAGCTTGCAAATCGCGTAAATGAAGTACATACATATCAATCTGGTCGTTATGTTAGCAGCAACGAAGCCGTGTGGCGGTTATTAGGGTTCCCGTTGCACGAAAGGCACCCCACCGTTACACATCTAAGTGTACACTTAGAGAACGGTGAACGAGTTTATTTTACAGAAGATAATTTCCACGAGCGACTATCTACTCGACCAAAAACCACCCTTACAGCTTTTTTTGAACTTTGCATAAGAGATGAGTTTGCAAGAACTCTTATGTATGCTGAGGTACCGAGATATTACACATGGGACGCAACCAGAAAAACTTGGAAACGCCGAATTCAAGGAACTTCGGTTCAGAACTGGCCTGGTGTCAAATCTGGAGATGCCTTAGGACGGGTTTACACAGTCCATGTTACTAACATGGAATGTTTTTGTTTAAGGATGCTTCTACACCATGTGCGTGGGCCAACCTCTTTCAATGATCTCAAAAAATACAACAATCAAGAATTTTCAACATTTCGAGAGGCATGTGAGGCAAGAGGATTATTGGAGGATGACAATCATTGGAATATAACACTGGAAGAGGCTGCGAAATGTAGATCAGCGGCCAAGGTGAGAATGCTTTTTGCTATACTAATAGCGACATGTGGGCTTTCAAACCCTCAACAACTGTGGGAAAGGTACAAAATTCAAATGGCCGACGATGTTTTACACAGAGTACAACATCATAATCCAAACGTTACATACAATGATTTCATTTTTAATGAAGCCCTAACAAAGATAGAAGACCAAGTCATAACTATAACTGGGAAAGATTTGTCAGATTTTGGGTTGAGCAGGCCGCAAAGAACTGGGGAAGTTTGCAGTGATATAATAAGAGAATTGAGTTACGATGCTGCTTCTTTACAACAACAAATAACTGAGTCTGTTCCGCGTCTAAACCCAGAACAAAGATTAGTTTTTGAGAATGTTGTGCAAAAAATCGAAAGTGGCGAAGGTGGTTTATTCTTTTTGGATGCGCCAGGAGGCACGGGTAAAACATTTCTTTTAAATTTACTTTTAGCCCAAATTCGTAAAGATAAAGGAGTTGCTGTTGCTGTAGCTTCTTCTGGAATAGCAGCTACGTTACTTAATGGTGGCCGAACGGCACATTCAGTACTTAAACTGCCATTGAACTTAGCTCATGAGGAAATGCCAGTTTGTAACATTATTAAAAATAGTGACCGTGGACGAATGTTACAGCAATGTAAGCTGTTGGTTTGGGATGAATGTACCATGTCCCACAAAAGAGCGATAGAAGCACTAGATCGGACCATAAAAGATATTAAGAGTAACCAAAGTATCATGGGTGGTATGGTGGTACTTTTAGCTGGCGATTTTAGACAGACTCTGCCGGTAATTACTAGAGGCACGCCGGCAGATGAAATAAATGCATGTTTAAAAGCGTCTCCATTATGGGTGCATGTAAAAAATTTTTGTCTGACTACAAATATGCGAGTACAACTGCACAGTGATACACAATTGGTGCAATATGCGGATGCTCTTCTGAAAATCGGAGAAGACCGTATGGAAACAAATAGTGACGGAATGATTGAATCGTGAATTTTGTAATGTTGTCTGTAACATGGATGACTTAAAGAACAACGTCTATCCCGATCTTGCAACCAATATGAAGAACAGACAATGGCTGTGCGAAAGGGCAATTTTAGCACCGACAAACGAAGTAGTGGGGCAGATCAACGAACAAATCATGTCAGATGTGGAAGGTGATTTTGTTGAGTATCTGTCCGTAGACAATGTCATGGACACTGAGCAAGTGACATCGTTCCCTGTAGAATTTCTTAACTCCTTAGAATTATCGGGGGTGCCTTCCCATAAGTTGAGGCTAAAAGTAGGTGTCCCGGTCCTGTTGATGCGAAATCTTGACGCACCAAGAATGTGTAATGGCACACGTCTACAAATTACACACCTGGGACGCAATATTGTGAGAGCAATAATTATGACAGGAACAGCAAAGGGAGAAGAAGTGTTAATTCCCCGTATTCCAATAATCCCTACCGATTTGCCATTCCAATTCAAAAGAGTACAATTTCCCCTGAAAGCAGCATTCGCTATGACGATAAACAAAGCTCAAGGACAGACACTCAAAGTAGCTGGTGTTCATTTAGAAAAAAACTGTTTCTCCCATGGGCAACTGTATGTGGCGTGCTCACGAGTATCGAGTCCACAAAACCTACATGTTTTGACCAAAGAAGGAAAAACAAAAAATGTCGTATACAAAAACGTATTAAACTAAGTTAAGTCAGGGATCAGGGTCAGGAAAAGTCTACCTATGTTAATCTCAATAATTCAATGTGCCGGCTTCATTAGAATCGTTTCATTATAGTTTCAGAGCCTATTCAGTCCAAACAAATTTACACGAAGTAGTAGTTCTACGCAGACGAAGTCGCGGGTAACAGCTAGTATGAAATAAAGCTTTTCTTTTTATAATTCTGATTTTTCCATTGTCCATTTAACGACTACTCCCTATAATGATATATGAAATAATTATCGATATTAAATAAAATAACTCAATATTTAGTTGGGACCTACTCACGAGACAAGGCTGTCTCCACACCACTGCATTTTTTTTTCACTTCACGTATATTATCTTACTAAAACTTTGGAGTAATTTATCTTCTAACAATGTTATTTTAGCCATATTATTATTTTTGCACAACTGCAAATTATTATTTATAATAGTCATACGATAGTTATCAAATATAAAAGAATTACAGTAAAATAAAAAAAAAGACAGGAGAGCAGCCCTAGTGTGGCAAGTGTCTGTACAAGTGTACATTTAATATTCAAGTCGAATTCGTAATATTTTACCGGTACCATATTCAATAAGATTCTAGTAGAATGAGGTCAATAGCTTTTGTATAAGTGTTATAAGTTGCGACATTACATAAATGTGATACGAATGATATTTTTTTAATAAAAATACGAAAACAAACAATGGAAACGCCATATTGAAATTTTCCCAAAACAGGAAAAGAAATAAGGTTGTCTTGCCTTCACTAAATTATTTAAAAATATAGATGATTTATTCTTGTCTTAAATTAACACGCGATTAAGCATTTTGCTACTAGTGTTTTGAATAAATAATTGAAACTTGAAGTGGGGGTAGTTCAAGAAGCGTTTATGGTAAACTCTTAGAGGGCAGATCGCGAAATAGGCCGCAAATCTCTAGAAAAAGACGGTGGCTAAATGCTGCTTGAATTAGATGTAAAGTGTCTATCGACTTATTTTGAAGGCTATTTTAATTAAGAACCTCTACCGCATTTACCATGGACAGTGTTCGGAGGAGTTGTTCGGACTGATACCTGCAGTTGAGTTTCATCATCGGACGTCAAGGCAGAATACAAATTACCATCCGTATCACCCGTATCACGACGTCCATCGTTCCACAACTAAGCGATTCTTAAAGCAATTTCTGCCACGCACCACCACGATATGAAACCAGCTGCCCACTGAAGTATTTCCGAACCAATTCGTCTTAGGGTCCTTCAAGAAAAGAGCGTACCGATTCTTAAAAGGCCAGCAGCACGCCTGCGAGCCTTCTGGCAATGCGAGTGTCCATGGGCGGCGGTGTCACTTTACATCAGGTGAGCCTTATGCTCGTCTGCCTCCTGTAACATAATAAAAATAAAAAAAAGATCCATTAGTCACGGCCCCTTTTAAAAAATAATATTACTGTATTGTTGGCGATTGGTCATGTGGTGCAGTGGAATAAAGTAGTACTTGTAAAGTTGCAGCCTCTAAAACGTATGAAGTATTTTATTTTGAAGTATATTCTGTGAAGTTTGTTTTTAATTTAATTTATTTTATAACTCAAGAAGTCATATGGAACATGGTGTAATGCCTGCAGCTCCTTACAAACATTATGTAAAAAAAACTTTAATTTTGCGATTAAAAAGAGTGGCAGAGAGTTTATTGCCAGTTCTTTCGTTACAGTCTCTGCCGTTCTACGCCCTTGATTTGAGAACTGGAAGTAAATGTAAAATTATAATTATTTAATGAATATTTCATTTTTTTTGACGTTCATAAGTGTACATTATGTTACCTCTATGAATAAATGATTTTTGTTTGTTTGTTTTTGAATTTGATAATTAGAACTGATTGGTGCACTGCACAAATGTTACACATATCACACTAGATTCCTAACACAATACCTTTTTAAACTATTGTGTACTAATTCGGCGGTCGCACCCGTATGAAGAGGTGAGTAAACAATACAAATTTAGTACGTGTCCCAGAGTGTTCATACAATATGTATAAAATCAATAAATACACGGTTTAATAAGAGCGAATTTCTGTCGAAATCAAATTCATAATGAATGTATATTGTCGCGCGGCTGTGGCCCTCTGGGCATGTGTAGGACTATTTACGTTTCATGCTCGTATTGTATCGGACGTGGCTGAAGGTTGTGCAAAGTTGGGAATACAAATTAGTTCATTACACCCGATCGATTCTTATGGCTTTCGGGACAGGTCTCTTATGACCTTAGCCTTTTGCTATTTCTCACTCTTACCTTACGACGTTATTTGGTCACGCCTATGTCTACAAACAATATATCAGTTTGCCGTGTACTGGCTGTATAATATAATGCTTAGGGCCTGTTTCACAATGTATGGATAAAGTACCAAATAGCTATGCAACACATAAATTATTCGAAAGATAAAAGTTCCGAAAAAGTACTTGGCATTTCATTACAAATAGCGCTATCTGACAGTTGTGAAACGCAACGTTTTTATCCTAATAAGCAATAAATAGGTTATTTGGAACTTATCCGGACATTGTGAAACAGACCCTCAAACTATTAAAGGAAAAATTATGTCATCCTCTACTGTGCCACTACAGGATTTCACTTCAAGTTTCCTGTTATTGTATAACTAGTATCATATTGACCTAAATCAGCCGGAACTGTCATACTTTTGTTAAAGGTAAAAACGGTTGACTTAAAATGAGTTACTCCTTGGTTTTGTAGGTTTATATTTAATTCCAACCGAGCTTCCTGACCCGTCCTTCTTCTTCGTCGGGACATTTATTGTCCAGACCAATTAAAATACAGCCTATGTTATGTTTGAAATGAAGAAGTTTCTGATTTAATTCGTTACAAATATTTCCGTTGTAACTTAACTTAAAAGGTTCGTTATAACAATAATAATTCTATACGAAACTTTGGATTTTTGAATCATCTCATTAATTCCTAGGCCCGTTTTTTGGCTAAGGCCTATTCCAATCCCTCACATTGTGTCTGCCCTTGCCACTCCCATATTTAATTACAATTCTTGTTCTCTTATTTTTCATGGGATAAACACGGAAAAAAATTACAATCTAATAATTAGTAAGTTACGTGTGATGCACACTTGGTTAAATAGTAATGATTTTAACGAAAACTTGTAAAGCAACATTCCGCAATCTACCCTCGTCTTCCACATTACTATTTCTAACAAAACAAACAACATCGAGGGTTCTACCAAGCCGAAAAGTTAATAGACAATTAATCTACTAGGCACTTCGTTTAAATTAGATGCTACATATAAACCTCGCCATTACCACGTTCTCTGCTTCAAAGATACAAATGCATTACAAGCCATACATGACTGGTTTTGCTTTAGACAGTAATACATTTTGCTAACAAACTTTTCGATGTACATTATGTATTGTGCTTTAACGGAGATTAAATTCAAATACGACACGGTATCCCTATTTGAAAGGTGATCAAGATAATGAGATGTTTTCTTTAAAGTATCACAGGAAGAGAAAAATATGGTTCAATCCCACCGTAAAATATTATGGCCGCAGGTATGATGATTTAAAGACACTTAAATTACATGATTCAATGATTTTGTAGCCTATAAACCTGTAAGCCTAAAAACATGAATGAATCGTTGATAAGACACTATGAATGACATCAATAAAGTTTTCTTGTATTTTTTAAATATTTTATTGAATGCTGCGTTTGAATCTAAATCAAAATTTAAAATTTATTTGTATTTATATACAGCGGGTTATTAATTAAATTGTTCTAACATATTAACATATTTACAAAAATACCTACGAATATTGTCTATTCTTTTGTACATCGGATATCACCCGTCTAATCCACCACACTAACACTTGAATGAAAATATCTAAAGCAATTGCTAAATTTGCTTTAATAATTTCTTATACTCTTTAAACAAATCAAAAATGAAATCTATTTTTCCAACCCGATACCTAAAAATCAAAGATATTAAAATTATCTTTTATCAAGTTCTGGACTATTGCCTCTATGTTGGTATTATAATCATAAAACAGCAACGTATATATGGTATTTCAGAATGACTGACGATGCTTATGCACTCTATTTACTTGACACTTGACAGTTCAATTTCCAAGAAAATAACCTCCAAAAATTATTGGGCGGTAAAAAATCCTTCTTATGTTACCTTATTAATCATTCGCTGTTTCCTTATTTATTAATTCCTCTTCCTGTGAAAATTGAATATCGATATCAAATGTTTTTAAAATTATTTCAACGGACTGAACTTGTCGTGTACGGCAACCGGAAGCATGAAGCCGGAAGAACCTAGAATATATATTTAAAAATAATACGCTGTAAGTAATATATGTACGTTACACAGCCGTCTGTCTGATTACGAATTTAAATAGTTGGATCAGGTAAATAATTTGAAAGCAGACGAGTCTGGAACTATGAGGCGTAAGATGTTTTTTTTTGACCGAATGAGCAAATATTAAATCCGCACATCAAAAGTCCATAAGAAAACATGGCGTCGAAGCTACGACTTCTGGGATGGCAGCCGCACGCAAAAGCCACAAGGCCAATTAAAAATAAAGGAATGTATGGAACATGGACTCAGTTTCCGCTGATAGACGCTCATTTGATCCGTTGTGCGTAAAATCCTGGCTAATTAGCCAGCCTAGCAGTTCCTTCCAGAAGCACTCCGTCTCCTGGGAAAATGCAAGCCTTCACGACGCGACCCCACTGCTCCAAAGATATATTTTCGATGGGAACCCATAGTACCGTATTCCAGAACTAGGTTTGTTACGCCTTCCTTTGCACTGCAAGTAGTTATTGTGCCTAGGACAAAGAGGTGTTTGTTTGTTAAAAAGGGTCTGTTATCATTAATAATCATTAATTTGAGTGTTATTCTGTTCAGGCTTAGGTTGCTGTGACAAAATAAAAGAATGGTTTAATATCTGATTTTATGTACCAAATGTATCCTCTCTATCTAGTAACTATAGTTGAGTCAGAAATTAGAGTTAGAAATTCGCATAAAGTAAAGATAGTCTTGAGAAAAACAAACATCATTAAGGAAACGGAAGCTCGCATTAGCCGTTTCCTGTCGCAATTTACTATCTCCTTCGACTTGAACACCATATTTACGTTAATATTAGAGAAATTCCCAAAACTTTTTTTATTATGATAGAACTTTGAATATTGGTAATAAACAATATGTAAATTTTTCTTCATACATAAATAAAATTATTAGAGGTTTTGTTGCTGTTCATGAGGTTCGAAATAAAACGTTTAAGATCTCCTTGATTCTTTATTTATAACGGGCATATATCACGTTCAGATTATAAATATATGTATTATATAAGAAAACCAATTCATTTAAGGCACAACCCGTTTTTTTAGGAATTCAAAAACCAATTTGCCCATTTTAGATTTTATAAAAACTGCGCCGAACATAAACCACAAAGAAGAATGACTCTCACAAAGTATGCCAGTCAGGACCGGGAAGCGGGAAGCATATGAACAAATAGATTAGATTCCCCATAAATATAGGGGACACGGGCATAGTATTAGCACGCTAACAGTAATACTAGAACAGTTAAATAAATACCATAGACCTCAGAAATAGAACATTCAGTTATAAATTTAAAAAAAAACTATTATTCATGTACTATAATGATTTCTTTTGTTCACATACAGTTTTTGTGTGAATGACACATATACGGTACTGCATATACTACACGTACCGTATTCCATATTTGAATTTATGAATATTTACAGTTTTCAAATATCGCATTCCATATCAAGTAACAAGCTGGAAAAGTCTCAATAGAGATTATTTATGAAAAATATACATACAAAAATATATATTATATGTGCTTTCAAAACACTACGATGACGTCACACTTTGAAACGTACCTACTAACGAAGTTATCGCGACGTTTGCCGCTGGGATCGGCTAGCCGGTGTCTAGACTGGTTGACGATCCTTTTAGGTAGGACGAACAGTACACCATCCATCCTCCAATTATTAGTATGATATATGTAATTGACATTTTATTTTATAAATTTTTTTTAAGTATTCTTTAATCATTGTCAATCATCATTGTAAAAATATACACCAAATATTTTCGTCTTATAACTATATAAGCGGCCCCTAAAAAAAGTTATGAATTTGTTTCGTGATGAATTGTTTATCTAATAGGGGAGTAGATTATAAACCTTCTGGGCCTGACACGCCGTCAACTATTTGGTTTTAAGGCAAATTTCCTCTCAATGTTTTCTTTCACTACACGAACGAGTGTTGTTGAAAGTCGTACCCTAATACCTCCAGGCCAATACGAGTAGTAAACTTACTTTAAGGCCGGGTTTTTTAATAAGTAATATGAGAACAACAATAACAAAACACTCAAGATTTATGTCAGTTCTGTATAGTACAATTCAAGCGTTAGTTTTACTGTCAATTATATAAACTGTGGGCCATTCGTGCGCGGGTTCCATTAAAAGTTTAATTGTCGGTCGGTTGACAGACAGCCCTCACCGGCAATCAACTAACTGAAACAATTTCACACTACCCTCCGACCCGCGCCAGCCCGCAACATTAGTGGTCGGATGTATTTACTGCTTGAAGCCTTCTTATGATTCTTTAACCAAAATCCGTATTTTCAACACTTTTTGTATTCAAAAATGATCAGATATAATGACGTTGCAATGTATGGATAAAGTGCCAAATAGCTATGCAACACATAAATTATTCGGAAGATAAAAGTTCCGAAGAATCCTACCAATAAGTAATAAATAGCTTATTTGGAACTTATCCGGACATTGTGAAACAGACCCTAAGTGTATAAATCATCTGTCAATTGCACTATATACGAACATAATAATAAAAATTAGGATAAATACTAAATTTACTACACTTTGCCTCAAATTAAAAAGAAGTAATTAAAAAAAAATTAAACCCGTAATATTTGGAGTCGATTTATTAATTGCGTCTTATTTAGTTGCAACGGATGTATTTTAAAATGTTTATCATGAACAATCTACTGAGTATTTGTCAATCTTATAGCCAAGTAGGTGATCAATCTCATTTGTCAGACACACCCCGACTTTTTGAATCTAAGGCAAGCCGGTTTCTTTACGATATTTTCCTTCACCATACGAGCGAATGATTTGGGCACAAAGTAAGAGTCCATTGGTGCACAGCAGGGGATCGAAACTACGACCTCAAAGATGTGAGTCACACCCTGATGCTACTGGGCCATCACTGCTCTCAGAAACTAAAGAAGAAATATTTTCTAAATCTTCGCAGACTTACCTACTCGAGGTAGGAGTAAAACGTATAAATGTAGTTGGACCTTTCAAATTACTAATGGGCAATGTAATAACATAAAATCCATTTATCTTTCTCTCTAGATCCTATCAAAGGACTACAATTGCTACTCCCGTAGTAGACAAAGAGTCGTATAACATATTTTTCATTAAATAATTTGTATGAGATCCATGATCCAAAAGACAACTATATTTACTCCACCTAACCTATTAATATATCATGTAAAATGCTAAAATAAATATATTAAGTTACAAATTCGTTTGACCCGTATTTCTTTCAATCATGAAAAATGATTTTAAATTGCAGGGGAAACATTGAGTGATAGAGATCGAACGTGCTACCCTAGCATTTGCCGAAACCGACATTTATCTTATACAGAAGCTCGCTAAGCTATTTGTGAATATTTTACTTCGAAACATTTTATAGAAATTTTTCATTATTTATTTTCATCATCATTCTTTAGTTATGGACAGTTAAAAGAAAATATAGTTTGGACGATACTAAATATACATACAGTGTTGTTTTAGTGATGTAGTTTTTCAGTCTATTTTTGTGGTTGCCATGTGTATATTGCTTTAATTCGAATTAAAAGTTTTAAAAACCTCATTTAAACCTGGTAAAGTGCATTTTATAGAGTATCCATGAGTTTTGTAAATACTAATCCAAAAATGTGACAGTGTTGGTCTAGTAGCTTCAACGTGCGACAGATCCTTGTGGTTGTAGTTTCGATCCCCTGCTGTGAACTTTGGACTTTCTGTGCATTCATTTAACATTCGCTGGAACGGTGAAGGAAAACATCGTGAAGAAACCGGTTTGCCTTAGATGCAAAGAGACGTGTGTTAGGTACATGAGGTTAATTTCCTACGTGGCTATCGAATTGGCAAATTATCATGAAGGAGATACAAAAATCTGATTCTCTAAACCAATGGTGATACAACCTTTTAGGTCTGATCTGATTCCTGAAGTCATTGTTTTTTAACCCTATTTATTTGCTTTTTATATTCGAATTTAAAACTCGCTCGTCGGTAAAGCAAAGATTCGTAAGGAAACCGGCATGCTTTAGACCCTAGAAATCGACGGTGTGTTAGTTAACGCTCACCACAACCTGCTTACTAACAAAAAACGGTTGTCTGTAAAGTCGGTTTACTGACGATAGTTGAACGTGACGTCATAAGAAAATACTGATGGAATGGTTGAATTTTTTGTTGTTTGTTTAATACATATTTTGTATGGATATAGAGAAGGAGGTAAATGGAAATAACAATTGAATTTATCAAGTTTAGTTATGTCATTTTTTTAACGAACGAACGCTGCCGAACGTAGGGGCCGATTGTTCCTCTTTGTTGCTCGTTCCACGCTCTCGCTTGCACTTCAAGCCTTAAATGGAACGCCTCAGAGCAAGGTAACGCCGTCTGCGTTATATTTTTTCGTGCGTGCAGCCAGCTCCATCGAATTATAAGACGTTGTCACGTCAAAACAAATGATCGCGAAATAGTTACAGATACGTGATGCCCAGACCTAAAAGAGAGTAAAGTAGTGTAGCCACTGCTTTTTTCAAAAAGTGTATGTACGTGCCTTATTAAAGTTTCTCGCATTTAACGATAGGTATAAAAGTTTTACTTTAGTTTAGCCTTAATGCCGGTGCCCTCTTGATAAGACCGAACTTGATAAGTCTCAAAGCCAGTAACTATAACTACAAATCTCATAAGGCAAATCATCTCTAGTTCTCACAACGAATTGCACCTAACATCCAAACCGTCAAAATGAGCAATTTTCGGGCAATTCTAAATGCATAAAACTTTATGTGTTATAACGAAATTTTGGTCCAACATAACTTGGTCTATTGGACTTGAACAATTGGACCAGTAATGTATATCGTGGGAGCTCCAGCTTCCCTAGCCAAGAGAAGCGTTGTAACTGTTAATTCACAAGAATAGCCAAAACCTCTCCTCTTAACGAGCGGAAGTCATTAAGGAGTGTTTAAAAGCCGCTAGAAATATTTGACCCGCGAGTGGTTAAGAAAAGTTATTTGTAATTAGCAGTTAAGTTTACATTAAAAAGTTATTAGACTTTTTCCATTTATGGTAATTTTTAGGCGCTGTGGGCTCTAGTTATACTCATCAAAACCTAGTATAAAATTGTTCAAACAAGAACATTTTAATACAACAGTCATATGAATCATGCGGTTGCAAACTTGTTACCCCGTTGTTGTCTTTGTTGACCCTTTGATTAGTTTCATAAAGCAGTTTCACCGAGAATCGAACGCAATACCAGAATAACTAATAGAAACGAAAAGAACTTTATTATACATAATAAAAAAGGATTTATAGTTAAAAGAGAAAGTGTATCCCGGTGTAGTTGGCAACTAGTTTACGTACTTGTCGTAATAATCTTTACAGAACACAATGTTATAATTGAACTAAATAATACGTTTAGAAGATGTTGCTTAATGCTGTTAGTGTATAAATCGATAGTGTTTTTTTTTGAGAAACCGGTTAAAATTGAGAGCGCCTCTAAGAGAAGTGTTTTTCTTGTGTATGATATGTTTCTTATGTTGTTGTTATATGTTGTCATATACACTCACATACCTTCACTTTTACACCATCACACAACACAGCCAAATTAGGCTTAGTTAAATAAATTTAATCACATTTGTGTTGAATACTTTTTGTTTG
Source organism: Pieris mannii (assembly GCA_028984075.1). Classification (NCBI taxonomy): domain Eukaryota; kingdom Metazoa; phylum Arthropoda; class Insecta; order Lepidoptera; family Pieridae; genus Pieris; species Pieris mannii. Next base: position 4,026,893 of record CM054780.1, read on the forward strand.
TTTGTTCCCTTTTGAAAATCTTTGAATCTTTTTGTAGTATAATGTATTCTCTATCTCATGTCATCGTTGGCTATATTTTTCGTGTATTTGTTTGTATTTATTTATGTAAGATGTAGGATTACGAAACAAAAAAATAAATAATATGCTGTTGTTTTGTTACAAGTATAATCGTTTGATGTTTTGTTTCATTGTACAATTTTAAAGCTGGGTAGCGAAAGGGTTTCATAAAGGATATCATAAAAAAATTGAGTTGAGTACGCTCCATTTTCTTCAGTAAACACAATTTTCATAAAAATATATTTTATCGTATTAATTTAATCATTGCTAATGTCTTTAGATCAACATAGTCTTAGAAACTTAGAATTGGCCTTCAATAGGACATAATTCAATATGACTATGGTCATTGTGTTGGTAAGTTACGCTAAGATTTACGCCTGCAATTCTCCTTATGAATAGGCTGTCTCATGTGTCATTGAAACCTGAATATAGTCAGATTGTATCGGCAATGGATCCCTATGTAATACCTTTCAGATCGGCTTACCCGGCCCAGCTAAGTCTGGCTAAGCCGCTGTGCTAAGCCTCGTCCGTGGCGCTCTAATCTGCCGCCAGATGGCGCTGTGTTGATTAATTGTACCAAGGACGTCTTGATCGGAACAGTTTTGCTAAGAAGGTTTGCCTTCTCTTTAGTATAATCTCTATTTTATTAATTACTAGAAAATTTATAAAGTATCAATTGGAGAACTAATGCTATCTATGCACAATGTTATTAATATTGTCTTCTAACTGCCATTAATTACCTAAAACAGCCATTTAGGCACTACATTAATTATTGTTTTATTTATATTTTTTCCTTGTAAGCAAGTAGCTCCCCGATAAGAATCAGATGAGCCATGACTGACATATTATTTGATTCACCATACATTCACACCACTTCAATGAGAAGCTTACGATTAACTACTTACAATTCCTCTTTAAACATGGTACAGTTCATTATTTTTATAACATGTCTTAAATTATTCCAGAGCCATACAAACCATTGTTTCAGCAGTAAGCCGTTTAACAAAAACCTTCAACGTGAACATTGTTCATACAATATTTATGATATTATTACGAAAACAAAAGCGATAGCTTCAAAGAGGGATTGTATAGAAACAAAATTGTTTCCCGCGAGACAAAGGCATCTTGAATACGTCAAAAGGTTTAATTTTTATGTTCATCCCTGTGTTAAAACTGTGCCCGCTTCACTCCCCTGTCGGATTATCCGTGACAACGCCGTGGAAATTCCCGGGAAATTCCGGGGAAAATTCAAATTTTCCTCTTCTCTAAATGCGCCACTTCGGAATGTAAGGAAGATGATTTTTTTAATCTTATTCCCGTGAAACATGTTTCAGTGTAATCCCGAGCAAATAAGTTGTACATTTACAAATTGTTTCATTTGAATGAAATTGAATTTAGGCCGCTTGCTACATTCTGTACTCGAAAATATACAAAGAACAAAGTGTCGTAAATATTTTATAAACTCTTAAATTTTTATCCATATTAAGTATTCATTCAGTTAATGTCAAAATATTATTTCAGTAACAACGGACTATTACTAACATAAAGATTATACTAATAAAAATATATTTAATGCGAATTAATTATAAAATTCGTTCTTACTTATTACAACCGATTTTTCTCCGTTACTAGTTTCCGTTACAAACGAACGAACTACATCAAAATTCAAAACAACCACTTAACACGCGCAAGTAAAAACGTTCACATAATATCTGCAAGCAGATTACAGTCAACGTATGCGCTGTGGCAGAGTAACGCTGTAACGTCGTTTCGTCGTTACATCGTTACGCCCATATTCGCCGTATTACGCCCACATTACGGCGTAATCGCTGAGATAAACGCAGAGCCTCTGTTTTTATGATCCCCCGTCTCTGTATATCTTGGATAATGACTGTAATTCTGATATTACGGGGAAGTAACCAGAGTGATTTAGTTTTCATACGCTGTAGTGTTATTTTAATACATCAATTCTTGTGAATTTTAAGGACATTTATTCAAAATTAAATAAGTTGTATTAAAATCTTTAATATTATAAAAGTGAAGCGTTAGTTGCTTTGGTTGAAAGTGCTTCTAAGAAACTAATTATCGAACTGATCCTTTTTCCTCCAAAACGACAGTACATTTATGGAAGAAAGCAATAAAATCACGCAAATTGGACCGTGGGCACCACTAAGGGTATGGTAGCCAGTATAAGATAATGAACTTTTAAAAACATTACTCATGCTGTTAATATTTGCAATTAAATTCTAAATAAATCTTGTGATTTATATAAATTACACGTCACGGTGTTTGTTCGCAATGGACCCCTAAACTACTTAAACGATGTCAATCAAATTTGCACACCGTGTGCAGTGTGATCCAACTTATAAGAAAGGATAGCTAACATATAAATATAATTCTACTCTATGTGTGTATGTCACTGAACCCCTCTGACGGCTAAACGGCTGGACCGATTTGAATGTGTTTTTTGTCTGGGTAAGTCCCGGGAGGTTTGCGCTGCAGTCGGTACTTTCATACTCTGTTTAATATCCTAATCGCTTTAAATATCATACAGGACAACTTCTAAATATATATATGTATAAATACGATAAGTGAATTGAATTAATAATGCTTTTATTTAGTCAATAAATGAAAACTCGATAAACCGGAGGCAACTGAACAAACAGTCTCGAAATGCACAGAAACGATTCCTGTTAACAAGTTTTGGAATAAAAATCGCAATTCGACTCCTTCAAGTTATAATCGATGTAGATGTTCTCGATAACTTTTCGATAAAACTTCAAAATCGAATTGTTTGACACTCGAAATAAAATTGAGATTTTCTCTGGCTGGTTGAGTTTTTAAAATAGATATTGCTTCCGATTTAATGTCTGTATCTCGGATATGTTTAATAAATTCTACACTAAGTAACAAGCTTAGTAAAAAGTTACCTCAATAAAACTTTGTGTTTTGATGCGAGACTTATTTTATAGAATGCGAGGACAACTTATCTTTTGACCATGCCATATTTGGGAATACAATGAACAAACTTATGAAGAAAACTATTAAAACGTGGATAGTGGCTCTGCATGAACCACGTCATTCATATGGCGGACAAATCAGAATCCGCAACTATTAAATTGTCGACCTGTATTATCAGGAGGTAGTTTTTACTGTAAAATATGAATTCCAGAAATTTTATATATATTTACACAAAACTGACTTTTCCCAAATTCAGTGTGAGAACGTTGTAATTGATAATATGATGGTTGGCTTTCGACGAAAATGTCACTCACACACAAATACTCGGATTCGAAATATTTGTTTCTTTTTCATAATATTAATAACTTTTTTGACAAATCGGACTTAAAATAAATAAATAAATATTGGATGCTTTATCTCTTTCATCGCATAGGTATTTTCGGTTACGCGCGCCCGCTCCCATTACAAATTACCGCGCGACCGCTTGAGGGTTCATAACCAACCAAAAAAAAATTGGCATTCCTAAAATCTACCCTAGTAACTTACATTATTCATTGATAAGCACCAAATTCTTAAATTTCTTTAACATGTATTTTTGATTTTGACCTAAAGTTTTTACTATTGTATCCTTAACTATACTTATAGAAACCATTATTTTATGATTATGTTTTTCATACACCTATAACATACATGTATAATATAGTATCTATAGTTCAATATTCCTTTAGGCGGGCGGTATATTTTTGTAGCCACAATCTCGCCACTCGATCACGCCTCGCTCGATGCTCGCGATAAACGTACGGACTCCAATTTCCTGCTGATACATAGAGTAATAGAACTACGAGTTACGCAAATAAATATTTACAATTGAATAATTCACCTTCATATTTTATTCAAAGTCTTTTCTGTGAATGCGCTTCTATAGTAATAATTTATCGGTTAAAATTGGATTGTAAGCGTTAATCTCAGGTGTTGATTTGAATAATAGTCATTTGATTTTGGATAGACCATTGAAATAAAGGTATATTTAATTTTATTGAATTCCCATCTGTATTTTTCATCTGTTTTTCTTATGGGTTTGTCCATTTTTTTTTGGGCAAAGGATTTATTATAGTTTTACTAGAATACCTTTTTTCTTGAAGTATAGTTTATATTAGTGATAATATCACAGATAATGTAGCATTCAAATGTCAAAAGAATTTTTAAAATTGACCCAGTACTTGTTGATTCAATTGGTTACAAACATACAAATTTTTCCTCTTTCAAATATCAGCAAAGATTAGCGAAGGACCTTAATTAATTACTACCCCAAATTGTGTTAATCCAGTTATTCCCAGCTTGTAATTATAAGCGTATATTTTTTGCTCGTATCTATGCCAGTTTTTATTTACATTATTAGCTAAAGTTAGTCTTACTCTGGGATTTAAATTTTGTATCAAACAGTCTATTTCACTAAAAGACAATATCCGAATTTAGACCCTTAACTGAATCGAAATGATTTTTGAAAATTTATTTCATCGTCCAATTATATGATTAGCATTGCCTCTGTAAGTATTAAATCTATGCTCTAGAGTAGAAGACGCCCCACATTTCACGATCGGTGTCCGTACTGAAATTATAATGTTTTTTATGACCTCCCCGGGAAATGTGGACAATATTCCACACTCTGCACTATTTCCATTTCGTTCCGCACCTCTGCAATATGTTCAATATTAAAACATATGAGGTATAAAACTATTTTTCGCGGATTCCTTGCTGAAACAGTGAGAGCCCGAACGATATTGGTGAGAAAGAATTTGTTCGATTGCTTGTTCAGATTTTCGAGAGATTAATGATGACATTATTTAATGATGGAACCTTTTTAGTAAAATTACTAACTAACTTAATATAATACATAAACAACATATTACTGATATAGATTTTCGTGATTCTGGTGCAGTCTTTACTTTTTTTTTTTTAATTTAAATTTTTAATAGTAGTTTCAGTTTAGTTTATTTTTTTTGTTCCTGTTTAGTTTCTTCTTAATAACTATATGTAATATATATTTATGCACTTCTTGCTTACCTACTCTATGTAATTTAATATATTTTCTTTTTTCCTTCACACTGCTTGCCTGGAAGAGATCACTCGAAGCAATAAGGCCGCCAGTTGCTCTCCTTTTCATTTAACTATTTTCAATTCAAATACACATTGTAAATTATACGAACAACTAGCAGACTCGGTTAAGCGTTGCTGTGGCTAAGGTTTTTGTTATATTACATAGTAGTAAACCATTCAAAGGAAACTGTAGGAGAACTTATGTGAAAGGTAGATAGCTTATGTGGAACGTTGGTACTTTTAACACAGTGCCATCTGTTAGAATTATATCAAATAATAATCAAATATTTGATTGTAAATGAAATGACGACTATAATTAAAGAATTAAGCTATCCTATCTCTTAAGTTGGACTAGACTGCTCACGGTGTGCCAATGTAATTTAAAATCGATTAAGTAGTTTAGGAGTCCATCGGGGACAAACATCGTGACAGGAGATTTATATATATTTAGATTAAACATTTTAACATTAAACCGACCGCAACACAAGTTATGGTGAAACTTGATTACAAAAAAATTAAAACTTATAAAGCTGATCATAATCTGGTTAATATGAGACACTGTTTGTTTCACTATATTTTAAATATGTAATAGGAATTTTGTAAAATATAACGTTTTTTACCGCGTATATAGCCCCTAAGATATTTTCCTATTTTCACGAATTTCTGCAGATGCAAAGCTTATTCAAACGATTTAATGAAAGAAATGAAACACGATCGACCTATTGCTTCGTTATGCACTTTACAGATATCTCATTGGTCAGAGGACTAATGGATTTTCTGTTGACCAGCATATTTATAGCAGCCCCCGAGCGATATAAGCGGATCGATCACGCGTAGAGACAGTCATAGCCTAAGCCAATACCCGAGGAATTGGATTCGTAAGCTGCATGCTCCTAATGCCGATGCCATGTAGTTTGTTTGCCCGACTATCGGATTTAGATCGTATATACGAATTAATTCGATATTATTGTTATTATACTTAGGATTTAGTTTGGTTTTCGTTTGCGGCGGATTTGCAATGTCAAAACGGAGTAACGCGACTATTCCGCGGTTTAGCAGATATTTAAAAGCTAAGGTATCTGACTATTGAAGCATGAGTATTCCTATGAAAATTCGTTTGGGTTTAGAGGGTCAAGCCTGTGGTCTTGTCTCAGGTGGCTATTGATAAGAGTTTGGCTGAGTTAAATTTTTCGATCGTCTTAACAAATTAAATGTTTTAAGAAAACGCTGGCACACCTATTTTTCAAGCACTAATATCTTTAATAGAGAGCAGTGTTGGCCTAGTGGCTTCAGAGTGCGACTCTCATCTCTGAGGTCGTAGGTTCGATCCCGGGCTGTGCACCAATGGACTTCCTTTCTATGTCCGCATTTAACATTTGCTCGAACGGTGAAGGAAACATCGTGAGGAAGCCGACATGTCTCAGACCCAAAAAAGTCGACGACGTGTGTCAGGCACTGGAGGCTGATCACCTACTTGCATATTAGATTTAAAAATGATCATGAAACAGATTCAAGATCTGAGGCCAGGACCTAAAGAGGTTGTAGCGCCACTGTTTTTTTTATTTAAGATCTTTAATATAATTGGTATTTTGATAATAAAACGTATACTTTAAGAGCTAACGGGGATATATGATCTAAAAGTGACGCCGTTGAAAACAAAAATTATAAGTAGAAACTGTATGACTTGGTGCAAGCGAAGGCTAGCTTCAATGGTGCTTTCTTATTTTCTTCCAACTTTATAAAATCCTAATTATTGATTATTTTATAAGATTACTAGCTACCCTCGCGAACTTCGTTTATATTATAAATTTATACTTTAGCCTCAATAACACGTGGTAATCATGATATTGAATTGTAGCTTATATGACACGTTTGTCGGTTTACCATTGCAGTGATTGATTACTTACTCAATCCAGTCGAAAAGTATCGACATCTGTTTGAATCGAGTTAAGAGATAATTGTGACTGTCAATTAATTATAGACAAATAATTTGCAATAAAATAAAATTGCGACTATAATTAAAGATCTAAGCTGTCCTATCTCTTAAGTTGGACCAGACTGCTCACGGTGTGCGAATTTAATTTAAAATCGATTATGTAGTTTAGGAGTCAATCGCGGACAAACATCGTGGTAGGAGATTTATATATATTAAGATTTACATAACGAATTATATGCTTCAACCTATTAACCGAGCTACCGTGTAAATGATAGCGTACGGGGTACTATATATGAATACGGAACGGTTGGACGCAGAGAAAATCAGTATCATTTCGATATTAAGAGTGATATGAAATTACATTTCTCTGATCGTGCGTACGTCCTAGCGAAAATTATATGCTGGGTAATTAAAAAGGGACATCCCCAGTAAACAGGTGAAAAATATAAATTGTAAAGCAAATTATTATCTATATTTAAAACTATTTCATATGTGTATATAATTGAATCAGTGTTATGCACCGTCTAAATAAGCACTTATTTGTTTGTTTCTTTCAAATTGTGGTTTATCTGCGATAGAGGGAGAATTGTACTTGACTTGTGTTGTGATTAGGGTAAAATATTGTAATTGACCTGTTTTATTTTTTATGAATAAGGATATTTTTTTGGTGATCTTTGCATATTATCTGAGTTTTCACAATCCTAACTTTGGGCATGAAATTAAATAGTTCGACAGTTATAGAGGATATGTCCAGTCTCACAATAGCTTTAAGAGCGTCATCAGCGTTTAAGCGGATAATAAGCGTATAAGTAAATAGAATATGAAGCGATTTGCGCTTTGGCTTTCAGCCAGCCCATACCAGACTGAGGCTATGGGCACTTTTACTTTTAACATTTCCTCTAAAGAAGTGATAAAATAAGGATGTTAAGAAACTTTTTGACTGTATATAAAATGAAATTATGTTTAAGCAAAGTTATTTTATATATTTACTATCTTCTTAAAAAGCAGAGAAGTGAATAAAGAAGTGTTCAAATATTACGTCACGCAATTTTTTCTTGTTACGTTTTTCTGTACCTAATAGTAAAACTTTTCGTTACCACCCATTGACTCATTAAACTTAAAAGTTGCCATTTATGTGGTGTAAAGTATCGCATACTAACAATAACGAATAATTCAATCCCCGCCCCGTATTACCCCAACCCCCCCTCCCGAATTCGATATATGTGATACTTGAACGCTTCCTAATGCGTATCTTAAATTGAATTATAATGTATTACGTGACTTTATAATGCCATAACTAATTTTTAATGCACCGAAAATTGTAACTTCCAATTTACATCTCGTAGGAGAATATCAAAACAGGAATACGATATTCCGTCGAGAGATCTAAAATGTTGTTAGGCAATAAGCAACCCGAGGTGTTGAAATGCATATTGCATGAAGCATGCCTGTGTGGACCTTTTGTTTACGTCTTTAACACTTGACCAATAGATTTTCGATCTGTGCAAGTCTAATAAAAATTGATAACGGAAGTAAACAAATGTATTTTTACGTTATCAATCAGACAGTTTTGTAAAAGTGTTTGAAAGTTGCAGTGTCATTGAAACAATCTTCTACTATAGTTTCAGTAAGCTTGTACGTGTTATGTGAAATAAAACTTTTTTTATTAATTTTTTTTTACGACAAGCATAAATTATTTATAATGCATAAAAACTTATAGACTTTAGAAATAGACGACCTATGCAGTTTTCCTATGAACTATCATAATCGATCGTGACCTTTATAGAAGATCATTTCTAGTTTTGGTTTTATTAACAGCGGCAGAGGTCACCCACTGATGTATCACATACAAAGTTAAGGCACGTTATTTTTTTATTTAAGAAAAGGTGTGAAAACTCACATTGCAAGAAGGCTCGCAAGTACGTTGGCGGCCTTTTAAGTAATGGTACGCACTTTTCATATCGTCAAATTGGTTCGGAAATAGTGGGCAGCTGATTCCACATAGTGCGTAGCAAAAACTGCCTTCAGAAGAAGAAGTGACGACTCCTTGCAATCAAATGCAAGAATTGTTCGAACAATTTTATTTAGTATGTTGCCAGCGCGTCATTGGTATACGCTGAGCCAGTTGTAGCACAGAACCTAGTAATATTTAATTTAGTAACATATACATAACTTTTTAAATAAAAAACACAAGCAGAAACTATTCAATGAATAGTACAATAATATTTTCCAATAACTATCGGAGGCCGTGATGCGAATCGGAAGGTGAAAAACTATTCTTTACGTAAGTAGATAATAAATTATGACCGAAATGATCGTGGTGGTACAATAATAAAATTGTTTTGAAAGATATTCAGAGCTCCTTCAAATTGACCCTCTTGTTAGTTTAGGACTCGCAACCCTGTCTCCACGATATTACAGAAGGGTAAAGGCCTGAACACATGGGATGCCGACAAACCCATAATGATCGAAAATATTTGACGTCAAATATTTGATAAATTAATATCATTCTTCTCTGTAAAATTTATAGCAATTAAAACACTTGTATTGTAACAATTCAAAATTAAGCAGTTTCGTCCAAACTTATTCTTTGTGTCTTTATCCTTTAACATAATTGTTAAATTTATCCAAAAAACTAACGCCACCAGTATTTTTCTTAAATAAAAAAGTGTTAATTCATTTTATGGTACATTTTCATTCCTAGGTGTAAGATCTGGAAACCCTTTTAAGTAAAAAATACCTGTGTTGGGCTGCGATGACTGCTCTTTTTGGGCGTTCGCAATCTCGTTTGCCCCCCTATTATATAAAAAAAATATACACAACAACCCCTTTTGTTTATTGTTGGGAAGTCAAGAAATACCCCCGGCGGGGCAACTATTAAAAGTGACGCGGGGAGTATGGGGTCGGTCCGTGTGGGGAAATGGATAGACTAGACACACAACTAACCCTGACCTAACTTTTTTGATCGCATTAAAAACATTGTCGAGAAATAAAAAAAACAAAGCGTTTAATGTGAAACGGCTCTAATCTCATCTCTAGAGCGAGTACAATTCCGTAGCAGCTCTCGACTCGGTCGCAGTATTTATTGGCCAACTTCAACAATAAATTGGTGCCGCCAACGCGACAACTCAAATGATAGTTTTTGATGAGATTTTTAATTTTCCTAATATGGGGGTTCGATTTTTCATAAAAGTTCTTCTAGCCGAAGTTTTAAATTGCATTGCATAATGACTTTAAAATATACGGATTAATGTGTTTGAAGTAAAAAGGCTTGGATACTAAGCCTTTGTACCAAACTAATAGTAGTTACTTATTATATCTATCACCGTCTTTTACTACAATGAGTTTGCGTTGGGTTTTGATATCGGACCTCGAGAGAGTATTAAGTTTTTCATGATTAATTTCATGCGATACGGAGCAAGATTGTAGCTTCTTAGGAGTATGTTTTAAAACTCGCTAAATATTTTAGCTAATAAAAGAAATGACGTTGTATCCTGGTCTATCATACATTTTAGATACGAGAACTGATATTAAATTTAAATTGTGACATTCTAATATTATTCGTTCTAGTCGTTTTATTCTTTATTTGTGATGCTTATTAAGAAGTTACATATAGTAATGCAGCTATGAAAACAGGTATTTTGCTTATTTCAGTCATACGGCCAAGTGTATAGCAATTATTTTTTGCCGTGCACCATCTCTATTTGGAAAGAGTACTGTAACACATAGTATTGTCTTTTATTAACATAACTTTTACACATTTAAAGAAAAACACTTTTTTACGAATTATAGTTATGTATTATTGTATTTAAACTTATAATTATTTAGACATAATTTTAAATTTAAACCGACGTTTCGCGTGCTTTACAGCGTGCGTGGTCACGGTGACTGAAGACAAAGGTGTTAAATGTCAAAAAGTATTACAGCTGTAGAAAATGTTGTGTTATCTGTATTTATTTCCCCGGAGTTGGTATCGACTAAAAGATGTAGGGTTAAATAATTATAAGTTTAAATACAATAATACATAACTATAATCCGTAAAAAAGTGTTTTTCTTTAAAGAGTACTGTAAACTGATTACCAGCAACACTATCTCGGTCAATCCAGAATATTTTAGCCTGCATGAAAAATTAACGACATAAATTGAGCTAAGGCCTTCATTCATAAATACATTTGTAATAAAACTCAAGATTACCTGTTTTTAAAATGCCTACTTTAAAAGAAGATTCAAATGTGACAGTTTCATAAAAACAGCATCAAGTAGTGACCACAATTGTTGTTTCAAATCGATTTCGCAAATAATAAACCGCTTATTCGTCGCTTCTCAGCAATTCGTTCCGCTGACACTCGGCTGCAAGCACAGACGGAAACATACGGGCATTCATAATTATGCTAGTAGAACATTATTTATAAAATAATTTAATTTGTGATGACATTCCTATAACTAATGTAACTGGCAAGTCATAGCTTCGTAAACTACAGTTTGCACTATATTAGGCTGCGGTGACTGAAAGTTTAAATAGCAAAAAATATCCGTGGCGCACAGTTTTCTGTATCAGTTTTATGATCATTTGTAAATCAAAAAAAAAATTGGTTGCCTGTAAAGTCGGTATACGGGCGAAAGTTTTACGTGACAACGACTTTGAGTGGTAAAATAATTTTAATGTGAATATTCATTCGTATAGTAGGAAGAAGGATGAAATAATAGTAACAATTTAAAACATTATGTCCGTCTCTCTCGCTCTTAGGCGGGCTAACCATGCCCGAGTGGAAGGGACGCGTGCCTCTCACTCGCTCTCATTGTGAGCGCATAACGTGAGCGGAGCGTAACGCAGTTTCTTGAAGTGTCACCCGGCAAACCAATTTATAAGACGTTGTCACGTCAAAAGACAAGTAAGTGAACAGCTATCTGTGCCTGACACACACCGTCGAAGTCTAAGGCCAGCTTTCCGCACGATGTTTTCCTTCACCGTTCGAGCGGTACTACATAATACTGAAAGTCCATCATACCCACAGAACCTTCGAGCTCTGGGATGAGAGACGCACGATCATGCCACTAAGCTCGAAAAAATAAATATCATTATTAACTTTGATATCTAAATATCAGTTTAGATACCCCTTTTAATTATTTAAAAACATCTTAATTTTTTTTTCACTACAAATAAATGCAAGTAACTTTATATACTGTTTGGCTGGCTTCCAGAATATAAGCATATACTCTCGTTCTTATTGATTATTTCCAAAATAATACCAACATATCTAATACATTATATGTAACACATTCTTGAGTCCTAGGACTTTCTGACTGTCCATGGGCGGTGGGTATCACTTGACATCAAATGAGACTATTGCCAGTTTATCCCTGTTTTATGTATAAAAAACTATTAAAAGAGGTATAACGAACTGGTACAAATTTTTCCTCCGTATAGGGTGCGATCTGCTCGCGACATTTCGATGATATTTCGATCGGCCGATATGAAAACAGCTCTGATTGAATCGTGATTGAGGTTGAACAATCGCGATGGCTCTTTACAATAATTCTGCAATCCCGTGTGATCGATGTACTACTTATCAATTACTTGTGCATTATTAATTGTTGTGTGATTGTTATGAAATATTTATGGCCCATGTCCATAACAATTAGTCTAATTGCACCGTCTTAATCAAATTAGTTATCTGTCTGACACAACGTGAACACAATTTGACAGATATGTATATCAAATCAAATCAAATAAAAAATCATTTATTCATAGAGGTAACATAATGTACACTTATGAACGTCAAAATATACTTTAAATGATTCTAATTTTACATTTACTGCCAGTTCTCAAATCAAGAGCATAGAACGGAAGAGAAGAACTGGCAATAAACTCTCCGCCACTCTTTTTAATCGCCAAGTTTTTTTTACACAATGTTTGTAAGGAGCTGCAACCATTACACCATTTTCCATATGACATATCGAGTAATAAAGAATAATAAAATAAATTAAAAACAAAGATTTGTCCTCTATCTGCAGGAGGCATGGTGAAATAGGAGCACGCACTTACATACTCGTGAGAATAACAAGCACATACGTAGTAAAAACAACAAATATCACCACATACACGAATTCAAGTACGACCAGTCCCCACAAGTAGCACCCGTTCACGAGTATGACGCATGGCCAGCCATCGGCCCCCTCGCCATATTTTAAGGAGAGAGACAACCCGACGCATGGACGCCGCCACAAGCAATGACATTTAAGTGAGAATGACGATCCTTGAAATGTGGACTTGGCTACACAAGAAAATAGTAATAATACTAATTATACTGAAATAATTTGATACCACATGAATCACGGTTTGTTAATTTACATTTAAAAAAAGTCGTAGATGTCGACGATCTCCCCATAGTCTGAAAATGCAGCCGAGAGATTCAGTCGCGTTACCTATTTATACTGAAGCAATTCATATCCAAGCACTGTGATCGTTTATATTATAATAGGCCTTAGCAAGCAGTTTTACTTTAATGTACGATTTAAATTTATTTATTGACAATATGTGTATCTCACTAGGGCTTTTGTTGAAATAACGTATGCAAAGAATTACTCGTTTTATACAGCCTTGTGGTTGGTGCGCTAATTTTGTCTTTATTACGAGTACTATAATTATGGAAGCTACTATTCTTTTTAAAGATATCTATATTTTTCCGCACATACAAAATATTCTCATAAATGTATTGACTTGCCAAAGTCAAAATATGTAGTGTGTACGTACTTAAAAGATGCAATTATATTTAGTTTTCATGAATTTTGGAAGATTTTTTCATTTTGCATACAAGGAACACTTTCACCCCCATAATAATATGTTTACTAAACAAAGTAAAAATAACACATAGTTATAGATTATTTGAGGTCTTCTAACTTTTTTTAAATACTAAGGACATATTTTGTAATATGTGACATTTAAATGTCTAAATAAAATCACGCACAGATAGCATTTACTTATTTACAGTGTACATTTAAACATATTGGGTAAAAATGTTGTAGGGCGGATTTGGGCGGGCGGCGCCCATAAAAGTTTATGTGGCGTATGGTTCGATCATAAAACGCTTAGGGCCCGCGGTGCCTTGCCGGGTGCACGTAAAACATCCAGCAGGTTATTTGTTGCCTTGTTAGCGATGTTTATTCTGCACCTTTTGGGATTTGATTAATACGAGCACGTCATACTATTTTATAAATATTTAAATCTTAATATATATAAATCACGGGTCACGTTGTGCACTCCTACCGAACCGATTTCAATAAAATTTGCACACCGTGTGCAGTTTGATGTAACTTAAAATATAGGATAGCTTACATCTCAATTTATATCCGCAATAGTATTTTGTTGCAAATATTTGTTTATTATTTGATACAATTCTAACAGATGGCACTATATTAAAAGTACCAACGTTTCACATAAGCTATCTACCTTTCACATAAGTACTCCTTCCGTTTCGCTTGAATAGTTTACTACTATGTAATATAACAAAACCCTTAGCCACAGCAAAGCTTTTCCGAGTCTGCTAGTGGTCTATAAAATTTAAATTCGATAAATAGTAAATTTAAAACATACTTTATTGCCGGGTGACTTTTGCCGCATAATATATAATATAGAAATGCGTTTGCTTGTATATTATTTCTTCCAGTAGTGGGAGTGTACAGTAATTACCGACAGCGAAATAATAAATGTCAATTCATGCACGTTATATTTAATAAGAAAAATGTAACAACATAATAGACATAAGGAACTTTATTGCCTGTTAAAGTATTTTGGAAAGCTTAAAACAATATAAAGCGTTTTGTCAATGTGTAACGTGAGAATAAGACGATTTAATTACTTTAAATTTATCTGTGAAACATGTCAAACAAAACAACAGTGTCCATGGGCGGCGGTATCACTTAACATCAGGTGAGCCTCCTACCCGTTTGCCCTCTGTTCTATACAAACAAAAAAACATGCTTTGGGACGCATCTATATTATTTTACATCCCCCATTTCTTTATGCTGTCCTTCCTGTGATGATTTTTACGTGGTCAATAAATAATTTCATCATATAAATACGGTTATTATAAGCCATAGCGTGTTAGCTAAGGTGAAATAATTGAAGAAAAGTTCCGAAGCAGCGGAATTGTCACGTAACAGTGGCAGGTGGGGATTTCGGAAACAACCTACAGCTTCATGCGAATCGACTTTATCTTACCAAGACTTTCTTATATTATTAGAAAATATCTTACTTACTACCCGTTACAGTAAGGTCGTATAACTACTAGCTTTTGTAACACCGTAATATTAGTTTCTTACACACAACTACGCAATATATCATTCTTATTTTTTCATATAACAGGCGAAACGCGTGTAAGAGCATTGAAAGGATTGAGAGGCCATTGCCAGAAGGCTCGCAAGTGCGTCGCCGATCTTTTAGAATATGGTACGCTCTTCAACAACCCTAAGTTGAATCGGTTCGGAAATACTTCAGTAGGCAGCTGGTTCCACATAGTGGAGTTGCGCGGAAAAATTATCTTGAGAAACGCCTAGTTGTGAAACGTCGGTATTCTGCCTTGACGTCCGATGATAAAACTCAGGTATAGGTATCCGTACAACTAAACACTCTTCGTGGTAAATGCTATAGAAGATGCAGAGTAACCCCACAATTTCTACACAACGTCAAGGGGTCAAGTCGCTTGGAAAATGACTGGTCGTCGACGTATTTGAATCACAGTACGTTGAATGTATATAATTAATATTTTTTTCTTTTTTACCCACTGTATTTTAGTAGCGTAACCATTTCTGTTCTTCCTTCTTTAGTTATTCTCATCAAGATTTAGTGATGGTGAAGCAATATCTGTGCGCATCTTCCTTTAAAAGGGACAGCTAAACTCTAATGCTTTTATTTGTGTGAACTTTTTTAGCCATTTGGATTAAATTATTTAATTTAATTAAAATTATTCATATTACTCATTAAAATTAAAATAATAATTAACAACAATCTTCAAAGTAAGTAAGTATTTTATTGTTCATTATATATGAAAATGTAGCGTAGCAGTAAGTTAATACAAAATCCATAATAATTATTTTTAATCTTAATAAACCTTTACTGTGATAGCTTAGCTAAGTTAATAATAGCATTAATTTTATTGTAATCTTGCTTTGGTAAACGAAAAGTAATAAAAACGTAATTTCTATTCAATTGTTTTAAAATCTGTTCTAAATTCTAAATTTAAATAAATATTAATGTAAACCAAGATTATTAATGAAACGTTTAATAATCAATTCTAATATACGCAATGTATGACATCAAACGAATTATGTTTCTGATATTAATCAAGTTTAGTAATCCGTTTATCACTCCTTGTTATAAAAGGAAAAATAATAAAGTCGGCCATTTCAAACGTTGATTAGAGTCCCAAACCTCTTTGATAAATTTTTATAAGGAATATAATTTCTCCCATTGCCTACTTAAATTGAAGGTAGAAAAGCAATTCTCTAAAGAAAATTTACGATATGACTTATTCAAAGGTAAACAGCCCGAGAATATTGGACAAGAGCGAGTCGGCCACATGTGGGGTTCTCTTTGAAAAAAAATAATTCGTAAATATCTCTTATATCGACTAAACGGTTGCAATAACTGTTAAATTTTAAATGCATGTCTTACTTACTAAAAATATGGATTTTAATTCCTTTGGACGCTTTAATTAAGAATCTACGTATATTTGGGAATGTATAATAAAGTTTGTGTGTATATAATTAGTAATGATATTACTTTATTTAAATTACTTCTTGATTAAAAATATTATAATGTAGCATCCCCGGAGTGCGTCGCAATACTATAATTTAAATCTATCCTATCAGTTATACAAGTGAAGTTTCGAAAAACAAAATGAACGGCAAAAGATGGATGCCCATACCCAAGATGGGGATCCAATCCTACCATAAATAGTAGAATTCTAAATTCTAAAATTTTAAAATATTTTAATTATTAATAAGGTTGAAAATAAATAAGGGCTTAATAATAATTTACTAATGCCACTTATTGGATTCTGAGCAGTGTTGGCCTTGAGGCTTCAGCGTGCGACTCTCATACCTGAGGTCGTAGGTTCGATCCCGGGCTGTGCACCAATGGACTTTCTATATATGTGCACATTTAACATTTGCTCTAACGGTGAAGGAAAACATCGTGAGGAAACCGACATGTTTTAGACCCAAAAAGTCGACGACGTGTGTCAGGCACTGGAGGCTGATCACCTATTTGCCTATTAGATTTAAAAACGATCATGAAACAGATTCTGAAATCTGAGGCCAAGACGTCTCTGTGTTCTCTGGGGTTCTCTGGGGTTCTCTGGGGTTCTCTGGGGTTCTCTGGGGTTCTCTGGGGAACTCACTTCACTCAGCGCGAAACGCCCTTCTGAATAAAACTGTACAAATTAGATACGTTGGTGATTTATTCTTGAAATTATATTGTCTATTGTTTGCAAGAAAATACTTAAGTTTGTATCAGAAAACCACAATTGTAGTGTTTTTTATTGTGTTGTAAAATTATTATAATTTTAGTCATATATTATTTGCTCGCTCTTCGACTAACAATATGAGTATTGAAATTTCTTATTAAAACAACCTATTACAATAGTATCCCTAAAGAACTTTGTGTATATGAGCATCTCTAAAAATCCAGGCGACCCCAAACGGGAGTTCTATTGATCCCTTATCAAGAAATAGAACTGGCCATTAATCTCTCGCATAAAAGCCGCTACAGAACAGTAAGTGGATAAATATATAGCGGGTAATGATGCGCGGAGATACTGCCTTTTGTTGCTTGCTAATAAATAAACATTCGATGGTAATACTCCCTATGTTTATGGTGACTTATACATTTTCCGGGGTAATAAAAGAACGAAAATTTGAATAAACAAATATTGATAAAAAAGAAATTAGGTTACTTCGTTATTTACATATTTTCTTTCGTTTATTGAAATTTAAACGTATCAAAAGAGCTTTGAAACAAACGACCAGTTTGTGATGGATTCCAATTAAATTTTCTTTATTAATTTATGGTTATAATTAAAATTATTGTAGAGATGTGTTGCTTTGAATGGTTAATGAGTTCGGAAAGCAATTTCTTTTCGTTTTTAAACCAACTAAGAACTCCTCCTACGTTTAAATATTAATTATTAATAAGTCATTACCCTATTTTGCATGCATGGTTAAAAACTGAATCAATCGTGTGAATTCATATCAGGAAACAGGCATTAAAAGGCATGAAACGATTTTTTTAAAGAAGTAAATAGTCCGCGGGCTACAAAACTTTCAATCGGTTAAGAATAGGATATAAGTAACGGTAAATAAAATCAAACTCGCAATTATATTATTTTAAATACTGCCTACTTATAGGTAATAAAAATCACACGTAATATGAACGTATTGTAAAATATAAGTTTCTTAGGGTGTCTCGAGAGCAGTGTTAGTCCAGTGGATTGAGCGTGCGTTGAGCGTTGAACCACTGAGATACTGGTTCAAACCACAACTGTGCCCCAATGGAAGTTCTGCAAATGTGCGCATTTAACATTCACTCGTACTGTAAAGGAAAACATCGTGAAGAAACCGACATGTTTTAAACCCTTAAAACCTTTTTTATAGAAAAAATTATCACGAAACATACAGAAATCTCATACCAAGTTGTTGTAATACGACTGTTTTTTTTAAACTCACTTAGGGCACTTAACTCACTTTCATTGAAGCATCATGGTGCGTATGGACCTTTGTTATATATAAAAAAACTTTCTCAACTCCATTTAAAACAATGTTTGAAAAACGAATTTAATGAATACGAAACTCGACGCCTTGAATGCGTTGGGGCCAACCGTCTCCCTAATTGACAACTTTTTGTCCCAGGTGCGACAGACAGCCCCTTGTGCAGAATCTGTTTCAGCGCAGAGGTATCAGTGTACGTAGTTCTGGCTGCGGCTAAACCTACAGAAATCCTAGGAGTTCTTCTGCGCACAACGGACTTAGTGAGCATCTAAGTGAGGAAACTGAGTCCACAGTTTATTTCCTTCTTTGTATACAGTTTCTAAACTAATTAAGACTTTTTCTAGTGAAGTCTAAATCATCAAGAGAAAACTGTCTTTTTAACGAGTTGAATTTTGTTGAATGACTTCACTTGCCGTAGAACGTAATAGAGAAGCCTTTTCTACTATTGACGTCGTTACCATGGCAACACGACAGCATCTCATAAACGTCACTATTATTAAAAGTTGAAGATATTAGTATGTTGAAATAGCGTAGTCGAAATCGAACTCGTATAATAGCTAAGTAAGTCTCAGCTAACCCTAACATAGAGCGAGCTGGCGTCGCGCCAGAAGCGATAATGTTGGGAATTTTAAAGCGAATAAAGATGACCGCTGCCCACCTTCTATTACGTGATATTACCCGCATGAATATCAAACCACCGGTTATTCATACGAATACATTTCTATACTTTTGATGTTACTGAATATAAGGGGCGCTGTGTTTCTAATTTAACCATACATTACAGTAGTTAAATCGTTCGTTCTGGTTGTATTCAAAAGGCCATTAACGGCCTTTATAATTTTAAGGTTTTTCATGACTACATTTGTAGAAATAATATATGTACATTTGTACGTCCTGTGGAAAGATCGTTGTTCGTCGTCATTTAAGACGGAAATTGTATGTGTAATAAATATTGTGTGGCATGCCAGCCATTGTACAACGAAATGTGTATCACAGTTTATATGTAATAAATGTCCGGATTATTATATATAATATTTTTTTACTTTAGTTTTAGTAATTATTTATATTATTAGTAATTCTCAAAATTTTGTTTTATTTTTGTTTATTTTGTGGTCGTTTCTTTAGATTTTCCTTTAATATTATTTTTCTTTTAAGCAATATGCTTAAGTTTAAATGTAATTGATGTGTATGTGTGTGTTAAATTTGTGATGTAATATTTTCTTGTATTTTTTAGGCATACACATCGTTTTAGAATGTATTTATAAATAATTAAATAAATAAAATAAAATTATATGCCGTGTAGGATAGCTGCACTAGATAATTAATTATCTATATATCAGGGACAGACCTAAAAAAGAACCTAACAGTAATAACCCCTACAGAAGTACCCTAATACATAAATAATAAATATAAAAATAACTACTGGAAGTCTGCAGTAGGCCTACGGAAACAGACGAAGCCCTACTGGTAGGATCAAAGGTTCAAGGCGATGGAATCTCAAAGCTTTCGGGTAGGCTCACCACGATACTTAAGGACTTGAAGGAGGCTTCACCTCTTTGAGAGGAATTGAGAAGTAGCAGTATTCAGAAAACTATATCCTAAATTCTAAAATTCTACTTAAACCTATACTGTATACTGACTCTTGTTAAATGTCTGTGTATTGTGCACTTTCTCCATTCACATCTATTAAAATTGGCTACAAGTAGTTAGTCAAAGTTCATGTGAAATCTGAACAGACTTTACTTGAAAGATTAACAAATCTCAAATTATATATTAAATAGATTTGATATATACGTTTGTTAGAACTATTGGCCTAAAGTTAAATAGTAATAGATAGTACATTAAAAAGCACTTAGCAGTAAACAGTCGTTGTGTACGCAGCTGCGTAATGGACCTGAAACGCTAAACTTAAAGAGATATATTGGGGATTAAATTTATTTTGCGTGCTTAAAATATTCGAGTCATTAGTAATTATTATTAAAATGATTATTATTTAATTAAACTTTCCCGCCTTCTGAATATAAAATGGTTACTATTAACTTTAAATGGCCTTCTCACTCATACACTCTGATGTTTTACTAGTATTACAATTAATTAGTAGACTTTGTTATTCAAGAATTTAAACTCAAACTCAAAATATCTTTATTCATATATAATAGGTAAACAAGTACAATTATGAACGTCAAAATAAAATTAAAGTAATTGTAAATTTACATTTACTCCCAGTTTGCAAGTCAAGGGCGTAGAGCGGGCAAGAAGAACTGACAAGAAACTTTCTGCCACTCTTTTTCATCACTAAGTTATGAGTCATACAAATTCGAAGTGGAGCAAATCAATCCTAATACATTTTATATCTACGGATACATACATATATAATAGTGAACTGTGGAATCGACTTTCGGTGGGGGTCTTCAAGGAAATACGACCAATTGTTTTAAAAAAGTTTACTCTTCCCTCAAAAAATTTACTCGACTTAAATTGGTTGTCAATGGGCTGCGAAGATTGATTGAGTTGCGTGAGAAATCTTTGAGTCCTATATTTGAATAGCCTAAGTCTCAAGTCATTTCCAAAGTCAACATTAGCGCTGCGGAACAACATTAAAATTTCATACTCGAACTTTGGCTTTGGTAACGCAAGCGGAAGTTACAGAGTACGGGCGTATGTCCCAGGCATGCCATGGACCCAAATGTTGCTTTAACATTCTGATGAATAGGAAGGAATAGTGGTAACTAAAAATAAACTATGGAATACAGACAGTCAAACTGGCCAATTGTGCGAATAAATTCAAAATTTAATTAACTCCTGTAACATTATATGATAGAAGTGTAATAATATGATAAAAATGTAATTTTTAACGCGTTCCAAGATAATTCCGAGACATTCCACAAATCACTGTCTCAATCCAAAATTTCAAAATTACTTCATGAAAAATTATCCTTAGGCTCTTAGAGAAAATCGCTCCAAGTGAAGCGAAATTAATAATTCCGACCTCGTCAAGGGGTCCAACTACATCCTAACGTGAGTTACCTTTGTATTAAAACTACTTTTGGCCTGGGTAGCTTACGGATGTGAAATTGACCTTATAACGAAAATAAGTAATAATTAAAGACACTTCAGTATGTAACTTACAAAATAGGTAAGTTACATACTGAAGTGTCAACACGCAAATACGTAGTATAAAATTGTTTATACTACGTATTTGTCTGTTGTTCTCACGAGTATGTAAGTGCGTGCTCCTATTTCACTTTGCCTCCTGCTGATAGAGGAGAAATATTTGTTTTTAATTTATTTTATTATTCTTTATTACTCGATATGTCATATGGAACATGGTGTAATGTTTGCAGCTCCTTACAAACATTATGTAAAAAAAATGTTTGGCGATTAAAAAGAGTGGCGGAGAGTGTATTGCCAGTTCTTCTCTTCCGTTCTACGCCCTTGATTTGAGAACTGGCAGTAAATGTAAAATTAGAATCATTTATTATGAATCATACATTATGTTACCTGTATGAATAAATGATTTTTGTTGTTGTTGTTGTTTAAAGTAAAAAGTAGACAGTAGATATCTTACTGCTGAGAACATAACACAATTGTCTAAAAGGTAACATTAAACTATTTAGAAACTACATTTCATATGTAAGTTTGGTACATTACATTTAATGTACGCACACACGGCAACAGGAAGTTTCTAATAAGCTCAAATATAATAAATTCTTCAGGCTTATGAGGCTGCAACGGTTAAACGGTGCGTCGTTTAACGGAAGCGGTCTACAAATTTCGTATAGCCGAGTTAAACATGACCGAACAATTTAAATTAAAATATAAGAGAGTCTATTTCTTTATCTCTATAACAAATAAAATTTATTCCAGTACGTTATTATAAGGATTACATTACGATATAAATGAAGCTATGGGTTACACGACCACCTGAGGAGTGATGGCATCCTCGAAAATTCTACCACCTGTCTCTCTTCCTGATGACTAATTCTTACCCTCTATCACTGTTATTCCAACCTCCGTGGTTTCTGGTGGCCGTCCTTTCTTTTTTTTCTCTCTCTCTACACTCGATCTATTTTCAATACGCACAACACTTATGCATCGAGCATTCGCACGAATCCGCATTCAGTTGAATCGTATGTAAAATTTAAAGAGTCCCCATGGATCACCCGTCCATTACCGCCCTTTATAAATTCCTCGACCTAAAACATCGACAATTATTTCAGTAGGAGGCTGTAACCTTACTTTATTGCAGGCTTATTTTGCTCGCAAAGTGCTTGGAATAATTTTGTATGTTTACAATTTATAGTCAAATAATTTTACTCGGAACTATTAATTGAAGATAAAATTACCATAATTTGTTTATCAAATGTTTCGCCACAATAAAATTTACTGCTGTGTATCTTGAACCAAAAATAGAAGAAAATTTCAAATCGTTCGTTGTAAGATGTTAAAAGTATCGATACAATGTTCAAACAAATCTTAGTACTTTTAAAGTATACTTTACGCATTGAAAGGAAACACGTAAAAGTATTTCCCAAGGATTTTAAATAAACATCAAAAACATGAAACAAATTGAAAGTTGCAGAGCGCACGGCTTATGTTAAGCCGCCCGGTTTGCATCCAACACGCGAGGACCGCTAGCGATTTAATATAGCGTAGCTAAGCCTTTCCTTACGCCCAATGTCTCTTTCAACTTTACCGTAAAATATTTTATTTAACCTGTATTTACATAGAAATAAGTAGTTTCAGGCTAGCAAGCGCGAATGTCCCGTATGCGTACTTAACACAGATACATGCAAAGCTGAACCCGGAATGTCTTAGCTCCAGCCCTACGCCGTTTATAGTCATAGTTTGGAAGTAATTTGACGTGGAGGGAATTTCCTGTTTCAAATTATCTATATATAGGTTTGCACATATAATTATCATTGGTTTATATATATGATTGTACCATAATCAAATACTGAGTTCAGATGTTTATTGTCCATGGGCGGCGCTATCACTTAACATCAGGTGAACCTCCTGCCCGTTTGCACCCTGTTCTATAAAAAAAAAAGATCAGCTGAGTTACATCTTCAGACATCAAGGCAAAATACAAAGTACCATCCACACTAGCACTACGACGTCTTCACTATGGAACCAGCTACCCACCTAGATAATTGCGAACCAATTCGACTTTAGATCCTAAAAACAGCAACAACGGCAACGCACTTGCGAGCCTTCTGGTCTAGCATATTCCACGTGTTACATAAAAAAAAGTTTCTTAACTCGCGCTCTGTTTTGACAAATCTCAGGATTAAGGGGGTCAAACGTCATTCAAACCCTTATCAGTGAGATGGTAGGTTGTCATGTGTACCAATATACCTGTGAGGAAATATTCAATACGTATGAGGTTTATTATTGAGCTACCTATGAAATCAAAGATTTGTATGGAAATTATATTAATTAAAATATATAAAATTCTTTCAAAAAACCCATCCAGTTCGTTTATCTCATTACTGTAAAAGTCTGCCAGAGGCGATAAAGTCAATGAAAACGACCTGCGTCAGGGGTGTTTAATTTCTTTACACTTAAAGAGCTCGCGCGTTGCTATGGCTAAGCAGTGGAGAAGAGCGATTGACCAGTCGTCGTTGTTTTATTGCCAGCCTCTGGATCATTGCTTGCAATTCTTGGCAATAGACATCTGCCGTCGGAGTTGTGTCTTTAAAATTTTGGCAGTGGTCCTTCGTACAGTCAGTATCATCTTCCTTCCATCTTCTTGTTTACTCTTAGTAATCTTTTTTTACCGCACTGATTAGGTGCTGTACCCCATTGTAGTCCATCCGCGAGACAAACGTTAGCATTTTAGGTTAATTCGATTTGAATTTCTCTCGTATCTATGTCCTTTCAGGAGTTCTACGCATGATTCGGCGAAAGTCTCACTGTTGGTTGCTTAGTTCGGCACCCACTTATCTAGCTTTTTTATGATTTCGTTTTGACGCAAGTGCATCAAAGTTGTCTTGACTATATCTCCAAGGGCGACTGTAAGCTGAGAGTTAGATTGAGTTGGATCCACTTACACTACAGCCTTCAATCCAGTGTTGTAGATAACGGTACCATGAACCATCAATGCACCGTGAGTTAGGCCCGTTCACGTCATTAATGTTTCGCGTTGTTCAGTATTTCTACGGTGGAATTAATAGGTACATAATCAAAAATTTAACGAATTTTCAGCTCCATGGCTCCAAAAGCTTCCAAAATTTTAGAAAAATAAAAATTATCTAAAAACAAATGACTGCTGACTTTGAAATTAAATTTACACTGCTTTTGATTATTTGAATTTCGAATTCCATTCCACAGATAATTAATCTGTAGTATATAGCATCTATAATTTCATGCCCAAAGAACAATTGTATTGTTTCTAAGAAATCTTAAAAAAATTGTTACTAACCGTAGTGAAGGTGTACTATTTGGATGTTAAATTTTTCTAGAGATCCTACAACTGTCTTGGCCTCCGATTTATTCGTTCTTTACTTTTATACGACATTCAAGCCCATTTCATCCATTTAAGTCTCGTTACGGGGCTTACATTCACCGTACGATAGAACGATAAATCTATTGAGCTAGAAATGTAATTAAAATGTAAATTAAGTTGACTAACCAAATAAAGAAGCTACTAACAAAACTTTATCAGACATTCCACGGCCCGGAGTTGTCCAAGGTCCGGGGGTAGGCTATTAGGTTTTAAAAAAAAAAACTAAATCTATTGAGCTGTGATTTGAACAGACGGTGAATACACACTTAAGACACTAGTCCACCACTTTTCTTTATGTAATGCACAGCATTTATATTTCACCTTATAATTATCAAGCAAGCACGTAAAGAGCCGCATTACAACAGTGTTGGTAACACTTATACAAAGCACCAAAAATATCTCAGGGGAACCACTTTTAAGGATAAAAAAATTATTAAATAGTTTACGTCGTACTGTAAATATAAGTTTCGTTATATGTTTGTAAAATTAAAACGGGAACACCGTACAAAATAACAGACAGCACTTACATTCAGAGAGCGTTAGCAAATATTTTGCTAAATGATGTAACTGTAACAAAAACCCCTCATCACGAATGTTACGCAAAACACGGACAGAAAATTAATGAAGTACAAAAAAGGACGTAAATACAAACCTAAGCAAACCCTTTTTTGTCGCGGGCTTCTACGCATTAAGGGCTTACAGCCTTTTCGCAACGGAAGTAAAAATTAATAGGAACGGCTAACGAATTCTGTATTTATACAAATCTGTCAACGAAATCCGCCATAATTCAAGGATTATTTCAACAAAGGATACTTCTTAAAACAATCTAAATCGTATTATAGGAATGAAACAAAACAAAACGGCGGCCTATACATATAATAAATAAAATGTCTATCGGGGTAGATTATTTCTTTGCCACTGGCTGGATTTGTACGATCTGCTATATTAATAGTTATAAGATCTAGGCAAATATAATATTTGTATCGTCGCAGGAAGAAATCATAAACCGAAAGAATCGAAGCATAAATCATTAAATATTATCATAAATAAATATTCAATAGCGTCAGTATTAAATTTTATCCGTAACTGTAGATACTTGGCTGCTCTCCAAAGGCCACGATTGCCTACTACATAGATAAAATACTCTAGAATAGAACATACCACTTATATTGTTGTATTGTATTTTTAATTCTATTTTCAAAAATCTATGAAATTAATAAGATTTGAACTTGTACTTTTTACAGCCATCACTTATTAGGGAAACGTAATATAATTACTCAAATAATGTGATGCACAATAAAGTGAAAATACACAGATTAGTTGAATAATTTTAAAACTAATACACCTAGGTTCCATAGATATATAAATTGTCTTTTAGATATCTATGGAACCCAGGTAACATTCTATTAAATTCATCATTAACATATTTATTTCTAGCACTCAACTATACTTATAATATTCTTAACTTATAAAGTAATAATAATTATTAAAAAATGATAAATAGAACACTTTAAAAAAATTACAAAGATTGGTCGTGGCATTGTACCTATGGAACATTTCCACGCGGTATTGCGATACTTATTCGTTGAATTTATATTACTAGCACTTATTTCCAATTAATTAGTATGAAATTTTTCATATCCAGTTCTATATAACGACTGGCTGACAATGCAAAATTTGCTCGAATGTTTTTCAACGAGCTCTACACTATCCATTTTCTATCCATTAAGGATCGGCGATTCCATCTCTGATTGTTTGTTGGGCTGACTTTATCCCGGTCCCGCCTTTTGAGTTTTAAAGGACTTGCACTTTTTTATCGCTTACAATAAATGTGTGTTTGCTTACCATTTAGAAATTTATTTTTAATTTAACTAGTGCTTTCATATCACAATTATATACATACATATACATACATATATTTTTTTTAATATAACTATGACAATTGACTTTGTAAGATTGAATTATCCGGATTACAGTATTCACGTAATACCTTATATCTGATCCTCCAATAAGTTGATATTGTCTATGCGTGTCAAACGTTTTCTTTTAAAATCAAAATGGACAGTAGTTTCTTTGATTTAATGTTGTTGAACTTATAAACAAACAATTCGCATCTTAAGACTCAATATTTTTTTTAATTGCTATTAATTTTTATTACAAGGGAGACGATATGTGTTTCGCGATAGTAAAAAAAGCGTGTGTGTACTTATGTACACGCGTTAGAAGTTGTACTTGGTGTAACAAGGTAAAAATATTTTCAAAAATTTTATTCTACATTTGCAGAAAAAACGACACTTACAATATAAACGACGTATTTTATCTAGTTAAATAAAGTTTATTTTAATATCACAAAGAAAATAAAATGTTGACTGTAGCTAATTTCTCAAAAAATTACTCTCATCAGTTTTTCCTAACGCGCTAAATGTAAGTTTAAGTATGACATAAACGGAGAAATTCGTCCTAATATTACTTTTAATGTTATTTACCGCAACGTATTTTTATTATTAAATGCATACAAGGTAAAGAAAAATATAGTCCATATAATGCAAATAATAGTAAATCCTTAGCATATAGCGTAATAAAGTCTTCCAGTGGCGGATGTAGGCAATTAGTAGCCTCCCGTCGCGAGTTGCGTCCGCAAATATGCTGGATCTTTGATAAAGTCCTCTACCTGAGAGACCATTAAAGCTAAGGGTATGTACATACTAGCGAATGAAAGGATATTCATTCTAGAGCGCCTATTAAAATAACCCCATAGAAAGGTTTTAACAGATTTCTCTGTACTAACTCGCTGCTTGTAGGTATACAATTAACTTTAATGTGTAATTATTTATCGGTAATTTAGTATGACGTTTACTCATTTATAGGCAGGTGAATAAATTAAAATAATACAATAATATAGATTTCAATGTGATTTTTCTCATTAATACCCGTGATTATATTTTTTTACTAAGAACACTCCCAGCAATCTAAATTTTATAATAGCATTACTTAATGTTCTGATTTATTTGTAGAAATCTAAATTCACATCACTTATTGGAGAAATTAGAAATATGCGGGTGTGTAGACAGCCTACAGGATTTGCAAGTTAATTATAATGAGCCGTGCACGGTTAATCGCAGTAGTCTTTGTCTGAACTGACAGAACAGGGAAGGGCCCAGACGACGCTTCTGAAGATACTTAAAATGAACTGCATTTTAAGACTGCATTTATCATATAAATATATTTCCTATTTTAAATATAAAATACTCGCGCCTAGCAAGAAATTAATGTTATTAATTATTGTTTAAACAGAAAAATGTCGTTTTTATTCTTTTCTGTTATATTTAAATTTATTACCGACTACACCAGGAATCACCTGTTTTACCGACGAAATTTATGTCATAACTAATTTAGTCGTTTACATAGAGAAAACCATTTGTTAGATTGTCAAATTAGATTATGCAAATAGGAGAGTACCATATTAAAATATTTCACAATGAAACAAAACAGTATTTGAAGAAGTATATTATGTCTTTACATAGATAGCTTCTAAGTTTAAGCAAAGGTTTACGCATAATCCTTATGAATTAATCCAAAGAATATGTATTTAAATCTAGTTTCTTTAGTCATAAAAAAATTGCCAAGGCCCTTTATCCGGGATAATTTATTTAATATATTACGTTTAAGGCATTTGAAATCGAATATTTAGCTGTGATGAAAAGTGGATTATGTACGATAATAGGAAGTGCAATGGCTGAACCCAGCCTAACCAATTAAATTGTACCACAAGCAATAACGCCGTAAAAAGATACTTGTGAGCGTTTAGTGGACTAACCCTAGGGTTGTTCACTATAACTTTCTTAAATCTCGCCAGACGATTACGACAGGTCTATTATCAGCAACTGCAAACCATGATAGAAAATCTAGATGCTAAACAAGTGTCGAACGCTCTAGACCACTGCTGCTACACGACAATGCACAACACACTGCACACCAGACTGCTACCAAAGTAGAGGATCTTCAATTGGAATGTCAAAGACCTCCAGGGTACTCCCCAGACCTTGCTCCAAGAGATTACCATTTTTTTCGAAATTTGTATAAAGGACTACTACTATGTAGAACCAGCTGCCTTCTGACATATTTCCATACTAATTCTACTTAGGGTCCTTCAAGAAAATAGCGTACAAATTCTTGAAAGGCCGGCAACGCACTTGCGAGCAATGTGAGTGTCCATGGGCGGCGGTAACACTTAATATCAGGTGAACCTCCTGCCGTTTACCTCCTATCACATAAAAGGATTTTTAGTAAAGGGATCAATAAGGGTAGGTATAAGATGGCGAAAGTGCATAGATAGCAAAGGTACGTTTACATGCTCATTAAATATTTCCTTTTATAAATCACTACTCTTTGTTCCTCCAATACAAAACGTCAATTTCATGTGTAAGGACTTAATATTACTAAATTAATTATAAATTTAGTATTGAAGCTTAGATGTTGTCGCGTCATTAACGAGGGCACAAGAAGTCTATTGCTTTCTAACTTTGAAAAATAGCTGACACGGCAGGGGTAATTCTTCAGCAACATCACTCTTGTGGCGGCTTCCAATTAGCTGGCAACACCTCGCGTTAATTGAATCAAATTGCACTAGTGTTGCCATCTTTTACATCGAACGCGCACCTTAAATGGCATAAAAATTCTGCCTTTGTATAAAAAAGTTTACAATTTACTCCTAACTTTTAGATGGGAAAAGCTCTGGGGAAATTCAAAAGTTTCAGTCACTAAATTATTAAGAAACGAACCACTAAATAAAGCAAAGATACTTTGAGTTATTTCAATCCAATTTTCTGATAACTTTTTCGTAATATAGATATAGTATATATATATATAAATATATTTTGAATATTTTATTTTTATAATATACTACTGTTGTTTAATGTGATAACGAAGTTATATACTATTTATTACATTATGTGTTAATGTTGTAATTTAATACGTTTTTCCATTGCAGAATATGCGAACATCTGTTACTATATCTTATCTATATAATCTTGCAAATAAAGGATTATTTTGTATCATATTTAGGTTTAAATATATGGTCATTGTTAATTACGTATTTGATAGGATAATACATTCACCCCCGTCCTCCCCCACCCACATTCACATCATTTCCTATCGGTGAATCGGAAATGTTTACCTAAAAATCTGTAGTGATTATCGCTAGTTTGTCCGCTAGTAGACAACGGTACTTTCTTCTAAAAGAAATCTTTAGCATGTCATATAATGAAGCACGTATGAAACTGAATAGCAGTACTTATTATTCAAGTTGTACTGAGTTTTATTTATGATACAAGTTATTCAACGAACGTGACGATTTCCACTTGGCTAAGATTATTGAGCACCGAATTATACGAAAATCTCATTAAAAAAACCCTCCACAGATGAGATTTAGCTTGACGTAACAAAATTGGATACTTGAATTATATTCCCCAAATAAGTGAGCGTTGTTTTAGGTAGATTTTGTTTATGATGGAACTTCTTAGATGATGTTTTAACAAATTTGCAAACACTAAATTTTACAAGACAATATCATATATAAATTCTCGTTAATAATTAAACTCTCCCGAAATTTTGTGTGTATATTTGCGGTTTGATCTGCAAATGTCCGATTTCATCTATATTTTATTCCCTTAATTTTTTATTGATTTTTAAACAAAAGTTCTTTTTTTTTATTTAGATACACCATACAAAAATAACGCATAATTTTCACGCACTACGATCAACCCCTATTTTTAATAATGGGTTTTAATGTAAAAAAATGTAATGTAATATATTGTCTATTTAAATTTCAAAATTATGACTAGAACTCTGCGGTTTATATAGAGAATATACACAGGAAAACGTAAAAAGTTTTCATTCATGGAAAACCGAACAGCCTTTGAGGTGACATACTAAAATGTTCTATGTTGATAAATAATATGTATTAAAAGGTAAAAGCTAAGTAAATCACACAGCTCGTCTTAATATAAACCACAAACTTAGCACAGATCTAAAATGCTATAAGTCAACTCTAATTTAGCCCCTGCCCCAAATCGAATCCGTTTCTCGATCATTTTTATAACAAAGAAGGTGATCAGGCTTCTGTGTTTGAGACATGTCACCGATATTTGAGTTTGAGATTTGCCTTTCTCCTTACGATGTTTTCCTTCACTGAAAAGCAGCTGTTAAATAAACGCTCTACAGAGCCAACAATGCCTACAATTATTACAATACTGAGGCGTAATGGGTTTTTCATACATCCATACCAAAAAATGCTTGGAAACGCTTTTGGAATCCAATAAAAACTCATGGTCACCGATTTCCGTGTATCGCAAAGGCGCATTCCACAAGCGATGCCGCGAGCCAATTTGCGCATTTCCAATTCGAATACCTTCCAAATTCTAATTTCCTTTCCGCTTATACAAGAAAAATCAATTTTATTACTCAGTAAATAAAGTTCAATTTAAATTATCTCGTTTTCATGAAACTTAGGATAAGTGTTGTGGTTACGTCACTCATTTTCACTTTAAATGCTTCAAATTGATTTTGTTTTCAGTTTAAAGACTTGGCTTTGACGTTGTTTTACGAGGTTTGCTATTTAATAACAATTTTGTACGTTAATTAAGGAGCTGGGATGTGGGAACGAATAATGTGTGCCGCGAATATGTCACACGCCTCGAGGAGACTTTGTTTTTATTTAAATAGCAATATTTTATACATAAAATATAATAATAAATTAACAAACAAACAAACAAAAATCATTAATTCATATAGGTTATATAATGTACACTTATGAAGGTCAAGAAAGAAAAGAAATATACATAAAATGATTCTAATTTTACATTTACTGCCAGTTCTCAAATCAAGGGCATAGAACGGAAGAGAAGAACTGGAAATAAACTCTCCACCACTCTTTTTAATCGCCATGTGTTTTTATACATAATGTTTGTAAGAAGCTGCAACCATTACACCATGTTCCATAGGACATCTTGAGTAATAAAGAATAATAAAATAAATTAAAAACAAAGATTTGTCCTCTATCAGCAGGAGGCATGGTGAAATAGGAACACGCACTTACATACTCGTGAGAACAACACGCAAATACGTAGTATAAACAATTAATATCACCGCATACACAAATTCAAATACGACCAGTCACCACAAGTAGCACCCGTTCACGAGTATGACGCATGGCCAGCCATCGGCTCCCGTGATTTCGTGATTCCGTGAAGATACAAAAGTGCGTTTTTTTTATATAATGACCCCATAAATAAATAAGTTTACTTACGTCCTAGCGAAGACGTTATATTACGAACACTATTTTTTTAATATTTACCAACTGCCCCGCGAACTTTGTTTGTGCCTAATGCCCAGCCTACCTGTTAAGTACATGGAAAATTTAGCTATGCTACCCCAGAAACTGTTCGGTTTTCTGGAATAAAAACTTTTTTCTGTGATATCTCAGAGTTCCAGTTATAAGTTCTTAAATAACAATCATAAAAAAACAATTAATTTAGTCAAAAAAAAAACTTTTTGGTGTGGACATCCCTTAGTGGTTTCAAAGATAGATAGTAGCCGATACTCAGACTTACTGATTATGCTTTAAAAAATCATAAGAATCGGTCGAGCTGTTTTAGAGGAATATGGGAAGACGAACATGGTGAGACGAAAATTTTATATGTAAGATATTATCACGTTTTTTTCCCGAAGAGGTAAGCAGAGACGACAAATCTCCACTTGCTACGGTCATACCTCTCTCGCTATATCCACTTTTATGTCATTCACCACGCATGCTCGTTGGATGTGGGTACTTTTTGTAACTTAACTTGTCCCTTCTCTAGTACCTCCTGGATTTGGTCCAGGTATGTATAACGAGGCCTAACCAACCGGATTTTGCCATCCATGCTTGCCTTGTTTATCTTACTTTTTAACCCATTTCCACTTATCCGTTCTACATGGCCAAACCACCTAAGCATTCCCTTTCTGCTCCCACTTACACTGAGCTCATGATTACATATTATATAACGTAATTTTAAACAACGAGTTATATAAATATACACTAATTGTATAAATTATTACTTTACATTAATATCCATTTTTATAACTCAAAAGCATGAATACAATACTATAGTAGGCTATAACTGATAATTATTAGGATAATTGATATATGGATTTATGAAGCTTAAATAATAAACTAGGACACCTGAGACACAAAGGCGTTTGAAACCTGTTAAAACTAGATAA
Source organism: Pieris mannii (assembly GCA_028984075.1). Classification (NCBI taxonomy): domain Eukaryota; kingdom Metazoa; phylum Arthropoda; class Insecta; order Lepidoptera; family Pieridae; genus Pieris; species Pieris mannii. The sequence goes on from CM054780.1 coordinate 4,060,480, forward strand.
AATTCAGTATGAACTGTACACGAAAATATAACGTTGAAGTGGAAGCGAGAATAATAAAATTGAACTGCCATAGTTGAATTTTATATTATGTAATGTACGCACGCTCACACGCTTAAACACCCTCACATATTACAACACAGTAAATTTTCTTGATACAGAATGTTCTTCGTATAAATGATGTTGGCTATTTTTTAATTAATACAATTTTATATCATAAAAAAAACTGTGCATTACTATGGATAAACTGTAAATATAAACGTACACAATTCGTAATCCCTTGTACGTACATAATAACCGTTATACGTTATGGCATACCATGTCAAAAAGCTATGTATCACACATCTTGTCTGTGACTTTGGAGAGCCCCGTGCTGTGTGTTCAATATTTTGTATGTCATTTACATGATGGCATGGCCTTGCCTCGAGCGAGCCAGCTCCAGCTCCTCCTGTTCTATGATACCTCCAAGTTCCCTAGACCGTTATTTTTTATGTATGGGATGGAAATACATTTTCGCATACATTGTTCCCGTTACTAGGAGAACAAACTACACCGGAAAATTAACTGTTCGGAGACGGGGTGGGTAATATTTTTGTATAGAACGGCGGGCAAATAGGCAAGTCACCCGACTTGATGTTGAGTGATACAATGGACTTTGAATGCGAGAGACATTGCCGGTTTAAGAGTTGCAAAATTAAATGTCATGAGTTCTGGCTGAATACATGTTTGTTCCTTTATATTCAGTTCATTTCAAAACCTCGGGTCCTTCTAACAAAACCGCGTTATGGAGTTTAATTCCGAATACATCCTAACGAAATGTACATTTCTGTATCTGGGCATGACCTTCAATACAGTTAATTTCTGCGTCGAAAACTTATAGAAAAACATGGATAACGGGCCAAATTTCTCATACTTTTCATAATCGTAGTAAAGTCACCTCAAATGGATCAATCGATGGACAGATGTATGGCCATCATAATGGAGAAGGTCGGCCAAGGATAGAGAGACATGAAAACAATTGGGAGAGGCCTATGTCGACACACAACCTGACCAAAGCGGTTGAGAATAAATTATTATTTTCTATATAATAAGATTTAAGAATATTACTGTTTGATAAGAATAGCATGTAAGGTAAAATGGTCAGTGAATAAATTATTATTATTATTATTGTATGGCCTATCACCAGTCACATGTATTACTTACGATATTAGATTGAGATCCAAAATTTATTTAACATTGTTGTATATTTTTTTATTGTTAAATAAATTATATATCATGTTCCTGAAATAAATTAATGTAATAAGAAACAATAGCTAACCTTAAAATATATTAATAAAAGGAGGTTCAGGCAAGGTTCCGAAGATACTAGCAGCGTTCCCCCTTTGAATACCTAGACTAATTATTATTTGACCGAGGTAGCTGCAGGTCTTCGGTCTTCTGTGATGTCGACTAACCTTTGTGCCTTCCTTAAAAAGCCTTATAGCGCTAGGACCCCACGGACGAAGGGTCTCTACACCCAATGGGACAAAAATCATATTCTGAGCCTAGACCCTTGTATTTTCATGTAATAATATATTTTCATAAATTATCGTTTTCTTTCATGTTTTCAATTTCAAAATCGGAAAAGTATAACGAACACAAAGTGGCTAACGGCTTGCATCAATAAATCTGTAAAACCGATGCATTGAACTTCAGTAAACCCCACCAGCTTAAACGATACACACAGGTTTTGTAAATGATTAAAAAGAATAGAAAATTTGTTACACAAAATGGACGGTGCTCTAATCCAATAGCAATCCCGATTCCAATGTATAGTTCTTGTTAGCGCCACGGATATAAAGGCCCTATCCCAGCACGAATTGCTGTGTTAGTGTCTCGGTGTGGACTGCGGTGCGCAATGAAGAGATGGAGCACTGAGACATTATATTCATGTTATTTTGTAAAAAAAATTAACTGATGGAATGGATTACTTGGCTGGCGATGAAATAAATCGTGTAAATTTCAAAATCATGTTCTTTATAAATTTGAATTTTTTTCAAAAATAGGCTATGTTTTAGATGTTTTTCTATCGAGCGAAGTTATTTAAATCGTGTATCGGTCTTTCAAAATGGATACATAAACTACTCATTACTCCACTATACAGGCAGTCCTCGACTTACCTCGTTTCGATTTACGTTGTTTCAAGTTACGTCGAACAATGTTTTGATACTATTCCTCAAGATACGTCATTTGTTTCGATTTACGGCCTAGGAGAATTCACTTGTCGCAAGGTCAATGTCCGTGGGGACGGCACACCAAAACACCACTTCGTTGTTACAGCCGATGGATCAGGGAGTTATAGCGTATTTTAAGACCTATTATCTCAGGAGAACTTTTTCACAGGCTGTAAAGGCTAATGAAAATGATGGTGGCATGGAGCTGAGAGATTCTTGGAAAAGTTATAATATCTTGCGTATTATGCGTTAAGAATATTGCTGCTTCATGGGATGAGGTGACACCCAACAATTTAAAAGGAGTTTGGAAAAAGTTTTTTTTAAGCCATCTAAAAGTTCTTTATCCACAGATCAACCAAATATCGATGAAATCACAACTGACATTGTTCATTTGGCTAACCGTTTGCCTGAAATTGCAGTTACTGCGGATGATATTGATGATCTGTTATGCTATAGTTTCTTTAAGCCAAAAGTTTAATTTATTATTTCTCATTGCATATTTTGATTACATATTAAAGTTTTATAATTATTAATAACACAGAAATACCAAAAAAAAATATTTAAAAACTTACTTTTGATAATAAAGTATGTGTATCCTTTGTTCTAAATGCAGTTTTTTCTTTAAATTTCGAGTCCGTCTGGTCCCTAACCCTTGAGTTTTACATGTAAACTTATGAAAAAATATGTCTCGACTTACGTCGTTTCGATTTACGTCGCGTATTTCGAGAAACTAACATGCCGTAAGTACGAGGACTGCCTGTATTATTTTCCATTTGCCCCATTTTAAGAAAGGATGGCAAAAAATGGAAAGAAACATTGTACTTCTTTGGAGCTTGGCGACTGGAGAGGTCCTTAAGGGAACTATATCTATACTGCATATAGACACATCGTGTTTGCTATTGCTATTGGAAGTAACAGAGTACAAGGGCTGGCGTTACAAACGCGGATCAAATATATCCCACAAAGTTAGATCTACAATTTCCTGATAAGGAACACTCTTACTTTACTCGTAAGTTATTTATTTAACAAATTGTTAAAAATGTAACAAAACTTTATGCGGTGGAAATTAAATTGATTAAAACTGTCCACTGTTTCTTAGTCATAACAATGTAAGTAAACTTTATTTATTTTAAATAATTATTAAAAAGCCGATAACGCACTCGCGATTTCTCTGGAATTTAAAGATATCAGAGGCGGTGGTATCACTTAATATCAGGTGAGCATCTACCTCGTTTGCGGGCAAAACATAAAAAATATGCTCTATTTTTTAAACTTGACATATTTATTCGAGGAGTTTTCAGATAATTTTCTGTATCCATTTTAGAAGCTCACGAAGTTTCTTCTATAACTGTGAACTATAAACCAGAGACAATATTAAGGTATAGATTCAAACAAAAACGCAATCCTTCAACTTTGTGTCGTGTGTATCGCTAAGCTGGTAGACGCGTCATTAACATATGAAATGACTAGTGCAGGGTGCACTATTATGCTAGTGCTTATGCTAGCTGTCTAACACGTGTTTCAGAAACACGCCTACCACTAACCGATCCTTAAAGTAATGACTTTAACAACTAAATTGCTACCAAATCTGTACAATAATTTAATAGTTTTGAATAAAATTAATATAAGTACAAAACGAAAAAATATCTCCTAATGTTTGTGTCGCTCTCCTGACAAGGCCTGGTACATAAAAATAATTTGAAATTTACATTTTATTAATTTTTTATGTTTAACTAAACTAAATAATGCCAAGAAAATAAGAACTAAGATTTTGTTGATTTGTTTAAGTTTTTAAACCCGAATATTGTAAGAAAAAAAACTACCGCCAACATACTAAACGAATTTAATAAAAGTATTTCAAATAAATAACGGATCTTATTAAAATATATATATTTTTTATACATTACAGAAAGCAAGATGACATGTTTTATCGTCATTTTTTACGCAACTTAAATGGAGAAAAAATACTAAACAAACTATTGAAAAAGACGGCACTAACTAACGTTTTAATTTTTATAAAAGTTTTAAATTAAGTCAGCTAGCCTTAAGTTATGTTATGTAAGTACATAAGTGAATAAAGGTATATATAAAAGCCAACTTCGGCTTTTATACAGGCCTTTATTCTGCAGCCGACGAATCCATAAATTGGGAAGGAATCCAAGGGAAATTTTACCTTTGCTTGTTCCAGATTCTTTAAGAGACTCAATGTTAGCGTGTCGTTTAGATCAGGCCATGTCCTCGAAAACTGACCATAATTTAAAGTCTAAAGGCTTGAAGAATATAAAAAAAAAGAATTTGGTATCGACGAATTCTGGTCTGGATTTTTCTGGTCTTCAACAGACGAAGTGTTGTTGTATCTGTTGATAGTACGATATATGAATATAAGGCTGATACCAAGCTTTTGAAGTGTCTGGACTATGGCCGACGGGTCCATACCCACTTCGTGCAAGGCGATCCCTGCCATCTATTTTCTTTAACACCCCATTCCATATTGTAGTTTAATAATGAACAGAAAAAATAACGTGAAATGGCGCAAAATTGAAAGAAGTATGTAAAATATAAGGGTTCCAAATTCAAAATAATAAAAAAGTTGAAAAAGATCCTTTTTCATTTGCAACAGAACTTATGGCTAGTTACAATTTAAAGTTACAAAACTATATCTACTTACTATACTCTTTGTTTTGACGCAACAAATGCGTAGTTCCTTCAATATTTTTTAATTACACAAACTCTGGTATATAAACAAAATTTCAAGAAATTATTTATAATTTAATGACATGCGACCAGTTCTCTCAGTTAATTAAAAACATACCGTTTATGTGTATATTAGCTCTTTAAACTCATTTATGAGTTTAATTAAATGAATATATTGTTTCTCTACAAAGGCTGACAAACACACGGCCCCAGGTGAAATTACATACCCTACGCATTGAGCTCAGTTCATTACAATAGTTTGTACCCTTTGAGATTAAATTTTACTTGTTTAAATTGTTTAAGCGTTTGATAGTTCACACTAGATTTATCTTAGACGCGCTGGTATACTTATATATTATATATGTATACATTTTATTATTTTGTCTGATTGTATATCTATTTCTAAATTATTTTGCATGAACCCTTCTGCCGGTTTCGGCTTTGTTTGAACCGTATTGTAATTGTAAAAGTAGTTGATTTCCTCTATATAGAGCTTAGTTTATAGACAGACAGACATTTTATCAGTCAAGGTTTTCAATCAATAATTCATTGTGAAAACAAGTAGATTCTAGTAGTATTGCACAAACGTATGAAAGTAAAAGTGGTTTACTAGTGTTTACTAGTCGAAATTTATAACGTTTTCTATTGTAGCCCCCTTCTTTTGTGGAGACCCTGGGGGCGTAGCCCCGTAGCCTTCGACTGAATCTGGTCCTGTGTCGGATATATCCGGTATACTACAACTTTTGAAGTAGTTTTATTTATTACAAAACGGGGCCTAAACGGGCAGAAGGCTTACTGATAGCGATGCCTATTGAAATACTAGAATTATCCTAAGTCGAACTGATTCTTAACTAAGACGATGGGCACATGTGTTTCACATAGTGATGATGTGCGGTTAAAAGATGCTTAAGGTACGCTCAGTTGAGAAACGTCTGACATCGAGTTGATAGGAGTTGAAAAAAGGATTACGGATCGATTTAGTTTGCGCATGATTTGAACAAATATAGAAACTTATTATTGTAATAGAATATTGAATGGTGTAAAACTTAGCTGAAAAGCGCGTTTACCAGCACTACACGGAGTGTTCGTGTCGGGAAACTAGACAGTAAGTTCCACTTGAAAACTTGGGAGTTTGACTCAAACACGGTACTAAGTTTAAACATAACTACCACGCTTCTCCCAATTAGGCATCAGTCTCAGATAGACAATAATTTTCCCTTTTTTCTTGCCAATTTTAAAAACTGAAGCCAGCCAGTGTAAAATCGGCTTGATTTAGTAACACAGTTACGAGGGGAATTGAATATGTCTAGTGATAAGTTAAGTTATATAGTGCAGGTAGCCGATTAAATCATACATGTTTTTCCACTGGTGCTCAGCCGGGGCTCAACCCCACGACCTCAGAGATGAGAGTCGCACACTGAAGCTGCTAGATGAACACTGCCGTAGCCATTAACGGTTTTTAATGTAGTTATTAAATGCAGCAGGAACGGAGAACAGTGGTGCATTCCCAATCCATATTGGAGGAGTATTAAATGTTATTAAACGCAACGTATATATTATAATAGTGCATGAAATAAAATGTAAAACAAAACTCCGTCATGTAAACTAACAATATAGTTATTATAACAATATAGTATATGTAGTGATTATATACGAATAAACTCAAAGTTCAATTTATGATATCTTATATATTTAAACGAGCAATTCTTGTATATATATATATATATATATAATTGGAATCTCGGAATCGGCTCCAATTTTAATGAAACTTAGTATACGGGGGGTTTCGAGGGCGATAAATCGATCTAGCTAGGAATAATTTCTAGAAAATGTCATTTTATTCGTGTTTTATCAACTTAAACATAGAATTGGTCGTTTAAAGATGTCAGTCAAATAAAACCTTAAATATATAATTATCTTTATTCGATAATTATATTCATATTTTATCATTTTATTAGTATGTAATTCGTACTTAAATATAATTTCCAAAAAACAAAACTTATAAAAAAAAATCCCGAGCAAGGCTCGGTCATCCAGGTCGTAATAAGTAATGTGACGTAGTTTAAAAATCTTTTATAACACTGAGTGAACAAACACATGCAATTAGCAGTACAAGTATTTAAAAGGAGTTATTTCGTTACAAAAGCTCTGGCTGTTGTGTAATTACTCTTTGCCTCAAAAGACTGCTCTTAAAGAATTGAAATGAACTTTAATTTACCTTATACTCTTTATCTTGTTGTTGCGAAATCTACATAAAACAAAGAAAGTCTATCTGATTCATTTATTAATCCTCATTTTGAATGATTGACAACTATGAACAATTTTTCATTTATAGGTTGGTAATAATTATTTCACAATACATATGGATAACCCTTACGTAAAAATTATATTATTTGTATGTACCGTGCTGTACACTCAGCAACATTTATTGCGTAATAAGGGCTTTATTCTTCTATGATAATTAAAATAATAAACTAAACTAAAATTTTACCGAATTTAATCGTAATTTTTTTGTTAGATTTAATACAGACGTCTTTATTGGAAAATCTACTAAGGACTATTATTAACTAATTTTGTTGAAAAACTATATTAAAATAAAATAAAATACGTTTGTTATGGAACATAAGATCATCAAGGTATCGCTTATTCCACGTCATTAAATTCGAACCTGTAGGCATCCCTACTCATCGGCATTCTAAAGAACAAGAAACCCATCAGTTATCAGTACCCAGACTAACAAAACTAGCGTAGATAAATCTTGCAGCATAATAAAGCGCTTGAGGAGATGGGATCTAAAAATTAGTAGGTAGTAGGGCCAGTGACAAATGGGAGCTATTTGTCAGAAAGGTCAGTTCAAATAAGGCCGGATCAAGCTTACGTGACAAGAATTTAACAACACATATAATTGAATCATTTTTCAGATGTTTTTTGGGAGATTTAATTTACTTTATTTAGAAAACAAATGTTAAAAGGTCCATTCTAATGTTAAACCCTGGCTGAATAAATTACGTGTACATTTCAAAACATACATATTTAAATCATTCAGTTGTTAGTAGCATTTATAAATATGTGTTTAAGTTGGCTTACTTTGGTTACTGGACACAAGAGAACGTGTAATAGAAAACATGAATACTAAAAATGGTGGCATAACTATAAATGTCATATGGTTGCTATGGCAACATAAACAGAGAGTGCAATTTTAATGTCACAGTGAGCTGCTATGGCCTTTTAGATTTTATTAATTTAAATTTCGAATTAAACAAACTTCAAAGCCACGTTTTAATTTAGGTATAACATTTTCAGAGCACAAATACGGTGTTATAAAATATCGCCAATGTTTTTAACTAAACAATATCAAACATCACAGGCGAGAGAAAAATTCGTTAAAAATTCTCCCGACGTATCAAAGTACGATATTGCGTGCTATATTCAATATTTTAATAAAAATAGTGCTTTAACAAAATATCGAGTGTTCCTTGAATAAAGAGAAATTTAATAAAAGTATGGGAAGGGGCTATACATCACCCGCGGAACATCTGTGACGAAGTTGTATTTTTAAAACTGCTAAAAATTTTCCAACTAGTTTCGTCCGAGTTGTAAAAAATGATATTAACTGTAAAATATTACTATCGGCACTGACGGGAAAGTTTAAATTAAAAATTTGTTTCGGTTGGACTCGGGAATTGGATAAATTATTACATTTTTGCAATACATTTTGGTTCAAAGATGATATTAGTTGTAAATAAAAATCTTGTATTTAAACTGCATATGGAATTGTCAGTATACATCTATGTATGTGTGTATAAAGGACTACAAAAACAGAAAACAAATAATCGAAAATAAGGACCGACTTCGCCAGCAGACTATATTTATAATAAATTAAATAGGCTGCTTAATATCTACCCGCTCACCGTCTACAATCTAAAAACACGATTAAAGGACTGGCTTATGCACACGCCCTATGCAGTGTTAGAGCTGCTTCTAAGACCTATTATGCAATTACACACTTTATTCATTCACTCACTCACACATTCGCACCCACACACTTACTCATGCACTCAGGCATGTTGATAACAGTTTAAAAAATAAATAAATAAGGTTAAATAGGTAGTGTCATTATTTTAAGGTATTTAGAATTAAATTTCTTAATGGAAGAGCTGGGAACCCTGACACAGGTATTTTTTACTTACTACTACTACTACGTACTAAAAATTAATACACTTTTTTATGATTAATTTTTCTAATCTACTTACACAATATTGAGTTATTAATCACATTAGACGTGATTTTTAATTAAGAATAAAAAATTATGTTTAAAAAGAAGAAAACAATAAATATAAATAAAATATAAAAGCTTGGGAAAGTTAGTCCGTATCACTGGAGAAACAAACTAATCGAATCTACTTACAGAACCAAACTAAACCTCTGCTCAAACTAAAGCTAACTGGATTCAGGTGAAAACTTTGACTTTCCTTGTTGGGACAGAAATTTCTTTTGTTCTTACTTAATCTAATAAGAATGGAATTATGGCCAGACATAAAGAAAACTGTCGGATGACAAGTAATTAAAAAAATAGATTTCAAATACGTGTTAACATTATGTGGCTGTAAGTGTCTATTGACCAAAAAAACAAAAAAATATATAAAATTTAGCATACTAATCAGGAGGCCTTGATTAATAAACAAATCAGTGGCACCTCTATCATTTAACCCTATGATTTTGATTTCAGTATCTATTTCGTCATTTCTAATAGGCAAGTAGGTAATGAGCCCTCTGTACTAAAGTTAGTCTAAACTATCTAAAGTTAGTAATTCTTTTTTGGCAAAAGGAATTCTCTTCTTTAACAAAATCCCAGAGGCTCTTTTATTCCTGCCTTTTAATAAATTTAAGAAATGTATTAAAGGTACGCTGTGTAAAAAGGCTTACTATATATTTTGCGATTATCTAGTTGATAAAAGGGCCTGGGACTAGTGCTGGGCAGGCTACTTCTAATTAATTTGCCATATTTGCTTTAAAATAAGTGTTTGATGATTTGCTTTTTTAAAAGAGTATCGAGATTTTTTTTCGCCGTGTTTTTCTCTAGGCCAGAAAGCCTAAGCCTAAAGACGACAGAGGTACGACAGAGGATGTACCTCTGTCGTCTTTACCGAAGAGTAGGGATGCCTACAGGTTCAAATTAAATGACGTGGAATATGTGATACCTATCTATCTTATGTTCCATAAACGTATTTTTTTTATCGCCATCGATAATGTTAGTGTAAGGCATGTCGTATAAGTGTAAAATGATGAGAGTTGATACTTCTAGGAGAGACCCTGAAACTACTAGGCCAGTAGTGATGCTTAATAGATAGACATATAAAATCCAATTTTATATTTAGTTTCTGATAGACACATTGTTGCGGTATAAAATAGACAGAAAACCAATTCGGTCAAATATTGTAAAACAAAAGACAAACGACGCGTCTCGCTTAATTATAGCCATACATGCATGACAAGATCCATATTTCTGTTAAAAGGTCATAGCGTTTTAAACAAAAATATATTTGGTATTAAACTTTGATCAAGGGTGGTGAAATGGTATTAAAATACTTAAAAGCAAGATTGTCCTAAAACTAGCTATAGACAAGTCAATTCTTTTAACAATACATGTGTGTCAACAAAAATACAAAATTTTAGAACCCACACAGCCAGCCACAGTTACGTCACCTTATGAAATTCAATGTGCACTTTGTCCCTCTCTAAATACATGTGAGTGCTGGTTGTAATCCTCTGTAAGTCACTAGAAAGTACAGCTTACTATCATTCCCACTACATATAATACACTTTTGCTTGTTGCACTGCGATCGTGATAATAAGTACAAATGAAATGGTTCAAGTTGAAAAATCAATTTTAGAAAACTAAATCAAATTTTTTGTTTACAATATCTAACTTATCAAAATTTGTACATAAAGTCTAATGCTTAAATTGTGATAGCCTTCTCTGAGTGTTTTATTTTACTTAATTGAAGATGTGTTTGATTGATGTGATTCTTTTAGCAGCTCCTAACAAACAATTTAAAAAATTTAATATAAAAGGCGGGAAAATTAACAAAAATGTTTTTTTTTTATTGTTAATAATGACATTTGATTAATCCTAATCATTATTTATTTTTAGTTCTAATAGATGCCAGTTTCCTCACGAAGTTTTCCTTTACCGTTGATTATTACTTCATGGAACTAAAATGTAAAGAAGGTATATTTATATAATACATAATTTATATTTATGTTTAAATAACTTTATCTCATTACAAAAATGTATTTTATTTACATGAGAAACCTTATATTACGAGCGAGATACACGTCGCCATTAGCTGTCCCAATTTTAGTCTACTTCGTTGTAGTTCCTATGTTCACACCAACATGCATCTTTAATGCCTTTTAGAATTTGTCCAACGTACCAGTATTGCTAATTACATAATTCCAATATAAATTATTAACAAGAAAGACATTTAATTTAGGTCACTGTATAGTTTATGGCATTAGTAATCCGCTTGGCTTGACACGTAGATCTTGGAAACCAAACTTTATTTGAAAGGCTTCAGGCATCCACCGCTGTTCGCTGACGACAGAATATTCTGATAAATACTCTTGGGGCTAATTATTAGCTGTAAATTTGGTCTAACGATATATTTGTTCAAGAATTCATATTTTATGTCAACATAAATATTTTCATTTCACTAATACAGTTTCTTAAATGGGTAACGTTTAGTTTAAAAATAGTCATCTATAACCTATAACCAAAATGTATTGTAAAATAAAACCTAACTTATACTTATATACCAATTTTCTGTTAAATAGTTAATTTTGTTATACATATCTATATTTCTTTTGACGTGACAACGTCATTTAATTCGACGGCTGCACGCATGAAAAAACAAGACGCATGCGACGTTAACTCGCTCTGAGGCGTCCCATTTAAAGCTTGAAGTGTAAGCGAGAGAGCGGAACAACTATAAACTTTATCTATCAAACAAATAAAATTAAAATTTTCTTTTGAAAAATGCAACCTTTCCGTATTTTCTTATGACGTTGTCACGTTCAATTATCGTCAGTAAGCCGACTTTACAGACAACCGATTTTTTTGTTATATACAACTCATGTCTACTATATAATCTTAGAGAAAAAATATAACTTCTTTGAATAATTTTATGTGCAAATAGCGCAAAGGCACGCTTCTTAGTTAAAAAACATATTGTTATTATATAATATTTTATTTTTCGCCGCTGTAGGTGTATAATTTTAACACGATACCATATAAGTTTTCATTGTTATTTTATTTAGTATATTATTTTTTTTATACGTTAAGAATAGTTAACAATAAACCTACATAGCTGCATATATCAGCTCACACAGTACAAGGGACGTCAAGCATTGCCTGTAAATAAAAATATATATTAATAGTAATTATTTCTCTAAGGAATATTTAGTAATGAACTATGCAAATGTACCAATGCTTTTCGATAGTTTTTCCGCTGAAGGCTCAGCTCTATAAACGAGTTAACTTAAATAGAAAGCTTTACTCATAATGGAAGAGTTCATCTAGTTTCTCTTGGAGCCAATTTTCCCGATCTCACGAGGCACTTTGCCAACTGTCGTTCAAGGTGTTATAGAAAAGTGCTAGAGATATTTTGAACATGTTTTGTGCGGATAAGGCGATGAAGTTAGGCATCGGTGAGCTTATTAGTAAAAAAAGGGATAGCGTTCGATTTTTAAATTTCCGACAGCTTCAAAATTTCAACATTCCTAATTTAAATACAAACTGACATAAACTTATTTTATAAATTTTAAGTTTATTTGAGTCGTATATGTTAAGTTGTTTAATGTTCTGTTTTTAAAATATACTTGACAGACAGTTGTAGACGTTCATTGACAGGTCGTAGCATAGTTACCGCAACTTCACTAATGGCGTAATTCATAATTACTATATTTTTATATATAATAACAGGAATATGTTATTTCATACTGAATAGGAACGGTAAAACAATCATGTCTCAGATCCAAAAGTAAACAGTGTCAGGCACAGTCGACTGATCAATTGGCTATTGAACCATTGGTTTTTTTTATTTAACATACGATACGATTACTTACGTAATTATTTATTTGTGGAATGATTTTGATTTACAATTCAATTTGATTATGGACGACTGATATCATTTATGTTTTCTTCTTGTTATTAAAAGAAATGTAATTATTATTATTTTAAGGTTTGTTATTAGGTATATTAGAATTACTATATGTACAATTTGTTTAAATTAATAAAATAAATTAATTATTTGTAGGTTAATATGTCTCAATAATCAATAATTTTTTATTGAATTCACATAATTATTATAGCATAAGCAGGGTTATTAATTTATAATGTACTAGTGACCCGCCCCAGCTTCGCACGGGTGCAATGCTGATCAAAAGCAGGTTTTTATTATGTATTGTTATTTCCGTCGCTGGAAAGCTCCGATAATATACGCGACATATACCATATAGACATATACCATCACGGACTTTTCTTTACACCTTTTCAATGTGTGCAATACTTAATACATTATTTTGATAAAACTCGTAGGGTTTTGCAATGTAAGCGGAAAAAATGTAATTATTTACGACATCACATTAGAAACCTCAAAAATAACAGTACTTCTCCACTATTTAATGGATGTTATTATAATATAAACCTTCCTCTTGAATCACTCTATCTATTAAAAAAACCGCATCAAAATCCGTTGCGTAGTTTCAAAGATTTAAGCATACAAAGGGATATAGGGACAGAGAAAGCGACTTTGTTTTATACTATGTAGTGATATACTATATAAGTATAATTTTGACAATACTTTGTTAAAAAGCATTATTATTGTGAAATGGCACTTATTTTAATAAATTTCTTATTAGAAACTCTTTGAACGTATGTCAGGACACAATTATCATCAATTTATACAGTTTGCACCGATCTGAAAGCCGCTAAGACGACGCAAAAAATGCCATGTAAACCGGAAAATCCGAGAGCGCTCTTATTTTTTGGGGAGGCTTTCGCAAAACGAGAAATTTCGTTTCCTATTTGTAGAAGCATTTTATCGTGTGTAGCGTAGTAATTGCTATATCGAGTTGGGTATAATTCTTAACGAATTAAGGGTCTGTTCTATACAAAAAGCTTAAATTTTTCGCATTGATTATTTATATGTATAACTAAATGTCGGATTTGTTTCTGACGGTCTCTATATCTTCATATTGTCTGACAAGTGGCCAAATCATACCGGTGGTGGAAACGAAATTATTATTCCTAATAATCAAAGTACATTAGACAAAACAACATCCAATAAACGTCAATTACCGAATTGTTTAAAGAAAACAGACGCGAACGGTTCATTTGTATTCATTGTGTGGCCGCTGTCAATTCAACCGATGAAGATTGATGCGGACAGCGTAGTGCAATATACGCCCCGCGCTCGCCCTTGTGTGACCCTACTACTGTGACAGACATCTACAACTTACGAAATTGACAATTATTATTTAAACTTACACGACCGTGGTTTTTTTTAAGATGAAATTATTTCCTTCCATTGGTCAGAAATATCAATCATCAAGTAATGATTACGAATTTTTAAGTAGTCTTTACCGTAAATGGCTATGTCGGAATCGTGTTAGAGAAATAAATATTCTTAATACACACAACTAAGAAATTTTGACAATAGACTCAAATCACTTACCAACACCGTAACGTGCCATATACACACAACTGTTTCACAATTTGGTATGCTTTTGAAACGTTTTTTTGCGTTTCCATGCATGACGCTGTCACAACATAATACAGTCTATAGTCATCTTTACTTGTTATTATAGACCAAAACCTAAAACTCCTGTTACTTAATGTTGAGACTGTTAGGTTAAGCAAACGGTTACCCATGCGGTGACCATTTCTTTTTAATTTATCTAACCAACTTCACAGTTGAAGGGCCGTCATGCTCAATCAAATGTCTTTGCTTGTGGTGGCGTCAATGCGTCTCATTGATGGTGATATGTACTGAGCTGTATATGTATATGTACGAATATGGATCGGCGTATATACGGCTATGTTTTAATTGTTCTCTGCCTTGATTCACCGCGATACTAATCGGCTTTTTTTCTTTTTTATTTAGTATTTAATTACAACAATTAACTGTATTAGATCTAAAGAGCATGATGTAGTGGGTACAGTTGCTTATAAACATTTTGCCAAAAATCTGTGAGGTTTCCAAGATTGACGGTGTTTATTGCCAGTTCTACGCATCCGTTCTGGGCCCTTGAATTGGAAAACTGGCGTTAAAGGTAATTTAGGACTATTTTTTGTCACTCACATTAAGTTACCTATATGAATAAAGGATATCTTGATTTGATATGAGAAAGATCAAGATGAAAAAAAAAATTAAGATGAATAATGGAAGTAGCTATTTTCACAAGCATCTGTTCGTTTCTAATGACAAATGTATCACTTGATTATTTTAAATAAACTTTAACACACAAATTTATTCCAGTTTTATAAAAAAATCTACTCACGTAATCCCAAAATATAAATCATTTATTTACATGATGAACAAATACTGTATACGATTGTAAATATAAAGTTAATAATACTCGCGTCATAATGAGAAGCGGTAATGAGACCGCTATACAATTCTTACTTATTGTTTCGCGACTTTGAAATATTAATTAATCTACGAGGGGTACGAGGCAGTTTAATCACATTCATGATGAACTGTATGAAAAGCCATGAGCAAATGTAACAAAGTGAAACCACTAAGCACAGAACTGTATTGCAAGTGGCGCTAAATGGAGTTACGAAGAGTGTTTTCAGTTTGCTTTGTATGCTTCGGTTTTATTTTGGCTTATGTGTACTGTAAAACTAATGTTATCCTAAATACTGACATTGAATTATGACGATCCAGAAAGTTAATAAACCTATTGTGACTGGCAGTAGAGGGCATCAGATCTGGAAGCTGATCCGCTACTCGCTGGAGCGATCGAATAAAGGCTTACAGGTCTTATCCAGGCTCAGAGGCTTGCCGAAGACAGAGGAGAGAGGAAGTAGTGCCGCGCTACTAACATGACCTTCAGATACCAAGAGTGCAGCTGTAGAAGTAATAATTATGGTCATGAAATGAAAAACCTGTTTTTATTGTAAAATCGTCTGGTAGATTCCAGGATTTAATTTTGTTACCAATAAATCGACTTCAAATATTAATTACGTTACGCAATACCAATATGTATATATATATAATGTTGACTTTAATGTTAATTTATATATACATTTATATATATATATATACATTTGTCAACATACATGTTAAAACATCTTAGATATATTAATGACGCCATGTAGACATCCCCAAGTACGCATTGGATGCGCCATAAAATCGACGTTTAGTAATTTTGTTTTGGACCAATACTGCGGGGTGTAAATAATAAAGTGATTTTATAATAAATGCAAGGTGACGGCTAAAATAGGCAGTGCTAGTAAATCGTGTTTGAATTAATAAATATGGACCTTGTATATTTGAAACTGTTTAGGGAAACATTGAATGCGCGATTGAAGCAATATTATACATAATTAAGCAAATGTTTGGTTTGCGAGGGGGAAAATTTATAGGAAGGGAGGAAAAACCCTCTATACCGGAATTAATCAAATATTGGATGCTACGTTACAACTTATAATTCGATTACCGTAGTATTGCGTTATCATACAACATGGACGCCATTTTAATATTCACAGACCTACAAGTGAAAATTTGTATATCACTATAGAGTCTTATAAAGAGAATTTATACCATATATTATTATGCAAATAAAAAGAAAAAAAATAATAGAAAAAGGGTATCAAATAAAAAAGTAATCAATATAAAAGCACGCCTAGGATTACCAATGTCTCATAATCAATTCAATAAAAAATATTATAATTATTAAGCCTTTATTGCTGACACCCAGTATAATATAGTAATACTTATTGAAGTTAATAAAGCTTATTGAGTAATGAGTGTCCTGTGACACATAGGCCTCTTCCAGCTGCTTCTATTAGTAGTGTTAGCTCTTCTTGTCCAAGTCGTGCCTCCTATTCTCTTTACATCGTCTGCCCATCTCTTGGTCCGTCTCCTATTTTCCTTTTTCCATCGCTTGGTTGCCATTCTGTCATTATCCATTCCAATTGTCCAACCAATTAGAAAAAAAGATCTTTAAGGAACCAAAATCTCTTCCAGGCGCAAGACATTCTTCTTTCTATGCCAAGATCTATTTGGTCAATAAAAATTACGTGCTAATTAATAAAACATATGACGCCAGCCAACCGTGACCACGCACGCTGTAAAGCACGCGAAACGTCGGTTTAAATTTAAAATTATGTCTAAATAATTATAAGTTTAAATACAATAATACATAACTATAATCCGTAAAAAAGTGTTTTTCTTTAAATATGACGCCAGGCTAAAACATGATTAAATGAGAGAAAAGTTGTCTTTAGTAGGCAACTAAAAACATATGGCCAAGCTTTGTTTAAAAAAAAGAATGTACATTATCATTATGTGATTAAATACTTATTAGTTAACATATGACAAAAAAATGGCTACTAGTTCTCATACATTGAGTCACGTGATAAAGAAATAGACATAACCTGAGTCGTATGACCTTAACTTTCAAACTCAAATCTTTTAGATTCCCACAAACCAGAATTGCGAAAGTTGTCATCTTACAAGCTCAAAAAACAATTTCGCTTGTAAACAACAAAAGAGCAGCGACGCAGAAAATTCTCTCATAAAATATGTATCGTCTCAACGAGCGTCTGTTTTAAAATTAAAAAGCTTTCCATGCAAACAAATCCGCCGGTAAACAGGGCAAATATTGCGAGTGTGCCTGATTGTTTGTTCGTGAAATATTGTGCACCGATCGAAAACACAGATTGTGCACTCAATTTTCTTGTATTTTAAACTATCAACTTTTTAATTCTTAAGAATAACTAAAGAAACACGTACAGTAGGACTTGTCGCATTTGTGACGAGGTTTTTTATATCTAAGTACGTTTATTTTCTGTAATGCAATAAAATTGCGCCATATATACTAAGTGTATCCTTCTAAGAGCATTCACTTATATTTGGCGTCATTCAAAAATCAACCAATTCGTCAACATTTTCATTAGTCATCACAGAACTGTATCTTTATTAGGTGATGAAGGAATTTTTGCCGTCTGACCCTTTTCTCTAACTTTATTTCGTCTTTATTACGTTGAAAGTCACAATTTAAATTTTAAATAATCTGAAAACCATCAACCACAAATAATATTTACCTGTTCAACTTTATGATAGATAAATGATTATGCAAATAGAAATTTCATTCGAACATAGGTAGAATGAATTTCTTTATCTAGATTCTAAAACTGTATCTAGGGCCTAGAATATCAAATGAGCGCAGTCGACGGAGCAGAGAATTCACACTCAATTACACCGACATAAAGCATAATAAATTAATGCAAGTTTAACTATTTAGCTTTGGTTAAATTGTTCTGTAGTTCTCACACCGAATTGTAGTGATTTTACTCAATCACAATAGAATTTAAACTTTGTAGCAGGGGAACAATTTATCATTGTTTTAATTTCAAAAGAAAACGATTTGAAATCTTTTTAAAAACAACTATTTAAAGCTTTCTTACTTCTAAAAATGTATACTTGTAAAAAATATAGTTTTCAAATACGTTGTAATTTATTGATTGACAAAAACAGTGTTTATATGGAGTAGAAACAATCGCACAAATTAAATCTACCCTTTTTGTAATAACACATTTTTGCATTTGAAAATATTATACAACATATAGTACATTGGGGATAGGGCTGATACGTTATTTACTTCAGTAATATTTTTAAAGACATTTTTCAGGGTCAGTTCAGGTGGTGGTTAAACTTTACCAATTATAGTTTAGACTGGAATCAAATCCAAGACCTATGCCATGCGCGTTGCCTTCTCAGCCACGACGACTAAATAGTATCTGCAAACTATTAGACTTGCTGATGACAGGCATTTGTTATGGTGTAGCGTCAAGGATTAAATGCTGGAATTAACAAATATGTGTTTATAGAACCCCAAACTGACTGCGATAATATTGACTTTTACTATCATAAGTTTAACACATTTAAGGAAAACACTTTTTTAACCGAATGAAGTTATGTATTATTGTAAACTTATAATTATTTAAACATAATTTAAATTTAACCGACGTTACGCGTGCTTTACAGCGTGCGTGGTCACGGTGACTGAAGACAAAGGTGTTAAAAGTCAAAAGTATCATAGCTGTAGAAAATGTTGTATTATCTGTATTTATTTCCCCGGAGTCGGTATCGACTAAAAGATAGTAGGGTTTCTTCAGAAATTGCTCCGCGAAAATAGAGGATGCCGTGATACATAACTTTAATCCGTAAAAAAAGTGTTTTCTTTGACTGCGATAATTTCCGAAGGCTCAGATGTCCAGTGCATAATTAATTCCTAACAAATGAGGGAATTTTCTCATCGCCGAGCATTAAACCCCTGTACTTATAAATTAAACCCTCCTAGACCCCGGAGGATCACGATATTTGAATAAAAATGTAACAAGGTACGATATTTTAATCCTTTTTGAATTGAACAATTCTTACTTTTTGGCTGATTTAAATATGAACCTCAATCGAAATACTTTTGTTGAATACATTGTTTTGGTAAGACTCAATCTGCCAGAAGGCCGTATCAGGAGACAGAAAGCTTAAAAGCAACGTATTCGCGAATGTTCTTTGAAGAATCCAAAGCCTATATTTGAAATTAATTTCAAGGAAAACTGCCTGGTGTGAAACTTCGTTGTGTACATCGAGGTGATTGTGAATTTATGATTCCTCTAGCATATACATGTACTATATTTTTATCTACACTTACATAGATATCACTTCATCTTGATGTTTAACTGGTAAGATCTATCTGACCATAAGAAATTAATATCTTCATAATTCATAAGATAAAAATAAAGTACATGTATATGCTACATTCCTGTCAAAATTGCAAATCTCATCTAAAGATTGCATAGTCCCAGTTTACCTCATTATCAATGCTAAACTTCGAAATATTATAACTTTAGTTTTTATCTGTTTTGTCTTATAAGTTTTTAAAAAAAGCAATACGGCTTTCAAAAAAAAACGTGTTTAGTCATAAGTTTGTTAAATTCCAGGAATTAATGTACACTGGACATGTAGCACTTTTAATTGTTATGGAACATTAAATAAAGAATTTTTGAAATTGAAATTGATTATCAGTTTTAACTCTTTCATATTCAAAAGTAATTATCTATCAAAAACCTGCTTCTTAAAGTTTTGCCTACGGTTGTAAAAAACTTAGCTTTCTTGTCAATACAATGTACACGTGTATCGAAATCATTGAAGATGTTAAATTTCTCAATATTATTGCTAATTGCTTCGTATTACATTTTCCTGTGTAATTTGGAACGTAAAAAGCAAATAATTAAAGCAACCCGTGTAGGCACTAATTGATCGACTTAGGGCTGTCACTCGGAGTTTAATTCCTAAATAATCACCTCTAATTGAGCAGCGAACAGGTTAACCCTTCGGATTATTGCTGTTTAATATGCAAGCCCTCTTAGTATTACATCTGTAATGCTAAGCCTTACTGCCGTGTGAAACGAGTCTTTCACAAACGTGAACTATGTATAATATTACAAAATATTACGTATGTATTCTACGGATATGGGAGCGTAATAGTAAATTATAGAAACATCTTATTGGCTTTGTATTAATTAATGTGTTCTTTCTATAAGAGAATATAAAAAACCGCAGCATAGGAAGTAGTAGGAAGTAGGGCTTTTTTACAGTGCAAACAGGAAGCCCACCTAATGTTAAGCGATGAACACTTTCAATGCCAGTGGATTCGCGAGTGCGTTGCCGACCTTTTAAACATTGGTACACTCTTTTATTGAGACCTTTGAGGGAAGAGTATATAGTGATGTTATTATCGACGGATAATAACGTGAATAGTATATGATAGAGATAAAAGTATATACATTTGGAAATTAATAAATAGAACTTTCCTTGTTTATATAGAAATACGTGTAATTTTAGCAGAAGCTGACTTAAAATTCAGTTCATCATTTCTCAAGTTCAGAGTTGAGGCTACATTTAAAATTACTAAAGGTCTTTATTTATTATCTAGAAATACCTCACATTATAGAATGAAACCCTGCAAGATACAAAAATAGATACGTCCGAGAATATGTTTCCCCGATATGATGTAAAACAAAATGACAACCATTAACACAATTAACGGAAAGAACATTAGACAATCGTATACATTAATTCAAAAACGTACATTTCCACATATTAATTAATGATGAGCAAAGATCAAAGTATTTGTATCGTAATTAATCATCATGATATTTTAGTACTGTTACGGTTAGCAAAAACGAAGACACAATATCCGCCAACTTGCATTTGTCCTTCGAAATATTTATGTTTTTTTTTACAGAACAGCAAACTAACAGGAGGCTCACCTGATGTTAAGTGATATTCAATGGAATGTCAATACTATTCCTGTAAAGGAATGATAAACAACCATAGCAAATGTTGTTCTGATTTTGTATACACCTTATATTATTTTACGCTTAATTTTCGCTTATTAACTTTACTTTAGTTTTTGCCGCGCACCACCACTTTGTGGAACCAGCTGCCGACTGAAGTATTTCCGAACCAATTCGACTTAGGGTCCTTCAAGATAACAGCGTACCAATTATTAAAAGGCCGGCAACGCACTCGCGAGCCCTCTGGCATTGAGAGTGTCCATGGGCGGCGGTATCACTTAACATCATCAACATAAAAAAAATAGAACATATTGGAATCACGTGCCCAAAGAAAACAGCTTACCAAATCTGAAAAGGCCGCACTCGCGATGTCAATGTCAGTGTCAGGTGTCAGTGTGTGCCTGTGCCTGTGTGTGTATAAACAGTAATAAAAAAATCACAACACAATCAGTGAATTATACATCATTATACACAATCTTCATTTCAATTTGAAAAATAATTTCGCTGCATAAGAGTGTTTGTCATATAAATGTCCTTTATAGTTTTTAATTGTGCACCTAAAGGTGCTTTGGATATATTGGAGCTCTCGTTGAATCAGTTATAATATTTAGTTTCAATTAAAATAATAAACATAATAGCCTTGTTAAGATTCAACTTTTTAAATAATCAGACGTGGCAACAGATAAACAAATTAACGCCCGAACCCAATAATTAATCCACAATCTCAGATTGAAAACTATTTGAGATCAGACCGTCACGGTCGACCGATCTCATATCTGCATCCCAATAATCAAACTGTACGAAGACAATCCATTTTTGGCGACGGATAGAATGCAATCTCTTCGCTCTTTACACTCATATTTGATAATCAATTTAACCAAATGAAGTAAATAAAACCGTACAAATAATATTAAAATAACATGTCTATGTTTAAAAACATATCAAATAGCTCTTTGATTATTTTAAAAACTGGGGTAATTTAAAATCTTAAAATAGGATATGGGCACAGTTGAACTGTCATTTTCATACAAAGGTATGCACATACACCGATCCGACCTACCATGGATTGCTTGTATCGACAGATGGCTATTACAATCCGTCGATTGGTTATTGGCACACATTTAACAATATTTGGATTAAGTTGTCTATCTCAGGGCTCGGGCGTTAATAATATAATCCTCAGAATAGTGTATATTTTTTCAACAATTTACGTCGTTACAATATATGTAAATAGTTAACAAGCACTCGACGACCCATACACGAGGCGTATTTGTCCCGGCCCGTATTCCACTCACGAAATAAATCTCATTCTCAAAGCTATTGTTTTTCCGCCTGTGTTTCCCCGAGCGATTATAATGCTGTCTCCCCTGTTTATACTTCACAAAGGAATCTCTTTATATAGATATCACATACGAATGTTGAATTAAATAAAGCTTTAATCTGTAAAATGTCAAACGTGGGAACTTTTGTTAGAAAACGTTTGTAATATTTTAAGGTATTACGTATTAGGTAGATGGACTCAATTTCCGCAACTAGATTCAGATTTGGTCCCTGGCTACTTTTGCCAGCTTAGCTCCTTCCAGAAGCACAGAAGTCTCCTGGGCACTTCACAGGCTTCACGGAGCGACTTCACTATTCCAAGGATTTCCGTTCGATGTTTAGCCACAGCCTCGCATTACAGGACTACGTGGGTGACTGATTCCTTTGCGCTGAAACAGCCTCTCCACATGGGGCTGAATATTCTAAAGTAAATTGAATATATGAATTACCTGTGGTAAAAAATCATGTAAGGGATTTGATAAGCTTTTTTAAAACTATGATTTGTACACCTTGCTGAAAGATCCTTTAAACATTGAGTTCAAAAATTAACATAAATTAGCGTTTATATTCGTTACTAGCTGCGCCCAAAAACTGCGTTTTGGAACCAGCTGACCAATAAAGTATTTCTGAACCAATTCGACTTAGTGTACGATCAAGAACGTAGCAAATCTTAAAGGGCCGGCACCGCACACGTGAGCCCTCTAGCATTGAGTGTCCATAGGCGGCGGTATAACATCAGGTGAGGCTCCTGCCAGTTTGCCCCCCGTTCTATTAAAAAAAAATATGATTTCTTACTAATCCTGCCTTTTAGTGAGACGATATGGATTTTTTTTGCTTTTCCGGAATTTTGACTGGGTTTTAGGCTCAAAGAGTTCAAGGAATAAATAAATAAAGTACAAAGTTTTAGATTTTTACGCTTTTTAAATATACACATATTTGCGATTTATTTTTATTTACATATAGAAAAAGAATCAAATAATACCACTCAGTAATACTAAATTTTGGTATTACTGAGAAACTATGAAAATTTGGTTATAGAATGTAAGAGCTAAAAATAATAATGTCAAAATAAATAATTTCTTCCGATCCCACGATTTTTTCGGGTTATATACTATATTTTCAAAATTATAGTGACAAGACGAACTATAATTGGTACATTAATTATTTACGATGATACTTAATATCACAATGAAACTGTGTTTTCGGTTCAGAGTGAGTAAAGTTCATAAAAGTCAATAAATTACATACATTTTTCACCGGCGAGCGGCTGCAAACGAAATCGTCAATATTTGCGCTTTTCATTCTGCTCGTAATTACTTCACAACGCCTCTCATTATTGCTATTTCGACATGTTTATTAACACAAAGTTAATATTTAATATGGCAGTTACGTGACGTACAAATACTAGTTACGTAACAAGTAGGTATATGATTAGTTTAACATTTACCTGTCAAGAGGTTAAGAATTTAAAACAAAAGACGGAGCGGTATCGGTTATTTTTTTTCCTTTTTATTTTCTAACCAACCAGTTCGTACTCAATTAATACATTATTTATTAAATTAGTCAGCGCCTTTAATCATATAATGAAACCTAACCCGTCGCTTACTTAATATTTGAAGTAGTTTACAAGTGCAAACAGTTTTTTTGTTGCACTTATCACTAATCTTTGTAGTAACAAATGTGTTAAAATTTATTTGCGTTTAAAATAAAAATGCTGAAAATTATCTATTCATTCCTTATTTATTTATTTCGTAATACTACATCTAACATATATTATATATAATTACAAACAAATACACTGAACACATAGCCAAAGATGGAATACATCATACATTTTACTACAAAAAGGTTCAAAGATTAACAAAAGGGAACAAACAAACAAAAAGTATTCAATATATATCGATAATATCTTTCAAATAATAAAAACTGAATAGTATTATACCTATTCAATGTGGCTGATTCAATTTTAATAATTAGACAGGACTTGTTTAAGAAGTTTTATTACATCATAATTTTTAAAACACTAACGTAAAAAGCTATTTTAACGAACAAAAAATGTTCTCAGTTGATAAAAAATTCTATTATAAAAATCCCAACGACTCAATTCAAAGTTTTAAACGCTACAATTTAAACAAAGTTAGTTCCAACTAATGATTCCGAAGGCAGCTGCTTCTCTAAATGATAATTGCTCACTACACAATACACATGAAGTGGACCTAATTGTTGTACACACCTGGGAACGGGCGTTTCGGCTTTAATTAAAATTGTCTATCTACTCACAGTAATCTATGTTGGAGTTAAATTACCATCTAAGTTCTGTTATCTAACAGTTTAAATTCGTTAGTGATTTATTAAGGAGAGCCTCAATTAAGTGCCATTATAATGGCATTTACAATGACACTTAATAAAGACTTATCCAGATAAATTTTTAATACTATAAGATATATTCAGTTGAGCCGTCACGGACGTCGCAGCTCTGTGCATAAAGCTCTTATCGCAGTGAGTAACAGAGGCCAGTTCGATTCCGAGCGGCGAGCACACGTACACATAATCTTAAACTTGCATTACATTTTTTTTTTCTTTCAATATAATAAAGAAAAAAGAATAAACTAATAGATAAAATGCTTAAATGCATTGCATGCTCTAAAGACCTAGACGTAAGCACGCAGATTCAATGCAAACAGTGCTTTAGAGGTTGCCACAGTAAATGTACAGGACTTACAATGGAAGAATCAAGTGATACTTGGATATGTCCACCTTGTATGCGAAGAGGACTGCGCTGCCCTGATGCATCGCCTGAAAAGCAGCAAGCCTCCACGCGGCGTCATAAAAAGGATCTAGGACAGAGCGACAAGCACTTGTCAAGGGATGACTTGCAGAAGGTAATTACAGAGGGAATTAACCAGGCAATCGACACTAAACTAGGTTATATACAGAATAAACTGATTGAAACTCTAAAAGCTTCTCTTATTATGGAGTTGCGAGAAGAAATCAAGTCTTTCATTATTCCATACGTCGAAGAAACAAAATCTCTAAGGGAGGAATTGAGTCTACTTAAGAATGATCTTTTGAATTGCAATGCCATGGTAGGTGAACTAAAATCTCAAATCGGGAAGCAGCAACAGTGAAAGCGGATGAATAATTTAGAGATTGTAGGTTTACCTCAAACTAGCAACGAGTCGACACGCTCACTAATACAAAAAATCGCAAAACATGCTGATGTGGATTTGCAACCGGGCGATATTGAATTCGCCAATCGTGTACAGCCGAAGCAATCTATGCCTGGCAAATCAAAAACAATCGTGGTGCGCTTGAAGACACGCGAAGTAAAAGACAAAATATTATCTGGCCTACGTAAAAAACGGGGAATCCATACATCTGATATAGGGATGTCAGGAGACTCGAAAAGATTCTACGTAAATGAGCATTTGACCCCAGATAATAAGCATCTTCTTAAGGAGGCGAAAGCGCTGGCAATCGATAAAGGTTTTAAATACGTATGGGTTCGTAACTGTGGAATTTTTTTACGCCGAAACGAAGAGTCCCCTGCTATAACCATAAACTGCGAACGGGATTTGGTAAAAATAGTTCGTTAAACCTACTACTATGTATTATTCGTAAGTATCATTTGAGAGTTGTTATGTATTTCATGGTAGATTTAAACTACTTCCTTTGTTTTGCTTCTTAAAATTACTAGACGAGATTTCCTGGTTCCATATGAACCAATATTTTGTTATGATATTAACGGTGTATAAATTCACTATTAGTTTTGTAGATTATTTAAAATATTCATTTCGACTTGGATTGTATTGGTCATTAAAATATAGTTTTAACAGCGTAATAACAAAGCCAAATAACAAATTTCTATTAAAAGTCTACATTAAAGTTAGTACAATCTCTATGTATTCCAATGTTTGACAAAAGTTTAACCTTTTTTTATCAAAACGTTCGTGGCTTGCGTACAAAAACAAATGAATTTTATCAAAATCTTCTTACTTGTACTTTTGATATTATTTTGATAACCGAGTCATGGCTTAATAGCAGTTTTTATGACAATGAACTGTGCAGTGATGAGTACCAGTTGTTTCGACGTGACAGAACGAAAGAAACTTCCGGTAAAAATATAGGGGGAGGGCTACTCATCTATGTATCTTGTCAATTGAAAGCATATGAAAGGCCTGAGTGGAACTGCAATAATGTTGAAACACTCTGGATAACTATACCCCATAATTCATTGGCAGTCAATAGCCGGCGCAATCTCCACATCGGCCTTGTCTATATACCTCCAGACTCTATGCAGGCTGAAAGACTTGAAACGTTTATTTCCTCGTATAGCCACATAATAGACACAAATTTAAGCGATAACTTTATAATAGCCGGTGACTTTAACCTCCCAAATATTAATTGGACGCCTTTGGGGCCCATTCTATTAAAAAAAGGAACCTCTAAAATACAAAATATTTCCGAAATGTTTTTAAATGAAATTTATATTTCCGGCCTAAAACAACATAATTTGTCGCCTAATAGTAGTAATAATGTCTTAGATTTAATTTTAAGTAACGTTTCCATCGACTGTTCAAAAACTGATATGGCCCTAGTAAAATCTGACATATATCATCCTTGCTTAAAAATCGATGCTACCGACTTAGTTTTACGTGAAACCATCCCTAAAGCACGAATAAAATACAACTTTCGTCGCGCTAACTATGAGGATATTAATAAAGCGTTGTCGAATATTGATTGGGTAAATGTTTTAATTGGAGATACTATTGATGAAGTGACAGATAATTTTTATGTAATTTTAAATAAAATAATTTCAAGTTCTGTTCCTAAAAGCCGGAGTATTAGCAAAAGTAAATTTCCTATTTGGTACTCAAGGTCTTTGATTCATATAATAAAAGATAAATTAAAAGCTCACAAACGTTGGAAAACTTATAGGAATCCAAGAGACTACGATGAATTTTCGCTGTTACGCGCTAGGCAAAAACTTGTATCCAAAAAGTGCTTAGATATGTTTGAGAAGAGTATCCAAAATAATTTGAGTAAGGATCCCAAAGCTTTGTGGTCATATCTGAGAAATAAACGCCAATGCAGCCCAGGCTACCCCAGCACAATGATTCTCGGAGATGAAGTGTACTACACTGAAGCAGAAGCTTGCGAAGGGTTCAACAAGTTTTTTAGAAGCGTTTTCCAAGTCCCAGATGTTAATTACAATCTTCAACACCTTCCTGAATCCGACGACATATGCAACAAATTAGTACTAACTGAGGATGAAGTCTGTAGAGAGTTGAAATCTTTAAATATTAATAAAGGTTCAGGCAGTGATGGAATACCTTCAATTTTTGTACAAAAATGCTATAGACAGCTCTCAAAACCTTTGACAAATATATTTAATCAGTCGCTTAATATATTTTGTAGTTTCCCATCCAAATGGAAAGAAGCCCACATTGTTCCAATCCACAAAAAAGGATCTACAAATAAAATAGAACATTATCGACCAATTTCGATTCTAAATTCATTTGGCAAATTAGTTAGTAAAACGTTAAGTCCCCTTATCCTAAGACAACTACCACAGCAGCAACATGGTTTTACGAAAAATCGGTCAACTGTCAGCAACCTGACTGTTTTTTCCGAGTATATATTAAAGGGAATGGACGAAGGAGAACAAGTTGATGCTATCTATACGGACTTCGAAAAAGCTTTCGATCGGGTCGATCATGTCATTCTCCTCCATAAGTTATTAGCGCTAGGAATTCGTGGAGATCTATACAGATGGATCAAATCATATGTAACCAATAGAAGGCAGGCGGTAGTAACGGGGGGGCATAAGAGCACATTTATAAATGTGACATCTGGTGTACCTCAAGGGTCCATACTGGGTCCGTTGTTATTCAACGCTTATCTATATGATATAAAAAGTTGTTTCAAGTATTCACAATATCTCATGTTTGCAGATGACAAAAAAATATTTCTAAAAATTAAATCTATGGATAACTGTGTTCAGCTTCAGCAAGATCTTAGTAGATTGGAAAACTATTACAAAAAAAATAAACTTTCTTTGAATATTGGAAAATGTAGTAAAATTACTTTTACTCGCAAACATAAGAAAATACAATTTTGTTATAAATTAAGAGATACAACAATGAAAGAAGTGAATTTAGTTAGAGACTTGGGGATACTAATAGATGATAAAATGTGTTTCTCTAATCATATAGATAATATAACAGAAAAAGCATATAAACAACTTGGCTTCGTCAAACGTGTATGCAAATCTTTCAATAACATAAATTGTATAAAATGTCTATACTTTGCTTTTGTTAGGAGTACACTAGAATATGCAAGCATTGTTTGGTCCCCCAGTTACAAGAAATACATTGAAGCAATAGAAAACATTCAAAAAAAGTTCCTTAAGTTTTTAAGTTTTAAGGATTTCCAAAAGTTTAGTAGCTACTTGGATTCCTGCAAGTACTTTGGTATTGAATCCCTTGAATGTAGACGTAAACAATGCGACCTTATATTTTTACATGCTATTTGCAATGGTTTTATTGACTGCCCTGACTTGTTATCGCTTTTACTATTTAAGATCCCTTCGTCACCCAATACAAGGCAAATCCAATTATTCGAAATTCCTCGTTCTAAGACAAACTATTTACGAAACTCGGTTATATATCGCATACCTACAGATTACAACATAAATTACCAGCAAATCGATATATTTAATGTGACTAAAAAATTCTTAAAAAAATATTTTAAAAACTCAGGTAACTTTTACCAATAATTATAGTATATTTCAACTACTTCGATATAAACCAACCATAAATATACATATTAATTATGGTAAAAGTAGCAACGTCATTATACAATTTTAGAAACCCTGACACATAGTAATTATAAAAAAAGTTATTTTGCTTACTTACTGTAAGTATTGTAGGTAATTCTTTTTTATATATTGTAAGACGCAACAAGATATTCAACGTTATAGCTTTTAAAAATGATATTTGGAAATAATAATCAACCATATAATAATATACTGTACTTATTATTCGATTTTATTCGCCAACAAAACTAAACCAATTGCGCCGTATCGTATCGTTATGTTTTAATTGAGAAACTCAGTTACTTAATTTTTATATTGTTATAAAAATACAAGCCGAATAAAAACATTGATATATTCAAACGGCTTTACAGTGTTAGTTAGGAAAATATTTTACTATGTTATTTTATTTACTCAGCCGTGGAAATGTTGACACATTTTTGATGCATTTTTCTATGGGAGCAGTTAGTCTGGGTTTCAAAAATATTATGTCAAAGGTTGAACGAATAGTCTATACAACAGTTAACATTTTTGTGCCGTTATGAAT
Organism: Pieris mannii; assembly: GCA_028984075.1. Lineage (NCBI taxonomy): Eukaryota > Metazoa > Arthropoda > Insecta > Lepidoptera > Pieridae > Pieris > Pieris mannii. The sequence goes on from CM054780.1 coordinate 4,090,659, forward strand.
TCACTGACGCGTAATAAAATAGTCGTGAAACATTGTATTTCAATTGCGTTATGATACTAGGAAAACCTGTTTTTTACTATTTTTTTTTTTAATTTAAGATGCCTTTAGCGTGAAATATGCTTTGCTAAATTATAAATATTCTTAATTATTAAGCAATCCATTTTTTTCCTACGCAAAAGGCAAGATTGAAGCTCAACCATGCGATTCCGAAACTCACATGTTCAACCCACACAGCAGATTCCGCTTTCAAATCACTGAATGAGTAATTTTACGATTTGTCATTCTATAAACAACAACCGCGCCGCTCGGGTGAGATTATTTGAATTTGGAACTAAAATTCGACACACAAAACACCACAAATTGTAGACATTTGGAATTCTGATAACGCCATTTGACATTTTTCTTCAAGGCATAAATTATGTAAACATTTAAAATATATATCTATATATGTCGAAGAAAATGTAGGCACAAAACCACCAAAAAAACCAATTGGTTTCACGGTATTACAGGTCTAATACTCAAGAAATTTATTGGTAATGACGAAATCTTGAATATTTGCTGCTATAATAGATTTGTGACATTGTGTATCTCTCTTACGTCTTTTATTTACAGTGATTCTGTTACGAAGATATAATTGACTAATACTATAATATCATAATTCTTATAAAAAAATCAATTACGCTGCAACCTTTTAAGGTCTGGGCCTCAGATTTCTGTAATTTGTTAATCTAATAGGCAGGTGAACAGCCTGAATTTTCGGGTCTCAGGCTAGCAGGTATCCTCACGATGTTTTCCTTTACCGTTCGAGCGAATGTTAAATGCGCACATAGAAAGAAAGTCCATTGGTGCACAGTCGGAGATCTAACCTACCACCTCAGGGATGATCATAATGTTTATACTTAAAATAAAAATACTACTTAAAATACATTTTACTTCCAAAGGTACAATTACAATAAACCCAATATTAACTCTAGTTTTTAGGTTTAGGAACCTAATGATAGGACATCAGCCTCCTCAAACCCCACCCAATGTAGGGAACCTACTTTACCTCTTCATTCTTGATCTTGCCGGGTCCATGTACCGCCGGCCAGCTGAGGACTTATGGGACATATTAGATTAGTTTACTATACGATCTTACTACTGCACGTGTAGGTGTTAACAAAGTTTATAATAAAGCTCATAAACTACAAATATAAAATAAAAGAGTGTGTGTACTTATGTATGGAAAAAATAAAATGCAGTAGTGATTAACGATAAATATTAAAATTAATCAAAAAGATTTTATTTAAATAAATATATTATTAGTAAATAATATCACCGTCGTATTTTAAATAGATTTAAAATACCAAAGTAATATTAATTTATTCACACTGTTTAATTGTACTGTTACGAAACACGTGTTCTAAATATAAAAATACTAGAATACACAACTTGAACATAGTTATCGATTTTCATGCCATCTAGACCTAACTTTACAATGTAGAATTCAGGTGTCGGTCTGCGCGCGCATCGTAAAAATTCACTCTCATTGTTTTTCTCCATCGCGCCAAAAGAAGTATAACTTCACTCATATACAAATGTATTAATACCTAAAATTGACATTTATTGAAAATCATAAATGAAATGTAAATGTGTGAGTACAATGGAGCAGTGCATTATTCAATTTGGTTGTTTATGAACCGCGACCGGACGAGCTTAATGCCTTATCTCGCCATACAGGCACCCATAAACTGTGCGCTAATAGATACTGCCGTTCTACAATCGGTTATTATTTTTTGATTTACCATTTAAAATTACATAATTAGCGTTTCAAAATATGTTTTAGATTCTTTGTCGTGTATATCAACCGAAATCAATTGCAGAATATTTTAAAAATTTCACCGGTTTTTCCATTGAATTATGAAAATTATGAGCACAAAGGATCCCCAGCATATTCTGAGAGCAGATTGCAGGAGATAGATAGGTGGTGTGTAGAGAGAGGCTGAATAAAGGCCTTCTTACGAGGGCGATGTTTTATCTCTCCGTCATTTGTCACCCGCCGCCAAATAATAAGTATTCTACCTGTAATACCTTTACACTGTACGACATATATTTGATCGTATAACGACACTGAACAAATGGAGGTTAACAGAAACAGTTGGAACAGGAATTTCAGTACGTTATTTTCGTAAAGTAAAATATATTATTTTATAATAATAATACTTTCATTCTGACACGTAATGTATAGTTCACTTTTCTAAGCAATTATATATTGTAGGAGTAGTAGTCTGTGAGCGTGTGGCTCTGTAAGAAACATAAATCAACAAAATATGTCACGAATTGTTTATCACCTATAAAAAGGCATAGCCAAGTTTGTATTTTTTTCTCTTTCATATACGGGTGAATCATTACCCGGATAAATATTATTTGGTAGACTGACCTACATGCAAAAAAGCAATAATTTTATATTGATTATGTTGAATCATCGCTAGTGATGATGTGATCTTAATTGCTTAAAAATCGTGCGTCGTGTCGTGCTTTGTACACGGGAAGAGGTTCATACAGATGGGCCTCTTTGTCCCCTGAATAATCTACCAAATGAAGTGTTCTTAAACAGACTTCTGAAGCACTGCGCCATTCATTTTAGTCACGGGGGAAACGTTGTTAAGGACGCATCACTTCCCAAACGATAACGTTTTATGACATTTTCTTGTTCTCACATAATAATACAAAAGCGCTTATTACAATTACATGAAACAGAAATATGATCGTAATTAATTCGTCAATTACGCTAATAATGATGTTTAACATCTATACAGAACATTTAAGACAATTAAAAAAAAACTGCAAAATATCTACAACAAAAAATGAATATACATTTTTGAAACCTCGCTGGCAAAACATTCAAAAAATAAAAAATCGCGGAATCAAAAAAATTTTACTCACTAGTTGGACCACTTCCACCACTTTGCTTCCACCCTCATACGACCGATTGGTAACTGAGTGACATAGTATTGTCTTTTATTAACATAACTTTTACACATTTAAAGAAAAACACTTTAATTAAACCAACTTTATACTAAATATAATTTATACTTTATAATTTATAAATTATGTCTAAATAATTATAACTTTAAAAACAAAAATACATAACTATAATCCGTAAAAAAGTGTTTTTCTTTAACTGAGTGACATATATAATATTTGTTTCAGGCACCATAAAAAAGTCGGCTTTACTTACATCAAATTCAAATTCATTTAGTTAACACAATGTACACTTATGAACGCCAATTAAAAAAAATTAAATGCTTTCTATTTTACATTTACTACCAGTTCACAAATCAAGGGCGTAATACGAACGAAAAGAACTGGCAACAAAACCTCCGCCACTCTTTTTAATCGCCAAGTTTTGCACAATATTTGTAAGGAGCTTCAACCATTACACCGTGTTCCACATGATATCTTAAGTAATTAATATTAAAAGAAATATTAAAAACAGAGATTTTTCATCTATATAGCAGTAGGCATAGTGAAATAGGAGCACGTCACTTATATTTTCATTGAAGACGCAAGTATATCGTCGAAATAACTTATATTAAAGAACATTTTAAAATATCCTAAGCGTTTTATGCTTAAGATTACATACGAACTACACTAAGCAATTGGCTTACGCTCCATATCCATTCCATTTCGTAAACGCTAACAATGTATCCTTATTGATATCGAATTGGTAGCCAAACGTACGTAGAGTTGTCGAACTCTTAGTTTATTCAATTGTTTGTAGTTGAACTTTGTATCTGGTTTTATATGTCAAATATTTATTATGTTAGAGATTATCTAGTTGATAAAAAGGCCTGGGACTAGTTCTGGGCAGGCTACTTCTAATTAATTTGCTACATTTGTTTTAAATAGTGTGATATTGTTTGATGATTTGCTTTTTTAAAAGAGTACCGAAAGTTTTTTAAGCCGGCTTTTTCTCTCGGCCTACTAGTCTAAGATCCGGGATTATAAAAATATACCCTCATCTGTTATTTAGATGAAACAATTTTTTTATAAGCTGATTTCAATATCATGAACTTATAAAAATAACCTCTGCCATCATAAGCCTGCTGCAATTAATAGTAATTAATCAATTAACAACTAATTTATTTTTAATTTTTACTTTCTCATGTTAGTTACATGTAGTAAGTTAAAACCATCAATATTTTATATTATATACCTCGATGTAGTAGGCACCCATCTTTATGATTGCTAGACTTACCTGCAGCCAGATGAGAAAAGGTAAATAAATGTAGCTTATTTCCCTTACATGTTAATTAAAAAATCTAAGTACAGTTGATACAATCACACCGTGACACTAATGAAAAAATAGTTCGGGATAAATTTATAAATATATATTATATATATTTACATAACTTTTTCGTTATGCTTCATTTAATATTTAAAAAAAAACGTAATGAAAACGTTAATGATGCATATTCTTAAAAATAAACATGACTAATTTACTCACACAATATGAACAATTGGTTTCCAATTATCTTTTCGATGCGGTCTATATAATAGCGTATACAAATGCCGAGCCCATGTACATACATATAATAACCCGAGTACCCTACGCCACATGTTTCAATTAAGTTTCCAGCTCCAAGTTTTCCAAATGTACGTTACTATTCTTTTAATTTTAAGATTTTTCGAATTGTTCTAGAAAAGTTAAAACAACAGTTCAAAAGTTACAAACCACTGTATAACCGTATAACTACTTAACGCGAATTAAAGAGTTCAAATAGTAGTAATCTAGTGTTCCGAGTGAGTGATAAGTTGCAAGTCCAATCAGCGCGCGATTGGCCGACAGAGGCCCAACTTCACAACAAGTGTTAACTTTGTTTACAACTTGGCGTCGTGTTAACTTGTGTACATAAGGGGTCCGACATCTTCACAACACCTACATAGAACTTTACCTTATACTGTTGCGGGTATAAAAATATTTATTGTTTTCACCACTCATAGTAAAGTGTGCGATAAATCTGTGTGTGAAAAAAATCTATCTCGATTCAAGTTCTTCGATCTGCAAAAACTTTAATTTTGTAAATGAGGGTACCTACACATGTTTTCATAATAGGGCGTAAATTTATTCTTTGGTATAATATTGTTATGAATATTAACGCTTCGGTGGGCAGAAATAATGTAATCAATTTACGTTTCATCCTCACAAAAAATTCTATCGAATATTTAAATATGTAAATAATAACAACACGACACTAAGTAAACAACACGAATTTTTTTTTTAAACCGATTTGCCCTATAACAAATAGGTTTATATTTGTGAGAAATGTTTTGACGATTTAATTGAGTTCGGAATCAATTGCGAGGAAAGTTGATATAAAACTTAATTTACATTTTTTTTCATCGATGAAATTTGAATAAAAAAAATTATTTGAAATGTATGATTTCTTATTTACAATTTTATATAGAAATTGAAATAGAAAATGAAGTGGGAAAATTTAGTGAACTTTCATAAAGCTTTTCTTGAATAAAATTTGAGATAGCTTTTCTCTGAACAATAGCTGAAGCATCGGCATTTCTCAATCCGTAAGACGTATTACCAATATTGCCCGGTTCTGTACCGGCCATACCATTACTCGGGTTGCTTTAAACCCGGCACCAGGTGTGGGCTATTTACTCATTTAGTGGCAACGCTAGCTCAAATACGATCTCCTCTATATTTTCAAACCTACTCGCTGAAGGTACCGTCCTTACACAACTGTGTAAGTGGAAAATGAGTAACAAATATTGCTAGCGTATATAGCAGACGGGAAAACATTGTTATATTTAAACATTGAAAACTTAATGAGTTATTATATAAAGTTCTGTTATTGGCAATTAAAAATTGAAGAAGTTCAGAGATTTTTTTCCCAAGACCGAACGCGATGGAGACTCGCTGTGGACGCCCTCTGCCCCACCTAGGGGTTATAGGACATGAGAAGAGAAGAAGAGATTTTTTACGAACGGCGAATACATGTCAACATGTTATTAATGTCGACCATTATCCTTCTTACTTTCCTATGACTCTTATCCTTGGGATTGATTTGCTCCAGTTCAAACAATTTGTATTAAAAACTTGGCGATTGAAAAGAGTGGCGGAAAGTTTCTTGCCAGTTCTTCTTACCCACTCTACGCCCTTGACTTGCGAACTGGTTGTAAATGTAAATTTACAGTTAATTTAATTTGTTTTTCTTGACGTTCATAAGTGTTCATGTTTACCTAAATGAATAAAGATATTTTAATTTGATTTGATTTGATATGCCGAAAAATGTGTACAGATTTTATTATTCTTGAAATCACATGTTCCCGCCAGGTCTCTTATTAATTCCTATTACACTCACTTTTTCATACGTCATTTTAATTCATTGTTGTATGTTTCTTATGTTTGACAAGGACTCTTCTTTAATTATTAATATTTCTTATAAATCGTGTATATATGACGTGTATTTTTTCTTACTAAAAACATTAATAAATAAACAATAGAATACGACAAAAGACTCCTATACTCAGTATGGCGTTTTATAAACTCAAGACCCAGCCAATACAAACATATTTATAATCTTGTTATATAGGGTTGGAAATAATACTAAAAAAAAATAATGTACTATATTTTTGCCAGACTGTAAATACTGGATTTTACGAACATTTAATTTTTGTATACTTTTTACATTTTAAAACTAATTTTTTTCCTTTGTAAATTAATTTTATATATTGTATACAGGGTTTATTAATAAAAATTTTCATTATGTACCTATCACACATTTAAAACACGTTTAAACTTAGATTGAATAAATTACAAAGTTATTAGACTACTTCACGATCCTCAAGATTTATTAAAATCACTTGAACGTAAAAATTTCATCAAAATCAAATTAGACGGATTAATTTAGCCGAAAACATTTCAACATACGAGCTTTTCGTAATTAGTTGAAGCTCTCTCTTTCCATCTAATTAATAACGCGTACTATTAGGGCTGGTACCAATAATTACAAAACCAATTAATTGATTAAACTAATAAGTTGAATAAATAGATTTTTCTATGGCATACAAACTAATTAAATCTAATAAAAAAACATTAAATCAAGCCAAAATTTTAGTTCTAGATTCAATCAACGTTTTTTTAAATGTTTTTAAGTGTAATGCTGTGGCCTTGAAGGGGTGGCAGTTTTATTAAAATTACTGCTTGTTATCCTGAAAGCATTTATTAAAGTTTATATGTCAACCCTATTTAAATCTCAAACGAATGATGGGCCTGGATTCTAAAACTTTTTGCTCATCCATTAAATTATTATAACAAGACGGCTCCTATGTAAATGTGACAAATCTGGTGAGGACGGAGGGCTGCCACAAATTTACTTTGTGTTATGAATAAACTAAAATGGTTTATTAAACTTATCGAATATACCGGAATATTAACATATTTTGTGCCGATGAGGCTAACTTTATACATTTAGTGGCCTGGAAAGATAATTTGGACTTATTATTTTTAACTCGTCTGCGATCTACGAATGTTTCGATGAATTCAGTGATATTATCATAATTAAATACGTCTACACCTGTGTATTTGCTGCAGCTTGCATCTGTTTATTTGATTATTTTTATAGATAAATAGGTGATCAGTCTACTGCATCTGCAGACATGCAGTCTTAGAATCACTTGCTTACGCCAACACTTTTCCGTATTATAAAATGTCACATTTTTTTTTTGTAATAACACACTAGGATTAAAATTTATAACTAAGAACAGAATATAAGATTATACTAAATTAAAGAAAGGTTTAATTACAGTCATTATTGTTACATCGTTTGTTCAGACATTACTTATAAAAATGGTATTTGGATAGTAAGCGATACATTACTCTGTACTACAGTTTTTGTAAAAGTTTTTATAGCAGACACGGCAATACAAAAATTACTCAAGAAATATACCAAATTTTAACTGATTTCTAAATTATCGGGAAGTCACGGGACCCTTGTTGGTTGGGGAATTAAATTTAAGCACAGATGCAAACAAACACTGTGCGAAAGCCAATTGATCTTATTACACTATTTCACAAATAGTAGCAGTGAAATGTATTTTTTGTTTGTTGAAAAAAAAATCTGAGATATATAAAGTCCCTGGACACGATGGCAGTGGAGTAGAATAAAATAATAAAAAAAAACATCTTATTGATCACTGTACAATTAAGGTAAATAATGCATATTGATTTAAGTGAGAACGTGATAGAAATACAATAGCAAAACTAGAAATTAATTGCGTTGTGTACGATACAAAAGGTTCTGTTCAAATATACTTCAGGTGGAGGCCAGTATATTGGCGGGGATTCTGGTTGTAAATACATATTTATATTATCTGTACGATTTAAATTTTCTTCTATAGCGTTTATTAAGTTGAATTTTTCATTTGATCTCAGACTTTTGAGTAGGCTTATTACTTAGGGAAAACATGAAAGCTAAAGATATCCAATTTCGGCACTTTGGTCGTGATTCAAGTTTACCTCACAAAGATGATTTTGATAAGTTCTATACATATATTCATATTGTATTTTGAAATATTCATATTTTTCATATTATAGAACTTACCATGTCTTCTTTTTATTAAATAATATCTTATATTTGTACATTAGAACTGTGAAACTTATAATAATATTTATTTAACTAAGCTATAAAATTCAAATTAAACATTCATAATTTTTAACACCCGCCAAAACACGTCTTTCAACAAGATGGCGTCGCTACAACGTATTATGTCAATAAACATAAGTCAACATTTTTAATGTTAATTATTATTCTTAAATTATACAAAATACATTATTATTATTCTATCAAAAACAGTCTTCAACGATTTTAAACACCAAGAATACAGTAACACAGTCAGGCAAAAATGTTTATTGTTCTGTTAATTTCATGTCTTATAAATTAACTTATTTTGGTTAGACAAAACTCAAGAATATTGATTCTCTAATACAATTATTTTTCTAGCGAAAGTCCTTAACATTCGCCGACGTTAAATCCCGTAAATCCACTTCCATTAAATTATTTAGCGGTTACGAATACGAAATCACTTTGACGCCTACAATAATTGTTTTTGACTTTTTGAAGAAAAATATCGCTAATCTCGCATAAATGTTTAAATATATATTATGGCTTATATATATTAAGACATGTCTTATACAAACTTTTGCTAAGAGACAAATCAGCTCGACTAATTTCTATAACAAAATTATAAAAAACTGTATACAATACTCATTTGATCATACGAGAAACATCGTAAGGAATCCTGTCTGTATTGTTTCCGAAGATCTTATGTCAAATACCCAGAAATATACCCATATATAATAGCGGCACATTATTATAGGGTTGAAATATATTATTTTTATAATACATATAGCTAAGCCACAAACACATGAAGCCGCCGATTTATGCGGGCAACCACTAGTATAACAATTAAGTGGTAAAAAGAACTAATTAATGACATACAGCTGCTTTGTGCATTTACAAATAATTGCTTCAAATGAAACGCTCTTCTTTTGGCCTCACTTTAATAAATAGTTCACGTAATACATCCTCATCTTAATTTCTCTTAGATTGAATAGCGTAAGATTCAATGCGTGCGAAGACTATCGAACCCAAAGCTACATCTCCCTTGAACTTTGTTAACCACTTAATAAAAGTAATTAGATACGGTCTTCGAATGAGTGGTTTTAATATTTTGGAAATAGAAGCCTATTACTTAAAGATAATAAAATATTATTATTGCGAGTTTTTGAAATAGTTTCGGAGTTCTTTTGTTAGAAATATACAAAGCTTTCCTCTTTATAATATTTATACAGTTATTGTAGGCTAATCCGTAGTAACTTTTTATTTATTTCTTTTTTATCTTTTTGTAACGACTAATAGTCGATGCGTAGCAATGATGTATGATTTAGTTTAATAAATTGTAAGAGTATAAAGATTTTATAACAATTTATTTGGTTGTTATAGAAATAAATTCCATTGGTGCACAGCCAGAGATCGAACCTACAATCTCAGGGATGAGAATCGAACGCTGAAGTCACTGGAAGCACTGTTCTTGTTGTGTTCTTGTATATATATATATATATATATAATAAGAATATAAGATATAATATATATTTATAACAAGAACATTTTTATCAACACTAATAACACAATTATTAAAAATACTAAATGTTTATTCGTTGCCCATGGTTCCTACCAGTGAAGTCATCTTCAGAGGTATAATTTAAATTCGACAAATTATAACACAAGTTAAACAATTTTAAATATGAAACCTACAGAGTTTAACATTACCAAATCTATTTCTCTATTACAAGAGCATCTAATAATAAGGGGAAGATAATTCAATTAACATCAGAGCCTTCTTTGATTATATTCGTGTAGGTCTTAATGAAATTCTAATCATATTTCGTGGATTAATCGGGTGGAAAGCTAATATACCATAATGTAAATGTGTATTTTCTTTGCTTAGATTTGTAAGTATTATAAAAAATGTGTGCGTGTACACACGTAGGAAGTGAAACTTCAAAAAATTTTTAGAAAAATGATAGATATGCAACTTTATAGAAATTGGTTAAATATAGTTTAATTAAAGAATTTCGAAATTAAATAAAAACTGAATATAAATTCTAAAATATATTATTTGTATATTTTTTTGAAAATTATTACCAAATATTTACATAATTAGAATTAGAATTTCATTCATTATAATAGCATTATTAGTATCATTGTTATCATTATTTTTGTTATTAACGGCTTCGAAACTCTTCGACTCAACCGTGTTAGTGACAAGAAATGATGGCGCGTAACGGATAAATGTGACGCGTAACCGAAAAATGTAATAATATTCCAACAAAAAGGTAATATTTTTCCAACGCCAATAAAGAAGTTTCACTTCAAAAATCATAGCAAAAATACTATAAACAAAATACGTAATTTTCTTTACTTTACGTACTTATCATAGTACAGAACAGATTTAGATATTGGAACGAAGTTCTTTACGGCAGGCTTGAAGGGGATAGGGATTTTGCTGCGCGACCGAACTGAAAAAAATGTGATAGTAAAACCGTAAGAAAACATCCGTGGAAAAAAGTGCGTGGAATAAAACCATTAAATGAGACTTGCGCAGGCGCGACAGTCGCATACACAAGCGAGTAGTGTATAATACCTTTCTCTGTCTCCCTCTTTCCTTTCATTCTCTAATCCCTTCTCTTTCTATTACCACTCCACCCCGCCAATGCGTAGTATATACTCATGAATTCATGGATAAGCACGTGGCGAATACTCACATTATAGATACATTTTACTCGTGAGTAGTCACGTTTATTTTGCAATTTGTGTCGATTCTACATTAGGCAACTTCGTTCCTACCTGGTGTCCCACGACACCACACCATTTTTTTTTTTCACATATGAACCTGTGATTAACAAGCATTATTTCTAAAATTTTCCGGTCTCATTGGGACATTTCGTCCACCGAACTAATTGCGTATAGAAAATAAAAATTGTGTAGAATCCGATTCGAACGAGGGTTAACAATCAATACTTCTCTTCTCATTCGGTACGCTCTTGCCAGAGCGGTCGTGATCGCTATGTAGTAGAAGTAGAAGACGCAGATGTGATGCGCTTCACGACGCTCCGCCACCGCTGCCTATTGGAGGTCATCATGCTGCACTGATTCAGTGTTTCTCCTACGGCGGATTTAATCTGATCAGTCGACGTGTAGGTGCCCTGCCGCGCGGTCTAGCGCCTTCCACCTTCCCCTGGACGACAAGGCGTTCTAAGGACTGATCGCCACGCCGAGATACGAGACCGAAGAATGTAAGGATGCGAGATTGTACTGTTGAAAATAGACGCTGCTTAACACCGAGTTCTTGAAGTATCGAGACGTTTGCACGAAACTCGGTCCACGATAACAATCAATGACAGGGCTGTTTATCACAGATTTTTTTTCAATAATACGCAGTAAAAAACCTCCCGATAAAGTCAAACATGCTACCCACTAACCACAACATGTTGCATTTTTAATTAGATAATTAATATGCAATGCGGTTAAACAGGATGGGTACATGATTTATGGCAGCGTGCAACGAAAACGAATTGAGAAGAGCGGAGGAGGACTTTGCCACATGGCAAGCAGATGAGGAACTGATGCTAGATGTAATATCAGTAGAATATAACCTCATATCGTAAATACTTTCTTATACAAACGCCTTTTATGGTTTTGGCCTCGTTTTGGATAGTAACACGACCCTCAAAACCTGTATTTGCCAAGCAATATGGCAATAATTAAATATATAGCAATATATCTGTATGACGTTTCGGTTTTAAATAAAATAAATAATAAAAGCCTGAACAATATAAGAACTCACATTATTGCAGAACACTATTGGAACTATTTTTTACAACTGGCAACAATTTTTAAGATGTCATTTGTCACTGTCATCTGTCAACGTGTGATGTGGTGTCGGTCGTGCGATACAACGGATAGTGCGTGGTCTAATAGATATATAAATCTAATAAAGGCAGGTTAAACTTATATACATATTAACGAAATTCTATTGGGGAAGGAAGTCTAAATCACTGGTATCTATCGTGCACATAGAGCATATTCATAAATCCTTTTCTAAATACTTTTAAAACAAAAGTTTTAACCATGAGAGCATAATATTACTGGAGTTATTTTGTTAGTCATTAAGTATTCACGGGCTGGGAGCCACAAGACGCACGGCGAATGAACAACGCGACACAGTGACTGTACAAATTAAAAAAACAACATTATTTTCCGCTCGTTGTAAAATATGTTCCTCCGTTTCAAATGAATCATACTTTTTATTTTTGTATAAACGTGATTTCAGTTTTACGGGATTATAAATTAAAATTGTAATAATCGTCTCTTTTTGGCATCATAATTTTATCTAATGTTACGTGTATTTTTTGTGATCTAGATTCTCCATCCAGACGTTATTTAGCAGACACTATTCCTGTGCAGAAACGCTACGAGCATTAGAAACCTTACTGGAGCAAATTTTTAGAAGATATTTTTTACTGATATTATTATAGTCAATAAAATTATACGAACCTAGAATTAATAGGAATATCTGTACGCATATTTGGGTGTATCCAAATCCAAATTTTTATAAAATCTTAACAAAAAATAGTAGGGACGGGAAATAATTAATAAAAATAAATTGAATCCATTTTATTTTTACATACAAATTTTTCTTTCGTAAATATTCTCTACTTATAATTCCTCAATTAACCTCCGTAATAAACACAATTAAATTTGCGAGTTAATTTAGGAAACACTTCAAGAAGAGTGTAACAATTTGTCAGTTATTATAACTTGAAACGAATCAATTATCACTTATTTACGTTGCCCCATGGGTTCCGATTCTCATTTATTCCAAAAATATTTCGTTTAACATCTTATATTTAGCACAACCATAATTGTTTAGGATTGGTCAGGTTTTGAAACGTGCTAATTTCAAACCGAAGTATGTATGAAAGGTAAATGTAATAACTAATAAGAAAAAGAAAAGTCAAAGTGACAACATCAAAAAAATTATTTTTGAGAATTTATAAATATAATTTAATGAAATAAAATTGAATAAGTAACAAACGAATGAATTATAATGCCTGGAAATAAACAAAAATTTAAAACACATAAAATTGAGGTGGGGAAAAATGTGAGTGAAAAAATTGAAAAATTTTGATAGCGAACTCTCCTTTTTTCTCTGTGCTTTTGCATTTATTTATGTTTGTGCTTCCGCATTCGCTTCCGCATGTATGCATATGTTTTTACTCTGGCTCTTCGCTGTTGCCAACGTGGTTGCTAAGGCTGCCTTCCTTGCAAGCTACCATAACAAGCAGTGATATTGACTTTGTGTTTTATATTTTTTGAGTGTTTATTTTAAGTTTCTTTATTGTTTTTAATTTAGATGTAAGTTATTTATTTTTTTAATGCAGACCGAGACTCTTTCATATGATGGCACGTCGAACGCAACCCATACATGTACACAATGCAATAAGTCATTTAAATCATTAAAAGGCCTCAACATTCACACTTCCAAAACACACAGGAAATGTCTTAGTCAAACCAATTCTAAAATCCATCCCATTATTGCGAGTGCGCCCACTTATCCAAATCATTTTCATACATATCTTAGCCATTTGAAAAATAGTATACCAATTGTTAAAAGAATCCCTCGAGGAGCAAGAATAACCGTTGCTACACATTTGACAAATTTAATCAAGAAATGTTACATTAGCAATTGTGCTCAAGACTGGCAGAACCTATTTTTATTTACATACAGCACACTACATACAATAAAAACTGATGAACAGAATTTATCATTGACACAAAAAATTAAAAATAACTGTGCTGTAAGCTCCTTGCCTTCTCTTGCACCCTTAATCAAGCATGATACCCCTCGTAATCGCAACAAACTAATAGAAAACAAAATTTGTGACGGAGATCTTAAAGGTGCCGCTCGCCTTTTGTTCTCCAACGACGTGCTATCACCAGATACCCCTGACACCCTTCAGGCTTTACGGACAAAACATCCCTCAGCTCCAGTTAACCCATATTTTCTCGACCCACCAACAGCAGGTCAAGCATGCCTTCATATTCAAAATAAAGATGTTAATTATGCCATTTTATCATTTAAACCTGGTTCGGCATCAGGATTGGATGGAATATCACCCCAACATTTAAAAGACTTAACATCGCATTCTGTGGGTGATGCAGGCGAGCAACTAGTAAATTCGTTATCAAAATTAATAAATTTTATGTATTCAGGTAAAGTCAATACAGAAATTGTTCCTATTCTTTTCGGCGCGAACCTCATTGCCCTCACCAAAAAGGATGGAGGTGTGAGACCAATTGCTGTTGGTTCAACACTAAGACGTCTGGCTTCAAAAATTGCTGTTCGACATATTTTACCAAAATTAAATTCAGAATTTGAACCCGTACAGTTGGGTTTCGGTGTAAAAGGAGGGTGTGAGGCAGCCGTCCATGCCCTACGCTCTTTCCTAACTTACGAAAAGCCTGACGTGTTGCTAAAAATTGATGTAAAAAATGCTTTTAATTCAGTTAATAGGGATACCCTGTTGACGGAAATAAAACAACATATACCGGAAATATACAATTATCTTCTTCTCAGTTACGCTGATCCAACAAAACTGTTATATCGTTCTAATGAACTGTCCTCAGAAGTAGGTTGTCAACAGGGTGATCCCCTTGGGCCTGCAATTTTTAGTTTGGCTATAAACCCAATCATCAAAAATTTAAATTCTAATTTCAACGTTTGGTATTTGGACGACGGCACACTAGGAGGTGATGTGGACACTGTGTTTTCAGACCTATTTTTAATAAAAACTAAATTTGAAGCCATTGGTTTGGAGCTAAATCTCAGCAAATGCGAACTTTTTATAAATAACTGCGACTTAAATTTAAATACAGTAAAACAAAAATTTCAGATTTTGGCTCCAAATATTAAAATAGTTAATAGTAATTCCCTTTACCTTTTAGGTTCTCCAATTTTTGATGAATATATTTTTGAATATATTAATAATTCTATTAATAAATTTAAAAATTCTGCTGATCGTCTACTTGAAATTAGTCCGCATTATGCACTTTGCATCTTAAAAAACTGTCTTTTTGTCCCAAAATTTACGTATGTGCTCCGTTGCTGCTCCTTTTGGAATCACCCAGATCTTTTGACACAAGTAGACGACGTAATCAAAATTAGTTTAGAATCACTTCTTAATATACAGCTGAACGAGCAATCGTGGACCCAAGCATCATTACCAATCCGTTATGGTGGTTTGGGGATTCGTAAAATTTCCAGTGTCGCTTTACCAGCCTTTCTATCTTCTGTCCATAGTTCAGCAAATCTCATAAGTAAAATTTTAAGGGCATCCCCTTCAAACTTTGAGATTGCTGGCTTGGAAGAAGCTAGAAACGCTTTCTTAATTGCATGCCCAGGTCAAAATTTTCCTTTTTCTCTAAATTCACAGAGGAGCTGGGACGACATAGACAGTAAAATGACTTATGACAATCTTTTGAGCCGTAGTACAGGTTCAGCACGTGCTAGGCTTTTGGCCGTGGGTACGCATGAGGCCGGCTACTGGCTTCACGCTTACCCTTCGTCAAATACAGGAACTTTTCTTGAACCTGACACGCTCCGAATCGCAACCTGTCTGCGGCTTGGGGTACCGGTCTGCGCTGCTCATACATGTCCCTGTGGCAGTGATGTCGACAAACTAGGACATCACGGACTATCATGTCAAAAAAGTGCTGGCCGCTTCTCGAGACATGCCGCTCTCAACGATATAATACGTCGGTCCCTTGCCACCGTCAACGTGCCAAGTCTACTTGAGCCGACTGGAATTGCTAGAGCCGATGGCAAGAGACCGGACGGTATGAGTTTGATTCCATGGAGGATGGGTCGGGTTTTGGTATGGGATGCCACCTGTTCAGACACACTGGCCCCTTCCAATCTTCATGGAACCAACAACAGAGCTGGTGCGGCTTGTGATGCGGCTGAAAAAGCTAAAGCCTGTAAATACAGGGGTCTAGGCTCTGAATATGATTTTGTCCCATTCGGTGTCGAGACCCTTGGTCCGTGGGGTCCTAGCGCGTTAAGGCTTTTTAGGGAATTATCAAAAAGGTTAGTCGACATCACAGGAGAACGAAGAGCTGGCAGCTACCTTGGACAAAGAATTAGTCTGGCTATTCAAAGGGGGAACGCTGCCAGTATCTTCGGAACCTTGCCTAAAGGGACTACTTTTAATAATATTTTTTAATAATTAAATTTTAAGGTTAGTTATTAGGTATATTTTGATGTATTATGTTATTTCTTAGGTTTAATTTATGTAATAAATAATACGAGTTATTATTTTATAACTAATAAGGCTATAATATACTAGTTAAATACAGTTGCACTTGTCCTTTGTAACAGGCGATCTTATCACTAACCAGTCATTATCATCAATCCATGAATATAAAACATAACACTTACTTATTGATATAGTAGTTACCTACCCAAACAAGTCATCATCATCATCATCAATGGTTATACAGCCCCTTGTGGGCCTTAGCCTCCTTAATTACACTTCGCCATCGCGATCTATCTAGTGCTTCCCGCGTCCAATTGCGAACCCCTATTGTTTCGAGGTCCTTGACAACTCCATCCCACCAACGCAGCCTCGGTCTACCTGGTTTTCATTTGCCTCCGGGTTGTGAGTTTAGTAAGGACCTTGGGGGTTCTGTCATTTGCCATTCGGTGCACATGTCCCAACCACTTGAGCCTGTTGCACTTTATGAATTGGACGATGTTGGCGTCGTCTAGGATGTTATAAGATCTCGTCTTTCTTGCTAAGGGGCCATGTTTCAGAACCATAAAAGAGCACTGGTCGCAGCAGAGTTTTGTACCCAAACAAGTAACAAGTATATTAATAGTAACAGATATTCATACATGATAGCATATGAATATAATTTAAAGAATGTCACATCATATACATAATAAGTCTTTTAAGCAACAGTTACGAATAAAAAACTGCGTATGTAGAAATAAAGCAGCGGGCAATTGTTAAGTCAAATTTGAGTTTTATCTGATAATTTATCGAATGAAACATCGCACTTACTTGAATAAGACCCGTGACCCCTTTCTAAACTAGGTGGATTTTGAATAATTCCATTCAGTTAAAATAAATTCTTTAAATTTTTGCGGCTGTATTCATAATTTAATACATACCATTTTACTATAAAACTGGTAAGCCGCTGAATTTTAAATTCGGTAGACTGAGTAAAAACAGTTTAAATAAATCACATCTGTTCAGTTTTCAGAATTTTAAGTTATTATTTTAAAAAAATCAAAAAGCTAATATAATATAAATAATAATTGCTAGTTTACGGATTTCTATTAATTATCTATGAAATGAACAAAAAAATCGTTAAAACCTGGGGATGGTTTAGGTGTATAATTCATTATCGTTTAATATTGCTTGAAGTGAATTGTTACTAAATTCGACATGCATGTGGGCGAAGAAGGCGGAAATTAATACGTAATAGGAACAAAAATAAAAATTTGGAATTCGACGGGCGACGTTCGCAGTGGGCGTAGATAGCATGCAAACTAAACTCGAAACTTCCGAAAAATAAGTAAATTACACGTGAACTTCTTTGAGCTAAGTAAAAGACTAGCTCGGAGTCAAATCAGTATTCAGCTCATGCATATTCCCGCATGCACTAAAATGTACTGACACAAACAGACTGCGAGACTCCTAACAAACGCTCTTTTTAAGGCCCATATAAACATACAAATTATTTATTTTCGATCATACACAAACTCATATAAATAATATGACATTCCATCAAACCAATTAAAAATATATGATTGTGTCCCACATTCAGGTTGCTGCTTAGATGTACGTCATCCAATATTTTTTGATTAAAAATAAACTTGCATACCGATAAAAAGTGGTTGCCTGGAAGAGATTGCTCGAAAGCAATACTGCCGCCAGTTGCCCTGCTTTCATTTATTTTCAATTTTTATATTGTAATGTAACGAAGTGTTAATAAATAAATAAAATATTTGCTCTAGTGGTTTCAACAACTCTAATCCCTGGTCAGCATATACCTGCTTGTTGGGTTTAAGAATACATCGTGAGGAAAACTGGTATCCGCCTTACACCCAAAAAGACAGCGTATGTCAGGCCGATCAATTACATGTGCCTATAAAAAACGAAATCACAAAAAAATCATAAAACATGTATAATTAATCAACATAAAAAATCTATAAAAAATGGTATATTAAGGAATTCGAGGGATATGCCTAGGAGGTTGTAACGCCACAATATTTAAATATTTTTTGTTGTTAACTGTTTATGCCTGCCTTTAAACAAGCGAAGCATTTTTAAAACAATTTGTGCGAGTGGCGCGCTTCGTATTTTTAACATGATATTCGCCGTTTCGCTTCAATGTTTCAGCTTTAATTATTTTAAAAACGTTACAGTAATGCTTTTTGTGGAAGCAATGAGTTTACTTTATCGTATCCTGTGTTTAACACAACTGTTTTGCCAACGATCGTATGTATTTTTATTGTTTGTTGTATTCTTAGTGAACCATTTTTATTTTAATCGTCCTTTTAGACGTAACATTATATTACGGACGCATTTGTTCTAGTTTCCTTGCATTTGAATCTTATAACTTTATGTAATAAGGGCAAAATTAAATTAATGTAAAGTTGACAGTTATAAAAGAAATAGTATGTTCAGATATTTCTGAGGATTTATTTCCTGAGACCACTGAAAGCTAATAGGGACTTATGGCTTCTAACCGAAAACTATGCTGGTCCACCAGGGCCAAACCTCGGGCTTGTAAGTCTTACACAACGAAACAATTGAGTTATTTTATTTTTTCTTATTTTATTATACGGATTTTTACGAATCAAACCAAGCAAACGGCCAGTTTTTCAAGATAAATGCTGTACCCTTCCGTTCTAACAGTGCCATAAAAATCTTGAATAGGGTTTTATTTAGGGAGATTATTTGTTATAAAAAGCGAGGGTCAGTAGGTCTGTTATCGTATGCAAAGTAATCGTAAACGTGGATGAGAGTCACATAAAATATTAACGCGGTTGCGTTGTTGGTTTATGGGTTAGTTACAGCGAGATTTGGTCGGATTTCAAAGGACTGTCAATTATAATTTGTAATGTATGTACCGTAATGCTAAACCGCTCGAATGAGATTTAATGATTCAAAATTAACACATTGACTGCTTAAACAATGGATGCAAAGTAATAGCCGTAAACCAAAACTTTTTATGGCGAATTTTCATTAAGTAAATACGAATGAGAATATACATGAAAGTATATTATTATTTTAATTAAAACAAACATTTTTCGGATCCACGTGGTCGGCATACAGCACATTGGGTGCCGAGCTAGCGGCAATGAAAAATGAACGGGACGCTCGCACGGATCCGAGTGGACGGCACCGCTACTGTGGCCCCGCTACTAGTAAGTAAAGTACTAAATATATTAATATGTGTTAGTGAAATATACTTTTTACACAGTGGTCCTATTAAAGTCTGCTTTCGATAGGTGTTTTGTGATTATTTGTGTTTTCTGGTAAGTAAACCTTTATCTGGTCAGCCTTCTGTGCCTAACAAACGACGTTGACTTTTATGGGTCTGAAGCATGCCAATTTTCTCACGATCTTCCCTCACAGTCAGGGGTTCGTATCCAACTTCAAAACAGACGGTAATATAAATTAATTTTTTCTTACCAGTATGCAAATAATTATGTTCATCTTTCGTCTGGTCCCACAGTATCGAAGATTTCTTCAAGGCCTGTTATAAGTTTTCTCAAGCTTGACAATATCCCCGCACCCTAAACCTTTGCACCTCTCCGTAGGACTTTTATCCCTTGAACCAGTAGACCTTACTTTTTTTATATATCATATAATAGGGGGGCAACCGAGTCTGCGGGACGTCCAAAAAGTGCAGTCATCGCAGCCCATAGACACCCATTTTTGGTGCGTTGCCGGCCTTTAAGCGAGGAGTTCGCTCGAATTTTGAATAGTTGGAGGTAGTATCCCTGAGGAAAGACCCCCGCCGATAGCCGATTCCACAGTTCACTTGTGGTAGTACTACTACTATTTAGTTATTTTATTGCAGTTTCTCAAATTGACAGACACAGATTTGCACAGACCATATTTAAATACTTTTTAACATCAGTTATGACGTATTGTTTTGTTTAGTATCTCGTAAAACACCAATATAGAGGTATGAGGTAGATTAAAATATCAATAAAACATGTTGTCTAAAACAAATGATAAAACTGAGCTCTCGTTGCCACAGAACAATGATTGTTTAGTCGGAAATGAAACCTGGAGTTACCTACACACAATGTGCGTTTAGACAACGCGAGCGGTTCTTATAATATACCTAGTCCAGCTATAAGTTATGTTACAAATGAAAATGCATTTTATTTACTAAAGTAATGGAATATTATTAAAATTGTCACCGAACTTCGAGTTTTGTTTTACAGTACTAGAAGAAATCTTCATATATCGCGATAAGGTCAGAGTGTTGTATTATCTGTTGATAGTACGCGATATACGATCATACAGCTGATACCAAGCTTGTTGATGTATCTGGAATAAGCTCCATAACACTTTGTGCAAGGCGATGACTGCAGTCCTATTTCTTTTAACACCCCATTCCATATTGTAATTTGATAAATAACACGAAAAATATGTGAAATGGCGCAAAATCGAAAGAAGTTTAAATTGGATTTTATTTTCTTTTTAATATTTTATTACTATGTAGGTTAAGAAAATTGTAAATACTGACTAATTAGTTATACTGGGTCATTAATATTTTTAATGTTAGTTAATTTAAACCCACATTGCAGAGAGTAAATAGAGTTCAGGAAGAGACAGAAAGTTCGACCTATTGCTAAGCCTAATGTGATTAAACTAAGACAAATGGCGCTCGCCCGCCGAGAAATATCGCTGAGTTGGATTCTGCTTCGATCGACTTGTATAAGCGACTATTCTGGTAAACGTTGCTGAAACGATATCGTTTTTAACATTGACATTAGTTGTCATTACTAACACTTGTATCAGTGGTCTAAAGTAATATCAAGCGGATTTGTGTATTAAGAAATTGAAATTAAGAATACATTCGCACAGATACAGAATTATGTGTCTTTCTGATTTCTTACCAGTGTAAAACCTTGCAGAAAAAACTTTATTAACAAACAAACTCCAGTAACAAACTCTTGACACTGGTTCACTTTCTGGATTTCAATTTGATTTTACATTACGAGCAAGTGTATATAAATATATATTTTTTTCTATTTAATAATATGATCATTTATTCAATTGTATTAGTATTAAACTAGAAGCTGGCTGAATTGATTTTGTTGTTGAGTTTTGAATTATACTCCGTTTGAGTAGCTTCCTTAAAAGCGTGTACAGCGTATCGTGATGCTATCGTTTCTCAGAATCCAAAAAACGCAGGCGAAACGAACATCAGTTAAAGGATTTGTTCGGACAAGAACAGATGTGTGTCGACTGCCGGGGCCAGCACGTCCGGATAGCTGGATAACGTCACAACTTGTTTCTAAATAAACATATTGTTATATATCGATATTTACTACATAACAACTATAGTACAACGCATTAGTCAATAAGTAGTTTTGGTACAAACTGACTAAAACGTGGTAGGAGCAATGTAAAAAGAAAGAAGTTGACGGTTTGTCAGCGCTGAACACTAGTTTGAATGTTTGTTTCGTTTGACTTATTATATAAGTTATTATTTGTGGGAATAGAGTAAAAATACTCTATAAATTATTTATTTCTTCAATATCTATCATCTTTGCTTGCAATTGAAAATATGTATTTAATGTACATCTATTATATTATTTACATATATTCATTTGTTGTAAATTCAAATGTTCTCATCTTTTTTATTATAGCATATGGTTATAAGTATTTCATTTCTTTTTGCAAATTCAAATCAGTTGGTTTTATATTTGTTGCTTAGTATGTAGTGCATTTTTGAAGTTATATTTCTTATGGCTAAATGATGAGTGTAATTTTTTACGATACGTGCGCACATCGACACCCTGAAGTTAAATAGTCAACATTTTTATTTTTTCTACAAACGTAGAATAAGGCGAAGAATACAATTTTGAAAAGATTTTTATCTTGTTACGCCAAAGAAGTATAACTTCTGGCGCGTGAACATAAGTTACGTTACGTACGTATACGTTTTTTTATCATTGTACGTTATCAGTAAATTATGATATAAATTAAATAATACTGTTAGAAGCTCTACTTGCGACTGAGATACAAGCTAGCTGCTGTGGTCTCTGGCAGAAAGACCAGCACAATGGAACAGTCAGTCCTCAGTATAATGCTGAGCCAGAGCCATAACAACCAGAGCACACATGCATTACACACTTAAAACGTACCTTATTAGAAAAAAATATTATGTATGTCTATGTCTAAAATACCTTCTGAAACGGACTGTGGAAGATTTCCAGCCATCAAGGTGTGTCAACTTTTACTCTTAGAACGAAATTTCTTATTCAATCATAAATTCGGTTGAAAGTTGTCGTAACTTGGTAAACAGAGCTTTCAAAGCAATCGGGTTGTCACCCTCAAGTGACGTCGGAATAGGTTTATAACTTAATTTGTAACAATAACGAGTTATTAAATGTTACGTAAATACTGCCTGTCTGTCTGTTTTAATTTACGGCGGTGACACAATTAAGTGAAAACAAATTTATTCATTTAATAGAAACTGATGTTGAGTAGTCAATCGAGTTTTATTGGAGTCTATTTATTGTCCATTATAATTATGCTATATTATTGTCTATTATAATATAATTATTTTAATTTTATTACAATAGACAATTAATAGACTCTACAACACACAGGGTAAACACAACAATAACACGAACAGCCCGCTTTTGCAGCACAAATATAGAGCTCTGCAGCAGCACCTCACAATAGATGTCTACAGTACATGCGTATACGAAAAAACAAAATCTGAGGCCAAGATCAAGGGTTGTAGTACTCGATATTTATAAAGACGTTACGATACTTCTCGTTATTAAAAAAAGAATAACTATTTTGTTTTATATTTTATACGTTCAATTTAGATATACCTAGGCACATACAATTTACTTGTATGTATGAATAACATAATTGTATTTGTAGTTAATACATAACGTGAATTATGAATGACCGAAACAGATAGTCATAACTAAACCATACAGCTAATATAATGAACCTACCTAAGCTCAGGTTGAAACTATTGCCACTAATCCTTTTAATTAGGTATTAATTACCATCACTATATAATTTGACGAATTACACTAACTCGTAAAAATTTACCCATAATAACTCTGTGGTCAAAAGCTTGACAATTACGCGAACGAGTGATTGTTTAAACTTTTGTAACTTTCCAACTTCCGAAACCAACAATTTAGTGTGCATTAGCGCTACGGATTTGTGAGAGATGTACTTTGAAAAAAAAAATAAAAAAAATCATTTATTCATATAGGTAACATAATGTACACTTATGAACGTCAAAATATACTTTAAATGATTCTAATTTTACATTAACTGCCAGTTCTCAAATCAAGGGCGTAGAACGGAAGAGAAGAACTGGCAATAAACTCTCCGCGACTCTTTTTAATCGCCAAGTTTTTTACACAATGTTTGTAAGGAGCTGCAACCATTACACCATGTTCCATATGACATATCGAGTAATAAAGAATAATAAAATAAATTAAAAACAAGGATTTGTCCTCTATCAGCAGGAGGCATGGTGAACTAGGAGCACACTTACATACTCGTGAAAACAACACGCAAATACGTAGTAAAAACAACTAATATCACCGCATACACGAATTCAAGTACGACCAGTCACCACAAGTAGCACCCGTTCACAAGTATGACGCATGGCCAGCCATCGGCTTTTGATATACAAAAATATCGGGATCAGTAGAGTAAGGGCTTAAAAAAAGGCGCACCTGTAAACCGAATTTCTTCCAGGCAGGCTGATGTTACCACTTACTTTGTGACCCTATTAATACTACTACAATTATTTATTCTCCATAGTAATCTAAAATAATGTACAGATTATCCTACGATCGAAAACTCTTTCGTCTTTTATGAATGCGCACTATTTCTAACTAAATATTTAACATATTCTGGGATTAATCTTATGTAATAAAACATGCGGATGAGTCATAATTTATTCAAGGCTAACGTCTTTACGTCCTCAGCTGGTCATCAAGTTGCTTAGTACTCTGGCGTGATAAAGTTCCATAGGTATTATTTTACAGCCCGTAAAGCTTGTATAGGCATGGAGATGACTCTCTTTCTTGCTCATCGGTTTAAAGTTAAACAAGTTGCTCATTTTAAGGTTCATTGGTGTTATGACTAAATGAGAAAAAAATGCTTGAAAATATTCTTTAGACTTCACAACTTGTACAACATATTATACAGAGTACATTTATGTCATATATTTTAAGAATATATTTTTAACAATTAAACTTTTCATACAATCTACAACTTTACCCGTATATAGTGATAGCTAATCCATTGTATAACTTTTTTTAAATCACGGGATTATTTGTTGGCGCTTATACTAACTTAACGCAAGTACAAGTAACGGAGAACCACAAAAAATAAATAAGCAGAGTTGCTTTACGCTCACAATTTATGACTGGCAAACTTTTCAAAACGTAAGCGACGCCGTAAAAAGTTTTTTTTATTGAGATAACTTGTTCCAAATTTACGGTATACGATTTACATTTAATAAGCGAGTTGATCTATGCGAGAAACCGCTCTGCGTCTGATTATTTATTATGGGATAAGTTGTGTGAACAAGTTTTAAGAAGATTTCGACTTTTAAATATTAGGCCCTTACATATGAAATTGACGTTATGTCATACGGGCCACTTTGACCTTTATTATATCCTCTTTAGTTAAGTTAGGTTAAAATAAATAAATCAGTGGCGCTACAACCTCTTTAGGTCTTGGCCTTAGATTTCTGAACCTGTTTCACCATCATTTTTAAATCTAATAGGCAAGCAGGTGATCAGCCTCGTCAGCACGTGTAGAGTGGCGACGTGGCGCTCGTCGCTCGTCGCCGTTTAACTCCCGCGTGATCCGGTTCGAGGACACTGCCAGGCGAGGAGTTTGACTGGGGCGGTACATCTGTCAAAGAATAACGCAGGTGTCCTAAGGCCAGCTCACCGAGGACAGAAACCTCGCGTAGAGCAAAAGGGCAAAAGCTGGCTTGATCAGATGTTGAGTACGCATAGGGACTGCGAAAGCACGGCCTATTCTTATCCTTTAGTATAAAGAGTTTACCAAGAGGTGCCAGAAAAGTTATCACATACCAAAGTGAGCTGGGCTTAGACCGTCGTGAGACAGGTTAGTTTTACCGTACTGATGGCGTGTCGTTGCGATAGTAATACTGCTCAGTACGAGAGGAACCGCAGTTTCGGACATTTAGTTCATGCACTCGGCCGAGCGGCCGGTTGTGCGAATCTACCATCCGCGGGATTATGCCTGAACGCCTCTAAGGCCGAAGCCAGCCTAGCCGAATCCGGCAAGGATATTCTCACTGTGGCGCCCTGAGTGTCGGGAGGCTCTAAACAATGTGATTTTACTAGGAGTGCCTGACACACGTCGTCGACTTTTTGGGTCTAAGACATGTATGTTTTCCTTCACCGTTCGAGCAAATGTTAAATGCGTACATAGAAAGAAAGTCCATTGGTGCACAGCCGGGGATCGAACCTACGACCTTAGGGATGATAGTCGCATGCTGAAGCCACTAGGCTAACACTGCTTTTAGTTAGGTTAGCTTTCTTTCCCAGTTTATTCTTCTCTTTGCATCTCTTTTTTTGAAATCATGAAATGTTGCGTCATTTATAAGTGCAAGTTCCACTGTGGCACCAGTCCTGCAGAAACGGCTCGAGGATTAATGATGTGTATGGTGGCGGTGTAGTAAAATAAAACATAGTGCGATTTTAGTTCCAACGTTTCGTTCTGTAAATTTAGACCTGCAAAACAAGCTCCGTGGATGGGCCGAAGACCAAAGTTGATAATATCAAATTGAAGGCAGGTCTTCCCAGTTCGTCAGGCAGATCTGTTGTAAGGCAGATCCATCGCAAATTACATCTGAGTTAGCTGTATTAATGCACTTGAAGCAAATTGGATAGGTAAAAAAACTTCAAAACCTCACGAGTTGAGAAAAGCGAATCGACAAACGCACGTCGGCAACTGCGTTACATAACTGAACCATAATAATGAAGGGATTTTAATTCGAATTATTACCTGTGGTGAAAAGCAACTGCTACCAAATTAAATGAGCTTTAATTGGAATGTTTAGGATACTACTAAGACGTACTCGAACAGATTACCATCTTGCAGGGAAAAAAAATCACCTTTGATGGGGCAGTCAAATTACTTTCAAAGATTTTACTGATTCCCGTCTGAATGGCTATTTTATTTAAGGATTTAGTGATGATCATAGCAGTGGTATTTACTTTGATTAATTTAATATATTCTGTTTAAATAATCCTTTTTGTTTCTCCCAGGCAAAACACCAGTTTCATATGTAAAGTTTTAAAAAACCTAGTGAGTAATTTTGTCCCAAATAAAGAGAATATTATGAATATAAAATAAAAGTCTTATGTGTGAAAATCGTATCTGCTAGAATTACAACAACCAAGTGTTTATACCTAATGCAAATAGTTTTTATACAAAAAGATCTCTTCTAAATGAAAAAAGTCCATTTGAATTTAGAATCCTACATGTGAAGTTTGCATTTAATATTCTATGAGTGTGTAGCTCAATGTAGATGCAGACCACTCTACGACCGTGCTACGAGAGCTCTACAATGGTGCTACGAGGGTACGCGTCTTCGTTGCGATGTGCGGATTACGTAATTCCTGGGTTTGCGGGATTTCTAGATCTTACTGAGATTGCATTTCATTCAAACCATTGTAGGTCTATTTCAGATCTACATTTATTAGCATTGGTTGAATTACGAGCTCTCGATTTGCTAGTTTAACTTGTTTGCAATGGAATTTATTTCGCTATTATGTTTTAGATAAATGTAATATCTTGATAAAGTGAACAGGAAATTATTTTTATTTTATTTATTTACGTATTCCTACAGCTAATCACTAAACCATATCTAAACAATTACATTACACACAAAAGCCAAAACAGAATACACTTATAAACAGTAAATTATAGCCCTCAAAATTAAGTAGGCTTATTTTAATGATTCAAATTTGTAACAGCGCAAACAATATTAATCAGTAAAAAACATTTATACAAAATGATTTTCATCCCCTAAAATCTCCATGGACCGTTGGGTGATTTCCACCCTGCTTTAGCTACATAACACCGCAATTCTCTCGTCCTCTTTGTTCCAGCAACGTCATTAAGATGTTCAAGACACTTTGCAAAGAAAAAGATTTGCCGACGTTCCACAGATTTCACTTTTTCCTTGTAACTGAAACTTTTCTTGCAAGCTAATCTTAAACTCAAATTAAACATTTGCGGTCGTTGATTGCGCTGTGAATCGAGAAATTGGAACGCGTTATTTGAATTAAAAAGTAAAAAGGCTTACTTTTTTTGGCTTAAAGCCCTAAACAGTTAAAATCTAATTTATACTGAAATAATTACTGGTAGTAACGAATGTTAGTAAAAAGAAATAAATAAAAAAACAAAACCGATGAATAAATTTATCCTTTATAAAATTATTCTAGTACACACTAAAAATTAATGATTACATATTAAATCTCGACTTATTCTTTAGTATCACAAATGCGTATTTTCAAATATTTTGCAAAAACGCAAATTACATTCCTTCGTCTCAAAAGGCCAAAATTTTATGTATTTGATGAATTATATATCTTGAAAATTGCGAATATTATCTAATTTTTAATGTTTTTAACATAAATTAGTAGTTAAGTAAGTTGATAACTAAGCTGTATTTATAAAATGACAAATACTGCAATTTATTAAATAATTTTCACTAACATATTTTTTCTTGTTAGTTATTTAAAACCGTGTATTTAAAATTGTCTTACCCCTTTCATTTTTTACAAATACCGGCTCGTCAAAATAACGTGTAAATTGAGCCGCAAAGCTGAGACTAAATAAAACTCGTTCACAATTGAAGGGTCTTTATTTACGAAGTATAAAGGTTCGAAGTGGGATTGATTATACGAAGGCTTATCGGGGCTTAAAATTTTATGCCGAGCTCGTAAATTTGAGTCTTTGAAAAAATACAATGTATAAACAAGTTAATTAATTCGTTTAGAAACGTACGGTATAACCATCACCGAATAACGAATCCGTTGCGTCATAATAAATAAATCTTTTCAATATTCTATTAAATGTACCAAGAATAATTATTATTTTGGGTCAAAGCTTATGCTTTCTTAAGTATATTTAATTAAAAAAGCAGAAATTAATTATTAATATATATTAAATTATATTATTATTAATATAAAAAAGAGCAAGTTACCAATAAAATGGATACTGAAAAAAAATACTCCAAGTACTTATAAGTAGAAAATGATTATGAAACAAATACACGTCAAACATTTACATTAACTAAGTAAAACAAAAAAACTTAGTTGTTCTTCAATTTTACACAAAAACCTTTGACTAAATCTTGATAACATTCGATAAGCTTCGCAGCTCGACTTTCGTAAACAAGCAGAGAGCACTTTTTGCGAGATCCGCGCTAAATGTAGTAAAAACAACAAAAAGGAAAATATCCCGGGGGAACCATTAATCTGTGTCAACAGGGCGTCGAATTCGTAATTAAGAAGTTTATCATAAAACAAAAATATTAACATCGTCGAGTCTTCGATGTGCTTTAATGTGTTTCGACTTATTGTTCAAGTGTAATTGGTTCCAACATTTCTAAAGCTATTCCCTTTTAGCTATTTCTTTAAGCGACATTAATAAAGCTGAGAAAAACAACACGCTATCAAAACAGCAACAATTCGTTGGAATGAATGAATGATTTTTAGTTAAAAGGTCTATAAAATTTATTTAATTGTAGTGAAAAAATCGGTTGAGAAGAAGATCTAGTGGGGTAACTTGGAATACAATCGGCGGTGATCACAGTTCGTTGCATTTCCACCTCTCGCTTATTACGCACTAGATGGCGCGGGCGCAAGGCGGGTTTAGTATTTAGAGTGTAAAATAGAATTGGTGTACATATTGGAAAGGCAGAACTTAGATTATATGGAAGCAAAAATATATGGTAGCAGTATTTTATTAATTCTACCTACTTAGTAATGCTTTCCCAAGACAGATGGCGCTAATGTAACGCATGATTTATAAACTTATTCGTTAGATTAGCGGTATTTTACACTTAATTGATAACATTTCTTGTAATTTTTATATATAATTCATGTAATATGCATAATTTTCTGGAAATCCTAATATTCATATGTTCGAATTTCCAAAACATGTTCAATAGGTAAGTATTTAACACTTACACTATTTTAATGTTTCTTTTTGATATACTTAATCGGCCCATAGTGTGATAGATGTGAATACTTTCACATTATATCACCATGAAAAACAAAGTTTTTGTCAAATTAGAATTAGTGATTCACACTAATGAAACCCCTAAAATAAAATAATGAAAACAATTAGATTAGCCTCTTTTGGCTTAGAATAAATTAAAAATTGGGTTGTTGTGGTTGAAACACTTCAAAAATTCAACTTTTTATACATAATTTAACCATCATTATAAGTAAAAAATAACTAACTAACATTGAGAAAGGTTGATAGTACATGTACATGGTTCCCAAATATATGAATACTGTAATATTAGAAAAAAAAATTCAAAAACAATGCCAAGTGTAAAACACATGCTATTTGACACACAGGAGTCATACCTAACAAATGATACAACAACAACAAATATTATAATTAATATACACATTTAATTATTCTACAGCACTACTAAACATTGATCTTATTCTATGCTTTGTAAACATCTGTATGCTTGTAATTAATTTTCTTATCAATGCCAAGTAGTTGTCGTATGATAAACTGAGGAAGACGCTTGTGTCTCCAGCGAGTTGGCAATGGAGTGTGGTTTGCTTTATCAATTTTGCTGGTCACATACTGCTCAGCAGAAAATGCATCTGCCTGTTTAACCATCATCATTAACTCTGATTGAAAGATTTTCTCTTTCTTGATGCGGCGGTTTTTCTTAACCTGAAATAAAAACGCTAATTATTATTGTTACACTAAATGAAAGTGTATATATTCTGCAGATTTAATATAAATACATTTACTGTTATAAACAAAGCTAAACCTGTCAGACAAACAAGTAGGACAAAAGTGCTAGCATATGTTACATATATATGATAGTACATACCCTAGCCCAGCGATGCCTCATTTTCTTCCAAAGCTTCCTCTTTTGATGTTTCTTCATCTTTTTCCTCCTAATAACAATCAAACGGATTGCTTGTTTTTCTTCTCGGTCAATGGCAGGCAAACCAATCTCATCTTTTTTCCAATTAGCATCAATTAGTGGTAAAATTGACCTCGGATTTACTATTGGAGTGTAAGCCAAAGGATCCCGTTTAATTTTATTTTCCTCGCACTTTTCTCTTATTTCGAAATTGATACATCTTGGTGAGAAGGATATAGTTTTGGCTTTAGATATTAGATCAAGTTTGGGTCTTACTATTGGATTATTTGGTTTACATTCTTTTAACGAGTTTAAGGCGGTTTTCAAGTTAACAACCCGCAAATCTGAAATGAAAAATCACTTAGTATAGGATCCAAAAAGAATTGCAAGTTAATCAGCAATAACATAACCTTTACATTTCATGGAACACTTACATTTGATAGAATTTTGAAAGGAATTCAACATTTTGAATTAAATTTACACTTATTTTATTTCATAGCTTGCTAAATTTGTTTTTTGCGATATATTTTATACAATTTTAAATATAACTTAAGGCCTCGAAACAAAATATCAAGAAACAGCACAGATAAAATATTAGTAGTGATTTAGTGAACCACAGTTACAACTTACAAGACGTATAAACGTTATAGTTTATTTCTCGAGGTTTCTCATGATATTACAATTTGACAATTAATGGTTTGACATACTGACACATGACTGAGTCACCGAGATATGAACATAAATGTACTTGTTTGAAAATGACAGTTCGTGTCGACAAATTTTTCATACAAATTTAGTTTCCGACTTTCTACATACACGTTAAGGCATCTTGACTAAGCCTCCTTAAAAGTTGAAGAGATGTAGAGATTTTTCTTCTTTCTATTGCTTAAACTAAAATTAGATTTAAATTAACTTGTACGCTATTTTTTACCTTGTTAATTTGTTAATTGTTACAATTAATAAAAAAATTCAATTTGTATTTTTTTTATTTAAAAAAAATTAAAATGTGCATTGTAGACGATAAACTAATTGGTGATAAAAAAGGTCCATCAAAGAAATATTCTTATATCGTTTGAATATTCGTCTTTAGTGACTTTCAGTAACGTGTGTGGCCTCCATGAGCCCTAATCACGGCTTGACAATGACGCGGCATGCTTCGTATGATCCTCCGAATATCTTCTTGTGGAATTCGCTCCCATTCTTCAATCAACGCTTCAGTGAGCTGCTGCAGTGAGGTGCAATCGGACGCTTCCGGATGCGCCTGTCAAGCAAGTCCCAAATGTGTTCAATTGGATTTAGGTCAGGGCTCATGGAAGGCCACTCCATTACACGGATTTCCTGCTGTCGTAAGTAATCTGACGTGATGGCTGCAGTATGCGGCCTGGCATTATCTTGCATTAAAAGAAAATCTGGGCCCATACCATATGCTGCGGGCCAAACATGATCTTCGAGCACATTTTCAATGTAAGTTTGAGCACACAAGCGCCCGGGAACAACGACGAGATCTGTGCGCTCGTCCAAACTAACTCCGCCCCAAACCATCACAGAGCCACATCCAAATTTGTCATATTCCTGGACTGCTGCTGCACCGTATCGCTCGCCTGGGCGTCCGTAAACACGGAGACGACTATCGCAACGTGTTAGACGGAATCGTGATTCGTCAGTAAAAAGCACTGGCCTCCATGTCGAAGTTGCCAATTAGCGTGATTTTGCGCGAACTGTCGGCGAGCTTGTCTATGTTGAATTGTGAGACGCACAGCCCGAACTGGTCGGCGTGATCTGAAATTGGCTTCCAACAACCTATTTCTTACCGTCTGGTCGGAAATTTCTACACCAGTAGCCGCCTTAGTGTATTTTGTAGATCTCTTGCAGTTGTGGTGAGGTTACGTAAAGCACAGTTGACGATGTAGCGATCTTGCAAACGTGTAGTTTTTCTCTTTCGACCTTGACCACGCCTTCGTGAGTATTCTCCCGTCTCACGGTATCGCTTCCAAAGTCTGTAGATAACAAAAGGGGCTACTCCTAGATCATTTCCTACATAACGCATAGTTCGACCCTCTTCAAGCAAAGCGATAGCTCGGGAGACATGCAATTCAGTCAGATCTGGCATTATGACCTAAACTCACTCGCTTCAATAAATAACAATATTCAAAAGGCTCACTTCAATTTCTATTAATACTCAAAAAATTGAAAAAAACTACTTAAAATGTGTTTTCTGTGATTAGAAAGTAATGAAAATTCAAAGACGTCACTTTGTTTTTAGGTGTTTCTAGACACACTGCCACTTTATTATAGGACTGCTAACCAAAACGCCGATGCTCTTGTGTTTTTTATTTTCTTCGACCTTTATCTTATGCCTTAACATTATCTAGTGGCCAGTAATAATTAAAATCTTAAGTAAAAAGTTTAGTTCTACTTTAAAGTTTTGTTCCCCTAATTGTTTTGAGCAGTATATTTTGATCTTTAATTCCATTTTTTGAAGTTTATAGACTATTTAGACTATAATATAGACACAAAATATTGAACGTTATACACTCGGCGTCAAAAAATTAATCGCACTTTTCCTAAAATTCGTGTCAAGCGATTAAAATCCTATCCTTAATCCAATCATTATTATTATCATTTCAAAGTTCAATTATTAAGCATTCAAAAATGCATTATCGAGATTTTTGAGGAGCATGTGTTTCCATATGCTGGTTTTGGCAGCGCGAACCTTGAGTTCATGCACGGCAACGCCCAGTGCCACGCAGCCGTGATTGTAAAGTACTACCTACGTCGAGTTGGCATCAAGGTCAAGGTAAACGGGCCAGCAAGAAGCCCCGACCTCAACCCTATCGAGCACCTCTGGGACAAGCTGAAACGGCGAGTTCGGGCTTGTAATCCAGCTCCTGCCACTCTCGATAATCTTCGAGATGCCGTCATCGAGGAGTGGGACAACAATCCCCAGGAACACATCGTGACGCTCATAAGGTCCACGACTGATCGCTTGAAAGCTGCTCAGAGGGCTAGAGGAGGCAACACCAGGTTTTAAGACTAATTTTTAAGGATTGTTATTTTTTATTTTTTTTTGTATTGTTCCTTTTCTTTGTAATTTTGATCAAAATACACATTGTTTCACTTTTGCCCAGATTTTATTAGCTTTCAAATGATACTACATGCATACATAATATTGTTTAATTTTAATTATCTGTATTACTAAAGATTTCATATTTATTAGATTCTATTATATTTATTTAATTAGTGTATTTTATAGTGAAAATAAAAAAGCCAAGAATAAAAACAATTTATATCAAGTATATTTAATAAGTTTTAAAACAATTATAAGGTATGGAACAACTCCTTATCGTGTGGTACTACACCACAATCCCCAACAACTGCAATAGCTAAATCATGTCCTGAAATAAATAAAAATATTGTCAATAGGCAATATGCCTCTTGGATTTCGTGGCGGAGTTATGGCATCGCCATCTGTCGGTGAGCGGCGACAACTCGCGGTCGTGTCTCTATAGTATGAGCCATACAATTACCAATTTCAGAATTTAAATTCACTCATTGTAATCTTAAGAAAAAGTAATTGTAATGTAAGAAAAAATATACAGACTACAGAAACTTGGTGCTTGGCACCTACAATGCTTATGAAAATTAGCATTAAATATGAAGACATGTCAATGAGGTATTTTTGGCTCATTTTCTAAACTATGCACACTGAGTTCTTTTGTTTTGCATAATATTTTTCTTGGCTGTAAACTGTCTTTTTCATTTTGGTATAAAGCAACAATGAAGTTTTCTTTCAGTATTGAGAATAACAGGTATGGAACATTAAATTAATAATATATTATAGTGAAGTTTATTCCATGCTTAATTATAAGAATAATTACACCGATAATAATTGTTAGTAGTTCTCATTTATACCGCATTTTGTTTAGAGAGCACATTTTGGTATTTTTTTTACTGAAATAATAACTTCAACCATGAATCTGCTACCAGAGTTATCCAAGAGATGTAGATGAATTTAATATAAATAAGGGTCATTTTTTAAATATTATTGTACATTTTCTGTAAGCGATGATTAATTCTAAAACTTTCCCACCTGCTCATGATAATTTATACGATCACTACATCGCTTTGGGCCATTTTTCACTTCAATACGCATGAAAATACATAATATGATTTTGTTATTCTTAAAATCATGTATTAATTAACACTTACGACGATTTGATATAGCCTTGGCTACACAAGAGATGTCATCGACGGTAATATTGTCGATAAGCGCTAGAGCATCCCTAACACCGTCAAGGCGCACCCCGCAAGCCAACTGCAAAGCTAAGCCCTCTGCTGATGCCGCCGCATCTTCGTCATGACGGGCCAATTCCATTTCTATTAGATAAGTACATTACCAGTTAATATTATTCAAATGTCAACATTAACCATAAACAATATCAGAAGAAACTACGTATTTATCTTATTATGTCATATTGTAGTGGAGATGATATAATAATAAAAATATAATTAAGAAAATAAATAAATTCCATAAACAGTAATTATTATGTCGACTATTTATTTTAGTATCTATATAAAGATTCAAACACATTGGAGGAGGAGTTATTGTTTACTACTACTTTGTGTACTAACTTAATCTATTTTTTCCGACTTCAAGCTGCCGGAAATCCAAGTCCCCAACGTTGCACAGAAACTCAACAAGTGCACACGTTGATGTGTAAGCTGTCTGCGCACGAGTGTTGCATAATATCCCTAAAAATTTTTTTCATTAAAACATTTTTTTAACGGAGCCCTAACTCTGTTACTTCCATTAGCGGTACCGATCCCAATAATCAGTTTTGGTATCTATCCCAAGATGGCTATCAGCGCGTGCTTTCAGCACCACGGATATTGAACTATGGGAAGAATTCCTTTTTTGATTGTTCTGTATTTTGAACTAGGCTACTAAGAAACGTTCTTAAACCTACCGGCTTATCCCGCAACTTGAATATCGATTCCAATTTCAATATTTAGTTTTTGCGCTGCATATATATTTTTTTATATGTAATAGGGGAGCCTGCGGTACGCCCAAAAAGGCAGTCATCGCAGCCCATAGACACCCATTTTTAGTAAGTGCGTTGCCGGCCTTAAATGAAGGAGTACGCTCGAATTTTGAATTGTTGGAGGTCGTATCTCTCAGGGTCTTCCCCGATAATATAATAATATAATACAATTTATCGACATCACCGCTAGAACTACATCAAAATTAGGTGCGTTGAATTATCGTAATCGGCATGTTAGAGCCAATTATTTAGATTATTTAAATCAGTGACCAAGTAAAGTTGATCTTACCAAATACTCCAGTCTCATAATATGCTATATTAAAAGCACGAAATTTCGTATGTATATCGGCTCCAGCCATATGTCCCAGCGGACCCTGAGGGGTACAGTCGATATCGTGTTGGCCGGACTGTACAGGCCCCGTCCCACAGGCCGCAGCTATTATAGCATGTTTGAATAAACATCTGGAATAATAAAAAACGATAACAAAATAACTATTTTTTTTATATATGAAGGGCGTTTGCCCCCTCATATATAAAAAAAAATGGCTGGAATTACCTGCTACTTACATTGCCAGGCGCACAAGAGCGTTGCCGGTATTTTAATACTTATTACGCTCTTTTCTTGAAGGACGTGGAACGACAGAGGTCGAGGTGATACAGGTGGTAGATTACAAATTCAAAACTGCAGGGTGCCAACCGAAGATGCCGTAGTCTCAAATTACAATAGCTATATATCATTATTCATAATAACGTAATAAGAAGAATACTGTGTATGTATGTGTGAGGTTGTAAGTTCGAAACCCGGCTTTGTGCACATTAACAATGTCTTATAAAGTCAAGGAAAATCGTGTGAATCGTGAGGAAACTTCACCTTAGACCCAAAAAGTAGACGGAGCGTGTCAGGCACTATAACTGTTTAAAAACTTAAGGTTAGTCAGTAGAATAAAGCAAATTATATTCTCTTTATATATACTAACGTCAAGTCGCTGGCCCCGCAACCGGGAATAACAGCAGCGATGCAGGTGTCGCTGCCAGGCCCTAGCTCATAGTACTCAAACCCGGCGCGAGGCTTTGACGACAATTCTTTACGTTCTGGAGGTTTATACTGAAATCATACATATCTTGATTCCATTATAATGACCGACTTTGCTTTATAATTTATCCTTTCAGGTAAAAGACAATAAACAAAGATTGAGAACTAAGTCCAATAATATAATAAATGATCTGCATTTGCTTTTCCAATTAATAACAATTATTATTTAATATCGATTCTTCAGTTTGCAACATCACAAAGGTTGTAATTAAGAAAGATCTTATTCACCGGAATGACCGTCGATTCGTTCATATACAAATATACTGGAAACTGGTACATTTAATACAATCAACATGGCATTAAAGAATATGTGTGAACTAACCCGTGTCATTTCAATTTTATCAGCGACCTTCAAGGTTTCCTCAAACGGGACCCCAACGCTCGCTACCGAACATGACGAGGACTTGAAGTTATCATATACGAAGCCGCAAAGCCTCCGCCGTGTCATGCTATCAATTCTCTCTTCCTCACAGTAAATGGAATTTGCAAGGGAGCCTGCCCAACATGCACTCTGTACTAGGTCCAAGACTCGCTCTTCAGGTGTAATTCTATAGAGGTCGTCTCGAATGTGCGGCATACAGTCTTTGATGTCCCATTCATTGTAGGTAGATCTATGGACAATGATGGGGAAAAAAATAACTATATTTTTAAATGAGATTACAAAAAGTAACATAGGCAGTAGGCACACTACACGATCATAACAACTTTCAGCTACACTCTCAAACACGTGCACATACACACCCAATCGCACACTCACTCGTTGACTCATTCCTAATCTGTAACACTAAAATTCTTAATGTTTTTTAACTGTTTTTAACATGTACCATGTATCACGGGATTAATTTTTTTTAGTTACCCGCAACAGGGCGGTGTGTGGCATTAGTGTGGCGACTAGCGATATATTATTAATTTTGTCACAACCCTTTTGTCATAAATAAAGTTTATATTATTAATCTTTTATATAAAATATAAATGTAATGGTGATTTTATTTGCTTTATGTAGGTACAATTAAATCAGGCTATTTTTGTAATAAGAAGCGAAAATTATAAAGAACCATACCTAGCCGCCGTATCTAATAAATAATATTTGGTCTCCTTAAACGATGGGAGCGGGCAAGTCAACGTGAACGCGATGTACTGCCTTGTAGCGGTACAGGTTAGATGGGCACCGAACTGCTGCAACACACGCGCTTTGGAAAAGGCGGTGTACGCGCAACCAGAAGCGGGTGACGTAGCGCGGATAAAGTGAGTTGCGCCAAAGTCGTCATTGATCTCGAAACGGGACCCTGCCTGGAAAATTAGACGGTGTAATATTGGTATATTATTTTTTAATACAGTTGCTCAAAAAGTGGCATATTGCAGGGACGTATAGCGTTCGGAAAGAGGGCTATTACACACTCGTGCATTTTCTTTACCTTTCCCGCACTAGTGCGTTATCATTCCCAACTGTCAAAACAATGTCTATTAAAAAGAAAAAAACCAACCACGAAGGTTTTACTTAAAAAAATCATAGAAGTTTTTATGATTCACACAAATATTTTAAAAAGAAGCTCATTTGTTTCAATATCAGATTTAATGATTGGATTCAATGAGTTAGGTTTGGTTTCTTTTCATTTCATATCAATAAAAATATTCTACTGAACACTTGGCGGTATGGGCGAAGTTCCCTTTGCCTACCCAGAATGGGTGAAGAAAAGAAAAAAAAATTTGCTCATATTCTTTGACGGTTGGCGCCATTTTCCAAAAATGTAATTTCACAAACAAAATGAGTAATT
The DNA here is from genome assembly GCA_028984075.1 of Pieris mannii. Classification (NCBI taxonomy): domain Eukaryota; kingdom Metazoa; phylum Arthropoda; class Insecta; order Lepidoptera; family Pieridae; genus Pieris; species Pieris mannii. The sequence continues at coordinate 4,129,606 of CM054780.1, forward strand.
TCAACGATATTTTATTTGAATTAATACCACCCGAACTCAGTATAATTGCACAAAATGCTTCGGAGAACATTTTACCGGAAACGTAAAAGGCGCTACATATCTACGTGCAACGAATTTATTGCGTGGAGAGAAGAGAAAAAAAAGCAAATAGTTTAATTAAATTGCTTAATTTTTTCGCAACTGCATTAAAAATAGTTGTTCAGTACACGTGCGGAACCGTCATTGCAACTTGTTCCGACTGTCAACCCTCACCTTCGGCTGCGCCTCGGCTCGGGTAGACATACGTCGGAACTCTTTGCAATGACAGCACTTGTATTGAAAAATACTAAAAGCGATTTAATTTCTACAAACTATTAATATTATATATTACGGAAATATTTGCGTTGTTAATCAAATAAATATTACATATTATATGTGTAATACAATAATAATAAAAAAACTTAGTATGTAGCATTACTATTTCATTTTAATATTGCATTCATAGCATGAAAACAAACATACCGAGTTAAACCTTCAGAGCTCAATTGCTTCATCATGGAATTTATATTTATACGTACACCAAGAAGTCCGAAGTCATTATATGATATTGTGAAATAAAAAAAAAACTAAAGTGAAGATAATATAAGAAAATTATTAATTCAAAAACATAATTTATTATATTTTTAAAAGGGTTAGTTAAAGTTTAGGATGAGAAGTCTCTTAAAAACAATGGTCTATGTTTTGTATTTTCTATTATAGCTTCCAAATAATTGTAAGACAAAAACCTGAAACATAATAGTGCAGGCGGCCACAGCGGTGCCGGATGTCTTAGCAGCTGCTACCTTGATACCATTAAGCAGTTCCGTCCTCTGAACGCACTGCGGCCTGAAATAACTGCTTGGCCAGCAGAGGTTCCACACCGATGGTGCTCGGGAGATTTGCCTGACACTCTGGTAAGCTTTAGTTACCATTTTTGCAACATATTATTGGTTAATTTGACAATGTCATGCACAATATTTAGGTTCCCTGTCACAGTAAACGTCATTCATTCATCGTCATTTACAGTAACAACTGACTAAATTCTGTTCCAATTTAAAAATAAAATTTACTATAAAAATTAAAGAAATTATAAATTAACTTCCAATGCATTTTAAATCATACAAAATACTGTAAAATAAATACTTATCATCATCATCAAATAAATACATATCATTATAAATAATAGCTACTTGTGGGAATATAAGACTATGAAATTCAATTTGATTAGACATTGTTTGATCCTCATAACTCGTTAGTGATTCAACAATTACCTGAATATATTATATAAAGGTACCTAGTCCAGCCAGTTCTGTTACAAATATTTTTTTTTCAATGAAGTAATATTATTAAAATTTTACCAAAAAAATTATATTAATTAAATAATTCAATGTATATTAAAAAAGTCTTAGCACCAAAATATTCTATTCGAAAGGGCCACCTTTTTATACAGGCCTTTGATGTTAGGCCACGAATCTAATGATTAACTTACTGTTTCCAAGGGAAATTTTGCCACTGCTTTCTCCAAAGTTTTGTTGCGAAATGCCGTTAAAGTCGTGTCGTTTGAAACAGGCCACGTCCTCTTAAACTGAACATAATTTGAAGTAAAAGGGTTGAGGTCTGGGCAGTGGCCTAACTACCTTTGTTGATACCCAGTGCGATGTGAATGTGTCGCCTTAACAGAGGCAGCCAGAGCCGTGCAGCTGTTAGGAGTTAATGACTTTTGCATTAAGCTCGTATCCGACAGTGCATCCGTGCTGATGGCGCTCGGAAACAAAAAGATAAACAGTAAACTAATACTGGAGTGTCATGAAGCACTGGAGGCTTTAACACTAACTAATAGGGTTACCTTGCAGTGGATAAAAGGACACAGTGGCTCTCTGGGCAATGATGCTGCCGACGAACTTGCGAAAAGAGGCTCCGGAATGACGCCTGATGGCCCGTATCCGCTCCTTCCCTTGCCCTTCTCGCTAGTGCGAACGTGGATTCTCCGGAAATCCGTCGAAATCCAAAATCAACGATGGTCGCATAGTGCAGACTGCAGGCAGTCCAAAATGGCTCTGCCGGCAGTGAACCCACAACTGACTAAGCGACTTCTAAACTTAAACAGAACCGATCTCAAAACAATGATAGGGACAATTGCGGGCCATTGTCTCCTTAATAAACATCTATTTGTCCTAGGCGCGACAGACAGTGCAGAGGCTGTTTCAGCGCAGAGGAATCAGTCACTCACGTAGTCCTGGATTGCGAGGCTGTGGCTAAACAACGTACGAAAATCCTCGGAACAGTGAGGTCGCTCCGAGAAGCCTGTGAAGTGCCCAGGAGACTTCTGTGCTTCTGGAAGGAGCTGGGCTGGCTTAAGTAGCCAGGGCATTACGCAAAACGGACCAATTTCGAGTCTAGTTGTGGAAACTGAGCCCACCTACCTTACCTTACCTTACCTTACCCAGTGCGATGGTTGGTGGATCACCCCATCAAAAGTAAAAAGCAATCAATTTTATATGATAAAGGACATGGATCATTTATTAAAAGTTCGTGAGTATGGGACGTAGAAACCCCCACGACAGCGTCATGCTCTTTCCCGAATCCCCGAATTCTAAATATAGCTGAGCAAGTGCTAGTGGAGGAATCGCTGAAAAAGATTTTTTTTATGTTAGCGATTTATTTTTTGTTTGTACATTGTTCCTTAAGTTGAGAGACCGGTTGGGTGTCACACGGTGCGCCCCGCCCCCGCTGCCCCGCTTTGCTACGCCACTGGGACTGGGCTAGATGACGGCCAGTCTTCAGTTGGTTTCAAGCCAGGCTTGGGTAGTTCACGCCTTGCGCAGGTGCAGAATCCTGCTAGAAAGTCCACGGTATATTTTAAAAAAGTGATTCACTTCATAATCCAAGACTGTATCTTGATATATATAGTAGGGTAAGTGGGGGTAAGATGCAAAATGGGGTAAGACAACAAATCGTCTATAACACCAATTTTAACATATTTTTGGAGTGCTGCTATTTTTATTAAAACCGCCAGTTTCTTAAGCCGGGTCCACATTTGTAGCGTGTTGACGTATCACGATCAGTCGTATCTTATCTACTATTTGTATCATAAATATGGACGCTCATTTGTCCATGTCGTATTTTTAAGGCGTATCTTGAAAAAGACGCGTCCATACTTATCAAATACTGTATCATGTCAGTGTATCGGCTTTTGCTTTACAAATAATATACACGCTCACTTTTCTTCCGATGTATCTTTTCCTGAGGCGCGTGCTTTCAGTGTGCCTTTCCCTTCTCGTACGTCTCAGTAATGTCTTCGTTCGCAAAAGGTTTAGGCATATCAGCAATTGCTCACAATTTGGCGGTGACTTGCCCCTGTTATATTATCATTAATAGTATTTCACAACTTGATAAGTTTTATAACAATTTCGTTAACCCAGCTGATCTTGTTCCTTTTTCACTGCGACTAATAACTACTACATTTCATTCAACAATGTTTATTTCACTGCATTTACGTTCAAACTTGTTCGATACGATATGTATTCCCTTTGATGATCGCGAAAAAACTGACAATGGATGGTTCGCCGTGTATCATGTATCGTATCGCGATACAGTGTCGTGATACAGTATCAAAATACGTCCATACCACCGATCGTGATACGCGTATCGGATACGAGGTGTATCAAGATACGCGGTTAGTGCGGATCGGGCCGTATCAGATACGGCATGTATCATTAACGAGTATCATTTTGCGTCCAAACTAGCGATCATGATACGCGCCGAAGCCACGCAACGGAGATACGATACACCGAAATGCTACAAATGTGGACCCGGCTTTACGTTTCCAAACCATAGTCGAAATTATCCGCCCAGAGTGCGTGGAGTGCGTAAATTTGGTAATTTCTGTTTCGTGATTTTTTCGTAAAATTACCAAATTTATCATACATCTGATACCTAGCTTTTAAAGTGTCTGGAATATGACCGACAACTCCATACCCACTTTATGCAAAGCAATCACTGCAAAATATCATCACTGAAATGGCCCAAAATCGAAACAAGTTTTTAAAATAAAAAAGTTGAAAAAAAGAAATTTTTTTATGAAACAGTATTTATGGCCAGACTAGTTACAGTCGCATAAGTCGTTAATTGTGAGAATCTTGATATCTCTTAAACACAAACAATAAGAACGTTTAAAAAAATAAAATGCTATTGTTAGCTTTGAATATCTATTTAATTAGAATCGATTATTATAAAAGAGGTTGTGCATATGCGCACGGGCAGTTAATTCCTTGGTATAAGTCTGAAGTTATACAGTTTTCGTAAAGTCAAGTGAAGTGAGTTATAGTGAATCAAATCAAATTATTGTAGTGTTTAATTTTCTACCATAATAATTAAATCAACGCTTACACTATAAAATCTACCCTATGCTACGTTGGGTTACTTCACACACTATACTCAGTATCAAATTTGTCTGTAAGAAACATTATATTTTATTAAGATCAATAAAATGGTTATCAAAATGTAAGCGTGGTTGTAATAGAAATAAGCTATCACTTTTATGACTTTATTATCACGATTTGCCATTTATACAAAACGTAAGTTAGGCACGTGCGGGATATGTCGTGATTTTACCAATAATATCATCTTTATTACTCAGTCATAAAGAGTAATCCAACTGAAAAATACACTTAACAAAACATATTCACTATCTTAACGAGTGCGAGACTTATATACTTATGATCCATGGAAGCCCAGTTTAAACCCGGGTTGGACTTTGCCAAATTCCTCGACAACAATGATCTTCTCGGATACATCAGACAGAGATTTTACATAAAGGAAAACTATATTTACATGTGTGGAAACTCGCTAGGGCTAGCTTCCAAAGATTCCGAAGAGACAGCTCTAAAAGTTTTTGACAAATGGAAGAACGAAGGTGTTAACATTTGGAATGTAGATAATAACAAATACTATATGTATTCAATGCATCTATCTAAATTAATGACAGCCATCGTTGGAGCAGATCACGATGAAATCGCCATCGTGTCAGCTACCACAGTTAATATCCATCAGCTGATAAGCACGTTTTACAAACCCACCAGCGATCGTTACAAAATCCTATTAGACAATATTAATTTTCCCACAGATAGGTACGCCATTGAGAGCCAAGTAAGATTAAAGGGTTACATACCGGAAGAGGCGATAAAAGTAGTTGAATGTGCTGACAAATATATCAAAGAAGAGGACGTTATAGATGCTATGACTGAAGATGTTGCAATAGTGTTTCTACCAGTTGTCTATTACAGAACAGCTCAAGTCCTAGATACAAAGAAAATAACCGAAGCCGCAAAAAAGAGAGGTATTCTAATTGGCTGGGACTTATGCCACGCAGTTGGAGTAATTGAAATGGATTTTAAGTCTTTAGATATAGATTTCGCTGTGTGGTGCACTTATAAATACTTGAACGGCGGTCCTGGTTCACCTGCCGCTCTATATATTAACAGGAAGCATTTTAATATCCAGCCTGGGTTAGCCGGGTGGTTTGGAAACCGATCCGAGACACAATTCATGTTAAAGCAAAATTTCGAACATCGGAAGGACGCTGGGGGTTGGCAGATAGGAACACCGGCTTTATTGTCCATGGGAGCTCTGGAGGGATCCCTCAAGATGTTTGCTGATGTCGGCATGGTGGCGATCAGGAAGAAATCATTGCGGATTACGGGATACTTAATTTACTTGATTGATGAGAAGTTGAGCAAGTTTGGATTTTCGGTTGGCAATCTCCGAGATGACAGTAAGCGAGGCGGCCACGTGAGTTTGGAGCACGACGAAGGTTATAGAATATCTTTGGCAATGAAAGCAAGAGGAGTGATCCCTGATTTCAGAGACCCCAACGTGATACGTCTCGCGCCGACTGCTCTATACACTAGCTATGAGGAAGTATACAATATGGTGGAAATTATAATCGATATTGTTAAAAATGAAACTTATAAGGAATTTAGTTTAAAACGCAATCTAGTTGTATAGGTAGGTATTTTATATTATTAGTCACGGTTAATAATCTCATTGTAAATATCATTAAAATCATATTTAAGACCCCTTTATCACACAATACAAGGCTAACCCAATTATTCCAAATTCCTCGATCTACGACCAACTATTTACGAAACTCGGTTATGTATCGTATACCTACAGATTACGACATAAATTACCAGCAAAACGATACATTTAATGTGACTAAAAAAAATACAATTTTTTTTTAAACTCAGGTATCTTTTAATAATAATGGCTATGTTTGTTCCTTCATATTAAATATATAATAATCTACCAATCAATCAATCTTAGAACTGTGCTTTGTAAAACTGTGCTTTATGTTTCTGTTTCAATGTGTATTCCGTTTTGGCTTTTGTGTGTCATGTAATTGTTTGAACATTGTTTAGTAATTAGTTGTAGGAACACTGTAATAAAATAAATATTAGTTATAATACTAATAAATAAGCGATAATATAAGATAAATCATGTTTGTAGTTTAAAAGGTTAATTGGAGAATAAAACAAATTATTCAGTAGTTTTATTGTTTTTATTTGAAAATAAGCTTATTCTATTTGTAATGTGATTATATAATCCGTTCAAAACGTGTCTAAAATTCTCTATTTTTTTATAATCTAAACCTAATCACATCACATCGCGTTAAATAAAAAAATCTATGTATAACAAAAACAAAATGTCAAAATATCTTCTCAGTGTTGCCAATCTATTAATTTATATTACCAGTTATTTAAACCATTTCGTCTAGTTAAAATGTAGATTTAAAAATGCCTAAACTATTACATCTTAATTAATTCTTTCTATAATATAATATTTACAGTAATTTACATCACAAGACGGCTGCATGTCGCGCACACAACCATTCTTTTAACCACAAGGAACTACTATCAAGATCATCGTAAATTTTACTTTTTTTTTCTAGCCACAAAATTATTTTATTGGAACAGTTATGTATAAGGCAAGAGGGTTTTTTTAAAATAATATATAACTTTTTAAAGTTACATTTTTATATTTTAAGAATGCAGTGAGCCTTTAATTTTGCCTTAGTAATACAGCTTTTGGGCACAATGGAGGATAAGACAAATTTGCCGGTGTGTTTGTGTTGCGCATTTCTCAGAGCGCGTACTGATTAACAGATGGTTCCGGTTCCGCCTTCATATCCTGAAATAAATTATTAATTAATTTATCAACGCCAATGTTATAAGTACTATTTGCTATCTACTTGTAAAAATATTATTGGTTGATTTCCAATTCTTCGTAATTCAATGAACGTTTTCAAAAGTAAATTAAAATCTACATTCCTCGCTAGTGAATGCTTTTGTAATAATCATTTAGATAAGGAAAGCAATGTAAATATAATGTGTAGTATGTATTAAACTTATTCTATTGAAAATTTACACTAATCAAAATAATTTCTACAAATACGTCAAATAACAGAACAAAGAAAACTCGAGCTTATACCATGACCACTATCGGTAACAAAATGGAGAAGTTTCCATTTTAATTAAATTAGTTATAACTAAGTTTAAAAACGTGATATAATTTGTCAGTCACAAATCACGCGGAGTTAGAGATGACGTCACAACATACACCTGACGTCACAGACAACCGACTTTCCGTAGTAATTCTTTTTGACTTCAGTAAATTTATCGAGTAAATGTGGATATTTTTGATTCTTGAAAACAAGAAACTTCTCCATTGCTTTGACTGATAAACTGAATTACGTTTTTATTTCTTTAAGGTTTATTTAACATAAAAATGAATATATCAGTCTGTCATGATTTATCCCAACTTTTCTGGCCATGAAAATAGGTTTTACAAAAAAACTGGCCATTTACTTGTGATCAGGCCTCAAATATAGAATCCGTCTTGAGTACCAGTACAGAAAGCTGTGTTATCGAAAGATTCCTGTAATAAAAATACCAAAACTATTTCCCTTATAGAGAAGTATCCTAACAAGGATGCACTCGCGTATACGAAATATTAAAATGGGTGTTCATAATGACATATTCCATATTCAAATTTTCTTTTAAAAATCACATATCCTAGACAGATAATAACGGCCCTTATCAAAGAGTCGTGGGCGAAAGGACACCCATATACTGGTCAACATAATAGTATGTGTTAAAATCTGTATCTGAGCAGATTTTTAACATATTACAGCTTTTGTAGTAATGTGTGTACACATAAATGCGCTTGTGTACGTATGTGTACGTTAGTGCGTACGTAATTGTGAACGGTGTACGCATAAAGTAAAATGACCATTAATTAACAAAAATTCCATAATTAAAACAAAAACGTCTACGTCTACAAAAACGTATACGTCAGTCTCGTGACAAAAAGTAGTCAAATCGTAATAAGGGACAGTTCTCTGAGTTTAATTTTACCGTTTTTTTTATTGGATTTGTTGAATTAAACAATTCACATGTAACAACTAGGACTTTTATGTACGTGTCTACAGGCAAGGTACGTTATAGAAACTGGTGCGACGCCATCTTGCTTAGAGAAGTCTGTTGGCGGATTTTCGAAAATTTGAATTCTTAATTGAATTGTATAAGCCTTTGATTTAAAATTTTGTCAGCCTAAAACATGTCTAACCACATATGTATGTCCGTGTGTTAGATCTTAAATACAAATATTGTGTTAGTGAGTTTGCCTTTGATTGTGTTTATGTGTGTGCATGTGGCACGTACAATTGTGTAGTCGCACCGAGGGCCAGTGGTGCACATCCTGGTCTGCGTGTCGCCGCGTAAGTCTCGGAGGTTCTGAGCGACGCACACAGCCTTCGTGAATGTGAACACCCGTTATATCCGACCCTGGTATCTCGAACATCACTTCCAGAAGTAGGTTCTCCTGTACCAAACAATTTGTAATATTTAGAATCGTCCTTAAAAGGTACGTATTAAAAAAAATATGCTTTTTTTATAGAAAAATATATGCTTTTTTATAGAAAAATGTTTGGTTAAAAAACGACTGGTTTGATAGATAACCTAGGCGTATAATTTTGAATGTGAACCGGGACAAAAACTTACTTCTCGATCAATAAAAAAATAAAAACAATTCGACCTTTATATTTACTACTCGTAGTATGATTAGAACTTCCTTCTCAGTTCCTATAGAATTAATTATATAATCCAGTGGCGCCAAAAATTTTAATTGCATTTGTTTTTTTTACTATTTTTATTTCATACACAAGTAGGTAATCAGCCTTCTGTCTGACGAATGTTTGATTTTGAAACATCCACCGTACGAGCCAGTGTTCGGCATACATAATAAAAGTCCATTGGTGGTCAAAGATGAGGGACGTACACTATGCCACTAGTATTAGTCGTATTAGTAGTACGTATTAGTCAAAAAAAACCTAACAGTTTTGCATTTGTTACTAAGAATTTTTTGAAAAAAATTATTTCTCTTACCATGATGGCCCGTAATCCCCTAGCACCAGTCTTGCGCTCCATGGCCATAGCAGCGACAGCTCGAAGTGCCTCTTCACTGAACGACAAGTCGCACTTGTCCATCGCGAACAGTAATTTGTACTGGGCGACCTAAACAATTACAAGTTAGTATATAAACTATCAATTTTAAATTATAAACAAACTTTTTTATAGTAGTAAAAGTTAGTACTTAAATCCTATACAAGTTATTTAATTTTTTTTTAATTTTTCTATAATATGGGCTGATATGGAGTATATTGTGTAAATATATGCTGCAAATTGTGTTAATTTTTGTGTAGTATGGTGGTGGGATGCCCAAAAAGGCCAGTTGTCGCAGCCCATTTTTAGTGGGTGCGTTGTCGGCCTTTGAGAGAGGAGTACTCTTGGATTTTGAACAGTTGAAGGTCGTATCTCTCAGGGAAGACCGGGAGTCGATTCCACAGTTCGCTAGTTCGCAAAAACAAATAAACAAATGCCTAGTAAAACGAACTATGGAAGAATTCCAGCCATCAAGATGACATTGTTAAAAATATACACAGCACAGAAAAATAACCTTAAATATCATTCCCTGCCAAATTACAACCAAAATATTGGTTACCTGTAAGCGATCGTTCGAATGCGATAATTATGTCAATTCTATTATATTCCCGTATGCAAGTGTTGATAAATAAAATTTATTTAAAACGTTAAAAATATAATAAATAACTTACAATAGCGTTCTTGGGCTCTGTCAGTATACGCACGAGGAGGTCCTGATCTAGGCTGTGGAAAGGCACCAGTACGGGGAAACGACCAACGAATTCCTGTGAATGAATATTTGCACAATATTATTACAACTAAAAATAAATAAATTTAAAACTAAAACGTCCAGGACACTCAGCGTATTCAGATGTTCGGTGGACGTATGAAGGTGGCGACTGACATTGAATTTTCGCTCGATGTGAATATTCGCATGAATATTTTGTTCGTCGTCAACTTGCTCACAACAATGCTCCCAACACTTGAATATTCGCGATTCGCCCGTGCACCAGCCCAGCCACAGTTGCAGTCAAAATGGCGGACGTGTAATGTAACATTCAAAGGGATTCGCCAAAAAACCGACAGCCGAGTGGAGCGCTCGGCGCTCCTATCTAGCTCCTCGGCTCGATGTACTGACTACTCGAGTAGTAACGTGCTCATATCGAGCGAATATTCAATGTCAGTCGTCATAAAGCGACGAAATGGCCCGGTCTAAGCGTACAAAACTGCGATCAACCAAAAAATTATGTAGCAAGCAAACAAATGACGGCATTGTCTAAACAAAGTATATGCTGGAGGAGGCACCCAAGATAGGGTTTCACCCTTATACTAAAGACTATACAATACTATTTGTACTACAGTTATATTTGTGTAGAGGAACAGAAAACTAATATAATAGGCATGATGACAAATTTTGAGAAACTGTTCTATAATATTTGGAAATATATATGAATTATAATAAACATAATATTTCTGCGGAAAATTTAGGTTTAGTACTTAAAAAATAATTTTTGATTCATAAATTTAAAATTTGCACCAAAACGCGTCAAAGTGTCATGGCGTCGTTTGCTTACGTCACTTTAGAGTACAAGGAACATTCGGTATATTATGTAAACATTTCATGGCGGATTACCGTATTTAGCGATTTTATTTTATCGATTATTATATTCATCTTGCTTTTAATTATGAAAAGAATCAGAGTTTTAGAATTAGGAATTTTGTAATAATATACACACAAATTATTTCAATGAAATTTACTTGTTGTCATCATGTTTTTACTATTGTTAGTAAAATTATATACATTTTTCTTTTCATATTTAGTATCGATCATTACAGTCGACATTTAATGTAACAGAGAAGTCAACATAACAAAAAAAGGCAATGAAAAGAAGCGATCTCAAAATTTTGTTTACTACACGAATCACACAAAATTTTCGTAATTTTAGTTCCAAATACGTGCACGGAGCGCTGCCCAAATGATTTTGTGTGGAGATTGTATTATTTGTTTAAATAAATTTAAAAATCTTGTTCTTCAAAAAAAAAAGATTGGATTTAAATAGCTTATATAACCAGTTATTTTTTGTACGTAGCTATTAGCAAAATATTCTTGTTAACACTAAATTAAAAAGCTTAATACAATATTTAATTAAATAACACTCACGGGAATCATGCCAAAGTCGATAAGGTCCCTGGCTTGCACCTTACGCAGCCAGCTATCTCGTTCGTTGCACTCATCTTTCGCCGTGTCCAATGGCGAGGCGTCGGCAGCGGCCGCGGCGAACGCAGCCCGTCGTCCCGACTTCGGGTCCCACGCCCCAAAACCAAGGTATTTCTCGTTATTACGCCGTTGGATTAGGCGGTCGAGTCCGTTATATGCCCCACTCGCGACGAATAGTATGTTCGTGGTGTCAACTTGTACCGCGTCACCGCGTAGTTTGCGAGAATTACGTTCGGGTACGGACACAATGCAACCTTCGAGCATTTTGAGCATGCCTTGCTGTACTCCTTCACCTAGAAAATTCGATTTAACCTATTTTAGAAATGAGAACATTATTGAACAATTGGTGAGGTGACTACAGACAGACAAGGAACCATAAAAATAATATTACTCTAGAAATCGCACAGATGCAGGTTTCACCGTCGATATTGCCTACTTGCGACAGATTAGCTTACAAAAATATATTTCTTGATAATTCCTGATAATCTACTGACTTGAATGCACACACGCGAATCATAAAACTTCCGGTCTGAAGAATTTCAAATCAATAACAGACGCACAGATGACAAACATTAATTGGCATATTTGTCGATATTTCTATGAATTTTTAATAAGCCCCTATCTAGGGACTAATTTATAATAATTTAACTATGTATATATTATGTATCTATTGTAGAATAATTAACGCAGTATCTTTTATTTGTCAGTATTAAATATATTATTAGGTCACCTAGGCATTAACACCCGTTGCGTATGTACACATGAACAGTACGAACAACAATGAACGTACAGTACGACAGTACGTACAACTCTCACGTCATTATACACTAATGCTTCTCATTTTCTCCCACGTAAACACTCAGACACATTAATTCATAATAAATCTTATGAATGTGTCTGTCTCTTAACTGTCGCTTTAATAATATTTATATATAATATACATAATTAATCCTACGAATTTATGTCTGTATCTTTATTGTTTCAACGACTTTTAAATAAGAACGATGCTGAAGAAGTTTTCACTTCAAAATAGTGTGTACATATATTTCTGTCTGTTTGTATTTGTGTCGCTTATTTTTTCTGTTGGATCCGGTTTGCAATCACGATTCTAAAGAACTAAGAATTGTATGTTCCTTTGAACACCCTGTTACTTACTAAAATACAATTGTCTTATTCTACAAAAATCATTTTTTCTGCACCTCTTCCAATTGCCTATGAACGAGTATTAACCCTTTCAATTCTAACCAAGTTTAACTGAAGGTTGTAATTTTTTTTTTTTAAATAGTTCTAAATTAATTTCCTTATAATTATTACCTCCTACATCTCGAAGCTGATGTATTCCGGGAACTGCACCAATTTTGTCTACCTCGTCGAGGAACACGATGCCAGTCTGCGCTCGCTCCACACTATAAAAAAATATACATTACAAAACCTAGTAACCAAACTAGTAGTGTACTACTAGAGTATCCCTATAATTAACTTTTAACTGCGATTAGTGATGTTTTACCGCACTTTAAATATAACGGCCAAAGTAGCAGTTCATACATACAAATTATCAGAAATGTATTTGTTTTTAGTATAGCTTAAACATAACGATTTTTTGTAGCGACAAAAAATATTTAGGTAGAAGTTTTTTTTCCTGGAATGCTTTTGTAATATATCCTTTATTCCCCTTTGATTTCATAGAAGAAAATTATACGTATAAAATTCACCAGAAATTCATTTGTTTGTCAGTATGAAAACTAATAGATAATCGTAACGATTCTTTGCGGTTCATAAAATATTTGGGTAGAAGTTTTTTTTTCTAGAAAGCTTTTGCAGCTTTTTTTCCGCTTTGATTTCATAGTTGAAGTATACATATACAAAATTCATCAGGGATTAATTTGTATGTCAGTATGATTTATGAATCATAACGACTTTTTGCGGCGTCAAAAAATATTCAGGTAGAAGTTTTTTTTCTCTGAAAGCTGTTAATATATCTTTAAACATTTAAAGTTGGTTGGTAAAATTGGACTTAAATCAAGGCCCTATCACTAGAAAGATATCTTTGTGTACTCACTTAAAGTTGGCGTCTTGTAATAATTTCGCAATAACACTCTCAATGTCCTCGCCGACGTATCCAGCTTGCGTCAGAGTCGTACAGTCGCAAATCGCAAAGGGCACGTCTAGACATGTTGCTATCGTCTGCGCAAGGAGAGTTTTACCTGAAAGAAAAAAAAATCTATAGTCTTCTTTTAATTTTAGGTTATAGTCTGCAGTAACTAGTTTTCGTCCTTTGAAAACTTTTTGTATGTCTAGTCTAAAGAATATTAAACTAATCTTTAAAAACGACACAAAAACTATACGAAGGTTTTTGCTGTAATAATAATATCCTTATTTGCAGAAATTCTTACGAGTGATATTATGATGGAAGAATTTAAAATAAGGCATAATCAGCCATATCAAACTAGCATGAATATGTCAAAATCAAAATTAAAAGCAAGTTATTTTGTCATATACTATGACAGTGTCTATAACTTACTTATTTTTATTATTACTTTGCAGGTAATAATTGTAAATACGATTGTTATGACTACTATTTTTTTATAGAACAGGAGGCAAACGGGCAGGCGGCTCACATGATGTTAAGCGGACACGCCGCTGGACACTCTCAATGCAAGAAGGCTCGCGAGTGCGTTGCCGGCCTTTTAAGAATGTGAACTCAGCTGCAGGTATTAATTCGAACAACTGCTTTGAAGACTCCTCTGAAGACGGTAGAAGAAAAATATTCGATACATTTGAGTATGAATTTGAGTAGCGCCCCTCAATCGAAACTAAGCACGAGCATTATGAATTATATTAGAATTATTAATATTTTAAAACTCAGTCGACAGCTCGTAATCTAGCAATAAAAAGTTCCATACCGCTTCCAGTAGGTCCCAAAAGCAGTACATTGCTCTTGTCAAGTCTCAACTCGTGGTTCTGCCGCTCCAGGACTTCCGCACCGCCGCCTGTCCCACCCTGACTTAGGTGCAGCAGATCTGGAATAATTATACATTATTGCAAAAACGCCTTCAAATTTTTACACTTACAAAACTTTACAAATATTGTTAGGAAGGGCGAAGTTTCAATTTTTTTTTATAGAACAGGAGGCTCCTTATGTTAAGTGATACTGCCGCCCATGGACACTCTCAATGCCAGAGTGCTTGCGTTGCCGGCCTTTTATAACGAATAATCAGACTGATATATCGTGTACTTTACTATTTCATTTATTTATTAATAAGCTTGGCACAATTGATACATTAAAAATACAGACAAAAATATATCGATTCATAAATTATAAAAAACTAAAACATTTTAAGAATTAGGGCCAATTTTGTTATATATTTTTATGTCTAATTAGATAATACCTTTGTGTGCGTGATGCAGGGGATGGTGTGCGTCGGTAGCGCCACTAGTGACATTATTATATATTCGTTTGTAGTGGTTATATACTGCCACTGACAGCACTTTCTTTGCAAAATCTTGCCCCACAACATGCTTGTTAAGGTACTCGAATATCTTTTTGGGCGGAGGAGGCGGCTTTCTGTAATAATCGAGAAAATTCCTCTAAATACGAATATGTATGAGTTTAAATGTCTTATTCTAAATTCCTTCGAGAAATACAAACTAGGTTTTTTTGAAGATAAACTTTTATTGGCGTTGGTAAAAAATTTACCGTCACATGATTCAGTGACGCGTCACATTTTCCCTTTACGCGCCATCTTTTTCTTGTCCCTACCATGGTTAAATCGAAACGATTCGAATTTAATAACATTAATAACAAAAATATATAATAATGATAACAATGATAGTAATAATTCGATTACAATTGAAGAAATTCTGTAAAAATCTTAGTAGTTAAACGTGAAATGAAATAATTGTATTATTGTCTATGATAATAAAAGCCTTTTGTTAAAATCTATTTTAACCTTATTTAAGTTACATGTAGATCATTTTTCGAAAAATAAGGTCAATAAAGAAGTTTCACTTCTCAGGTGTGAAACACATTTTTTTAAAGCATTTGACTTTTTACCGTTGATCTTTTAAATTTAGTTTATCATAAAAATAAAGTTTTAAGTATCACTTGAGAGCCTGTAATACATTCGCACAGTTATGACAAGGTTCGATCCAAGGTTGCATTCGAAAATGCAAAATCGAACCTTGTTTTAACATGTAGATGCTTTCGTGTCGTGTCGTTGTAATCATACTGAACATTTCTTTATATTAGATGTGGTGTATATAATGCTAGGTCGCAAGAGGTGCAGGTTCTTAACTGGTGCCCAAGGTACAGCAAACGCAAAAGAGGGAGACAACTGAGAAGGTGGATTGACCACGTTAAAGAAACGGCAGGTGGTATATGGCAGAGAAGGGCACAGGGCAGAGAGGAATGGCGGGATTTGGAGGAGGCCTTTGCCAAAAAAGGGCACACAGATGCACCAGAATTGGATTAAAATGGAAATTTGTTTAAATGTATATAAAATATATAATGTATCTGAATAAAGGCTATTATTATTATTATTATATAATGGTAACCATAGTAACAATTACCATACAATTTTGGGCCATATTTAACAAACAATGTATGTTAACTGATAAACCTTTAGTAGATAAACGGCGTAATAGAGCGTAAACCGATAAATGTCGCGTAGATAATACCCGATAATATGTTATTGTTTTTAGTATCATAATATTGACGCTATGGCACCTATGCACTCAACCTATATTGACGTCATGTTTAGGTATGATTCGTTAAGGTACTATTAGGAAAAGTTTGATCATATCATTAACAGCCGATTCTCAATAAGTAATTTAAAGCCTTTTTATTTAGAAATAAAAGCTCGCCGATATCCTCGAGGACCTTGACAGCTCAACCAGCGCTCGATAAAACATCGCGAAAGCGTACATACGTATCTTAATAATGATGAGACAGACTGGTAATCGATTGACTTCTAATGAAACAAATGCAGAAAGCTGAAATTCCATTATTATTTAAAAAAATATAATCCAATACGGAAGATACTGAGGGGCGAGTTCGGCCTATCTATACACTCGTGCCATTATCATTCTCACTCTATCCTCCCGTGATACTTACATACATTGTTTATACATAATAAAAACAATAATAAAATATTTTAAATTCGTTCTGTTACTTTTCTATTTTCAAATATATTGAAGGTCTATTCGAATGGTGTCGTTAAATTATTGATTCTCAGTAATATTTCTTTTAAAATGCCTTTAGAAATAGGAAATTAACTGAGCCAAATTTTTTCTCATATACATTTAGGCTGTTATATGAAAAATAATTAAATGCCAACACACCGAAATATACACAAAAAAATATAAATCGGTCATGTCGTTTTGGAGGAGTTTGGTTACAAACTCTGCGACTCAAGAATTATAATATTATACTTGTGAATTCGTCTAAAACGATTATAAATGTATATTTAAATACCGATTTCGTGAATCGAAATTAATACCAATTTACCAAACCACAAGGTTACAAAGGACGTATCCTTTGCGTCTCTTAGGTCAATGACACAACAAACACAAATATTTTCACTACAGTCTAAACTCTAAACATAATACTTTAAAATACGTTTTGACAGTAAAGATAAAAAATGTCATCGAATATCTCGAAGAGAAAATGTGGTGGTACAGTTTATGATATTTTAACTTCTTTATTATTTAAAAACAAATACAGATCACACACACAGATCCCTACAAATATCCAGCTTCCCATAAACAAAACAAAAAAGAAAAATTTGAATTTAGAATTACACAGATATAAATCGTTCGATTGCTATTACTCATACTTAAATCGCATCGCTAAAATGACAATACAAATATTTATGTGATGATTACTGAGGTTGTGTTAAAAGGCTTAGCTTTAGAGCCGAAAGTCATCTTTGGCAATGCCATACATACATACATACCTTTTGTTTCAAATTGTTTTAATATAAAACAAAAGAAAAACAATGGAACGGACATGATATAGATATCAGAATAGTATTAAACTGTGATCGGGACACCGAATTCCAAGTTTTTTAAAAGGCTACCAAGGATATTAAGGATATCAGATCAAACAAAGTGTCTATACACTATATAATAATCGTATAACTATATAAAAATCACTACAATGAAACAATTCTTAGACACAATAAAAAATATAACAATGATAAAAGGTAATTGACATGTAAACTGATATCATTTATAACACATTGATAAAAATGTCTAGAAATAAATAGATACATTGACCCGCGTTAATGGAAAATTAAAGGTAACGACCCTATATCGGGTTTAAATATAGTATAATAAAATGTTCTACTTCGCGCATAAGGCAAACTTTCAGGCAATCATTCTCTTCTAGAAAAAATCGTAAAAATTGTTTCTTAAGAAAACAAATTATATCACAAGAATCATCTAAACTTTTATAGTTTCATTTGTTTTTGTTTTACCTAATGCCCACAATCAACAATGATTGGTTAATATTAAATCTACTTATAGCACAAGAATTAAATAATATAAAAAGCATAGTGCAACGGGCGCTACTAAGCGATAAGGCCGCCCGTTAAGAACGACGATCTCTTCCAGGCAAACCGTCAAAAAATAATAAAGAAAACGGTAAAAAATAGTCGTGAAAAGTGACAGAGTGCAAAACCGCATGTATTTACTTTGACATACGACGAGTCCCTTTGACAGTTAATAGTGTAGACTGTAGATCTTTCCAGAACAATATATTTTTATTTCATTTAAAAATTATTCATATAAAAATTACTCCAAAGAAGAATGACAATTATTTAGATACATTATTGTAACAGTTTTTGCGAGAAAATAAATAAATATTATTATTATTATCTATATTTATTATAACCTGATTTAAAAAATAGAAAGCTACACCCTACCTGTAGAACCCGCTTTTTGCGTCAGCATTGTCCTTGATGCTCTTCTTAGTGTCGACCTCGCTCAGCACCACGAAGAAGTGGTGGCATTTGTCGCACTTGACGAAACGTGTTGAGCTGACGAAGGTTTCCACGTGGGTACAAGGGTCTCCACATTTAGGGCACGTCAGCACCCCATTACCTGACTTCTTGCCACCTGCTGAACCTGAAAACGTTTTGTATCCAGTTAAAGACCTCAATAATTATTGTACTCATGATTACCCGAATGCCGAAAAATTTATTTCAATTTAATTGCTGTACTCGTGTACGTGGGACAAGAAATTTAGTCCAGTAATTAAGTAGGTACTACAGTTTTCTCATAGCTAGTTCCTTTCGTTTGCCTTGCCATTTTAGCACTTGATGTTGCGATAAAAATAAAAATACTCGGGTCGGATATTCTTTGCACAGGGACTAAGAAAGTTATCGATATCTGTAGTCTGCTTATTTCAGACTTTTTAAATATCTGTAATAATTGATTATAGGAGGTCCTTACGAAATTGGCCTTTTGTATGCGAGAAAAAAAAAAAATTTTTAATTTATCTAATTAATCAAAGTATGTACCATGAAAGGATACACTTTTCATCACAGCTAATTGATTGGATTTAAAATCTCTTCATTGTTGAGCCGGTTAAGTTTATCGATTTACATCACTTAATTCGTGAGGTAACCCCCCTCTCTTCAATATTTTCACGTTCCCAATTTGCTTCAAGTGGATTAATACAATTTTATCACTAACACACACACAATAGCCTGCAATTCTCCCTTATTAACTTTGGTCTCTGGCCGACCACGGGGCTTGTCCGACAGGTCGAAATTTCCAGAAATAAAACGTTGGAACCAAAAACGCACTGTGGTTCCTTTTGCGACACCGCCGCCAAACACTTCATTAGTTCCTCGAGCTGTTTCTGCAGCACTGGTATGCGAATGACGCGATATTTTATGTTTTAGTATATGTGTATTTTGTAAATAGAGTTACGATATTAAAACGAGAAAATTAAATGAATCGTGGTTTTCGAACAACCAATGCTCGAGTGGTAAATAACAGTACAAAAATAATAATTCGGAATTCCTTCCCGAGTGGAGATAATTGAGGTCAAAGTTAATAGTACGACAAAACGCCAGTTTCAAATTAAAGGACTTCATATATATACAATTATTACTAATTTTAAAAATTTATTTAAAAAGCCTGAAATTGTACTTGTGTGGATTAGCAGACTTACATAAGAATTATGAGCAAATTTACGTTCATGTACAGACTGATCGATCATAAAGAAACTAAAATTAATACTTTCTGAAAACTAACACATTAGAATTATTGTGAATATAATAAATGTCTTCATACGGAATTTCAAATAAGCTATAGAATCGACATCAAGGTCGTTAACCTCACGCGCTTTATTTTATTTGTTTACGTTTTGGCGGTACTTGAATAAATGAATTAGAAAAATTATTTATAATATCGTAATCATAGTACAATGTTCAAATTTAATTTATTACTCGCACTTTCTATGATTTTTGCACGTATCCTATCTTTTGACAGTACATCTAAAAACTAATAGTATATACATAAACGTATTATTAATTTGTAGGAATCCTCGAAAATGCATTTCGTGTTCAAACATAGACAATGTGTGGGTAATATGTGTAAAAAAGTTAATAATTACTATTGACGTAATCAGTAAAAAAAAAATCAAAGATATCCCTACTATAGTGCTTACATAATACTTGAAAGGCCCCCATACCAACATACGGAACATTTTGCTATGCAACCCCATATGCATAGACTATTCGCTTTTCTGTTATAAAAATCTTAGTACTTATTATACCTACAATCTTTAATCCACCCAAGAGTTCAAGTAAGAAAATAAATAACCACGTCTTGGCTAATTTGTAGCGGTCTCGGATAAGACAAGGACACAGAAATAAATTTCGTAATAATATCAGACTCAATATTTCACCTAGTTTGGTTTTAAGTATTAAGTGCCTTCTTTCAGTCAATCACCATTCTACTGGACTGCCAGAATTGAATGAGAAATTAAAATAGAACCCGTAATTCGAAATTCAAAAATGTACCCATTGTGTTATTCACTCAGTGATACAACGATTTAAAACTTTTCTATAAATATCCAAGATGCAATAAGTTGTTTTCATTGATCAAATTATCGAGTTATAGTATTAACCTTGGCACATACGGGTAAGAGCGAGGCTTTTGACCGGCTCACATGCGGTCAAGCGATATTATAACCTTGCTTCGAAAAACCCGCCTTGCCATCTTTTACTTTGCTAGCTTTTATACAAGTAAGGTCACTATCTTAAGCTCGTTTAGCATATGTTGCTAGAAATAAGAGCACAGATTTATCGATGTAAATTATATATGCAGTGGGTAAGATTCAGAATAACAAACAAACAAAAATATCTTTATTCATATAGGTAAACAAGTACACTTATGAACGTCAAAAAAATTTAGTGTGAATTTACATTTACTACCAGTACTCAAATCAAGACTAAATTATATTTTCACATACAGAAGTGGTGGTAGTGGAGTACCTACCCGCTAAGGCTTGTTTGGATCTTACCGATAATATTAAGGTCATATAAGTAGATTTAGTATGAAATACGTAAAGCTTTTCCCGTGTAGCAACGATATATTCAAATATGTTTTATAAAGTCAAGTCAAGAAATTATTTCTCTACTTACCAGTACTAGCAGCATCTTTGCCTGCTTGTGGCGGCCCTGGGGGCTGTTCAGTGGGACTCTTGCACAAAACGGCGCATGTACTGAAGGAACGGGGACTCGAGCGGCGGAGACCTCGACATGACTGCGCAGCACCTAAAAAATATTAAATTTATCATCGAGACAAGTTCCTTACGAAACTTTTCTGTTCCTCTTTGTATTAAATACTATCGAAACCGACAGCCAGACGTTGTACAGTACATACGCCTTAAATACAAATGAAATATTCTAAACTATTTTCGATTTTCGAATCCACTTGAACACAAATCAAAACATCAAAATCGGTCCAGCCGTTTAGCAGGGGTTAAATTACAAGGATGCGTGCGTATTTAAATAAGAATGTAATAGTTAGGCATAAAACATAACGGCCTCATGGCGTCTTTAATAAAACTGTACATCACTTATGTCAATATTTCTATAGAACATAAAAATATAATCATAACCGTTTGCCTAATATAATAATAACGTCAAAGTATTCACGCCCGAATGTCTTAAATTAAAGGTAGGCATTAAACATGATATACATATTATATACATTACACAATTGCTTAATTTATTTTTTATTTAATTGAATAGCATAACGAGCGTAAATTGTTATAATTACCGAATTAACTAAAATGTTAAAATTGTATTTTTTTTTAATTATATCTAACATTCATTGAATGATAAATCATTGGCTACTAAGCAAAAATGGGTACCATCATCATAGAGGTTTTTTTCCATATAAACAAGTCACAATTAAATTTAAATTGCCAATACATTAGATTTCAAATTCACAATTGCGAAATTATGCAATAAAAAGTTTTAGATTGTATAATACAAGGCTAAATCTTTTCATACATTAATATCAGACTAACATTGCAAATATTACCCAATAGTTGCTTTTACAATGCAATTACATTAAAAATCATGTATATAAAATTCTCGTGTCGCGGTATTTGTGGTTAAACTCCTCCGAAACGGCTTGATCGATTCTCATGAAATTTTGTGTGCATATTGGGTATGCCTGAGAATCGGACCACCTCTATTTTTTATCCCCCTAAATGTTAAAGGTAATCCACCCCAATTTTTTTCAATTTTAGATATAAAAAAAAATTATGGTACGGCATTAGTAAATACATATAACCCTGAATTTTCAACCCTTTACAATCAACCCCTATTTTAGTATCGCAATTTTTAAAATTCTTGAAATTCAATTCAAATGTATTCGCTTTTATTGTTTATAATGGTTTTTATTATAATTACATCCCGAATACTTATAGTAGATAATTTAAATTTTATTGACCTAAAAAAAAGTTTCCTACAAATAATATATACATGGCAAAACAACGTTTGCCGTTCAGCAACAACGTCAGCTAGTATTCAATAATTTTACTATACATATTTTTTCATTTCAATATTATAACTATTCCTGCTATTTATTGCATTTAATTGCAACCCAGAAGGGTTGGTTAATATCTACTTATATCAATTAATATAAATAAAAACAAAACAGTGGCTCTACAAGCTTTTAGGGTCTGGTCATCAGATTTATAAATGTTTAATTAGTTTTATTTTGTAATTGGCAAGTAGGTGATCTTGTTTACAACAGGGCGTCTACTGTTTGGGTTTAAAGAATACTAGTTTCACAACGATATTTTCCTTCACCGTACGCGCAAGTCCACATAAAAAGTACATGTGTTTGAGACTACGACCTCAGAGATGAGAGTGAAGGCATTAGAGCAACACTGTTCTGTACTAAATTCACCTATTCAAGATTCTCTCGTTCGTTTTTCTCGGATATTTCAATGTAAAGACCAGCTTCGCAGTAATGTTAGGATTACCCATTATCAACTTTGTATGTATTTTCCGTCTTTATAACATTGTTACTGCTACTCGTGTTGCTGATTTACAGAGTATTAGTATTGTTTACGTTTTATTTCTATATGTATTAAACCCATAATAACTTTTCCATTTACGACCCCGGTTTAAAGTCAACGAACTCTGATACAAGGTATCTTTTCCTAGTTTCTCTTTTATTGAGAGACTGGGTGCGCAATAAAACTATCTCGGGTAATTCCTACAAGGCCGCGAGAGAGCGACTACGGGGTCGCTCACACATTCTTTAATAATAATAATATTAAAAGCCCTTTATTATCCCTGATACATTTATGGTAGTATTCTTAAATCTAAAGCAAAATAATCAATTTATTAGCAACTTTGGTCAGGTTGTCTGACATTATAGGCCTCCCCTAATTGTTTCCACGCCCCACTATACTTGGCAATCCTTCTCCATCCTTAAGGTAGGTCTACCTTCCATCTGTTAATTTGACCTCCTCTATTAACGTTTCCCGTTCCTCGGGTACCACTCTATTACATCCTTAATCGATTTGTCTTTGTTAGGCCTCATTATATTTCCAGTGCAGTTCCATTTAAGTATTTATAATTTTTTGTAAAACGTCACTGACGTTTGCACCCATTCTGCTGGGGCTTTAAAAGACTTGCAATTTCCAAACTAAGTCGGATTGATACGTACGTCCTTCCGTCACATGTCTCCTATGGAAGCAATCGTCGCTTGCTAAGAAACTCCATGTAAGGTTTATCCCCTCGGCCGGCATGTGGCACTCACTTCCCAAAGTAAAATACAAATTAAAAATTTATATAAATTTTCGTATAACTGCCTAAAATTTACGTATAGTAAGTATGTATAATTTTAGGTTGTTAATATTCAAAGAGCACTAAATTGGTGGAATTTTACTTATAGTAGGTACTCATAGAACTTTATGAGTTAAAATATGTATTAATGTTATGTCTAATGTTCATAATAACAGTAATAACTATTCGTTATGCAGACCACATTACACTACTGTATCATACAAAAAGCTCTTGTAATCATCAAAGTAGGTTAGAAAAGAAACTTGTACAATTTGGAGGGATTCCGTTGGCGCCAGACACGCTGCGTTTAAGCGTGACAAACACAAGTCTACAGACAATACAGGTGAAACTCACTGTTCTCTTTACAAGCAATAAATTGAAAACAACGGATCACCCTTGCCTAAACATGTGTGTGGAAATAACCAAGAAAAATTTAGCTATTCACAATACAGCGTTTAGCAATTAGCCTTATAGACAACAGACTTTACCGCTGAATCATAATTACATATATATATTTACACATATATATATGTATTTATATACCAGCAGACTCGGCCAAGCATTGCTGTGGCTAAGATTTTTTTGTTATACATATTACATAGTGCTAAAGTATTCAAGGGAAACGGTAAGTAAACTTATGTGACAGATAGATAGCTTATGTGAAACATTGGTATTTCACAGTGCCATCTGTTAAAATTGTACGAAATAACAAACAAATAATTTGCAATAAAATAATATTGCGGCTATGAATTAAGATGTAAGCTATCCTATCTTTTAATTTAAAATCGGTTATGTAGTTTAGGGAGTCCATCGCGGACAAAAAATGTGACATGTGATTTATATAAATATAAACTTATAAAGATTTCGCTTACTTAACAAAACCAGAATCTAACCAAGTATAACCACTGCCAGGTTTTGCACTATGATCAGGTTTCACAAGGCACTTTCGCTCTTAACAAATTGTGAACGATAACGACTTAATAATCGCATTCGATTTAGGTATTCTTCCGCTGCATTATAATGCTCTTTACATACGTTCCACAACAAAAATGCGCGTGAAAGCTAAGTTTAGTAATTATATATTAAATTTAAATTTATTTGACTTACATTTGTTTGACTATTACTACTGACATTAACCTCAATTGTTTTACTTTGCTAGAATACTGCATCACTGCTTAACAAGCCATTTTGTTATAATTCAATATTACATAAAGCCGATAAAATACTGGGATTTCCAGATTGTTGCACTTCCTTGTAGCTACTTCTCATGCTAAAGGGAAATAACATCAAGGAAAAGGACATTATGCAATACTTTACGTCTTAAGAACGGCTTATCGCAAATCTTTATGAGATTTAACTTTCACATAATAAAGTAAAACTTTAAGAGATTATGACGATTAATAAAGAGTTACTAAGAGGCCGGCAACGCACTCGCGAGCCCATATCCATCACGTAATAACAGATGACCCTCCTGCCCGTATGTCTGTTCTATATTTAAAAAAACAACTCATAAACTAAATTCAAAATTTGTTCACCACAAAACTAAACAAATTTCATTTTTTTTTTCCTTACAAAGCAGATATTCTTTTCATTGAAGTATTTACTTTTCTAACAGTAAAAACATTTACTCTGCCATTACTTTTTAATACAAAATCGAATTGATCGAGCAAAAACGTTGCGCAAGGCATGTTTTTATTTATCAATGCGCTGTTGAAAAATTCTGTATTTGACAAACTTTCCATGATTCACTTTCGATTCAAGATTCATTGCAAGTACTTTTTTATTATTGCCTATAGTATTTCTTTACTTTTGCTTACTCGAATATTAAGTTTTTTAGTTTCAATTGATATTTCAATCATATCGGTTCACTGGCATAGTTCTACAGACTAAGAAATAGAAGAAAAAAAATTTTTTACATACAACGGGGTTACAAACGGGCAGGAGGCTCATCTGACGTTAACAGACTTAGGACACTCATGTAATACATTGCCAGAAGCTCGCAGGTGTGTTGCTGGCCTTTTAAGAATTAGTACTCTTTTCTTGAACTATCAAAATGGTTACTATCTAACTACGTATTTCGCACAGAGAAACATATATTTGAAAATAAAAATAATATGTACTTAAGTAAAGGATGTTTTGATTATAATTGTTACGATATTATAAGCTTAAGCTTCGACCTTAAGTTTCCAGCACTTCTTACTTTATTTAAGTAAAAATAGTACATATGTCTAAAAACTGGTTTCGTAAATACTATGATAGATAAGACAATTACTCTCCAAGGTTTTTAAGATTGTCATGAGAAGTAACAAAATATTAAAACAACGATATCCATGACTCATACAGAAACGGGTCGCATGTGAATATATTAGTTAATCGGCCTTTTAATTCATTGTTTACCGACCTCGGGTACACCTTGATAATCAGGTTCTTACTTCTCATTGAACTCTCATAATTCGGGCTTGATTCTGACCCAATTTTTAAATTCAACATCCAATAACCAAGGTTCTTTACAAAATATATACAATTACGTATTTAAATCTATCTATCATCGACAAAGTTAAATTTTTTCCAAATAATATTTTTAATTCCAAACCCATACATTAATTACATTACATTATTAAATATACTAATAATGCCGGCGCGTGTCTGATTAGTTGCCAATATTTACATGTGCATAAATACAATGTTCACTAGAACATATACTATTATATATCTATGAATTTTAATCATAATAACTCTTATATATGTCAGTGACCAATACTTTTTTGTGTTATATGGAGCATAAATTTACTTTACCAAAAGAGATAGGAAAATTCTTATAATTTATCAATAGACATAAAAACTCCTGGAGGTGACATAGTAAAGTTAAGGATTCTACTATCCACTCTTTGTTCAAATTAATAATGGCCACACGAGTAAAATAGTATAGCATTTCACTCTTACAGTTGCATATATGACAGTACTTAAAAAAATTATAAATAATTAGATAGCAATATTTGTTAAACAATATGTTTAATTATTTTTAGATCTTATTCACTGTCAGGAAATGTCAGGGGAACCCAAAAATATAAATATAATAATAATGAGTAAAACATAACATTTATGTTTTTTTTTTGTTTCACCCCCTTATTTAATAAGTCACTAAATGTTTATATGCAACAGCTAAATTCACAAACACCTACAAATATAGATCATCAATGTAAATATGTTTATAAATAACTATAATATAAATAAAAAAATGAAGGTAATTCTTATGCTACAGGTGTAATTATGAAAATTTAATCATATTTTTTTATATCTGAATGTAACAAATATTCAACTAAAAATGTAAATTAGTGCCTTGAAATACAATGCCTTATTTTTGGAAAGTGAGTATAATTGTTAAAGGCCTGCCTTTTCTTTAAAAGCATTACTGTTACACTTTCTAAAATTTTTCAATATTCAAATATTTTGAAATTTTACAGTTTGTCAATTCTCAAGTTAAAATGATAAATAAATGATTCAAAGCTCATTTAAATTAAAATTACCTTGGACTTTTAAGAACTCAAATGTTAAAACAATATTCACCAGATGTTTATATTTAAAATAACTCTATATTTGAAATAAAATATACTTTAAAACCAGATTCACTCTTTCAAAACATTCCATTCCACTTTAATGAAATTTTGCAGCATAAACAATTTTAGATTAGAATACTGTTCATAACTTATAAAATAAGCCTTACTTTTCTATTATATAATGGTGATGACACAGTACTAAGGAACATTTCAATAATTTTACTCAATTAGCATTAATTTCAAATAAAAACAATAACCTATGATTTTAAAGATTTACAGAACATTTTAAACAGTATAGTTAAACAAAAGAAAGAACTACATTATTAAATTCATAAGATATATACAAGCAAAAGATTTTTTTTTGCAGCGAAATATTACTGTTATAAAGTTATAATAACTATTAAATTCCAGTAATTAATACATCCTCTTTTTAACTATAAATTAAATTAATTATAAAACATCCACATAGCTGTTTATCAAACAAAGACTTAATAACTAATATTACAAAACAAAAATATGGTAATGACAACCATTAGTTGCATTTTGTTTTGAACATAATTTTTATGATAATTTATTCTACAATATAATATATTTCAATGTCAGCGTTTGCATTTCACGTTAATGACCTTCCAAAAATTCAAACCTTGGCACTCGAAATCTAAGAATATATGTTTAAAGCATTCTTAACTTAATCATATTTATTTCAATAAAGTCTTAGTGCAAATATTTCAGTTGACGTAAACATGTACACGAGTAACTGTTATATTGCGTCGCATTTCATTGGGAAAAGGCCAATATAGAACAAAACAATCAATTAATGTGCTCAGTACTCACCCGATGTCAACTGCGAATTTCTCCTAACAGCAATTCTTCCAACCGATACAAAACTCAAGCGAACCGTACTCATTTTGTAGAATTTTGGGATTATTTACGCGAAAATCACATTAGCTCGCAATAAACTCAACAAAATGAAAGACGAATGTAAGGGAAATGCTGAAATTCTGCTACAATTAGTGGTTAAATTTTTTTATTGTATTTGTTTGTCAGTGAGAGGTCTTTCTTGTCATGACGCAACACTTTTATAGTCAACACCGACTCGAATAAAATAAATCAACTAAAATGTAAACACTACCAACACTTTCCTATTTTTGCAAACCGTTTGAAAATAATATAGTTAAATTTTATTTTCTTGCTAAATGAGCGGCCATACTGATTGTCACAGCTGATTTTGATGTGTGATTTTCTTGCGCACTCCACGTTGTTTTCGTACCAAATAACTATATAATCATGCAGCGCCATCTTGTGATATCTTGAATAATTACAATAATCTATACTCTACTGCTATTTACGGATACAGGGATGGATTTTATAGTCTCGATCCGATTTTGTTCATTCTATACTCTATAGGATTGAAATAGCGAAAGTGTGATCGAGGCATCTCTTTTTCAAGGGTTGATTTAAAAATAGGCACTCATGCTAATATTATCCGAGTTTTAAAATATTTTAAGACTCTGATTGTTAAATCTTAGGCTTTAAACGACAGTACCAAGTATTAAATACAATGTTAAGGAAATGTCCAAAGAGATTTTACCACATTTTATCAACGATTATATGTTTAACTGATATATTTTATGAATTAAGTAAATTTAAATAATGTTAATATAGAAGTTCTATTAAATTAAATAAATATTGTCCATAGTAAATTGTAATTTTTAGTGTTTCTTATTGATCATACAAATATTTTAATAAAAAATATCAAAATAATATGATTTCTTAGTAAGGCATAATATAATGTTATTCCAAATCTAATTTGTGATTGTAATAGTAATTAATAGCACATGAGTAGCACTATAGTCATCTTGTATAATCTGTTGGGATACGAACGTCAAGATGTAGGATGTAGAGTGGTGGTAGTCTGTGCAAATTGCCATCAATTGTCCAAAATGGCCGAGACAGAAACCGATAAAAACAATATTGTTAGGCCTGAGAGAAATAATAAGAATTTAACGTCAAATAATGGCCCTCGGCGTGTTACAATATATAAAACAGAAACTGGTTTTGGTTTTAACGTGCGCGGTCAAGTTTCTGAGGGTGGGCAGCTGAGGTCTATTAATGGGGAGTTGTATGCACCTCTTCAGCATGTTAGCGCTGTTTTGGAGCAGGGTGCGGCAGAACAAGCTGGCATTCGGAAAGGAGATCGAATACTTGAAGTGTAAGTAACTTCTAATTTGTTTCATGACTGTAACTGCTCTCACCAGTCAATAATAACGATTTTCTGGGGATTTCCATTCATCGGCATTGCAACGAACCAGAATAAAAATGTAATTAAACATAAAGTTTATCAGCATTAGAATGAGCCGCTCAATCATATACCAGATCTGATTTCATTATTTAAATATTTCTTTAAAAATAAATTCGTCAAGACTGGCTCCATACTTTTTTTAACACACAATATTTTTGCAACCTTTACTATTCAGAAAGCATTAAATTGTTTACTATTTTAATCGCCAATGAATGGTTAGTGGTTACATGGGGGCTTTTAGGTTAAGGTAAGTAACTAAATGTAATTTTTAGTATTTGTTATTGGTCATACAAATATTTTAATAAAAAAATATCAAAATAATATGATTTCTTAGTAAGGCATTTTTAAAGGCTATTTATTCAAATACATATTAAAGGTAATGGAACACATTATACATGAGATTTAAATATTTAGTTTGAGGACATAGGATGTTTCTACTATTAAGAAATACATCATATATCCCATATAAATCAAATACTTTTGAGCTCCATATGACATGATTGAAGTATTAATTGTTCATCACATCATTAGACTTTTTTCAAGGGATTTTCTTAAGAATACTTTTTTATTTTAGTGCAACGTAAGGTAACATTATTTTTATTAGAATACCCATCTGAATAAAATCTTAGATAAAAAGATCAATCTCACAATGACAAAGAATTGTTAGCCAAATCACACTAGTAATTACATAGAACCTATTGACCTTTGCCCTTTTACTGGTTAATATTTTATCATGTGTCTACATATATTAATAATGCTCCATTAACCTATTTAAGTCCTTATCTAGACAAGAAATTGCATTCTTCATATTGAATGCATGTACATGTTTTTGGTTAACAAAATATCCTATACTAAGATTTTCCTTTCTGTATATCAGAAAATAATGAAATAAAAATATAAAGAATTAATTGAATTAATTTCCAAGAATTAATAAAAGCATTTTGTAAAGACCTGAAATTAATAAAAATAACTGAGATATATGTGATAGCTATTGAATATCCAGCTAAGATATAAATTGTTTAGTTTTATACATACATTTTTTTTTATTATTAATTGTACAATCAGTCTTTGCGACTATAAGTATGCTGTAGATATGTTGAGTGCTTCTTTCAGCTACATGTTTAACATACAATATAAAACATGTAGCTGTTTGTTGAAATAAGTTAATTTAAATAGATTTTATATTAAATGAATTGGACTTCGCTTATATTTATGCACACATCTTTTATAAAACTGAAATGCCTGTGTCCGCATTCTTAGATGCTGCTACCACTTCCAATCCAATTTATATTCCATACAAGAATACACAAATAGTAATATTACAAACTATTTCATCACCCTACCACACATTTATCAAATGTCAATTTTGTTGTTCTCAATATAGTGTGTATTAATGAGACAATTATAATAAATAGATCATAACAACATTGGTTATGTTTAGATTATAAATTAGTTGTGTAGTAGACATGTGTCAGGACACTGCTTACTTTTATAGTTGGTTTTTATTCTTATTTACCAATTTTATATTAATTGTGTGTTATTTTATTATAATAGTAATTAACATGACAAAATTAAAAATAACTTTATGAATTTTGTTAGATGGATTGGTTGTATGTACAAAAATATTAATTTTAATTGATTGAAATAAATGTGCGATATAAAATGTCTGTACAAAGAGGTGGTGTTGGAGACTTCCAATATTGTTTTTATTACTGCAACCACACTGGATTTGAAATCTATGACCTGGAAAATCCGCACAGTAAAGCTAGGTATACCTATATATAGTATTAAGTGATTTTGGTGTGTTAGGATTTGTGTGTAATTAAATTTTATGACGCCCCCTAATTTGACAGATTGATTATTCAAACTTGTAATTATATATGAGTTAACCATAGTTACAAAATAGTGTTTTTTTGTAATTATTGTGTATAGCATTGTGCCCATTTAGTGAAATGCAAGTGTAAACTGACAGCTATATATGTATATATATATATATCTCTCTCTCTCTTAAAATGCATGTAACTATAATGATGCTCACATTATATTTTGGGGAATTTATTAATAGAATTAGGATTAATATAGTATGCTTGAAGCAAGGTCTATATAAATCTAAAACATTGTTCTGTCAAATCTGGTGTATAAACCTATACATATATCAAATAATGGGATGAAGGGATTACTAACACCTACGTAGTAGTTAATTCGAAATAAACAAGATAATATACAGTTATTTATTGGAACAATGTCTATATCAACAAGGTATTTGATATTGTATAATTATAGACAAATGATTTGTTTTTATGCTTAAAATGTCTATAACTTTAATTGAAAATATGCATGCATCATTGCTTCAGTTTTAATAACAATATCTTGTTATCTAAATTTTTTAGAGAAATTATTATCTTAATGAAATTATTATTTTTTTAATTATACTAAGTACCATATTATCTGGTGTGCATGGGATATCCAATTTTTTTATATATGATACAAATTGGTCTTTTGTTAGACAACACTTTTATTATCCTTTGGGCTTACAGAAATGGCGTAAACGTGGAAGGTGCAACTCACAAACAAGTGGTGGATCTCATCAAGTCTGGTGGAGACTGTTTGACTCTTACTGTTATTTCTGTTACTCCAAAGGTACTTTAGAATCTTTAATTTTGATTGGTTTATTCAATACTTTAAAAGTAAAAATAAAAAATCATTTATTCATGTAGGTAACACAATGTACACTTATTAACGTCAACAAAGAAATATTCATTGAATGCTTCTAATTTTACATTTACGCCCAGTTCTCAAATAAAGGGCATAGAACGGAAGAGAAGAACTGGCAATAAACTGTCCGCCGATGTTATTAATCGCCAAGTTTTTTCTTTTACACAACGTGTGTAAGGAGCTGCAACCATTACACCATATTCCATATGACATCTTAAGTAATAAAGAATAATACAATAAATTAAAAACAAAGATTTGTCCTCTATCAGCAGGAGGCAAGGTGAAATAGGAGCACGCACTTACATTCTCGTGGGAAGTCTTCGATTTAACTCTGAAAAAATGCAAAAATATTGCTAATCGTTTTTGTAGTCTTGCTGTTTAGAAAAATAGTTGCGAAGCAGACGCAACCATACAACAAACAAATTTATTTAATTAATTATTCCGACTAAAACAAATTTTAAAAACTAACGTTGAAAAGGCATGGCAGGTTGAATAATTGTTTCATTACATTGTAAGTATACAAAATATTTTTTACTTTACACAGGAAGCAGAAAGGCTAGAGCCATGCGACGATGGCTCCGCCCCAGTAGGTGTTATAGGAGGGGCCGCGAACTCACGCGCTACTGTCTACCAGCGCTACGACTATACAGACAAACGATCCCTGCCGGTGTCGATCCCAGACTACCGCATAATTATGGAAAGGAACACGGGACGATCCTTTGTTGCGTTTAACGTACATATGGCTGGTAGACACCTGTGTAGTCGACGGTATCGAGAATTTGCTGCCCTACATCAAGTACTAAGGAAAGAGTTTATCGGTAAGAATCTCTTCATTAGTTCAACGTCATTGTGCAGTTTAATTAGTTTATCGAAGTAGTAAGTACTGCTGAGATGAATATGGAAGTTTAACAGTGTAGCTATTAAGTAGTGGACTTTTGCGGAAAAAGGAATTTATACTAATGACTAGCAGACCCGACAGATTTTGCCCTGCATCATATTTCAAGCAATTATGGATATTAAACAACCAGATATTTAATTGCAGTACAGATAAATCACTTAGATATCCAAGCATACAAAAATTCATTAAAATCGGTATTCCTAATTTTTTTTACTATCCGCGCAATTTTTCTTATTTTTTTTCTTTTATAAGAACCTTCTGACAATAACAAACAAAAAATTTTTAGCGAAATCGGTCCAGCTGTTCATTTATATATAAATATTTTGCAAAGTCCATAAAAAAAATTAAATCATAATGGCGAATCAAAAAAAGAGATGTCTGGAAAAGGCGGGCTTAGCTCTCGCGAGCCTGGCATTGTATGTATCTCTAATCAGTAATGTCTTCATGCCAATTGTAAATCCCTGTTCTATAAATAAATATTATATATTGCGCGTACTATGTGTGAACTATTTACGCAAATTGTTATACAAATATGAGATAAAATGATTAATTTTAAAACATTATAGCGGATGGAATCGAGTTGATTGCAGTGAATTTAAATGGCTTCTTGGTTAATTGTCATTGAGACTTGTTTATTTAATCATACTTTTTTAAAGATACCCAATGTTTTTTTTTCATTTCTCATATTATTCTTAAAAAACTCTAATCTCGATATATTCTGTTTGTCAATTTGTACCCCAATTTTGCAGGCTTCAATTTCCCAAAGCTACCAGGCAAATGGCCTTTTACACTGAGTGAACAGCAACTAGATGGGAGGAGGAGAGGCCTTGAACAGTATTTAGAAAAAGTGGGTATTTTATCATAATTAATTTTGATAATACATAATTATTTGACTACCTTTGAGTAAGTGGGATGTAATGGGTTTTGTAGTGTCAAAGAAAGAACATTTGTCATTTCTAATTAGATAAAAAATAGAATGTTTTACCCGCTAAGAGATGGAATGTAGTCTCTTATTATTATTATTCTAAATCATATATTCAGATGCAAAAAGTCCTAGCAGGCTAGTTATATAGTGTAATGTATGCACAACAGTATATCTGACATTTACCCACAGGTGTGTGCAGTCCGAGTCATAGCGGAATCGGATGCGGTACAAGAGTTCCTAACAGATTCAGATGATAGTTCAAATCCATCTCCAGTAGACCTGAAGGTGCTCCTACCGGACAGAGAAGTGGTCACTGTGGCTGTCCTCAAGTCAACCAACGCTGATGATGTGTACCGAGCTGTATGTGATAAGATCGGACTCTCTAAACAAGTGCAGAAATATTTCTACCTGTTTGAGATAGTCGAGTATAATTTTGGTATGTTTCATTTGTATGTCACAAATAAAAAAAGAGATCCTTTCTGTGGAAGGGATTGGTGTTGGCTACAGGATATTTTAAGTTTCTAGTATAGGATTTCGTGGTAATAAACTAGGTAGTAGTCTAAGTGACTTTGTGTATTAACCAGTGAATCGTGAAGCCTTTAAGTTTTGGGTCATAGATTTCTGTATCTGTTTCGTGATTATTTGTTTTTTTTTTTTTATAGCCAAATACTAGTCTATTCGCCTTCAGAGACATGCTGTCGACATTTTTGGTTAGCATTAGGACGGTATCATCGCTATTCTTTCGCCGTACGAGCGAGTACTAAATTCGCGCATAGACAAAGTATTGTTGCACAGTCGGGAATCGAAACTACGACAACAAGGATGACAGTCGCAAGCTCTTATTTATGGTCCTATAGTCTGAAAATCGTCAGCTGCATGCTTCCATCAGTGTAAAATAGTTCTTCCTAAAATTTATGAGAATTTAATTTTTGAAGTTATTCTTCTTTTGGCGCGATGTAGAAAAATGATGAGAGTGAATTTTTACACTTTTTTTTTTATTTGTTCAAGTTGTATATTCTAGTATTTTTATATAAAGAACACGTGTTTCGTAACAGTACAATTAAACAGTGTGAATAAATAAATATTAGTTTGGTGTTTTTAAATCAATTTCAGTGGTACTATTTACTAAAAATTTATTTATTTAAATAAAATCTTTTTGATTAATTTTAATATTTATCGTTATTGCTATGGCATTTTAGTTATTTTTATCCATACGCCAAAGAAGTATAACTTCTAACGCGGGTACATAAGTACACACACACTTTTTTTTATATTTATTTACTTTTATGTAAATTATGTAAAAGATGTAAATATCAGTATAGTCATGGTAAGTAGTTTAAATAAATAAAATATTGTTTTTTTTTTTCAGAGCGCAAACTGCAACCGAATGAATGTCCCCACTCTTTGTATATTCAGAACTATTCTACAGCGTCTTCGTCATGCCTATCAGTACGCAAGTGGCTTTTCAACCCCCACACGGAGCTGTCTGTCATTGCCGAGGATACTAAGGCAGCAGAATTTATATTTTGGCAGGTAAAATACCTGATATTGTCATTTGTGACCAATGTAAAGTATATAAATAAATAAATCAATCGTCATATTAAAAAAAATATTCATTGCAACTGTTGTGTTAATAGAAGTAATTCTATATGAAGCATCTGATTCTAGTAAAATCTTGAAGTATAGAAATCAGTTTGGGTCATATAAATATCTTTTAATTTTGACGTGACAACGTCTTATAAATTGGTTTGCCGGGTGACACTTCAAGAAACTGCGTTACGCTCCGCTCACGTTATGCGCTCACAATGAGAGCGAGTGAGAGGCACGCGTCCCTTCCACTCGGGCATGGTTAGCCCGCCTAAGAGCGAGAGAGACAGACATAAAAAGTGAAAGGCACGCGTCCCTTCCACTCGAGCACAGTTCGAGATTCTTTGTATAAATTAATGTTTTAAATATAATTCTTTGTATAAATAAATGTTTTAAATTGTTACTATTATTTCATCCTTCTTCCTATACGAATGAATATTCACATTAAAATTATTTTACCACTCAAAGTCGTTGTCACGTAAAACTTTCGCCCGTATACCGACTTTACAGGCAACCAATTTTTTTAGTCATTTTATGATTCCTAATCTAATACTGAAACAAGTATATTAAAACAATATATTTTACAATTTATTTTTAATTGTAATATGTATGATTTGATTTGCAGGCAGTGGAAGACGTGAATCGCGGCGTGTGCGTAGCAGGTGCGCGTTTGTATCAACTCAAGGCTCTGCAGGAAGTGCGTCGCGCTTCTGACTATTTAGCACTAGCGCGTACGCTTCCCGGCTACTCGCATATCGCCTTCCCACCCGCGCATACGGACACGCACGCGGCTCTTTCTTTGACGCTCGGTACGTATACGTCGGTACGCACGCATATTTTTGCGTACGTGGTGCGTACTTATTTCGTCTCTATCTGTCAAATCATTTTTACTCTATGATGAAAAGAGGTAGACGAGTACCTATAGACCGGTGAAGTTTTATGAATTACGTTACGCTGTTAGTATCATCTGTGGCCGGTTTCGATCGTGTGAATGGATCGTAGCGTATGTAATGTTCCTTGACATCTTTGCATTTTTGTAAAATTAGCGCGTTCAACCACATTATACAGTATAAATTACATCGAATTATCTGTACTAATGTAAAGATTATACATTTCAGGGTGGTCAGGTATGAAGCTGTCTGCGTTTTTCGAAAGTGGGTCTGTGGAACAAGAAGGCTCAAGTGTAGAAATATGCTGGAATGAGGTCCGATCCTGGCGCGCCGATGACGACGCAGCGGCAGCTACTATTGTCTATGGACGGAGGAGGCCACTCATATTGCACACGCCATATGTAAGTATTTAATAGCAAATGTGTGTAAAAAAGACAACTACCGCCTATAGACACCAAAGGAAAATCTATGAGTTTGGTACTGGCCTAAGAAATTTTCTGTTCTTTTCAAAATCATAATCTTTATTAATGTTTGACGGTAAAATACGAGTATTAAAGTAATCTATTATGCCAGTGAACCTCAAGAAATATTTCCTACAAACTAAAAAAATAATGGCAGATCAACAACAAAGATTACTGTGTCCATAAAATTTATTTGTAAGAAACATTAGATAAAGAAAATTATCATTTAAGAAATCAAGTCTGGACTTGACTTGATCTGGATCAAGAAATAATAATACCTGAAAATCCTTGGTTTTATGTTCTTATAATAATTTACAATACGGCTTTTAAATTTGTGACTATTTTGTTTTCTATATGACGACCAGTTTTTATACTAACTTTTTAAAAGTACTCTTCATGTGAAAAAGAAAAATTTGAAATAATTAAAAATGTATTACTTCAATTTCAGTATCAATTCTTGTGCAACTGTATGGACAGAATAGCGGAGGAGGCGAAATGGGTAGACACAGGCGAATAAGCTTTACTTGCACCCAGAAAGTTATATCCAGTATTTATTTCTACGGACATGGGTCATCGTAAATTGAAGATATAGAACAAGGAATTGTATTAGAAATCCGACCCTTGTAATTGTACTCAAAACTCAATTTTTAATTTAATACATTCCCCTAACACGATATTGTAATATTGGCGATATATGAATCACGAGAATTTAAGAAACAGATAAAAAAAATAAAATAATTAGTAACTAAATATCACGTACTTATAATCTCATTTTAAATGTACCCTCTTTTAGACGCTGATTCTAATATATTTAGTATTTGAATATTAAATCAATATAATATATAAACCTATTAATCACTAGCGTTTAAGAGAGGGTATTTCGAAATACAGTTGTATGACTACTATAGTTAATTATATACTTAATTATGGTTAAGTATTTACTATGTAATTCAATAAATATTGTCTAAGATGTCACAAACAGATCGATGCGGTGCCAACGTTCACAAATACTGCCTAGAATTCATATTCTAACAGAATCTAGTAAATATAATAATTTCGTTTTCATATGAAAAATTAATGTATGTATTAGAAAAAAAATCCCCCACTATCAAATGCATAACATTTACCTCGGAAGGTGTACAGCCACGTTTCGTCACTCGAGCGCCGACTGTCGGCGAAGCCACACGTCCGCTCGCTTTTTGGATTTAGAGAAAGATCTCATCAAAATTTATTAGTGTAGTGTCATTTAAAAAAGTTAGTAGATTAGTGTT
Source organism: Pieris mannii (assembly GCA_028984075.1). NCBI lineage: Eukaryota > Metazoa > Arthropoda > Insecta > Lepidoptera > Pieridae > Pieris > Pieris mannii. The sequence continues at coordinate 4,168,253 of CM054780.1, forward strand.
TAATTGTTAAATCATTAATAGTCGTGTCGTCCGCTTGTTTTTAACCGCCTTACATATCTCGTTAGTAAATAATTTAAGTTAAACTTGAACGATATATGTCAATTAGCGGATAACGAAAGGGAAATAGTTAATTTTATTTATAGCATAATTTTGTATCTTTATAATGTAAGAAATATCCTAGATTTCAAAATTGTGTTTAATTGTCACATAGAGGGTTTTGTTACGGGGTAGTTTTGTAGTGATATATAATTTGTTAAACAGGCTTGGCCGTACATAATTCAGAAAGGTTTATTAAAATATTTTGACGGTTTTAAATATTCTTCTTCGTATTTAACTAAAAGTACTTATTCTATTCTCTCTGATCGTATTGAAGTTGGATCGTAAAATTAAATTTTGTATGGCCATTTCATGAAATGTTCTTGTTATATTATGTAATGCTTATTATTAATTTGTATCATCACTTTCTGAACAATATTCATGTCGTGGCTAGATCAAAGAATCGATTGTTTCGCGAAATGGTTGCCCAATAAAATAATGTTTGAGTTTTACGATCCGGCTACGATATTTATACCGTATAGATATTTTTTCTTATTGTTTGTGGTTTACGTTAGTACATGAATCTATTTGAAATTCATTTTTTTACGAATGAATGTTCCATTATTTTTCACGGTTTAAGTTTAAGTATAGTACTTTTGTTAAAACGCTAAAAGACTTATGAATAAGGGAGTTTGTATTTGCCATATTCTGACGAGGTTAGAGTCAAATGCTTAATATGGCAGTTAGCAGTATTAAATTATATAAAAATCGGTGCCATCTAGATTCAATTGCTTGTTGCAACCTGATTTATGTGTGATTTAACTAAATATTTTAACACTTAGGGTAAAATTGTTCACTTATATTCGCATATATATAACATTTTAACGGTTTTGAATAATTATTGAAGTTATTACATTTTTTTATTTTTATAAAATGTTAAAATTGCTTGAGTTGAAATAAGCTTTTCAATTTGTAAAATGTATTCTTCCATTTTTGTAAACGTTTTAATTTTAATATAATTATTTGATAGATTTTATTTAAAAAAATCAATATCAATTAAGAAAGTAGACATTGTTGCCAGTTGTTTCTTAGTTAACTACCGCTTTTTGACGGCTTTTTAACTGTTTTGATTAAGAAGATTCAAAACCGTTATAATATGGCATGCTATTATACAGTATTTATAAGTGTAGCTTATTGTGATAGTTTATTGTAAATAATTAATTTATGTGTTATTTGTTACATGTAAGTATCAGTATCATGACAGTTGTACTTAGTTGAAATTGGTTGCGATAAAACAAATCACAAAAATATATGTCAATAATTATTGACATATATTTTTTTATTCTAATACACATATAATAAGTAATTGCTTTTCAATTATCGCAACTAATTAATTTATATTATTGCCTTATCTATGGTTTCTATGCAGCTATTTTTGAGTCTATAATCTATGAACTGTCAAGTAAGCAACTCATCTGTTATACAAATGTGCAATATCACCTTTAAGGTTCATGTTAACATTCAGTTAAAGTTGATATTATTTTAATATGATATACTAGTGGTTTAATTGTGTTTAACCATCATACTTTTGACGTCAACAGAGGGAGCTTCGAATACCTTATAATAATTAATCCATCAACAAATATTTGACGGAAGAAATGTTTCAGGGGACTTCAAGGATATTATACAAATCGTAAACAATTTTTTCTAGAGAGATACGTCAGTGATGTTAAATTGTGTTTTATTACTTCCCAAAAAAAAAAAAAATTAAACGAAGTTCGTCGCGTTTTAAATTTTGAACTAAAGTACTATTTACTATTAAATCTTATTAAACAAACTGAGACTTTACACTTTAAAATTTTAATGAAAATTGTTGCTTGTTAATTGAATGTATAATATACGATAATATTGAATTTAAATAAAACAGTGGCACCTACAAAGCATTATATATTGTAATTTCTCGTGAATTTCTATCCTTTTCGTGTTAAGATTTTACAATGCATGATTTCCGAAATTATACTGTGGCAATTATACAAATATCCAATTTTTATGTTTTCTGTGGTGCTATAACTGTGTCACAACATATGCTTTTCAGGAATGCTGGATTACAGCATTGTTATATTTATATTACATTATATAAACTCACTGATTTAAACGGGTTTTTTTCTGTTTCATCGTCTAATGGTGCCTTTTGTTTTGAGACAACTTGTATTAAAAAATGTCGCAAAATGTATTTTGTCTTTTCATATTTAAACTTTGTTTTCTAGAAAATACGGTCATAATACCAATAGTTGGTGTTAGGATTTACATTCCAGTTTCCTGTAGCTTGTCTAAAGTATAATATTGTAACGATAAGATATCAGTATAGATTCACATAAATAAATGCATTGAACTACAAATTGTGTTTATTTTGTACCTCCTTTATTAATGTTTATACCCCAAACAAAATTCTTACATTGTATTCGAGACGTTAATTGTACGATTTCAATCTATTACTTCGAGTCGTGTTGATGCAAGTAATAATATTTCAGACGATTTAGTGCCGTCAAATTGCATATTATTAATAATCCAATGGAACAAACCATAACATATGAGTCTTGGCCTCAGATTAAAACCGTCTCTTTAATCATTTTTATTTCAGCCTTCGATATGACACGTCGAACGAGCGAGTGTTCGACGCGTACATAGAAAGTTTATTTTTGCAGTCGGAAATCGAACCTCAGGGATGAGAGTCGTTCGGTAGAGCCCAATACTGCTCTAACCTGCTGCTTCACGCTGCAAATAATGAAATATAATAATCGAACTATATTTGACTTCAGAATGTTCTTCATTGCATACATGAGTCAAGGGTTCATCCATTGCAATCAACCCCACATTCGCACTTTTTACATAATGTTAGTGGTTCAATTAAGAAACATCATTATACTCGCACAAGAGCAAGTAATCTTCACTCTCTTCACTAGCATATAATCAGCCTTAAATATTATCAGTGTGATAACAACAAATGATTTCACGTATGTCGTGCGCGCGCGGTTAGCGCGTTGTTAGCTAATGTGAAATTATTTGTTTGCTAATGAATTAAGCTCAAGGCTCCGCACCCAAGTTCAATTAGACACTATTATCTGAATAATGGGTGTGGTTAAATTTGCAACAGCGTCGCAGGTGAAAAATATTAGATTATTATGGGGATAGAAATTTAATATTTAGACATGGGTCCGAAGACAAAAACAAATACCCGTAGTGCAGACTTTTTAGAATTAGAAAACATTTCTACTAACTACCGACTCTAGTTTTACAAAGTAATATACGGTTAGTGTAACAATTGGCAATTTAAATCCGATATCCTTATTGGGTTTTTGTACCATTCCAAGTCTACCATGGATATTAAATTGAGTAGGTAAATTATTTCATGAGTTGAAACAAAAAAACCTAGTTTTTGTTTTATTCTTATTCAGGTATTTAATATAATACACGAAATAAGTATAATAGATATGACTGTTTTGGATGATCTTGGCAAATTAGCTGTACCTATTCCGGTGCAACAGAAATCTCTGCTTTCGAAATTCAGAGATTTTGTTACTGACTTAAAAAATAAAAAAAATCATTGAACAGTTTATTTTAATTTCAATCTTGTTAGTATTGGATTTGCTTGGAGGAAATATGTGCATATAACGCTCACTTTAGGGAGAACAATTAGATTTATTTCAGGACTTGTGTTATATTAGGAATTGTATAATTAGCGTACTCCTAGCAAAAACTACCGCAACACATCATTTGGGTTTATATCTAATATTACTTTTAGATTTTACGTATTCATTGCAATGTAGATTTGTTCGATATACATCGATTCGGTCAATATAATTAATTTGCTATTATTACTATTATTCTTTTTTAAGTTTATGCGCATTAAACATTTGCTCGAACGGTGAAGAAAAACATCGTGAGATAACCGACATATCTTAGACCCAAAAAGTCAACGGCGGTGTCAGGCACTGGAAGCTCCTACTTGCCTATTAGATTTAAAAAGATCATGAAACAGAATCAGAAATCTGAGGCCAAGACCTAATGAGGTTGTAGCGCCACTGATTTATTATTATTATTTTTTTATTATTTCTTTATAAACATTACATATTTAAATAAAATTTTATTGAGGACCTTGTCTTCTCACAATTTACTAGTTATTTTTAATTAAATAAGAAATCACAAATATGTTTTACTCAACGTAACCGTTTAACTCAGAAAATCACAACAGACATTGAGACAAGCCCTTGGCTTAATTGCATAACTGGAGCGTGCTTATTACCGTAATGCGTGTAATTCTGTCTGTCTGTCTCAAGAGGAAATATTAATATTACACGTAACGTGACGCCTTGCTACGGCGTAGCACTTAATTTGTTATTTTATATTGTTGACGGAAGGACTTAAGAGGGAAAAAAGAAAATTTTGTGCCAGAAACTCATTAACATTGTATCTGGTTAATATTAAAAAAAACGTATTTTAGTGCATATTTATCGAGCCTTTCCGTTTGTGGCCTGAAACTATTTTTAGGTAGGTAAATATGTTTTTTTTAGTTTACTGAGTAAACAAAGTTTTTAGTTGTTTTCCTACAAATAAAAAAAGACAATAATGTCAGCTGGGTTGATTATTATCTATTATTTTTAATCCAAAGGTCTTGTGATGCTGATCATCACGAAATACCCATACAATGTATTACTTTATCCAATTAATCTTTAAGAAATATTTAATAATTGACCCAATGTATTAAATATTTATTTAAAATATATATCAATTAAAAATATATAAAACAAAAAGCTATTGGATTTGATTCGCAGTAAAAGGCTTGTCTTCGAAAGATGTCAAGCACAGACTTTCCTATAACGTAATTAATAGACTCGTTTGAGTATCTCCTCACTGGGAGATTATGCGCCTTGACAATATTTATCCATAGACATGCTATCTTTCTGGCCATTTGCATAATTAAAAGTTAAAACCATAGAGTCAAGGTGAGGCACGGCATACGTTTTCAGCCCTCCTCAGTATTGTTCACGCAGTTGAATCTCGCGCAGCTTATTTTTTACGTTAAGGTGGTAGTGTTTAGTGAAGTGTGCGTGTTTATAGTTTGTATCAGTGTGAGTATTAAATTTGTTCAAATTTGGAATCATCATAGTTTTTGCAAAGATAAATTAAAGTGTGGCTATGATTATAATTTTATAAATATCATGAAAAATAGCTAATGATAACAGAAATACAATACTTTCACCGCATTAATAAATTTATTTAATGATTATTTTTTACTCCAAAAATTTATGTCCTATTTTAGTATCTAGTCCGTTAATATTTTTCCTTTAGGCAGGGTTTATCCTTTATAATGTTACAAATCGTCGAAATGCGGGCATTTACAAGCGTACCATACAAGAAAATGTAATTAAATTTAAGTCCCGAGTTATATTGACCACTATTTAATTCATTTGAAAACTAAATCAACTAAGTTCCGTGTATTATTTCCTATTAAGAAAAATCGATAATCGATGATCAATTAACATGAAAATTATGAAGTATTCAAGGTTTGCAGAAATTACTGATATTTAGAAAGGTCTATTTTCCTTGTAATTTAACGTTGGAAATTTATGTAAATTGAAAATCTGCGTCATAACGCATTCCTAAAGCCTTAAGTCAAAATTCCGGGGAAATAACAAATATAATTAATTTAATTTATATAACAAATTATAAATTGAAATAAATGTTACTCTTACATATTCTTTTTGTCTACCTATTGGTAAGTTCACTAAACTATTACAGGTTCTAAATCTTATTAAAATTGATTTTGTGACAGACTTCACCGAACATTAGTTAAATATTTACAGAATAATTTTGCTACGGAAGTAAACAGACTAGATTGATAGGCACTTGTCGTGATAACCTCAGATAACTTTAAGAAAAACCCTTATGTAATGCCATATCTAAAACCTTCCATAACCACCAGATCACCAGTGATGCAAACACTTCTGCATTCCTTTCTAGGCGAGTATGAAATTCTAGAATGTTCTCCTTTGACCAGTGTTCGCCTTCGAGTTTTGTATATTGCTTTCAATCCCAAAAACCTGTCTTTACGCTACTTTTTTCATTTCAATTTGCGCTCATATGACATGCAAAGGAAATGCTTCGTGAAGAAACCAATGTGTCGTATATTCACGGCGCAGAAGTATGATTGCCTATTAAGAAAATTCTATTTTTATTTATTGCATCCTATCAAGCCTTTTTACCCGAAGGGGTAGCAGACAACGATTCTCCACTTACTAAGGTCTTCCACATCTCTCGCTTCATTCACTTGACATGCAGCATGCATAGCTTTGGTTACTACTTTTAATTTAGAAATTGATGAATATTTTATTATAACTGCAGTTTTAAGAAATATCGCAAATGATTTGGTTATTCTGTATTCAGTTGTAACCTGGTACTTATTGTGTGTATCTCCATCTATGAGATTGTTTCGGTCACATGAGCGCATCTGAATACAGACTGTACTCATTAACATGTAAATATGTGCTACGCGTGATGCTGTAATCACTACTAATTATTTTATATATTATCTACAGGATGATCCAATTACACGTCATTAACACGTTGAATAGCAGTCTTTCGGGTTGAAGTTTTATATAAAATAAATATATAGCAGTAAAAATTGTTCTCCAATAGTTTGGGTTTCACTTGCTTGAACTCGATATTTTCAACTTTTTCATGAAGTCATAAATGCGCAAACAAAGTTTAGTCACAATCACCGTCACTTCCACTACCTAAGAGAACCGTGAGTATGACCAGAAAAGAGCGAATTGGTGACGCCTGGTAAAATTACTATGGTGAACGAAACATTTTATCTACTTCCTTCTATCTTAATAGTAACACAAAGTACATTGATTAACAAACACAATTTCGATTCGTTAGTAATAATAATAATTGCCGTTATTACTATAAAATACTTATCCTAGTACCTACATAAAAATCTGAAGTACTATAAACACTAATATTAATTATTAGTGTTTATAGTACTTCAGATTTTTATCAGACCGAACCGTAACCGATTAATTTCTGTTTTACAGCTTGTCCTTAGACATAGGCCTCCTGTAAGAGCTTCCATTCTTCTCAGTGTTTAGCGTAACGTAGCCACATAGAGCCAGTTGTTCTACTTATATCATCTTTCCATCTTTTTATATGTCTTCCTTCTTTTCTTTTGTCACAGCAAGGAAGCCATTCCGTTGTTTTTTCATCTTTGTCTTCTCTGATAATGTGTCCTGTCCATTTCCATTTCAATGTTTCACTTGAAGTAACAGCATGTCTAAGGGTCTGTTTCAAATCGTCCGGATAAGTTCCAAATAAACTATTTATTACTTATTGGTAGGATAGTGTTTGTTGCGTTTCACGACTGTCAGATAGCGCTATTCATGAAACGCGAAGTATCTTATTCGGAACTTATATCTTTCAAATAATTTATATGTTGCATAGCTATTTAGTACTTTATCCATACATTGTGAAACAGGCCCTAAATGTTGTCATGTGCTTTAAATCTTTCAAGGTTTTTGTAAAACTCGATTCGTTAGTATTGTTTATAGAAATTATTTCTCCAAATTCATTTTACACTCAAAATTCTATTCTAACGTATTGATAGTACTGCGCTATAAACTATATTTCTTGAAAACACGCTTTATTTCGTCGATTTAGTAAATCACTGTCATTATAGTAATAGCTAAGTGACTACTTAGGTATAACAAAATAGAAGATGATAACCAATTATTATTAAGTGTTCTACAGACTTGGCTTCGTCAAAATTACGAAGCTTACAACGACGTTATTGCTTCTACTTCGCTGATACTACTTCTAAATATTAATTTACTAGTGACCCGCCCCAGCTTCGCACGGGTGCAATGCTGATGAAAAGCAGGTTTTTATTATGTATTGTTATTTCCGTCGCTGGAAAGCTCCGATAATATACGCGTTCGATCGCTGCTAAATAAGCTGTAATGGGCTGTATAGATCTATATTAAATTAACAATGTATTCAAGGTATTTAATTGGTTAAGGATTAATGCTGTATTCGTTAAAATCGCTTCGAAAATTAGCCATTATTTATCGTAAAAAATAAATGACAAAAAAAAGTTATTGTGGGTTATCCATAAGAGATAGACATATATCATCACGGACCTTTTCAATGTGTACAATACTTAGTACATTATTTTGATAAAACTCGTAGGGTTCAGCCTGCGTTTGCAATGTAAGCGGAAAAAATGTAATTATTTACGACATCACATTAGAAACCTCAAAAATAACAGTACTTCTACACTATTTAATGAATGTTATTATACATATAAACTTTTCTCTTGAATCATTCTATCTATTAAAAAAAACCGCATCAAAATCCGTTGCGTAGTTTCAAAGATTTAAGCACACAAAGGGACATAGGGACAGAGAAAGTGACTTTGTTTTATACTATGTAGTGATTCAATTTACATAACTTGAAGGTTTGACATATCTATCAACTAAATATGGCAATCTCACTACCAACGATTGCTAATAGAATCGCGACTGAAACGTCACGTCCTTTAATAATCAAATATTATTATCTGTTTATTTATTTATAGCCTATATCAGAATACAAAATATATACATTATATATATATATAGTTTTTGTTAATCTACGATAACTGATTCTGTGTGGTCACGGATAAAGACCTTCCCCATTTTCCTCCATTTTCCTAATTGTATATCAATCACGTCCAGGTCTTTCCAGCCATTTCCACAATTTCGTCGGCCCACATTTTAAATTGCCAACCTCGGTTTCTTTTATGGCCCCTTGGTTGCCATAGTGTTACAATTTTGCTCCATTTATCTGCTCTTCTTATAGTATGTCCAGGCCATTTCCATTTATATACGACGCCAGTAAGCCCCGTTTTATCTCTTAAATTCTTGTTACTTATTTTGTCAATTCTTCTTTTCTTTATTATACTTCTTTCCAAGGCTCTCTGGGTAACACTTAATCTTTCACATTGTGCTTTGGTAAGTGCACATATTTGGCAGCCGTATGTGAGAAATTTATATTATTATCCGTTATCGAAGCTTAGTTTAAAGTAAGAAAATTAAAAGGTTTTTTAGAAAATATCAAATAATGATAATGATTATAGCCTCACTTAAAGTTCGTTGCGTATGTGAATGATTTTTAATAAGTTGACTTGACTACGTGTTATTAGAAACAAAGTACTAACAATGAAACACAACTGAACCTTGTAAAATATTTAATTTATGTGCTGAAATAAGGAAAACTGAATTATCAATTATGAGCTCACACTTCCCGCTTTGGTCCAGAGTTAACTCATATAATGACCAGTTTTTATTGATCTTGCTTAAGTGTTAGTAAATTTTGAGAAGTGCTAGTAATTAGAAATTGCCTCGTTTTGGCTAATTATTGCGGTGCCATGAACAAAACTGAAACTCATTACAAATATTGGTTGTTTATTTTAAGTCTAAGTTTGTCAAATTGAGGTTAAGTTTGTCAGTTAATTAGTAGGTTTGTAACGAATAATTTCTAGAACCAGCTAGATTTAAAGGTTGTTACAGTAAAGGCATCTAGTCTGTTACTACTGTAATTCTAGTTCTAGATTTGTAGTTTCAATTCCTATATTCCTTTCGACAAGCTTACATTAAACACTCGATTAAAAAAAATCATAGTTCTAGTTATCCCAATAGTTATAATATTATTTGTTTTAACTACAAGTTTCAAAATGTCCGACAACCATTGGTGCTGTTCAAAACAGTTGACGGATTCAAAATTATGTCTGTCATGTACATACCACTTGGACTTAATATTGTATGGAGTATTGAGTTTAATCATATTGTCCATATTTATTTACGTTTTTTATGCACGATAAGTTTGTCAAAGGTAAGCGTTTAATCTCTTAGTTATTATTATTACGACATATCTAGTTATTATTATTACGACGATTCTAATGTCAATATGGAGTTGACTCCCAGATTTTATTTGAAATAATTACTAAGTTTATTACTATAACAATAAAAAAGAATAATAAGATAATAATAAAACAATATCAAAGTAGAATTAGCAATTACTCTAAATTATTTTGTTTAAATGAGGATAAAATTTAGAAAATTGTAAAATTTAATACCGGCCCAGGCAAAGAAAATCAAGTCAGCAAGATATTTTAAGATAATAGATATTATTGCAAACATCTATTATCACATAACAACACAAAACTGAACAACTGCCATAATTTCTTAATTGATAACGAGTAACCCTCGGTCCACAATGACACTATTATGTACAAAAGCGACTTAACGTCTATGTGTTAAAAGATTATGGTCTGGACGATAATCTAAAGACAAACACTACTGTAGACCTTTTTCAAAAAGGTTCTGTCTGAGTGTGCTAGGAAAGTTATTTTTTTTGCTTATCTGGCGGTGGGTGAAACGAAACATAAAACGATTATGCATTCATTATTGTGATTGGTCTGCACGCGTGGTCGCGTAAAATAATATTTTGCTCTTTCGCGAATTTTTGTAAACGTTTTTGACATTCAAATGAATTTTGATTTGATTTGATTTGAATACAAAATATGATAAGTTCGTTTCTCCAATCACAATGAAACCCAATGATCGCATTGCATTTTTAATTCTTGGTAAAAAAGTTACCAAATACGATCCACTAACCATAACTTAAGAACAAAACAAGTAAACTGTAACCGAGTATAGAAATAAAATTTTACGTATGTTTTTTTCTTTTCCTTGTACGAGATATATTTATTTATTTTTCGGAGTTCGCTTCCTTCTATGTCTCTTCTTATTTGGAAGTTGTTAATGGATAAGGAACACTGATCTTTAGTCTGCCATTAACTTCATTTTAAATATAGCGTTACGTTCATTTATTTGATTTATACTGTTATAAGGACCCAAATACTGGCTATCAGAAAATAAATTGTATAAAATAGATGGAGAATTGAGAACTGTGTTCTATATGTGAACCCATATATTTTCAGATCCTACTATGAAATAATACACGATGAACGACCGAGAAAATGACAAAGAACCATATCAAGCTGTAGCAAAAGGACTTAACTCGCCTGAAATACGATCAAATAGTAACATACCATTTGCCGACGAAGTTGTTGAATTAGAAAGTGTTAACGATCCAATTCGACCTAATCGCTTCAAAGACGTGGAGAAAGGAGAACCAGAGAATCCGAAAATTCACGCATCCGATTTAGGAAGTGTTCACACACCAAACAGTGATACAATAGTAGTTGACACTCCTGAAGGAACTCTTTACATCACTCTTGATCCAGATTCTTCCAAGTCATCTAAGCCTACTAGTCCCAGTACACAATCTACAGATCTGTCGACGCCTAGTACATCTAAAGCGTTTGGAGCTGAAGAGTCAGATTCTTTGATAACTTCTGAGTCAGAGGCAGAACAGAGAAAGACGAATTTGAGACGAAATTCAATATCGATGCCGAATATAGAGCTGCTACGCCAAGAGTATTTGAACAATACACAAGGAAATGTGAGTATTATTAAATTTATTTTTCATTGTTTATACAATACGTCACGTTTTATTATTCTGTCTCTAAGCCTTTATTGTCAAGTTTATTACCATGGTCATGTAGTGTTCAAACATAATTCGCTTAAACGTAATTCATGTCAAACTAATATGAAAATTTTGTGCTAACAGTCTTCTTAAAAGACTGAGTTGCTTTTCATGGTTACTATTGGCGCATATGCCAAAGATACTCCCCATTAATTTGGTCATAATAATATTCAGTGGTATATTTAATCTAGCACAAAATTTCAACATCGTCTTACCCAGTTAATAACGTGTTACAATTTATCTAAAATGATAACAATTTTGATAAACAAAAGAAATAAAATCACCAGTAGCATAATGATATTAACGGCGTAAAGTTTATGTTTGTTGTATCATTATTTACATTCGTATTTAATGTTACATATATTGATGCAGTGAACCAGTGTTTAAGTGTGTGTTAGAATTTTTATAAAAGAATGCGAACATTAGGTAGCCTTGACACAAGATAGGGATTATCATTAAGATTTGTTCGAAGATATTTGTGTGAGATCAGGTGACTAAAATGAGGGTAAGAAAAAAGCCTGATTTGAGGATAGATATCCCGTCCTACCCTCACGACTATGTAGAAATGCCATATGAAACTAAGAAGCTGATACACGAAGCTAACAGAACCTCAAATGACATACCCTATATTGATGAAGGCTCTCCATCGTCACCCAAAGTCCACTTTCAAGTTGGGAGTCCCGGATTTACGCAAAATGAATACGAATTTCGAACATCGACACCGGAAGTCAAGTACACAAGTGATCCTACTGAAATACAAGATACAAAATCTGAACAGTCCAGCCCAGTCCTTAGGCAATCATTTAGAAAGACGTCAACATCTGTACCAGCTGATTTACAAGATTACGGGCAAAGTACTATTTCAGATAACAATAACGTAAGTAGAGTAAATGTTACCCGGATTACTGTCTACGTTTTGATTGTTCTATTTGCAAAATGTATTTATGTATGTGAAACAAAATAGTATAAGTAAAATGCGATATTTTTAGGCACGTTTGAACGCGCAACTATTATTTCTTTTAGAATGGAACTCAAACCATACGCTGTATACGTAACAAACAGTATATGCACCGAAAATGTTATAAAAGCATCGAAATAGGTTACTGTAATCTTTATCTTGCGACTCTCTGAATACAAATAAAATTAACCTAATCAAACAGCAAATATACATTGTTCAATGACCCTAATCCAGTGTCTGACGTCATTAAGATTACACATAGCACTTAGCGAAAAACGTTGAAAGTGCAAGATTGCCTGTCAACTCTGCAAAATAGAAATATAAGTATAATACAAGAATGGCTTATTTGCGTACCTAATCGTTAAAAACGCTTTAAAATTGTGATGTGCTTGTGATTATTGTGTATTTTTCTTGAACCTTGAAGAAATAATGAGTATTTCATTACTTCTTAGCAGTTTTTTTGTGTTTTTTCATAATTTTTGTGCTCGGTGCACCACAGGTGCTTATGCAGTTATCGAGTCAACTTACGCCCAAACCCAATAATTAAAACAGAATCTGAGATCAGACCGTGACAGTCGATCGATATTCTATCTGTATCCTAAAAACCATACTATTTTGGATCATCAAGACAATCCATTTTGGCGACGGATAGAATTAAATCTCTTTGCTCTTTACACTCATATTTGATAATCAATATAAACCAAATAAAGTTAATAAAAAAAATACAACGTACAAATAATATTAAAATATACATGTCTACGTTTAAAACATATCAAATAGCTTAAAATATATTAACTATTGGCACACTTGAACTGACATTTTCATACCAAGGTCTATCCACAAACTCCGATCCGACCAATGGATTTATTTGAAATGGATTAGGATGTCTGTCTCAAATGGCATCAAATGGTCAAAAATGGTTTGAGATAGATTGGGTTTGGCCGTTAGGGTCCTCAATAAAAGAACGTACCAATTCTTAAAGGCCAGCAACGTACTAGCAAGCCCTCTGGTATTGATAGTCAATCCGCAGGGGACTATTACTAAACATTAGATGCGCCTCCTGCGCGAATAATTAAAATAATTGATTTTACAAGGGTCAATCTATTTTTTCTTTTTAATAAAATTATTCGACATCACGTAGGAAATTCTTAAATTAACTAATACGGAAAGACAGTGCAATAAAGCACGCAAATGGGAATTTTATTACTTTAAATTCGACCTTTTTATTATTTTATTATTTATTATTAACCTCATAAAAATAATTTTAATCAAATTTCTGGAGGAGCATATTTTCAAGATTATCAAAGCAAATTTATGTTAAACGTGTATGTATTCAATATTTTTCGTATCGTCACACCTAACATCTCTACTATAAAGGTGTTTGTCTGATACTGAATCTCGACAAAGATTATCTAAATTACTAGACATCCTGTTACAGGGGCACCAATCTTAATATTTTTATTAACTACTTAATGCATTCGTTTTCTCTCGTCTAACTGGCTGAGATATTCTAAAAGTATCGGTATACACTAAAATGTTTGACAAGATAAAGATACGAAGAGCAATATACCTTTGATAATAGTTATTAGAGCGACGTAGATCATTACCTATCTCTCTTTTATATTTAATATAGCAGCCTAAATATATGCCAGCAGCCCTGCCTCAGGAACAAAACATTAAATGTATTATAATTTTCTATTTACATCTTATATAACAACTAATAATAATAACGTCAAACACATAGGTTGATTATTGTATTTAAATTAACCTCAATACAAAAATCTTCCAGCTATGGTAATAACATTTGGCAAAAAATACGACTTTAATAAAATAAATCAGCGATTTAAGGCCACGTTTGCGCGTCCCATCTTCCCGATCCCACAATTACAATTGCCCGTGATCTTACCAACGTGCTCATTTTAATTTTAAAATGGTCCAATGCTCAAACCTACTTCAGTTACAAACGCGATGTATTGTGTTTTTGAAATTGTGAAGATTTGTATTCAATATTTGTATTGTGATTTTTGAAAAGTACTTTCGTATCGGTTGCTTAAATCGTAAAATGTTGATTAAAAGTTGAAACTCGTTTTATATCTCGGTGTTGCATTTTGAATTAATAAATAATATAACCGTGTGTTAACTATTGCAATGATAAAAATTTATCAATTAAAAAAATGCTGTGTTCATAAAATATTAATGAATGGTTTACGTATCTAAAGTATTTTAGAATGGATAACCCATCTCGTTGCTTTGCGCACACGTTCAAATATAGATCACCTTTATGGATAGAATCGGACTCAGACTTGAGCCGAAGTAGTGAAAATAGAAGTAACAGCGACGATAGCGTTCGTAGTGACAGCTCTGGAAGTATCAACAATTATTTGGATTCTAAGGTTAGATTTAATGAAGCCGTGAAAACAACGACAAAGTCAGAAACACAGTAAAAGATATTGTTTTCCGTATAACACGTCACACATCTTTTATGCATGCCAGCTTCTACAAGCTCCAAGCTCATTTACTCAAAAAAAAAATAGTTAAATTTACTTTACTTAATCATCTCTTTCTGACAGAGTGATTACGCTGTGTTGAAAATAGATAGTACACATTTACTTTAAAAAAGGTTTTTGTTCATAGTAAATAGGTCACTAAGTAGCACTTTACAAAAATATAATGACAACATAGGTTTAAATATAATAAAATGTACATTGTACAAGCTGATAGATAATGTGAAACTTACATATTATTGTTTTGTATACATAGGTATATATCAGGGTATTATTTTTATTTTTGATATTATGTAATAAATAGCAAATTTTACTTCAAGTAACTTATATGTGTATTATAAATAGGACTATATGAATGTTAACAATGGCATAAGATTTTTATCAAGATAATGAGTTATAGCTGTGTCACTGTGTTTATTATACTTTATCTTGATCTTAAATTATTATCTTACTGACATAGATAATGAGTGTATACCTAGTACATACATAGAAGATATAAGGAATTAAGCAGGATTTTATTAGAAGCTCGGAAAAGAAGTACATACAACAAAATTGAGTAAGGCTTCCGTTTTTAAATTACGTCAAGCACGATACGCCGAATATGATAAGCAAATAAGATAAAGAATGTTACAAACACAACGCCATCTAGTGTCCGTGCGTGAATGCTTGCAACATTGAGTTTATTATTTTTTTACTAGATGTCGCTAGCAAAATTTAATATTTAAAAGAATAACGGGTCGTTTCTCAAATAAACCACTACCTTCTTGGTACGAAGTCCTTATAAAAATTGCCGCTCATGACCTTATTTTTGGACGCTGAGCTTCTGAACAATGTACTTGGTACTTTAACCAAACATTGTTTATGATGTGCGTTTACGGCCAAGTGAACTTCTACTCATATACTATTATATCAGCAAGTATGTCTTATCACAGAATATGGATTTAATTAAAGAAAAAAATATTTAAAAATAATGATTATTACTTGTAAATTAATTTCAAAGTATTCTCAGTAATTTCGAATTACATTATTCATTTTACTAATTTAAATTAGTTTAGACAGTCTTAAACAAAATCAGGTCAGAGTGTATTTTTGAACTAATTCTCAACTGAATACAAAAATGCACCCAATACTTCGGTGTCCACTAGATACGTCTAAAATTAATTGCGATATCTAGACACACGGCAGACTGCACAGTTAAGTACTGTAATTAGTTAATTGACTAAATTTTGCACCTCAGTTGCATGCAGTTGCACAATGCGAGCTGTAAAATATCGCAGAGATTGGGATTGCATACCATTAACTAAGGTTAGGATTTTCAAAAAAAAATTTAAATCCAAATTATTCAACTTGTATCACGTATCGTTTAAATTAGTCGTATTGACGTCAAATTACGTGAATGTTAATGTTGTCGAATAATCCTGTAATAATTTTTAAAACTCAATTTTCTGATTAATTTATCGATCTTACTGAAGTTTGTATATAGTTAGATACTTACATTAGAACCTAATAAATCTGCTTTCATTACAGATCCCCGAGCACCATCAGAGTACAGCTTCCGGCTTCAGCGATGGCGACAACACGCAGGATGAGAATAACGCTCTCTCCGACGAAGAACAAGCCAAGTCTGTACAATATTATTTCTTAGAACTTAGAATCAGCCTTATGAAATTATTATTCATCTGCTTAAATATTTAATTGAATACTTAATATACGTAAGGTCGGTAGGGTTTGCAAGCCGTGGGAGTGGCCAGCTTAATAAGGAAGTGCATCCGACCATTGACCTGTTGCGAAATGACCGCCCTTTGTGAATCGCTCATAGACGGATCTTATTGAAGTGTTAGTTGCGGGTTTTGAGATAGGGATTTGGGTTTGAAATGTCGTAGCCGTAATGGAGCATAGGGTGAACATATTTTTATTAATAATTTTACTCTGGCAAGTTTAAAAGTACCCACAAATAAAAAGATTCGTTGCATTCCATACGTTGGCGTATGGAATAACGGAATTTTATATATCATTTAGTTGTGTACGAAGTGCCAATTAATTAAATAGATACCTAGTATTTTAAATGTTATATTCTACTAGTTTTATACTAGTTCATGTGTCGGTTAGGTGTCAAATTAACATCTTGTGCAGCAATTGACAATACAGTATTGTCTTTTATTAACATAACTTTTATTCATTTAAAGAAAACACTTTTTTAACGCATTGAAGCTATGTATTATTATAAAATAATTATAAGTTTATAATGATATAATCCGTAAAAACAATGTTTTTCTTTATTAGTATATTATTCTATGGAATATGTAAGTGCATCTTTTGTTGTTCCTATTGTTAACTTACTTTTCCTATCAGTTTGTTGTAACCATACGAAATAAAAATAAATTCGATAAATTTCTAGTAATCTCAACTTATTGATATACTAGAAGTTTTATACTTATTTATGTTGCTGTAAAATCATCGCTGTCAAATCATCATCTTGTCCACCGGCAAGTAGCAATTGACACACATCGCAGCCATTACGAATTTATGATTGCTGGATCCGTCTTGCACTTGAGGTGTTAGTAGGTTTGTTATATGAGTTTGGTTGATTGTTAAAGAGAAATCTATTGTATGACCATAAATCTTGTAAAAGCACAGCGTTGACCTAATTTATTCAGTGTGCGACTCTCATACCTAAGGTCGTAGTTTTGATCGCCGGTTATCCACCAATTGCTTGCTTGCTTGTGCTTTTCTGTTTATATGCGCATTTAACACTCGAACCATGAAAACATCGTGAGGATCGGCTTGTCTTAGACCCAAAATGTCCACGGCGTGTGTCAGGCACAGGAGGCTACCTATTAGATTAAGAAATGACCTGGGAACACATACATGATCACTTTGAATAGTCAACTCTACCGCCTGTTCGTAATAGCGACCAGCACACAAGGTGAAAGGCAAGAACCTCGGGCTAGTTTTTTTTTGATCGTCTTAAATTATTTCCAATTCTTATATTAGTTACAGTTAAATTAAATAGCTGGAGCAAATTATTTTTAATTCCAAGCATTCCTAGGTAATCAGATATTTTATAAAAAGCTTTCCTAGAGAGCTTCTGTTTTATACCAACCCTGAATAGCTCAAAAGCCGAGACCTAAAAAGGTTGTAGCACCCCTTAAAGAAAAGGAAATATCGTGTAAGTCCTCATTGGTACGACCAATTCTATAAATGTTTCTATTATATATTTTTTTTCTAAATAATGTAAATTTAAAGTATACCATCTATGCCTTCCAACACAAGACCATAATAATAAACTGTGTACATAGTACAGGAATATAATTCTTTACAAGTAGTAAGATGGTAAAACTATTAAGAATATCATTCAGTTTAGTAGAGAAAAGAATTTTCTCACAGAAGCATACGAATAAAATAAACAATGCCGGCTTCATGTTACTCATTCAGAGAACGTGATTTTATTACGTCAGCTAAGCAGTTATCGACTTGTAAGCATGCCTTTTTTTACCCAACAGCGAAACCAAAAAAGATGGTTACCGTTTCCCATAGGTACAACTTAAATATATTATATTACATAAGGCGAGTGCCCTTGGACTAAAACTATAATAATTTCAGTATCAAACGGTAGAAGGTGTTTCAATGAGTGATTAATTAAATAACCAAATTTAATTTGGAATTTAATCCTTTTTATAGTTAATTAGTAGTGATAGACACTATTTAATAAATAAGGCGTTGAAATAAGATTTTTCCACAATATTTCTATAAATCTAAATAGTTTGTTTTAAAGTGCACCTTATAATTACAATACAACAGGTTCATTACATTTTTAATGATATAGCGATTAACCTCAATTAGAAATGTCTCGAGGAAAGTATAATTTGTCAACTAAAACACAGTGCAATTGTATTAGTATGGGATAAAAATAGCATAGCACTTCTGCTATTTAACACTATTTGCTGATACTGAGATACTGTTAAGTCAAAGTATTTAATTTGTAAGATTTTTCTTTTCCTTATGAGAAATGCACTCTTTAAGCGTCACATTTTAAGTTTTTATATAATATCTCTGTTCATTTTACTAACATTCCGGAGATATGACAAACATATATTTTATAAAAAGAAAATTGTATATTGATACAAATGGTTAACAATAAATTAAATTATAACATATTATCGATAACATTAATTAATTACCTCAGAAAGTTTCACTGCAATTAAGTGATTATCCCTTACAAACATAAAACTGTCACTTCGGTCAGTCTGCATTGACGTGCGCGCGCGCAGAGATTTCTCGCTCCGTTTTAGATCCATAGATCTCGAACTTTATTTGTTTAACCAACATCAAAAATATATATGTGTAAATGTTCTGATTAATGTAATATATTGTGATTTAGTATTACAATGATTATCTACTATCAGTTGACTTGAGTTCACACAGGTATTTATTTACTTTACGTATAAAATCCGTCAAAACAAGATAAAACATTATAGGAACCAAAATTAATATTAAGACAATTAAAAAAGCAAGCAAGTACTAAAACTGAAATCGTCTACCAGGTCACAACATTATAATTGATTTACCCCAGTATTCGTTTTTATCATTCAAGTAAATATAATATGTTAATAATGATAAGGCAGACTGTACTAAGTGTGGTAAAACAACCATTCTGTCTCAGTATGGTATATATATAAACAA
Source organism: Pieris mannii (assembly GCA_028984075.1). Taxonomy (NCBI): domain Eukaryota; kingdom Metazoa; phylum Arthropoda; class Insecta; order Lepidoptera; family Pieridae; genus Pieris; species Pieris mannii. The sequence goes on from CM054780.1 coordinate 4,188,080, forward strand.
TTTACTAACAGTTTATTTTCTCATTTATTAATTGCAATAAATAGTCATTGCAATTCAAATTAAATATTTATGATTTTCTATCTGTTTTTCCTAATACTTATGTATGTCTAATCCTATCGTTTATATTGCCATTCCATATCTTATATAACAATCTTTTACTACCATTTTTTATAGAAAGTTCAGTTGTATATAGGATTACAATAAGACTGAGCGTTTCCAACATAATCTTTAGTTGTGCTTCTGATAACACTTACTTTGCCTTCCCTAATAATTGCTATGACACAAAAAAAAATAATTCGAATCTAGTTGTATCATAAGTATCCATTACATGATCGAAAAACAAAGACAACAAAACCTCACCTTTCATATATAAAATATAATTTAATGCAACATATTAATTATGAGGTTATCTACTACAAGTTCAAGAACGTTCTACGTTTCGCTAATCCTATGAACCGGTTATAACTTGTTTACATCAAGTAGCATTTGAAAAGATAATGAGGAAACCCTAACAAGGTGTAAACTGAAAATCAAGATTAGAACTGTGTGATATTGTTCATTTCATGTTCTTGGGTAAATTTTTACAGAAGTTTCTTGCATACATATATATAATCGATTTATTTACAACACATAAATATACAGTCTAATAATATCGTCGTTACTTTAGTTAAACTTTAAGGATTTCAATAAGGTAAGATTAATACATATTATTCGCAAATACAGAAATACAAAGATAGAGAAGAAAGAAGCTGCACTTGTGGGCCTGGGGTTCAAGTTCCACAATACAAATTAGATTGTTGATTTTGGATATAGTGATTAGGTGCACCGACAACTTTGTTTGTTTTTATTTTAATGATTGTATCCTACCTAGCTACCATACCATATTTTTTATTTGTTCTTATTGCATGGAAATTATTGTCGGCGCAACGATGTTTAATACTTTCAGGTATAAAAGCATTGCATAGACTAATTAAGGATCAATAATTTTAAGGCATAATATGACTACATTTCTTCTTCGTAAACCAAACCTTGTTTGGACGTTGTTTAAAACAGTAGATATATGATTGAAGACTGTCTTTTGTTTTTTTTGTTTCAGAAGTCCTCTTAGGTCGCCGCGTCGTAAGCTACCACGACGGTCGCGGTCTGAATTTAGTATGGATGACGAGGACTACTCTCCAAGCAACTCTGTTACCTCAGTCAATTCACTCGCCAGCTTGCTAAAGGAGAAACTACAGGTTATTTATATAAGAAATTTGTATGGTAAATACCGATACGAGCTAATTCTTATCTATGAATTGTTTTTCAACAACCAAATTAAAGATGAAAAATCACAGACTGTTAAATCGTTTCTCTTTGCCCTGGTGAACGTACATAGAGGTCCAGGCTTCGATTCACGGCGAAACAATATTTATTGTAACCAGTTTTTGTGTATGGAAAAAAACCTTTTACCTGCTTGTAAAAAGAGTCTAAAGACCTTCAAACGATGTTATTTATCGTTACAAATAATGTATTGTGGGAATTTCACATCAAGCCGAATATGTCAAAAGAAAATTTTATCGACCACAAAATCACGAAATAAGATAACTTAATAACAAATACAACGTCTAAAAACATTTAATATAAGTTAAAATGTTTTCGGTTTTGATTTTCGAACTTCAATATCTAAGCTGCAATCTATTGAATTCGAGTTATGCACTATAAAATGTTAATTGCAGTATGTTAATAAACGATACAATTAAGATTTAATAAGAGCTATCTCAAATATCTTCACGTCTTATACGTTACAATTACTTGTTGCTTATACCATTTTGTTTTCATTCTTTTGTTTATCGAAGTAGTGTATACATATAAATTTATAACTAGATAACTTGATGATACACTGACACTTCTTTACGTGCCCCACTGGCCTCACATTTCTTCATTGGTTTTATTGATATTTTTTATAACAGTCAATTTCTTTTTATGTCAGACACGTGCCAAGTTTTTGATCTACCTTAAGACATGCTGTTGTATTGTCAATTCCTGTCACTAAATGAGCAAGTCTTAATTAAAAAACCTTGGTCGGCTGGACGACACCGAGTATTTTTGAATTTATTCCTTGAACTCTTACCAAAGTTTTTAAGGGAAAGAATATTTGTAAAAATATTTGAATTTTGTGGCAGCGTAAAAACATCACATTAAGACAAACTCAATTCCCGAGGGCAGCAATTTTATAATAGAAATCTTTATAATATCAAAACTTTGAACGCCATAAACCATAAAACATAATGTTTTCTTTATTGTTTTATATTACAGAGTATCCCCCAAAAGATGCGAAAGAAGCCGACCGACTACAAGTTGCGCGCCTTCGTTCTCCTAATGTTTCTAGCAGTTGCCTTCTTCATCGGCTTCGCGTATACGCTGTATCGACAGAAGGCGCTTACCAAGGCGTACTTTGAGAGCGTACAGTTCAACGAGGGAAAACGATTAATCAGAATATTTAATAGAGATGACATCGAGATATTAAGAGCAAGCTTAGGTAACTAATCGTTATTAGTAAAATTAAAAATCTTACAAGCAACCAATAATATTTGTTGTAGAAATAATATTCATTAGGTTGTTATATATGTATTACATAAATGTGGGTCAACGCAACCCGTTTTTCAGTGTACTGTGAGAATCATAATTTAGAATCGGACTTGATGGATTTCACCCGTCCTTTCACATATTCGATTATACAGAATACACACACCTTTACTATCTATTATTAAATTTATGTTCACCGTAAATGTCACGTATTTTAGAACAACTTATAGCGATACAACAGAAAATGCATTATTTATGCTTAGGTGTACATAAATAAATATAAAAAACTATTTATTTATAGCTATAGGAGTGCAGAACAAAAAGAAGTCATTCCCCTGTCTTCCGGAGCATAGACGACCAGACGGATCCATTTGTTTAGAGTGGCAAGAGGATCTTCGCTTCTACCTAAAGTGTCTTCCGCACGATCCTGGAGTCGATAACACCACATGTTATTCTGTACATTGGAAGGCACTTCGCAATGGTGAGTAATACATATATCGAAGTGGGTAACTATTCTTCTGACATAAGTAATTAAGGCTTAGAAGTACTGGTATGTTTCCAACTATATAAACTAAACTAATAAGATTGATAACATTGGTCTGTTGTTTAGGCGTCAAAGAGCTTCCTTTGTAACAACCGAGTGAGAAAAAATTGCTAATTTCTAATAATAATGTCAACATAATACGTATCACATGTTTTATAACAATAACAGAATTAAATACCTATTTCAGACATCGCGCCAATGGACTGCTTTGATTGGAGTGAAACCAAAGTGCATTGGTACGGCGGAGGACAATCTGCTAACCTCACATGGCCGCTAGACTCGGGATCCATCGACTTCACACCTTTTATTACTGGAGACATGCAGAAAAATCAGTTTGGCAACGTCCTCACTCGTTACCTTATCAACTCAAAAGGAGCGGCTATCATTGTCGATGAAGAGACACCACTGTACCTCGCAGTTAACAACAGAAATAAACAAATTTGCATAAAGGCTCAGTTCGATGACTTCGCTTTCGCTAATCAACTTACAGAGTTTCCAGAATTAAAATATAACATATGTACTTCGCTGGATATGAAATCGTTACATTCGTCCATCCACAGCCATAGCAGAGCGCCTTTATGGGACGGCTTGAAACCAGCTGATATGCAGACATTGAGATCCCTTATTTCTGAACCCGTCTGGCAAATTGCACCCAGGTTCAAACATGAACTGCAAGCTGAAACGATCTCAAAATATGCGGAAGATGTAATAGATCTTGGATTTTTAAAACAAGGCCACGTGCTAGTTAACGAGTTTTGGCAAAATGAAATTGGCGACTTTACAGTTGATACGAGCCGCTTTAAAACTTTAAATACAACAGTAGACAAACTACATCGACGGGGCTTCAAGGTAGCATTTACAATACAACCATTTATTAGCACTGAAAGCGGAAACTTCGCTGAAACTGTGCAGAAAAGGCTGCTTATAACAGAGAGAAATGGCGATAGAAAAATACCAGCCTTGACACGCTTTAAGTCGGTAGACAGCGCTGGGGTCTTAGATGCGACAGACCAGAGAGCCCATGCATGGATATTTGACAAGCTTCAGATTGTTATGGATGAATATCATATAGACTCCTTTTTTTTCGATTTGGGGACTGCATATGATATGCCTCACTACTACAGGTGTGAAAAAAGGTTAATTAATCCGGACCAATATAAAACAGCTTTCGTAAAAGCTTTTGAAAAGAACATAAATATAATTGGCGTGTCATCTGCGGTTAGTTTGCCAAGACCTCCCATGTTTGTCGCTCTGCCACCGTTTGAATCTAGTTGGGAGGCTCTAAGGTCTGTTATTCCGACAATGTTAACCTATGGCGTGAACGGATATCCGTTTATCATGCCAGGAGCAGTAGGAGGGGACATCTACTGGCCTGGAAGCGAGCAATTTTTACCTTCAGCTAAGGGATCCTTGGATTCAAATGCAACAAATGCCACTCAAGAAAATGGTATCGATTTACCAGAAAAGGAATTATATATACGATGGCTGCAGATGGCGACATTTCTGCCCGTGATGAAGTTCACTCATCTGCCCAGTAAATACAACGATGAGCGAGTGTTAGAGATGGCCAAAAATTTGACTATTTTAAGACAGAAGCTTGTAAGTTTCAGTTTTTATTTTGTATATGCTGTAATATAATTTTCAGTAATACAGTGACTTAAGGATTTTGTACAAATTTGCTTAGACTAATAAGAACCGGCCTACATAGGAAACATGCATCAATTTACTGACATGATAAAATATTTTCCTAAATAATAATTTAAATCTTCTTGTTGGATGTTAAATTATTTTTCTTCTCGTACCCAAGAACTTAAACAGTTATTGTTATATATTTCGGGTACATATTAAAATAATTATTTTCAGATAACACCCCTTTTACTAAATTACAAGCGTGAGGCCCTTGAAGAAGGACTCCCTCTAGTTCGGCCTCTATGGCTTGGTGCGGGTGGAGAGGCATCTCTACTGGTCAGGGACGAGTTTACTATTGGAGATGAAATTGTCGTAGCTCCCGTGCTATATCCTAACCAGACTACAAGAGAAGGTAAGATATAAGTATGTTTGGTTTGGTTATATTATAACCTACATCCATTTCCAATATATTTGGAGATGGTTTTATAAAACAAAATAAAATTGAATCAGTGGCACTACAACCTTTTTAGGTCTGGGCCTCAGATTTCTGTATCTGTTTCGTGGTCATTTGTCAATTTATAGGCAAGTAGGTCCCCCCTGTGCCTGACACACGCCGTCGACTTTTTGGGTCTAAGGCAAGTCGGTTTCTTGGTGATGTTTTCCGTCACCGTTCGAGCGAATGTTAAATGCGCACATAGTAAGAAAGTCCAGTGTTGCACAGCTGGGGATCGAACCTACGACCTCAGGAGTGAGAGTCGCACGCTGAAGCCATAACCGCTTTTTTATGACCCTTGACTTAACTCACTGAGTAGTATCAGATACATTATAGTATATAATATATTAGTGAAATATCTAAAAAATTGCATTTTATTAAAAAATTCTGTTGTATTATGTATTATGATGAGTAAGCGTGAATCCGTAATTAATGAAAAATTGGCAACAATCATTTTCACCCCTATATTTTTACTATAAATGTTCCAGTGTACCTCCCGGCGGGGCTGTGGCAGGATGGTATCGATGGTTCCTTGCGAAAAGGGAACAGGTGGATGCACGAGTATAGAGTACCCATACATAGAGTGGCATACTTTATAAGGAAACCTGACGATATGAGATTTTAATATTGCAAAGAGTCAAAGAATGACCAATGTTAAGAACCTTCAAATATATAGAAAAGAGCGACCTTTTAATTCAGTTGTTTAAGTATATCGAAAGCGATCTCTTGGTATAGTTTAGATGAGTTGAGTAAATTTCTTGCCATTACTGACAAGTTGTTCCCATGGAAATAGAATATCCTTGACTCATGTTGTATCCCAATTGTCTATTGAATGGTCATCCCAATAGTTTTATACGATCGTTTGTAATAAAAATTGGCTTAAATGAATGTTCAGTGAGAATTACCGCTATTTACTTCATTGAACTTTTGTTATTGAAATTTTTCTTACAATTGTAATTAATTGATACAATGGTAAATGTACACCGTAAAGAGCTTTTCTCGTACCAATGACAAGTTTTAGATTTAGAGGAGTTTAAGATTCTAAAAATGTTGTTCTTAAACAATTGTGTCACTATGTTTAGTAAAAATCGTGTTCATTTAATACGTAATAATCTTTTTATTTAAAATATATAAGGTGTCCATTATGTACATTACGGTACATAATCAGGTAAATAGGTTTGCTTCCGTACTAATTTATATAGCATTTAAATCTAAATATAATGGCGATGTTTTACTTTTTAAAATAAGCTAAATAAGATTTTATCATAAATTTCTGTGCATTATTATGTTCATATAATAAATGATCGTAATAATATTTTTAACTGAAATATTCTCTCTCTGTCATATTATGTTTCTGCTTTGATGGAAAGAGACGTCATATGAGATTAGTTTCTGATTACTTGTTGTTAATAAGTACAATGCTTGTATATTTGAATTCTGTTCAAACTTCGTTTTTTTAGTCGACCCTAAATATTATTTTGTGCTAACAAAATAAACGCTGTTATGTCAAATAATTTAAGTCTAGTCTTCAGTGTTATTGGAATGTCTTTTAGAAACGGCTGTGTTTATCATATTTATGAATACCTAAAATATTAAGCACGTAACAACTAATGAATGATTTCAAATTTATAACGTTTATAGTTCTAGTGATTTAGGTATATTGTATTTTTACCTAACTCCATGGTTTAATCCCAAAGAAACTGTTATTTAACCCATGACAAGTTATTGCAAAGTCTCAACGTACCCAATTTTAATGCAAATATATATATATATATACTGAAATTCCTACTCTGTAAACTTGATGTTCAAGACGCCCGTCTTACTGACTCATGTTGAGCGAATGGATTCTAGGGTTAGGTAAATATAATTGTGTAATTTTTTATTTTTTCTGTAAAAATAGAATAAATAATTCCAATTAAAAAACAGTTGTTTCAAAAACAATTTTAGGATTGAGTTCAATCCTTTTAAAGTTAACCCCGTAAAGTTAAATAAGATATAGTTTGACTTTATTAAGGCGAAAATTATCGATAAAATAATGTATGGAATCAACGTACAATTTTTGAAAATTTAAATTGATATAATATTTAACTGTAGTTGGTTGTGTTTTTATTAAGATGAGATTTATAATATAATTATTGTCTAGTATATAATTAATATCCCGTGCCAATTTATTTATATTTTAAATATATGACTTGCTTTGTTATTTTGTGTTTTATTTCATATGTAGTGTAAATATTACATATGCATGAGTGTTAGAACAAAACCATTGGTATCACCAATTATCATCAGTATATGTTCTAGATACAGAATGTAATGAACTTGCTTAAAATGGCGAAGGAAAAAATCGCCAAGAGTTCTTTATATCCGACACGACTAACAATCGCGAGGTGTATCAGTGACCTGCGGTTGATCAGTGATCATTTACTTGCGTATAGGAAGTAAAGTAATACAAAAGCATACATACAAAAAGCCGACCAAGAGGCCGATGGGAACCAACGGTTTTTGAAGTTTTACGATGCGCGTCACAAAAAATCGACACCTTGATACTTCGGGTGTCGGGTTCGGGTAGCTAGCTATAGTCAATATTTTAGTTTTTGTTATATGCAAACAAACGACATATTTTAAAAGGCTATTTTCGGATATTTCTTGCCGACACTAAAATACAGTTTTTCTAATATTTTTTGTGTTTAAGTAAAATTTTCAATCTCGATATTTACCGGCCATTTCTTTCGGAGTTGACTTTGAGTAGAATCTTACGTCTAATGGGAATAAATAAAAAACAACTATTTTTTATATTTTATTTACTTTAATCTCTTATACATCACCAAACACGCAGAATGGGGAATAGCGACGTGACTGATACAATGAATCTTTTTTTATTATTTTAATTTACATAATACAATAATAGTTACAGATAACTAACATCCACATAGGGACTAATATCATTATTTAAATTATTAAACCAAGCAAAAATAAAAAAACAATTTCATATAAAATATCACTTAAGCAGCCATTCTTACCATTAAGCGTGTCAGCCAAATAACGAACATGGATGCGTACAGAACTCAATGCTGTTTTATCCCGAGTTTCACATTGTGTTCTTTACGCACCACAAACGTCATGTTAACGGCCAATAATCTAGCACAATCGGTTGTTAGCACCACATCTCCCACTCTATCGAACAATATCTACATCCCGGTTTTAACCTATCTACACAATGGTCTTCGATACAAATCTTTTATACATAAAACACGAAGCAATAGGAACAAAATCCTTTTTTAATGAATACACCTTTCGGATATCTGAACATCAATTCAACATTATGATTAACTTTGATATAGATATAATAAATTTTGTAACAGCAGACAAAACTAACACACGCGTTTGAAAAATGCAACATTTAATAATTTCAATAATGACTTTATTCAGAGCTATTGATGTTTTCTAAGCTGATACAATTCTTAATTAACAACATTTTAATATTCCTAATAATATGCATTAATTAGACTTCTAGCTATAAATACAATAGTAAATCTCGGGTCGGGCTAAAAAGCCAACGAAATTACGAGACAACCGAGAGGAAATGGCTAAATCTAGCACTTTTAAAGCTTGCCTTCAACTACTTCCGATACATCATCACTACATATGAAAGCAATAAAAAGCCTTCAGCCAGTGAGATCGATTTGGAACATTATTATGCTATATGCTAGGGGAATTGTGATCTTGTAAAACTGTTGTTGGATGATGTATCGCTAGTAGCCGATGACCGGATATTCCATCTCACGCGAGTTAGTCACCCCCTGTACCGGTCCAATGTTATAAGCAAAATACTATCACTCACACAAGTCAACACGCAATATATTATAGCCATATAAGAAAAATAATTATAAATAAACTGTTAGTCGTACATAAAAATATATAGTATTTATAGAATTAATAGTAGTTTTGTCCTTACAAACGTTCGTTTTTAAAGATAAATACATTGTGCTGGTGCGTGTAATTTACAGAAAGTTCTCTATAGGTAGGTTTGGCAAAGAAAGCAATAGTAGTTTCATAAGATTAGCTTAACGCTATGGATGACTTAAAGTAATTGACTTAAAGGTTTATTTTCATTGGCAAAAATTAAATTATGGAGATTTTTATATTATTATGAGAACAGTCCAAGCTTACGTCCTAGACTAGACGGTAAAATGACCATTCGCTCACCATTCGCACTATACACTCAATATAGAGGAATTACGTTGAATACATTATAACACCAATAATACATATTGAATAACAAAATTATTTCTGTCAAAAATCAATGCAAATAGGAACGTATTATAATACTATGTAATCTATATTTTTTATATTTGGGACTCGACTAGAAATTTCTTTATTGATTTAATTTTAACCGTAAAAAACATTAGAGATTCTATTTGAAGAGTCACCATAACACGAAATAAATTTGATAAACACCATAACTGTATATCTAACAGATATTAGATGTGGTAGATTTAAATTAAATATCAACACAACTCAGCTGTATTTAGTATTCCTAATAAACCTTTTTATATTATGAATTAAGCTCTATCGTTTTAGGCTCGTTAAATGTTTAGAAAGGCAAAAACTGTTCTTGTTTAATAAAAGTCACCGATGTAAAGACGCACTTTACATGACTTTGATGAATTATTCATGCTTTTTAATATAACAACTTCCTTTATCGGTGAAAAGTGTTCTCAGTAGTGGCACGAACTTATCTATTATGAATTAAATTTTAATTAGAAGTCATTAGAAGTCCCATGCAGGCTTTGGGCGTGTCTAATAACATTTCGAGCTTAATTCGTACTATTTTTGTGCTTTATACGAATTTAACCTGAGGAAATAATTAAATAAATAATGAGGATATTTATTTAATTATTTGATAGAGGTTTTCTTATTTTAATAACATTTAACAGAATTTGCCTTCCTAATCTGAAGAAACAATTATATTACTTCTATCAAACAATGTGTGCATAATGCACAGTGTCTTTTGAAGACCTCTATATATTTCACTTACTCTCTGGTCGTAAAAAATTATGTAGCTCAGGAAAACCTTACAAATGAGTATTGATCATCGCTATATTGTAATCGAATTTTTTCGTAATCACGTCCGTTAAAAGCCGGCGGCTGCGGCCGAGTCGTTTCAAAATCGTATTCTCTTTTAAATCTCACAATGCGATAGCAAAATAATTTTTCAAAAATTTAGATTTTTCGCACAAGCGTTGTTTTGGCTAAACAAAATGGACTGGTTATGCTAAAAATCGTATATAAAAGCACTACTGATTGTATAAGACCAAATACTAAAATTTATCAGAAATATAAGATTTTAAATGGCATGTATTTATGTTGCTACTAGAAAACAGTTTAGAAAAAAATGGACGTTTTTGTTTTTAGGTCGAAAATTGATGGATGCGATCGAGGACGTCTCATTAGGATTCGACTCATGTCCGAAATATTAAGCTGGAGTATAGTTGATGTTCTGAGTATACAATATATTATCTACAATTAATAAAATTTCACAACAGTCTGTCTAAAGTATATCACATATAAGTATCTATTTGTAAACATTCTCATCGGGTTAGTGTCCTCGCCCTAAATGTTAGTGAATCGAGACTACACGAATTTAATAACGTGTGGAATCGTTTCACTTGCAGAATAGAGGGAAGCTTACTTCTTCGACGAGAAGTCAACAAATAGACCCGACACCTAGAACTCTAGCCTGTAGGCCGCGCAGGAGGTCTCATGGTCTTGTAGGTTGATGGTGCACCGGGAAGCAGAAGGCGAAAGGTCTATTTTATACTTCTCGAGGGCCTCTTCGTTCTCCGCTACCCAATAGCCTAGAACGTCGGTGTCGTAGGTAGGTATGATGGTCACTTCTGTAAAAAAAAAGTATTTCCAATAATTTGTGTGCGTGGTCGCTGGAAAAGATATATCTGCTACACGAATCACCTTCTTCTAGGATTGGTGATCACCATCATGAAGAATTCGATGTGTCCTATTAGAAATTCAGTTTGCATTTACTTTGGACTTTTATTTGTATAAGGTAAATAATATTTCTAAAAATTCTATTCTTTAAACAGTATTTTACAGGAGAACCTACCTAAATTCTTATCTTCCCAGGTTTTCTTGGCATCTAAGAGTGCATTGTATATTTCCTTAGAAGGCTCTGTGCCCGAAAACACGTAATAACGAGCCCGAACACGCTTGAAAAATTCCATCGCAGAGTAGTAGGAATTTCCGTGATGAGGAACATAGGTTAAGTCCATGTAAATAGGTGTCGGTGTTTTCTTTTTACTTGGAGATTCTGTCACTCTGGCTTCTTTGTTTTTATCTTGCGACATTTTATTTTTGTTTACTACAGATAAGCTTGCAGCTTGTTTTTTTGGAGTACTTTTGCCATCCGAAGGTAAAATTGGACTGGGTAATCCGAGTGGTTTACCCCAAGATTCAATTGGATCTTTGGATAATTCGTGTGATTTAGTACTAGACATTTTTGCATTTTCATCACGATCTGAACTTGACTTCTTCGAGTCTGATCTAAACTCCCTAAGCGTTACTGTTGACTCCTGCGATTTTGAATTTTCTTTACTAACACTGGTCTGACTATCTTGACCTAACTCATATTTAGCTGTTATACTAGAAATAACTGTTGAACCACTGATTTTTTTGTGCTCTTCAATAGCTTTTTCAAATTGTTCATCAGCTTCTTTCAAAAAACTGGAAACGGATATATCTTCACTTGAATGAACACTGTCTGTTTTAATTTTCTCATGTGTCAAGAAGTCACTTGTAATTTTTTTTACGGAGGGTCCCGTGTCTTCAGAATATTCTGCAAAATCACCTGGAAGTTGACCATATACTGACATAGACATGGGATCGTCTTCATCTTGTTGTTGAAGTGGTAATTCAAAACTAAGGTTTGATTTCGGGGAATGGGCTATTTGAGATTTGGTGCTACTTGGACTAGCCTGACCATCCTCATCACTGTAATACATGCCACTACTTTCTGTTCCCCATGCATGTGTAGCTGCTCTTGATTCTCGAGAACTAATGTCGGAAGGTGGAGTTGCCATACCGAGATGATCTAAATAGTCACTAGTGACAGATGAACTACGCATATCACCTGCCTTAGATGAATATTTGGAAGGAGATTTATCGTAATCCCCGGTATCAATTATCTCTTCATATTCTTCTTTAAATTCTGATATCGTAGTTTTTGTTGATTTTGTCGTTTTCGTTACACCGTCGCTACCCTTACTTACAGTTGTTGTTTCTACAGTTACTTTTACTTTCTCAGGACTAATAACTTCTTTTCTAGTCACAACTGTTACTGTTTGATGAATTTCTTTATCACCATCTTTTATTATTTTATTGAATGTTTCGGTTTCCGTTGTTATTTCTCCCACAGGTGATCGTTTCTTTTTAGGTTCAATTTCTTGGTGTTTTTGTTCAGCTGGTATAATATGTAATTCATTAATAATTGGTTTTACAACCTTTGGGCTTTCTTTGTCTTGGATGGTCACCTCACCTTCTTCTGGCGTAAGATCTTCGAAAGCCATCCCTTTTGGTAAATAAGCGATTTGCGTACGAACATCTTTGGTAGTCTCAATTGAACCATCTTCCTTTATACTCTCTGTTACAGTTTGCGTGATTGTTCTAACAGCCACCTCATTTGAAGTTTTGTTTTTAAGTTCTTCCTTAGTAATGTGAGTTGTAATGTGCTGAGTAATTTTTGATAAATTGTCTGTGATAATATTTGTTTTTTTGTCATCATAATTCCTTACTTTTCCCGTGACTATAAAACCATCTAATGCTGCCTGTAAGTCATTATCAGAAGCCTTCTGAAATTCCGAAATTGTTATTTTCACATCTTTTGTTGTTTCAACGGATCCATCTGGGTACTCATCTTCTGTAATTGTTTCAACAGTTGTTCTTAATCGTCGTATATTCTCATCTTGGGAACTCAACGTTTCTCGCTTAGTTTTAGTAGTTATGATACGGTTAATTTTTGCAGAGTCTTTAAGAACTATTTCTTTTTTTACATCTGATTCTTCAGTCGTATCCTCTACGACAGTTTCCATATCACCTTTATGATCTACAAATTCTGCTTCATGTGTGAGGTTTTCAGATAAAATATCGGCTACAGATGTTTTTTCACTTTTTTTTGTCAAAACAGTGCCATCAGGATAGGTATCTTCTGTTATAGTTGCAACTACAGTTTTCAGTCTTCTATTCAAATTTCTGGTATTTTGGAACGTTTGTGTGGTTGTAGTTATAGTAATTCTTCTTGTAATTTCAATTCCATTGTCAACTACGCGCTCTGACACTGATTCTGTCTTTATATCTGGTTCTCCAATTATAGAATAACCATGTAAATTTTCTTCGGAAATACTATTTCCATATTCAGCAATTGAAACTTTAACATCTTTTACAACTTCAGTACTTCCATTGGGTAACTCATTTTCCGTTATTGTTTCCACTGTCGTTTTTATTTTTTTTCTTGCATCATCTTCAGATGGCAAGAGTTCTTTTGTTGTAGTAGTTTTAATGACTTGACGGAGTGATTTTCCATCACGCAAAACAAACGCTTCTTTTGTGTCGGATTGAATATCTATACCCATGTTTTCCAGTCGTTCTAAGCCATCTTCTGATTGTTCGGTTAAAAGTAAATTGAAGTTTTGCGATGAGTTTAGATCAGATGTTTTTAATAAATCTTCTTTTGATTGCAACTTTGTATTTGTATCATCGACAATTTTAACTTCATACGGTTCATCAAAAACTGACACTTTCTCACTAGTTTTTGATATAATTGAGCCATCTGGATACTCGTCTTCGGTAACCTCTTTTATGATAGTTTTTGTTTTTTTGAGATTTTGAACTTCATCCACAAATTCCTCACAAGTTTTAGTTGTAGTTATTTGACGTTTTATTATTACTCCATTTATTTCTATATTTTCACTAGATGTAGTAGTTTCTTCTTTAGGTTGGCATAGCAACGTAAAACCCTCGAAGTGTTGTTTATCAGCTTCTGTTAGATAATCCGATATTGAAACGCTAATGTCTTTAGTAACTTCTATGAAGCCATTGGGTAAAGTAGATTCTGTCACAGTTTCAATAGTTCTCTTTAATTTCTTCTGGCTTTTATCATCTTTTGATAATATCTCATTGGTTGTTGTGGTCGTTACAAGTTGTTTAATTTTTTCTCCGTTAACCACACAAGTTTTTTCCTGTTTATCCACATTTACCTGTCTGTCTTCTAAGCATGTAAAATCTTTAAGTTCATAACTATTGTCAACTTTAGGTACACATAAATCTGTTAAAGATATACTTGTATTAACTTTCATGTTTGACGAACCATCAGGATATTGATCAGTGGTGGTCACTATTGTAACAGTTTTTAACTTTTTAAGATTGTTATATTGATCTGCATATTTTGTTTTGATAGTTTTTATAGATGTAATGCGTTTAATTAAAACATTTTCATCCTGAATTTCTTCAGCCGACGTTGTAATGCTTTCTTCAGGTATTTCAAAAACTTTTAATTTAGTCAAAATATTATCAATCTTACTCGTTATATCTGTCAAAATCTCTTCAGTTTTAACTTCTACCATTTTCTGCTCATCTTTAGACCCATCTGGTTTTTCTTTTGTAACATAAGTTTCAACTGTTGTTTTTGAAACTTTTTTATTATCTTCACCATCGACTGTTTCTTTTTTTGTTACCGTCGTAACAGTTTCAATTATATCGATCCCATTTTCCTGTATAACTCGTTTACTAACATCAGTATCAATTGTTATTTCGTCACTATCATCATTTGTAATTTTAACAGGTGTATTTAATTCAACAGGTGAATCTACTGAATTATCATCATCGAAAACATGACTTTTTTTTATATGGCCGTTAGCTTCCATTTTAAGTTCACTTATGGCATCAACATCCATATGTGAAGAAGATTTTAGAGTTGAAGAACATTCGGATAACACTGTTTGGGTATCTTTGGTTGTTGTTGTTGATCCATCAGAACTTTTACATAATGTTGTAGTTTCTATTGTCGTTTTAACATTTTGTGGAGTTCCATCTTCTTTTGAAATAACTTCCTTTGTTGTGACAGTAGTGATAGTTTGGGTAACCACATTTTCACCTTCTTTTATCACCTTAGTTACAGTGTCGGTTTCCGTTTTTATTTTTCCTACAGTTTCAGTTAAAGCCTGTAAATCTAAGCTGTCAGTAATATGAGAACTCTTAGTACTTTTCGGAACCTTTTCAGTTGAAGTAGATATTCTTTGGGTAAGTACATCTTCACCAACATGAACTGTTTTTGTGATAGTTTCGTCAGTTCCATCTGATTTATCATAAGAAATTTCACTTTGGACACCTTCACTTACTTTTACGTCGTGAAAAGCTCCTTGAGTTTTAGGCAACGGACTAACAGGCACTGTAGGTGGTGTTGAAACTCTGTCGAACGAATGGACGACTAGTGATTCAGTGCTTTCTGTTTTAATACCTTGCTGTATACTTTCGTCGCCAAACGCTTTTTGAATGGATTCAATAAGTAGCGCTGATTTATCTGAAACTGGTAATTTAGATATTAGATCTTTCGAAAAATCTTGTTCCTTTATATTTTTAGAATATAATTTATCTTCAGTTGTCTGCCTATCCATAGTAGCAATTGTCTTTTCTTTCTCTGTACTTTCAAAACTATATTTTTCTTCCAAGCTTACATCTTTAGATATATCTTCAGAACTGCTGAAAGATTTTGATCGTTCAGTAAAAATACTAGATGATGAATGAATGGTTCTTGTATTCTTATCTAATAAGTCGCCACTACTTTGTCCCATGTGATGAATATCTTTCCTACTTAAAATTCTGTCTACAACATTGAAAGATGACGTCGCAAATTTTTCATTAGAATCATGTGTATATTTCTCTAAATCCTCTTTAATTGAATAGGATTCTTTAAAACTAGAAGTAGTTTCCAAGAAATTCTTACTGAAATCCTTTCTTTTGTTTTCATCAACTCCCGCCATAGTTTTGTTAACATCCATTTCGATATTTATATCTTTTCTAGTTGATTCCATTTCTAAAGACGAACCCATTGAATTTTCTTGAATAGGTCTAACTAATTTCTCCATAGCTTCAATAGATTGGCTTCCATCCATTTTGATAACTCCATCTGTTTTTAATGGAACATCTATTACAGGGCTTGTTTCCTTCTCTAAAGCAGGGCTAGGTACTTTGTCCTGGTCCGGGCTAGCAGCCTTTTCTGTTATTTCTTTTGGCTGGCTTACATCCTTTGTGATAATTTCTTCCTTAGTTAAGGGAACATGTTTATAAGGACTTGGTTCTTTTTCAAGAGCAGGGCTTGGTTTTTTGTCCTGGACAGGGCTAGAAGCCTTTACTGCAATTTCTTTTGGCGGGCTTACATCCTTTGCGATAACTTCTTCCTTAGTCAAGGCAACCTCTTGTACAGGGCTTGGTTCCTTTTCTAGAGAAGGACTTGGTATTATGTCCTTGATAGGGCTAGCAGCCTTTTCTGGAATTTCTTTTGGCGGGCTTACAACCTTTGTGATAACTTCTTCCTTAGTCAAGGCAACATCTTTTTCAGGGCTTGGTTCTTTTCCTAGAACAGGAATTCGAACTTTGTCCTGGACAGGGCTAGCAGCCTTTTCTGTTATTTCTTGTGGCGGGCTTACATCCTTTGTGATTACTTCTTCCTTTGTCAAAGAAACATCTTTTACTGAGATTGGTTCTTTTTCTAGAATTGAACTAGATACTTTGTCCTGTACAGGGCTAGCAGCCTTTACTGGAATATCCTTTGGCGGGCTGACATCCTTTGTGATACCTTCTTCCTTAGTCAAGGGAACATCTTTATCAGGACTTGGGTCTTTTTCTAAAGCAGAACTTGGTACTTTGTCCTGGACAGGGCTAGCAGCCGTTTCTGTAAATTCTTTTGGCGGGCTTATATCCTTCGTGATACTTTCTTCCTTAGTCAAAGAAACATCTTTTACTGAGATTGGTTCTTTTCCTAGAGCAGGACTAGATACTTTGTCCTGGACAGGGCTAGCAACCTTTACTGGAATATCCTTTGGCGAGCTAACATCCTTGGTGATACGTTTTTCCTTAGTCAAAGGAATAACTTTACCAGGGCTTGTTTCCTTCTCTAAAGCAGGGCTAGATACTTTGTCCTGGTCCGGGCTAGCAGCCTTTTCTGGAATATCTTTTGGCGGCCTAACATCCTTCGTGATACCTTCTTCCTTAGTCAAGGGAACATCTTTATCAGGACTTGGTTCTTTTTCTAGAGCAGGACTTGGTACTTTGCCCTGCACAGGGCTAGTAGCCTTTTCTGTTATTTCTTTTGGCAGGCTTCCATCCTTTTTGTTAACTTCTTCTGTAGCCACAGACACAGGTGGGCTAACATCCTTTATGATAACTTCTTTCTTAGTCAAAGGAACATCTTTTTCGGGGCTTGGTTCTTTTCCTAGAACAGGAATTCGAACTTTGTCCTGGACAGGGCTAGCAGCCTTTTCTGTTATTTCTTGTGGCGGGCTTACATCCTTTGCGATTACTTCTTCCTTTGTCAAAGAAACATCTTTTACAGACATTGGATCTTTTTCTAGAGTTGAACTGGATACTTTGTCCTGGACAGGGCTAGCAGCCTTTTTTGTAATTTCTTTTGGCTGGCTTATGTCCTTTGTGATTACTTCTTCCTTAGTCAAAGAAACATCTTTTACTGAGATTGGTTCTTTTTCTAGAGTTAAACTAGATACTTTGTCCTGTACAGGGCTAGCAGCCTTTACTGGAATATCTTTTGGCGAGCTAACATCCTTCGTGACACCTTCTTCCTTAGTCAAGGGAACATCTTTGTCAGGACTTGGTTCTTTTCCTAGAGCAGGACTTGGAACTGTGTCCTGGACAGGGCTAGTAGCCTTTTTTGTTATGTCTTTTGGCTGGCTTATAGCCTTTGTGATTACTTCTTCCTTTGTCAAAGAATCATCTTTTACTGAGATTGGTTCTTTTTCTAGAGCAGGACTAGATACTTTGTCCTGGACAGGGCTAGCAGCCTTTACTGGAATATCTTTTGGCGGGCTAACATCCTTCGTGATACCTTCTTCCTTAGTCAAGGGAACATCTTTATCAGGACTTGGTTCTTTTTCTAGAGCAGGACTTGGTACTTTGTCCTGCACAGGGCTAGTAGCCTTTTCTGTTATTTCTTTTGGCGGGCTTCCATCCTTTTTGATAACTTCTTCTTTAGTCACAGACACATCTTTTATAGGTCTTGGTTCTTTTCCAAGAGCAGGACTTGGTTCTTTATCCTGGACAAGGCTAGCAGACTTTTCTGTTATTTCTTTTGGTGGGCTAACATCCTTCGCGACACCTTCTTCCTTAGTCAAGGGAACATCTTTGTCAGGGCTTGGTTCTTTTTCTAGAACAGGACTTGGTACTTTGTCCTCGACAGGGCTAGCAGCCTTTTCTGTAATTTCTTTTGCCGGGCTAACATCCTTTGTGATAACTTCTGCCTTAGTCACAGAAAACTCTTTTACAGGGCTTGTTTCCTTTTCTAAAGTAGGACTTGATACTTTGTCCAGGACAGGGCTAGCAGCCTTTTCTATAATTTCTTTTGCCGGGCTTACATCCTTTTTGATAACTTCTTCCTTAGTCAAACGAACATCTTTATCAGGGCTTGGTTCTATTTCAAGAATAGGACTAGGCACTTTGTCCTGGTCAGAACTAGCAGCCTTTACTGGAATATCCTTTGGCAGACTAATGTCCTTAGTGATACCTTCTTCCTTAGTCAAAGGAAAAACTTTTACAGAGCTTGGTTCTTTTTCTAGAAAAGGACTTGGTACTTTGTCCTCGACAGGACTAGCAGCCTTTTCTGTTATTTCTTTTTGCGGGCTGATATCCTTTTTGATAACTTCTGCCTTAGTAAAAGAATCATCTTTTACAGGGTAAGGTTCTTTTTCTAGAGCAGGACCAGATACTTTGTCTTGGACAGGGCTAGCACTTTTTTCTGTAATTTCTTTTGGCGGGCTGACATCCTTTAAGATAACTTCTTCCTTAGTCAGAGAAACATCTTTAACAGGGCTTGGTTCCTTTTCTATAGCAGAACTAGGTACTTTGTCTTGGATGGGGCTAGCAGCTTTTTCAGGAATTTCTTTAGGTGGGCTGACATCCTTTGTGATAACTTCTGCCTTAGTAAAAGGAACATCCTTTTCAGGGCTTGGTTCTTTTTCTAGAGCAGGACTAGATACTTTGTCCTGGACAGGGCTAGCAGCTTTTTCTGTAATTTCTTTTGGCGTGCTGATATCCTTTAAGATAACTTCTTCCTTAGTGACAGAAACATCTTTTACAGGGCTTGGTTCCTTTTCTAAAACAGGACTTGGTACTTTGTCCTGGACAGGGCTAGCAGCTTTTTCTGTAATTTCTTTTGACGGGCTTATATCCTTCGTGATGCCTTCGTCCTTTGTCAAAGGAACATCTCTTTCAGGTCTTGGTTCTTTTTCTAGAACAGGACTTGGTACTTTATCCTCGATAAGACTGGCAGCCTTTTCTGTAATTTCTTTTTGCGGGCTGACATCCTTTGTGATAACTTCTTCTTTTGTTAAAGAAACATATTTAATTGAGATTGGTTCTTTTTCTAGAGCAGGACTAGATACTTTGTCCTGGACAGGGCTAGCAGCTTTTTCTGTAATTTCTTTTGGCGGGCTGATATCCTTTGTGATAACTTCTGCTTTAGTAAAAGAATCATCTTTTACAGGGTAAGGTTCTTTTTCTAGAGCAGGACCAGATACTTTGTCTTGGACAGGGCTAGCACTTATTTCTGTAATTTCTTTTGGCGGGCTGACATCCTTTAAGATAACTTCTTCCTTAGTCACAGAAACATCTTTAACAGGGCTTGGTTCCTTTTCTATAGCAGAACTAGGTACTTTGTCTTGGATGGGGCTAGCAGCTTTTTCAGGAATTTCTTTTGGTGGGCTGACATCCTTTGTGATAACTTCTGCCTTAGTCAAAGGAACATCTTTTACAGGGCTTGGTTCCTTTTCTAAAACAGGACTTGGTACTTTGTCCTGCACAGGGCTAGCAGCTTTTTCTGAAATTTCTTTTAACGGGTTTATATCCTTCGTGATGCCTTCGTCCTTAGTCAAAGGAACATCTTTTTCAGGGCTTGGTTCTTTTTCTTGAACAGGATTTGATACTTTGTCCTCGACAGGGCCAGCAGCCTTTTCTGTTAGTTCTTTTGGCGGGCTGACATCCTTTGTGATAACTTCTGCCTTAGTGTCAGAATCATCTTTTACAGGGCTTGGTTCTTCTTCTAGAGCAGGAATAGATACTTTGTCCTGGACAGGGCTAGCAGCCTTTTTTGTAATTTCTTTTGGCGGGCTGACATCCTTTAAGATAACTTCTTCCTTAATCACAGAAAAATCTTTTACAGGGCTTGGTTCTTTTTCTAGAACAGGACTTGGTACTTTGTCCTGGACAGGGCTAGCAGCCTTTTCTGTAATTTCTTTTGGCGGGCTGACATCCTTTAAGATAACTTCTTCCTTAATCACAGAAACATCTTTTACAGGGCTTGGTTCTTTTTCGAGAACAGGACTTGGTACTTTGTCCTCGACAGGGCTAGCAGCCTTTTCAGTAAGTTCTTTTGGCGGGCTGACATCCTTTGTGATAACTTCTGCCTTCGTGACTGAATCATCTTTTACAGGGCTAGGTTCTTTTTCTAGAACAGGACTTGTTACTCTGTCCTGCACAGGGCTAGCAGCTTTTTCTGAAATTTCTTTTGGCGGGTTGACATCCTTTGTGATAATTTCTGTCTTAGTCACAGAAACATCTTTAACAGGGCTTGTTTCCTTTTCTATAGCAGAACTAGGTACTTTGTCTTGGATGGGGCTAGCAGCCTTTTCTGTTAGTTCTTTTGGCGGGCTGACATCATTTGTAATAATTTCTGCCTTAGTGACAGAAACATCTTTTACAGGGCTTGGTTCTTTTTCTAGAGCAGGAATAGATACTTTGTCCTGGACAGGGCTAGCTGACTTTTCTGTTATTTCTTTTGGCGGGCTGACATCCTTTGTGATAACATCTGCCTGAGTCACAGAAACATCTGTAACAGGGCTTGTTTCCTTTTCCATAGCAGAACTAGGTACTTTGTCTTGGATGGGCCTAGCAGCCTTTTCTGTTAGTTCTTTTGGCGAGCTGACATCCTTTGTGATAACTTCTGCCTTAGTGACTGAATCATCTTTTACAGGGCTTGGTTCTTTTTCTAGAGCAGGAATAGATACTTTGTCCTGGACAGGGCTAGCAGCCTTTTCTGTAATTTCTTTTGGCGGGCTGACATCCTTTAAGATAACTTCTTCCTTAATCACAGAAACATCTTTTACAGGGCTTGGTTCTTTTTCGAGAACAGGACTTGGTACTTTGTCCTCGACAGGGCTAGCAACCTTTTCAGTAAGTTCTTTTGGCGGGCTGACATCCTTTGTGATAACTTCTGCCTTCGTGACTGAATCATCTTTTACTTTGTCTTGGATGGGGCTAGCAGCCTTTTCTGTTAGTTCTTTTGGCGGGCTGACATCCTTTGTGATAATTTCTGCCTTAGTGACAGAAACATCTTTTACAGGGCTTGGTTCTTTTTCTAGAGCAGGAATAGATACTTTGTCCTGGACAGGGCTAGCTGCCTTTTCTGTTATTTCTTTTGGCGGGCTGACATCCTTTGTGATAACATCTGCCTGAGTCACAGAAACATCTGTAACAGGGCTTGTTTCCTTTTCTATAGCAGAACTAGGTACTTTGTCTTGGATGGGGCTAGCAGCCTTTTCAGTTTGTTCTTTTGGCGGGCTGACATCCTTTGTGATAACTTCTGCCTTAGTGATAGAATCATCTTTTACAGGGCTTGGTTCTTTTTCTAGAGCAGGAATAGATACTTTGTCCTGGACAGGGCTAGCTGCCTTTTCTGTTCTTTCTTTTGGCGGGCTGACATCCTTTGTGATAACATCTGCCTTAGTGACAGAATCATCTTTTACAGGGCTTGAATCTTTTTCTAGAACAGGGCTTGGTTCTTTTTCCTGGACAGGGCTAGCAGCCTTTTCTGTTAGTTCTTTTGGCGGACTTATATCATTTGTGATAACTTCTGCCTTCGTGACTGAATCATCTTTTACTTTGTCTTGGATGGGGCTAGCAGCCTTTTCTGTTAGTTCTTTTGGCGGGCTGACATCCTTTGTGATAATTTCTGCCTTAGTGACAGAAACATCTTTTACAGGGCTTGGTTCTTTTTCTAGAGCAGGAATAGATACTTTGTCCTGGACAGGGCTAGCTGCCTTTTCTGTTATTTCTTTTGGCGGGCTGACATCCTTTGTGATAACATCTGCCTGAGTCACAGAAACATCTGTAACAGGGCTTGTTTCCTTTTCTATAGCAGAACTAGGTACTTTGTCTTTGATGGGGCTAGCAGCCTTTTCAGTTTGTTCTTTTGGCGGGCTGACATCCTTTGTGATAACTTCTGCCTTAGTGATAGAATCATCTTTTACAGGGCTTGGTTCTTTTTCTAGAGCAGGAATAGATACTTTGTCCTGGACAGGGCTAGCTGCCTTTTCTGTTCTTTCTTTTGGCGGGCTGACATCCTTTGTGATAACATCTGCCTTAGTGACAGAATCATCTTTTACAGGGCTTGAATCTTTTTCTAGAACAGGACTTGGTACTTTTTCCTGGACAGGGCTAGCAGCCTTTTCTGTTAGTTCTTTTGGCGGGCTTATATCATTTGTGATAACTTCTGCCTTAGTCAAAGGAACATCTTTTACAGGGCTTGGTTCTTTTTCTAGAGCAGGAATAGATACTTTGTCCTGGACAGGGCTAGCTGCCTTTTCTGTTATTTCTTTTGGTGGGCTGACATCCTTTGTGATAACATCTGCCTGAGTCACAGAAACATCTTTAACAGGGCTTGTTTCCTTTTCTATAGCATAACTAGGTACTTTGTCTTGGATGGGGCTAGCAGCCTTTTCTGTTAGTTCTTTTGGCGGGCTGACATCCTTTGTGATAACTTCTGCCTTCGTGACAGAATCATCTTTTACAGGGCTTGGTTCTTTTTCTAGAGCAGGAATAGATACTTTGTCCTGGACAGGGCTAGCTGCCTTTTCTGTTATTTCTTTTGGCGGGCTGACATCCTTTGTGATAACATCTGCCTCAGTGACAGAATCATCTTTTACAGGGCTTGAATCTTTTTCTAGAACAGGACTTGGTACTTTTTCCTGGACAGGGCTAGCTGCCTTTTCTGTTATTTCTTTTGGCGGGCTGACATCCTTTGTGATAACATCTGCCTTAGTGACAGAATCATCTTTTACAGGACTTGAATCTTTTTCTAGAACAGGACTTGGTACTTTTTCCCGGACAGGGCTAGCAGCTTTTTCTGTTAGTTCTTTTTGCGGGCTGACATCCTTTGTGATAACTTCTGCCTTAGTGACAGAATCGTCTTTTACAGGGCTTGGTTTTTTTTCTAGAGCAGGAATAGATACTTTGTCCTGGACAGGGCTAGCTGCCTTTTCTGTTATTTCTTTTGGCGGGCTGACATCCTTTGTGATAACATCTGCCTGAGTCACAGAAACATCTTTAACAGGGCTTGTTTCCTTTTCTATAGCAGAACTAGGTACTTTGTCTTGGATGGGGCTAGCAGCCTTTTCTGTTAGTTCTTTTGGCGGGCTGACATCCTTTGTGATAACTTCTGCCTTAGTGACAGAATCATCTTTTACAGGGCTTGGTTCTTTTTCTAGAGCAGGAATAGATACTTTGTCCTGGACAGGGCTAGCTGCCTTTTCTGTTATTTCTTTTGGCGGGCTGACATCCTTTGTGATAACATCTGCCTTAGTGACAGAATCATCTTTTACAGGGCTTGAATCTTTTTCTAGAGCAGGACTTGGTACTTTGTCCTGGACAGGGCTAGCAGCTTTTTCTGTTATTTCTTTTGGCGGGCTTATATCATTTGTGATGCCTTCTTCCTTAGTCAGAGGAACATCTTTTTCAGGGCTTGGTTCTTTTTCTAGAGCAGGACTTGGTACTTTGTCCTGGAATGGGCTAGCAGCCTTTTCTGTTATTTCTTTTGGCGGGCTGACATCTTTGGTGATAACTTCTGCCTTAATAACAGAATCATCTTTTACAGGGCTTGAATCTTTTTCTAGAACAGGACTTGGT
Source organism: Pieris mannii (assembly GCA_028984075.1). Classification (NCBI taxonomy): domain Eukaryota; kingdom Metazoa; phylum Arthropoda; class Insecta; order Lepidoptera; family Pieridae; genus Pieris; species Pieris mannii. Next base: position 4,212,505 of record CM054780.1, read on the forward strand.
ACTTTTTCCTGGACAGGGCTAGCAGCTTTTTCTGTTAGTTCTTTTTGCGGGCTGACATCCTTTGTGATAACTTCTGCCTTAGTGACAGAATCGTCTTTTACAGGGCTTGGTTCTTTTTCTAGAGCAGGAATAGATACTTTGTCCTGGACAGGGCTAGCTGCCTTTTCTGTTATTTCTTTTGGCGGGCTGACATCCTTTGTGATAACATCTGCCTGAGTCACAGAAACATCTTTAACAGGGCTTGTTTCCTTTTCTATAGCAGAACTAGGTACTTTGTCTTGGATGGGGCTAGCAGCCTTTTCTGTTAGTTCTTTTGGCGGGCTGACATCCTTTGTGATAACTTCTGCCTTAGTGACAGAATCATCTTTTACAGGGCTTGGTTCTTTTTCTAGAGCAGGAATAGATACTTTGTCCTGGACAGGGCTAGCTGCCTTTTCTGTTATTTCTTTTGGTGGGCTGACATCCTTTGTGATAACATCTGCCTTAGTGACAGAATCATCTTTTACAGGGCTTGAATCTTTTTCTAGAGCAGGACTTGGTACTTTGTCCTGGACAGGGCTAGCAGCTTTTTCTGTTATTTCTTTTGGCGGGCTTATATCATTTGTGATGCCTTCTTCCTTAGTCAGAGGAACATCTTTTACAGGGCTTGGTTCTTTTTCTAGAGCAGGACTTGGTACTTTGTCCTGGAATGGGCTAGCAGCCTTTTCTGTTATTTCTTTTGGCGGGCTGACATCTTTGGTGATAACTTCTGCCTTAATAACAGAATCATCTTTTACAGGGCTTGGTTCTTTTTCTAGAGCATTAATAGATACTTTGTCCCGGACTGGGCTAGCAGCCTTTTCTGTTATTTCTTTTGGCGGGCTGACATCCTTTGTGATAACTTCTTCCTTAGTGACAGAATCATCTTTTATAGGGCTTGGTTCTTTTTCTAAAGCAGGAATAGATACTTTGTCCTGGACAGAACTAGCAGCCTTTTCTGTTATTTCTTCTGGCGGGCTTATATCCTTTGTGATAATTTCTGCCTTAGTCAAAGGAACATCTTTTTCAGGGCTTGGTTCTTTTTCTAGAGCAGGACCAGATACTTTGTCCTGTTCAGGGCTAGCAGTCTTTTCTGTTATTTCTTTTGGCGGGCTTATATCTTTTGTGATAACTTCTGCCTTAGTCAAAGGAACATATTTTTCAGGGCTTGGTTCTTTTTCTAGAGTAGGACTAGATACTTTGTCCTGGACAGGGCTAGCAGCTTTTTCTGTTATTTCTTTTGGCGGGATGACATCCTTTGTGATAACTTCTGCCTTAGTCAAAGAAACATCTTTTTCAGGGCGTGGTTCATTTTCTAGAGCAGGAATAGATACTTTTTCCTGGAGAGGGCTAGCAGCCTTTTCTGTAATTTCTTCTGGCGGGCTGACATCCTTTGTGATAACTTCTTCCTTAGTCAAAGGAACATCTTTTTCAGGGCTTGGTTCTTTTTCTAGATTAGGACTTGGTACTTTGTCCTGGATGGGGGTTAAAGGCATTTCTGTAATTTCTTTTGGCGGGCTGACATCCTTTGTGATAACTTCATCTTTAGTCAAATGAACATCTTTTTCAGGGCTTGGTTCTTTTTCAAGGACAGGACTTGGTACTTTGTCCTGGACAGGGCTAGCAGCTATTTCTGTTAGTTCTTTTGGCGGGCTTATATCCTTTGCGATGCCTTCTTCCTTAGTCAAAGGAACATCTTTTTCAGGGCTTGGTTCTCTTTCTAGAACAGGACTTGGTAGTTTATCTTGGACAGGGCTGGCAGCCTTTTCTGTTATTAATTTTGGTGGGCTTATATCCTTTGTGATAACTTCTTTTTTAGTCAAAGGAACATCTTTTTCAGGGCTTGGTTCTTTTTCTAAATCAGGACTGGATACTTTGTCTTGGACAGGGCTAGCAGCCTTTTCTGTAATTTCTTTTTGCGGGTTGACATCCTTTGTGATAACTTCTTCTTTAGTCAAAGGAACATCTTTTTCAGGGCTTGGTTCTTTTTCTAGAGCAGGACTAGATACTGTGTCCTGGACAGGGCTAGCAGCTTTTTCTGTTATTTCTTTGGGCGGGCTGACATCCTTTGTGATAACTTCTTCCTTAGTCAAAGGAACATCTTTTTCAGGGCTTGGTTCTTTTTCTCGAGCAGGACTTGGTACTTTGTCCTGGACAGGGCTAGCAGCCTTTTCTGCTATTTCTTTAGGCGGGCTTATATCCTGTGTGATAACTTTTGCCTCAGTCAAAGGAACATCTTTTTCAGGGATTGCTTCTTTTTCTAGAGCAGGACTTGGTTCTTTGTCCTGGAATGGGCTACCAGCCTTTTCTGTAATTTCTTTTGGCGGGCTGACATCCTTTGTGATAACTTCTTCTTTAGTCAATGGAAGATCTTTTGCAGGGCTTGGTTCTTTTTCTAAAACAGGACTTGGTACTTTGTCCTGGACAGGGCCAGCAGCTTTTCCTGTAATTTCTTTTAACGGGTTTATATCCTTCGTGATCCCTTCGTCCTTAGTCAAAGGAACATCTTTTTCAGCGCTTGGTTCTTTTACTAGAATAGGACTTGATATTTTGTCCTCGACAGGGCTAGCAGCCTTTTCTGCTATTTCTTTAGGCGGGCTTATATCCTGTGTGATAACTTTTGCCTCAGTCAAAGGAACATATTTTTCAGAGCTTGGTTCTTTTTCTAGAGCAGGACTAGATACTTTGTCCTGGACAGGGCTAGCAGCCTTTTCTGTTATTTCTTTTTGCGGGCTGACATCTTTTGTGATAACTTCTTTCTTAGTCAAAGGAACATATTTTTCAGGGCTTGGTTCTTTTTCTAGAGCAGGACTAGATACTTTGTCCTGGACAGGGCTAGCAGCCTTTTCTGTTATTTCTTTTGGCGGGCTGACATCTTTTGTGATAACTTCTGCGTTAGTCACAGAAACATCTTTAACAGGGCTTGGTTCTTTTTCTAGAGCAGGACTAGATACTTTGTCCTGGACAGGGCTAGCAGCCTTTTCTGTTATTTCTTTTGGCGGGCTGACATCTTTTGTGATAACTTCTTCTTTAGTCAAAGGAACATCTTTTTCAGGGCTTGGTTCTTTTTCTAGAGCAGGACTAGATACTGTGTCCTGGACAGGGCTAGCAGCTTTTTCTGTTATTTCTTTGGGCGGGCTGACATCCTTTGTGATAACTTCTTCCTTAGTCAAAGGAACATCTTTTTCAGGGCTTGGTTCTTTTTCTCGAGCAGGACTTGGTACTTTGTCCTGGACAGGGCTAGCAGCCTTTTCTGCTATTTCTTTAGGCGGGCTTATATCCTGTGTGATAACTTTTGCCTCAGTCAAAGGAACATCTTTTTCAGGGATTGCTTCTTTTTCTAGAGCAGGACTTGGTTCTTTGTCCTGGAATGGGCTACCAGCCTTTTCTGTAATTTCTTTTGGCGGGCTGACATCCTTTGTGATTACTTCTGCCTTAGTGACAGAATCATCTTTTACAGGGCTCGGTTCTTTTTCTAGATCAGGAATAGATACTTTGTCTTGGATGGGGCTAGCAGCCTTTTCTGTTAGTTCTTTTGGCGGGCTGACATCCTTTGTGATAACTTCTGCCTTAGTGACAGAATCATCTTTTTCAGAGCTTGGTACTTTTTCTAGAGCAGGACTTGGTACTTTGTCCTGGACAGGGCTAGCAGCCTTTTCTGTTATTTCTTTTGGCGGGCTGACATCCTTTGTGATAACTTCTGCCTTAGTGACCGAATCATCTTTTTCAGGGCTTGGTTTTTTTTCTAGAACAGGACTTGGTACTTTTTCCTGGCAAGGGCTAGCAGCCTTTTCTGTTATTTCTTTTGGCGGGCTTATATCATTTGTGATAACTTCTGCCTTAGTCAAACGAACATCTTTTTCAGGGCTTGGTTCTTTTTCTAGAGCAGGACCAGATACTTTTTCCTGGACAGGGCTAGCAGCCTTTTCTGTTATTTCTTTTGGCGGGCTTATATCATTTGTGATAACTTCTGCCTTAGTCAAACGAACATCTTTTTCAGGGCTTGGTTCTTTTTCTAGAGCAGGACCAGATACTTTTTCCTGGACAGGGCTAGCAGCCTTTTCTGTTATTTCTTTTGGCGGGCTTATATCATTTGTGATAACTTCTGCCTTAGTCAAACGAACATCTTTTTCAGGGCTTGGTTCTTTTTCTAGAGCAGCACTAGATACTTCGTCCTGGACAGGGCTAGCAGCCTTTTCTGTTAATTCTTTTGGCGGGCTTATTTCCTTCGTGATGCCTTCGTCCTTAGTCAAAGGAACATCTTTTTTAGGGCTTGGTTCTTTTTCTAGAACAGGACTTGGTACTTTGTCCTGGACAGGGCTAGCAGCTTTTTCTGTAATTTCTTTTGACGGTCTTATATCCTTTGTGATAACTTCTTTCTTAGTCAAAGGAACATCTTTTTCTGGGCTTGGTTCTTTTTCTAGAACAGGACTTGGTACTTTGTCCTGGTCAGGGCTAGCAGCCTTTTCTGTAATTTCTTTGGGCGGGCTGAAATCCTTTGTGATAACTTCTTTCTTAGTCAAAGAGACATCTTTTTCAGGGCTTGGTTCTTTTTCTATAACAGGACTTGGTACTTTGTCTTGGACAGGGATAGCAGCCTTTTCTGTTATTTCTTTTTGCGGGCTGATATCCTTTGTGATAACTTCTTCTTTAGTCAAAGGAACATCTTTTTCAGGGCTTGGTTCTTTTTCTAGAACAGGACTTGGTACTTTGTCCTGGACAGGGCTAGCAGCTTTTTCTGTTATTTCTTTTGACGGGCTTATATCCTTCGTGATGCCTTCTTCCTTAGTCAAAGGAACATCTTTTTCAGGGCTTGGTTCTTTTTCTAGAGCAGCACTAGATATTTCTTCCTGGACAGGGCTAGCAGCATTTTCTGTTATTTCTTTTGGCGGGCTGACATCCTTTGTGATAACTTTTGCCTTAGTCAAAGGAACATCTTTTTCAGGGCTTGGTTCTTTTTCTAGATCAGGACTTGGTACTTTGTCCTGGACAGGGCTAGCAGCCTTTTCTGTAATTTCTTTTTGCGGGCTGACATCCTTTGTGATAACTTCTTTCTTAGTTAAAGGAACATCTTTTTCAGGGCTTGGTTCTTTTTCTAGAACAGGACTTGGTACTTTGTCCTGGACAGGGCTAAAAGCTTTTTCTGTAATTTCTTTTTGCGGGCTGACATCCTTTGTGATAACTTCTTCCTTAGTCAAAGGAACATCTTCTTCAGGGCTTGGTTCTTTTTCTAGAACAGGACTTGGTACTTTGTCCTGGACAGGGCTAGCAGCCTTTTCTGTAATTTCTTTGGGCGGGCTGACATCCTTTGTGATAACTTCTTTCTTAGTCAAAGGAACATCTTTTTCAGGGCTTGGTTCTTTTTCTAGAACAGGACTTGGTACTTTGTCCTGGTCAGGGCTAGCAGCCTTTTCTGTAATTTCTTTGGGCGGGCTGACATCCTTTGTGATAACTTCTTTCTTAGTCAAAGAGACATCTTTTTCAGGGCTTGGTTCTTTTTCAATAACAGGACTTGGTACTTTGTCTTGGACAGGGATAGTAGCCTTTTCTGTTATTTCTTTTTGCGGGCTGATATCCTTTGTGATAACTTCTTCTTTAGTCAAAGGAACATCTTTTTCAGGGCTTGGTTCTTTTTCTAGAACAGGACTTGGTACTTTGTCCTGGACAGGGCTAGCAGCTTTTTCTATTATTTCTTTTGACGGGCTTATATCCTTCGTGATGCCTTCTTCCTTAGTCAAAGGAACATCTTTTTCAGGGCTTGGTTCTTTTTCCAGAGCAGCACTAGATACTTCGTCCTGGACAGGGCTAGCAGCCTTTTGTGTTAATTCTTTTGGCGGGCTTATTTCCTTCGTGATGCCTTCGTCCTTAGTCAAAGGAACATCTTTTTTAGGGCTTGGTTCTTTTTCTAGAACAGGACTTGTTTTTTTGTCCTCGACAGGGCTAGCAGCTTTTTCTGTAATTTCTTTTGACGGGCTTATATCCTTCGTGATGCCTTCTTCCTTAGTCAAAGAAACATCTTTTTCAGGGCTTGGTTCTTTTTCTAGAGCAGCACTAGATACTTCGTCCTGGACAGGGCTAGCAGCCTTTTCTGTAATTTCTTTTTGCGGGCTGACATCCTTTGTGATAAGTTCTTCTTTAGTCAAAGGAACATCTTTGTCAGGGCTTGGTTCTTTTTCTAGAACAGGACTTGGTACTTTGTCCTGGACAGGGCTAGCAGCTTTTTCTGTAATTTCTTTTGACGAGCTTATATCCTTCGTGATGCCTTCTTCCTTAGTCAAAGAAACATCTTTTTCAGGGCTTGGTTCTTTTTCTAGAGCAGCACTAGATACTTCGTCCTGGACAGGGCTAGCAGCATTTTCTGTTATTTCTTTTGGCGGGCTGACATCCTTTGTGATAACTTTTGCCTTAGTCAAAGGAACATCTTTTTCAGGGCTTGGTTCTTTTTCTAGATCAGGACTTGGTACTTTGTCCTGGACAGGGCTAGCAGCCTTTTCTGTAATTTCTTTTTGCGGGCTGACATCCTTTGTGATAACTTTTGCCTTAGTCAAAGGAACATCTTTTTCAGGGCTTGGTTCTTTTTCTAGAGCAGCACTAGATACTTCGTCCTGGACAGGGCTAGCAGCCTTTTCTGTAATTTCTTTTTGCGGGCTGACATCCTTTGTGATAAGTTCTTCTTTAGTCAAAGGAACATCTTTGTCAGGGCTTGGTTCTTTTTCTAGAACAGGACTTGGTACTTTGTCCTGGACAGGGCTAGCAGCTTTTTCTGTAATTTCTTTTGACGGGCTTATATCCTTCGTGATGCCTTCTTCCTTAGTCAAAGAAACATCTTTTTCAGGGCTTGGTTCTTTTTCTAGAGCAGCACTAGATACTTCGTCCTGGACAGGGCTAGCAGCATTTTCTGTTATTTCTTTTGGCGGGCTGACATCCTTTGTGATAACTTTTGCCTTAGTCAAAGGAACATCTTTTTCAGGGCTTGGTTCTTTTTCTAGATCAGGACTTGGTACTTTGTCCTGGACAGGGCTAGCAGCCTTTTCTGTAATTTCTTTTTGCGGGCTGACATCCTTTGTGATAACTTTTGCCTTAGTCAAAGGAACATCTTTTTCAGGGCTTGGTTCTTTTTCTAGAGCAGCACTAGATACTTCGTCCTGGACAGGGCTAGCAGCCTTTTCTGTAATTTCTTTTTGCGGACTGACATCCTTTGTGATAAGTTCTTCTTTAGTCAAAGGAACATCTTTTTCAGGGCTTGGTTCTTTTTCTAGAACAGGACTTGGTACTTTGTCCTGGACAGGGCTAGCAGCCTTTTCTGTAATTTCTTTGGGCGGGCTGACATCCTTTGTGATAACTTCTTCCTTAGTCAAAGGAACATCTTTTTCAGGGCTTGGTTCTTTTTCTAGAACAGGACTTGGTACTTTGTCCTGGACAGGGCTAGCAGCCTTTTCTGTTATTTCTTTTGGCGGGCTGATATCCTTTGTGATAACTTCTGCCTTAGTGACAAAATCATCTTTTTCAGGGCTTGGTGTTTTTTCTAGAACAGGACTTGGTACTTTTTCCTGGACAGGGCTAGCAGCCTTTTCTGTTATTTCTTTTGGCGGGCTTATATCCTTCGTGATGCCTTCTTCCTTAGTCAAAGGAACATCTTTTTCAGGGCTTGGTTCTTTTTCTAGAGCAGGACTTGGTACTTTGTCCTGGACAGGGCTAGCAGCCTTTTCTGTAATTTCTTTTAGCGGGCTGACATCCTTTGTGATAACTTTTGCCTTAGTCAAAGGAACATCTTTTTCAGGGCTTGGTTCTTTTTCTAGACCAGGACTTGGTACTTTGTCCTGGACAGGGATGGCAGCCTTTTCTGTAATTTCTTTTTGCGGGCTGACATCCTTTGTGATAACTTCTTCTTTAGTCAAAGGAACATCTTTTTCAGGGCTTGGTTCTTTTTCTAGATCAGGACGTGGTACTTTGTCCTGGACAGGGCTAGCAGCCTTTTCTGTAATTTCTTTTTGCGGGCTGACTTCCTTTGTTATAACTTCTTCTTTAGTCAAAGGAACATCTTTTTCAGGGCTTGGTTCTTTTTCTAGAACAGGACTTGGTACTTTGTCCTGGACAGGGCTAGCAGCTTTTTCTGTAATTTCTTTTGACGGGCTTATATCCTTCGTGATGCCTTCTTCCTTAGTCAAAGAAACATCTTTTTCAGGGCTTGGTTCTTTTTCTAGAGCAGCACTAGATACTTCGTCCTGGACAGGGCTAGCAGCCTTTTGTGTTAATTCTTTTGGCGGGCTTATTTCCTTCGTGATGCCTTCGTCCTTAGTCAAAGGAACATCTTTTTCAGGGCTTGGTTCTTTTTCTAGAACAGGACTTGGTACTTTGTCCTGGACAGGGCTAGCAGCTTTTTCTGTAATTTCTTTTGACGGGCTTATATCCTTCGTGATGCATTCTTCCTTAGTCAAAGGAACATCTTTTTCTGGGCTTGGTTCTTTTTCTAGAATAGGACTTGGTACTTTATCCTGGACAGGGCTAGCAGCTTTTTCTGTAATTTCTTTTTGCGGGCTGACATCCTTTGTGATAACTTCTTCCTTAGTCAAAGGAACATCTTTTTCAGGGCTTGGTTCTTTTTCTAGAACAGGACTTGGTACTTTGTCCTGGGCAGGGCTAGCAGCCTTTTCTGTAATTTCTTTGGGCGGGCTGACATCCTTTGTGATAACTTCTTTCTTAGTCAAAGGAACATCTTTTTCAGGGCTTGGTTCTTTTTCTAGAACAGGACTTGGTACTTTGTCCTGGACAGGGCTAGCAGCCTTTTCTGTAATTTCTTTGGGCGGGCTGACATCCTTTGTGATAACTTCTTTCTTAGTCAAAGGAACATCTTTTTCAGGGCTTGGTTCTTTTTCTAGAACAGGACTTTGTACTTTGTCCTGGACAGGGCTAGCAGCCTTTTCTGTTATTTCTTTTTGCGGGCTGATATCCTTTGTGATAACTTCTTCTTTAGTCAAAGGAACATCTTTTTCAGGGCTTGGTTCTTTTTCTAGAACAGGACTTGGTACTTTGTCCTGGACAGGGCTAGCAGCCTTTTCTGTAATTTCTTTGGGCTGGCTGACATCCTTTGTGATAACTTCTTTCTTAGTCAAAGGAACATCTTTTTCAGGGCTTGGTTCTTTTTCTAGAACAGGACTTGGTACTTTGTCCTGGACAGGGCTAGCAGCCTTTTCTGTAATTTCTTTGGGCTGGCTGACATCCTTTGTGATAACTTCTTTCTTAGTCAAAGGAACATCTTTTTCAGGGCTTGGTTCTTTTTCTAGAACAGGACTTCGTACTTTGTCCTGGTCAGGGCTAGCAGCTTTTTCTGTTATTTCTTTTGACGGGCTTATATCCTTCGTGATGCCTTCTTCCTTAGTCAAAGGAACATCTTTTTCAGGGCTTGGTTCTTTTTCTAGAGCAGCATTAGATACTTCGTCCTGGACAGGGCTAGCAGCCTTTTGTGTTAATTCTTTTGGCGGGCTGACATCCTTTGTGATAACTTCTTCTTTAGTCAAAGGAACATCTTTTTCAGGGCTTGGTTCTTTTTCTAGATCAGGACTTGGTAGTTTGTCCTGGACAGGGCTAGCAGCCTTTTCTGTAATTTCTTTTTGCGGGCTGACATCCTTTGTGATAACTTCTTCTTTAGTCAAAGGAACATCTTTTTCAGGGCTTGGTTCTTTTTCTAGAATAGGACTTGCTTCTTTGTCCTGGACAGGGCTAGCAGCCTTTTCTGTTATTTCTTTTGGCGGGCTGACATCCTTTGTGATAACTTCTGCCTTTGTCACAGAAACATCTTTAACAGGGCTTATTTCCTTTTCTAAAGCAGGTATAGGTACTTTGTCCTGGTCGGGGCTAGCAGCCTTTTCTGGAATTTCTTTTGGCTTGCTTACTTCCTTATCGATGGTTACTTTCTTTGTCAAAGATAATTCTTTAACAAGGCTAGGCTCTTTTACCAAAGCAGGACTTCTTTTAGAAGGAGCATCTTTTTCAAGGCTTGGTTCTTTTTCTAGAGCAGGACTTGGTACTTTGTCCTGGACAGGGCTAGCAGCCTTTTCTGTAATTTCTTTTAGCGGGCTGACATCCTTTGTGATAACTTCTTCTTTAGTCAAAGGAATATCTTTTTCAGGGCTTGGTTCTTTTTCTAGAGCAGCACTAGATACTTCGTCCTGGACAGGGCTAGCAGCCTTTTCTGTAATTTCTTTTTGCGGGCTGACATCCTTTGTGATAATTTCTTCTTTAGTCAAAGGAACATCTTTTTCAGGGCTTGGTTCTTTTTCTAGAACAGGACTTGGTACTTTGTCCTGGACAGGGCTAGCAGCTTTTTCTGTAATTTCTTTTGACGGGCTTATATCCTTCGTGATGCAATCTTCCTTAGTCAAAGAAACATCTTTTTCAGGGCTTGGTTCTTTTTCTAGAGCAGCACTAGATACTTCGTCCTGGACAGGGCTAGCAGCCTTTTCTGTTAATTCTTTTGGCGGGCTTATTTCCTTCGTGATGCCTTCGTCCTTAGTCAAAGGAACATCTTTTTTAGGGCTTGGTTCTTTTTCTAGAACAGGACTTGGTACTTTGTCCTGGACAGGGCTAGCAGCTTTTTCTGTAATTTCTTTTGACGGTCTTATATCCTTTGTGATAACTTCTTTCTTAGTCAAAGGAACATCTTTTTCTGGGCTTGGTTCTTTTTCTAGAATAGGACTTGGTACTTTATCCTGGACAGGGCTAGCAGCTTTTTCTGTAATTTCTTTTTGCGGGCTGACATCCTTTGTGATAACTTCTTCCTTAGTCAAAGGAACATCTTTTTCAGGGCTTGGTTCTTTTTCTAGAACAGGACTTGGTACTTTGTCCTGGACAGGGCTAGCAGCCTTTTCTGTAATTTCTTTGGGCGGGCTGACATCCTTTGTGATGCCTTCTTCCTTAGTCAAAGGAACATCTTTTTCAGGGCTTGGTTCTTTTTCTAGAGCAGGACTTGGTACTTTGTCCTGGACAGGGCTAGCAGCCTTTTCTGTCATTTCTTTTAGCGGGCTGACATCCTTTGTGATAACTTCTTCTTTAGTCAAAGGAACATCTTTTTCAGGGCTTGGTTCTTTTTCTAGATCAGGACTCGGTACTTTGTCCTGGACAGGGCTAGCAGCCTTTTCTGTAATTTCTTTTTGCGGGCTGACATCCTTTGTGATAACTTCTTCTTTAGTCAAAGGAACATCTTTTTCAGGGCTTGGTTCTTTTTCTAGAACAGGACTTGGTACTTTGTCCTGGACAGGGCTAGCAGCTTTTTCTGTAATTTCTTTTGACGGGCTTATATCCTTCGTGATGCCTTCTTCCTTAGTCAAAGAAACATCTTTTTCAGGGCTTGGTTCTTTTTCTAGAGCAGCACTAGATACTTCGTCCTGGACAGGGCTAGCAGCCTTTTCTGTTAATTCTTTTGGCGGGCTTATTTCCTTCGTGATGCCTTCGTCCTTAGTCAAAGGAACATCTTTTTTAGGGCTTGGTTCTTTTTCTAGAACAGGACTTGGTACTTTGTCCTGGACAGGGCTAGCAGCTTTTTCTGTAATTTCTTTTGAAGGGCTTATATCCTTTGTGATAACTTCTTTCTTAGTCAAAGGAACATCTTTTTCAGGGCTTGGTTCTTTTTCTAGAGCAGCACTAGATACTTCGTCCTGGACAGGGCTAGCAGCCTTTTCTGTTAATTCTTTTGGCGGGCTTATTTCCTTCGTGATGCCTTCGTCCTTAGTCAAAGGAACATCTTTTTCTGGGCTTGGTTCTTTTTCTAGAACAGGACTTGGTACTTTGTCCTGGACAGGGCTAGCAGCTTTTTCTGTAATTTCTTTTGACGGGCTTATATCCTTTGTGATAACTTCTTTCTTAGTCAAAGGAACATCTTTTTCAGGGCTTGGTTCTTTTTCTAGAACAGGACTTGGTACTTTGTCCTGGACAGGGCTAGCAGCCTTTTCTGTAATTTCTTTTAGCGGGCTGACATCCTTTGTGATAACTTCTTTCTTAGTCAAAGGAACATCTTTTTCAGGGCTTGGTTCTTTTTCTAGAACAGGACTTGGTACTTTGTCCTGGACAGGGCTAGCAGCTTTTTCTGTAATTTCTTTTTGCGGGCTGACATCCTTTGTGATAACTTCTTCCTTAGTCAAAGGAACATCTTTTTCAGGGCTTGGTTCTTTTTCTAGAACAGGACTTGGTACTTTGTCCTGGACAGGGCTAGCAGCCTTTTCTGTAATTTCTTTGGGCGGGCTGACATCCTTTGTGATAACTTCTTTCTTCGTCAAAGGAACATCTTTTTCAGGGCTTGGTTCTTTTTCTAGAACAGGACTTGGTACTTTGTCCTGGACAGGGCTAGCAGCCTTCTCTGTAATTTCTTTGGGCGGGCTGACATCCTTTGTGATAACTTCTTTCTTAGTCAAAGGAACATCTTTTTCAGGGCTTGGTTCTTTTTCTAGAACAGGACTTGGTACTTTGTCCTGGACAGGGCTAGCAGCCTTTTCTGTAATTTCTTTGGGCGGGCTGACATCCTTTGTGATAACTTCTTTCTTAGTCAAAGGAACATCTTTTTCAGGGCTTGGTTCTTTTTCTAGAACAGGACTTTGTACTTTGTCCTGGACAGGGCTAGCAGCCTTTTCTGTTATTTCTTTTTGCGGGCTGATATCCTTTGTGAAAACTTCTTCTTTAGTCAAAGGAACATCTTTTTCAGGGCCTGGTTCTTTTTCTAGAACAGGACTTGGTACTTTGTCCTGGACAGGGCTAGCAGCCTTTTCTGTTATTTCTGTTGGCGGGCTTATATCTTTTGTGATAACTTCTGCCTTAGTCAAAGGAACATCTTTTTCAGGGCTTGGTTCTTTTTCTAGAACAGGACTTGGTACTTTGTCCTCGACAGGGCTAGCAGCTTTTTCTGGAATTTCTTTTGGCGGGCTGACATCCTTTGTGATAACTTCTGCCTGAGTGACAGAATCATTTTTTACAGGGCTTGGTTCTTTTTCTAGAGCAGGAATAGACACTTTGTCTTGGACAGGGCTAGCAGCCTTTTCTGTAATTTCTTTTGGCGGGCTGACATCCTTTGTGATAACTTCTTCTTTAGTCAAAGGAACATCTTTTTCAGGGCTTGGTTCTTTTTCTAGATCAGGACTTGGTAGTTTGTCCTGGACAGGGCTAGCAGCCTTTTCGTTAATTTCTTTTTGCGGGCTGACATCCTTTGTGATAACTTCTTCTTTAGTCAAAGGAACATCTTTTTCAGGGCTTGGTTCTTTTTCTAGAATAGGACTTGCTTCTTTGTCCTGGACAGGGCTAGCAGCCTTTTCTGTTATTTCTTTTGGCGGGCTGACATCCTTTGTGATAACTTCTGCCTTTGTCACAGAAACATCTTTAACAGGGCTTATTTCCTTTTCTAAAGCAGGTATAGGTACTTTGTCCTGGACGGGGCTAGCAGCCTTTTCTGGAATTTCTTTTAGCTTGCTTACTTCCTTATCGATGGTTACTTTCTTTGTCAAAGATAATTCTTTAACAAGGCTAGGCTCTTTTACCAAAGCAGGACTTGGAACTTTTTCTTGGATAGGGCTAGCAGACTTAACAGAAACTATATTAGATTGAATTATATCCTTGGTGATCATATCATCTTTTTTATGAATATCATCTTGGACCTGACTAAGTTCTTTCATTATTCCTTGTTCATTGCTAATGCTTACTTCATTTTCCTTAGCCTTTATATGGATATCCATTTCTATAGCGTCTTTTTTAAATAATGGTAAATCTTTATCTTTCACTTTAATTGTGGAAGCACTTGTATCTAAAATTTGTTTTGCTGTAATAACGACTTTGGAAAGTTTTTTGTTGTCAACGATTTTGGTTTTAAAATTGAAATCTGAAATATATATTGTAATGACATTGACAATTGTTGGAACGTCTGTAAAGAACATTTCTTTTGTCGTATTAACAGTCAGCTTTTCCTTGTATTTTTGTTTGGTTTGAGTTGTGAGTATATCTTTTACTGTTACAATGGATAACTTTTGTTTTATATGTTTATCATGTAATAAGACAATATCTTCTTCTTGTTTTTTATCAATTTCTTGATTTTCGAGGATGGTAAAATCAGATAGTTCGTTTATTTGAGATTCAGTTTTATCGTTGATATCAGTCAACATAGAACTTCCTTCAGTAATTATTATGATAGTACCATTGGGATATTCATTTGTGGTTGTTATTATAGTGACAATCTTTAACATTTCAGTAATTTCATTTTTATGGATAAATTTAGTTTTGATTACTCGAGTCACAGTAAGTTTTTTGATAATGGTATCATTTTCATTAATCTCCTCTTTTTTGTCTAAAATTGTTTCCTCTGGTTCATCAAAGATAATATAGTTTGTCAAATAATCTTGTACGTCTTCATTAAAAGACAACAATTCTAGCATATTTTTTTCAAAATCTGTTACATCTTTGTTAGTGGTTTCTAGAACAGTTTTTCGTGTATCTTCGATTTTTATTTTTTCTTTTGTAGTTTCAGCAATTTTCTCACTCTTTCTACTAAACAAACCTTTAGCTTTGCTTAGCTTCTCGTCAAACTTATCCATGAAACTTCCTATTACAGATTTATTCTCTTTTTTCTTTTCTTTCGTCGAAACAATTGACTCATTAATTTGGTCTTTTTCTTTTTCAAGTATTTCTTGTTTTGTTTTAAAAACTGTTTGTTTAATGTCATTAGTGTCCAATGAAGGAGCAATCAACTCGGCAATTTTAATTTGTTCTTTTTGTTTAAGGTCTGTCATTTTTTCTTCTAACTTTTCTAATGTTTTGGCAGAATCCAATGTGATACTTACTCGTTTTTCTGTCAATTGGCCATCAGTTTCTTGTTTCACCTCCATACACGTTAAAGCATTTTTGTCCTGTATTTCTGTATTAATTTTTTTTGTTTCGCTTACAACAGTTTTTTCTGAAGGATCGCTGATATCTTCCGATGTAAGGGATTTAATGGGCGATACTTCTTTATGGGTTTTATCAATCGCAGTATCTGATTTAACAACAGAATCAACTTCATCACTTTTTGGTACTATCCATTCATCTACATATTTTATTGATTTTCTTGAAGTTATTTTTTGCTCATCAGAAAAGAATTCTTTTGTAATTTCAGTGATATTTTCACAAGGCAATAATTTTTCTGGGGATTTTAACAAGATTGGTGATTTTTCTGCAATCAATTGGTCTAATGATTTATCCGATTTTAAAACTTCAGCAACATCAGCAACAATTTTTTCTACTTCTTTAGGACTGATAGGAAGCTTTTCACTTTGTTCTAAAATTTGAGCTTCTTCTATTTCTTTTTCTACATCTTCTGGTATTGAAGGTATCTTTTCAGGCATATGTAGATCTTCAATAACGACAATATCATCTTTTATTGGTGAATCAACAGTTGTTATATGCGTTTCTCTGAGTTTTTCAGTAAATTGTGAAAAGTTATATCGCTCATCATCGTATTCTTTTACAGGTTGCAAAGATTTTGCAGATTTTTCAAGTTTAGAGGGTTCATGATACATAGGCGAGTCAGGGGCAGATCCCGGAGTTACGGTCACCAATTCGGGGTGTGACAGACGTTGAGTTGTACTTACAATCACATCTTGGATAGTATTTGTTTCTTTAGGTGAGGCAATGGGTTTAATTACTATAGACAGGTCCCTAGGAACTTTAATGTCTTTTTGAAGTATTTCAATTTTACGTTTACTAACATCTTCGCTAACAGGAGTCTTTTTTTCCTCGTAAGTCCTGTAATCAACTTCTTCGTGTAATGGTAAATCTGCTACTTCATCAGGTGTTTTTACTATTTCTCTTATAAGTGTCTGCTGTGGAGTTTGTTTAGAAATTTTTTCGAAGCTAGGAAACTTTTGTATGTCAATTAAAGATTTAGGGACGGAAACTTCTTTAGTTAGTTCCTTTACATATTTTTCTTCAACCAACTCATCTTCTTTTATATCATCTAACGTCATTCGTTCATCTTCGGGCAGTGTAGGTGCCGTTGTGGCACCTGATTCAATTGTGGTTGATACTTTCTCTTCAGGCTGTGATTCTTGTATTAAATTATCAATCGAGTCTTTTGGCTTTATAGCACTTTTGCTATCTGATGTCTTTTTTTCACTACTAATATCTTGTTTTTCTTCAACACTTATTGAATGCTCTTTAGAATCAGCAGGTTTATCTCGGTCAGCATTTTGAGTTGTGGTTTCATCAGGCTTAAGATCTGCTTGTATTACACTGATTTGCTTCTTTTCAGTATCCTCTTTATCTTTTATGTGTTTCTGTAGCTCATCTTCTTTCTCAACGATAGAATCTTCTGTATATTGCTCGACTTCTTCCTTTTCTATAATTAAATACTCTTCTTCAAAATCACCGTCAATGTTTCCTGTTTTAGTATCATCTAGCAGACAAGTAATCTTTTCTATATCAGATCTGCCAACGTATTCAACCCGTTCTTCCACTTCACTATCTCTATTAAAGACAGCTTCGATTTCTCTAACAATTTCTTGCTCTTCTCGCTCATCAAACTCTTGTTGTTTGATCTCATCGAAAGATTTTGAGGTTTCCTCATCAGACTTTTTAGCCTCTTTTAAAATGTCTTCGTAATTAACTCTTTGTAATCCAATAAGCTTAGACGTATCAGCCTTTGAAGACTTTATACTCTTTGATGGACTCTTAGTAGATTTGAGTCCCTTAATTGGCGATGTTACTGGCCTAGGTCTTCTAGATATTGGCTCTCGTTTCGTTTTAGGTTCCCTTTTTTCACCTGTTTTTTGTATTAAATCACGTTTTGGCGAAGCTTGTTTATATTTCGACTCAACCACTCTTCTGTTGCTTGCTTCTTTAACACTTTTTGCCGGTGTGCTTCCGGGGCTAACTTTTCTGCTCTTTAGTTTTACTTTATCTTTCACTAAATGCGACTGACTTTTGACATCAACGGATTTCTTTGGAGTTGTAGGCGGCGATTTTTTGTCATCAGCCACAATTTTCTTATCTAAAGAAGTCGTAGCTTTTCGATCTGTACTTTTTTGCATTATCCGATTTGTTCTACTTTTTGTCACTGAAGCATATAATTCAGACTTAGGTTTTTCAGATTTTTTCTTTACGTCAGCTTTTAATTTATTGTCTACATCGATTTTCTTTGTATCGAATTTTGAGTGTTCGTCTGTTTTATCCATCCGTTTTGTCTTTATATCTGCAGATTTTTCTTTTTTCTTTCCTTTTTTCTGCTTGCTATCTTTTGCAATATCATTTTGAAGTATTTTTTCATCTAATTTTGTGTCTACATTACTTATGATGGCCTCATTTAAAACAGAATCTAAGTGTTTATTCTCTTCATCTACAAGTTCACTTATTAACTTATTGTCAATGACATTATTAGAAACTTCTTTAATTTTATCAATCTTTGATACCTGCATATCATTCTCAATACTCTTTTCATCTTTTTTTTCAATCTTATCTCGATTTATCTTGGAAGCTAGAGATTTTGTGTTCTTTATGGGTGCAGAAGTATTCAAAGTGGCCGAAGTTTTGCTTGTTACAATGTTAGACGCAGCGGACATCTGTCTTCCTGTATATGTTGGACGTTGAAGAAATTCAAGATGTTTTAGTTTTTCTAACCCTTCAAATATTTTATGTTGTGGGGTAGAACCAGGAAACATAATTCTAGTTATATTGTCATCAGGGTTTGCTGGTCGCCAAACTAATAATGCACATATTGAGACCAAGTTGGGAATTGGAAAATTAAAAGGTCCAGATGCACTAGAACCTTCAAAAAGTTTTTGTTCACTGTTATGCCACCTTTTTAAAAAATCACGTACGTATTTGGAGTCTTTGGACGGATTTAAAACAAACATATCCAATGTGCCTGTAAAAAATAGTAAGTAAGTTTAATAAAGGGTTTTAGTTACTTTTTAATATAAGACACTAAGTATCTATAAACAATTACCATGTCCAACTTTGTGGTATAAGTTGATTGGTTCTGGGCTACGATAGCAGTGTTGTGGCTTGAGGTTAATATGTCGGAGATCAGCCATCATGTCAGAGCCAGCCTGCAGCAGGGATACCATGAGGGGATCTGAGTCCTTATCTCCATCAGGACTTGATACGCCACGCCGATCCTAAAATACATAAAGCCTGTGAAAATTTATCAATTAAACTGCTTAAAAAATAAAATATGACGTTGACTGAGATATTTATTGTAAAAAAGAATGCACAAAATCATAGCATTTGATGTCCCTGAAGAAACAAAATAAAATTATAATTTAATAACTGGATGGATATTAATAATAAACTGGAAAATTTATCAATTCCAAATACCTTTTATTATCTCTGTACTAGGTTGATATGTTGTCTGATGAACATATATTTTAAGAACCTTATATGTTATTTACGCCACACACAATTCTTAGTAATTTTTAAACAACAATTTCCGGTTGATATTAAATAATTAATAATAATATAAAAAGTACCTATATTATATAGTATGCACCATTTTTTTTATAGAACAGGGGCAAACAGGCAGGAAGCTCACCTGATGTTAAGTGATACCACCACTCATGGGCACTCTCAATGCTAGAGGGCTCGCAAGTGCGTTGCCAGCCTTTTAATTGGTACGCTCTTTTTGAAGGACCCTAAGTCGAATTGGTTTGAAAATACTTCAGTGGGCAGCTGGTGGGTGAAACTTCGTATTCTGCTTCACAGTCCGATGATGAAACTCAGCTGCAGGTATTAATCCGAACACACTCCATGCTAAATGCGGTAGAAGATGCAAAGTGACCCCACATCTCTACGCAACGCCAAAGGATAAAGCCGCTCGCAGAGGGATTGTTTGTCGACGATTCGAACCGCTCTTCGTTGAATACGGTCAAGTTGAATGAGTTGGTACTGGGGAGCCCCGCCCAGAAGTGAGAACAGTACTCCATGTGGGGCCGAATTTGCGCTTTATATAGGTGCGAGCCGTGGCCCAGAGTGAAGTACCGTCTTGCCTTGCTGAGCACATCAAGGAGGCTACTTTAGCCTTTTCCTCCAAGTGACCGCGAAACTGAACGTCGTTCGATATGTCAACGTTAAGTATTCCAATGCTTGCTGTAGCTTTAAGAGTGTTTTCGAAAAGAGGAGTAGCGACATAGTGTATGATATAGATATTATTACCAATTACAATTTTCAAAACCAATTAGATTCTTAAATCCAGATATATTTTATATAACCTTGTTTGAATTTATTTAAACTCACTAAGATCGAGTAAACTTCCTAAATTAGGAGATTTACTTAAAATATGAAACTCCCATGATCAAGCCTTGATTCATATTTTAAGCAAACCGGAACTTTTCAATTCAATTATTTTATATGTACCTATTTAATATGATATATTTTCTATATATTAATGTGTTCATTAAGAACATGTTATGATTGTCTTACTTCAAGATTACAGAAAAAATGTCCTATCTGTGGGTAGACATTGGCTGTAGCTTTTCTGTGCAACACAGCAGCCATGCCAGACATGGAGCAGTTGTTCAACCGGGTGAACAGGACAGCATCCAGTCTGTCCAGATGCCGGGCGAAGTCCCACCAACACGCCTTGCGGGAGAAACCGCCATCAACTGTAAAGATTAGATATTCACTAAAACATAGTAATGATAGTTTTATTGTTTGCATACACCAAAACTCCCTATAACTTCATCATTGGCTAATGAAAAGCAGTTGATTACAAGAACATAATTGATAGATAAACCGATACTAGAACTACTAAACCAAAAGAATAGGTATCAAAAGCTTTCAACAAATTTAGTTAAACTTTTACTAACAATCAATTACAATGATTAAATTAAGATGAGGGTACAATAAGTATAACAAGCTTATCTTTCAGATTAAAAATACTTTTTATTCATTATTAAATAATAGTATTATTATTAAAATATATTATAAAAAATAATAGTATTATTTATTCATTTAGTTTCTCGGTATTTTCATAACAATGTAAGCAGAAGGCCAGAATAGCTTTTATTTTAGTTAGCATTATTATTTTTCATATGCAAGGGGCAATTTAAGAAGCTCTGTTACTATATTAACGGTCTGTTTCACAATGTATGGATATAGTAGGATAAATGTTCCGAATAAGAAACTTCGCGTTTCATGACGCATAGCGCTGTCTGACAGTCGTGAAATGCAACAATAGTGTTTATCCAACCAATACGTAATAAATAGCTTATTTGAAACTTATCCGGACATTGTGAAACAGACCCTAAGTATATAAAAAATTTTAAGGTATTGTAAATTTTATAAAGGTGCAGAAAACAATCTAACATAACAGAAAATGAATAATTCATATTATTGTATACAAAAGTAGTTTGTGGTAAGCAAAATAGATATTAAATAATTTAGTAATCCCTTTCTGTATCATAAAATAAAATTTTACCTTAGGTACTACTTTTAACCCAACAGCTTATAATTATGTAATGTGGTCGTTGTTTTTATTCGAAGAATATAATATGTAGCCTGGCTTCTGTATGTCAAAAATATATTAGAATCTGACATACGGCTTTGCGCTAGTGTTGCCCAAAATCGGTCTTGGTCTTGCAGTCTTGGTCTTGTTCTTGCATTTTTGCAAGACCAATACCAATACCAAGACCGCCTTATCGTAGCAAGACCAATACCAATACCAAGACCGCCTTATCGTAGCAAGACCAATACCAAGACTGAAGCCTGCAAGACTTGAGCAAGACAATACTTAAGCCTGCAATACTCTTGCGTCTTGCAGTTAGGACAAACTGAGATTTGGGCGTTATCAAATTTCTTTAACAGATTTTCAACTTTATCCCTAGAGTTTTAAGGTTCAAGGTTGATTGGGAAAATGTGACGTTCTGCGAATAAACTGTTGGTCGGTCGGTGTATTATATACCTACATATTTGATAATTTACCGACAAAGACGCCGCGGTTTGCAACAAGTGTATCACAGCATTTGACACTGTTTGAGCGCCGCATTCGCCGACATAGAGTACGGACAGAGGCACACAAAATTGTTACCTATTTTGGTAGGGTTGGTACAGGAGGATAAAATTAAATGACCGTGAAGATGTCTAGCAGTAGGTATAAATTGAATGCTCTGAGTTTCTTGTACAAATACATTCTCACACTGGCTGTCGGGCGAGATGATAATTAATAACTAAGTAGGTATTGCATCTATTGAATTGCGAATATTTTGATTTCGAAATAATCATTGTTAATATCAGTAAATGATAGATAGTGAGTGATATACCTAGGTACTAAAGTGTGAGCAGCAACATTGAAAATTGTATATGCCATGTCAGTGCTTTCGTTTTATTAACTTACTTAAGTTTATTTTAAAAAAGCTCTCAAGTAAGATTTAGAGTTTACTATTCAATTACACACAATAAATTATTGAAAAACAAAAAATTATGAAAAATATATTAAGACTGAGTACTTAGGGAATTAGTAGAAAAAATATTCTATCGTGGATACCTAGTTATTAAAAAAGTGATAAACGTTGTGTTTACTTAATTTTATTTTTCTGTGCTAATGCCAACATTGACAATCCTACCAAAATAGGTAAAAATTTAGTCCTAGACTTTGTGTTGCCGCCGTCGCGTCGCTTTCATGTCACTGCCTATGGTTCCAAAGAATAAAATAGGTTTTTGGTTGCTCAGAACGGACGTAGATTATGTTGTCCTCGCAAGGAAGATTGTAGTCGTAAGGATATTATAAAAAATTATAATAAAAAAAGGCATTAAAGATGCATGTTAGAATGAACATAGCTGACTAAAATTGTTACGGCTAATGGTGACGTGTATCTCGCTCGTATATAATATAATATATACATATTAATATTAAGTTTCTCATGTAAATAAAATATTTCTGTTTTTTTGTAATGAGAAATAAAGTTCTTTAAATAAATTCAGTTATAATAATATACCTAGTTTATATTATTATTAATACCTATTATACCTTTTTGAAGGACATTGCACTGCAAATTTGGAAGTGGGTGATTTAAACATTAACTTGAACGTGGAAAAACTCCAAATATGAGCGACGTCATATTGCTTTACGCATTTGGTTTTAAAATCACACATTTCCAAAAATCGAGATTTGCAGTGTCGGTTTATCAACTTCTATCGTATCTACTCTAGTAGCTAGTAACCTCCATAAAAACAGCAGGCAACGTACAGTTCCATTAAAAAAGGAACATAATAAACAATATTATTTGCATAATTATCTACACTTTATTTTTGCGTAGGCACAAAACCTATCTGATTTTGATTCTGATAGGTACTTATGTTTTTTAATCTTTCAAAGATTTATTCTAACTATCAAAGAATGCCACATTTTTCTTTGTCGGTCTTCGGCTTGTGTGCTTGTGTGTTTTTATTTCAATTTCAGTCATTTCCAATTGAGTTTCGCTTCGAGTCTATCTTATTTATTATTCTCGCCCATTTACCTAGCTTATTGCTTTCGGAGTGAATGTTTACAATTTGACATGAGTGACGAATAAATAGCAATAGGCTAATAGGTATTTACAAGTCTTGCGAGACTTGCGAGACTCTTGCTGCAAGATCAAGACCAAGACCAAGACTGAGAGCGCAATACCAATACCAAGATCAAGACCAGGTATATTGACGCAAGACCAATACCAAGACTGGTCTAAGTCTCGTCTTGGTCTTGCATTTGGGCAACACTACTTTGCGCTAGTGACGACTCTCGATGGACTAATCGACTCGATAAGAGTCCTGAAGTCAGCCACCAATAAAAAAGTAAATTCTCGGCCTGTAGTCAAATATAAAAGAAAATTCACACAGCTTGTGGCCGACTCTATAACTTTTTTTTGTTTTAAACATTGAGTGAATTTAAGTCTTACCTAGCATATTAAATCCATTAATTCCAAAGAGGGCGGCGTCACCCTGTCCTCCTGGGAAGACGTAGAGAGTGGGGTGGCTGAATCGAATGTTACCGACCACGTCACTGGGAACCAATAGCTGTTCCAGGCTGGCTGGAACGATGTAAGGTTCCAGGTACGCTGTAAATAATAAAAATCACAATAAACTTAACGTATCTATCGTTCGAAAGTCCTGCTCAGCCCCTTAATGAATAATTATATGTATAAAGAAGATGACATCGGATAAACTGCAGATCAGAATTTGACTGGGCCCAAGAATTTTAGAGTAAAACAAGGTTATATTTTACTAAAGTTATAATCAAATGTTGTAGTTTAAAAGCCCCTAATAGATTGAGTAATACGCTCCCCAACTATGGAGTTGGGCGTATTGGGACGTATTGACTACTTGGCTTCCATAATATCGTCTCCTGCTTAATCGTGGCTTTTGTAATTTTCTTATTCATTTGTATTTCATTTTATTTGTAAGGCTTAAAATTAGCTTTAAGATTTTTGACGTGACAACGTCTTACAATTCGATGGAACCGGCTGCACGCACGAAAAAACAATTTGTTCTCTCTGTTCAATTTAAGGCTTGAAGTGCAAGCGAGAGCCCGGAACGAGCACAAAAGAGGCACAATCGGCTGCGTTCGGTAGCGTTCGTTCGTTAAAAAATTGACAAATTGTATTTATGAGTACAAATGAATGTAACTTAATCAATTCAAATGTAATTTCCATTTATTCCATCTCTATATATATTCATACAAATTAAATTAAAATTTTCTTTTGAAAAATGCATCCATCAGTATTTTCTTATGACGTTGTCACGTATGGGTAGTAAACCGACTTTAAAAACAACCGATTTTTTTATTTTAGATTAATTTTCATAATTGCATAATTTTTCAGTGTTACTTGTAAAATAATTTTGTTAATTTCGTTAGGCACTTGCACTTTACATTTAGAATTGATTTTTTTGTTTTTCTAGATTTATTGTTAATAAGGTCACCTTAATAATTTATGTTCCTTATTTTTATTTGTCATTGAACGAAATTTTAATAAATAAATAACAACATATATTATAAAATAACTTTAAAAAAATATGTTTTATCAGAAAACTTTGTAATTTTGAAAACCAGATTATGGATCGCACTTGACTGGTATCGCTAAATACGCCTTAATGGTTTAAAATATTCAAACAAATATAGTATTTTGTAAAATTTCTTGCAACATAAACTTAAGTCGGCTATTTGATCCATAGCAAACAGAACGGAAGCGTAGTTGCTAGGTCATTGATTGCGAAGCCCTACATTGAGTAAAGTTAGATCTAGGTCAATTATAGACCAGCTGGAGCCCTAACGAATACCTCCGATGGTAATTTGATTGAAGCATCCTGTTTGCAAAAGCGCCATCTTAGAGGAAACACCAACAGAAATTATACATCACATATCCGAAATAAAGAAAAACTCACTACAGGAGTAGAGTTTAAGTATAATAAAATAAAAAGTGTTAACTACCAATCATTTCAATGTTTTGAATCGTAAACACACCGAATAAGTGACAATATAATATAATATCTTATTTATTTTAATATTTATTTATTAAAACTTCGTTACATTTGGAAAAGAAGATAGAGAACAGTGGAAAGGGTTAGAGTAGGCTTTTGCCAAAAGGCACACTGAATTCCTCTGCCTCCTTCTGTGAGCATGTAATGCTGCAGAAGGAGGCAGCTGAGCGATTGAGGGAGAGGTCTGGGGATGACTGTAGAAGGACCGGTAGTTCAAGCTTGGGGGCTCGACCTCGAGTGACCAGGAACCGCAGGTCATGATGAGATCTCTATGTCGGGTATAAGCCCGAGTCCCTTGGGTAGAATGCCTAGTGAACCCCGAGGGCCCATCTTAAGGGCGTGTGATGGGCTGAGGTGTTTTTAGTGGGTGGGGTCTCGCTACCCCTCTGAATAGCAGAGGGTTTTGGCAAAAGGCACACTGAACTCCGAAATATATAGCCGTTTAATAAAATGCATTACAATTTAAACATTAAATGAATAAGCGGGGACCTGGCGGCCTCTTACATCCTTCTTTATGAGGTAAGCCTTGGTAGCCGGGCCGGTCTAAAACAGTTGCGCATTCAGAACACTGCATAAGGTTATTCTTTTCAGTTCATAATATCTTAGATGCGTTAGCATTAGTTAACATAGTATAACAATGTTAGTACATATAAGTATTTAAATTTAACTTGATAATTATAAGCAATAGTTGCATATTTTTTTTACCAAAAATTTTATATACGAAAAGATTGTAACTTTTAACACAACAGTTAATTTTAAGTTTAATTTATCTTTCCAAGATTATTTCGGAAATAAATCCACAAATTGATGTTATTAATTTAGTCAGTTATGGTTACAGTTACACAGTAATATTAAACTGAAACTGAATAATGATTGTTCAGACTTAACGCCTGCGCAAATATTGTGCCGGGGTACCGTCGCGGGAACGTTGCCGTCGCCCGCGTCAGGCGCTTGAGGATTCTTAGGTTAAGTCTGTCGACTCACGTCACTGACATTCGACCATTGTATCCATTCCATCCATCCATTATAAATCCACACCTTTTTTAATTATATTAATTTATGAAGTATCTGGGCATTTAATTTGCGCCATCTATCCGCTAAAGATAGAATAATGATTGAACAGTTGAACTTGCTAAATGCTTATAGCTAACTGAACTTGAACAATAATCCTAAGCAAGGTGAGGAACATAGAATGTTACTTTTAATATTAATAAATGGATGACATTTTGCAACGCATTATTACTATGGTGAAATAATGGAAATAACTTAATCGGTTATATCTTAGTCGGCGTATAATCAAAAGTTAGCTGTTATTCAATATTGGACCTATTTCAAAAATTCTTTTACCGTTTGCTTTACTTTTCCATTCATTTGACCCGGAATAGGCCGATATTATACAGGATAAAAATAATCCCGGGCTGTATCTGGAGAAGGTACCTATGCAATTACGAGTCACGGACTCTATGACCCAATTAATAAAAACTATGTATATTTTAAAGGGAAATATAAACTATTTTTAAAAAAGGTTTAATATTTCGGCTGCGGTATTATTCAGTGTAAACTTCTTTGACATTTGGAATGTAAGTAATACAATACCAACTTTATTGAAGTCTTATTTAAATTGCTAATTAGCGCACTAGCTTCACATAAGTGACATATTCTAACTTTAACTATTTCAAACCACAATCTATGTTACAGATCCTATTTTACCGCATTCCAATTCCAGTCCTTCAATTGATCAATAAAATGACGATTGCGTCACTAAGATTCTAAGATTTGTGCTGATATTGTTCATTAGCAATTCGAAACAGAAGTAAAAGTAAATTATTTTATAATGAAAAATGTGCTAGCAATACTTATTAGTTTGACCGCTACCCAAAATGTGTCTAGGCGCCGAGATATATAAAACACGTCAAATAAACTTTTTCTACTTTCAGCAAAATACCTACACTTAGCAAGATTACTTTCAAAATATAAATTTTTCACGAATTATAAATATAGTTCACAAAATATGGATATAGCGTAGATTCTAAGTACGCATCAGAATCTATTCATAACTCACATAAATAGACGGAGTAGTTACACAGCGTGTGAAGTTGTGAACCACTTGGCTTCGAGGCAAATTGTTGTATTCAAATGGTAATGCAGCGAAATATTCGCAATTTACTAGGCTTCAAGTTAATTTCAAACTCGAGTGATATGCAAACAGAATTCAATAAATATCAAAGCAAATTTCAAAAATTGTTACTACTAATAAATAAGCTGTGTCCTTTTGTGACCGGCTGATCAAAAACAAATTTCATTAGTCTTCTGTCGTCACAGGTTTTGTATCAATAAGGGTCTGTTTCACAATGTATAGATAAAGCACCAAATAGCTGTGCAACACATAAATTATTTGGAAGATAAAAGTTCCGAATAAGAAACTTCGCGTTTCATGACGAATAGCGCTATCTGACAGTCGTGAAACGCAACTGGCAGTAGTTTATCCTACAAATAAGTAATAAATAGCGTATTTGGAACTTAGCCGGACATTGTGAAACATGCCCTTAAAGTCATTCTATGTAAGCTTCTTTTCACTCAAATAGCAACTTTTATATGATATCTCACTATGATGTTGTAATGGCTAGAAGTATCTCTTTGTGGTAATATCTAAATTATTCCGTAAACTCTTCTATGTCTGTATTTCTTGTATACATGTTTGACTATGGCTGTAGTTACTGCAAAAGATCCAAACACTTACCGATAAAATTCTTCATGGCTTCCGAGCCAGAGTCGAGTATGTCAGTGGGGTTGACACGAATCTTGCAGTGTTTAACGAACGGCATGTCCGGGAGTTTGGCCCATTCGCCATTTGCGACTGAGCAATGTATATCAATGGAAATGGAGTTCTCGTATGCGCGAATCACGCGTTGCACCTCGTTCTCTTGGTAGGCGTCTGTGAAGTCAGCCAGTGAAAATGTACCGTCCTGAAAAAATATGTTTTATGATTTACAAAGTAAACTTTGCGCTTGTGTTTTATTCTAATATAAGACGAGCTGACAAATAAGGTGAGTTAGCAAAATTCACAATATTAGTCGAATCAACATGAATATGTGTTTAGTTATTAATTAACATTCCCTTCATGTTTCAGTGTCAAAAGTAACTTCAATCATCTGCTTTGCAATGTTAATTAAATCAAATTAAACTATAATTTAATATTAAAGGTAATACGTAGACTTATGAATGTCAATATGAAAATAAATAATTATTTACATTTTGTAGTTTTTAATCAAAGGCATAGAACCGACGAGATTAAACATTGTACTTACGCCATTATTTTTAAATGTCAAGTGTCTCTAATAGAATAAAAAAGAAGTTGTAACCATTAATCCATGTTTCACGTGACATGTGATTAAAGACAGTAGAGTAATCACACAGGACTACTGTGAATACTAAGAATGACAAAATAATAAACAGTTGTAACTTACTTATGTACGAAGTTTTGTGAGAAAATAAGACTATTATTATTATTAAAATTTACAGTAGGCAAAAGGGTTTTCTGTCTCTTCAGCATACGAGCGAATAGAAAGAAAGTCCATTGGTGCTAAAGTTTCAAACCTCGCGGCTGAGTAGCCGCTGAAGCCATTAGGTATTTTCAATCCAGCCAATTTTAAGGGACACGATTTTTCAGAATGTATTTGCGGAATAACTTTGATGAAATTAGTTATAAAACGTTTACGTATGACTCCCCATTTACGTTAAATACATTTTAGCGAAATGTTATTAAAAAACTAATTAAGTGTTACATCACCGGTGCGTAATTAAAACTGTCATAGCCACAACTTGAGCCAGGTTGAACGGATATTACACTTTCACGTTTCCCAACACTTCGTTGGTGTTGATTTTACCGGTAAAAGATTTTTTTTTATTAAGTTCAGCGAACATAATGTAGATTTAGGTGTAATATATTTATGTATAATCTTACCTATCTGAATAATTGATTTTACCCGCAAAAAGTTTATTTAATTTTTTAATAAGTTTAGACAACATTATTAGGTTAATATATTTATGTATAATATACCTATCTGAAGAACAAGTTCAGATGTAAGAGTAATCAAACCAAAATAAATATCAATTAATTTACATAAAAAAGTACGTCCGTACAAAGTACACATGTCAAAAGTGAAACTTCTTTATAAATGAATTAGTACTAAGTTAAAAGCCCCAATAGATACCAAGAGCCAGTATATGATCACTCCATGTATTTTTATATCTATATTCACACTGTTTACACACTGTATACGAGCTAATGATACTATAAATAAAAAATATGTTTTTTTTTATTTTCACAAGACGTTATGCGACGAATTTCCATTTAAAGTTCTAATAAGTACCAAAGTAAACTAACCTAAAAAAACTCTTTCTAATAATACATTCGTTACTATAAAAGAAGTACGTATACAATCTTTTTATTTCAGCGACATTTAAAAGTAGCTACTTTACATAATCATTTTCATTTCTACATTATCGCAAAACAAAAACTGTTGTCAAAAATTTACCTGATTTTTTCTTACAGTCTTACGCAAGTCTTGAGTGTGAAACTAAAGAGAGAGCTTTCCTTTTCTCAGGAAAAATTGTTGCGCGAAAATTACTTTTAAATTAATGTACAGAACTTATTAATTTTGGTTTTTTTTTTAAGTAAAAAATCACCAATCTTTTATATAACACATTTTCATATATTTCCCATTTTCTATTTAAAGTTAAATTCCCGCATTTAAACTGTAACACACGTCATTTTCAACTCTTTAAAGTGCACTTTTCAATAAGCACACGGGAAAAAGCTCCGAGCTTAATTGCAGCATTTCTCTATAATTTAACTTTTGCCGTATTTCCAACAATTTATTATTCCTCTATGCATTGATTTAATTTATGCTATTGTTAAACGTATTTAGAATGCATTTGTATTAGAAAATTTAATTTAAATGTAAATTAATTTGGTTATATTTTCTTCAGTATTGTAGTCAATGATGAGCCACATAAAAATTTCCCATTTCGCAAACCCCAAACAGCGTAGGATGCTTCAGTATTTTTACATCGGACACTATGTATTCGAAAACAAGTAACAGCCAGCAGCAACGATGTTCAAACGTTTTCACCAATGCTTGTCAACAAATCGCTTAAGTTCGAACTATAAATTAGTTTTAGTTTCCGTATAGAAGTCACACCTTACAAAGACTAAAGATTAGAACGTGTACTAAATTTAAAATTAGAAGTCCGTTTGCATGTTTTGTGTTTTTAAAATTAGAATTCTGTTTGCATTTTTTGAAATTGTATCAGAGATAATTGCACGTTTCATTAATCTTCTTTGATGAATTATTATTGTTTATTTACCTATTCTTAATACATGGAATGCATAGCGTATGCCTACTCCGACACTACTATGATGAAGTTGCTGAAAAGTATTTAATAATTTTAGTTTTATCTAAAGCCAGCATAACTACCGCATCGTATCTTTAAAATCTAACCGATGAAGCTACGGGTCTTGCTACGCGTACTGATATTTTGCTACAAGTTGCTACGGCTCTTACGTAACCAATCAACATGGCTCTACAATCGTGTACATTATTACTTTGTAGTCTCATTTTTAAAATGTTGCTTCTTCAAATGACTAAATGAAATGCCCCGAATTATGTATATAAATATTACAGGCAGCTTTGTGTTTGTTGTTAAGTAATACTTTCTCAATTTGATCAATCATATTTTTTTTATTTTTATATTAATGGGTAAAAGTATCTTGAAGTAGTCTCCGCCAAATTTATAGGACACGGAAACTAAAATTGCGGAATTCATACATGACCTATACCCGAGACTGACTTTGAACGTCATTCTCAATAACAAATTACAGCTGAAGTTTTTGCAAAGGCGACGCGGAGACGAGGGTGCTTTAGATAAAAGACCTATTGAATATAATGGAGTCTGGAGCAGCTATCAAAGGCAGAAATCGCTAGATTTATATTTTCCGAGATTTTCGCTTTGACAAGTTTTAAAAAGTTATTTTGAGCTGTTCAAGCGGAATAGATTTATTGAAAAATTGTCTCATTTATGTAACGATAAAGATTAGGGTACTTCTTTGTGAAGTGGGAAAGTAAGTTAGTAATAAATAAAGTGTTACTCTTGTTGTATCACACTTGTAAAGTACTGGGCCGATTCTAATATAATTTATAAAGATTATGACATATTTTTTTAACGGCTTAATAATCATCGGCAGCATAATCTGATAGGCGATTAAGCCTTCTTCTAATAAAGTCCCTTAAAATAGAGTTGTTTTCTTTGTGGAAAACTTAGTAATGAGATAATTAATAGAATTACTATTATTAAACGAATTACTTTCTAGACTAGAAGATGATAGATGAACTATAGAAGTGACGACTTCTTGTCGCCCTTAGGGCAGATACATTTTGTGTCTGGAACAACCTGCCACTTGCGATCTGCGACATTCAAGGTACAACGTAATGCAAATGTTACCTTTTGTATTTTATACATAATTCACTATTATGTATAAAATCTATTATGTACCAACCTGCATGATCCAAGAGCCGTTACCCGCGAAGGTGTAACCGGCGTGGACCAGGTGTCTGTGCCGAGTGAAAGAGCTGAGCAGGTTCCTCATACACTGCATCAGCGTGTTCATCTGTGGGTGGATCAGGATCTCCGTCACCAGGTTTTCTGAAGCGTACTGGATTAGTCGCTCGCCTGCGTCAGAGAAATAAAGAATTTAAAAGGTTATATTTATTATATGTTACCTGTAGATATCATTGTACAAATGTAGAACAAGCATAAGTTCATAATAACACTTTATAGGATAAAAACATTATACCAAAATTAATTCCTTCAAGAGATAACGTCCGCCCATGGGCAAGGATCGATAGTATAAAGAGAGTTACTGTCTTATAAATATATCACGTATAACATATTTGTTCCTTAGTTAAGTGTCTAATTTTATTATGTATATATTTATTGTTATACTAGTGAAAAGCAGGTTTTTATTATGTATTGTTATTTCCGTCGCTGGAAAGCTCCGATAATATACGCGACATATACCATCACGGACTTTTCTGTAGACCTTTTCAATGTGTACAATACTTAGTACATTATTTTGATAAAACTCGTAGGGTTCAGCCTGCGTTAGCAATGTAAGCGGAAAAAATGTAATTATTTACGACATCACATTAGAAACCTCAAAAATAACAGTACTTCTTCACTATTTAATGGATGTTATTATACATATAAACCTTCCTCTTGAATCACTCTATCTATTAAAAAAACTAAATCCGTTGCGTAGTTTCAAAGATTTAAGCATACAAGGGGACATAGGGACAGAGAAAGCGACTTTGTTTTATACTATGTAGTGATATGCGTAAAAAATTAGATAAATTAGAATGCACTTAAATATTATGAAATATAATTTACCTCACTTTAACAGAACTACTATTGCCATACCAAAATATATTTACAAAAGAACGGATATAGACATTACTTAAAATACCGCAAAGCAATTTCTCTTCCTTACCGAGAACGTTTATTTTAATTTAACCAAAGAAACGAAAAAGGTATGACCTTGGCCTTTCCTTCAAGGGTAGATGAAATTTATTGCCTCTTCACACGAGCTGATAATCTGATCTACACAGTCGCTGTATCATTTAGAAGATTTATTAGATTTTCGGTGAACATAGGGAGTCTCTTTGGCTCCATATATTGATGTTATTACTGTTTTATTAACTACATAGTTTTTTTGTTACCGGTTTCGATATCAATGTGATGTTAATATATTTTCAAATCTTTATCAAGAATAAAATAATCTAGAAAATAATGAATGACCGTACTTTAAGATGCCAATCTTGCATTGCACTTAAAAAATGCATATTGATATCATTAACTGTACCCTGTGCCTTTACCCTCGTTAATTAGAACGATGGATGGTGTTCATTGCTAATTTATAGTATACTAGCAGACTCGGGAACAACTATTCAAGGGAAACGGTAGGAGAACTTATGTGAAAGGTAGATAGTTTATGTGAAACGTTGGTACTTTTAATACAGCGCCATCTGTTAGAATTGTATCAAATAATAAACAAATATTTGCAACAAAATAATATTGCGAGTTTAAATTGAGATGTAAGCTATCCTATCTTTTAAGTGATATCAAACTGCACAAGTGTGCAAATTTGATTGCTATCGGTTCGGTTGTTTAGGAGTCCATAGCGGACATACAACGTGACATGTAATATATATATATAAATTAAGATTAATTCAATGACTCTATTTATGCAATTGGAATATCAAATATAAACAGGAAAATTTTAAAAGTGAAGAATACTAATTCAAAGCTCTAAAGATCGTAGATAACAGTTACGTGTTCTTTGGTCTGTATTTCATGTAATTGAAAAAGATAGCAGCTGCAAAAAATCAAATTTTGTACATTGCCAGTTTGATTCATGCATTCAGTAATTAAAGCCGCACTCTCTTTGTACAATCTAAGTTTCCCTCGAATAGAACGAAAATTATTTAATGACTTGTTCATTTTAAATTCTGAATTTCGCTCTAAAAATTCTCAGAGGGAATGTTTCAAAGGTATTTTTTACAGAGACTCACAAAATAAGAGAGAAAGGTAAAAATGAAAAGTAATACATGTTTCGCACCACTCTCGCGCGACATTAAGGTTTGCAAAATGCATTTAAAGTCTTATTCGAGTTAACGCCTGCGACATAATTGGAAAAGTTAGTAATATTTAAACTTGTATGAATAATTATTGCATTACGGATTTTTCGGTAATGATTTAATCGTCGGTCGTAACATTTATCGGCAAACATCGTCACGATACGACAAAACAAAAATTCAAAACTTCTTATTGTCAATTTTTATCATACCTAACCATAGATAACATTACCATTAGCTTTCAGATGTGTTTTGTTATTCGTCTCCCGATTCTAAGCTACCTCTCCACCAATTGTCAGCCAAATCGGTTCAGCCGTTTTTGAGCTATAAGTACTGTATAACTTTTGAGTTTAGTTTTGAAGCCGCATACTGAAAGTACCCGTACCAAATGTGTCCAGCACATTTGCACCGAATTATTTTTCGTGACTAAATTTAAGAATCTTCACATAATACTTGTATCACGTTAAATTTCTTTAAATATCTCGTAATTTAGTAAAAATCATTTCAATATAAACTAATTGTCTTGAAGACATTTTCTTTATCGTATTGTTTAATATCCAGTTTTCCAGATTACCAATTTCGAACAAATATGGAACAAAAAATTTACGCTTCTATCTTGGCATTTAATATTTCGGTGAACTCGGCTGGAAGCGCCGAATTTGTGTGAACTCATTCAGTTAGAAACAAAGATAGGCGTGTCAGTGCTGAAATCTGAGCTAAACTTTGGTAATAAATTCAAACTGCGGCAAGTTTGTAAAGGTCATGTGTCGTTAACGTTTGAAAATGTGCTACGCCGTACCTACAAATAATATTATATACTGTTACGTGGATATTAACATCAAAACCTCGTAGTAAAATAGTGCAGTACATTTTGAACTTTCCATTATGTCCCATGAAAAATTCGTCGATTATATTTATCGTTATTTGGCACAATCAACCAAAGCCGAACCTATAACTTTGTCGGAATTCAAACTAAGTACCTCCTAATATACCGCTAAGTGTTCTACATCAAGTATTTATGAAAATATTTTTAATGTGTCACTCTGACATTTTTGAAATGATTTTAACATCGAATATCATTTATTGTATCTTAATATAAAATCATGAATAAATAATTATTCCACGATTAATGAATAAGAACTAAAACGTATCTGACACACTTTTAGTACGTGACTTCAATACGAAAGAAGTTCTAACAATAAAGATAGAATTCCTGCCAGTATTTACCACGGCTCCTAAGCAATCTTAAACACAATTAGGCCCTCTCAAAGAAAGTGGGTTGTTTATCTTTGTAACTAAATTACCGGATTACTGACGTTCAAAGGAAAAGTAATTTTTCGCAAGAGTACAATAAACTTTTGTTGACTCTTCAGCATCTATATTATGATTTTTAATATTTGTATTCTGATAATATTTTTATTTCACATCAGATTCTTAAGTAGCCGATATTTAAAGTAAAATGTCAAAATGTTTCCATAGCGAATTGGTTACGTTATTAGTTTTTTTTAATATCTAAGATCCTGGTAGGTATATGTGATTTAATTACTTTTATTTACGTAATTTTTTTCTTATAGAAAATGTGCCATACATTTCTGAGTCATATTGTGATCAGGTGTTATGTTAGTAATTTAATATTTATCATTTAAATTTGCTCACCATATCTGGCCTCTTCCCCCTCGGGTGCCTGTGCCGTGAGGGTGGCCAGTTCCTTCTCCAAATCGACCTGGTGCTCGCCAGCGTCCCATGATAGCAGGCCTGAAACAAATAAAATTATCAAACACGTTTCCAAACATAGTCTTAACAAAATTATTATAATTAACAAATCGTTGACGATCAATCGCTCTCCGGGCGGCTTGATTCTGTGGCGTTGCGTAGAGATGGGCACTCTGCATCTTTTACCGTATTTACCATGGAGATTATTCAGAGAAGTTGTTTGGATTAATACCTGCAGTTGAATTTCATCATCAGACGTCGAGGCAGAATATGAAATTCCACCCGTATCACCTGGACGCTCGCAGTTCCACAATTGAGCGTTTTTCAAAGCAGTTTTTGCGACCACTATGTGGAACACTGAAGTATTTCCAAACAACTACATAGGGTCCTTCAAGGAAAGACCGAACCAATTCTTAAAAGGCCGACAACACTTGCAAGCCCTCTGGCTGTCCATGGGCGGGGGTATCTTAATTAACATCAGGTGAGCTTTAGAAATTAGGAATTTAGAAGAATTAGAAACTTAGAAAATAATCTTTTTTAATGGTTTAAAAAAATATTCTGTAGTTTTAATTAGTTGTTACTGAACGGATACCATTATGTCTTACTCAGTTCCGGAAATAAAAAAAACTAACGTGAATCTGTGCGAGCGGTGACTTTAGCACCAATCCTCGTTTTATTTTTTATATAGCACACAAGAAAAGAACAAATATTAAACACGACGTTTAAAATAACGGGAGTGCATTAGGCCGTATTATTTAGGTGATTTCTTCCAGACGAGGTAATCCGTGTACTATGCGTCTATTGTGTATTCTAAAATAAGAAGTAAAATACTTTACTTCATAAGGTTAAATAGTAGATGCCGATCAGCGGAAATTAATTCTGCATTAAAACCTAAGTTTATTCTTAAAACTTGCAATTGCACAATCTCTTGTTGTGGTAACGTAGGAATTTGTTTAAACAATTTTTTTATTACAAGAATGTAATGTAAATAATCGTTGAAAAACACTTACTTCATTATTTTCGATTTCAATTATGTAAACCAATTTGTTTACTGGTTTCATTAGAAATATGTTGTAGTTGTTTGAAGAAGCACATGTTTTTAATATCTGTACTGTATTGTCGCAGTTACCGCCATTTCGCCTACTGTCGGTAATTAACACGATGTCGGTAAGATGGTTATGTAGATACGAATATTGTGGAAGCAAAATTTAGACGTCGGTTAAGTAGTGTAATATTTTTACCGACAGCACGAATAATGTCGGTAACCGTAACAAATTTGCTAAATATAATTCAGGCAAGGCTTAGAAGCAACCGCAAGCAACAGCATAGATAAATAGTAACGTTTCGCGGGGCTAATTATAAATTTTGGGTATTCACCCGTATATTCCTTAAAATACTACTGATGAAATCAAGTATTTAAAAGAATCGCCTATATAAGATATCGTCTGACCTCATAAATACTAACCAAGCATGTGTGCCAATTTCCTTTATTGCCTTAGGAATGGTTACCATGGTAACCCTGTGCAAATAACACCCCTTTTATTTTTATTACACAGTCTTATACAATAACGAGCCATTCTCTTTTATCACTAGGAAAAATCTTATATTTTTACCTAAGTTATAACTGACGGATCAAATAAAAGTCTGTGATAAGTTGACAGGTTCTTGCAATTTTTATGAGTATCGATTCTGTTGATGTCCCAAAACCGGTATATAAATCTAGAGTAACCCTCGCCTTCGCCCGCATTCTTTCCATGGATATTTATTAATATTTGCAGCGTAAATTAAACAAAAGGTTAGAAGGAAACTTTAATTATGTGGCATTGTTTTCCCGACCATTGTTTTTATTTAGGTTAAATGATCACCGATCTCGCTTTGTAGATTTTTTTAAAATTATTTTTCAGAAAAAAATTTAAAATAAAAAACGTGGTGAATTAAAAACAAATTTGATTAATTATGAGGCCCTTTTTATGAACGATACTCAAACTTAAATCTAGTTTCAAGAGAGATTTTTATGAAGATATGTTATATTTGACAGCGCTAAAGGCGTGATTGTGACTTCAGATAAAAATAAGAATATACATACAAAACATTAAATACGAGTAGTTTAATGAGAAAATAACAATTAAACTCTAGTCTAGTTTATCAAAGTCAAAAGATTCAATAGATTAATTTGACTTACACAACAAAAATAAAAACAATTACAACCAAATATGAGCCTAATTCAGCTTGTAATTGCTGTTACTAGCAACACTAATTTTCAGTGACCCCGTACTATGTTGCAGTTAGTCCATTGTCCATTGTCAGTTCTGACAATTTTGACAAATTTGCATATTCAAATTGTAGCTGTCACTAGCATAAGGCGCATCGCAATTCTACAACCGTTTTCTAAATATTGAAGGATACATGATTACCATGTGGCCGCAAGCATTCTGCCTGTAACGACCACTTGAGATATCGATTATTAGAGATATAATAAAAGTTATTTTTAAAAGACAGGAGGCAAACGAACATGTCACTTTAATTAAAATTGTGACCGCCGCCCTTGGACACGACGTTTTAACCTTTAAGGGAAGACTACGATCTTTTCTTGAACGGTTTAGAAATACGTCCACTGGCAGCTGTTTTCACAATGGCGTGATGCGCACCAGAAAGTGCCTTAATAAACGCTATGTTGTGTTTTACCAAGCATTGATGGAAATGATGAAATCGTATAACTCCTTTATATTATATTTCAATTTCCACGTAAAAGTAATTGAGGTCCTAGTTAAAATAATAAAATCGTCTGAATTTTAAATTGTCTTTCGAGCCAAGGAGCAATTAGGAGAATTGTTATATTAAATTGTTGAGTTTCTACTAAAAGAAAAAGCTTTCCTTTACAAAAGAAACCCGTAACGCGTTTAAAATAATTAATTTGAGCTCCGACAGAGTTCTTAATTTGTGATCGTCGACCTCAATTTTTCGTATAAATAATATACAAAGTCAAGCATTTTAAAAATGAACAAAAGCCGTCTAACCCTATTTAATTTGTTCTTTAAAAGTTTATAAAAATACAAAGTTTTTTAGCTGTATTAAAATATTTATTTTTAAATAACATAATACATAAAAATATACTTAATAACTAACCTTAAAATTTAATAATTAAAAAATATTATTAAAAGGAGCCCCTTAATAAAAGTACCAAATTTTTAAATTATATTCTATATAACTTCCCATGAAATATTAAGTTTAACTAAATAACAAAATTATAATAATCTTTGCACTAACATAACTTTAACGTATGCCTTGTAACTCAAAAGCCTATTAATGCGTAGAATCAATAAAAGAGTAAAGGATTTGTTCTACCGTAGAAAATAGAATTAATTTGGAATGACATTCTTTTTATTAATTGAATATAAAGAGACTGAAACAATAGCGTTCTCAAACGAGGCCTCTCGACGCGTGACCTTCCCGTCTTGTGTCTGTATTATTCAGAGACTCATTACGGACTTTGGTTTTATTTAGACTGAAACTATTCTTCATCTCAGGGCTTCAATTTGCAAATAATTTTATATTGAACCTGCGTGTCTAGCGCGACAAAAAATATCACCTATGTTCATATTTTTTTTATATGTAAAAGTATTGGAGGAGATTAAAAAAAAGTTTTTAAATTTAGCTTTAGTAACTGTTATATGAAATGTTATATAAAATACTTTCATCCTTAAAGTTGTATTTTAATCTCTTGACAGAGCGGTCGTGATCGCTATGTGGTAATAGAAGGGGCAGATGTGTTCACGACCTTCCGCTTTTTAATGTTAAAGATATAAATATCTATACTTTTGTTATTTGAGCATTCTAATTTCAGATGCTTGTGATACTAGCATGCTGATATCACTTTCCGCGCATCATTAAGTCTCGGACGCCTTCAAACTTTCATTACACCGAATATGTATGGCCTAAATGATACACCAAAATGTCTCATGTATTACATAATGACAGGCACGTGTATAATTCCTCATTAATCTGCACATTACACAATTAGCTCGGCCGGCCGCTTCTAGGTCACTCAGTAATCCCTAGAATTAGGTCCTAACTTAATTAGTAACACTTACCTAACTTTGTAATTATTAGAATTTATCAAGAGGATGATTCAATGGGGTGGAAAATTTAGCTTTATTTTTTAAACTCTACCAAGTTTTGATAAAATTTGAGTTATTCATTAAAAACAAATTAGTTTAATTTCACAGTTTGAACCTAAAGTCTAACTCTAGCTCTTATTATTTTAAATATGAATTATGAAATTTTATTTACTATAGATAATACGTAACTGGGAAGGCACAGACTGCTAGACTATAAATTTTACTTTATCAACTGTAATGTAATTGATTATCTATTCTTGAAGCCTTGTTGTATGTACAAAAAAACTTAAACGATTTTAAAACAAATGGTGACTTTCACCAGTATAATACGCGTAATAGAACTAATTTGAGTGTGTGACCAACCAGGCTCCAGAAGATAAACCACTCCTTTTATGGAAATTGTATTCGTTTTTACAACAAACTCCCAAGCGAATTTAGAGAACTGTCACTAAATAAATTCAAAGCCCTTGTTAAAAGTAAAGTAATTAATAAAGCCTTTTATAAATGTGACGAATACTTAAATGATCCTAATCCTTGGGATTGATTTGCTCCAGTTCAAACAATTTGTATTAAAAACTTGACGATTGAAAAGAGTGGCGGAAAGTTTCTTGCCAGTTCTTCTTACCCGCTCTACGCCCTTGACTTGCGAACTGGTTGTAAATGTAAATTTACAGTTAATTTAATTTGTTTTTCTTGACGTTCATAAGTGTACATGTTTACCTATATGAATAAAGATATTTTGATTTGATTTGATTAAACAGCAAATGATGATACTAAACATTTTTTTTTGTCGAAATAATAAAATTTGAAAAAACAATCAATATTTAAATATTATATTTTATATCCAAGTTGCCTTTTTCATTCTCCCAATAGTCATTATTTGCATACGTTACGTACAATTTCAACAACCATTTACATCGCGTGAGTGCAAAGTTTAGAAAAACACCCAAATATAATGGATCACGAAGGCGGTAGCGTGTTTATCGAAGTATTTAGCTTTAATTAATTGCTTTTGCTATGGAAAAGTATTTTTTATTAAATTAAATTTATTGGATAGTACCAATTTATTATTACCAC
The DNA here is from genome assembly GCA_028984075.1 of Pieris mannii. Taxonomy (NCBI): domain Eukaryota; kingdom Metazoa; phylum Arthropoda; class Insecta; order Lepidoptera; family Pieridae; genus Pieris; species Pieris mannii. The sequence continues at coordinate 4,252,577 of CM054780.1, forward strand.
GGAAAGGTATTCAAAGTCATTATGTAATAAAAAGTCTGTGCCTTCTATGCTTTTTTTAGTCCTAATACGTTCGAGCAATCAGGGGTCGATCCGTCCTTCTGTGAAAATAAAAATAAAATAAGTGAATAAAAATGAATCACAAATGAACAATATTCTGTGATTAATTAAACGCAAAATTCAGCGGGGTCAGTTGGAATATTTTTTTTAAATTTATTTCTCAAAAAATACACGAATAATAATACAGAGAAACGAGACTTCAAGGCAACGAATGTTCCATATGATAATATGTAGCTACTATAAAGGTTTGCTAGTTGGATATTAATATAAATAGTATATATTTATCTAATTTAATAATACAATATAATGTCTATAATCTTAAATGTTGTAAACAATGTTTCTGTAAGTTTTCAGAAGCTTTATAAAATAAGTTAATTAATTTGGTTACAAGAAAATAGTGATAGTTGAATGTAATAATTTTATGTGAATTTCATGTGATTTATAAATCACATTGTGATTATTCAACGAAAAGTAGTTAATTTAAGTTTCGCGTGCTTGTGTCCGATTCACACCATTAGACGATCTTTACGTGAATTCATAGTTTTTTGTTACAAGTGAAAATTACTAGCATCAACAGTGTTGCACAATTTGTCTGCCTTAATAACTTCATAATTTATTACCATTCATTATTTAATATTTGTTATCAATAAGAATAGATTAATTTAATTTCAATTTCGAGGCAATTGTTAACCTAAATTACGTTTTCTTATTCTATCTAGATTGATTCTCAGAATGTTTTGTTATTTACCCACACAAACTTATGTTAAAATGTTTTTATTCCGATATTTTTTCTGACCTTACCATTGAAAATATGGATCAATGATCTAAATAAAATAGCGATTATAATTAAATAATGTGATTAAATAATCATAAACTAATCAAAGTGATACATTTTACAATCCGACTTTTACGATCAAGCGAAAATGATAGTTTATGTATGGAAGAAATTGCTCTTAGCACTAGGAGTGCCCATGTTATTATTTTTTTTAATATGTAGTGAAATAGATAAATAGATAGCATATGGCAGGATTCGTTAGGGAAAATATTTTCGATATAAAAGTTCTGGGACAATACTTGTGTTTCAAAAAATAGGCTAACTGGAGACAACGCCGCTCCGCCCATCACATGTCGCCGACAAAAGGTCAACCAAAGGTCAACGAACGATACCCAGTTAAATATAAAAAATTTAGCATATATGGTTCCTTTTATGTGACAAATATTTTGTAGGTTAGTAACTCGCGATACAAAAATTATTTATGGGTTGTATGTAGCATTTGCATTTACAATTAAAGCCTTTAATCTTTGATTTTAAATTGGGTCACTGTGTTAATAGGTTTAAGTTTCTAATGTCTGTAACATTTAGCTATTTGCCAAAACTAATTATTATGTATAGCAAAGAACGGTTCAGTGGCGGTTGATACACAATTTTAACTTAAAATTATAAAAAATGCTCACCAAAGTCAGTCGTAAAGAGAAGAAAATAAGTATGGAAAGAGTAAGAGATAGTCTGATAATAGAATAACAAATACATTGCTTCTAAAGTAGTTTACAATACGCACAAACACTTACTAAGAAATTATTAAATTGAGGGCGTAACTTATAAATAAAATTGGCAAAAATGTAATCAAATTAAAAATGTGTCTTGTCATAACTAGAGCGAAAAAAGCGTAATAAATTGTGATGATCTACGAATTTAAAATATTATGGATCAACCGCACCAAAATTCATAAAATATAAATAAATATTTTGAACAACTTAAACCCAATTTGATAATTGTATACACGCATAGCAATAGCAACTCGGCTACGAAATTGATAATTCCCTCTTAGTTATTAGGCTTTTTAGGGAAATATCAAAAAGGTTAGTCGACATCACTGGAGACCGAAGAGCTGACAGCTACCTCGGACAAAGAATTAGTCTAGCTATTCAAAGGAGGAACGCTGCGAGTATCTTTGGAACCTTGCCTAAAGGGACTCCTTTTAATAATATATTTTAGTTATTACATTTTAAGGTCAGTTATTATGTTAATAACCGATTAGAAATTATCTATTATTCGAACTTTTAATGTGTAAAACTGTGCTTTAGAATTACTTATTAAATGCCTGATATGAAATTTTAATCGAAAACGCAATAATTAATAGTTAAGTTTCAATTATAAGTTTGATTAGAATAGTTTTACATCTCATACATTTTGCCGAAAGGTTTTAGAAAACAAACAAAAAATGCTTTAAAATATCACTAGAATAACTTGGTTTGAGTGGACCAAAGAGGTTCCGAGCTTCATTTGAATATGGTAAATTCACAAGGGGAATATATTATAAACTTTATTGAAAAAAACTGTACTTCAGACTTAATTTAACAAGCCTTGTATCGTTTTTCACAATTTTTCATTCTGTATTCGTAATTTTTTATTTTTTCTTTGTATTCGTAATTTCGTCTTTTATTCTTGTAAACTTCGTAAAAATGCCGTATATATATATATATACCGTATATATATATATCAGTATATAATCACTACATAGTATAAAACAAAGTCGCTTTCTCTGTCCCTATGTCCCTTTGTATGCTTAAATCTTTGAAACTACGCAACGGATTTCGATGCGGTTTTTTTAATAGATAGAGTGATTCAAGAAGGTTTATATGTATAATAACATCCATTAAATAGTGGAGAAGTACTGTTATTTTTGAGGTTTCTAATGTGATGTCGTAAATAATTAAATTTTTTCCGCTTACATTGCAAACTCAGGCTGAACCCTACGAGTTTTATCAAAATAATGTACTAAGTATTGTACACATTGAAAAGGTCAGAAAAGTCCATGATGGTATATGTCTATCTCTTATGGATAGCCCACAATAACTTTTTTGTCATTTACTTTTTACGATAAATAATGGCTAATTTTCGAAGATATTTTAACCAATACAGCATTAATCCTTAACCAATTAAATACCTTGAATACATTGTTCATTTAATATAAATCTATACAGCCCATTACAGCTTATTTAGCAGCGATCGAACGCGTATATTATCGCAGCTTTCCAGCGACGGAAATAACAATACATAATAAAAACCTGCTTTTCATCAGCATTGCACCCGTGCGAAGCTGGGGCGGGTCACTAGTAACCTTATAAATCATGACAGAAAAAGTAATACGAGTAGTACAAACCCTACAACAAGTATAACTTAGTTAATATCCATGTAACTTAAAGCTAATGTTCCATTTGATAGCAGTATTGGCTTACTGGTTAAGTACGCGATTCTCGACTTACAGGCCGTGCGTTTAACCCCAGATGGACACCGATATTGCTTTCTATCTCCGCAATTAACTTGTCCATACGATTAAGGATAATATTTTATGTAAACCGAAATGTCTTGGACCCAAACGTAGTCTGAGACGAGAAAGAAATGTGTCATAGAGGTTATAAAATTTGAAACACATCTGGAAGTAGGTGTTTCATAAAAAAGCCTTCTGCCCGTGACACAAGCTCGTAATACAAGAAATGTTCCCACACAGTTTATGAATAAAATAATAAACCCAATTTATGTGGGGGTGATATAACTTACTCACATAAATTCGTCGCGCATATATTTTTAAACGTTATTATTACTCATTTTATGCATGTATCTTTGATTTTATATGGTTTTCCGAAAAATGGTAAAGGTGAAAAGAACAAGTCTTATTAAAAAACTTTCTCCCTTTTTTTTCTAAGTTATTTTAACTTAAAACAATAGCACGGTTTTTTATTAAAGTTTTCGTTCCTGCAAATTATTTTTACCCTTAAACAAAAGGATATACCTATATAGAACAACAATTACCATTCATTTTCACTAAGATTATATTCCGTACAAGGCGTGTTTCATAAGACGGGCTTTACTTTAAGTGACAGGTACGTGTTGGTGACAACTTTGTTAGTTCCTCGAGACTTTGTAAGTATCCTTAACATAAACTCCGTTCATATATTTCATATATTATTAAGTATATCTGTAATAGGTTTTATATAACAGGGGAAAACGGGCGTGGTATGACACCGCTGCCTATGAACACCCAACAAAAAATAAATGGTTCGCTGTTTTCTTAAAGGACCTTAAATCTTATACTTGCGATGAGTGGCAATATGTTTCTAAATACGTAAAAATATCAAAATCCTATATAAGTAGATGTTCAAAATAGATTTATACATTCGCAACAGAAAGCACAATATAAAGCCATTAAAATATTTTTTTCATTTTTTTATAGCCTTTTAAAAAGATATTTGCATGAATTTATTATTAGATACCACACAGTGTTACATTAATAGTCCACCCCATCGACATGCGAGCCCTAAAAATAGCCGTTGGCTGGCGTAGGGCGGGGTCAGTATCGATCCTCAACACAGCTGACTGGCACGTCAGTCAATAAAATCCACATAATTCACTTTCTAGAAAAATATTGCGACATCAGCTGTACTCGTTGCCTTTACTCGTAAGTGTTAACCGTAAATGTTGAAAAAAATAATGTATATAAATTAATCTTTTATTTAAACTTTAGCAGGTGTCACTTCCAAAGAATCATTAATACGAGATGATAAGCTGACTTTTTTAGATAATATCTGCCTGTCTCGTGATGTAAATAAAGAGTCATAACGACTCAAAAAATTACAAACAAAAAATGTTCATGTAAATATGACCTTTACCGGTTTAAAAGCTCCGCGATGAATAGTCCTAGTCATTGATTATGCGAAAGACAGATGGGTGTCGTGATTGATGACCTGCCAGCCTCCGATAGACGAGCCAGTTACATTATTCATATATCAATCTGGTTTATAGGCGCAGAGGTGACAAGAGGTTTTTATCTACTTTGTTTATTGAAAGTTACTATCTATTGCTACTGTTATCTTATGAGGCGATTCCATTCTAGTATGTCAAGCCATAATTCAGTCTCTAAGTAAATATTTACGAAATCACATAACATTTAAAGAAAAACACTTTTTTACGGATTATAGTTATGTATTATTGTATTTAAACTTATAACAACATTTTCTACAGCTGTAATACTTTTTGACATTTAACACCTTTGTCTTCAGTCACCGTGACCAGGCACGCTGTAAAGCACGCGAAACGTCGGTTTAAATTTAAAATTATGTCTAAATAATTATAAGTTTAAATACAATAATACATAACTATAATCCGTAAAAAAGTGTTTTTCTTTAAATGTGTAAAAGTTATGTTAATAAAAGACAATACTATAATCACATAACATAACGAACGACTGTAATATAATACTTATTTTCATCCATTCATATTATACATATTATACAACAACCATTCAAAGTTCCCAATAAATACGGCCACGTTACTCCAATACTTGAGACGAAACTTCGCAAATGAGCTTTGGAAAGCTCTCGAGTTCGTCTACTGAATTTGAGTGCTTTTCCTCTTACATTCACAGAAGTTTATATTGAATTGATACTAATATTCAGCCAATTGAAGAAAGGTCTGGTTAAGTACGAATTATAATCCGTAATAAGTTTATGATTCGTACTTCGCAATGTTATACATATAAATATTATGTAGTTTTCGATAGATTTTGTATATTTGTGTCTCTTCAGCACAGTATAAAATACATAATATTTTTTTATGAATAATGTTACATAGTTAACCTTTTAAAATTCAAATCTTAATACATATAAATCTCCTGTCACGATGTTTGTCCGGGATGGACTCCTAAACTACTTAACCAATTTTAAATTAAATTGGCACACCGTGAGCAGTCTGGTTATAGTCTATTATAGTCGCAATTTTATTTTATTGCAAATTATTTGTTTCTTATTTGATACAATTCCAACAGATGGCGCTGTGTTAAAAGCACCAACGTTTCACATAAGTTGCCCTACCGTTTCCCTTGAATAGTTTACTACTATGTAATATAATAAAAACCTAAGCCACAACAACGCTTGACCGAGTCTGCTAGTTATATTATATATATTTTTTTCGGCGTAAAAGGATGATCTGTCAACATTAATAAAAATAATCATATGATGGTAATCATAATCTAATTATTTTAATTGCCTTCAATACTATTTGCAAAGTAGTACGAATAATATTTTTTTAATAGAATAGATAAGGTCTGCGATACTCAGGCATATTTTTGGCAAATACTAAGCGCCAGTGTCAGTTAAATATTAACGAAATTAACGCAGGATGCGTTGGATTAGTGTTCACTGACATCACCGCATTTTTTTAGCATTAGTATGGTCCGTCACATTAGGTGTCAAAGAGATATATTATGTTTATTAGGTTAAAGACGACAAAGATTAATAAAAATCTTTGGACATTTTCGTTGCATTTTCACTGTTTTACAGAAATCTCTATATATAGAAAATTCGCGTGTCACAATGCTAGTTCCCATATTCCTCCGAAACGGCGCGACCGATTCTTATGAAATTTATTATGCATATTAAATAGGTCTGAGAATCGGCTACTATCTATATTTCGTACCCCTTAGCTATAAGGGGTGTCCATCCGAATATATTTTTTTTATTTTATTGGGCAACTAGTAATAATAATACATTTTTATTAAATTAAATACTTGGTAAAGTATAGTAAAGTAGGCTAACGTGTATGTTCACCGGACGGACAACGAAATAAAAGATAAATCTGATTATTAAGACATACTTGAACAAATATACCTAAAACACGATGCTACTTAAAACTTAATATAAGAAATATAAATAACTTGAAGTTAGTTCTACCAAACTATGAAAGTGCATCAGTTAAATTTTAAGATTGAGAAAATACATTTTTTTTTCAGTGTTTTAATACAAATCTATATTTATCAAACACCTGGGATCCAATAATATCCAAATTAAAATCTCAACACAGACAATCCGCGAAAATGGAGGACACCGTGAGGACTTTCTGCAGAAACCCTACATCTTTAGTCGATACCAACTCCGGGGAAATAAATACAGATATTACAACATTTGCTACAGCTGTGATACTTTTTGACATTTAACACCTTTGTCTTCAGTCACCGTGACTACGCACGCTGTAAAGCACGCGAAACTTCGGTTAAATTTGAAATTATGTTTAAATAATTATAAGTTTAAATACAATAATACATAATTATAATCCGTAGAAAAGTGTTTTTCTTTAAATCTATATTTTTCAATTAACGAATACTCTAACTCTTTCTGTTTCATTTCTTTATTACATTAGGTATTAACATATATATTATATGTTGATTGTTTTCCCCGACACTAATAATAGAAGAATTCCATTACGCTCAATCGATAAACGCAAAGCCTCTTTATTGAGTGAAGCGGGCGTAATCCAATTATACTGACAATCCTTTATTAATCCGTTTTGTCTTGTATATTTAGTGAACATACGTTATAAAGGTGGGTTTTGCTTCCAAAACATCATTAACGCTTTATTAGTACAAATGTTCGTAATATTAATTAAACCAAACTTTTTATCGGAAAGCAACTAACAAATGAACGCCTAAACCCAATAATTAATCCACAATCTCAGATTGAAAATAATCTGAGATCAGACCGTGACAGTCGATCGATCTCCTATCTGCATCCCAATAACCAAACCCTACGGAGACAATCCGTTTTTGGCCACGGATAGAATGCAATCTCTTCGCTCTTTACACTCATATTTGATAATCAATAACCAAATAAACTAAATAAAACCGTACAAATAATATTAAAATATACATGCGTATATTTAAGACATATCAAACAGCTGTTTAATTTTTTTAAATAAAAGTAAATTAAAATCTTAAGATAGGCACAGTTGAACTGTCATTATCATACAAATGTCTATCCACATACACTGATCTGACCTACCATTGATAGTGTGTATCGACATATGGCTATTCCAATCCATCGATTGGTTATTGGCACTCTTTTATCAAGATTTGGATTAAGGTGTGTATCTCAGATAGTTCAAAGTCAAAAATGGATTGAGATAGGTTATTGGGTTTGTAAGTAAAAACGAGCAGTTTGGTTAGAAGAAAACCGCTATATTAACAAAACTACAAACTGTTGCTCTTAGAAGAGTCTTTCTTTTATTTTATAGTAGAAATAATAAGAAGCATAATTTTATTCCACGCAGATGGATAATTCAAACAAAGGCCTCATTAGAAAATCCATTATCGCGCGCGAACAGAATTCCCGTGCGACTTCCAAAACAATTACTCAGGCGTCGTAGAGAATTCTAGGCCATACGAAAATTTAATAGCCTGAAATATATTATGATTTCCCTCGGTATAATGAATTTTGAACCCAAATTTGTCCTCGGTTTGACCTATTTTTAAGTAACAAATGAATACAAATATTTTTGATGGTTATCAAAACAAGGCTCGAGTTACTAAAACATAATATTTTTTATTAAGTGCCGGGAATGTGTTACAAGGACATAAGGAAACTTTCAGTGCTTATTTATTTTTTAAGTATGTAAAAATGTTCTATACCAATCTAAATATTAATTAGCTAGAAAATGAACCAGTAATCAAGTTAATCGCCGTATTCGTCAATAAGCAAGCGACAGGAAGCGACAGAATCATAAATATTATTGATCTGCCATACGAATTAAGTATTACTTAGCTAAAATATTTCCCGTCGTAAATATTTGAATTTTTTGTATATATTCCAATTTTGGATACATCTTTAGTATAATTGTTTTTTGTGATATATAATTTATGTTACTTGTAGGAAAATGAAATAAGTAAATACTTGGTTTTTATGTCATTAAGACTTCAAATTCATCTGAGCAATTAAGTAAAGGAGCTGAAATTAAATAACTGTTAAAATGTCTAAAACGCATTGGAGTTAATTTAAAATCCCCTCCATACTCTTACGTCCTAATGACATCATATACACGTAACAAACGAATGAAAAGAAAAAGGACGCTTGTCCCACTTAAGTGACCTTAATTACATTTCGACTTAATGTTACAATTGGTCCCATTTCTCTAATTACTTATCTCAAGTTCCTACTTAAGTACCGAAATTAATTGTAATCCCTGATAAAAGTCTTGTCGACATGAAGGTATTTTACATTTTACTTTTGCGACATAGAAATATTACGAGAAAAAACAACTTAGTATTTTTAAATTTAGAATCTCAGTGTTACAAATCTAGTTCCATTTTTGAAAATTGACTCGTTATTCCGTGACTTATCAAAGAATTCTTTATATCTTGCTTACAAGTCAGAATTCCGAATTGGGAAAAAAAAATTCTCATACAATATCAGATGATTTATATTCAGATTTCTGTACCACAATAAATGTGTGATGTATAAAAGAATGATATAGGGGATTACATGCCCGTATCTAATATATTTTTAATCCTCTTTGTTGGAATAATCGCTTTAGGGTCCTATATTTATTTAGCTGAAATAAACGGATTACCTTATCGGGATTGAGAATTTTTACCTTTACACTCCCATATATTTTACATTAATAAAAATCTAAATTTCATTAGTCCGCCAAATAAGCCTAAAATGTGGAAGAATATAATATTTGGCTTACAAAAAGTTCTTATGATATTTTGTGTTTATGTATTTATGCATAAATTATACTAAATAAATAACATTTTGGTACTAGAGCTATAGCTCAACATTCAATTGTTTAATGTTTATAAGTAGTCTATGCGTAAGGCGTAATTTTTAGGTTTTGTGGTAAAAACATTTTGAAACGGAAAATAAATCCTACATCAAAATGTTATTAAGTACCCTTTAGTGTGTCCATGTTGATTTAACAATCCATAGATTCACAATGAGGTTTTTTTAATTTAAGTCGTGTCTACATGACCACGTCTGTCGGGTAAGCTAGTATTATATAACAATAAAAAATACAATTCAAAAGAACGATGATTATTAATTAATACCAAAGGGGTAAAATCGGTATCATATCTATTATAGATTTTATATTAGTATATGTAATTTTTTTTATTTTATTTGATTTATTTTTATAGGTCATTTAATTAAAAAAACATTTTCAAAGAGCACGCCCAAAACGAACAAAGGATAAATTTGTTATCCATTTATTGCCGTCGGAAGGCATTTAATATTAATTTGTTTGGTTTCAGCCCTTAGGAGATAAATCCGAGGTCAGACGAAGTTTATTGTATCGTTATTTGGTTCATGCTTACTGGGAAATATTTTATTGGAACTATTCTAGGCTATATAGCTGATACTTAATTAAACTTAAAAATATATTTCACTTTCGCTGAGCCATAGAATTCCTTTGATAGATTGTGTCACATTAAGAAAAAATTGTATGATGTATTCACGTACAGAACTATAAACCTACCAACTCCTAGAGTTAGGTTCCGCACGAATCTTTCAGAATGTGTTCTGCACTTGACACTGACCTGTCTTCCAGTTCATTTAAGATTTATTATCCCTTCATGTATGTCATATTTGCCTGTAAGTGCTTGTCTCATTAAATAGTATATTGTGATTCTTTTATTTTTTTGTTGGTTGTGTTAGGTGTACCGCGCGTTGGCAGGCAATAATAATAAAAAGTTATAATTATTAGTATAAGCTTGTCTTCTCGTGTGATTTCCTTAATATTGTTTTATCTATTTGTCCACTGTTCTGTTGTCATGTTTATTTGTAATAATTGTTAATCTGTCAAAGTGATCTAGGACACATCAATTAATCTTTCACATTGTATCCTATTTCTTCTTTTTGTAACTTTTAAAGTTATGTATTAAGGAAGAAATAAATTCGTAATCTTAAGTAAGAAAAATAATAATAATATAACTATCACTATCGTGTATATATATTTAAGTTTGTTTAACAATTTTACATACTCGTAAGTTACAAGCAATTATATTGTTTAATTTTCATATAAACTATTCCGATATCGCAACTGTCAGCAGCTCTTATTCTAAAGCGTAAAAAAACATAATTAATGTTATATTACAAAAGTTGTGCTGATAAAAACAATACAGCCACTTAAGAACAGCAAATATGTCAAAACAGTATTTCAAGAAAATAACGTATCACAAACGACCTACGAGCTCGCAACCCTCGTGTGTGTCCAGGGGCCAACAATAGATGAGGCACCGACTGCTATCCCTTTGCCCTATAACAAAGTTCCAAACTTCAACTTGAAGTAACGTACTAAACATCTGAATTGGTTTGCGGCAAATTTCAACATAGCTAATTCAGTTGCTAGTTAATTTAATATCAGTTTTGAAATCAGATCGAAATTGACTTCAAAGCATTCAATATTCATAGGGCGCAATTGGCTCATCTATATTCAGGAAAACTCAATAATCCACGTCACAATGTAATAAAGTTATCGGGATATCACGCGATTGTAATTCTATTAACGCTCAAATTTAATGACAATTGCTACGAATGACAAGGCCGTAATAAAAATTATCTTTTTGATAGACTGAACGTAAGCTTATCCATTAAAGTATTTTCGAACCAATTCGAAGGACCCTTCATTAGTGCCAATTCTTGAAAAGCAACGCAAAAGGTTTAAACACTACTCATTAAAAATCTACCCTCTTCATAATTAAAGTGAGACAATGTCACCTATAAAAACGTATTTTTTTTTTGACAGGAATATAATTAGCACCAAGTTTCGACTCATCTTTATTAAGAGCTGAGGTAAATTAGAAGAAAATAGAGTTATTTGGTTAAATGATTATAAAAAAGAAAAAAAAAGAAATATAAATTAAATGCTTCTAATTTTACATTTACTGCAAATGGGCGCAGAACGGAAGAGAAGAACTGGCAATAAACTCTACGCCACTCTCAGTTAGTTGCATATCAATACGTTGAGTAAACATAGTAAAATTAATTAATGCGTATGTTATAAACACGCGATTAAGACGTTGCTGTGAAGTGTCAATTTCCTTTGGATGAAAATCCTGTGATTAGACCCTCCAGTTGAGAGGGCTTGAATAAATCTCGAGTCTCACCACAATTCGAATTACTAGTTAGCAGCGATATTTGCCCATTGTATGAACTTCGGGATTATATGGACAAAGAGGATCTGTTTAATGTTGTTTAAATATTTAACGATATCATTAATAAGTATCTAAATGATGTTATATGTATTATATTGAATTATTTTAAAATTTAATAATACTGGTAACAAAATAAATATTATTATAATTCACAGACGATTTGAATAGTTTAATATTTGTGTCAGGGATGTAATAATATATATTTAATAGATATCAGAAAGACATCTTAAATACAAACAAATTAGGTACCTTATTTACCACATGTCAAGTAGGAACCAAATATGTATATTTGTGCTGCTCAAACTTAAAGAACTTTCCGCCGCAAGGAGTGAAACAAAACGATTATCTTCTACGTACAGTCAAAAGTTCTGATAGATCTCGAAATGCAGCGAAAGTGTTAAAAAAATACGAGCTCCTTCAACTAATCATACAAGGCAAAGTGGCAGGTAGAAGGAGACCTGACCGCAGACGCACGTCTTGGTTGAAAAACCTAAAATAAGGCTTTGGTCAAAGCACCAAGAGTCAAAGCACCATCCTTCGCAAGATGACATTATAAGAAGAAGAAGTACAACCTTTAGGTTTGGGCCTCAAACTTCTATCGTGATCATTTGTTGTATCTGATCAGCTTTTTGTGCACACAGAACATGCGTCGTCACAAAAGGTATATATCGTATAATCTTTTTAAGCAAGAGTCTAGAATCGAACACAAAATACTCAATAATATTAGGTAATAATCAATCTTTTTACTAAAATTATATGGTCTAAGAGCCCGTGGGAGGTCGTCCTTCACCGATCTGATAACCAGATGAGACGTATTTTTTATTAAATATTTTTTATAAACAAATATTGCCTATCGAAAAGTGGTCATGGCTATTTTTAATTAAATTAACTTTTATCGATTTTTCTTCATCACCTTCATACTTTTGATAACCAAATGAAATTTATTTGACTGATAGTTTTTGATACACAGAATATGCCTAGGTATGCTTGCCTACTCATTTCAGTGTATAACTACCTGGCAAGCAGGTGTAAACAGGTAAGTCAAAATAGGAGACTCCATCGATCTGCTAACTTATCGAACGTTATCTCAAATTTTAGATTATTTTATATCAAAATCAGTCATATATTTTCTTTCTTTCTTTTCTATAATCACTTGCCTGCGAAAAATCGTACTTAAAGTACTGTTGCCAGGCTAAAAACTTTTAGAGTTTTAGCCACTTGATAGGTGCGGCAGAGAAAGTAGAGAGTAGTACTAATACATGTAGCTCTATTAATTAATTCTACTCACTCGAAATATACTTCCAAAGTTTGAATAGCTCTATGATTTATGAGAATAAACCTAATTCCTATAAAGCCTCAAAGCTACCCTGGGCGTTATTCCCGCCTGTGTCACGCTGATACCAAAACCCGGCAACAATAGGTGTGAACAACTAAGCCCTAGACTTTTCAGAGCTTAACACAATGTACGAATTCATATTTGAAACTTTTCGAGCAAAAGCTCGTTTGGGTGAAGTGTTTGCGTTGCCTTTTGTTGATGTTGTTTTTTTTTTTCAAAATTAAAAATTATATGAGAATTTGAACTATTAAATTCACAATATAGTAGCGATACGTTTTATAGTCATAGGATTTGATTATATTAAACTTATTGCTATAATTTACCAACAGTTCTGTTCTTAATTTATTAATAAATGTCTGCTTCTGGGCATTACACATGTGCCAAGCTAAAGATTTCCAATAACAAATTAGAGTATTATTAGGATATTTTATTGACAAGACGGCACTAAGGCTTTTAAAACTAGATTTTATTATTGCTATGAGAATGATGAAAGTATTTTTTATTATTCGATTTGTATCCTAATTAAGAAATAGTACTCTTTGATGCAATAACATCTGATAAATGTAAACAAGAATAGATTCAAGTTTGATGCGTTAATAAAAGTTACATAACATCAAAGGAACATACGGTATGCAAAAGTTTTAGATCGATAGCGCCAGATAGAATGATGAATCACGAAACTACCCTAAAATATTCGTTTATAGTCCTAGTGAATCACATGCTGGGCCAATAATACTCATGGAACCGCTCGTTATGTTTAGACACGTTATGTATTACGAATTGACAAGTCTTACATAGTAGCCAACGCCTTACATTTACTAAAATAATATGCTAATCGTCAAATGACACTGCTAAGTGTTCGTTTGGGAAAATCCATTTTTAATTTGTCTTCCTCCTTTTTGTTCATTGTATTTTGGGGACTTGTTAAGTACGTTCATGTTCCACTTTCCTATTTCTCTTGTCAGGTGCGCGGCCCATTTTCACTGAAGTATATTTATTTAAAGAGAAAGAATTACGTCACTCTATATAAAACTCTTTTATCGATATCTTCGAAGTTTGCAACGTTGCAGTGTCAGTAATCCATTCTAGAATAGAATTCAAAGTTCGTAGAACTTTAATGGAATGGTTTCAGACCAATATTAGATCTACGTTAATCCCCGATGGACTGCAATCAGCGTTGGAGGAATAGTTCAATTAAAAGTACAGTTTCTTTCTTAAGGATTTACAGTTAATCTCTTAAATTTATAGCAAAAAGTTTCTTTAAATGATGAAATGTGTTTTATAATGACGCAATTTTATGAGCATCCTGGCAAGCAACGGGATAGAAAAATTATTATTATTAAAATTTGCGTTAATATATTGTATTTAGAAATAAATTATCAGTACTAAGTCCTTGTCAATTTTAAACTTACTTTTAATGGGCACATAAAGAGGGTGTAACCCTAGTTGTATTATGTAGCAAATTCCATCATATTTAAAGCGAATTTTTGCTCGTGTATGTGTAGGGTTTGCACATACGATAATTTATTAAGCATAACAATGTTAATACAATGTACGTTTCTGACAGCACGAATGCAAAGATTTTCGATAGACTCATCTTTATTTTCTACACCAGCAATTCAAATGGTCATTCCGTTTTGTTCTAGAAACAAACACTGCTCAAGTTTCTATTCCAAAATCATCAGGATGGTTAAATATCAATTCGATTTTACGTAATGTTCCAGGCCAAAGTTGTATCGTTATACAAATTTTACTTCGGCTGTATCCTCTATTAAAAGTTTACACAAAAGGAAACTACGGAAGGAACGTAACAATTTCACACCATTATTAATTAAAAAGTATGAAACTCAGCTCAGTTTGCTTTTATAACAATTTTGTAAGGAAAATTAGTTAGGAAAATAATTGAACAATTTACCTAGCATAATATTATATATATATTACTCTATCTTGCTTTTATAAATTTGAATTAAGAAAACCAACATTTGGTTTCACCTTATACGACGTAAAACTTTGTTTCCATTTGAATAGAAATTTTACAGAAAATAATCGGACATCGTGATGCCTTCTGTCAACCAAAATACAAAATTCCACTGTTATGTAATTATTGCAGTCTTCTTTCTTGTGTTTTCTAGTTCTATCAACTGCTGTTATTTCAAATTAAACAATGGTAAACGATACATCGATATCGACAGAAACTAATAACTAAACGGCAAATAGAAAAATATTTCTATAAATAACAATCGGCTTAATTTCTATTATTGTAAACGTGATACATATTCCTGGAATGAAAGATATGGATCATCCTTCCACAAGTTATTGGCGCAAAATACAAGTTGTGGCGAGTTGAATAAAAATCATCGTACTTCTTTATTTTTAAAATACAAGAAACAGGAAACATTACCTTACGTATGTACCTAAATAGCAAGTTTTAATTAAAACCAGAAACTCTGATTATTTATTATTATTTTTATTTATTTTATAGAACAGGGGACAAAAGGTCAGGAGGCTACCCTGATTTTAAGTGATACCGCAGCCCATGGAGACTCTTAATGCCAGAGGGCTCTCGAGTGCGTTTCTTTTTAAGATGGGTACGTTCTTTTCTGATTTAATTTCAAATGATTTAATTTCTAAATTGACTTGGCCATAACGACTTATCATAAAAAAAAGTGAATTCGTGTAGATTTTCAACTTAACAAAGAATATTTTGTCACGTTTCATGTTCCTATGGTACGAGATTGACCAAATATCTGAAAAAACTATACAAATATACATTTATGAATCTTAATTCTATGGTTAAAATATATTTTAATACCATTGAGAGTACAAAGAATACCGAATCTAGAAGGTTTTTAAAGGACATTTTATTATTTTAAAGTTACTATAACATACAATATAATATTATGAAATAAAATAGTCATTTAATTATAATCTATGTTTTCAAAATACTAGATGTGATGCAATTCCGCAATATTCTATATATTTAGTTTGAAACTCCCAGCGGTAATCAACAAAGGATCTAATTTGTCAAAGGGAAACGAGCTGCAAAGCCACTATAATTTATACATATTTATTCAGAATGAATAATTTTGCTAAATATACTTAATTTGTTTTAAATAAATTTATAATACGGTTGAACCTTGTGATATGATCGCTTCAGGGAGAAATCAAACAGTTGGACGAAACAGAATGCTAAAAAAAATAAGATAATGCAAAATTATTTTCTTCCAAGCCTCTGATTAAATAGTATTTTTTTAATATTACCTTTATTTGGTAATATATAATATTTATCTTTTAGAAATAAAATATTGTCACGTGGTTTCTTATATTTATAAATGCCTTCCGAAATTTGTATTATCATATCTAAGCTGAACTCATATGTTTTAGTCTGGCAAGGCACGTCAAAGCTTTAAGAAATGAAAGAGACTTCACAATTCAAGACAGATTAATATTAAATCACATAAAGCTATTGAATTTTTCATAAGCTCCATTGAATGTGAAAGTCGCTTGATCTTATAAAATGGACCAGCGCAGGCGCGGTTATATTGAAGGGAACTATGAAATAGCTTGGCTTTGAAGAATATAATGGAAAATGTTGGTCTTTGTGAATGCATCATATAAATACAATATTCAACGTCTATAAAGACTTAATTTTCTATTATGGTGACTTAATTGTTTAGGAAAGAAAATATACAAGATATGAAACAATCATTTTGAGAATTGAATTGAAATTAATTGCTGTTGGTTATCTCGCTAAAACGCGAGAATGGCTGTAACCATTTGGCTAATTATCATCTTAACATAAACAGAATAAAGTATTTTCCAATAAAAAACTATCATCAAAATCATTTGGTTATCATTATTTTTCTTAGCCTTCAGTTATTAGTTTTTAAGAGCTGTAGGTCCGATCTCTTTGGCCTATTTAATCATTTTATCTTTATCTAGTATATAATTCTATTTATCTAGTTGTCTAGTGTAATATAAAACTTGTATGATTGTGATATGTATTCTATTTTGATGAAATGGTTGTTGTTGGTGTGTTTTTTTACTTAAAACGTGTGTACAAGATAATTTTAATATGAAATATATCATGGACGCTAATAGGAAATACTTTTGGCAAATTTAAAATGTATAAAATACATCGACGTAGACAGGAAAACTTATAATTAGTAGTAGGACGCGCCAACTATAACCAAGAGTTAGCCACAAATAAAAGAGCTAGGTGATCTAAAACTGTGCGCCGACGCAGTTAAATCGGTCGGGAGTTGAGTGCAATGATCGAGCACCAATGTCAACGACCAACCAAGGCGACGCGATCGACTTATTTACTTAAATAGTTGCTTGTTTTCGGTACCATGACAAAAATACATAGTAATTTCTAAGACCGCACAGAGATCACTACATATTGATCAATACACAGATTACTACGACACTGTACAAAGCAGTCTTTCCATTGAAGGAAATTTATCAAATTGTCCACAATTCCCCATACACTACGAACCTTATCTTTAAGTACTCTTATATCGCTCTGCAATGAGTAACTGATCACTATTATTAGTTATATAGATTTTTTATTATATGAAACCTTGGAAATATATTAAAAACAATTTAGACAAACACGCATGAGGCTCATATGATACCACCATGAAGACGTGTAATTCTGGCCTTTTAAGAATAGGTACTCTCTTTTCTTCCGGACCCTCAATCGAATTGGTTCGGAAATACTTCAGTGTGCTGCTGGTTCCACATAGTGGTGATGTACGCATTTAACTGCCTTAAAAAACGCAGTTGTGGAATCAGTGTTTCATATTCTGCCTCAACGTCCGATGATGAAACTTATTCTAAGTTGAGGCAGAGGAGGAGATAATAATAAATAATATTATTTATGTATTACACATTGAATAAAAGCTATGTATTATCGTTTCTATACGAACGAAAGACTAAGTTCGGCAAAGTTCGTTAAGAAAGGCGATATTCCCTGATGAGACCCCTAGTCATTATAATTAGTTTTGCACTACATGACTTGGTACTTTTTACGCGCCACCGATCATTACATTTGCCAATAGGTGGAAAAATTTTCATAATCACCAAAAAAAAATATTTTACGAAGAAATAATTAATTTAGCAATTAGCCTTGACGGCTGATTGCTTCACAAAAAGCACGCGTGCGCATAGATAATTATTTGCTGCAATGATGAATTGCAACATGCTACTTTTGTATTTTACTAGCTGAAACTTTCTGCATACCTATTTAACCTATAACATGATTTTGTGTATAAAACACACATGTTTGATTTTTGTCGTCTTCTAATAGATTTACTTGTTATAATATATTATAAGATCAGTTGCTTACTTTACACATTGCATGCTCAAAATATAATGGATTCAAAGTAATAGCCGGAAACCAAAACTTTTTATAACTTACTTATTCTATTAACTAGCGAATTCTGATTAAGTAAATACGAATGTTTGAAAATATGTATGAATAAATATTATTATTTTTATTAAGAAAAACTTTTTCCTGATAAACAGCTCTCAGATCCGAGTGGTCGGCATACAGCGCATTGGTATAGTACAGCTAGGCTTAAAAAAATAAACGGGACGATCGCACGGATCAGAGTGGGCTGCACCGCTACTATGGCGTGCTTCACTCAGATGCGAGAAAAGAGTACTTAGGGTCTGTTTCACAATGTCCGGATAAGTTCCAAATATGCTATTTATTACTTATTTGTAGGATAAACAGTATTCTTGCGTTTCACGACTGTCAGATAGCGCTATTTGTCATGAAATGCCAAGTATCTTATTAGGAACTTTTATCTTTCGGATAATTTATGTGTTGCAATAGCTATTTGGCACTTTATCCATACATTGTGAAACAGGCCCTTAATATGTTAAACTAATCAGCATTTGATAAAACCTAACCTAACCTTTACATGGAGAAAGAACTAACTAGAACTTTTACATGCTGTTCAATTTGTATTGTAAGCTGTAAAAAATAACTAATTGAAAATTCGCTATGAACTATATAATAAGCTATATTTACAATATGTTTTTCAAAAGGTTTAGATTTCATGTTTTCTTGTTTTGTTTATATTATGTTTTAATTTTTTATTTTTATTTATTTAATTATAAGTAATCTAACAGCTTACTTAATACATATTATTATATAAAATACTAATACAATACAAAAAGCCAAAACAGTGTTCTTGGTTTAATTTTTATATAAATAAGTTTTCTATTGTATTAGTAGAAAATATACTATCGTCTTTAAAAAAATGCAAAGCTTTAGTTAGTTTTATGATAGTTCAATATAACTGAATGTTTTAACATATTTAAAGTGGCGCAAGTTAGCTTTAAATTCGTATAAAACTTTAAATGACACTTACCTTTTATGCATCGCAGTCTCAAACTTGTTTTGACCTTTTGTAACTTACATAATGCAAAATTACATACCTGCAACAATATAAAATATATAATTTAGTATGGACTTATTATAGAATTTACTTCGCACGCAATTTTGTAACATTCTATTTTATTATAGTTAAAGGCCGGCAACGCACTTGCGAGTCCTCTGGCAATATGAGTGTCTATGGGCGGTGGTATCACTTTATATGTTTGCCTACTGTCCGTTTTCCCACTTTTTCATAACAACATAGTTGTATTTCTTACTTATCTTAAAAAAATATTCACGAAATATGTTAATATTTTAATGTTAGGTGAGCTCCATATGATAAATAAACTAATCATATTTAATAAAAAAGATCAATCAGTTGCTGATTATAATTTTCCCTTATATTCAAGTCAATGAAAGTTGTTTGAGAAAACAATACAATAGAAATCATTTAATACCTAAAAGTACTCAAAGTCTTTACAAAACACATTGATTAAGCCCGGTAGTGTCGAGTTATGAATGCTAGAGTATTGTCTGTAAACAGCACTCGTGATAACAAAAGCCACGAAATGAGTCAGTTTTTCACCAGACAACGGAAGATATCGATCTGTCTAGCCTTTTGTGTTACTTAAAAATATTTTTCTATTTAATAACTATTATAAATTAAAAACAGAAGGGCGCGTTATATAAATAGTTCAATATGTGTCGCACTTTGCAGGCTTTGGCATGTATTGAGGATAAAGTTCATCAAAACTCTGAGTTAAAGCTTTAAAGGACAGAGAAGACAGACAAGACAGATAAAGACCTAATTTGAGATAGGAAATATTTAATAACAGTCAAAAAAAGTAAAAAATCATTTATTCATATAGGTAACATAATGTACACTTATGAACGTCAAAAAAAAAAGAAATATACATTCAATGAATCTAATTTTACATTTACTGCCAGTTTTCAAATCAAGGGTGTTTAAAAAAAGTTACGATTGCACATGCACAAACTGTGCTCACAAATAATATATAACGAATGTCTATATTTATTCACACATTCGAGAAAGTTTTATCCAAACCAGCATCACTGGTTTGTGTCCAGCTTACTTCACGCTTAAAAAGGGCCAGTTTATTTCCTTGTTCATATCTTTTAATTACATAATTTTATTATAAAACGAAAGATATTTATACAATTATAATTTTGTGGCGCAACAACTCGTTAGATTTCTGCTTCTTTTTAATTAACAAGTTTCTGTATGACACATAATATTGATTTTTGAAGCGTGCCAGTCTTCTCACAATGTTCTTTCACAAGGGTTATTGCACATAGAAAGATCCATTGGATCCATTGCACACATTGATACAGTGGACAAAAAAAAATACAATTATTAATGTGTGATGAAAACGTAACAAACACGAAGAGTTGGAACTAAAAAAATAATAGTATTGTCTTTTATTAACATAACTTTTACACATTTAAAGAAAACACTTTCTGAACGGATTGAAGTTATGTATTATTGTAAAGTGATAATTATTTAAACATAATTTTAAATTTATCCGACGTTTGTGTTTTAATGTTTAAATAATTATATGTTAACAATAATACATAACTTCAATCCGTTCAAAAAGTGTTTTCTTTAAATGTGTAAAAGTTAACGTATGCTTAAATGATCTTTATTGTGAATCTATAATCTAAGATTAATTGCCATAAATTGTATAAAACTGAATATGTTTAAGCTTTATACACGCCAGCATGGCCCTAAGATGTTATATAAAAATACAGTACAGCACACTAAATTGAGAATTTCCGAATGGCGTAGTCACGAAATTCAATTTCAATATTTTCAATAGAAAATTGTTGTAGGCTTTCGTAATATTTCCGTCAGCGGCAGATGAAAGTATTAGGTGCATCCATTATTATTTTACATGACTTCTTATTTCAACTTCAAAAAAATAAGTTAGAAATAAAAGGCACTACCTACTACTAAATTAGATGTATAAGTTATCAGAAGGAGTATTACTATAATTCATTTGTAGGAGTATCCGTTCGAATTTTAAATACAAAATGAACATTTAAGGTGCAACTGAGTTTTCCAAATTATTAAAATTTATGTACACCTTTTCATTTGCAGAAATAAAAGACTTGATGTCCCTTTCCGTCAGCTTAAAAGGAAGAAGTTTAATTTATATCATTTTATACCAAAAAGTATGGTCACGCGACGGGTACAAAACTGGAGCAATTCGCATGCGCGGGGGCCGCTCAAAATTAGATCTGCGACAATCCGACGCCATATATAGCGTGCGTCATGTTCCACCATTTAGGACATTACACCGAGTTTATCTTCTCTTAATCTCTTTATGTTGTGTCAACAATTTTGTCCTGGTTATTTCCTTTGATTCGCCTTGTATCCTTGCGAAGTATCAAATTTAATATTTAATTATTACAAAAAAAATATTAATTAACTTTTATAAAGTTATAGTAGTAAAGTATAAGTAAAAATAAAGTAGCTTTTTATATATAGGATATATTCGGTAGTGGGCTGATCAGTGTTTTAATTGTATTTTTTAACTATTTTTTTTTATAACTTATGTTTACTATTCTTGAATACATTTTAGATGTAAAATTTTGTAAAATATTCAGTAGACTTAGAAGTATGTATGATGTCGTAAACTCTATAAATAAATAAAAAGTTGTATACAATAAAAATAGTAGACAAAAATCACTCACTCTTCTTTTTCAGTGTTCAACTAGTATTTAATATGTTATATATCTATCTACCATAAATATAATAATCGATATAAAAGTACACAGAGGACCTATGTTAGAGAATATGATAAAGGTCCACGATTTCATCGATAAGTTAATGATTATGTAGGATTAAAGTCGTTCATTTTGTGTTTAAATATAGTTATTTAATGTCTCGATATGTATAATTTTTATCATTATAAAGAATTTATCTTCAAACACGATTTCTTAAAGTCATAGCTTAAATACATTTACAGAACTGAAACTCGCCCGCGTGTTGAATCCTAATGTGATTGGCCATACGGAGTCAATGAAGTAATAGCGCCATATAAAAGATAATAGCGAAATTTGATGCCTATTAGGTAATCAGCAGGATGGGCTGAGATCAGAGGACTAAATTTTGTTATCGTCTAACTACACTGTATTCAAATATCCGTGCAGTTATCCATTTGTCAACCGCGCCATATGATATTTTTTAAATCAATAAGTTATCGTTAGGACATTAATAATACCGGTTCCAATGCAAGATTGAAGAAGTGAGTCATTAATTTATTATATTTTACGTATAATCAACAAAATATTTTACTAGATTGTCCTTCCGTCTTAAGCAAATAATGCGTCAGTGGAAATTTCATATATAGATATGAAATTTCCACTATCTATATATATATATATATCTATATATCTTCAGTATCTATATACAACAAATATATTGAATAAAATAAATTGCTGAATATTAATCAACAAACAAAAATATAAAGTAATTGTGCCCATAGTACAAGTAAGTATAGTATTTAGTCCCTATATATACTTATTATTATCTATTAACAAACCGTTACTTATTTATTAACAGCTAGTCCTTCGACAAAGGCTTCATATATTTTTTTCCAATCTCGGCGTTCTCTAGCGACGCGAATCCACATTAGACCCGCTATCATTTTATATCGTCCTCCACCATCTTATCTGTCTGCCTCCCGTTCCCATCCTTTACGAGTCTGTTTCATTTTTAGTTCTTTTCGCTCGTCATATCAATCACCCATCTTCACTTTTTTCGTATATGTTTAAATGTTGTTTTCATTTTAATTTACATTAAGACAAATTTTATGTTATTTTCCAATGGTACTTATTAAATGCTTAAGATGCTTTATATGAGGTACTCTTCCAATAGACCTCATACAATTACTGTAACCTTTTAGCGCAAAACAAAAGTTTTAACAATAATTTCATAATATTCAATTGTAGAAAGAAATTGTTATGATTACATTATCATAATAGACCTTTATAATGTCTGATACGTCAAACGCAAACATTTTGCTTTCATGATATTGTTGGATTCAGCTTGCTCTCTCGAAAATTAAAATTTTCTACAAAATTGCCTACAATAAGTATTGTTAAGGCTTAACCTGAATTTCCATTTTTTTCTAGAGCTTTTGATGCACGTTTTATTTTATAGTATTTAAAAATGGTTATTCGTTTAGACGTAGAAGTTTGAAACTAGCAGGTTGAAGACGTAGACTTATATGCTTAAATGGTATATTATTCCTTTATATTTTCATGATGTACATTTTCCTTTCCGTTAATTAAAAAAAAATTGCTGCCGTTCACTGCCGTGAACAAATATACTAATTCCAATTCCATTTTCTATAAAAAGTTTCTGTATCACATTTTTCTAGTTTGTGACAATAGCGACGAAAAATATATATAATACCATTTGAATGTTCGCAGTTTGATAAAGTCATAACTGTTATTGGTACTGTGTCGTTTCTAAATCTTTTTTTTTGCAGGAATACTATAATTGGTAAGCCTTCTTCAGCTTATTGACTCGACGATTTAAAATAACTTAAAATTTGACGTATCAACTGTCTGTTTACATACATAAAATGCTAAAACCAAAAGCTCAGACCAACTTTCATTCCTCGTACACACAATTAGAAACTTGTCCGACGGAAATTTCAATACACCGCAATTATTGGTAAAGTTTTGCTAATTTGCCAGTGCCTCATACCGGGAAAGTTAAGAATTGTTTTCTGTTTGAAATGAGGCTGAACGTTATTTGATTAGTGGTAGTACCGAGAATATTGGTTTACACTATTTGTTAGAAACTGGACCAAAAATTATTTTTTTAGTAAGTAGTTGATAATTTGACACAATTCATGTTCGCTTGGTTGATCACTGGTAGAATTGTATTGGTCGGTAATTTCAATTCTTAAGTTTAATTTTACCCACACTAAAGCTATTATGTTTGTTCTGGAAGATAGTATCAATATAATCTTTTGCGTTGTTCATGTTTAACCCTTTTTAACTACGATACAACCGACTGGATGGATGTCAATGTTGAATTTTGTACCGAAGGCTGCAATATCGGCGATATGGATAAATGTTGAGAGAATTACATCGAGATTGCATACAAAAACATTGCGCATTTGGCAATTACATAATACCAGCACCGTCATAACGGTATATTTAAATAAACGTTATTATCGGGCGCATTTTATAAAAAAAAATTGAGGTTCGAGTTTATATCTAAAAGTAATAAAATAATACTCCTATATTACATAAGAACATTTTATTATTATGAAACAACAATATCAAATTATCTTTGTTCTTATTTAACGTAATTAAAATAGTCTTAAATGTAAAAAAAATTACATTTAAGTCAGTAGACATTTTACACTGACGTTTGACATTTATGTTTTTAATCCTACAAATAAAGAAAATCAAATTCCAACTATTTTTTTTAGGTTTTAATTATTTTTACCGATCAATCTCCTTCGTGCCTTCTCCATCTACACGACACTGGCGAAGTACCTTGTGCCCAGTTGGCACAAATTAAAGCCATATAAAAAAAAAAAAAAAAGAATTTAATGTTTAAAGAACTTTATTTCTCGTTACAAAAAAAATATTTTATTTACATGAGAAACTTAATATTAATATGTATATATACGAGCGAGATACACGTCGCCATTAGCCGTCTTTTAGTCAACTATGTTCACGCTAACATGCATCTTTACTTTGAATTTGTCAAACACACCAATATTGCGAATTTTAGATGGTAATTGATTAAATAATTGCACACCCTCATACCTAATAGACTTCTTCAAATAATTTGTACGCAGCTGCGGCAAGATAAGCAAACTCGCTCGACGAGTAATGCGTGTAGTTGTATATTTGATTTTTTTAAATAATAAGCTACTATGGAGAGACATATTTAATTTTTTAAATTAAGATACAGGTGCTATAAACATATATATTGTCAAAATTTTGGTTTATTGGTAGATTTTATTAGACTGTGTTAAAAGATTGTATCTAAATTATGCTTTTATTAATTTATTTGGTAGAGTCTGTAAGTTAGAAATTTTGTTTTTTGCATGCTATACCCCATATTTCAATTAGATATAATAAGTGTGGCTTGACTAAACAATTATAAATTAATATAAAATACATTTTGATATTGACCAATAAAGAATTTAAATTAATTTAAATGAGCTAATCAAATCAATCTAACGATTTGACTAAATCTAGCTATTAAAATTTAGAAATTCAAATATCATTATGAAAGCACCGACTCGAAAAAGTACATCTATAATTGAATTATACCTACCTGAATATCAGTTGAACCAGTAAAATCCCAAATAATCATAATGTCTAAGGAACATTACAATAAAAGCAACGGTACGAAGACACGAAATTGCTATAAAATACTGTAAAAGCTTGCCATTTTACGATACGTAATTTTATTTCATAGTGTAGGCGCTTACAGATTGTTTCACAGATAAGATTAGAATGATCTAGACGGGATGAAAATAAGTGTTTCTATAGAATGGCTACTGTTTATTAATTATTATTGTATCCTTAATTTCATAAATAATTTTGTATGTTGTGATGTGATGTATATATTCTAACTTGTGTTGTCTTCGTTTTATATTGTAGTATATATTGTTTTGCTAATAATTTTAATATAATATCAAAAAGGCTTTAAGATTATTAATTGATATATATCAGGAGAAAAAAAAACTTTAACTGTGTATAGGTGTTTTTATACTTGAACAATTTCTATGTTGCTATTACTGAATAGTAGTACTACTTCTGAGTAGTAGTGATATGCAGTATGGATAAGTCTATGAAAATACTGTAAGAAGTTTTGTTCAGTAATATAGCTCTCTGGCTAACCTGAGGCAATTAAACATTTTACCGTACAATATCGTAAAATGCCTTGAAATAGCTGCTATATCATAAAAAAAAATTAGTTTCCTTAATTCGTATGTAGAATATAGAAACATTGCTGTATTTAAAAGCCTTTTTATTCACTGCATGTATACATATGTCCTTATTGGCGTGACTATAAGTTGTAATATTATTAATGAAATCAAATCAAGAGACATGTCTAGGACGCAATTTTGAACATTAAACAGCAAAACGTGTCAATGAAAAATAATTATTGCGAAGGTCATTGGAGACGTGCGTGTGCGACGACCATTTATGTTTGACCTGTAAAACATCAATAGTATTTGCGAATAACTAGACATTATAGGAGGCCTCTTGGGACAGGGTGTTTCAAGAAATACTGGTTGTGTAGTGTGACTCATTTGGTTGAGTCAACGACGGTCTTACCTGTAATACTTTGTCGTGTTATTTACTGTAATTGCTGTAAGGGTGCTAATTAATATCTAGATAGATAACCACTCAAAGTTATCACTTCAATACAAAAGGGGAAATCACAATTATTTGTATAAAAAATATATTTAACTGTTTTTTGGTTTGTATCATTTTAATTCAAAGACCTTAAATGTGTGTAATGGAGTAAATGATCCTAATCCTTGGGATTGATTTGACAGTTCAATCAATATGTATGACTCAAAACTTAGCGATTAAAAGGACTGGCGGAGAGTTTCTTGCCAGTTCTTTTTGCCCACTCTACTCGCCCTTGACTTGCCAATTCGTAGTAAATGTAAATTGATAATTAATTTAACTTTTTTTCTGACGTTCATAAGTTTACTAGTTTATCTAAATCAATAAAGTTATTTTAACTTTGACTATGCGGGCAAAGTACAACAGTAAAACCTATTATATTTTGTCACCTGTATAGCCTGTAAAACTATACTATAAACTGGAGAAAGTAACCAACCTATCTTTATTTTAATATAAATTTAAATTTTATAAAATATTTTTAGGAACCAATAATAAATATTGGCTGCGGAGCTTTTTTATACACGAAAATAGTCAGAAAATAACTCTCTCTCTAACCGGAACAATTTTGTACAGCTAGGATCAATTCTTGTGTACTATTTATTTATTAGACCAAATGACCTGCCTTTACAGGTCAACCTAAAACGGCAAGCATAAAATACTAAAGGACAGTCGTATTCTGCTATCGTATGGTCGGCTGCTATATGGTCACGTGACAAAACTCACGTCATCACAATATTGTTAGCTAGAAAATATAGCGTAGAGTTTCACGGTCCCTTCATTTAGTACCTTTGTAAGATACTAATTAACGGGATACCACAAAATTTAGTGGAAATAAAACAGATTGAAAAAAATTAAAATCAGATGCAAATTAAGTTTATCGTGTCGAACGAAAGACTGCAACCTAACCTTGACCGAATGTCGTCTGGGTTTCATGTGAAGATTTTTAATTAGCGCATGATGTCATCATACTTTGTAGGTGAGATAAGTGAAAAATATTTACAGTGTATATTGCGAAATAATTTTGCTTTTTAGTTAAATGGTTTGGTTTATATTACAATAACTTACTTGTTTATTATTATATTATGTGAAACACAATTTCCTTATCTCTTATTATCATAAAAAGCTAAAAATTAAACTTTAAAATACTTTTTTTGTTATTATATTACTTCTTTTTGCTATACACCTTATTTTATATGTCATTTAGAACACAAACATGTTTGTGAAATGTGTGAAACACAAACATTTCACAAAAATGTTTGTTTTATTTAAGTATCGAAAGATATCTTCATCTTAGAAGAGTTTGAATATTCGGACTGACACATTAAGGGTCTGTTTCACAATGTCCGGATAAGTTCCAAATAAGCTATTTATTACTTATTGGTGGGATAAACACTCCTGTTGCGTTTCACGACTGTCTGATAGCGGTATCTGAACGCGAAGTTTCTTAATCGGAACTTTTATCTTCCGTATAATTTATGTGTTGCATGGCTATTTGGTACTTTATCCATACATTGGGAAACAGACCTATAGTGACATTATTAAATGGTATGAATACATAAAAATGTATTCATCATTTAAAGTAACATACTATTTATAGATGTAAAATTATCCTTGGTTAGAAGTCGAAAAAAGGACTAGGCATGTCTTTATTAAAAAATTAAGATGAATCCTGACATCGACTACAACAATGCAATTCTATTTTTATAACAAGCGCCACACTGTTATCTTTTTGCTGTAATTGAGTTGAGTCATTCAGCAAAAAACACAATTGCCATCGATTGGTCAATTACCTGCTTGTTAGATTGAGAAATAAAATTTAGCCTTCCTTGTCTATGCACGTTTATTAACGTTTGCCGCGACTTCATGTATGGAAGTCTAGACAAACATATTAGAACATTGAAATTTTAACCTGGTGATAATAATTTTCTGATGGAAATTATTGTATTGATTTTGCAGTGTATCAAAAAAATCAATCAATAAATTTTGAAAGCCTTATACTATATTACTACTTATATATATAGTACTTTAAAAGAACATGTTTAAATATCGTTATAATTCAACACAATGTTTATATTTTTAAATATGAATTATGTTAATTAACTGTCTCTTATCAATAAAAGTTATACACTTGAAACATTAAACGATATTGTAAAACTACATATTTGAAGTGGATAATGGCTGATTATCAAATAGTATATTTTAAACGCTTATAGTAAAAATTAAATCTGTGGCACTTCAACCTCTTCAGGTCTTGGCCTTAGATTTTTGAATCTGTTTCATGATTAATTTTTAAATCTAATAGGCAAGTTGGTGATCGGCCTCCAGTGCCTGACACACATCGTCGACTTTTTGGGTCTAAGACATGTCGGTTTCCTCACGACGTTTTCCTTCACCGTTCGAGCAAATTGTTAATGCGCACATAGAAAGAAAATCCATTGGTGCACAGCCGGGGATCGAACCTACGACTTCAGGTATGAGAATCGCACGCTGGAGCCACTAGGCCAACACTGCTCCAAAAGCCTATAGTACTTTAGAACATTTTTAATATTATTTTAATTCAATACTATATTATCTATTGTTCCGAAAGAACTTACGTAGGCTATTTCGTATTATTAATGTCCACTGTCATTTAAGAGACCCATAAACACGCTTCGATAGCCCATTTTCGGTCCACAAAAGGGCCATTACACAGACTATTATCAACGGAGGGCGTTTGGCACTTTGTATTATCTTACATAATGTTCCCAAATTACACCTGACTATACGAATTTAATACAACCTAACTGCCATTATTACTTTTTTTTTAAATTGTAAGTTTATAAGTTTTAGAAGTGATACTGTAAATGTCTACAATTAAGAATACAGTATTTACATTTTTTTAACATACAAAGTAATAATAAAAGTTATTAAAAAGAAAATCAAACAAATTTAAAAACTTCGATCGCTGTGGCAGTGTACCTTTGGTACTGGCAGCATTTCCTCGCTGTATTGCGATACTTATTCGTTGAGCTAGGAAAATACCAGCTCTGGGGTCACTGCTACTATCCACTAAGCGCCATCTTAAATCTTTGATAAGCGCCTGTCTAGGCAAAGAAGAAGGCAAACTCAACTCAAGTTATATCTTGCGTGTTGTTTTACGAGATTAGATCAAAAAATTAGGTTTATCCATTATTTAGTTAATTACCCCAAACAGATTTAGCTTTTAAACACTTTAAAAGAAATTGGGTAAATATTTTGACATAGATTTTTTCTTTCAAGTAAGATGGCTATTTCAATATCTTCGTTATTTATAGGAATATCAACGTATTGAAAACCCGTATCCGATCGCCAATAAATATTTCAATCGTAATGTCTATCACAGCGTCTCGGCTCGTAAACACGGCAAAAATCACCACTTGCGTCACCCGCTGATCCAAATCGAAGACGTTGGGGTTAAAGAACAAGCGCCAGGCGATTGCATTTTATACGAAAAGGTTTTAAAGGAAATCCCATAGCATACGGGCTTTTTGTTACAGCTAGACAATGGGAAAAATTTGTAGCGTTTTATATTTTTTAACACGAATTAAGTTCATTAACTTTATTATATCAATAAAAGTTATATATAATTAAAATATTAAAATATTGGAACACTTATTTATAAACTTTTTCTTATATTGAATTAATTTCTGTTTATAGTTACTAGTAACATCTATTAGACATAACTTATTATATAAGGAGATTTACAAACCTTAAAATAATTATTTTATAAAGTTTTGCAATCCGTAATATGAATTGGAGTTAATAACAGTTTTAGCAGGCACAATTACGCCTAAGCCTTTCGTTTGTACTCATGAACCATGAATCATGGTGAATTGAATTTCAAGGTCCCGCTCTGTGTAAAATGCATCATTTATAGAATTTATAAGATTGGAAATATTCAAACTAAAATTTGAAATTAATAAAAATTGAGCAGTAACCGAAATGCGAAATAAATGCAGTACAGTGATTAGGCATCTTCTAAAGTCCAATACAATTCTAATTGCTAATGATTAGAAATAATAGATTAGATTGCAAAATCAGCAGTTTGTATGAAATTGAAACCATTGTGTTTTCTTTGCAGTTTAAACCCAAGATCTCCAAGTTACTACCACGTAAGTATATTACTACTAACTACACAGCCACGAAGGTGGTCAAATGTATGTTCTGAAAATAGCAATAGGTAGATTCATTAACTTTATTTATTAATATAAGAGTGTCCATGGGCGGCGGTATCACTAAACATCAGGTGAGCCTCCAGCCCGTTTGCCCCTGTTCTATAAAAAAAAGAAATAACATAGGAAAGCAAGTTTAGTTCTGTTTATGGACTGCCCGGTTAATTATTAAACAATTTCACGTTAGCCAACATAAAAACCAGTTAAAGAAATATTTTCATAAAGAAATATCGCGCTTCTGACAAGACTTCTGCTTTTGGTACATTACGGTGGTTTTCAAATGTAAGGGTGCGTCCACATCTGGTGAATGCGCCGCGAATGAGCAGCTCTCGAGCCGTTTGCGTGCTGCCGGACGCGAACCGCGGCGGCGCACTTGCGCCCTCAACCTATAACTTACCCGCTTAGCTCGTTTCTGATTACCGACCGATGTGTGACCGTGTGACCGGTTTTAGTATATTCAGTACCAAATTGGTATAATTTGGGCTCCGTAAAACTAATTTAGTTTTTTTGGGTATCCTTTGAGTCTAGCCTAATCGTATTCTTTAAGTATCCTTTTAAGGTAACTCTTGCCGTGTCTGCACATGCGCAGCTCGCAAATGGCTCGCGAGCTGCACATTCTCGCGCATTCGCCAGATGTGGACGCACCCTAATATTTAATGAATTTGATATTATTGTACAAAATTAATTTAAATACATATCCTACTGGTATGTATATCATACAATACTTTAACCAAAAAACTATTATATTAACGTTACTAAGTCTAGCTTTTAGCTTTAGCCTGGGATCTTTTGTCAAAAAACTAAAAATTCTACCAGCGTTAACAAGTATTACTAGAAGTTAAAATAAATAAACATTTCTTAGTATACTTAAAACAGCTTTAATGTTTAACGCTCCGTAAACCGTAAAGTGAGATCTAGTTTCGTGAGAGGGATTTTAATTAGACTGAAGACTGACCCCGGTCTGAGTGGAAAACTAGATAAAAATGAATATCTTATTCTTAAGAGCTCATTAAGTGGGGCGTAAAAACTCTTTTAGGTTTGATAAAACATTATTCGAGTTGTCACTGAAATATTTTAGAGAATAGCGCGTGAACGGACGTCTGATGTTAAGTGATACTGTCACCCAAAGACACACATTCAGGCGTTTTAGAAATTGGTACCACAGGAAATCTATAGAGTCAACTTATAGAATATTTTTGTCAGGAATTTATGGTTAATAACGTCAAATATACAATTTATTTATGTGAAGAAAGAGATATAAATAACATTTAATACATACTTTAATATGATAAACATGCCATAGAAGTTCCAAAAATACTTTATGTACTTGATTATATAACTATTTAGATATGTTTCATAAAATCTCCACATGGTATGGTAGTGATCCTAGGCCGCCATTATTTGTATGAAATCTATGATTCTCTTGTTATTTCCAGTCCTATATTTCCCTTTATCTCTGGTTCGCTCTTTTCTATATGTAGAATGAGAAATACTTCGACAACTGCCCACAGCCTAAACTTATTTAATCATATTTTTTGTATATACCTTTCCAAGAACAATAACAGCACAGTTGTTAATCGCCCAATACTAAAGTTTGTATTGTGCTTTATATGTACGTATGCGCACATACGCTTACTCGTACAGTAAAAGACATATTTAAGAAACTTCCCGATAATCGACAACGTGTATACACTGAAACCAACTAAAAAAGATAAGCCCTAATGAACTGAGATAAACTGAGTATAGAGTGGTATGGAGTCAGCATGTTGACATATAGGTTAGGGATTTTCAAGTCAAAATTACCTTTAGCAAAGAAGTCTACGAAGAAAAATATAAATTATCAATGGAATTAATGTAATCTAGGACCATGAACACTTTATAGATTGTAGATCCAAGCGCGTGGTAATTTCATTACCTCAAGTCTGTTCGTTGCAAATCATTTATACTGTTTAATATGAATTTGTAAGATCATACCTTAGCAATTGTATTAGTTACATAGTCGGCCTATAAGCGTTTATAATATTATAGAATTGGTAAAATAGATTAAATATCCTTGTATGAATTTTATATGGAAAGCGACGAAACTAGTATGCTACAAAATCTTTACAATTTTGTTACAAGCTCAGTCTAGTCTAAAAATACACATAATTTGAAGACAAGTGTGAACGTTGTTGCCGGCACAATGGAAGCATTGTTAGCGTGCGAACTTCGAAATCTAATCTTGGTCTAGACTTTTTCTAGGTCATAAGATCTTTAATTCTTTAGAATTCAATACTATTCTTTTAGATTACTAAGCCTTTATGTCAGTGAATAAAAAAATATTGAAGTTATGTCTCGGAAGTAGTTTTATTAGAAACAGATGTCAAATGTGTAAACGATAAAACTTCATAATAATATTGCTTATAATATTCTCTGAATAACACAATTCTCTTGAATTATAATTGTCAAGAATTGATTACACATTTATGGATTCAGAAGGATTCCCAACCTGGCACTCCTATACGCGCTGCGGCCGCAACGATTACATAACGTCACAGTATATCAAAGCGCGTATAAACAAATATTTCTTCGTGAATGTTGGTCGTACATAGAACATGACACAGGCAAAAGATGATCTCAGCCGGCGCAAAAATACACCGCATAATTTAGCATTAGCATAATATTGGAGTGGTTTTCTTCGGAACTTAGACCTTTGACAATATTCAGAGCTGTTTTACACTGAGATGCTCTTTTATTTTTAATAGCTTTAATTATTAATTTAATTCTGTTCATTTTTTAGTCTACAGTTTACTACATTGAGTACAAGGGATATTCATAAAAAGTTAAGGATAGAAGTTAAAAATTACACTTTTAAGTACAAAAATTCTTAATAATGGCATACGACTAGCGGAATAAAGTCCCGGTAGGGGTCTACTGTAAGAGATACGACCTGCAATTGTTCAAAATCGGCGTGTACTCCTCCCTTAAATGCAACCCCCACTTAAATGAGTGTCAATTTTGGGCATTCCGTTTGCCCTGATTTGTTTTGATTTTTACATATTTAATTAATACATTATATAGGGCATATTTGTATAAGAAACCTAATATAAAATGCATAATTTAATAAAGAAGACTCCATGCAGTAAATGGAAGCCATTTTGTTACAAAGCCTCTAATATACGGTCGGTAATAATTCAAAGTATTAGTGTGAGATTCCCCCTTATTAATGAGATTATTTTCGCACCTGCTCCTAACTTGCACCTATAATAAAATTACTCCGATATAATGTGCGGAGGAGCCGTCGAGAATTACCATAATTTCGGTTTAAGAATGGCGCAGTAGCGCGTAGGTATGTTAGGATTTAAAATGTGACTAAAAATAAAACAGTTCAGATAATATTCTGTTTAAATGCCGAATCATATAATATAAAAAAACGAGAAAATAATAAGAAATAATCAAATTCGCATTGAAATATTTTGTATTATTTGACACTTATATTATATATACTATAAATTGCCACCTTAGACCCAGTTTGTCCCGCAGTTAAGACCGTGATAATTCTTAGCGTAAATGAACTTTCCAACATAAAATTATTTTCTTCACAAATTTAAAATACAAATTCTTCAGCATTATATTTATATTTAAATACATAAAGACGTGTTCTCTAATTATCCTATCAAAATCAATGTATATAGTATTATCAATATTGGCTACTTGCTAGGTTTTATTAACATTATTACTGATTTTTAAGTACCTACATCTAATTTCATTCTACTTTTACTACTTACTTTACTACTAGATTTAGTAGTTAATTTATGTTTTGTATTCTGTTCAAATTTCATTTGAATAATCAAAGTATAACACTTATTTTCTATTTATTTATCTTTCCGAATTACATAGCGTATTTGATTATTGAACAGTTTTGATTTTTAATTTTGAAACAAACGTGTGCCGTTACATGTTTGCTAGACTGCCCCATTCCCCTTAGCAAGGAAGCGTTGTGTTTCCGTCGCATAGTGGGTCACGACTCGTGAGTCATTGCCTGCTCAATATTGGCATACAAAAAGTACATCATAAGAAAAAACCCGAAATAATTTCAGGTCATGTTTACATATAAAAAGGCTATGTATTTAGTCTTATATCCGCAAGAGATGTATGTAATTAACCATAATTGAAGAATAACAAGGCAGACAGCGAATATGTTTCTAAAAATTAATTGAGCAAATTTTTATTTATAGTAAAGTTTCAAGGCGTAATTAACATAATTTTACCTATTTTATATTTGTACCAGCACACCACAGCGTGAAGTTTATATATATATGAATAAATAATGTCTATATATTTATCTTAAACATGATAAAGAAAATCAAAATTATTAAACAAAGATCAGAAAAATCAATATAAGTTTTCCTTTAATTCCAATCGGGATACCAATGACAACTCAGACCTTGGCCGTTCGACCTCTATCAGTCTGACCCTTTCTAAATTATGTAACATCAATCCCTTTTGTCTCTCCTTTCAGTATTACCTTGGGTATCGTTTTAATAATGTATTCACAAATGTTCCATTTAGAAGATTGAATTTAATATTTTAGTATGAATAAGATTCAGATAAATTTTACGACATCTTGCCTTTTTGTTATTTTCGAATAAAATAAATATATTCACCGACTATTATTGTAAGTGTTAGCCAAGTCCAGTCTTACATCAATTGCTCCTTTTTTTTGTGTACAATACACATGTTAAATTAAAATCTCCTGCCACATGCATTAAAATAAATTGTAATTAAACCTACTCACTGCAACGCCTTATTATCCCATGCAAGAAGATAGTTTTATAGGTATCATTTTTTTATTTGCATTTATATCCATATTGGCCGAGGTATTTACTATGAATCATTAATTTTTTTTTATACATGAATAATTGGAATTTTTTATTTTTACAAAAGTTAATTACATAGTAACGATTTTTGCATGCATGCTGCATGTAATAAGTAGTTTCTTCATTTGCATTATCAGCATAAAAATAAAAAATACAAGTAATCCAACAAAAAAATAAATTTTACCCCAAACGAGAAAATGGGGTCAATGCGTGTAACATATAAATAAAAAAGAAAAGGTGATGAAGATACTTGTATTTATAAATGTGCATCATGAGAGAACAGTCATCATATGACGTATTTTTGTGATAACTATTAAGTTTTCTATCCATTCTGCTATGATTATATATATCTGACGGATCTTAATGATTCATCATTAAGAAATATTAGTACGCGGACAGATCGAAGATAGCTCCGGTATGTGATAATGTTAATTACAGAAATTTCTTTTACGCCAAGCGGATTCAATTTATTGCAACGACTAAGCTCTATGCATACGATCGCACATAGGTTATTTATTTACTGTAGATGAAGTCGTCAGCTCATTATGGTCGCACATAATGTAATATTTATACATGGTCCATTCAGTATGGGTTCATAGGAAAAAATAAATATTGAAATATTTACTTAAAACATATTATTATAACAGTATTTTGATTCGAGATATTCCGATACAGACTAATATCTTATGTTTTATAAAAGTATTTAGATATGTAAAAAATGTAGGAACGAAATATTCACATTTAAACGCAACTGATAATGCGATTATTCTGTCTCCGTAATATATTATGAGGGAGCATTATCAACTTAATTCTACATAAAATATTTATTTGAAACAAAGTTACTTTTCAAAGTATCCCTTAGCTTCTGACGCAGCAGATAGTTATCTGCTAGTTTAATAAACTAAAAAGGATTTATTTATCGTATGAAGCGAAAATGACTGCCAGAGAATGTAACTTACTTTTCTAGACCTAAAACTGTCAGAATTTTTATATAATTTGCGATTTCTGTTTATAATGTTATACTGGGTAGTAGTTAATTCCTCTGTTAAGGAATTACATATACTACATATATTTTCATAATTAAATGTAAGCGATTCAAAATCTAATAGATATCGAAGAGAATATTTTGTCTTGTTGTATGTACAAAAAAACTTAAACGATTTAAAAACAAATGGTGACTTGCACCAGTATAATACGCGTAATAGAATTAATTTGAGTGTGCGACCAACCAGGCTCCATAAGATAAACCACTCTTTTTATGGAAATTGTATTCGTTTTTACAACAAACTCCCAAGCGAATTTAGAGAACTGTCACTAAATAAATACAAAGCCCTTGTTAAAAGTAAATTAATTAATAAAGCCTTTTATAAATGTGACGAATACTTAAATGATACTAATCTTTGGGATTGATTTGCTCCAGTTCAAACAATTTGTATTAAAAGCTTGGCGATTGAAAAGAGTGGCGGAAAGTTTCTTGCCCGCTCTACGCCCTTGACTTGCGAACTGGTTGTAAATGTAAATTTACAATTAATTTAATTTGTTTTTTTTTTGACGTTCATAAGTGTACATGTTTACTTATATGAATAAAGATATTTTTGATTTGATTTGATTTGAATAAATAGTAATATCGTAGATTACTTGGCGCGTTAAAATGGTGTAATATATAATATAGACCGAAAAAAAAAATTAGACTTTTTAGATTTTGTAAGGGAGATAGTGTTTTTACATTTTTATATATTTTTTTAATTTTCTACGGTATCACTCATAAGCCTAATGTAATTAAACGTATTATACAATGTAACATCCCTTAAGATGTATAGAGTTTGAACAGCTTACATTGCCTTAGAAATTGTGCGACCCGACAGCGTCTGAAACTCAGTCAGTGGAATAATCCCAACAGCCTGGTATTGTTTACAAGATATCCAACAGTCTAGGCTAAGTCCTAGTTCGCACGTGTACCTAATCCCTAGTGCGTCTCGACGAATCTTCAACGGCTTCTAATTCATTGCCAAGGACATCTACACTAAGTGAAATTTTGACTTCACAATCATTTTAAATTTGCGACTTATTTTATTGGATGACTTAGGAACGAGTGAGTCTTAATATCGGTGATCATAGTCAATCTTCAGTAATAAAGAAGGTTATTTTTGACCATTATAAATCTTTAATATTAATTTCTGTTGAGTGCGTCGACAATATTCTGTATGTTTTTTTTGTTTATCGTTTCGCGTACTTTATGTAATATACTTAACTAAATATTATTATGTGGTCTTCTCTTGCCAACTGTAAGCCATTTAAGTCGTTCGTGATTAAATTAGCGACTAATATAAGAAGACTAAAAAGCTGATTTATATTAACAGTGACTTTAAAATGTATGTGTATCTTATAATAAACCAATACAATATTTTTTTAACAGTGGAAAATCGACTATGTACACTTATTGTCTATTATTTAGAGTCTACCCTCTTAAAGTGGTTACAGGAATCTATGACCTCGTTAAATTTGGTAGTTCAGTAAAATAAGTGACAAAAGTTTGTTCTGCATAGAGCGATATAACACTTAGATGTGATCCAGTGAAGTGTGTGAGCATTAATGAGGCGTGCGCGCACCTCATGTGAGCTCAGCCGACCGCGAAGAATTACAAGAATTTATTTCTTAATTAATTAAACGATTTCCTAAAGTGTTGTTCGTGTGAATATATTATAGTCTATATATAAACACCTGTTAAGTTTTTTTAACGTAGTGTAAATAGCGGTATTGTGCAGAAAGAGCTTGAGAAAATTGGCCTATTTTATAAGTTACTTTACTTGCGCAGTTCCCAACAATGTTAATAATGTCCCAATTTAAGAAAGGGAAGATTTCGACACTCCCCTGCTGCTTAGCCACTCAGTCACATATCTGTCTGATTGCATGCCTGATAGGCTAGGATGTAGTAGTCCCACAAAAAAAGTAACTTTACTCTAGAATAAAAAAATATATATCGCATAATATGTTACAGTATATCTATACTATGTCCAGTTAAATCAAAGGAAAAGCATTAGGTGACACCTATAAAGACATTTAATATTTTCTGAGTTATTACGAATTCTTACAGAAGAAGGTTCTTATGAAAGAAAATTTAAGAATACTTAAACACCATATCAAGTAAATTTGACTTTTGTTACGATAGCAAACTTTTTTCAGTGTAAATCGCTTTTACAATTTAAATGTTTTTGATATAATCTTATGGAGTTTGACATAACATTGACAGAATGCGGGCTGCTAACGTCGTCAAAGCGGATGTAAGAAAACTGAATATCGCTAAAAAACAAAGTATTAAATATAAAATAATTACAGTCGCAAATTGTTTGTGGCATTAATCTTAAAAATCCATGTTGGCCAGTTATATGTCGCCTGGGTGGAATACCAACAAAACTATTTATATACATGCCAGAAAAACAAATAAATAATGTTGTATATCATAAAGCATTAGAATAATAAAAACTTTGTTCCTTAAATATTCATAGTCCGCTAGTAACATATATTAATTTTAAAGTATTAGGGACCTTATTTAACCAAACACCATTTCGGCTAATATTATCTTTTGAGACCTTAAAAAAACCAGCAGCAGAAAACTTTTAATATTGTAGATACTGTCAAAACGGTCTTAGTATTATTCAACATACTTAATAATTGCATGGGATAACAAAAACACCAATATTTTCATAAATGTCTATTGTAGATTTAAATTAAGTTATAACATGACACATCACATCCTAGACGGAAAAACAAATTTGTAAATTAGCGATGCATGACATTAACAATTCGTTTTAAATAGTTTAAATGTTAGCAAACATGTTAAAATTAACACGCGTCAAATTTTAATTATAAAAATGTTAAGACCGTTGTATGTTTATTTTTTAGTAAAAGAAAGTGTAATCACGAAAGATGACAAAAACGCAGAAATCACCAGTCAATAATCGTCTGGATACAAGTAAATAAGTATGAATGAAAGTAGAATGTATTTATTTATTTAATTACATTATACTAATATCGAAATTTAATTATTAATAACAGAATTGTTAATAACAAGCTGCATTTGTTTCGACTTATTATAATTTTTTTACAGAGACTGTTGGCTTTTTTTGAATAAAAACTATATTTTTTTATGTTTTCCATTTTTCTCTCCATTCCGCTCAGACTTCAAGGTTTAAAAAAAACTCGAATTGCTCCATCCGTCTTGAAGTTTTGCTTACCAATATAGTATTTATTTTTAATTATTAAGATATTTTTATCGAAAGTAACTTTTTGTAATATGAAACTATTTATTTGAAACATCTTGACTTACAATACAATAATATTTTCGGCTTCACAGCGATGTTATTTTACCTGTTTTGAAACGCATAACGAATTAAAAACACTGATTACTTATCTTCATGATTACAAATCGCTTAGATCATACAGCTAAGTTTATTTAGTATTCTTTTCAACATGTCGATAACAATATCGTATTTATTTATTATTTATTTACTATTTTTTATTTACTATTCGGGTCGTTTTAATTCTGAATCAAAAACTTTAGTATTCTGCTACTGTAAAACATGTATTTTATGACCATGGGATTTGTTAAAAATCTAATAATAGATGCAATTTTTAAAAATATGCACCAGCAAAATCTGTTATCAGTGTCTACGATAAGATATGATCTAATGAAGATGATCTAATACTTTCACTATCAGAAGCGCAAAATGTATTTATCCGATTTCACAAATTAGATTTTCCATGTCTTTAAAATATTTTTATTTTCGTTCTATTTCTTATAATCTTGTTCAAATTTCATTGTACTTTTTTAATTAAAACTATTTTATTATTTGAAAGATTAGCTTGCTTGATGTCAGGTGATTAAAGCTGGTATTTGTCATTGGTGAGTAAGCTCCATCCTAATTTACACCTTAACATTAATAAACAAACAGCCAGAGTTAAGACTTTTTAACTATGCCGTTAAATCCCTTACGTTTTACGTACGAGTCTAATAATTATTATTTATTTATGATTATTGCTAAAACAGATGTGTGATATAATACTGATAATAAGCACGCGTCTTTGTTGAGTATAAAGAAAATTACGTTCAATCTTTATAAAAATTAAATGGAATCAAGAATTCTTTTCTAGATTGAATGGCCCGGTAACATATATTATAGTAAAACTTATTTACGAAAATTTCATCATCGTTTGTATATTTATTTTTGTATTATAGTTAAAAAGTGTCAAATTACAATTCTTAGAAATATATCTTCAATGATGCGAATCCGACGGCAATTTTTTCGATATTAATCAATTTGACCACATCTTATTTGACAAAATAAGAGCTTCTTTGAATTGAAATTTACAGATTTCTTCTAATTTTATACTATTTACTAGTTAATTACTGACCTAAATAATCCTCCATTGTGTAGGAAATGTAAATGATCCGACAAAATTCTTCAAAGATTTCCTTGAGCCATATATGTATGTATGTAATTCATAAAAAGTTACACTTTCAACCATACCCTGCAAAACTGCATTATCAGTTTGACTGCAGGTAATTCGCTTTATTCAAACATAGCTTATAAAAAGAAATAGATCTTTAGATTATCCTCCAGGTATCAGAGCTTTACATTTACACGATATAGGTCTTTGCATAAAAAATATTAAACACAATGCTTCGCGATTGTTTTAACAATAAGAATGTATGATATATGTAATTGTCTTTAGCCATGGTCCCTCATAACCGACAGTTAACCGGAAGCTCCTAAAACAGACGCAATTGTTTTGCTGCATTTCCGCAATAAAGATCTATTTGCACACAATATTACATTGTACAGATAGGCACTTTCACTCTTACTCGGACAACATAATGTGATAATACATATTTTTTCATTAACAGACAGAGAGATATCTTTTAACAAGCAATTTGTCTGTAGATTTTTCTAGACTTTCATTTCTAATCTTTTCATTTTATTCCATTTTTTTTGTTCTTCTTGAATGTTGACAATGAGGTGAAAAGTAGTTTAACATTGAAACCAGATCAAGTTTGAAAAAACATTCACAAGACTGAATAATTTTTAAATTTTTCTTCATGATATTTTGCCTATTTCGTATCAAGGTACTATCTTATAAATTAAACACAGCTTTAATTTCTCAGGTACACAATTTTCGTACAATAATGCAATTGTGCATCAATTGATTCAATTAGATAACTGACTTAGAAAAACGAACGTACGTCACGGATGACGCAACGAAGAAAACACAATGTACCGGCGAAAACTAATCTAATCACGACGAACACTGCATTCTTGTGCATACCGATGGCAAATATTTTATAAAATTACTTGGAACGAGAAAAACTTAACGTATTTATCAACTTTCACGATCACGCTCATAAGTCATAACTCAGCCGGCAAATTAGTACGTCACTAAGACTCACCTTTAACGAGGCGCTGCAGAATAATTTCCTTATGTTCTTGAGTGTGGGGCTCGCCAATGACAGCAAGGAGATAGCATCCCGTAAGAGGACTCGGAGGGGGTACGGAGGCCGAGACCTCCGTTCCCAGGGACAAGGACCTGTCCTCGTCGTGGTCCATCGCCGACGGCGGCGCCGGCGCGACTGCCGACGGTTCGCCCAGAAGATAGCACACAGTCGACCGCTGTGGACGAGAACTCCGCACAGAATGACTCTGGAAGGCGAGGTAGCTCGCCGTTTGCGCGCGCAAACATCGATTCGCGATGCGCGGCACGCAGACGCGCCGGCGTCTCCACCGGCTCCAACCCTCAGACTTTCTCTCTCAACTATCGCCTTACTTTCTCCACGCGTTAGAAGAAGATAGATGATTTAGGGCGTATACAGAAGAGGCTCTAGGCTGATCGACGCACACGTGATCTGCATTGCGTCTAAACAACCCGGCTGAATCCTCGCTCAGCTGTTCACCACTCGATCGATAATGATATAATCCTAATT
This sequence comes from Pieris mannii, assembly GCA_028984075.1. Classification (NCBI taxonomy): domain Eukaryota; kingdom Metazoa; phylum Arthropoda; class Insecta; order Lepidoptera; family Pieridae; genus Pieris; species Pieris mannii. Next base: position 4,295,783 of record CM054780.1, read on the forward strand.
GCTCACTTTACGGCTGCCGGTGTCGACATAAACATGGTTTTCTACCATAAAGGACTCTATTATGCAATTCTAGCATGCGCAGATCTGTAGATCATTTATTGATATTTTCTTTTTCTTTCCTTACTTGAATATTATGAGTCGAGTATAGTCTAGGTTTTAGAATAAATTGGATGGATCATCATTAGCTATAAATATTTATATTTAAAGGATTCACTACTTAAAGTGGGTTACGCTCGTAATTACGAATGTAACTTCAAAATCTTAAAATTTTAAATATAGAAAACAACGTTTGACGATACAAATTGCAAGTGGAAATTATTTGTAAAAATAAATAATTGTTAAATTTGTTTGCATCCCCATACATGTACGTTTCGTTACCATTCAATATGACATTCCTTTGGGACGGAAGCCAGGTTATCCATACCACAGGATCTTACCTAGTTTGGAAACCAGTTTCCCAATACCTTTTCAACTGCAATCTTATTGTTTGTTGCAAATTTTTTATGTAAGAAATAAATATATTATTTTAAACAAGTCTTTGATGTACCTAAAATATATTAAATAGACGTATGTTTTGTCGTATGTACGTAAGTAAAATAGCTAGGTACAAAGATCGAGGAGGTGCCTTATCTTGAATCTCCGACATCGATAGCTTCATCGAAAGAATAATAACGTTGGGTAGGTATTACTAAAACATCATTAAAACTTTATGGTATGAAACTCTCGTCTTCCAACTCGTATGCTTAGCTACGGATCGTGATCTACTCACTGGCTTCATACATTTTGTTATTATAAAGGGTGCCTCCTACCACAAATTTCAATGAATATTGTTCGAATGCATTCACACTCAAATTTAGATAATATCAATTCTTAAAAATCCGGCAGCGCACTTGTGAGCTTTCTGGCAGTGCGAATGTCCATAGGCGGCGGTATCACTTAACATCAAATCTCTTGTATCATAAAAAAAAACAAAAAACAGTCAATTGTAGATAAGCGTATCATTATAAGAACCTACTTTCTTTTGACATGAAAATAAGATCAATCTGTGTTAAAAAACTGAACAAAGACCTCATCGAACTAAAGTCCTTAGCTAACATGTATATGTTGCTTAAGAATTTCAAATAAAATCATACAACTGCGAAATTCCAAAAAGTATACTTGAAAGGACATAATTACTGTAAAAGTTTAAGCTGTAAAAAAAGAAATATTCTCAGTTGTTCGCAAATTAGCTGAAGTTTCGTTCTAAAGGCGTTTTTTAACTTGAGAGGCTTAATTTGTTGGAACTTGGCTGGTTTCTTTTAATTCTTCACATTGTTTGATTCTTTCTGCCTAAAAAAATATAATTAACTAGACAATCTTTTAATACTTGGAGTATTATCTGTTTCTCTAGTTTAGTGCAAGAAATGTCTTTAAATATGTCAAATAGTGATTACATTTTATTATATTTCGCATATAATATTTGCTTACATTATTTAAATTAACGTTTATTCTAACGTGTAACTAAACATAACAAATTACTTTCTAATACAGCATACTTTAAATAAAGTTAACTAACGATCCTCATATATAAACCAGTAAATCCAAACTAAAATTTTAATACCATTTAATATAGTTTCAAAATTAGTTAAATATGATTGACAAAATATTTTTGACACACAAAGTTTAAGAGATAAATTCTATCAATATTCATAATATTGTAAACTTGCATATGCAATATTATTTCGAATAGTGATAAAAATGTTTCCCAGTTTATAGGAAAGTGTATGACACATCCTTCCCCCATGAAAAGCGATTTATTGGAATAGGGGAAGCAGTGGTGACGTCACATCCGGCGCTCCGGCTGACTTGTATCGATTTCGGACCATGACAATGACTTTACGGCTTCACTTATTTTCCTTACCATATGGTAATAAATTACTCTCGATTTAATTTCAAGTTGAGCTATCATTTATATATGATTTGATTTGGTTTTCAACTAATGTACTGGGACAAGTTTGTTATCTATTTATAATAAAGTTGGTAATATGCACTGTACGAGTAGATTTTCAACTCTCAAGTTACGACTCAAAAGGTTACTGTGGCATCTGCGTTTCTCCAGTGGCATCTCGAAAAAAGTTGCGAACATACTTAGCGAGCGCATTTTAAGATATAAGATATTGTTTAAAAACACAGAAAATTAATTGTTATAGCGTTTGCATTTAATATTTCAAAATCAAGTTGATTGCCCGAATCTAAATTTAAATTTCGTGTACCCTCTCAATACCCTAGACATCCCATTATTCCATATGTATTTTCCGTAAACGCGTTTTGGTCAAAATCTCACTGATGTCCTGATTACCTAAGCATTCTCATAAAGGAGCTAGGTCTAGATATACATAGTTAATCACCTCACACTTTAAAATCGATTTTTGTTTTGATTTTTTTTTTAAATAATTTTTTGATTTGTTTTGTTTTCTTATTTGTATGATCTCTTCGTATATGTTATGTTTGCTCGTAAAGTGCTCGTCACATTTGTATTTTCTGGTTTTGTGTGCCGAGCGTTGGCAAGCATTTATCAATAAAAAAACATGAGGTGCTGCTTTGTAACCCAGGCTGTAGTTCCACAGATTTCCACCTCACTTGCTGGAACGTTAAGATAAAAATGGTGAGGATCTCGCCTTATATCAATTTTTTTTTGTCGTTTGGAAGGAGGTTGGATATAAATAATAAATAAAAACCATGTCGAACTTTATTCCGGTTATTTTCAAGACGGTTAAACATAATCATAATTAGTGCGAAAATATTACTTTGACGTAGTAATAATGATCTGTTCGTTATCATTTGTTTTTTAAACATATACAGCAATTTGAGGGCCAGAGATAAAAGTTTATAGCGTCACTGTTTACTAATAATGATTATCCTTTACAAATTAATAATTTTCATACCGAAAAACACTTTTTTACGGATTATAGTTATGTATTATTGTATTTAAACTTATAATCATTTAGACATAATTTTAATTTTAACCAACGTTTCGCGTGCTTTACAGCGTGCGTGGTCACGGTAAAAAAAGTGTTTTTCTTTAAATGTGTAAAAGTTATGTTAATAAAAGACAATACTATTTTCATACCGTACAAACAAACAATTAGTATGAGGTAACCATTATAATTATAATAATAAAAATAACGGTTGTCTGTAAAGTCGACTGACGATAGTTGACCGTGACAACGTCATAAGAAAATTTTAATTTTATTTGATAGATATTTTGTATCGAAATATATAGAGAAATATATGGAAATCACAATTGAATTGATCAAGTTACATTCATTTGCCCTCATAAATACAATTATGTCAATTTTTTAAAGAACCAACGCTGCCGATCGCAGCCGATTGTGCCTCTTTGTCGCTTGTTCCGCGCTCTCGCTTGCACTTCAAGCCTTGAACAGAGTTAGCGCCGCATGCGTCATGTTTTTTCGCGCCTGCAGCCGGCTCCATCGAATTATAAGACGTTGGACGTTCACATGAAAAGTATTCGAATATGAACATCGGACAAATAAAATAATTAGTTTCGATGTAACGCTTTTTATTATTTATTGATTCAAGCTAGAGATTGCCGAAAATTCCATATGAACGTACTGCTAGCAAAGAGAAACGTATGAATCACATATGAATCAATTTGCATTTTAATACTAGGAATAATGTTATGTGCTCAGTTTTCAGGTCGGTGTAAGTGTAGTGGTTTTCAGTATAGATTCTTATGTAGTGAACAAGAAAATCTTCTCCGTATTTAAAAGAAGCATCTAGTGTTCAATTTCCGTTGACCGAGGGACATTTATTTTGCTTTCGTAGTTTTATTGAAAATTATTGTAAGAAACATTTTGCGTTGTTTCTTATATTACTGAGCTTTTCAAATTTTGATTTTTAAACAAGTAGGATAAATATTGAAATATTGTGACATTTGAAATTAATTACGATGCCAATGTAAAAAAAACCGACGCGTCACACTAGAGTCCATAGTATTAAATGAACGTAATAAAAAGACAGATCGCGGAAACTAATTCCACATTACACTACACTAACGCCCGAACCCAATAATGAATCCACTTGATTGTCAGTTGATCAGGCCGTAACAGTCGATCGATCTCCTATCTGCATCCCCGAAAACCCTTCGTAGACAATCCATTTTTGGTGATGGATAGAATTCATGTCATTTTCATACAAAGGTCTATCCAACATACACCGATCCGACCTTCTATGGATAGCTTGTATCGAGAGATCTCTATTGCAATTCGTCGATTGATTATTGGCACACTATTATCAATATTTGGATTAAGATTTCGGTCTCACATGGCAATGGATTGAGATAGGTTATTGGGTTTGGGCGTAAGATGAATGACTTTGGATGTCAACTCGTATTAGCTTAAAGATGCTGTTGTTGATGTCTTTTGTTTAACATTCTCACACGAAAACATTGTTTTCTGTATACTTTCTTATCAGCTATGAATTTTTACCTAGTCTTGTCTATTGAACGAATTTAAATTTTCCTGGTGGAAAATAAGCCGTTCTAGTGTTAATATAAAATTAATAAAAGTCAACCCTAACAACGCTCGTCAGCAGTTTCCGAGACATCGCCCTTGAGAAGATAAGGCTTGGCTCGGGTCCAACCGACCCTTTGTTGCCTGATTGGTCGTTTATTGATATTTCTTGCGCCTAGCAACTATTATTGAGCTACATACAGCTGTTATTTTCTGCACGATTGGTCTATCGCATTGTTCAAATCTTTTAAAATGTATATTGTGAGTAGTTGTACTATATGATAATTTGATACATACATGAGAAAGTGTAAGTTTGTTTATTTCATTGAATTTTACTGACTATTTTATATAAACAATTATATTTAAACGATTTACAAGCCTCAATTTGGGTTGAAACATTCTTTAAATATTTTAAACTTTAACGTTGCGGACGTTACAATTTTAAATGTAACTTCTTTAATGGATGTAAATATAATAGAAGCCGTGCTAGCCTAGTTGCTTCTCTGAGAGCGTAGGTTCAATCCATCGCTGTGCACAGATGGACTTTCTGTCTATGTAAGAATCTATTACTCGGTCGTACTGCAAACATCGTAAGGAATCCGGCGCGTCTCAGAACCAAAATATGACAACATGTGTGGAGTTGTATCGCCACTGGATTATTATTAATGAATATAGAAACGATTTTATTTAACTATAAAGAAAAATCATTTTCAATGAGTCCTTTGTAGAATAGCTCAGTTTGTACTAATCCACAAAAATGGAGCATCTCATAAGAAAAAAGACACATTTCTTAACTTTGCACTTATAATTTTGCCTTATATAATGTTACGGCAATGTTGCAAAAAGGGAATGCATGGCAGCAAGCGCTTAGCAGCATTTGCTAAGACTTCTAAGTAGGTTAAGTTGGTTGAGAAAAACGAATGGGTACTTTTCAAATGGAATGGAATAATAACTATTCATATAAATAGTATGAACTTTAATTAAACTAGTAATTTATAGCTGTATTATATAACTCGTACGTGATATTGCATTTTATAAGCACTAATAATATTAAAATCAACGGATATATATTTTAGAAGTATTGTAAAGTTTGAATGTAGTGAAAATACTACTTATTATATGCCTCTTAATGATGTAGCCGATAGTGATACTACTGACATATTTTGGTATCAAATAAGTACTTTTTTTTATAAAGGAGGTTAAAATGAACAAATGCAGGCCCGCGAGCGTATGCAGTCGCTATCGCGGGGACTGTGGGGATGGTTAACACTTATCCCTCCGCTAATCAGAGGGGAGAAACCCGACCCACTAAAAATTCCTCCTGAACCCTCCATATCGCCTGCAGTGCCAGTCTTATCCATTCTGAATGAATGTCACACACACCACATTGAACTCCCCGGGGGTCGCACTAGGCATTCAACCCAGGGATCAAATAAGTACTGGAATTACTTATAAGGCAACCCTAGTAAATCCTAAAACATAATATGATGTGTAAAGTGCAAGAAGTGCATAATAAAATATTATAAATTAGGATTGTGTCGAACAGCATAGTTCTAGCTAGTTATTTTCTTTTGAGACAGGAGTCTAACAAGCAGCATTTTGAATAAGGTGTAAGCGCCGTCCATAGACACCTACAACGTCGAGGGCCAGCGGGTATGTTGCTGATCTTTCAAGGAATGGTACGATTTTCTTGAATGTCTCTTAGTCGTATCAATTTGGAAATACCTAGAGGTATTTCAGTCAGTAGACTGGGGTGTTCAGTACAACGCCTTAAAAAGCGCTGTATAGTGTAACGCCATGCTTCGTTTGAAAACGATGGAATTCGGGTTATAACTTATTGTATATACTACTTTTGATAACCGAGAATTCAGTCGCAGCTCCGAAACTTGCAGTAGCACGTGTATAAGTCGTAACTTATTGGTACTGATTAATGATAGTGATAATTATATGTTATGTCTGCGTCTACATTTTTGAAACACACGAAAGTAACATCATGCGTCATTGACTTGAATGAGGATATTTCATCGTTTCATATGGGAAATAAATTTTTATTTATTAGTCTTATATAAGTTTTAGATAAATGTTTTCGATTACAAGAAGCACCATCAAAAAGTTGTATTGTAAAATCAGTGACCTCGTATGTCCAATAGCTAGTCAGTCAGTCAGCAAGAGGTCTTTCAAGCTTAAATAAAGCTTTGTGTACCTATATTTTCAATTTTCTTTTCATTTTGGTTGATATTGTTTTATTAACTTGAAAAAACGTAGCGTAAAATGTAAAATAGATAGTCGTTACTCGGGATCTCAATTGAAATTCACCGCAAACCGAGTCATGGCCTCCTTCCACCGATATTGAGATAAATGTAGACAAAATAAAATGCCAACTGAATAATTACAGACAAGTCGAACGATGGTATCATTGAATAAAAAGTTGAACAATATAATTATATAAAAGGTAAATACGTGTTAATTCGCTAAAAGTGTATTATTATCGCGAATATAACACGAAATAAAATAGCGTTCCATTCTCTGAAAGCACGCTAATATAGGCGACGGCGGTTAACACTTTAATAAAAGTGACCTGTTCGATTGCCTCCTGTCCCATAAAATAATAACACTAATAAAACTAGTGCTTTTATTTTATTATGACTTGAAAAATATAAATAAATTTAATGTACAAAAAATGGCGAATACCTACAGGCACATTGAGCCTAAAGGACTATACCACACAAAGATGGTTAAATTTCTGATAAACTAAGATTAATACAATCTTTAATTAAAATTTAATTTTATTGAGTACTTTGTAGTCTTGCAATTTTCGAGTGTTATTCTGAAATTTTAGGGTAAACCATTGACAATAGTTTAATTATAGTTTTGAAGTGAACCCCTTACCGATAAACACGGTTCATCGTTTTATACTGTACATATAGTTTTTTTATCTACTGACCCAATTCAGCGTTTTGGGGCTTAAAAAATTATATTTAAATCACCTCGGAACCTATTGGGAGCCATGTTTATCCAGGAGCCATGTCAGCTTTGCAGTAAATATTGTCAAAGAATACTTTGATTAATTTGAAATTGATAGCAGAAGAAGAAGATAGTGTTCAGTGGCGCTAAAATTTTTTCAAGGCTAAATTTTTTTTTTCATGGTTTCAATATTTTTGGAGTGATATATCGATTTTTGAGGGCTTAAAATAGAACTGACTTCAAAATCGACTAAGAAGTGTTAAATAAGAGGCAATGACAGTAAGTTTGGACGTTACGAAAGCCGTCGATCGTGTGTGGCACAGAGCACTTATTTCAAAACCTGTGAGCTCCCCGACAAATTGTGTAACTTATTTCCCAGCTTCCTCGCTGATCGTCCATGTCCATAGGCGGCTGTATGACTTAACATCAAATGGTGAACCTCCTGCCCGTTTGCCCCCATTGTATTGATAAATGTACGAAGATCCTATGTGTCTAATTTTTGGAAGTCCGTCACACAATTGGAAACACTTCGATCATACTGATCGGTCCACGGACGGAGGCGCTCTGCGTGACTCACTAACATATCCTATTGCCTCGCTTCGGGTTCTTTAAAATATTTAAAAAAAATATACTCATATGCAGCCGGGATTAGATCAGGATTGAGCCGCAGTAGCCACTAGACAAAAACTGGTAAATTTTTATATTACCAATCGGTACTCGATATAACTCAAAACACCGCAGTATAAAAACGAGTTCAAAATAAATATTGAACTGCAAATGGAACTTTTTGTTTTGGTTACAGTCCAAAAGTGGAGCTGTGACGCTGATAGAATATTCAATGAGGTTTTTAATAGAAATTGGAGCATCGGACATCTGCAGGATAATAGATGGCTTTCTGGTTATAGAGCATCAATTTATATTTCAAACCATTTTTATTATGTGTCTTTAGTTTTCATAAAATAATTAGTCTAGCTATTCAATGGGGAACGCTGCCAGTATCTTAGGAACCTTGCCTAAATGGACTCCTTTTAATAATATTTTTAAATTTTTAAGGTTAGTTATTAGGTATATTTATATTTGTTAAACATAAACAAGTAATTTTAATAATAACTTTAATCATTTATTAGATAACCTTTCTGTGAACAAATTTTGTTTTATGGGTGATTTGAATCTAGTAGCTTTATATCTTATTTGTATTACCAATTAAGATAATCTAATCAATCGCCATCTCTGTAAACACAGATTGGTTGAAACAACACATTTAAAACTTTACTTTCAGATTTTTATTTAGCACTACGTTCATACTTTTAAACGTATAATAAATTCCTTTACGTTTAATTAAAATTCATATAATTATTTGTTTTTATTATCTACTGAACTATGTAAATGATTTTATATCGATGTCCGACGTTCCGTAACCGAGCGATTCCTAAGACATTTTGTGTCGCGCACAAATTTATAAATCAATATGACTTAGGATCGTTAAGAAAATAGCCTACTGGCTTAAAAGGCCTATAAAGCATTGGTAACCTGGCTATGGGTGGCGGCGTCACTTCATGTGTGCATCCTGCCCATTATATAAAAAAATATTTAAGGGTATATTATAAACACCAAAAAAACAATGGCTAGGCTATAAAAAACTAATCTAAGTGCCGTAACCTATTTATTTCTTATGTATTCTGTTCAATTAAGATTGACTCTTCTATTGGATTTAATTATTATAAAAGCCTTACATGTTACAGGCTTTTTATAAATGAACGTCCACAGCCTCTAGAGTTAAATTTTAATTGCGGCGAGAAAGGCTTTCATTAATTATTCAAAAATTTTACTCAGCGTAGGAAAATTTCCCAGAATATTAGATTTTTAAATTGATTAAACGAAATTTTATTATTCTTTAATAAAATACTTATTGAACCATATTTGCAATTTTTGGAATAAGGTACGTATCAGAATATATGATATTTAGCTTTTTCCTGTTGTTAGTATGTAGTATTTATTAGAAATAAACATTTATTTATTTAAATTATTGATACTGTCTGCAACTATTTTTCCATTTGAGTTATGGCTATTTGTAGTGAAGTCTTTATTTGTAGTCGCTACATTTCAATCATAATTTTGAATGGACTACGACTTGCTCAACACCTACACAATATGTATAATTTCCTAAAAAAGATCCCCAAGCATAATTAATTAAAGTAAAAAATCTATCTGTTGATGTCATACGTGTCGTATCAACCAAATTGGATTACATTAATATTGAAAAATACCCATTGATTATATGAACACAATTGTTATTAATCTGTAGTATAAAATCGGATATGGACAAATAATACAGTTTTAATATCTAAATAATTAAACGCCAGTATTTTTTGCTTAAAAAGTTGTATTTTTTACTACGTTATTTTTTTTTCGTGTAAATTCCGTAAAGCCGTAGAATATGCATTTGCTATTTTCTCTTAATCCTTCGAGTTTAGATGTAACGGGTTGAAAGTTTAGTTTCTTAATAATTTTTAAAAGCAATCTCCGAGATTGAACGATCAAGAGAGTCCAAGCTTTCCTATGAACCTCCGATATTAAAGATTAACTTATGTAAGACTCTGCTTTGAACATTTTATTTTCATTTGCATACGATTTTAGTTTACATTTTCTAAATTTTGACGTGCAAGGGTTTATTAGCGCCATCCTTACGCTAAAATATAATTCAAATATTTGTTCTATATTATTTTAAAGAAACATCAAAACATTTTCTCTCAAATTTATGATTTAAATTTACAAAGCGCAACTGCAGTGCGTAGCTTTATCGTAATTTGTTTCCATTCCGCGCAATGTATCAAACGTCTAAAAACCCGCGAGTACTGACAATTGACAGCTGATAATGACAGATGGATGTGTTGATATTTGTGAAGTTTGCTCGACCGTGCGTGATAAGGTTGTATATCGATCGCGTCGCATTGCGGCGGCACGCGAACCCAGCTGATTTCGTTACCTTATGTAACTGTTGCAACACCATGATTTCATGTGGACTCTTAATGCGGTGTTATCAAAATATTTCAATTAGATTTAAAAAATTCATATTTTTTTTAATTATAAAAAATAAAGAAGCTCTATACCATAATCGTGTTATAATTATACTCATAATTAGCAAAGTCGATTCCCACTGGATTCTGTATCTAAGCAACGGTTGTTTATGTAATATATCCTGAAAAGGTTATACAAGGATAATTTTTAAATTACCTGCAACCTACAAAATCGCTCACCATCTTCTGTAGACTTTTAAACTACGGTTTTATAAGCAATATTAAGAATATTCAGATTTCATTTAAACATTGGCCAACTGCTCTCACAGCTTATGTGCCTGTTACAAATTTTGACACTTGAAGATGCGCACGCTATGCGATAACTCACGGGACTAATTATCTGTGTGAATAGATGTAAGTCGTTTTTTTTTTATATAGATGGGGGCGATCGGGCAGGAGGCTCACCTGATGTTAAGTGATACCGCCGCCCATGGACACTCTCGATGCTAGAGGGCTCACGAGTGCGTTGCCGGCCTTTTAAGAATTTGTACGCTCTTTCCTGAAGAACCCTAAGTCGAATTGGTTCGGAAATACTTCAGTAGTATTTAAGATGTTGTTTTATAACAATTAATCCGATTTGATTTTTCCTCTGTCTTATTTATTTCTCCTTTCATAGTGGCTAAGCCTCCCTTCAAGCCCCTGATTATTGAGTTAGCCTGCCCAATAAACTTTAACTCAAACTCAGGCTTAAAATAAATTAATTCATGTAGGTAAACAAGTACACTCATGAACGTCAACAGAAAAGATGTTATATTAATTCTAAATTTACATTTACTAGTAAATACTGAGGAAATCCCACAACCTTGAATCTCTAATCCCGTCTGTTACCTCAGGTCTCTTGGTGCAGACATCCCGTACTTATTTATATATTCACTATTGATGTGCTAGGATAACAATAGATAGTAAACTCCAGTGGGGCCCACTTATAGAGACTCTTTCGAATAGGCTGAGCTCTGCAGCATATGCAGTAAAGAAAATCCGACAGCTTACTGATAAGGATACGGCTAAAATTGTGTACCATAGCTACTTTCACAGCGTTATGTCGTACGGTATTCTACTGTGGAGTGCTGCTGCAGAGGTTCAATCCATATTTGTGTCAGAAGCGGGCTGTTCGGAGTATTTGTTGTGTTTCCCCGAGGGAGGAATAGATTTAAGGAACTAAATATTATTACATTATCCGGTCAATATATTCTTGAAGCCTTGTTGTATGTACAAAAAAACTTAAACGATTTCAAAACAAATGGTGACTTTCACCAGTATAATACGCGTAATAGAACTAATTTGAGTGTGCGACCAACCAGGCTCCAGAAGATAAACCACTCCTTATATGGAAATTGTTCGTTTTTACAACAAACTTCCAAGCGAAATTAGAGAACTGTCACTAAATAAATTCAAAGCCCTTGTTAAAAGTAAATTAATTAATAAAGCTATCTATAAATGTGACGAATACTTAAATGACCCTAATCCTTGGGATTGATTTGCTCCAGTTCAAACAATTTGTATTAAAAACTTGGCGATTGAAAAGAGTGGCGGAAAGTTTCTTGCCAGTTCTTCTTAAGGGCGTAGAGCGACGCCCTTGACTTGCGAACTGGTTGTAAATGTAAATTTACAGTTAATTTAATTTGTTTTTCTTGACGTTCATAAGTGTACATGTTTACCTATATGAATAAAGATATTTTGATTTGATTTGATTTGATACATCTGTCGGCATCTGTTGGATTATGAGATTCTTAAGTCTCATCCTCTCGTATTTAGATATCTAGTGTAGCTTGCTAATACATAGACTACATTACCATACAGATACACCTGACATTTATTACAGATACATTTAAATTCATATTACACAGTTACCTGGCTGGCAAGTTGTACGTAGTAAACTCATACTAAAATTATAATACTGAAACTGTGAAATACTTTTTACGAACTAAAAGTTCAGAAATTTATCAAGGTCTTTTTCATTGTACAAATTTAGCACGCAGCCTAAATTTATTTCTAGATATGGCATAATTTATATTTTCGTTTAGGCCTCTGGCGTTTAATTACCGCTGCCGAGAATTTTGCGCCCTAAATCATAATTATCCGTATAAAATTCTCTTAAGTGAAGGTTTTCATCGCTTTCGACAAGATGGCATCTTTGTCTATGGTCCAATAAAAAAGAAGGTATTTATTATTCCAAATAGCATCCTATATCAAACAACTATGACATCGTGTCTATTTATACCTGTATGCGTATAATAAATATTTCAGTGCACTTTTTAGAATATTTTGTTAAGTAAAATATTATTTGTTATTGTAAAAATGGAACAAAATAACAAATTTACAACAACATTATTAATAAATTAAGTTAATATGGAACAAGTATAATTTGTAATAATTACTTTATAATTCAATCATCTAATACATATGATAAAATATGCATATTTTAGGCCCAACACAATAAAATTGGGCCACACATCGCCTTAGGAAAAAGCACTCAAATATGTTAAATCGTATTCCAAATAATATTCAGACATCACAACTTTAACCATTTTAATAGAAACAATATTTACAAATGTTTTGTAAATCTTTAAATTAATATAGAAATGATTTTTATATATAACAATCCAATATTTTTAATTTTCTTAACCGACTTATAAAGTGACCTATAACTCTGGCATATTTCCTCGCTTGATTCCGATACATATAGATATTATGTATCGGAATTCAGCGATACATAATATCTATATGTATTATGTATTGGCAGTTTTTGCCGCGCACCACCACTTTGTGGAACCAGCTGCCGACTGAAGTATTTCCGAACCAATTCGACTTAGGGTCCTTCAAGAAAACAGCGTGCCAATTCTTAAAAGGCCGGCAACGCACTCTCCAGCCCTCTTGCATTGAGAGTGTACATGGGCATCAGGTGAGCCTCCTGCCCGTTTGCCCAGTGTTCTACAAAAAAAAAATTCGTTGAGCGAGGTATTCACCACCTCTGGGTTCACCGATACTATATATTATAAGTACGGTATTAGTTAAAGGCATTAGTGTAAAAAATAAAGCTGCCGACACAAGAGGATTTTAATAAAGAAAACTGAATGTAAATATTTTTATGTCGAATTAATGGACCATTTCTTCTACTACTACTTACCTACTAACCCCAGGATCCAGGAATTTAGGACCTTTATTTTTTTTTAAACATTTTCTAGACAATTCCCCGACTATGTAGTCGTCGGAGGCATTAAATATCTTACATAAGTCGTATTGGTAACTCCAAGTCAAGTCAAGTCAAAAATAATAACATAATGTACACTTATGAACGTCAAAAAAAGAGATACTGAATGAATCTAATTTTACATTTACTGCCAGTTCTCAAATCAAGGGCGTAGAACGGAAGAGAAGAACTGGCAATAAACTCTCCGCCAATTTTTTGACACAATTTTTGTAAGGAGCTGCAACCATTACACCATGTTTCGATGATAATACACCACTACCTATCTCTTTTAAACAGCCTTTGTATAACCACTACAGCAAATCACACAAATATGCCTCTCAATTTGACGTTGAACATTATTTCCTTTAAATTTGTCTTCGTTACTTTTATGCCCATAGCTTGCTCAGTGTTAAACCTATCGTATCCATACATTGGACAGTCGGTCAGAATTTAGGACCTTAGTATTATATTTTTTATTAGCGGTTTAAGGATATAAATACCAAATTTGCGTTGAAACAATCCAAATTATCAATACCAATATTATTCCAGTAAAGAAACCCTTTCTCTATTATGTTGCTAAGAATACAAAGGACAATTTTATTTTGAGAAAATATCATCTAATATTATTTTTCACAGCGGTGTCAATATAAAACCTATATTAGAGCCAAGGCCCCTGGCGCGAAAGATGAATAAAACGTCTTCTACCGAAATAGAACTATTCCCACGTAGACAATAACGTAATATCGTAGGTCTTCATATATAATCTTTGAATCCTAAATTTTTTCTGATTTTACGTACAACGTGCTTGCTAAGCATACCTCAACTATAAACTACAAACAATACTAAACGAAACTGTCTTCCATATCGATATTACCTACGGGATTTTAAAATTATTTTTATTGAACAAAAAAAAATATTCAGATGTAAAACTAAGAGCCATAACGAAAAACTATAAAGAAATTAAAGACAATTTTGTTTATTATTGTTATTGCACCGTGGTTACCTCAAACTGTAGCTGGCATTTGACGTTTCCCTATTCAACCACCCCACTTCTCGAAGCTGGAATAAGATTAACGACATCGATAGTGTTTGCGGTAAAATATTATTACAATTTTTATTCATTAACATTGAAGTTTAATGCCGTCACAAAATAAACTCAAAACGCATAGATATATTATTGGATATATATCCATATTTCAAAGAATTTTGGTCGGTTTCGTGTAAATATTAAATACCTTTATTAATTGAGGGATAAAAAGATAGACAGATTTGCATTAGTTGGAAACTGGGGCGGCCTGTATGAAAGCCGTGTAACACATTATCTGCTTGCTACGCATTGTTTGAGCGGCTAAGTGTTACTTGACGTGGACACTAGCTTTGATTAATGTAGTGGAGCGGAACGCAGAAACCGAGGTGTTAAGTGTCATAGAGTATTAACAATTATATCTTCTATTAATGGTGTAAAAAATGTCTACTAAATACCTAAAGCAACGCGTTTGCCGTTGTTTATAGGATATAGGAGGATATTAGACTCATAGATCGACGACATGTTGTTTACGCCCCCTCGACCTAAATGAAAATATTCAAACTAAGGTACTTTAAAACTTTGACGAAAAATGTATTATTACTGTATATATATAAATATAAAAATGTATTACCCAGTAGACATTTCCAGCAAATCCATAGAGACATTACTGAGTCGTTTTAACAACCTTGCAGTATTTACTAATATTATTATTTCATTTTGCCTTGTTATATTCCTACTTTATTGCTATTTATGTATTTATATAGGATACTTGGTCCTATCGGGATTTCTGTGCTTTAATATTGCGGGCTACTCGATTGTGAGGAAGTGGTACGGATCTGTTTAGCGCTGTGCCTTCCTAAGTTCTCATGTCATGTTTACACATCATAAGTATCTGACTGTCCTCATTTGAACGTGTCTGATGTTTGAGAGCAAAAATAATGTATAGTTAAGTTAACACTTAACAACAATGACGACAAATTTTGGATGTTATCGGATCATGAAATAAATAAATAATTATATATATATGTATATACAAATAGTAAACCCTTGAGATGGTTAAACAAGTGGAGAGCTTTATTATACCACCAACTTATTCTCGTCACCCAAGTCTGTCAGTGGCGACGTTACCTAAATCTTGCCCAATGTATATATTTAAAACAGTAAAAATACTTATGATATTTTGGTAATAATGTACGACGTTCGTCAAGTACGGTGGATAAAATACCTTGGAGAACATGAACAATAGTACATATTTTAACTCAGCCATATTTGACTATTAGACTGACTTAGTACCATTGCAACATCGATTAAAACATAAATTTTAATTCAAGGCAAAGTTAATTTGTTAAAAATTCACGATAAAGCAGGAGATCAATTTTACTTTAGTAAACTTCTGTAATATATGCTCTTACATATATTTAATTTGCGTTTAATATTTTACGTATACGTAACCGAATTTGCAAAATATATACAAACATTTCCCAAATAACATCGTTTTCATATTCAAGTAATATCAACAACAATCAATATTATTACTTCTGTAATTTATTTCAAATAAAACTTTTTAAATCTTATTGAATCAGTTAAACTTGAAATCTCAAATCCGTTTGAGAAAGGCGACGTCGAGACGTGAATTTGTGTTTCCTATAAAAAAGGCTTTTGCAAAGTTAGTAAATTGTAAGACTAGTTTCTCTTGGAAACCTGCAATATATGTACATTGAAATAATATCATGATAACTATACTAATAAATCATGATAACAACCAAAATCGTGAGTTTAATTGTTTGTCATTGTTGATTTAAAATGTAAATGTGTGTATGAACTTCTTTATTTTTCCTAACCGATCTTATTTTTCGAAACAATGATCCACTATATGCAACTTTACAGAAATTGGTTAAATGAAATTAATTAAGATAATTTCTAAATTAAAGAAAAAACTAAATATATTATTTTTTTGGTAAGTTAATTAACTAATTTTTACAGAATAAGAATTAGAATTTCATTAATTGTTATTATTACTATTATTGTTATTATTATATTTTTGTTATTAATGGCTTCGAATCAATCGTGGTAGTGACAAGAAAAAGATGGCCAGTAACGGAAAAATGTGACGCGTAACCGAAAAATGTGATGGTCATTTTTTTTCCAACGACGATAAAGACGATGAAAAAAGTTACACTTAAAAAAATACCAGAATGTCGATTAAAACCGTTTAAAAATTAAAATAGTAATCATTGAATCTTATTAATATAAATTATCATATTTTTATCTGACTTCTTCCGATAATGAATTATTCACTCATTATTCTTAATGTCGTGTAAACTTCATTTCTTTATGTAGCAATAAAAGTGACAGCTTTGTATCCAGATGAATGGCCAGCAACTAATGACAATGGCTGGACCAAATTAAACGTCAGCCTCGTATGGCGAGGGCGGAATGAATGCCCTAATTACAATGTTACATATGACACTAAGATATATAACACTAGATATACACATAATAAGATGTAAGGTAATAGCTTCACTATTACCTTACATCTTATTATTCATCTCATATCTTACATATACTTGCCAGATTTAGAAATATACAGAGAAGATATAACGAACAGAACTTGTCAAAGGAGCCTAGAACAAAAATTGTAAAAAAAAAATTGGTTGCCTGTAAAGTCGGTATACGGGCGAAAGTTTTACGTGACAACGACTTTGAGTGGTAAAATAATTTTAATGTGAATATTCATTCGTATAGTAGGAAGAAGGATGAAATAATAGTAACAATTTAAAACATTTATTTATACAAAGAATTATATTTAAAACATTAATTTATACAAAGAATCTCGAACTGTGCTCGAGTGGAAGGGACGCGTGCCTTTCACTTTTTATGTCTGTCTCTCTCGCTCTTAGGCGGGCTAACCATGCCCGAGTGGAAGGGACGCGTGCCTCTCACTCGCTCTCATTGTGAGCGCATAACGTGAGCGGAGCGTAACGCAGTTTCTTGAAGTGTCACCCGGCAAACCAATTTATAAGACGTTGTCACGTCAAGAAGCGTTACTAAATCTGCTGCTGCCCTAAATTATCATCATGAGGCATATAAAGCTTAAATGGAGATGGGCAGTCTGACGATCGATGGAACAAGAGGGCGAGCCCATGAAGGCTCTAGTGGCTCTACTCTAAACCTAACAGATGAAGACCGCTCACGAGGTGGGCGGATGATATTACAAAAACGACTCGCTCGAACTGGATGGAACGCACCCAAAAATGAGTATAATTATTTTATTTAAAAAAAATGTATATAATCGTATTGGATGAAGTTTACTTCGTTCTTTGGCAAGAAATAAAAAGGCCTGTTATTTTTTATATCTAATTACGACGACCCTCGTCGTCTTACCAAAAACGTACAGATTAAATAATCCTTCGTGAAATTTCGAGAATGATGTATGAAAGTGACGTATAGTTTTATCTTTATATGTAATTAACGAACGTAATCGAGAAATATTTATTATGATTGAATGATTTGTCTTTATGCTTCGGTGTTGCTTTAGTCACTTATTCTCACTCTCAGCCACGCAATTATTCATGTAAATGAGTTAATATTTAACGTTTTTCTCTGGCTAATCTATTTATTTTATATCATTGTTGGTGTAGTCTGGTGACAGCTAGGTGTTGGTTGTGGCGAACAGATTGATATCATCCATTCATCTCTCTTCAGTATTAATTGTTACACTCCCTTTGAATCGATACTGCTAATGATTGATGATGATTATTAATTTGCACACTGCTTAAAAACCGGATGTTTTTTATTGGACTTCCGAGGAAACAATTTTTGTTTTTCCCAGAGACAATAATTTAATAGTACAATATGTAGTTAACATTTCGATAACTGTTCAAATAAATTAAATATCATATATGGCAGTTGATGAAATAAAAATATTAATATCTGTCAGCAGAAACAATCCTAGTTCTGTTATTATGAAATATTTGTTTTATGCGTCCAATTTATTTTCGCATTTACACTGCCAGTTATTATTTCGGTTATAAAGAATTGACATTCTTAATTAAATATATACTCGTAGTACATATTATCGTATTATATAATTATAGGTAATATTTTTGTACTAAAGTTAGTCCTAATCTTTATATAATTTTGCAATACACAACCAAAAAGCTATCTGTAAACAGTGCCATTTTTTTAAAGAAAAAAAATAATTTAAGAAATATTCCAGTAAAAAAATCGGTTTAACAAAAAAATTACAAATACACATTCTGTGGATTACATTCAATAACAAGAGAGAAATTTCAAGAATATACAAAATACTGCATCTACAAATATCAAAGTATATCCTAATCAATATCTAACATTTACTTAAGGTAGACAAAACGCCAATGGCTAACTTTTAAGTAAACTGAGGATTAAGGCTTTTGTCTTAAGTAGCAGATTAAAACCAGATTATCGTTATATAAGCGTCGTCAAGTTGGCCAGACCGGGCGACGCGGCAGGCCGCCAACTGCCAACATTACGACAGCTCGACATGATGTTATATGTTGCAGGAACAGCAGATCAGCCAGGAACACATTGTACTGTTTCGGGAAGAAAGTAATTGTTTAAGATACAAAATTACCTTAATTTAGCTTCTCTAAGACCCATCAGTTGCTAATGTGAATCACTATTGCGTTCTCTCGATCTCTGTTATGGTATGAACACAAACAAACTGATACGAATTATTATGGACTTAAAACCACATTCTTAAAACGCAATTGTTTCATGTATTATATTGTATATAATAAGCGCCGTCGAGAAACCCCCGAAGAGATTCCAATTATATCCTCAAGCTGGCACTTAATTAGAACCTGCAAGAAGCGTGGACGTCCCAAGCAAACCTGGCGTCGCGTCGTACCGTTGCAGATGAGGTGAAGATAACCGGAATGACTAGGAGTCATGAACGAAAGCGATGAAGTGTAAGACAGTTGCCACTGTGCGTTTACAGTCTCCCCGTCTAGACTTATAGGACATTAAGTGTTTGTATAGAAGTGACTTGTACCGAGAAAAAAAATATTATTAATGTGAATTATAAGCGTTCACCCTAAGTGTGTACTAACTTTATTAATGAAGGAACGATAGAAAAGCTTTAATTAATTAAAGCTCCTGGTACGTTTTTATCTAGATTTCCATTAAGATAAGAAAGGATTTGCATAACTTCAAATAAACGAATAAATGTAGATAGAATTTTCGAAAGATTATTTATCTATTGAAATCTATT
This sequence comes from Pieris mannii, assembly GCA_028984075.1. Lineage (NCBI taxonomy): Eukaryota > Metazoa > Arthropoda > Insecta > Lepidoptera > Pieridae > Pieris > Pieris mannii. Next base: position 4,315,809 of record CM054780.1, read on the forward strand.
TACTATTCTGTACATATAAGTCGTAACAAGATATCGGGTAATACGGCCCGTCGTTCGTTGGTCACGGAGAACCTACCTCCACAATTCCCCCTCACTCCTACTTTAAAGCTACACAGTAAGTATACGAATAGTAATGAAATTTAATTAAACCTAAAACGTGTTTTGAGTTTGAGTAGGCATTAAGTTTTACTTGTGTGTATTTTTTACAATCATTCAACACGTTCACTCAGCACATATACGAGTATCTTCATTCTTCTTATATTCGTCTTAAACCTGTATCGTTCAGCAGAGTTGAACTCGACGCCATGTTTCAATCACAGATCACCAATCATCATTTGTCTATTAATAAAAATAAATAATCCCGAAACAGATGCCCAGGTCTTATGTAGGTGATGAGCCTGACATACGTATTCGCCTTTTTTTGGTTCTAGAGCGTTTACCATTGGTGCACAGTTATATACCGAACCCACGACCTCAGTGAAGTGAAGTGAAGTGAATAAAATACATAATTTACGTTAAAATTTCGCCAATTAGAGTTGTTATTGCTATTACTTCCGAATCTCCAATCTTTACTACAGCGTAAATGAACTACGTACATAGCTCCTGTAATGGAAAGTAAATAGGGATGACAAACACTACCCAACACCTACGTGCGATAGTTTGATTAAAATTGCTTTGATTAAAATTATTCCATTTATTTTTAAACCTTGCATTTGTTTTTGTTTTCGAATGTTTTAGTATTTCTTCCTCTTTACAGTTTTAAGTAAATGTGTATAATGTTTAAAATTATTATATTCTCCTGTTAATATGGTTTCAGATGTGCGCCTGTAACAGACTCCCTGTTAATTGAAGCCCTTTGTTCGAAGTACATTATCTTTATAAAACAGGAAACGTTTTTACCTTAATCTTGTAATCATTTAAGAGTTTTATAACTGATACGTCGAAACTTTATTCATCTAGGTCACCAGTCTCTGATATATTTTCAATAATTTAGTAAATATAAAACAATGTTTTACTTAACAAGGTACCAATAACTTCCATAATTAACTACATTCTCGGCAACTTAACAATAGTAATAATATGGTTAAGCAATTACAAATACAATAATTATAATATTAATGCAGAATTTACGCAGTAGTTTATGGGTCGAATAAAAACACCTAATAACCCAAATTATGTTGGAAATAGCGCTAGTCTTTATTGGTTAGTTGCGTGTTACGGCCCAGCGTATTTTGGAGCTACGAAAATCACTTCAAACGAAACCTATGTCGTTTCGTGGAATTGATATGTTACTTCGCTTTATTAAAATAACATAAAACAAGAAAATACATTTAAGTTAGAACAAAATTTTCCGTAAATGCTATCCTATAATCCTCTCCAAGTATACCCTCAAATCACAGTATGCAACCCTTATATGCTTCCCAAATAGGTTAATCTCCGGTGAAGAGTCGAGAAACCGAGGAATGGAAGCTCGTGACGCTGGACAGTGCGAGCCGAACGCACAGAAAAGAAGTTATGTTTCCGGAAGCGGTAATCATTGTCCGGAACGTACAGTCTCATGATTTCTCCCAGCAAGTATGGGCTTTCTGTTATGCATTACATTACTTATTAAACACATTACTTATTTAATTATTTGGTTAATCAGTGTCAAGAAATGTCATATGCGTTAGACCAGTATTCGAAGTATAAACAGCAATAATGAGTGCAGATTTGTTGCAATAAAATTAAACCAAATTAACAATTACGACAAAAACTGAAATTATGAACATCAATTTAGTTAATAATTAGAAGTGCAAAGTTAGCAATGATTGCATACTTGGAGCCAAAATGAGCCTTTTAGATTTTCCCACACATAAATTCTAATGTTTTGTTTCCGATAATGTCCAATAGGTAGGACTACTCATATGCTTTATAGGTTACAATATTTGCGTTTTTTTAAATAAGTCAATTTAGTTTTTTGTTAATCCAGTCGCAATCCCTAATTTTATGTTATTTATAAACTCCTAGAACTCTTATTTAAAAGCATTTCACGACTAGTTAAAATAAAGTGTTTTATTTATATGAACATCTCTCTAACTCGCGCTAAAAATTAAAGTAAGGAGTCATTATATTTCATTAAAATATCGTACATATTAAGGTTTTAAATATATCGGTGCAATATTTCGAAAAGAATTTCACCGCAATCATTTAATTCTATGAAAAATAGTGTTTGTAATGAAATCTTTGATTTTATAATTAAGAACGCTCGGATTGCATCTGGGCTATTTTAATCTAATTAGTTAAATATAATTAATAATATTGGTTATACTAAGTTGTATTGTTTTGTGGCCTGACGACGTCCAACCAGCGAGCAAATGGAACCATGAACTCTGGCCTTATTCGTGAAACAACGGTATATCTTGCGTCAAACTGAGCACTGCATTATTTACAGATGATATATTTTAGTGGTTGTGCTTACCGGCTTGAATTCGTGAGTTTATTTATAAAAATCGTACTTATTTGTAAATTTTTGTAAGGATCTTGATACTTATAATTTATTCACTTATTCCGAAATAAATTTTAACACTTGTCTGTCATTAAAAAAAGGAGATCCAAGGTAAACGTTAACATCTTTTCGATCCTGCTGTATTTAATATCGCACAAGTTCTCGTAGAAGCTACGCCATGTTAAGCTTTGCGTAACGCACACATAAAGCAATTACTATGAAGCTTTAGATAGTTATATTGCAGAAACTACAATATATTACACCATGTTTGATTTGAGAACATTACTTTTTTGATGAGATAACTTAAACAAAGTAACAGATTATTATAAGTAAGTTATTTTGTTAAAAATGGCTTGTAATAATTTGAACTTACGTGAGCTATGTTACCTAACATTGGTAAATCATTAGATGCGTAAACACTTATTAATGGTAACATATAACATTCTTGTTATTAACTACTATACTTGTAAGTGTCACTTAGATTTGTGAACCGTTAAATAACTAGTTACTTTTTTGTTACTGCCGCAATACAACTATCCCTTTTAGTTATATTTTAAATGATTAAAGCCAGTTGACACCCAGCTTCAAACAAAGCGTTTTATTTAACATATATTTGAAGATATCTACAACAACCACCACCACACTTAACTCGTGCTATGTAAATTATTTGTTAGGCAACAAATGTAGCTTAGATAGGGCAATGACGTTGAACAAGCGTCTTAGGATCTGCGTGTTTGCTTTGGATGAACACTTCAAAACAAAATGATTATCAAAAAGGTTAGTCAACATCACAGGAGAACGAAGAGCTGGCAGCTACCTCGCACAAAGAATTAGTCTAGCTATTCAAAGCGAGAACGCTGCCAGTATCTTCGGAACCTTGCCTAAAGGGACTTCTTTTAATATTTTTTAATTTAGTTAGTTATTAGGTATATTTTTATGTATTATGTTATTTGAAATGAGAATTATGGTAATAATGTAGGTTATGTAACACTTTTAATAAAATGTTTCGTAAATAATCCAAATTAATAAAAAAGTTCGTCAGCCTTCAGCTGAAAATTTACGATATAAATTCCATTATAATTTCAGTTTCAACAACGCGACTGTTTTATTTATTAATCGCCTGGTTACTACCGAAACGTGAATCAATAATTTCCACTCTACCTACGCCTTTTACCCACCTTTGTAGTTTCATATAAACTGATATTTCTGATAAACTTAATATTTTAACATTTTTATTGGAAATATTTATACGTAACACAGCCTTTTGTAGTCGTAATATTTTAATTCCATTGTAGCGTTAATAATATGCACGTAACAAGTAATTGAACTGATACATTTATTCCCGATGAATATCTCCGATTTTCTACGTGAGTGAAGCTACACAAAGTGGCGAAGAATACAATAGAAGATGGAACATAATTCAAATAAAAGGAAAGAAATTTTCAAATATATATCACTAAGCTACTACGTATATTACAGACAAAGTTCTCGTTGTGAAATCGGTATGTGCTATTCATCATCAGTGTCAGTGTTGTTTGACCTTCAAATAAAGTGACTGAAAAGTTTTGAACACTAACTCCCTAGAAATAGAATTAATTAATTAAATAATTTCCAATACATAATTAATTTTACGAACTACGTATTAATTATGGTATTAATTTTCAATTTGCTTCAGCGATTATGTTACTATTAATTTTAGTGAACTTTAATTTAACCAACAGTGCACTGAAAAGTTTTGAACACTAACTCCCTAGAAATAGAATTAAGTACATAGATTTGCATATTATTGGAAAGAATATTTATACAGTACGCTACCAGTTTTCGCATATACATGGATCACAGAAATTACTTACTTGAAATAATATTTGATAAAGAAAATCTCTTTTTAATGAAAAAGTGTTAAGGTAAGAAAACTCCATCAAATTAAAGCCGGTATCCAAACATGATCTCAAAATTAAGCACACTTAACCAATAGGCCAACACTGCTCCCTCAAGTCTACTTACACATTCATTATTCTTACAAATACTAAGTTCCTAGATTTACGAAGAAAATCCTGCTTATACATTCCGCCCACTCCCGGACCTGAAACAACGTAATGTTACCGAAGTTTTAATGGTTCTCGTATCGAAAATAAACTTCCAGGAAAACACCTTTATATAAAAATATTTCATCGGTAAATTTCCAATACATAATTAATTTTACGAACTACGTATTAATTACGGTATTAATTTTCAATTTGCTTCAGCGATTATGTTACTATTAATTTTAGTGAACTTTAATTAATAAATTGTGTTCTATTTTAATAACTAAGCGGAATTTATTTATAATTAATTGAAATAATATAATTCGAAGCTATTCTAAAACGAACAATTATTTATATTATTTCCAGAAGAGAAAGATCGATAGAATTAATTCAAATGTCAAATTCAAAATCATTTATTCATTTAGTTAATAAAGGAATACAAGGTTCTTATTTTACATTTACTGCCAGTTCTCTCATTGGACGTAGAACGATCGAGAAGAACTGGAAATAACCTTTCCGCCTCACTTTTCAATCGCCAAGTTTTTTGTTTTAAAGAAGAAACATTACTCCATAGGTAGACTATACTCAACTATTGAAGGTATATTATATATACATCGAAGCCAATAAACATAACCTCAGTCAGGTCAAGAATTTATAAATTACAAAGAAATTATTACTCTTGAGCGTGCAGTTTTGTTTTAGTACAGTGTGTCACTATTTTAGTTCGTTTAGATCGATCCGAAAACCTTGCAATTAGGCTGGTTTTAGTGTCACACCGACCGCACGAGCACCGTCGGTGCTCATAGATCAGCGCGTATTTCATCAGCGCGTAGTTCATCAGCGCGTAGATCATCAGCGCTGAGACTCAGCGTGGCTCGTTTTAGTATCGTACTGACCGCCTTACTGTACAGACGTTGACATGTACACGCCGACGGTGCGCGTGCGGTCGGCGTGACACTAAAACCAGCCTTATACATGCACGGTAACCCAAGAAGGTGTATATATATCAAAATGATATTCCATACTTACATATTAACGTTGGTGGACGAATTCACAGTTTTCACTTACTAAGAAATGAAACTACACACATACATGCTTTGTTGTAGATATCTCCGACATATTGTAGCTGCAAGATGCAGACAACTCAAAGAACTCCCTTGTCAAAAGTACTATCTACAACTTGAATTGCTTTTAAAGTTTTCAATAACGTAAGTTACATGAATTGTAAATAGACTATTTATACGTACTTCAAAGAGAAAAATTTGTAATGGTTGACAGTAGTTACGTTTGAAAGAGTTTACGTTTAAAGTAACTGTTAATACACATAACTTTCTTTATCCTTTCATTTTTAACAGGGGTTTAAAGGCAGGAGGCTCATCTGAACTATCTAGTAGGATCTATTAAAAACAATAATGTATTGATGCATCTATGTTCTTCCATAAACTATATTGTTAACTAAGTACTTTGTTGTTAATTAATAAGCATTAAATTTAATATTTGAGTTGTACCAATAGGACATTACTAATAATTACAATCACAAATAATGATTATGATGTGTTGCTCGAAGATAGGACGGGTTGAAGATAACCAATTAGAAATGAAAGATGACTATGTAAATGTGATTAAAATTTAATATTTTGTACATTTATTAATCTATGTATATTGTATAAATATCTCTAATAAAAACAAAATAGACGCGATATCCGCGAAAAAAGTATTCAATTTAAATTCAAAAATAAAACGAATTTAGTCAATGCGCAGATTCATAGAAATTCCAATAATAATAATATGCCACAAAGCCTTTCAATAGTGAAACTCACTCTATAGTAAAGTTGTGTTAAAATATTGTATTGGCTTTCTGCCAAATGCAACTCGACGCAGTCACGGTCTATTTAAATTTACACAAATCTTTGTTAAATCAAACTTTGAATTTGGCGTTCAATTGATTAATATTTGTTCCATGAAAAGTTATACGTAGATGTTTATTTAGTTGGCAAGTTGGTGATTATCTTTTGGGGCCACAAACGGGTCTGACAGTTAGAATAATGTCAGGAATAAATGTATATAACGTAAGATTTCCATTTCCAAATGTTAAATATTCATAAACACTGATGCTTCCACTTACTTGGATATTTTCATAAATTGCCTTCAAAGTTATATGTACATTAATTTTATTACAGGAAATTCACACTTTATATGATATGACCTAGTAATGTGTGGCTGATGTATGATGATAAGTAATAAATTTTATATTAAAAATAAATTACATCAAAAACTATTTACCCGAATTAAGTTTATTGATGGTTTTTGTATGGTTATGTTCCAATCAAACACTTTGTTTGAACATAGGTAACTACTGACTAAAATGGTTTAAAATATGAGCTCATAACAAAATTACGGATAGTAGGGTTGCGACGCTAACAAAACTAACTATATCTAAGGGTTCACAAATCTAAATGACACTTATATTAATGGACATTAACTGAAACGAAAATGTTTAAATACAATTACAGTGTGGTAAACACTAAATATTGGCTTCAAGTGTGCGCTAATTGTTTACATTTTGTTTGCGCTCCTAATATATTTATGTAATTTAACTAAAGTTAGGTTAGGCGAAGTTATTTAGTTTAAGAATCCTTGTTGGATAAATTATATTGAAATACATGAATGGAAAAAAATCTAATTAGCTTCAGTTACTGTTTGCTTTTGATGATAGACTTTTTTATAGAACAAGGGGCAAACGGGCAGGAGGCTCAAGTATTTGCACTAAAAATATACGATTTATTGCGATAAATCTGATACCACTCTCTTTAATCAAAGATGGTTTTAAATCGCAAGAGGAAGCCGCTAACTCGGTTTATATTCAAAGGTGTATTTCACAGCATATAGGTATTCGCAATTTAATGAGATTAATCGATAATTGCATTATCGATTGATATTGCTTCTAATAGCAGGTTTTACTTTTTGAATTCATTTTCACTAATTTGCTAATGAAGAATTAAGATAGTCAAAAGATATTGCTCACAAATAAGTTACATTTTAAAGTTTTTTTTAATGTAATACAGTTCACCAGATTAAAATCTAATAGAGTGAATTATGACTGCCTTTTGTCCAAAGCATAACGCTTTGGATATACTGGAGATATGTATATAAGTATTTACTGGATCGTAGTACTCACTATCATTTATAGGTTTTTTATGTTAGGTACAAAGGATCAGCTCGTTCTGTAATGTACGATGAACGTTATAATTTTTAATTCAAAATAACGATTAGTTACATAAGCTGTTCTTAAAATAAATCACAAAAAATATAAATCTCCATAATGATAGTTTAACATAATATCTGACATTCAATCCCTAATTTGTAAGTTGAGTGCCAAGTAAAAAACCAGTTGGCACGACGCCAAATGCAACGTTCGCAGAATGCAACGAATTATTCTAACATAGCTGCACTCACTACTTTATAGTTCGTATCGAGGATAAATTGTAGTTTTTTAACCCCTTATACAACGGAGAAGGGAATTATTCGTATAAAATATAGATAAAGTAACATAAACAAACTTCTTTAAAAAATTTCTGTTTACCCTCACAGATTAACACATCTTCAAGACATTTGATTTGCGTTGAGATTTATACCCACAGTAGTCTTTTATGTGTTATATACACCTACCTAATTTAAAATAATGTTTAATTTTACAAAAAAAAATATTATTATTAAGTATTGGGTATATGTCGCTAGTGTGAGATTTTAAGTGCTATTATTTTAACTACGCAGCGGCGCAATCATTGAAAATAGAACTAGCGGGAACGACTAGACTTATAGTGTCAGTACGTTTATACCATAGAATTTCAATCCTTATAGCATCCAGTGATGTGAATTTCGAATATTTTGACCTAGGGCCATAATTCCATAATCGTTAACCTCAAATATGTGATTGGCACCTTGCCATATGCATCGTGAGATATGTAGTCGCAAATTATTATAATGACGCTTATTAATACGTGGGAATGTCTTAAGTTTTGAATATTTTTCATGTTTTCATTGTTTTTTCATGTGATAATTTATTTATTTACTTCGTATTCGCTAACAATAACATATTTAATGAAAATACATTTCTTTAATTTGAAATTGTCGCTTCGCTCTTTTATAAGAGCGCGGCGACACGATGCGATAACGGTGCGGCGCGGCACCGCAATTATTTCGAGCTATAGGGTGCCACACGGGCGGTGTGGTGTGGCAATATATTTTACCCCTTCTCGCCTCGTCTTTATTATTACGGCGCGCTTGCGGTGTGACGCTGCGCGACGGCGCCAGGCGTCGTGTGGCATGGTATAGTATTTTGTATGTAGGATGACGTTGCGGCACCGCACAGTTACCGCACCGTGTTGCTGCGCTCTAAGTAGTCTGTGGAAGTTGGTAAGCGACGCATCGGAGAGACATGCGATGGTGTATGGCGGTTGACATACAGATTATTTTGTGCATTTTATTGTTATAAAAAACCTTGTAGAGAGTTATATGAAAGCATATAATTGAGAAGGCGATATTAGTTAACTTCAAATGTTAAATTTTGTATTTTCAGGAGTTTTAAAAATAATTGTCATAGTTAAACAATAATTGTTGTAATATTATAAGGGTGTGATAAATAAAAAAAACTAAGTATTTTTAGAGAAACAATTTGTAGTTTATTTTGAAAATCCCCAATAATATATGTAAACACAATTAAACAATAAATAATTACAAATATATGGAATACATATAATTTACAAAAGGAGAAAACTATAAATTTTATTCAAAACATTTAACTAAGTAAAACCTAATTTGGCTGTGTTGTGTCATAGTATAAATGTCATGGTAAAAAAGTGAAAGTAAGTACGGGAAGGTATGAGGGGTATGCTCATGATGCAGATGATTTTGCGCTATGGATAATATAATTAATATTAATAAATATCCTTTTAACCATATTCCGTGATTACAAAAACAAGTCAAGGCTTGAGTATTGATCGTTTTACATCCACGCTGACACAATACTATACTCTGTGCGTACAACAAACAACACAACTACTTTTTAGTCTATTTCGTGAGCAGAACTGCGTCCTATTCGTTAAACTAAGGGTCATTGATATATCTGAATTTTTCAGACGATAAGACAGTTTGTTTAACGACATTTAAGTTACGTAGTTAAAGCGTTAAATCTAGTAGATAAGTAAAAATAGTTTTTTTTTTTCGGTAAACTGCCGAAATAGTGAATACTGAAGCTCTGGCGATTATACGGGCATTTAATAAAAATTAAAACACATGTATCTACATATTATTCTATACATACTATTATAAATACTTATAAAGACATATCTATTTATAAATACTGTCTCGGTGTATTGCTGAAATGTGTTTGATGTACTCTCATAATAAGGAGTTAGGATATCAAACTAACCAGAAACACTATATATTATATTGGCATCTTGCCAGCTCTCAACTGAAGGAGGCATTAACGAGTTCTTATAACATTATATCGCTGACTCGTCTCACCCTGATTGGTTGGGTTGTGACGTTTATAAAGCTGAAGTTCACTAATGTGATAATAGTTAAACATATATTTTATCCAGAAGTTATTGAGAAAAATTTCAATTAACTATTATTTAATAATTAAAATTAAAATTACTTAAATTTTTAGTAATTTCGGGGTCAGTTTTAGTTACTTTTTTATTTAAAAAATATAAGTAGTGTATCAATGTCGCTTGTAAAGTGATCATTAATTATAGACAAGCGGCCTATCCCAGCTTCATACGGCTGTAAGTTTATCTAGGTGTTGGTGAATATCCACTTTTTTCAACTTATAATATTAGCGCAGATGTTGCAGAAGGTCAAAGGTGCAAAGGTCACTAGGTGGACAGACCGCATACGAAATACAACAGTGCTGGACAGAATGCAAAAGAACAAAGAAGTGCTTATGACGGCTAAGAGAAGGAAACTTGAGTATTTCGGACACGTTTTACGTAACTCCAAAAAATACGAGCTCCTTCAACTAATCATATAAGGCAAAGTGGCAGATAGAAGGAGACCTGGCCGCAGACGCACGTCCTGGTTTAAAAACTTGAGACAATAGTTGGGTCAAAGCACCAAGTCATTGTTTAGAAGCGCGGCATCCAAAATTAAAATAGGCATTTTGATTCTTCGCAAGAAGATGGCACTATAAGAAGAAAGGTCACAAAACACTCTCTTATCCCAAATAGATCTTAAAATTATCTATCCGCATTTTCTGCCTAATGTATTTTTAAAAATGTATCATATAATCAACAACCAAAAAGGATTTGCAAGTATGAAAGATTTTAAAAATTTAACGAATATAATTATGCAGAAATTGTTCTTTTTTAACTAAATCTTTAGTAATTAATACAGCTTCTTAAACCGTATTAAACAAAAAACAGTCAAGAGTGCAGAAATATCTTACAGGTGAAATTTACTCATTGCATAGTATTGTAGATCTACAGTTGATATTTACCAATAACATGACATGCACGTACAAACGCAATAAATCAGTATTCAGTTATATTAAAGTTATTTTTAAAGCAAAGTGGAATTTTAATTAAATTGTTCATTACGCGTCGCCTCAGGCTGTTTGGTTTTAGTCTTGAGGGCTTAAAATGTTATTAGATCACTGTTTATACTACCTCGAGACGATTTTAGAAATAGTCACTATTTACCTCGAGAAAAGAATATTATTAAATTAGTTTAATTTTACTATTTATCTATATAAAATATATGTAAACAAATAGTAGTTTGAGTAAATAGTAATTAAGAAAAATGATTTCATCTGTTGATGATATTTTTTTCAAATCTGTAATTAAGAATGAATGAAATGAAATTTTTAAGAAAGCGTGAGTTTAGGACTCATAATTTTCTTTCTCAAAATATTTTTTAATAGCGGTACTAAATCCACTATAAACGCAACCTTATAATTAAATTTGAACAAACATTCTCGTGAGGCATAAACCATATTAGTCGTTGAAAATAATATGTGTAGTTTCAAAAATATAATAATAAATAATAATAAAAAGTATTTTTTCATTTTAAGTACATTTTCTTTTCAAAGTGTAAATTTGGAAACCCTTTTAAGTAAAAAAATACCTGTAATAGGGTTCCCAGCTCTTCCATAAACAAACTTAAGTACTTAAAATAATGACATTATTTAACCTATTTTTTTGAACCGTTTCCTTTTTATTTTTAATTTTTGAACCGTTATCATCACACCTGAGTGCGTGAGTACATACTCAAGGCTGCTTGCATATTGCGTCAAAAAATAATGTAAATAAAAACAGTATGAAGAACAATACTGAAAGTTATTAATAGAAACAGTTTCTAAAGTGTTCAGTGTTGAAAAGGCTCCTACATTAGAAAGACAGGTAGTAACAATGTGTAGTGCCATTGTAGTGCTCTGAATGGACTTATATCGAGTTCCAATTTCCATTAACGTCATTGTCGCATGTAACTTTTGAAGAATGTTAAGGAACTTATCTTAAAACACTTTGTATACGTATACGAGAGTAATATCAGGTAAATTATATTACTGGAGTGATTTGAAAAATTATTTCACCTTGAGAATCCCATATCCTTGATATATATACTTTTTCGTCTGTTTGGGCTCCGCAAGAAGCTAAATACTGTATATGTTGGAGCTCATACAGAATAAATTTACACTATACCTCTATAACAAACTGTATGGTGTATATCCCTGCTATCCCTTAATGTACCCATTATTATTTGTCTTAGGAATGGTGGGGTACAATAAATTGGAAACCAGACATGACTTACAATTGGCCTACTACGTACTGAAAGCCTTGAGGGGTGTAGTGTGCAACCCAAGAAATGGATTTCTACACCTATGGGATATGTGTGACGGTGAAGGCCTAGGTTATTTGCGATACCAAGGGCAAGAACCAGTCTGTTGCACTGATCCCCGTTATCCAGGACGTTGTGCCTACTGAATGCTGTCTCCGACACTATCGACATATTTATATGTTCGTAGAGTGAATTCACAGTAGTGATATTGTATATATTATTATTTATATATACACTTTATTTTATTTTATAAAATGTTTCTCGACATTATCGTATTGGTATAGGCTGTAAGCATAATGTGTGTGTGTGTGCGTGTATTTCTGTTATAAATAAATATGAATGGAAACTTCGATAATGAAACCGAAGTTTTGAAAAAAAATGTACTTAAGAAACTAATAAAAATTTCGTGTACACTGGGGAAAGTCCTTCCTATTACTTGTGGGTTCCAACATAAATAATAACATTGCTATGCATAGTATTGGATAATGCTACGAAACCTCGTAGGCATGAGCTACGGCTGATATTTGGATGACTACATTATCAATAACATTCATCGAAGCTACGTATATTTTTGTATTAATGTATTAAAAATAAAAAAAACTCTATGTATATAAAATCAATTTCATGTTAAAATAGTTAAAGGGTAAATTAGTTATTTATTAATTATAATCCAGTAGCTAACCATTTTATTTTTTATAAACAAGTATGGTGGCAGCGTTCTGTTCCTGACACAAGTCATAATTTTTTGGGTTTACGACATGTCAGTTTCCTCACACTATTTGCTTCCATCGCATGAAATAATAAATATGGGCATAAATATATTCATTCATGCAGTCATAGTGATGCTTGTCACAAAGCCAACACAGCGTAAAGCAAAATATTATTTAGGCAAACAACATTTTAACGATAAATGGGGACCCTGAATTATTCTTCTAATTAAATTTATATTTTCTTCGTCTGAACTCTTGACTGTTTCAAAAATAGAATCATACTAGCGGACCCGACAGACGTTGTCCTGTCTACACGTCTTTAATTTGAAAATTTCAAACTTTTTTAATAAGCTAAAACATTCTGGACCATTTTGATGAAAATTATTATTCAAATGTTATGACAATATCTAACGATCCAGCACATGGTCTACAATAACACAATGATAACAAAAAGTTTTTTTTAATTTGATCGCAGCGGCAATAACTGTCGGGATAGACTAAAATTAAAATTCGAATATTATTTAAAATTTGACACTGCGATGGTAGCGCTGTCTGTCGCATCCAATGTAAAACATTCCAAAATCAACAACTACTAATAAATTAAAAATTAATTAAAAAAACATTGTCCAGCGGACAAAATTGTGAATCTAAACCATTCCCAGATCCCCTTGAACACACACAAAAAATTTCGTCAAAATCGGTCCAGTCGTTTGAGAGAAGTTCAGTGACATACACACTCACAGAAGAATTATATATATAAAGATGTAACTCGCATCAAATGTAGCATAGTAGTAGTGGGTCTACTCCGAATGTTTAACATTTTCTCAGCACAATACGCCGCTGACAGCCCATTGTGAAATTGAACGTACTCTTTGTGGCGATATTGGAAGGCTTTTGACACGTTCGACAATAAAACGCAATTGATTGTTACGTCACAAAGTTAATACCATGTAAGAGTAACAAAGCTGATGTGATTTTTTGTTTACAAATTTGGTCAATCACGATGCCTGAGGCAATAATTTTCCGTTCCGTTCCGTAATTTTATTACGTAAAAATTATATAACACTAAGAAATCTTGTGCAGTACTTGTAACATTATTCAGGTCACAGATACCTCGTTACGGGCATCTTTCATACATTTAAATGAGACTAATAAGGATAACATTGTTCTTAAAAGTATTATAATTGTAAATTTATTATGTGTATGATGTGTATGATATATTGCATACATTTCGTAACTGTATCAACGTCTCTTGAACAAATGTATTTCTTTTTATGAATAAATGACAACAATACTAGAAAAATAAACCAGTGGCGCTACCACCATCTGGATCTGGGCTTATATTTATGTATGCGTTTCGTGATATTTGAAAAAAAAAGAAAGTAGCCTTCTGGGCCTGCCATACACCGCCAGTTTTTTTGGGTCTAAAGCATGCCGACTTTTTTTAACGATGTTCTCCATCATCGTACGCATCAGTGTTAAAAGCGCACATAACCGGGCGCTTAACCTGGGGACGAACTGACGACCTCAGGGATGATAATTGCACGGTTAGACAACTAGGCCAACACTGCTTTTCTCTCGACATTTGCTATTACATTTTTGGTGCATTGATATCTATTTAATATAACAACCTTTTGCTAACGCTCTCAAATATTATTGGATCAATGGATCAAAAATCACTTTGTTATATGTAAGGAAATAATTATACTTCTTAAATCAGAATTCTTAAATATATATTTATACAGGCTGGCCAAAAAGTCGTGGAATTAAACGCAAGTAGGGGTTAGATGGTATCATCAAAATTGTTCTACAAGAGGTTCTTAAGCTCAACCCCTGCAGAGTTATAATTTATTTTGTGTTTTTATAAGAAAATTTTACAAATTCTTATTCAAAATCGAAAAAAACTAAATGCTGTAAAAAATTTCATGATATCTGCTAGTTTATTGAGTGTATTATTGAGTGTATTGATGATAATATATATTAAATATACGATATTAAGTTATACGATATGAAAATTTCTCAAATCAGAACTTTTATTTAGCCCTTATAGACCAGGATAGGGGTAGGGGAATTTTTAATCAATTAAATTACAGCGTATTTGGAACATAAAAAGGTAAGTTTTCACCAAATTTCATTGAAAAAAAATTATTTTTGTAAAAGATAAAAATAAAAAACCAAAAACTTGTTTTTTTGAATTTTTCACATAAATTTTGAGGTTATGTGAAAAAAGTGTACATACAAAAATTTTAGATCTTTTTATTACCTACAACTTTGCCATTTGACTTTTTTCGATAGGACTTTTAGTTTTGCCGGAATTCGAGAAAAAACGTTTTTTACCCTTCCTCCCTCACCCCCATCCCCTTCCCGACCTCAGATCGCCCGTAATTTATTTTTCCTTTCATTTTTATAATATTCCCCTCCGTTTCTAAATAGGGGGGGAGGGCCATGAGTGGCTCTAATAGCTTTCTAGGAAGAATTACAAACTGATGATGTGATTGTGAAATAAATGACCTCATCTATTCCCTAGCAGCGCTTGATTTACGTCTTTTTGGACAGTCTGTATATATATATATATATAATAATCATGTAATAAGACACAACAGCTGTTTATATGTAAAACGCAGAAAAATACATAAAGATGGAGGTTTTCTAATTTATAAATATTATTTAAACAATTACTAATTAAAATATTAATAACAAATGATTGAAAAGTATGAAGCGATCGTTTGTAAGTTGTTTGAAGCATGAAAACTGGACATCTCTCTTCTTTTATCTGATGCTGAAGGAATACTTAAAAACAGTGTAGTAAGCTCGAATATGACAGTAGCATTTGAAACACATTTTATCCTGTAACAATTCCGTGAACGTAAATAGAATATTGCCGTGCAATTTAAAGCAACATCTACATAGCCAGGTAATATATGACCTGCTTTACATAAATTGTTATTCTCATTGCTCTCGCGAGAAGCCTTAGAACGTCTCATACGTTTTCACTAAATTAATATTGAATTACACTGATATTGATTTGTGTACGTAACCTACTAACGGTTTTATGTCTGGTGATTCTGCAACCTTTGAACCTTAACGTAGGGTTGTCAACTCGTATTTAGTAATTCTATGAGATAAAGGTTTTATAAACTTATTGTTTGCAGTAACACATTTCTTGTACATATTGTTAATAGTCTCAATCTAAGTAAGACATCTTTAAATCACTTTTGCACTTGTAAAATGTTATTAACAGATCCCACCTCTCTCAAGTTACGTCTATCAAGTATCGAAAAAGTGCTTAGATATCTATGGATATAGAAAAGAAAGACAGAAACGGCAGCTAAGAGAGAGGGAACCACGTTTGATTTGTTCTATTGTAGATTTTTTAAAGATCTATTTGCAGTAATGTCAAGAGCTCGTAAGGTTCATCGAGCTATTTTCGTAACTGCTTTAATTATTTTTCTCATCCTTCATAAAATTTATTAAGAAAAGAGGGTGGTAAGTAAAATAAATGTAACATATAAATAAATATAATGTCAACCCTAGCAGAGGTTTTATTGAGGACTAAATCATGTTAGGCAGTAATCTGGATTACAGCTTCAACTACACCGACTTTTTTTAAAACCCCGACATTTATCCACCTATATTGACTTACTACGCTTTAAAAAAATAATTATGTTCCTGTAAATATACCCTTCCTTAAGTCAAAAGAATAAAAGGCATTGAAATCCCCTAAAAAACTTAAAATAATTATAAATCTACATCCATCCAGACAAATTCTATAGAATAGCTACATATAGAATCTTAATTTTGAATGTCTACGAAAACCTTTGTGATTTGCCCCTAACCTCGGTTTAACCGTTGTCAAACTTTGGAAAGGGTTTAACAAAAAGACGTTATATACAAAACGAAGTAACCCGATCCCTTTTCGTAATGGCGCAGGTATATGGGTTGGGAGGGCCTTCGGCAATAAAGGTCGCTGACCTCAAGGTCGTAATCGATCGAACCCTCCTTTATGTCAGCTGATTTAAATGAAATGGAGTGTAACTAATGAAAAATGTCTATCGTCTCATTTGGCATTTAATTATACTGCGGCTCTTTTAATTGGAGGTCAATACTGATGATATAACTTGCCTGTTAAAATTTAAATGTTGTATTGTCTTTGAGAGTCTTATCCATTCTAAACGGAGCTCCTTCCTTTCAGAATAACTATAAAATAGAATAATAACACTTTTCAAGAGCTCAATTATATTTATACCTGAAATATGTTTTATTATATTTACTTCTATAAATAAAAATGAAATTACGGAAATACAAAACACGTTATTTTTTTTTTATTCAGTACGTGCCAAAATAGTATGGGAACACTTCGTTTCATTTAGATTATTAATTAATCAGGGGGTGAGAAATTTAAAACAATTTATGATTATGTTTTAATGGTATTGGAAAAATAAAGGTAATATGTTGCGTGACTACGCATTGTAGTAGAAAAGCTGTTAACTACACAGGCTTTACGTATCCTTATTGTATGAAATAATTTAATAGTGGCCTTGACCAACAGAACGATTCTAAATAGCAGTTTTGGGCGCAAATTTGTAACATGGTGCATAACGGAAGTAACTATTGCAGACAAATCATTGCCGTCTGTATCCTATTTGGACGCCTGCCAGGCGGAAAGGCGCAGTGTCCTGGTTACTCGACAGAAGAAATAACACACCATAATTCATGTAACTATTATAATTAGTAATATATTCAATAAATGTTTTATAAATAGTTTTATTAATAAATATCTACTGGCGTACATACACAAAAACACTAGCGCTGTAGATTGCATTTGTTTCTTTTATTATTTTTACTAATTAGATTTGCTAATTACAACGCTTTCTATGCCTATTACGTGTCGTAATTTTATGGATCTAAGACATGCCAGTTCACTCACAATGTTTGCTTTTACCGTTTTAAATGTTAATTGTGCACATAAAAAATCCATTGATTCCGAGATTTTAAAGCCTGGATGTTTCAACTATATGCACTCATGCGCTTTTAATATCCTAAATGGTGTTTGTGTATCACATATGTTTGATCACACATAATAAGAATTTGTTATAAAGAATGTATTATTCTTATATATAATACATCAAATGTTAATAATAGACATTGGTAGTAACGGATATAATAAAGTATATTTTGCTTAATTATAATGATCATAATTATTATATTATCATGATTATGAAGATTATATAACCTCCAGATGTCTGTTTAAACACTATATTGGTCCAGCACTGCATCCATAAGTGGGTTACCACCGAGACGACGAATCTGTAATAAAGGAATATTTTAGTATTGGAGAACAATATATAATATAGTATAAATATACACCATAATTGTTCTTGTCTTGTGAACATAAAATTTTACGTATTAAGTTAACAAAAGTTTAACCGACTGCAAAGAGAAGGTTTTTTAGAAGAATTTTTTCAGATTTTTTATTATTTATTACTACTATAATACTCCATCACGAAATAATATAATTTATCAATATAGTAAATAATAGATAAAAGTAGGAAAGATATCGTTTAAAATTGTAGGATGGGTTTGGAGGACAAACATAGCCCTTAATCGATATGTTGACTATTTTAATAAAAAAATATCATATAAAATATATAGTTTATAACTTTACATTTACAATTACATAATCCGTACTCAAGTTCGTTACCCATTAATATCAATAACAAAGTAATAATGCAGACACACAAATACTGTTTTACGAAATTTTAAAGATAATATAAACTTACTTCGCTCCGCAAATGGGCTTCCAAGTCCCGAATAATCTTTCTTGTGTACTCCAAACTGCCGAGACCCTCCAAGAGAGACACGAAGTAACGTTTTAAGGCTAAATTAGTTGGTCTCTGTTTAAGTATACCTTTAGTCTTAGTTAAGAAATATTGTTTGAGTATTTGGAATAAGATATCACAGATATAATATACAGCTATTGCTGTGGTGCGTGGTGGATTTGTAGTGACGAGATGCATCTGTTTTCTTGCCAAGGCCGCTTTGCACAAAGGAAAAAACAAAAAACACATATGCAATTCACACGTGGTAAAAGTGGTAATACCTCTAAAAATGTTGGTTTTAAGATAATGAGACGAATGTAATTTTAATTTTTAAGTTTAATATCAATTATTAATTTGAATAAAAACTAAATTAAATAACAGTTTTTATAAATCTAAAAGTAGTATTTGACTTTTCTTGAAATAATTTTTTATTTAAATTTTTTTGTTTAACATCAATATTTAACTTTGATAAAAACGGACAGTAGAAAGAGACAGCGAATTAATTCATAAGATTCAACGTGGGAGAAAATGAGACAGAAAGATGCTTTAAGTGTTAGAATCGTTAATTCATTGTGCGTAAAGACTGACAGAAGATGTCTTTGACGACAAAATGGGGTAAACTACATTATAATCATCCTCAACATTTTATTCTTAAACATTCAAGCGAGCAGCTAACTTAAATTTCTGCTAAATCCATTAAGACTGAACTTAGTTTGTTTTTATATTTATACTAGATACATTTTTAATAAGTAATTAGTATCGATAACTTAAAAGCGAGGAGTGGCATACAAAAGTTAACAAGAGACGATTAAAGTGAGTATTCAATTTTAAAATTATATCTAAAACTATATCTATAGTAACTTCGATGTTCGTAGTTTTAAAAGGATACTTAAAACAGCCTCTCCTTTACCGGTTCTGAGAGCATGTATGATAGGTATTGTGAATTTTCCTTCTGTCAAATCCATATAATAATCTAGCAACACCTAAAAATATAGTATATTGTCAAAGCCTATTTTTGTATGTCATTTGCTTGGAGACTGTATGTAATTACTTTTTCGTGACAACCTTTTGTAATTTGAAATATTTAGTAAATACAACAAGCTCATAGGGTCATAAAATGATAGCAGGTTTGAAAAAAAATATGTTCAGAATAAAGAATCTAGTACATACATATCTTATGTAACAGAAAGCATTAGTTTGCTGCTGTTAATTAAAATTTGCTTTATTAATATTAGTTAGAGAACTTATATTTATTAATTAATCCAATTAATTGTCCCAAAATTTACGTATGTGCTCCGTTACTGCTCCTTTTGGGATCACCCAGATCTTTTGACACAAGTAGACGACGTAATCAAAATTAGCTTAGAATCGCTTCTTAATATACAGCTGAACGAGCAATCGTGGACCCAAGCATCATTACCAATCCGTTATGGTGGTTTGGGGTTTCGCAAAATTTCCAGTGTCGCTTTACCAGCCTTCTTATCTTCTGTCTGTAGTTCAGCAAATCACATAAGTAAAATTTTAAGGGCATCCCCTTCAAACTTTGAGATTGCTGGCTTAGAAGAAGCTAAAAACGCTCTCTTAATTGCATGCCCAGGTCAAAATTTTCCATTTTCTCTAAATTCACAGAGGAGCTGGGACGACATAGACAGTAAAATGACTTATGACAATCTTTTGAGCCGTAGTACAGGTTCAGCACGTGCTAGGCTTTTAGCCGTGGGTACGCATGAGGCCGGCTACTGGCATCACGCTTACCCTTCGTCAAATACAGGAACTTTTCTTGAACCTGACACGCTCCGAATCGCAACCTGTCTGCGGCTTAAGGTACCGGTCGGCACTGCTTATACATGTCCCTGTGGCAATGATGTTGACAAACTAGGACATCACGGAGTATCATGTCAAAAAATATCACTAAATGTACTAGATAGATCGCACTGAATTTTTCAAAAAAACTCGTAAGTTTACTTGTTACACGTTCTCTTACCTTATCAGATGGGCGCTCCTCTAACTTCTGAAAAACAAGTGTAAAAAAGTCAATAAAAAATCCTATTTATACAGTCTGATATGATAGTTGTCAGGAATCAGGTAAAATTTTAAACAATTAAAATGTAAATTCTCAAATTTTGGTTTTCTCAAAACGCAATTTAAAATTCATTTTCAGGTAAGCTTTACAAAAAATTAAATTTGGTAACACATGTGGGAGGTGAGTGGTGGAGATGGTGACACTGTAGGAGGCGCCGCCACTAAAAGGCTGACAACTCACTTGCGATGGCAGTGTAAGTATCCATGCGCGGCAGTATCACCTAACATCCGTTGAGCATCCTATAATTGCATTACTTAACTTAAAAAAAAGGATTTTCAACTGTAGGAGAAATTATGGCTAAAGTTGTGACTTTTATTTTATATTAAGTATAAAAATACAATTAACAAACCTCACGTTCTCCAATATTGCAGTAATCATCAATTAATTGAAAGTAGTATCCGAGTTTCTTCCCTAAATCCGTATAATTATTAGCATTCTCACTGAAGATTTGCATCAGTCTCACAGCTATATTTAGCATTCCTCCTGTTTCTGCAATAATGGTTATTTCGAACATCTCAAGTTAGCCAATATCTTCCATAATTAATATGCATAAAAATATAATAATTGATAGGTATATATTTTTAGATATTCGATAAAAAATTGTTATTCCTCATGCGATCTACTTTCGCGAAACTTTGCTAAGGTGAATGCATAGAATTAAAAAACTATAGGCTACCCAGAGCAAATATTTTATAAAATATCTTAAAACAAAAAAAAATCTTAAGTATTAATATTAATAAATCGGCCCATACTTTGTTCTGTCATCTTCTTATACTCAGCTTCTGTGGGGCAGACGAACGTGTCTCTCCAATATATTTCTTTACCTTGACCCCTCACTATTTCGAGTGCTTCTTCATTAAACATTTTTAGTGCCTGGTATAAAAATTGAATTGGTGAAACACGAAATGCTATTTCTAACTACGGGCGTAAAATGGCCCTCTCTCCTTTTTATTTCGAGTAATTTTTTTTTTCTGGCTATCAAGTAACTACTTATAACAATTTAGTTATTGCATTCTTATATTAATTATACAACGTAAAAAAACCGATATGGAAATTTTATAATGCAACGATTATATATACGTATTTTTCGTATTTATGTTTATTGCCAGTTCTTCTCTTCCGTTCTACGCCCTTGATTTGAGAACTGGCAGTAAATGTAAAATTAGAATCATTTTATGTATATTTTTTTTCTTTTTTGACGTTCATAAGTGTATATTATGTTACCTTTATTCATATATAAATGAATTTTTTGTTTTGTTTTGTTTTCCGTAAAAGTATAAATTAAAAATACATTTTTTTACGACCGGGACGTAATATTTTGACTAAGTTTCCTTGTAAAATATAAATATAATGCAATAACTTCAGACTTATAGGTTATGAATGTTTACTCTTTAGATTTTCAGAAGTTTCGTATGATCTAAAACAAATCTCGACTTTAACCAAAGTGAGCCGTAAATTTTGTAGCTGCAAATTTATCTGGAATCTTCTTTTTAATTTCAAACGAAACAAAATTAAAAGATGGTATTTGTAGATGATAACGGCGTTCAAATCGATCAAAGGCGTTCTAATACATTAAAAATAAGTTTTGAAGTAAAATACTTCGTATTATTCATCTAAAAGGTGCGTCATTTAAACACTTAAAAGATTACAGCGATCGGTAGTAATGTAAAATACAAATTACCTCTAGACCCAACTTAGAGCACCTGTCCATAGCCAGAACAATGACATGAACGGCAGTATTCGAAGCCATGGGTACTCCATACACGCAATGGGCAGAGGGAATTCCACGCCTAACATCTATGTCATCTTGTATGTCGTCTAAACTGAAAGATGGAAACATACTTTTAACTGAGAAATTGGCGAATTTTTAGATTAGTTCTTCTAAAACGGCCGGTACTGTAAACATTTCTAAGAACGTTTGTTGCCATATTCTATTTTCTTACTATTGAATTATGTATGTATCTCCTTCGTGAATCAAGTAGGACGTATTTATGTTACATCATTCAAATTGCAAATCAATAAATAAGTATATGTATTTCAAATCAATACCAGTTCTTCCCTCATTTAAAGATAGCATGAAGTTGTTTCCTTATTACGTATCATCAACAAAAATAAATGTTCAAAGCACTATAACTTAGAGCAGAAGTAGAATTCTATATTAGGGTCATGGATATCCTAATGTAGGTAAATTAACATTTTTTTTAATCAACATACATAAGTGTACCATTATGGCACATGGCCATGATATCAATAATCTCTTTCATCTTCTCATTAGGAATCTTGAGCCAATGGTTAAAGGCCTCTGCTATCCGGTTTCTTATTCCTTTACTCTCTACTTTAATTATATGGAAGTAGGGTAGGAGGATTTCCTGAAACAACGTGATTTTCTTTGTAAAATACCAAAGTGGATTTTGAAGTGGACTCAAATTACTTTAAACGAAGAAGGAGATTTAATCTCACTACGTTTGATAAAAAGTATAAATCAACTTATCGATGTTCATTAATTCCTCCTGAAAACTCGAATTTCAAATGTTTTGTAAAACAGTTACAAAAAAGTAAAAGCATCATTAATATGTTTAATTCGAAAAATACAATAAATCTAAATATTTTTTATTTAAAAGTGATATCCTAAATAAACTGTTATTTTTTTATCATAATATTATCAGTAATTAGGGAATACACTATTAGCTAAATCATACAAAACGGGTTTGTGGTATACAATTAAGAATAAATTAAGAAATTTCATATTGGTAATTTACTAATATGGGACATTTATTCTTAATTACTTGATATGTCATATGGAACATGGTGTAATTGTTGCAGCTCCTTACAAACATTGTGAAAAAAAAACTTGGCGATTAAAAAGAGTGGCGGAGAGTTTATTGCCAGTTCTTCTCTTCCGTTCTACGCCCTTGATTTGAGAACTGGCAGTAAATGTAAAATTAGAATCATTTATAGTATATCAAGTATATTTTGACGTTCATAAGTGTACATTATGTTACCTATATGAATAAATTATTTTTGATTGATTGATTGATTATTAATAATCATTTTTAATAACAGTAATAAAATCTTTGAACATGTGATGCGGAGCACGATGCCCGATTGCAATGCTCATAAATTCTTTGTATGCTTTTAAGTAATTTTTATGTTCCGGTAACCATACCTGGTACCAACCAGGAACTGTATTCAGCTAATACTATTGAAAGCTAGATTCATCGTCTTTGCCAATTATCCAAATAATATTCGTGTCATAGTCACACCTTTCAAATTCTTACATTTTAATAAAGTAACAACTGACATATATCAGTGCAAATAAATGTTTGAATTAAAAATAAAATAGAAGTTACTTACCTCTTCCAAATCAGGAATGTTATCTTCGCCGGACATTGTCAAAATATTATCACCCACTTTGACTTTACTGTTAAAAGTGGAGGAAATAATTTTTACTTATTTAATACACGTTAATATTTGAAAAATATTATTAACTTAATAGCCGTGTCTCCACAACAAAACCTAAATGGTAACAGATAGTTAAAACGCTGCGTGTAACAAATTAGCTTCTTGTTAATTAATAACTTTATTATGATTATACTCGTTTCCACGCCAATACATCTTACATTACAAATGATCCTTAGTGCGCCATTTCTTCAACAATAATCGTGTTTTAAACGGCCAATAAAATTTTATTCAGTATGGAATAAAACCAAATTTAATAATAAACTATTCTACAGAATATAAAATGTTTTTGTATTGTAATTTGAACCGATGTAATTTATTTCATTCCAGTATCTACTCTGACAACGTCTTAGAAGCTTAAACATGAAACTTTCTATACTTATACTTAGTTTTAAATGTAAAATGAGGAGTAAAGATAAACTCAGGACTAATTATAGCTCCGGTATATTAAAAATCACCATTGACGAGACTCATGTCTAGCCTCCTTATAGCAGTGGCAGGATCGAAGGTGAAAAGCTAGGAACAGCTATCTATAGACAACTCGTGCCAGGCCTTAAAGCAATACAGAAAAAAAACTCAGATCATATATAGTAAAATATTGTTTTAATATAAAGATAATAAAGTCTATTTTTAGTTTATTTAATTTGCTTGACGCGGAATTTTAATTGATAGACACAATCATCGATAATTTTATCACGTGGATAATAATTGTGATTAATAGTCACGGCATTAAATTCCGATTTATGTTGTGAAACAATAATTAAAGGGACACTATAAACAGAAAAATATTAAAAATACCTTATTTGATTATCAAACCAGAATGTAGGATTATTATTACTACCACTTATGGTTTCATATAGCCATTCGTGATGTGATACGCCTCCATGACATTGTATTTAACGCACATCGCGATTAACCTAGACTCAAATTCAAGGCGAACATATAGTTGTTTAGGGTTAGGCACGAAGGGTAAATCCTACTTACCAAATCATATCTAAAACCTAACAGTATTCCAGGAATACTCACATAATTAAATTACCCATTCTGTATACATTTTAGTAAATATCGTAATTAACCGTGCAACCGATAATTTAATTATCATTGTGTTAAACACAACACAATAAGTAAGTTAAGAGATAATTTGTATCAGTTCTATTTCCATAAAGGCAAAGAACAAGAAGTATTGTAAACCTACTATGACTACTAATAATATATTCTATGATTGCAACTAACTATTACAATGTAATAAAAATAGATAATTTATAGCGCTTTTATTATTTTGTTATCACAAATAGCTCAACAGATTACTTAATATTTAACAACTATATAACCACTCTATTGAAATCCCATGGCGGATAGTAATTATAGACGGACCGCATGTTGCAGCCGAGACCGACTCCTCTAGAGCGTTCGACGCACAGCGATCTGCACTTTCCATACTAAATTCATATCCGCAATACACGGACCGAGACAAGCAGTTGCTGCCGACTGCATCATGCGGTCCGTCTATGGCCAGCGATAGACGCACCGTGTGACAATGAAGTATTTCTATGTGCGCAATGGAATACTTTATAAAAATCGACAGTCTCTTAGGTACAGAAGGATGACCTCCTACTTCACTACAAAGAGATCAAATATACATTAGTTAAGCTGAGGCCCAGTTAAGACATAAATTTAGTACAGGCTGGTAAATCGTAATATTGTATACACGTGAATAGGTACTCAGACAAAACCGGTTCTCATAAACTCACACGACCATTGATTGACGCAATTTATGTAACCGCAAATATTAATTAGTTGCGATTTCGTTTACACGAACTGCACTTTATGCTGAAATTACATTTCATTAATGACAACTCTGAGCAAACATTCACAATGTGGCCATATTAAATATCTATAAACAATTTGTTTCACTGTATGTAGTGTTGAATTTGTGCTTATTATAAACATGAGTGAGGTTACACGAAATCCTTCTCGAGTAGATTGATTTAGTATACAAACATACAACGATAAATATACTTACTATAGATAAGGAATTAGCATTATTATTCATATTTATTCATTCATATTATTAATTAACATATATTTTAACCAACGAAAACCAAATAATATTTCTCAATTAATTTTTTTAACACTATTACATAATGTTACAGTAGGATAACTAAATTAATATCCTGATTAGATAAAAATTATCTCTCTCTCATATTATTTTGTATATTATGTAATTCACTATTTGCTATTCTTGAATCTGTAAGATTAGCTTTTTAGTTTTATTTAGTTATTAATATTGTTTTTTTTATTTTCTCTAGATTAAGGTTTTATAGATTAATATATATATTTTGTTTTTTATATAACTTCTGGTTATGCACTTCTTGCACTCATCATTTTTTTATTTATTGTTTTCTTTTCTTACTAGGGTTGCCTGGAAGAGATCGCTTGTTAGCGATAAGGCCGCCCATTGCATCCCTTGTAATTTATATGTATTGTGTTATTTGTGTTTCTTTCTAGCAACGAAGTGTGAATAAATAAAATAAATAAATAAATATAATTACCGAGCGCACTGAAAGCTAGTGTTGCCGATGGCAACTGAAACTGAGTCGGGCTTATTTTTTTGTTAGACTATGGTTTATTATGTTGCTTGGTTTAAATTGTAATATGTTAACGAATTAAATAATCTGTCAACCTTTAAAATAGATCTTCCTTCTCTGCTTAACATAGAGAGATATTTACAGATTTTAATTTTAAAAACTAAAATCATTCAAATTTTTAGGGATCTTCGATTCCACATCTAAAAAGCGAAAAATAATTTACAACAATGTACATTATTTACATTGTACAATATTAATCACGAGCTACAACCGAAATAAATAACCGCTATAAATCTAAGTTGCACGATTTCAATGCAATTAAATAAATTTTTTTTTGCGGTTTGCCAATATCTTTCTATTATTCTACCATTTACTTACCTAATTAGACTACAATATTCTACCATCTCTACTATTTTGCTATATTTGAACTCTCTCTCTCTCTTTAGTCGGCAGCTAATTTCTGAGCATCGTGGTCAGCAACGAAACATCTAGAGCGGACTATCTGCTTCCACCGGTTTCTGTCCAGCGCTTCTCTTATGACACTGTATAGCTTTGAAGACGACGAGTCTTTCACTTGATCGGTCCATCTGGTTGGTGAACGGCCGTGTGGCCGAAATACGATCCGATTCGCTGTAGGCATACGGTGGACAAGCGAGTTCGTATGCAAAGTTGGGTCAGGATTGATGTGTTGGTGCGCTTCGCAGTCCACGGTATTCTGAGCATTCGCCGCCATCACCACATCTAAAAGGCATCGATCCTTTGTCGTTCTCGAGCCAGGATGGTCCACGTTTCTACTCCATACAGGAAGATAGTGAAAACTAGAGCCCGTATCAGTCTTATTTTAGTTCATACCAATTCCTCTTTTCTTCCAGATGTTGCCTAAAAATATATTTGAACTATCCTAGTCAAAATATAGTATAAAATTTACTTTGTTACGAACGGACAAAAGAGTTAACAGGCGTAAAGCACGGTAGGGTATCTAATGAAAAAGGCAATTAAATGAATTTTCACAGTTTTCCACGAAAACAGAAAAGTGTCGGCTCGTGCAGGTATTTGATATGGGGCCAATAAAGTTTTATTATAACCGACCGAGTGGCGCCCGGCTCAGTTCAATGACTTCCTGAAGCTTATGACAAGCTTCCGCTTTCGGCTGCAGTGTTCGAAGAACTCGCGGATAATGCAGCTAATTGTTTGAACATTCAGTCTGAATTAGGGGATAAATCCCTGAATCCGGATTGCGAAGCTAATGTTCTTTAATTCTTGAAGTTACAATCAATGTAATAGGTGAAATATCTAGTATAAAGATAAAATTACAAAACAATTATGTATTATTGTGACGATTCTTATGACATTAAAATTAATGAAATATAAGACTGAATGATTTGCTCCAATTCAAACAATTTGTATTAAAAACTTGGCGATTGAAAAGAGTGGCAGAAAGTTTCTCGCCAGTTCTTCTTGCCCGCTCTACGCCCTTGACTTGCGAACTGGTAGTAAATTTAAATTTACAATTAATTTTTTGACGTTCATAAGTGTACTTGTTTACCTAGATGAATAAAGATATTTTGTTGTTGTTGTTGTTGATAATTGAAAGAGTTTACAGTGAAACTTAAGCCCGAAGCAATATATTATATATATCGCATATATTAGACATATGTGGGATAAAACTCACTAGGGAACCCGAAATTGTTCTTAGGAAATGTGACTCCACACCATTGTCAGATAACTTTGCGTCATTAGCCAGCCTTGAAGATTTAGTTTCATCCGATTATTTCTGGGGCCTATGTACATCAAGTTAACGTTTACGGAATCTTCTAGTGTTTACCTAATCTCAGTAATGGCTGAACTAACATTTCTCAAGTAAACAACGAAACTCACAGCTAACAAAGTTGCTCTCTCAGCTTTTTACTGTAAACTTGCTATTAGATTATACTGCAAAACCTCTAGGGATTAAAGGCTTCATTTAATCTTCAATAAATATTTAAAACTATTATTAAATTAAACGTAAAGATATTTACATGCTTGTAACTATAAAGACGGACTAACTGGAAATAACAAAATGAACTGGACCTACTGCAAAAAGATGCATAGGACGACAAAAGAAGAGAGGGACAGATGACATTATAGAATTAGCGGGGGAAAACTGGATGAATATTTCTGAAGACAAAGGGAAATGGAAAAATATGGAGGAGGCTTTTACCCTAAAAGGAGCCATATAAGAATCACTGTAAGACCAAAACTAAAAAATAAAAGATTATTTCCTAATGGCGCTTATTTTTCTTAGACCTCAACCATTGCCTCATCGTATGGTGGTCCCGGGTCCTTTGATTATAGTTATATACGAGTACGATCCTTGAAAATACATATTGTGTGTGCACCTACGAGCCTTAGAAGTTATACTTCTTTAGTGCAGTTATAAGATATTTTTTTTATCTTTCGCCTTATTCTTTTTATTTATTTATTTTATTATGTTTGTGGAAAAAACGACACTAACAACAGAAAAAAGCTATTGAGTACTTTTAAAGTTTTATTACAATGTTAAGTGGCCAGCCAGATCGTGTGATTTAGCACCACTGGATTATTTTTTGTGGGGCTATGTTAAAGACAGAGTCTATACGGAGCCAATCGAATCGATTGCAGCCTTAAAACTCAAAATCCGTGATGTCATTAACGAAATAAACCCTCCATTTTGCCAAAAAGTGATTAAAAATTTTGATGAAAGAATCAACATCTGTCAGCGTGGTCGTGGTGGACATTTGCCAGATATCATTTTTCATTCATAATTGCCAAACTTTACTCTTTGTAATACAATAAAAATTTCATTCATTTTCCTCTAAATTCTTTGTTTTATTTTGTTTAAGAAAAGAAAGTTCTTGTTGAAACACCCTTTATAACTTCAAAAACAGATATGTATCCGTGCTATATTGCACAGCCAGAACGAATATTTTTTTCAACTTAGGTATTGTACCATAAAGAACTGTTCTGTGGCCGTTGTGACAGAATTTTATCTCGTAATAATGAGAAAGGTTAGACTGACAATATAGTAACTAATACTTGCCTATTAAAAAATACACACTAACGCTAAGAAATTATAAGGGCGTAACTAATAAATAAAATTGAGCAAAATGTACACAATTTCATAATGCATCTAGCATAACGGAAGTGAAACAAAAAAATAGTCAATCAAATGGGAATCGTCGAAGCTTAAACACTATGGATAACCCTCATAAAAATTTATAAAATATGTACTTCGAAAAATTATGTAAAGTAATAAATGCGGTACGTTTCCGTTAATTAATGTCAATTCAAACAAGAACAAAACACTTTACCATTATATGTCACAATATTAAATTTAAATAAACAAATGCATGCTGTTCAAGTAAAAATTTCATGACGTCTTTAAATCGATAGATTTCAGTCAATCGCTTTTTAATTTGTAGATACGACAACGTTGGTTCTTGGAAACAATACTGCGGTACTGCATTCACCTATTTGCTTAGATTCATATCTCAGGCATGCCTTATAACCTTTACAAAATCCACACATCTATAGTTTATATTAATTACATTAAGAACTCTATTCAGATTAGGTGTAATAGCAGTGGTGGCCCAATGGTTGTAACGTACGACTATCATCCCTGGTTGTAGGTTCGATCTCCGGCTGTGCATAACGGACTGTCTATGTGCGCATTACACTCGCTTGTACGTTGAAACTTGAAATCAACGTGACTAAAACGGGCATGCTTTCGACCCAAAAGTAGCCGGTGTGTATCAGGCACAAAAGGTTGATAACCAACTTAATACTTGCTTGAAATGATAACTGCCTGCATTAGCGCATCGGTAATTTAATACAAAGTGCTTTTTTTGAAGAATCTATTCCAAAAACACTTGCAAACAAATAGCCTTATCTAATTCTAATTAATAATAGCTTTAAGAACGAATAGCTTTTAAAAGATTGGGGCTTACTGCTGAAAGGTATTAAAATACTATGCCTGATAACTTATATTTAATTTCAATCTAGCCACGTGTATTTTGGCAAAATTAGTTGCGGCTCTCCCAAATCTAAATCTTACGCGCAATCTGTCTCGATCGATGGTCAGGCCTAAACCCTTTTATTGGAAAATATTCTTGTTTTCAAGTTGAATGTGATTGATTTTCTGTAAAAGAAAAGGAACTTAATAATTGTATACGTTAATAACCTAAGTTTTGCAAAGGTGCTTAGATTAAGGAAACACTTGATAAACATGTGTAGCAATTAATAGTTGTAGAAACAGAACGAAATAGAATTTCATATTTATTTAGCGATGGGACCGATATCACCTGCGCTTGTATGCGCTGAAGTGATATCGCCAGCCATGGACATGCTCAATTCCTGAGGGCTCGTGAGTGCGTGTTACTGGGGAGCTCCCACCCAGGCTGAATTGGAGCTTTATAAAAAGCTGTGGCTTAAATTGAAGTACCTACCGTCTTGCCTTGCTGAGGACACCGTGCTTCTTGGAGGACAATTTAGCATTTCATTCTAAATGACCGCGAAACTGAACGTCGCCTAATACTCCAATGCTGACTGTGATTTAAAGGAGAGTGTCTTAGAAAGTAGGAGAAGCGACAACGTGGGTGTCGTGTTTTTTTGCGGAAAGTGCACAAACTTGTATCTTCTTGAGGATAAGATTATTTCGACCCCAGTCAGAGGGTTTACATCGCAGAGTTTCGACTTTAGACACCAATTTGTTCCGGTACTGTTCGACAGCTGCTAAGAAATACTTGTAAAGAGTTTCCCCAGTGCCGATGCAGAAGTTGAACTTTTTTCATGACATATAATAAAAAAATGTTTCATGCAAACAAATGTATTCATATTAATTTCCTGTTAATTCTTAACTTAGAATTATTATATTCTTTCCTACCATGTATTAATCTATATAAAGTTCCTCTTGCGAAGCATTTAACGAAAGTCTTCGCTTATAGGCAAAATGTGTGACATAAGCTAATGGAAATGTGTTTGAAATGAAATATTTTGGATCGAGAAAGCAACCTTAAATGCGTGATGTATACATATATATATATAATAAAGACCTCCATATAGACCGACATATATGTGAAAGAGAATAAAAATTTGTTAATTTAACATACATAACAGACACTCATATGAACAAGAAAAGCCTTTCTAAAATTATTTAAAATAAACACTCTACACAAAAATATGATTATAATAAGTCACGGTAAATCTAGTCGTTTAAAATCTTCATGAAGGACATGCGCAATGAAATTGTTCAATACGTCGGTAGAGTCCTACTATGTAATCGTAGAATAAATGTATTTTTAGCAGTATTACCTATTTTTTTAAATGACTATTACCTACTATATAATTCAAATTTACAAAAAATATTCAAAAAGAAAGGCTTTAGGTAAGAAAAGTATTAATGCTTAGATAAGCACTTCCATCTTCCATTGTATACGATCCAGGTCCTAAATAATGTAATAATAATTATAATATAAACATCGAATACCTTTAGAAATGAATACAACCAATTACTCGTTATACGTACAACTACTTTTATCTTCACTTTCATGCACGTTTCTTAAATTATACTAGCTATTGCTACACTATACGACATCAAGCTTTTCCTAAAGAAACTAATAAAGCTGTTGTACATACTAAAGTCTAGATGGCGATACGCAAGGCATAAGAGCGAAAACAAACTCAGTGTAAAATAAAGATCACTTCTTACATGCAAGAAATTACATGCAACAAAATGATGGGTTAAGTAGCATAAGCAGTATTTCTGTTTTTCTACATATTTTGTGGATTATATTTATTTCGCCTGGTGCGAGTGTAATATGGTCACAAACCTTAAGCTTAGCCGCAAAAAAAAAATAACGAATTTGACAATTGACAGTTCATTATATAAAAAAATAACTTGAATCTTGAGTCCATTGTTTTAGAAAATCGATTGCAAAATGAGAATTTTATAGGTCTTAGTTTTGTATTAAGGTTTATTAATAAGTCCTCTCTTTTAATACAACACGTTTTTTGAAAGTGTTTTTTTAGTTTCGATGGTAGCTGGCGAAACTGGATTATTATAATGAAACATGTCTTGCAATGGCTCTGTATACATCGGAACAAAACGAAAGTGTCTTGTAGTTGACCGTGTGTAAACCTTAGAATAATTTAGTATATTTAAAGCATTTGCGATGGCGCAAACAGTAAGACGTCCCATCGAAGCAAGGTATCCATCTTGCTATATACCAAGCAGAATAAAAGAAAGAAGAGCAAAAGCAAGGGCGCTCAGGTAATTTCATATAAATAATTATTTTGAGATCAATGACACGAATACGTGACCTCATATTTAAGTCGGGCTTCGAGTAGCCTAATGCAGGTTTTTATATGTCTGTTTAATGAGGATTTGATAATGTTTCAGATAACATTTAAAAAAAAAAATTTAATTGCTAAATCTATGTTAAATATTGGTGACAAAATAGCTTTATAATTGATTAACAAACTTTCGGGAACTTCTATAATGTATGTATAAGAATGTACCTACTTATCCAACATATTGATTGTTAAAAAGTGGGTTTGATTTTTAATTATGGGTAAAAGAAATATGACATAAAATTGTTTATCTACTTGTATTTAAGATTGGAACAACAACGTAAACCTGAAAAGCCTGAAGATTTTGTATGCTACTCAGATAGTGATAGTGAAGAAGAAACCCCTACTGAGCAACATAAAACACTTTGCACATCATATAACTTTGTTGACTATGTGCGTTCAAGAGAAATACAAGCTCCTGAGGTAATGCATGTTTTTTTTTTAATGGGAAACTATTTTGAATTATGCACATCTGTTTCATTTAAAAAATAATTCTTATGTTATTTAATTTACTACTACTATATAAAACAGCTTATTATAATTAAATATATTAATGTTTATCTTAATTGAAATTCGCTTATCCTTTCAACCATTGACTGTGTAAATATGATTTACCAATCATTTTCATTTCTAAATGACCTCCCCAAGGATGACTTTGTCCTTTATTGACATTTGATATCAGCTATTGATAATATTTGATTAGTTTTACATAATTTATCAAAGTTATAGATATTTTTATAAATACTTTAACTAAAATTATACCTGCAAAAACAATAATATTAAAATATGGAAGTTACAAGACTGCTTTTAATTATAAAACAATGGAATAGATACTTTAAAAAATATACATTTTAGTCTTACATATCTCAATACATCTTTATTCCAACAGCCTAGATCGGTGGATCAGTCATTTGCTACGCGCCATATGCTTACGCACGATATGTTGCGTGAGACGCCAGTCAACCTTGGCACAGTCAACAAAGTGTTCTGCTCACAGTGGCTCTCAGATAGACAGATTGTATTTGGGACTAAGTGCAATAAATTGCTTGTGTATGATGTGCGATCTCGTTCACTTGACGCCATTCCGACGCTCCGTCCTCGCACACCTTGGCCTGGTGCTGAATATCAAACTGGGATACACGCGCTACAAATTAACCCATCTAGAACACTGTTAGCCACTGGTGCGCGTAACTCATGCGAATTAGCGATCTATCGATTACCCACTTTGGATCCTGTGTGTGTTGGAGAGGCTCATAAAGACTGGGTAACTAATTTTTTGTAATGTTTACCTTGTATGTCACAAGAGCTGTCTTTAAAAAGCCTTTATAGATGTACAAAGCCAGCAGTTTTCTAGTATAAAACATTCTTCCTAAATATTAAACAAATTGTTGCGTTTTAATAAATTTTGTAAAAATAATATCTCTGGTGTCAGCACTTAGTATCCTGTTAGTTAATTATAACTTATATCAACTAACTGAGCTTTGAAATTTTTACAGATCCTTGACATGTGTTGGTTAGATGATGAGTTCTTAGTAACAGGGTCTCGGGATTCCAAACTTGCATTGTGGCGGGCACCTGATTCGCCAATTACTCAAGCTACTCCTCACCATGACTATATAGCACCACTTGTTACTAGGGAATGTAAGGCTGGTAAGTATTGGCTTATTTATTAGGCATACGGAGTCCTGTTATTTAACATGAAAGATGAAAGGAGATAGTACCATATTATTTTTAATAATAATATATCCCATGTAACTCTTACTGATTTGTCCTCTATCTTGGTTGTTGAAATGCCATCTATGTCAATATAAATAAAAATAAATTGTAAAGTCTTAAAACACTTCAGAAACAGTTTTACTATCTCATATAGATCCAAAATAACAAAATAATTTTTTGTCTGTGTATTTTGAATAGTATTCATGTGTTCACTGCACAAATTATATGGATAATCTATGCATTCCAGCTATCAGAAACTGAAATTAACCTAATAGCATATACCAATGTATTAAAGCTTTTTTAGAAAACAATACTTCGAACTACTCGATGCAATGATATATGTTAACAGCCGCTTACAATGTGGTTTATATCATTTATTTATAAATATTAAATCAGTGTAATTTATTGTGTAATATGTATTTTCTGTTACTTAAAATAAGGTAAAACTATATTTAGATTACTTAAAATCTAGATTTACATGATCTGACCGATCACATAATCTGTATTCAATATGGCAAAATCCCATGAAAAGCTTCTCTCTCTTAAATCTCTTAATGCAGTTAAAAAAACTATTGGTTGACTTGTTAGTACTCTTTTTTTACTTCTTACTTCATACTTTACCACAAATACCTCACAAACGTTGTTAAACATTTAGTTTAAATATTATAACAGATTGATATATGACTTCAAAAATGCTTATTGTCCTTCCAAAGAGTGTTACAACTATCTACAAAACAGATTACAGATAACAAACAGACAGCTGGTAAACCTTGCAAAATTGTTTTAATAATACATATCGGTGTGTAGGTCAAAATATGATAAATTCAATTTCATTACTTTACAGGACAAGCAATTGAATTATTAAGAAACCTTGAAGGCACTATTAAAATATGAAACACTCGATATATTAATAAGTCATACTGAGCAAAAATGTTCTTATCTATCACCGTCTAATCTTAATCTATCACCACAGATATATTATTAATATATCTGTGGTGATAGATTAAAATTGAGTTTTAAGTGTCTTGCTCACTGGTGAAATCTCCTCAGGTCAGAAGGTCAGGGCGCTAACCTTCAACCGTCGTTGGCGCGAGATCGCAGCGCTGACCCTCAACGGGTACATCCATGTGTTCAATGCAGCGACCTTCAGACAAACTCTTTCACGAAAGTTACCCTCTTGTCAGGACCTCGTTTGCCTTGCCACACAAGTAAGAGATATATAACAAATTATCTTGTAGAGCAGGTATGAGCAACCGTGCGTGTGTGCAAATATTAACTTAGTTATTTTTAATGTAGTGATGAGTATTTTTTGCGATAGATATTAGACATGAAATAATACGACAAGGTTATTATTGTAGTACAATTTATTAAAATTATATTTAAAAATACATTATAATTAAATCGTTAAGTTTGCAATTGTTACAAACTACTAAAGTTAAATACACCGAAATCAATAAAACACTTGAGCGTGAATTTGGGAAACTAATCCATCTAATTGGATTAATTCCCCCGATACAAAGACGTAAAGAATTTTCCAAATTATCGTCAGTCATTCTTGTACGATGTGTTGATTTATTGACTTTCATCAATGAAAAGAACTGTTCGTATTTATAAGTACTGCTAAACGCACTAATCATTCTTTTGCGAATTTACTAAATTCGCTGCGGATAATTGTCTTTTTATCGGTTTTTTTTAGGTTCTTTTAATTGAGTTTTTTTTTCAAAGTTCGCGTGCGGATGGTTGCCCATACATGTTGTAGAGGATCGTAGTTTCAATTATCAAAACCAAAATATTCATAAATAAATGTTCCATATTTATTATAATATCCTAACAGTATTTTTATGTATTTCCAAAAATTTTATTAATATCGAAGGCGTGGTACAATTTACATCCATAGCGCTTGTAATATTCGTATGCTTGCTTTAAAACACATACATATATATCAAGGCTATTTTTTATTTTGAATTCTAATTAAAAAACTATAATATGTATGCAGCTTGATGTGTTTTATTATATATATTTATTACGTGTAACGTGAAAAAAAAAACAATAGTGTGAACTGATCTATTTTTATGTTAAGTTTCAACCGTATCCTTAGCTATAATTATTCTGTCTATCAATTGAACATTAAATATGTCGGTATTATTCATAATTTGCCTTAATTCATATTATACATGTTCCTTCCAGAAATGTGTAGATATCTCAAAAATTTCTAAACCGATTTTAATAAAGTTCAGACTGCTACCAAATTTGAAATATTATGATTTAAAAACCTAATAGTTTACAATAGAACACAAAAGACGTATATCGATGATAGTTATCGATTGTGTCAATTACATCGCCTCTTTGAGTGGCCGGGTACAATTGTCTTTTTGTTAAATAAAGTATTTTAAAATTTTAGGAAAGCGGTATATACGCGATCGGTTGTAAGTCGTATACGTTACTTTTGGATTGCCGGACTCTACAGTCAGTTAAGAAGATAACGTCTCGTTATAACGGTTGTGGGATACGATCAGCGACATTCCGTGGAGACTTACTCACTATTGGTACTGGACTCGGTGAGCAAGCCACGCTATATTTAATCTTTTAACAAATATTACTTACAAAAATTATTTATGAATAATAATTTTGTTTGATTTCTTTGAATTAAACTTTTCGCTGACTGGTGTAATAGATACTAGTCATGAACGCATTCTTATTTTTTTTCCTATAAATGGCGAGAACCGTTTAGTTTTATTATTAAAGTTGGATTAAATATACTACGTGTTACCATGGCAACAACGTTTGTATGCAATTTTATAGCGATTATGGTTCCTTTCCTGTTTTAAACGTCCTTAATGTGGATTACATATATTTAAATATTTGCAGGTCTGCTCATGTTCTACGACCTTAGAGCCGGAAAATACCTCGAGAGCAATATACATTCAACAAAAACTGTAGCACTCAGGGCTTCCAGAGGCTATGTGTTCCCGGACGAGGGAATGGATGGCTACCAACAAGTGAAATATGTCCCAGCCATTTATACCCATTGCTATGACGATAGTGGTACGAGAATATTCACAGCCGGTGGGCCTTTACCTGCCCCTCTTATAGGGAACTATGCTGGCATATGGCAATAAAATAATAGCATAAAACATGTTGTCAAATGGGACAGATAGTGTGTCATACTAGACCAAAATACTATGTGCCAGGAGGGACTTTAAAATTATATGAATGTTTGGTTCAAGCAAAATATTTCGGAAGTGGCGTGAAATTGCGTGTACATTTTATTACTCAGCTGGCACAGCAATGCTTTGTGAAATTGCAACGAATTGATACAAATTTAATATGTAATCTTTAAAACTTCCTCTCATGTTTATTTTCTTAGCCAATTTAGATCATATCAAAAATACTTTGACCAATATATGAGTTACTTACAATACATGGAATGATTTAAAGCCGTGTCAGTGGCTAAAGTGGCAAACATGATTTTGAAAAGTCTTAAAAAAAAACAAAAATTTCTACCTTTAACGCTTTGCCTAAAAGCAGGATTTTTTTTAATTTTCATTTTGCAATTACTTTCAACGATTAATAAATCTGAGAAATAATTACAGTTAAAATTATTACTAAATGAACAGAGATTTTATTGTATCAACCAAGTGTTACATAGCACCTCTCCAACAATTAAATGAGACTCCGTTGTGCAATAAAAACCTTATTGAGGTTGTGGTAAACAAGTTCAATCTGTTTGAAATTTTGCAACTAAAAGGCCATATTACCTCAACTTGATGTTGTAGACTTAGAGAGCTGAAAGTCCAAAATGTCCAAATACATATAATATATGCAGTATTTTCTTTTGTAGTTCCATTTATCCTTTAAAAAATACTGCAAAATGTTACTGCTACTACAGGACATTTTATAATTACCCGCTTAGAAATTAATGGAAAGTATGTGATTTGAAGCAAATGATGTATGTCAAGAGTTTTTATAAATCTCTAGCATAAGGTATGGGTTTGAGATGGATTCTATTCAGATAAGTTAATATGTATACCTTTCCTCCAAATTTTTTTATAAAGTTGTTACATTGACATCCATAGACTGTTAAAAACATTGTCTGGATCAACACATGTAAGCAAAACATTCTATTTCGAAGAGATTGCCAAAATGTTTTTTGTTACTTTATCTGTGTACAAAAAAATTTACGCATTTAATTTTTAACTATGCAATAATTTATAGAATGGAATATTGAATGTGTTGGTGTGTTTTTACAAATAATATTTCTTAAAAAAAATGATAAGATTTAAATAAGATTTTGTTGTTTTAATTTGAACCCTGTAGATATCTAATGAGGATAATCTAAACATCTAATAAATGGTAACGGTTTAACAAAACTAAATGACAGACAGAAATATTGGTAATGAAACAGGATTATTATAGAAAAAATTCTTTAAAGCAGTACAAATATAATGTTATCAAATATGTACAAAAAGCAATTCAATTGTTGACAACCCAACCAATAGGTAATGCACTTCCATCACTACTTATGTATGCATCCCATTGTTTCCTGAAACAAAAATGTTTTTAAAGTTATTAGCACTAACCAACTACATTTTATGTGCAAATTATACTTAGTGGTTGTAATCACTAAGATGTAATAAATTGATTACTTAGGAATTGTAATAGCATATGACCTCATGTATCATGGAAGGTAAATAGTCATGAACATTAAAAGCTTTTTTATATAAAAAAATAACTAGGAACTGTCATTAAAAAACACTTACCGTACAGCAATAAATCTTTCAACATTTCCCCCAAAATTAACTTGTGGATTGATTCCTCCAAAGAGAACCTCTCTCCACTCATCTAAGATATTGTCAATATTCTTTGTGGTTTCATTTAATGGTTCATCTTTGGTAGATGCAAGTTGGCTTTGAAGAGTGATTTCTTCTTTATTATAGATATCTAGTCTTTGAGTCCATAATGACTTTAGTTTTTCTGGAATTAATAAAAATGTATTATGAAATGTTATATTGTTGCTAATTTGCTATGAGTCTGAAATGTTAGTTCCTATCTGTATATCCACCAATGGTTGATTCTTATAATAATAATAGCCACGCTACAAAAACCTTTCTTAAGTTTAGTTGACTTTTTGGCTGTCATAATTGTTAACAATTAGTTTAATTTTTTAAAACTATTGATATGTTTTATGCAACATTTTAATTAATGTGTTTTTTATTTATTTTTATAGATATCTGGCAATTCTACATTTACTTATACATGACACTGACTTGATATAACTGTATTATATAATATGTTGCATACATTTTTTTGATAATACTGCATGATTTATGCTACAATTAGAAATTTATTAGTAGTCTTTGTGGACCACATAGTAATTCTTACCAATATTCTTTTCAAACACAATAGTATCTGCTTCTGAAATGTTGTGACCCCTGCCTTTAGCTGTGTTTTGTCGTGCTTGACGCAATTTCAACAAGGCTTCTAACTTGTTTAAGCATTTCTTTGCATCATTCTTTTTCCTCTGAACATCTTTAAGAATCAGGTCTGCATTTAATTTGGCCTCTTCTTTCTATAAAATATAAACAAAATTGTACACCTGATATCTTAAAATCTCATTATGAAGATAAATTTACCTAATAATTTATAATTATCATTAGCTGTAGTTTATTTAATCATGAACTATATCTTTAAAAAAAAATTATATACCTTCTTTTCTTTGAGATTATAATCTTTAATTTTCTGCAGGTTCTCATCAATTTTACTGGACTTTTCTTTCATTTCTTTGAACCACTCTAATTTTTGTTGTTTTCTTTTATTATTTAATCTTTTAAGACGTTGCCTCTTTGCTGTTCTTTTTGCTAGATATTTTCTAGCTTCTTCCATATATGAGCCATTAAAGTCTTCTATACTTTTTTTTATCTCTTCTTTCTTACAAGCCACGTCACTTATTACAGATGTCCACTCAATATTAGTGAAGTTATCAATATTTTTTGATAATTTCTCATATTGCTCAGTTAATTCTCTATGGCTTGTTAAAAGACTCATTAGTTTTGATTTTAATTTGGTAATAGTGATATTTGGCTTAACTTTAGGTAAACTTTCATTTAAGTTTTTTTCAAAAGTTTTGAGAAAATCTTGATCTGATATTTGAGACATTTGGGCATTAGAGGGGTAAAATGCTGGTGGAGGAGGTATTGGGAAAGACATAGGGTAATGACATTGGAATGTAAAATTATTTTCTTGCCAATTGTTATAAAAGTTTGGATTATAAGCCATGATTGTTTATAATAAATGTTAAAAGTTATTTATAAAGTTAGTTATAATTAAACTGGTTCAGGCAGTTGCGCCTGAGCGTCTTTTAAAACCTGCTGAGCAGTTATATAGTCTTCGTTTTCATTCAAATCTGCCTCTGATTCTAATGTTGTTTGTAAATCAGCAAAAGCTTTTACTAGTCTGAAAATAAATATGAATTAATTTATTGACATGTTCTACTGTACGCATTGCGACATAAACCAGTTATTTTCAATCAGCACCTTATTTTCTGACACTTGCATACACATGCAGCGAAACAATCACCGCAGAAATTAACCTAACCTTAAAACACCTGTGCAAAGAAGCTCAGTTTTAAGTAAATATATACCTGTATATAGCTTAAGGAATGTTTTTTTAAACTTGTTTAGTAGTGTAACTTGTGATAATGATTATTACTTACCGTCTCTGACAGTCTGGGACCATCATTAGAGACTCCTGCAAGACTTCCTCTTGCTTCCTAATGTTATGTTCGTCTTGGCCCTCGTCTTTTATTTTTTGTATTTTATTCTTTTGCTGCTCTGCTTCTTTTTCGTATGCAACCTTTTCTTTAGCAATGCGTTTCACAACGCCTGTTTTTATTTTGATTTGCCTAATGCGAGGATCCGCCATTGTTTTCTTACGCGCGCTTCTTTTGTTGTATTCTATTTGAACTTTTGATTTTTGAAGTATAATCTTGTACAGAAGATTCTAACAATAATAGGTTGGTGAATATACAATATCTACTCTGCGCTATTAAACGTCAATAAGTGCCAAACGGTAAGTTCATATTTGACATTAGACACTTATGACTTAACTGACGGCAGTCGGCAGCAATTGGCAGATGCACAGCAAGAACGGTATATTCCCGCGCGCAAAGACAATTAAAGTAAATTAATTTTTCGTTTATTCTTCTAAGTGTGTTATTTGTAATGCAATTTTTCACTATAATGGCGGTAAAAATCAAATTCGAGCGACGGATTTAAAAATCAGTCGCTCGAAATTGGTAATACTGATTATGTGGGAGTCTCGGTAGGCTATTAATAGGCGCCGGTATAGCCGAAGGCGAATAAATAATAATTTTAAAACATTAATTTAAACAATAATACTCTACTTTGCGAATAATATCGAAATATATAATTATTTAATTTTTTATATAGAGATGGTGGAGATGGAACTGTAGTAATCAATAGTTAGTGTTAAGTTAGTAACTTTCCAGAGCTTCATATCCAATTTGCAGTTAGCGTGCCCATTATAGACTTCATAATATCTTAGTATAAGTTTTTGCATTTTGTTTTTTTAGTGTGGCCTTGTTGGTGAGGCTAGAAATGAATAAATTTATAAACTCTTTAGGAATTATGAAAATTAAAATCACTGCTGTAAAAATTAACCATTTATAAAATAGGTTTTACGTTTTTATAATATTAACACAATGTTTGAATTTTACGTGAGATGTTATTTGTTTCTTACATAATTGTAATCACTGGATGAGGATGCAAACACTTGAAATTGACGTAATCTAATCGCAATATGAAAATAGTAAAATATACATTCTACCCATGTAAAATATAAATAGGTAATTATATATAATAAATAATAAATCCTTCAATTTTTGCTATATTAAAAACCGTTAATAACTTCAAAATTATTAAGATGTTAAATTGTAAAACGAAACAAATTAAAGGTTTATACTCGTTTATGCTAGAATATATAGAAGCTCCGGACAGACGAAGTCGTTAGGTATTTTGTATTAATATGTTTGTTATCAAAAAGGGTGCGATTTTCTTAAACTAGAATAAGAGATGAGATATAAAGTCAATGTGGAGTCAGATAAGACATGATAGCGAGAAATAATAAATTGATCCCTACACACGTGAATAGATCATATCTTAACAAAACCAAAATGAAGTGGCTTGTCTTGTTGGCAGGTGAGTAATATATATTACTGAACAAAAATTCAATTCCTTTTAATATTATATAAGGATATTAAACTCTTACATTTAAGTTCGTTAAATAATAAATAATTATAGAAATAAAAAGATACTTTTACTCAATTTGTGTATCAAAAATGAATACCTTTCATTTAATATTAGCCCTTTTTAGCAATATTGTTTTTAAGGCTTAAAAAAAGTTTTCTATAACCTTACTTTTAAAAGTATAATAAAAGTAAGTACGGCAGGTCCTCTAAAATTTGTCACTGATAATGTCGTAGTATTAGTTTAATTAAACGAGTTTTTTATTTTCTATACTTCCTTAAGCTAATGCCGCGGCTTTATTGTCGTCGGAGGTTTAAGGTAATTTTAATTTGTAAGTAATATGATTATACTTCTGTTAATAACTTTTAAACGTGATTTAATAGAATTGTTTTCGTGATTAGGCCTTTCAGTAGTACTGGGTGCTGCCCCCAGAACATCGGTCTTGCGAGATTTCACAGTTGAAGATAGCGATGACGGTGGTAAAATTTTTGTCGCGAAACTAAATAGCGGTAAGTTTGTAATAAATGAATAATAAAACTATATTCATGACAGAAATATGGTTGAGAATTTTTTTTTAACACTAGTCCCCTTCGCGGTAGGGAGCTGCTGTGTTGTGGGTTTTTTATAACACTAGTCCCCTTCGCGGTAGGGAGCTGCTGTGTTGTGGGTAACTTTAGATAACAATTTCTCCAAAACCTTCTTTAAGAAAAAGTAGCCTTAGTGTTACATCTAATTAAACAAAATTACGTATAAGACCCTAAGTTATTGTGCATGCATGAGTACGGTTCTATATTTAAGGCAATTTACGTCTTAAGCGTGTCATCGAAGTTGCCATTGGGGCATTCTGGAAAATTTATTTAACATTTGTATTTATTTACAAATAAAAAATAAGTATTCGATTTTAATTTATACTAAAGGCATATATTATACTTATCTTCTACTGTGTAACGTTACATCACTTCTTACATGCCGAAGGAACCAATCTATATATTAAAAGTTAAAAATATTGTAGACCATTCTCTCTCTATTAATTTATTTGTTACTTTTTAATGAACAAACTTGTTCGTATACTTCTAATATACTTCATACTCGGAAAGACATCTTTAATTGCTAGTGAAATATAATACAACTTTTATAGCCACGAAAGAAGATTTTGTTGGGCATATTGGACGCCAGGTTTCC
Organism: Pieris mannii; assembly: GCA_028984075.1. Classification (NCBI taxonomy): domain Eukaryota; kingdom Metazoa; phylum Arthropoda; class Insecta; order Lepidoptera; family Pieridae; genus Pieris; species Pieris mannii. Next base: position 4,360,341 of record CM054780.1, read on the forward strand.
GGTGACGATGATGATGTTTCTTTTGATGTGACGTCAGAGTATCACGAAGATGTGAATGGTTACAAGATGTCCATTTCCTGGGATGGACCGAGTGACAAAGTCTTTGAAGATTGCTTTGAATTTGGTAAGCTTCCTGATTTCTTTTTAAATTCAAATATATTATCATAACCTTATTTATTTTAAAATATCTAGGAAAAACAAATCGCGATCCACCAGATCTTTAATTCAATCTTTTCCATAGGATCTTCACAATGGTTTGGTGGACCAGAACAAAAAGAGCAATATTGGCCAATACAAAAATCTAAACTTGAAAAATACTCCATAATTTCAAAAGAATTAGACAACTCCGCGGTATCAGAGAGATATTGGCTGAATTCTAATGGTATATATATTTACGTCCACCCCGAAGCCCCGCTGTTTGTCGACTATCACAACATCTTGGACAACCACATATGTTTAATCGCTAACGTAGCTGACCCCTACTCAACAAGGAGAACACACAACGTCCTTAAGTACGATATATGGTTCTTTTCGGACGCCAAAGTGGCCCACCAACATGCTGTTGACACTTATCTGGGAAAGCCTTCAGGCATCCCAGACTACAGAATGATTCAGTACCCAATCTGGTCTACTTGGGCAAGGTATTCCAGGGAGATCGATCAGGAAAACCTATGGACTTTCGCCAATGAGATCAAGGATAGTGGCTTCCCAAATGCCCAATTTGAGATTGACGATTTGTGGGAGATTTGCTATGGCTCGCTTACTGTCGATGAGAATAAGTTGCCGAATTTGAAACAGTTAGTACAAGATATTAAAGGACTTGGATTTAGAGTTGCAATCTGGGTTCATCCGTTTATCAACAAGGATTGTGAGCCTTGGTACTCTGAAGCTTTAGGAAAAGGGTAAGATCTTAACATTAATTCTTAGAGATTGCTTCTATCTACAAGTGTTAATAGAAGCAATCTCTCGCGGCTGTACATTATAAGATTTCCTCTAATAATTGTAGAAGCTGTCTGAGGTAGTAGGTTCAATCCCCGGCTGTGCACGAAGTATCTTTCTTTTTATGTGCGCATATAGCACTTGCTCGTAGGGTGAAGGAAACCATCGTGAGGAATCCGACATGTTTACGTCGTATGTCAGTCTGATCACGTACTTGCCTATTAGATTTACAGATGATCATGAAACAGATTTAGAAATCTAAGGCCAGGACCTAAAAAGGTTGTAGCGCCACTGGTTTGTTTTTTATTCTAAGCACTACTAGATAGAAGATCACAGAAAACACATCACGATTTATAAAATAACCAAAGGACGATTTTTTTTTAATTCCGTACAAAACCCATAACACAACCTATACACAATATGTTTGTGTTTATTACAATAAAGACAATTTGCAGCTACTTGGTTCTCAATGAAGAAGGAAGTCCTGACTCCTCATGGTGGAACAACAACGGATCCATTCCTGGTTACATCGACTTTACAAATCCTGAAGCATCTGCATGGTACACATCTAGGATCCAAGAACTTATCGATACCTACGACATTGATACTTTAAAATTCGATGCCGGAGAGTCGAGCTGGTCTCCACAGGTAATCAATATATCCCTATGAAAATTAAGACGGGTTTATAATAATCTATGTGGATTTGAATAATCTAGATTTAATTTAAATTATTTAACATAAAACAACTTTTGTATCCCATATCAGATCCCAGTCCAAAATGGCGACATTGATCTTCACCCAGGTCACATCGTTCAGTCCTATGTGCGGGCTGTGGCGGAGTTTGGATCTATGATCGAAGTTAGATCCGGAATGAGGTGCGTATACTATCGTGCGTATACCCACTCGGTAAAGAGGCCGTGGTAGTGGTTGACCTTGAACTAATGATCCTAACTGTCCCTATATCGTTACATATATTTTTAATTTCGTCCAACCTTTACCATATGACGGTTGTTTTTCCACGACAGTGCCACTTACGCATTTTTAGGTATTTCGGAATTAAGCATAGGCTTGCTAAGCAAACTAGCTATTACTTAAAGGTTGGAAACGTACCCGCGAGCCCAATGATGTTATCACTTGACATAAGGAAAACCTTTTCCTCTGTAAAAGAGACTAGCCACCTAATCTTGATGTTGTTAAAAGATATATATATACTTGATAAGTTTAGATAGTTTTTAAAAATTGCTTTGGCAGAAACTTGTTAAATGTCTAGCAAATATGAAATTTCTTTAGAACTCAGGATCTACCCGTATTCGTTCGCATGGTTGACAAAGACACGTATTGGGGCTTTAACAACGGCCTCCAGACCATGATACCGACCCTCTTGGCCATGAACTTGAATGGCTACACCCTGGTTCTGCCAGATATGATTGGAGGCAACGGTTATAATGAGAAACCAAGCAAGGAACTGTTCGTGAGGTGGCTCCAAGTCAACGTGTTCATGCCGACTTTACAATACTCCTTTGTACCTTGGGATCATGATGACGAGGTACTTATTTTATATAATTTGTTATAACCTTACCTAACCTGACCCGGTGGCTATACTTAGCACCTAGAAATTAAAAAAAATCAACTTTATTTAGGGTCTGTTTCACACTGTATGGATAAAGTACTAATACTAATAGCTATGCAACACATAAATTATTTGACAGATAAAAGTTCCGAATAAGAAACTTCGCGTTTCATGACGAATAGCGCTATCTGACAGTCGTGAAACGCAACAATAGTGTTTATCCTACCAATACGTAATAAAAAGCTTATTTGAAACTTATCCGGACATTGTGAAACAGACCCTTAATATAATATAATAATATATCCAAGATGTTCGCCATATCGTGAAATTCAATAAATTTTACTTTCTTTCATGGTGAAAGAAAGTAAAATTTAATTTATAAATCATCATTTTCTTTCCCTTTATTTACATAGTTTTAAAACCAAACACCAAATTTGTCATAATCACTTATAAAATTATAACAATATTAAAACTAGAATTTTTCTAATACTGTTTACGTACCTGAAAGAATGGGTTTGATCCTGGGGTTATTATTTTCAAGGCCAAAGAGCAATTGTATAAATGAATATTCCCTACGCCCTTTTGACGGATTGTGGGATTAGAAACACTCATACTATGCTAATTGACTAAAGCTCTCTATTTAAGATATGTGTTTGTGTCAGGCTGTGGAAATTTGCCGTAAATACACACAAATTCACGCTGATTATGCTGATGAGATCGTCGCAGCCATGGAAGCCTCCGTGAAGGTCGGCACTCCCGTCAACCCTCCCATTTGGTGGTTGGACCCTACTGATGAACAGGCTCTTGCAGTGTGGGACGGTTCGTACTTGGCCTATTCTAACCAAAAAATATCTTAAATAAATATAATAATTATTAATGAATTCTTTTGCAGTGTCGTCCTTTAAATTATCGTAACGAGAAAATCGATACACAACATGAAATTTCCTTTTGTAGCGATTACTCGTTTATTGCGAATTCCAGTTTTTGGCAGCCTAGAAATATTTACGTTCCATACATAAATTAATTTTATACATAAATTATGTAAAAAAAATAATTTATTAAGACTGAAATGTATAACATAAATTCCCGTTAACAGTATCAGTCACAATTTATACAGTTTCTCAAATATAGTTCTCAAACTGCATTACAGAGTTCCTTCTGGGCGAGCGGATACTAGCTGCCCCAGTTGTGGAAGAAGGCGCCGTGTCACGTGACATTTATCTCCCACGGGGTACATGGAAAGATGGCAACACTGGTGACATCTACACTGGACCCACTACGCTGACAGCCTACCCAGCGCCATTGGATATCCTTCCTTACTTCATCTTAGAAGAATAAATTTAATTATATTAAGCCAAAATAAATATTCCATGTTACTATTTTGTTTTAAATGACTAGGTTCCCTTTTTATTAATTACCTACGTTATAAAAACTGCTACAAACTTAAATTATCTGTATGTACCTACGTACATAAATATAACTATAAATTTGTTAATTGAGATTATTATTCATTAGAAAACCGCTATGGTTTGTGTATCTACGTACGTAGACTCATTCAGGTGCTTTATAAGCGACTTAAAGCTGCTGCTGCTAGCTGGACCTAAGAGGGCTAAGAAGGATGTTGATGCAGAGGCGTCATTTTTATGGGGAACAGTGCGGCACTCTTGGATTAATTGCAATTGATAACTTACGAAGTGGTATTTACGTTTTCGCTGCGAACCCGCATGTTTGCGGAGCTCGTAAATATCACTGTCACTGTATCTGGTTCTTCTTTTGCCATCATTTGACAAATGTTAGTAGAGTGAATTATCACACTCGGCGTGGTAAGCAGGTACAATGCATGCTTGCGCACCCTGAACCATGAATATTGCATGTGAGCAATAATATTCATGATTGCATTTAAGAAATAAATAAAAAGCTTTTAATAGGTACAATTATCAATAAAGTATATTGTTTAAAGTTATTATGAGATCAAAACAAATCAAATATGGAATGGAATCGAAAATAACTTTAAAAACAGAATAAATTCGCAGACTTACCTCCATCAAACTGAAAATAATGTTTAATAGTTTTATCCTTGAAGATAGTCTTATGCGTAAAATCACAATTTTCATTAAAGTTCTAATGAACGAAGTTCTAATATCTAATACATAATCGTGACATATAAAGACAATTTAGTTTATTAGTAGAAGCTTAGGCTTACATTACGCTTTCTATATATTTCTTCACAAACGATGATGCGGTCGTATTATAATAAAATAAATAAATATAAATGTGTTTATTACAACCGACCTAGGTTATGGACTATAATATATAGTATACCCTAGATGTATAATCTTCCTCGGACGGAGTCTTCGACCTTCCTATGAAAATCGTTACTACCTACACTTTAAAAAAATATGCAGTTCAAAAATTATCTTTTGTTTCAGGGCGTATCTCAATCGATACTGTCAACGGTAGTTTAAACTTTCGATAAATTTCGAGAGCATTCGATAAGATGTGAAAGATAACAATCACGAGGCAGTTAGTTGTGCTGTAAAGATGGCAGGTCTGACTCTACTCTTCGGTATGTTTTTTATGTATTAATATATATATATATTAAATCATTTCAAAATATTATATTTTTACACATCATATTGGTGTATGATTAAAAATCCGAGCGTTTTTTAAAGCATTATGGCGCGCACCACCATGTAAATACCTACCGAAGTATTTTCAAATCAATTCTTAAAAGGCCGGCAAAGCACTCGCGAGCCATCTTTCAAAAAAAAAATTCGTACTTAGGATCCTTCATGAAAACAGCGTACCAATTTCTAAAAGGCCGGCATAGCACTTGTGAATCCTATGGCAATGTGAGTGTCTATGGGCGTTGGTAGCACTTAACTTCAGAGCCTCCTGCCCGTTTGCCCCTATTATATATATATAGAATAAAAACTATTTTTACTACAGAAATCTCGAATAACTAACATATTCCTTAGTCATCGTCATCGTCACGTCGTAGCGTTAAAAAAAAAGAAAAAAAAACACATCTACTAACATGTATATAAAAGTTCGTTACTTCCAGATTAGATATGTTAGTTAGGGCGAGTCCTGTTCCACTTGTTATACATTCATTAATTATTGTATTAGTAAGGAAAATTATTGAATTGTTAACTAGGAGTCTTAGCCGTTTGTGCGTTGGGACAAGCCCAGACCATAGAAGTACGACATGGAGTCGTCGAGCTCACCTTGGAACCACAAATCACTGGAGGTTTCTTACTGGCATTGACGGAAGGTCAGTTCTATTCTTATCCGGTTTATATCCTAAATATAGGCTGTTGTTTTTGGCTATGTAGAATGGCTCCTTTAGAAAACTGTGTGTTAAGTTTATTTGGATTGTAGGCGTTTTAATTCTTTGGCTGTGATAACTTGTTTATAGCTTTCAGATAATTAAAATGAGGTGAAGATTGTTTTAAGGAACTTTACTTATTTTAAGTATTTTTCATGTTTCAAATTAAGTTAGAACATACATTCCCTTTACTTTAAATTTGTAATCAATTAATTAAATTGCAGGGAGTGATAGAAAAGTTTTGGGCCAGATTGGACGTACTCAATACTCTGTTTATACGTCTGAGGAGATAGAGGGAGGAGTTCTTATTCGAATTGGGTCTGCTAACCTTACTGTTCTAACCTTTTACGATGATGTAACGGATGCAAGAGGCATTAAAATGAAGTGGGATACTGAAGAACAACTTCGTTTCGAAGATTGCTATGATTTTGGTGGGATATATTTGTTTTAGGGCTGTTACAGTATTACGTAAGCAGTAATTGCAATATAACCCCCCCCCCCCTCCTCTTGTCATCAAAAGTATTAAAAACTCTCAAAAATAATAGTACTTTTTTTGTGAGAATCCTTGAAAATGCATTTCGTTTTCAAGCATAGACAACGTGTGGGTAATATGTGTAAAGAAGTAAATAATTACTGTTGAGGTAAGCCCCAAATAAGAAAATCAACAATCCCTAGCCCCCCTAGTGCTTACGTAATACTTGAACGGCATACAGATAATATAAATTATTATTTTTCACTTCTGGAGAACAATGTGAGAATCCTGTGAGATTAACGTTCCCAATTCTTTTGTAGAAAAGAGATATAATAACTTTGTTATATTTTAGGTGACAAGCATTGGTATGGGGGGCCCATGCAGGAGACTCAAATATATCCCATACAGAATGCCAATCATACATATGCGGCCTACGTTACTCGAGAAGCTGATAACGCCAACATAGTCGAAAGATACTGGCTCAACTCTGCTGGAGAGTACATCTACGTGCACCCACAAGTACCACTATTTGTTGACTACAACCAACTCAATCCGAATCACATATGCTTTGGCGCTCAAATAGCTGAACCTTACTCTTCTAAAAGAAATCATACTGAGCTATCTTACGACATCTGGTTTCTACCTGATGTTAAAGCAGCACACAAGCATGCTATAGCAAATTATCTTGGAAAACCGTCAGACTTACCGGATTACCGAATGGTCCAGCATCCTATTTGGTCGACGTGGGCTCAGTATTCTTATGACGTGTCTGGACAAGATGTTATGGATTTCGCTCAAGAGATAAGGGCATACGGTTTTAATGATTCGCAACTAGAAATCGACGATCTCTGGGAGACATGCTACGGATCTCTTGAAGTGGATACAAATAAGTTTATGAATTTAACTCATTTGGTGGAGGAAGTTAAGGCGCTCGGATTTCGTGTAACCATTTGGTTGCATCCGTTTATAAATAGTAACTGTGAGCCTTGGTACAGTGAAGCGTTGGAAAATGGGTAATGTTTATTCTAAATATATAATTTATAGCGATCTTTTTATATCATTATACTCTTCCAATTTGAAATTCCTTCCTTTAATTACAATTTAAACATTATGCCAGAAATGAAGAATGTAGAAATCTGATACGCCAGTTATCTAAGGCTTAACACAATTAATAACGGAAAGTAGGTAATATGCAAAGTAACTATTATATTTTCAGCTACCTGGTACTGAATGAGGATGGCAGTCCAATAGCCTCATGGTGGAATACAAATGGAACAAATCCAGGACACATCGATTTTACTAATCCCCAAGCAGCTAATTGGTGGTCTGAAAGAGTAAGGAATCTAATAGAAACCTATGGATTTGATAGCGCCAAGTTTGATGCTGGACAGAGTAGCTATACGCCTCAGGTAATAATGACTTCAAAAATCTTGGTCAGTAATTGTATTATCGGTCTTAAAATCTTAGTTTTTTTAGATACCGGTGCAAAATGGAGACATAGATTTGCACCCACACCACATAGTACAGGCGTTTGTAAGGACATGTGCCGAATTTGGAGATATGGTGGAAGTTAGAGCAGGATTTATGTATGTATATGCAAACATATGCCGTTAACATATTTCAATATAACACTATGCATATTTACGTATAATCATAAGTAGAAAGTAACTAATTTAAAAGTCGCCGCCGTTGCTTGATGATATAGAAGTGCTGAGATCCTTCCCCGGCGTATTGGTAAGGACCAAAGGTTGATTATCTATTGCTAAAATGTAGACGACTTGATTACCCCATGAATATATATATATATGTGTATAATTCAAAACCTAAAACATACAATCATCACATTTTAAAGTTGTTATAATAAAACATGTAAGTATGTGTACACGCGTTAGAAGCTATACTTCTTTGGCGTAACAAGATATATATATTTTTTCTTTCGCCTTATTCTAACGTTTGTAGGAAAAGGGACACTTACAATAAAAAAAGGTATAATAATAAAAGTAAGTAAGTAAATAAGTAATTCGTTATAAAAACTTTCATATAGCTAAATAAAATTGATTTAAGTATAATAAAAATATATTTCTAAATACATTTCTTATTTTAAAATGTTGCTTACAAGGTTTCGGTTTTGTGTACGCGTGCATTGGAAAAATTTACTCACATCATTTTTCCCCAACGCGCCAAAATAAGTATAACTTGAAACGATTCAAACGATTTATTAAATATCATTAAATTTTCAGGACTCAAGATCTTCCAATATTCGTGCGCATGGTAGATAGGGACTCAATCTGGGGGCTTAACAACGGTCTTCCAACCCTCATCACCACAACTCTCCAAATGAACCTGAACGGTTATCCGTTCGTTTTGCCTGATATGATTGGTGGAAACGGATTCAATCTTAACCATGAACAGGCAGATGTGCCGTCAAAAGAGCTGTTTATACGATGGGTGCAGGCTAATACGTTCCTTCCAGTAATGCAGTACTCTTATGTACCATGGAATTTCGACAACGAGGTGAGTGTAACCGATTTTGATCTGGATTCAAATTGTCATGTACAATATATCGCAACACAAAAATTTTATAAATATTCACTACTACTTTCTATTTATAAATTAATTGCTATTAATAAAGAACAAAGATGCAATTGAAATAAAATTTAACACGATTTTTGCGTATCTGAAATTGCATTTTACGTTGACATTTGCTTAAATTATAAAAATCATTTTTTTACATCCTACGCTTATTGAGTGCAGTGTTTACGTCGTCATTAATTTTTCCGCAAACACATTATTAAAAGTTATTGTGTGAGAGAACAATAAATCGTTATCCATTTTGATCCTTTATCAATGCGCAATTAATCACGATAATAATTTTAGTCACGCGTATTTTATATTCAAGACGTTTTTTCCAACAATAAGTATTTATTTGCCTGTAATGCAAAAACTGCTGTTTTAGAAGTAAATTAGAAGTTAATTTAAGTCACCAGGGGCAGATATATTTTTGCATCTGTGCCTATCAACTTTTTTTATAGGTTCAAAGATCTTTTTTGCCAACCAATAGGTATCTGAAATCTAACACAAAGCGGCGCCGCGCTAGACTATTATACAATTTAATAAACCTTCCTTTCTCTAAGACTAGAGTAGATCATCCAGAAACTATAGATACATTTGGAAATTATTCTAGACAATAGAAATCAGCAAGAAATATACTGACCTTCATGCCGCTTACGCCGATGAAATCTACGCAGCAATGGGAGAAGCTGTGGAACACGGAAGTCCAGTGAACCCGCCCCTCTGGTGGATCGCACCAAGCGACCCGGAGGCACTCGTTATATGGGATGGTAACATACACGAGATACATATAATAATATAACAATATGTATTTATAATGTTAAATGTCACTATGAATTATATTAATTCAAAATTGTGCGCTATGGCGTCAACGAACTGTCACTAAGGGCCTGTTTCACAATGTATGGATAAAGTACCAAATAGCTATGCAACACATAAATTATTCGACAGATAAAAGTTCCAAATAAGATACTTCGCGTTTCATGTCGACTAGTGCTATCTGACAGTCGTGAAACGCAAAAATACTGTTTATCCTACCAATAAGTAATAAATAGCTTATTTGGAACTTATCCGGACATTGTGAAACAGCCCCTTAGTCTCGTATATCAACAGTATTGTTATAATAAAAATAAAGTGGCTTTTAAAAAACTTTTGCCTTAAAAAGATGTTATGTTAAAGATGCGTAGAAAGTAGAAAACAATTTGTTGTCTTGTTGTCAAGTAATAGAGGCTGTATATAAATAACGTCAAATTTCACAGAATACCTACTCGGTGAAGAAATCCTTGTAGCCCCAGTTCTTGAGGAAGGTAGGAGGTCCCGTAACATATACCTTCCGGAGGGCATCTGGTACGAGGAAGGAGATATCAATAGATCTCACGTGGGGCCAATATGGCTGCAGAATCACCCAGCACCCCTAAACTATCTGCCTTACTTTGTTAAAGATAATAAAAGTGAACCTGATTCAGCTATCACGTTAAGTTTTAGTTTCTCTTTAATAGTTTTGTTATTAGCAGTGAATTTGGCTTAAGGCTCATTAAATAACAAGAAACTTAAAAATGTATTATATTTTAGTTCTATGTAACTATGCATTTATTGTTACAATTAATGTCTCAAATAAGATAATTTTGTTTTATTATTTTTGAAAAGCATCTATAGCATACGTTTTAAAATTATTTTAAAACTAATTTATCATATACGTTTATCGTATGTGATTTCAACGCCAGAATGTTTAAACGGACCTAATGATCGATAAACATTACGTAGGTATTAACAGTCAATTATGTTTTACTACGGTAAATAGATTTGGGTAGATGTCTTGTCCAAATCTGTATTTGTGTAAATAGGTATATGATGGTATTTTATCCTTGTCATTCCATTTTAGTCTCGTTGCATATAAAAAATATCACCGCATGGTATCATGGTCAAAGAAACATATCTGTAATTTAATTATAATAAAGAATATATAAATCGAAACATTTTTATTATTTCCTTGCCTTTATATAAAATTCAAGCATCTGCAGTACAGTAAAGTAAATAAGTCTTTTTTTCTTTTCGTTCTATTTTTCTGAAAAACGTGATACACGTCGAACATACTAAGATCGTTTTTATTTAACCTAATTAAAAATCTTACACACCTTTTATTATTGCCTGTAATTTATATATGCACAATCAATTATAGCATAAATACAGTGTAACAGTTAATTGATAGTATAATTGCTCTCAATGATAGCCAGAAAACATACAAAGCGATTGATTCCGTCGTTTAAATGCAGTTTTATGTTGGACTTACGACATGGATTACTCGTTGTTGGGTAAGTATAATGTCCTTTAAATTGTTGTTCTAAAGGAACAGGAATTTTAATTGCTAAAAATATATTAAATATTATATTAAATAGAATAATTTTAGGCGTCATTTAATAGGGAAGAATTATGTAATGTGTCAGTATTAGTGACCAGTTTTTGATCAGTTTTTACAATTGTTGCACTCAAATTTAAGACACCCGACTACCATTAAAAAAAACCCCCGCTTCTCAACAAACTAACGACGTCGTTTAATATATAATCTTATAGAAATCGTTGGTAAACCTAACAATTTTTACAACACAGTGGTAACTCTGTTAACTGCGTGTTCAGCGTTGGACATTAAACTAGTGGACAAACCCGACGTAAAAGTGCGACTCGAAGATAACTTTCACACGGGTCTGAACATAATACTAGTCCGAAGTAAGTAAACTCCAGAACAGTTTTTAAAATATTGACGGTTTCAACGATAATAGTTTCATAAACCGTATATGTGTATGTGTAATAATAAAATCTAAGCAGTTTTATAATTAAAAATGGTAATGAATGTTATACATAATCCTCATCAGAAGGAATAAACAATCAAAAATACACTTTTACCAGCATCTAATTCATTTTTACTGTTACATCTCTTATAAATCCCTTACATCATTTCAAGGGGGCAACCGGCAGGTACTATCCGTAATAGGCCGCCATACTGGGGTTATCAACGAAACGTCCGTAGATGGGGATGTGTTTATTCAGTACAATAATGATACAAGTGTAACAATCAGTTCTAAGGAAGTGGCTAATGGGCATGTCATTACATTCAGATGGAAGGCATCTAAAAGTCAACGATTGGAGGATTGTATTAATATAGGTAAGATTATAATTAAAGATTATAAAAGTGTTTTATATGTAATCTTTACTTCAAATGCTATGATTAGTTATTTAGTCCGTAGATTTAATTGATAGATTCAATTATTTCATAAAGGATAATATATTTTCATTGAAAAATCTCAAATTTAAATTCTAGTTTTTTTATTCAAAATAATGTTTTTCGTTTAGGGAGTCACCACTGGTACGGAGGTCCAGAGCAGAAACGACAGTACTGGCCTATAGAACGTCTGCTTCTCCAAGATTATTCCTACGTCAGCAAAGAGGCTGACAATTGCGCTGTCGCCGAACCATACTGGCTTAGCTCTGATGGGATCTTCTACTACTTTGACAAGAAAGTTCCCCTATTCGTAGACCAGAATAATATTAACAAACAAGCTGCATGTTTTTACTCACACATCAAACCACCATACTCTGATAAAAGAGAAGTTAATGAGTTAGTATATGCCTTGGGTATATTTGAAAATCCTCGCACTGCACACGAATATGCAGTTCATAGGTACTTAAAACATCCAAGTGGCATACCCGATGAAAGAATGCTGACATATCCAGTTTGGTCCACTTGGGCTCGATATAAGAGGGGTATCAACCACGATACAGTTATGAAGTTTGGAAGTGAAATAAAAGATAACGGTTTCCCGAATAGTCATATTGAAATTGACGATGTGTGGGAGGTATGCTACGGTTCACAGACTGTCGATGTAAGGAGATTCCCTGATATGAAGAATACGGTAGACAGCTTGAAGAATATGGGATTTCGAGTGACCATTTGGACTCATCCGTTTATCAATAAGAATTGTGAGCCTTGGTATACGGAAGCTGTTAGCAAAGGGTAAATTTTGGACTTTATAGATACGTTATATACAAGTTACGTAGCACATGGATTCAAAACTGGTTAGATGAAAGCCTATTTACCTCAATTTTAATGGGAAATATTGTTATTGTAAATTTTGTATGCTAACAATAATATGACATATTCGATTTATTCATTTATTAACAGTCGTTTGTGTTTCACTTTTAATGCTTTCAGATATCTGGTTTCATCTGAATACGGTTCAGTAGAGACGAGTTGGTGGAATGACAATGCCACAAGCACTGCTTATATTGATTTCACCAATCCTGAAGCACGTCTTTGGTACACGGAGAGACTGAAGACTCTTCAGACTGAATATGGAATTGACAGCTTCAAGTTTGATGGCGGGGAAAGTGGCTGGGCACCACAAGTAAGTGTATTTTGTACAAACATACTTTTAATAATAATTACAGAACTTTCCAAGACTTAACCCCTCAGTTGCTAGCTACATTCTATTATCAGCTGGTAACTAATAGGAGACTTGTTGGTTAGTAAGAGAATGTTCGAGAATTTTTAAATAACGGCTCTGAAACACTGTAGTAGTGAAGTATAGTTTATAAATAATTAATTATCAATGCCTAGACTTATATCAAGCATTGACAGAAAGGGCTATACATTCTATAAACATTAAGTAATACAGATCTGTATGTTCAACAGATTCCAGTATTAAAAGGCGACATCAATGACCAGCCTGGCGTGATTACAGCTGACTATTTGCGGACAGTCGCACAGTTCGGTCCCTTGGTAGAAGTCAGGACTGGTTATAGGTGAACCATATGTTAAATATTTAGGGTTCTTAGAAGTACTTATTAGGTTACTTTTTTGTAAAAACATATTTGAACCGATATATGGGAGTCACTACGGACCTAATACAGGTTTGCGGATGGAATTGTTATCTGTTTTTGCAACATAGCACCTACGGATATGGCGTGTTCAAATTCGTGTTTCGACTTCCGTCACTGTATATCCCCCGTGAATTACTCTTTAGATTTTAATACAGCTTTCATTTCATTGTTAGAACTCAAGACCTACCCGTATTCATCCGAATGATAGACAAGGACAGCTACTGGACATTTGAAAATGGTCTACCAACGGTCATCACTACTCTCCTTCAGCTTAATATGAATGGATACCCATTGGTGTTGCCAGATATGATCGGTGGCAACGGATACAATGAACCTCCGTCAAAGGAACTCTTCATACGATGGTTACAAGCGACAACGTTTATGCCTAGTCTGCAGTTCTCTTATGTCCCGTGGGATTTTGACGATGAGGTAATACTTATGCTTTAAATATTTCTTACGAGTCTGCTTAGTAACTAAAAATATTTAGGTCTTTGATAACCTAAAATAATTAAATAAAAATACTATTTAATTAATAATTGGCATCAATCTAATTAAATCACTTACAGACCGTACAAATAAGTCGGAAGTTCGTAAAACTCCATGAAGAATTCGCACCAAAGATAATAGAAGCGTGTCAGAAAGCATCGCAAGACGGGTCACCAGTAAACCCTCCCATATGGTGGATTGAACCTAATAATACTGAGACTTACGATATTGCGGACCGTGAGTATTATTAATCAATCACCTGTTGTTAAACTATAAATAGATCATCAGTAACTAACTCCAACATCAAAACTTGTCCTTCATTTTTCAATCAATTCTAGTAATTCATAGTCGAAAAGTAGCGCTAATTCTTGACTTCCGTATGTCAAACGTACATTTTTGACATAAGTCATAGACGTAGGAATGAGTTCTGTTTTTAAAATTCACGCAAAATCTGTGACTTCAGATAAACGGAATAAAGATAATTTCTATTAAATTTAAGTTCAAAATCACGCAAAACTTACTGTATTTGACTCGATAGGATTTGATGAGTTTTAAAATCTTACAGAATATTTACTTGGTGAATCAATATTAGTAGCACCTGTAATAGAACATGGCGCAAGGCAACGTGATGTATACCTACCGAAGGGTTCGTGGAAGGCGCAAGGGGATCCTTCTACGGTTTTGGAAGGCGGTGATTGGATACGAGGATATTCTGCACCATTGGACATTTTACCATATTTTATTAAGGTTTAAAATAGATTTATATGTTATCTTAAGATTTTTTAAAGTCAGCATTTTTTTTTCAATTATTTTTGGAACTATTCCAAAAATGTTTAGAAGTTACTTCATTGACGAGTCACCAGTGTGTAGATTGTTTAACTTAAAATATAATCGCCCTAAAAATATTAATTTGTAGTATTAAGTTTATTTTATAATCATAATATAAAAATTATCAAATCTATCTAATGATACATAATAGTTAAGTCACTTAACAATATCTAATATGTAAATTTGTTAATTTGGTCTGAGAATAATATAGGGTTAAATGAAACAAATAATAATACATAATAAAAATGTATTAAGAATTACTAAGGACATCTTTAACAACTCCTTCACCAAGGATCTTGAAGTCCTCAATTATAGCTTCAATATTTACTTTGAATTTCTTGTCACTGCCTTCGATTGGTACTAGCGCGTGTGCGTTTGTGATCTGTAAAAGTTAATTGTCAAATATTTAAATTTAAATTCAGAACACATTAAATTTGTAAATGACTGTATAAAACATATTTTCCATTATTATGAGTCAATAGAAGTTACGTGCAAAAGAAAATTTACAAACAAATGGTGCGCTTGTACGATAGCTTTAATAGCGTGTTTGTATTTGAAACGATTACCTATATATATGATACCATAATATTGGGTAAAGAAAAAAAACAGTGGCGCCACAATCTTTTAGGTCTAGGCCTCGGATCTCTGAATCGGTTTCGTGATCATTTATTTTGAAGTGAAACTTCTTTAGGTGCATGAGGGTAATTTTTTTACGGATGAAACGCAATAATAATAGCGTCACGAAGATGTGCAGCGTTTTGTCGAAGAAAAGGTAGAGGGAGATTGACACCGATTGAGAGAGTTAAAAAGGGCGAACGTAGCATGAAGCAAATGGCCATGGAGCGAGAGTAGGGAGGAAGCAAGTAAGAAAGATCGACAGAGAAAGGGAGATCGAGAAAAAATATACGTATTCGTTTAGTAGTTACATTTATAACAACTTTAGTAATAATTAAATTACAAAGAAGATTCACTTCTGACATGTGTACTTTGTAGGCACGCACTCTTTTTTCTAATAAACAAGTACGTGATCAGCCTTTTAAGACATGCTTTTCTACACGAAGAAAAACTGCATCGTAAGAGCGAATGTTAAATGCGCACATAGAGCTAGGCTAGGCTAAAACTGCCCTTTCCCAAGTAATAAATAATACCTGAAATTCTCTGGTGTCGTTGATATGTGGTTTCCACAAGACAGCGATGACGTCACCACCATAGGTATCGTAGAAGAACAAAGCGAACTCGTCGTACGCGCTCTGAAATTAATAATGAATAAGTATTGTATTACAATCGACGAGAAAAAGGGGGGTCATAATTGCCCAAGATATTACTATAATTGTATACAGTTTCGCTGTAATAAGTAGGCTCTCAGGGAAGTTCGCTAGTTTTGGTAAGTATCTTTGAATTTCATATATATTCCTTTATTTATTAATCTTTGATTATTTTAATTAATCTTTGACTGCTCCAGTCAAAGATTAATTAAAATAATCATACATATTTCGTTAATAAAGAAATAAATTATACAATAAAAAAGGATACTGATTAAAATTATAAATACAATAAAACATTAGAGACTTCTTCAAATAGAGTAACAGTTTTGCAATTATATTAACGGAGTAGCAGTCGGTCCTGTCTCAATAAATATATTAAGGTGGTTTAAATATTTTGTATTGACTCAGGGATAATGCATTATCATGTCAAAGAAATTCAGTTGTTTTAAGTTTATCACACATTTACACCTTATATGTTAAAATTAATAAAATAATAATAAACTCACCCGCAACACCTCCAAGTATTTCTCGACCGGATTAAATTCAAGTACGGGTATGACGTCATTCGTTACGTCAATTGTCGCGGGGAGTTTAGGGCGCGCGTCTATGCGCTCGTTAAAGTACGGGACTATTGCAGCGTTCAGGTGGATCAATACGTCATATCCGCTGTACGACGGTACGAATGCTGGCTGTAATTTTTATAAGTTATTAGTTTTAATTGAAATATTGAATTAAATACACCGTATCATTTTGCTAAAATGCTTGCTACGAGCACATCAATCTTTGCCCTGCTAGGTTCAGTTACAAGGGAGGTAATAATTATTATGCCCCATTGGGGTTTCGGGTATATTGTCTTGAACTGAGGTTTGGTACTTCGAAATTGATTAAAAGCCACAGTTATATATGTATTATAAATTTTAGTTTAAAAAATGCAATGGCCTTTTATTAGTAAGTTTTATAATTACTGAAAAAATTGTAAAATATTAATACTTACTAATAAATTATCATTCGAATCTTTTAATAAGGCTTTTTCCACATAAGCTAAGGTAGCTTTAGCTAGAACTTGCGCACGTGTCACCACCTGTTTACTTGGCGCAGAACTACTCCAGATGGAGGGCATTGATCCATCATATGACGTCACCATACACATTACCGGATCCTCTTCAGTACGATTCGAGAATTTTTGCTCTATTTCCATTATTTCTTCCCCTAAAAATAAAAAAATTAGTTCACCGTAATTTTGTATACAATTTTTTTTTTACAATTTAAGTTGAAAGTAGTTGCAAGGAATTCAAGTAATAGTGAATAAACGTGTTTTTTCTTCATATTATAAATAAATTAATATAAATTATTATTTAAAATACAGCACGAATATCAGAATGACAAAGTGTATAAATATTAATAATTATCAAAGAATTACATACAATAAAAGATCTCTAATAGCAGCAAAATTTAATAGTAATAGAAACTGATACTTACGCGTCATATCGCCATTGAAATCGAGGAAGATAATTTGCGTAGCCCAATCGGTTTGCACCAAAAGCTGCAGAACTCTGTATAGCCCCACCGTGGGCTGTGTGGGGGGTGTTAATGGCTCGGGTTGGAGGAAGACAGTGGCTGTTAGTAAGTCAGCAAGAGTGTCGGGAAAATGGGGGGGAGAGAGGAGATGGGAGGAAAGCCATCGTTTTAATAAACACGCGGTTGGCCCGAAGGCAGAGTGCCTTTGATGTAAACTGAAAATTAGAAATTTGATTTATGTTTTAGGTATATTGATTCTAATACTTAGAAACAAAAAGACATATGACCCAACACCGCGGTTAGCGAAATTATAGTTCAAGATAGTTTAATGATCGTTATCTTATTATTTATTCAATTTTACTTTTACAAGGGGGCCTTTCATGTATTACGTAAGCACTATGGGGTCTTTGCTTTTCTTAATTGTTACTTTTTTACACATTTTACCCACACATTGTCTATCAACAATAAAATAATGCGTTTATACATTATACTTTTCGAATTTTGCTGACAGCCGGAGGGGTGGGGTAAATTGCAGTAAATCAGCATACGTAATACTTGAACGGCCTCTAGATTATTTTATTTGAAAAATATAAAATATATATATATATATATATATACCTCTCAAAACTTCGAATTAAGTAAATACTACAAGTTTTTTATATTCAATACTTCCATAGATAACAAATCAACTCACCCGTGTAGCGCGCCTCTTAAACTTGCCAAGAGAAATGTATCCCGCTGTATTCTAATACTTTCTACACTTTCCTTAAATTTTACGACTCCATCCTCCACCTCCCTTCTCAACAACGTTACTTCCTTTGGATGAAAAATCTCTAGGCGGTAAGACAAGCCATTTTTAATAACATCAATATGAGTGGGATATGCCTGACTAGCTAAAGAGTATTGGGACGTGAGCCGCTCTGATATTTGCAAATGAAATGCGGCTTTTAAGCAACGGAATGCCTCGATTTCACCCGGCCATTTACCGCTGTGTGCTAGAAATTTAATATAAGGTTAGCGAAACATTCTTTGTTAAAAGAATACACTTCCGGCATAGGCACGCCTAGAAACGTGGTAACACTCATAGGTATAAAAAAATATAACAGCTTTATATCTAAATAAATATCTATTATTTTAAGTTAGTTTTTCAACGGATTGAAGCTATGTCACTACATAGTATAAAACAAAGTCGCTTTCTCTGTCCCTATGTCCCATTGTATGCTTAAATCTTTGAAACTACGCAACGGATTTTGATGCGGTTTTTTTTAATAGATAGAGTGATTTAAGAGGAAGGTTTATATGTATAATAACATCCTGCATTCATTCAAATTCAATCCATCATTAAATAGTGGAGAAGTACTGTTATTTTTGAGGTTTCTAATGTGATGTCGTAAATAATTAAATTTTTTCCGCTTCCATTGCAAACGCAGGAAAATAATGTACTAAGTATTGTACACATTGAAAAGGTCTACAGAAAAGTGATGGTATATGTCTATATGGTATATGTCGCGTATATTATCGGACCTTTCCAGAAACGGAAATAACAATACATAATAAAAACCTGCTTTTCATCAGCATCAACGGGTGCACCGTGCAATGCTGGGGCGGGTCACTAGTATTATTATAAATCTATAATTATTTTACATAATTTAAATTTTTTCCGACGTTTCGCGTGCGTGGTCACGGAAAAATTTAAATGTTTTACACTTTTTTATTCCATTATTTAAACACGCTTATAAAATGCCTTAGACGTAGATACAGGCAGTTAAATTAAAAAAATAGTTTCCAAAAACCAAAGCAACTTTTAAAAAAAATATGGTAGCTTTGAGACATCCAGACATAATCCAAAAAAGTTTGATCTATAACCCAATGTCATAATGAAAAATATAAAAAAAAATAAATAATAGAGTAACTGATTGATGAAAATTATCTTACATAACTCAATGACAGCTTTATTGGCCTGTGTATACGGGGGCAGGTACAATTTCTTGTCTACTTGGGGCGGTTTGATGAGGCATGTGGAGGCACGTCTCCAAGCTCTAGGGTCCGATGTACTGGGCAACGGTGGGAGTGGATTGCTATAGCTAAATACCGACGAGGTTCCTGAAACAATATTTATTCCTTAAAAATACAATAATTAAATTGGACAGAGAGGAGAGGTCGTTTAATACTTTGTGTTTGTAAACGAGTTTACACCTCATTTAAAGGCCAGCAGCCTACCATGGATGGCCATGGGGTGCGGCACCCTTTTATGGCCTTTGTTCTCAATCATATGAAAAACTGTATATTTGACACCTTATGATTGTAATTTTTTTTAATATTCTAATATTCGAGCCACTGTTTGCACTTTTACTCACCATATACAGCGCTAATTTCCAACGGCAGCTGAGTAAGGGCTCGCATATCTCTACGTAGTTCGTCAAACGTTTGCAACACTTTGACAGAGAGCTCTTCGCTCTGTTCGCAAGCCGCCATTTTACGAGCTGTCAAACTGTCAAGCTGATTGCAGATGTGGAAAATCTCCGATTGTGGTACGTCTGAAATGTTTTTTTTAGATACTCTGTTAATCTTTTTTATATGTAGTGTCTCCAGTAAAGTTTATTTAAAAAGCTACAAAAATTACAAAAATACTACTATTTATACACACATTTTTCTTTTGATATTTTAAGGTAGTAATTAGCACATGGCTAATTAAATAATATGTGATGAATGTAATTGGTATATTAGGAATTCCATGTTTGCCCACACATAAAGATTTTGTTTCATGTTCCTCGTGAACACTAACTATGCCAAAACCCCAGTTTTGTATTGCGGAAACCGGACACGCAACGAGCAATATTTAAGCCTTCACTTGTTTAAGCTATCGCAGAATATACGCGGAGTATTAATAAAATACATAACCATAAATATGCATCATGAGCACATACTACGCACACCCTCACACCACAGCACAGCCGCTTAAAGTATTACTTATTTTAGTGTATTTGATAGCTTTTATTGTTATTTTCCTTTCGTTCATGTTTGAATCTTTTTGTATATATAATGTATATCATCTTTGGCTATATATTTGGTGTAAGTACTATATAAACTTAAAGGCAAGGCAGTTCTTAGATATGAAAAAATTTTTTTAGGTATTTTGCTCCAAACAAATGATATATGTGATTATATAATATTTGTATCCGGAAAAGACTCGTATAGGTGCCATAATTTTATCTACATATGTATATGTGTGATTGATTGATGTCAATGATTTTAGTTACTAACCGTATTTCAATTTCATCAGATAATCCACTATTTGGATAGCAATGGCCCGTCTTTCTGAAAAGGTATCCGCATTCCAAACGCACGCTTCTACGTGCGACCCGTCACCGAAACGACGCAACTCTGATTTGTCCCCCCAGAATAATCTACAATTGTAAGATATGTATCT
Source organism: Pieris mannii (assembly GCA_028984075.1). Classification (NCBI taxonomy): domain Eukaryota; kingdom Metazoa; phylum Arthropoda; class Insecta; order Lepidoptera; family Pieridae; genus Pieris; species Pieris mannii. The sequence goes on from CM054780.1 coordinate 4,381,623, forward strand.
TTAAATTAAAAACAAGGATTTTGTTTAAACTCAAAATTTTTTTGTTATGTTTTGCAAAAAAATCTCATAGTGTAAGTAATTTTTGAATATATTAGGATCTACTTTACATATGTAGTTGTTACATTTTCTATATGTAGTTGGTCCCAAAGTTCTTTCACTGGCACATTATTTTTAAATTTCGAATAATTTAGCTATTTCTATTCCTTAATTAATCTTAATATATATAAATCTCCTGTCACGATGTTTGTCCGCGATGGACTCCTAAACTACCGAAATGATATCAATCAAATTTGCACACCGTGTGCAGTTTGATCTAACTTAAGAGATAGGATAGCTTAGATCTTTAATTATAGTCGTAATTTTATTTTATTGCAAATTATTTGTATATTATTTGATACAATTCTAACAGATGGCGCTGTGTTAAAACTACCAACCTTTTACATAAGTTCTACCGTTTCCCTTGAATAGTTTATTACTATGAAATATAACAAAAACCTTAGCCACAGCAACGCTTGGCCGAGTATGCTAGTGTACTATAAATTGATAAATCAATAATTAAAAACTGATATTTCCATTTATGACAGAACTGTGGGACCAACTATATAGTCTGAACTGAATGATTAGTATCTATTAAAAATTGTATTGAGCGGTAAAAAAAAAATATAATTTATAATGTAACCGAAATTCTTCTGCTTCAGGATGATTGGCTTGGGGTCCTTTATCAACAAGTTTGATTGCATTAGCTGAATTCAAGATTAGACCAAATGACAACTTTTCCTCAAATCTGCAAAACACAAGGTAAAATTACTTCATATATAATCTATTTATAAGCCTAGTAACACACATTTCATTTCAACTATCACAACAAGCAACACGACAATGACGCTATCATGTAATGAATATCATTGCAAATCTCTTTAGGATTTAAATTTATTAATATTTTACTGTATGTTACCTTATAAGGTGTTACAAATCCTGGCAAGGGTCATGCCTTCTAATTAGTGCAGAAGTCATTGTTTTTTTTTTTAAATGCAAATCTACGATTTTTATACTGCATTTAAAACAGTTTTAATTCAAAATGTGTTCTATATAAAACTTACCCTAGGTCATGACATTTCTCTGGAGTCTTCTTAACTGGCCATGAAAAGTCTGCCTCTACCAATTGTAGAATCAAATCAGCTCTATCTGTTAGCCCTTTTGTTAGTAGTTTATAAATGTTATTTACTACTAATGGTAGTTCATCAACACCAAAATTAATTCTATCTTCTTTTGACACTCTTTGTAACACTAATGATTTTAATTTTTGTAGGTTTTGAAATCTGGAAGAAAAAAGAAAATATACATTTATCAAAGGTCTAAAACATAGCTAGAAATAAATCAGGCTAAAATATATATTAAGTATACTTAATGTCTTGAAGAAGATAACACTACACAAAACATATACAAACTCACCTAACTATATAATCAAACTGAGTTAAATTAGATATTGGAACCATGAAGAGTGGTATAAAGCTGTTTATTTTCTCACTATCCAACATATCAACTGCCAATTCACTCTCACGCCTCAATGCATTGTATGTGCCATTACACATTTGCCAACAGATGTTATAGTATCCCGTTTTATCAAGAAATACAACAGGAAAATGTTCTAAGAACTGTCCAATGTGCGGAGAGTCTTCAGATTTACATAGAGAGAGGCCTTCTGTATCCCATTTTGATGTCTCTAACAAAAGCAAAAAAATATTCAAGAGTTAAATAAAATTTATTATAATTGTGTAAACTGGGTTTTAAAAATTATATAACTTTATGTTTAATCTAATACATTGTCTAAAACAAATTTTGTTTGGTTTTGTTTAATAATTAGACAAAGAACTTACTCAAATATATCCATACATTTCTTACAATTTGATAGCTGCTCATAATATTATTGATTCTCTTCATCTGCACTAAACAGCATACCAGCAAACTTATGATGTGGCCTGAGACACAGAGTTTTCGTTGTCTAAGCCAAATTTTTAACAGAATTATTGCTTGCTTCAAATTTTCACTATTTAATAATGTTTCTTTAACAAAATTGTTATTTATTTTAGCTGTTAAATCGCTCAAAACACTGCAATTATAATAAGGTGTTGGAGGGCCAACTTCAGTAACATTTTCTTGCTTTTCTGTCAATAACCATGATTCACGTAAATTATTACGACCTGGTGAAAATCTATGAAGTTTGTATGCCTCCTCTTCACAGACCAGGTTTAGTCTTACTGTCAAGTAGTTACCAAGTTTACCACTAGGTTTTAGATCAATTACAGGTTTTGTTACACACATATTGCACCAAGAATACTTCAACTCCTCTATTAAATTTGTTTTTTGTAAATATGAAGCAATAAAAGCTAAATAAGCAGCACGCTTTTTATGATATCGATAGTTAATTGAATCATTTTTTGTGAATGTCTCAGCTGGTACTGTTATTTGTAAATCTATATAAAGAGATGCATTTATGGCAGTACCAGTGTCATAAGACCCAACAATGTTAATATCTTTAAACTTGTGAAATTGGAACATCGCCTTTGTTTTATTCAATTTTTCACAAACTGGAAGACTTGCCTTTAAATGCTTTGTTAAGGTCTTTTCAGACAGGTCATATTCTATATTATCTTCAGTAATAGAAAGTAAATATTCTCTAAAAGAATTAAACCATACAGTAAATCGCTTTGTAGTATTTTCTGTGAGCTTAACTTCATCTAAAACTTCATCGATCTGTAGTCGAAACAAGTTAGAATTAAATAAATTTTCCGTTTCGTTAAGTCGGTTTAATTCTTTAGCAGTAGGCTGCCGATATAAGTTTTTTATGCGGGTGCGTTTTTTGTTTTCTTTACTTGCGTCTTCTGCGGGACGTTTTCCATTTTCATTCAAAATATTGCTTTCATCATCATCATCTGTCTTAGATGATTTCATTTGCTGAAAACAATATAGGAATATAATCAAAGTTCAATCTAAAAAATGTTTACCATATTTTATTGTATAGGTTATTTTATATTATTACTAACTTACCCGTTTTACCATGACGTTAAGTATATTCAACTATATTATTTATCGTATTATTTTATATAATATTTTAAGGTTATAAGGACGTAAACAACACGAGTTTTTAAATTTTAACTTTGAAATGCTCGATTGGGACTGCTTATTTCATCTTTCAACTTTGACACCTTCGCCTTGTGGAATACGAAACGTCACTTCAGAGTATGACAGATTAAAGACAATCAGATTGAGCTGTTGATATACGTATTACGAAATACGAATATTGAATATGCTAAGCGTGTATTGAAGTACTCCATGGTTTAACAACGACATTTACATTATTTATGTGATGATAGAATTCAGAAAAGCAATTGCGTTTCCGATTCTACACAAAAACTTAATTTCTATAAACGAGTCAATTGAAGAAGTCGTATAAACTAAGTTTCTAGGCATAACACTAGATCAAAATCTAAGTTGGAAACAAGACATTTTATCGATATTTACGCGCCATTATAAATTTGCTTTTATCGATTTCAATGTACCACTTTCTTGCAAATTATTTAATATTTTTGTTGTTATTCCTCATTACGATCGATAAATAAATTACTACGGTAATCACGTGTAAAAGACAAAGGACCCTTTTTTTAGACACGTATAGGTATCTGGTTTATTGAAACTATTACTAACTATTTATAAAAATAAAAGTTCTGTGACGTAAATAGGGAGCAAACATCAAAACGTGTGAAGTCGAATTATATCCAGTTTTTTTACACTTTCTTTTACTTCAAACCCTGTCGCAAAGTGTTGTAAAGCCGGCTCTACCTTCTAGCGAGGCTACACGAGTAGTAGCCATCCATGCTAGTGGGGGTTTAGTCAAGATGTACAGTAGTGTATGTAAATTTTTATGAAAATTTGTCGAACGAACTGTAATTTTCATATAAATTCGACTTTCTACATAAACGGTCGGCCTAATCAGTTTAAGGCATCTTCCGTCCATCCCTCCGGTGTAGTATTTACTACATTAAGTTAGTTGTTCGCTACAAAATGGACGTAATTGCAATGACTACGTTAACTACTTTATGAGCAAACTATTATAATGGCTTTCGTTTATATCACAATTACATATTGTCGCGCCGATATAAATATAAACATTTTATTTTTTAGATGTCCTCTAAAAGTTGGCATGATTATTAACTTCTGTATTTATTACCCTTACACAAATCGTTGCTCCACTCCATATTAAGAAAACGCGCGTGTTATTGATAAGTAAGCAAAGCGGGAGTATGATTAATGCAGTATTTCTCTATTCTCGCGTCCTCTGACTCACGTTCCTTCGAGATAGTATGGATAGGCAAAAACAGATCCTGTCCTTATTCTTAATAACTTATTCGATAATTAGCTCAATGCCTAGTAGATGTAATATGTATTTGTGGTGGGAGATTTTATCTTTTGTGTGACAGGAACTATGAGGATGTTTAAATTAAAACACGGTTCTGTGGTAGTAGATTTTATCAAAAACAAAAATCAAGAGTAATAAATCATTCGAATTACAGGAGCATAGATACCTAAATATTTCTGTTCATAATGTATATTTTGTATGACTATATTTATAACATTAATGTAGTCTTTGGAAATTTTTAAATAAATATTACAAATTATTTGAGAACAGGGAACTTCTAAATTACAGTTTAGAAATAATTGCATTTGTGTACTCGCTACATTTAGCGGTACCTCCCAAATCTCCAGTTAGTGACTTGCCTTCCCCTAATACTGTATAACAAGCATTTTGGACCTTATCAGCGTGTTCATTAAGTTGCAAGTGCCGTAACATCATAATAGCAGATAGAAGCAACGCTGTTGGATTTGCCATATCCTTGCCAGCAATATCTGGGGCAGTTCCATGTACCTGTAATAGCAAGATTGAGTTAAAACCCAAAGTGCAAGATATTATACATTAATTAATTATTCTGTCCGGGTTGTTGTGTGTATGTTGTATGTACGTACGTACAGCCCAGGTTATACAACCCGAGTCAAATACTACTAGCCTTTATTTGGAAGCAAACCATTATATACTATATTTTACAATCTATCACTCCATACCTGTGCGCAATTCTAAAATATATTATACGCTTTACAAGTACGGAAATATGTGGTACATACCTGGCATACCTTGAATAGCTTAATTTGTTTCGAAATCATGGTTAGGCTAGGATGTCTGGGGAAGTCGAGAGGAATAAAATAAAATCACAATTTTCTTCGAATTTTGTACTACATAAATTAAGATTAACCTACAAAAACATCATAAGTATTTTAACTAATGCATATCGTTTTTATTGTCAGAATAATCTGAATAATCACTTGATTTAATACAATACTGTAAAAATAATAAAAAATACATAAATCAAAATGCATTTGGAACGAGCCAAGGAACAAATTAGTAAGTACCTAAATCTTACAGAATAGCAATATTGTAAACCTAAGTTAAATTAAAATTCACTAAGGCATGCTATAAAACTGGAACATATGTCGCCAATTACGCGTAGTAAATATCAAGTGGCAACACAGCTACAATTTTCTTTCACCTTGGTGTTGCCATGTTTCAAGGGCGTGTCTAGCGCCAATAGCCGACAAATGTACAATTAACCTTAACAACAACACGATACATTGAAACAGCCATTTCTCACTAATATTAACTGGTAACAATCAGCTCACACGCCTGGCAACATTATCATATGAGCTCAATTGATTTTAGTAAAGTTGCCAGTCTTCATAGTATTTTAACATTAAAATAAATAAAACATTACAGATATCGGTAGTTTCATATTGTACAAAGGAGCACAATTTTTGTTAAATTATTTAATCTTAAAAATTTCTCATAAGATAAAGCTAGTTCGATTAATAATTTTATTTCGTTAAGATCTAACTGTTTTCTTCTCACGGAAGCTAATTTCAAATACTGAGCAGATCTAACTAAAATAATACTCATTTGGTTCAATTCAAACTTAACTTAATATTAAAATATCATTTGATGAAAACAGATGTTGAGTTACAAATTACCAAAAGAATTAAATTCACAAACTTATTGCTATTGTCAATACTTTAAATACATGGCTGAAACTTTAAAAATTTCATTAATTTATGTGTGTTAAATATAAATAAGACATAAAAATTATATTACATTTAACATTACTGGGTCAAACATATCTAACAGTCGTCGCGTTTAAGTAATAAAAAAAAGATTTTTATTATCTATAAATATAGAATTAATCTCAGGAAAAACATGTGTGAAGTCTGAACGCGTACATTATATGTAAAAAGTCCACCAATAATTATCGACAAAAATCAAACGACCGTTACATCACTAACTTTAGCTACCTAAGAGAAAATTTTAGATCAACTTAAGCGAGGTTCTTGATAATATCTTCTGTGAATGCTGAACAAGTGCTGTTGCCCCCAAGGTCTTCAGTAAGAACCCTTCCCTCTTTTAGCACAGTGAAGCAGGCATTTTCAATTCTATCAGCTTGTTCTAATAGACGCATGTATCGCAGCATCATAACACCGGAGAGTAGTAAAGCCGTAGGATTCGCCTTGTCTTGTCCCGCGATGGCTGGCGCTGTACCATGCACCTTAGTAGATGGTAGGAGGTTAGTACAGAGATAAGCAGTTTATGCCCTTATTATGCATTGGAAAATACATAAAAAACATACATGGAAAATATTCACTGGATTTAGTATGTACGAGTTCAAAAAATTTATCAAGAAAGTCAAGACAAATAAAATTTCTAAATAAGAGCATTAACTTAATGAATACAAGGACGTATTAATTCTTAATGACTGCATTTTATTAGTCATAAGTAAATGAGCAAGGACTTTTATATTATTTTAGCAGACAATATGTTTGGACATTCACAATACATATGAAACGACTATTACAAGTCACCACAGACATTTATCCCTTTAGGCTTAGTTGGAATTTCTTTTATCAGATTTTAAATACAAATAACATAGACAATATATTACATACATATATTTAAGCATGTAAATGATTTTCTTTGCAGTTACTTTAATATTTTCCGAATAAGCATATTTGTGATATGATTATTTTAAAATTACATGTGTAACATATATGCCTAGAGGGACACTTCAAGTTTTTTGTTATTAGAAGTGACAAGTGGATAGATTCATGCGAGTGCCATGCATGACCCCACACCGGTTTATTGGTTCTTAAAAACTTACATTTTATGATGAAAAAAAACACTGTTTTATCAATCACTTGTAAACTAAAATGGTTTCCGATGCGGTTGGATTTTTAAGATTTTTTTAAATATTTAAAACATTTTATTTATATCAAATAACGATTATACTGTCTTAGTATAGTAAATATCAAATATCCTATTATAAAACTATCAAGTAAGCTGCCCTAAAATTTTTCTTAATATAGTATTATTTGCGACATTGTCATTTATTTATAGGTTAGTTTAAAGGGAACCCATACCCTCCAAGCTAAACAATGTACCCTTTAATTTGCATTTTAAATAACGAGAACCTAGAAAAGGTTACAAACTTTAAAAGTATTGCTTTTCAATATATTCTTGTGTTAACACTATATGTAGACTATGTATAGACTATTACTAGTACTTATTACTTACAGACTCAAAAAGCGCTCCATTCTTGCCGATGTTTCCAGAAGGAGTCAAACCTAAACCTCCGACCAGACCTGAACACATGTCTGACATGATGTCTCCATACAGGTTGGGCATCACCTGAAATAATTAGTCCACTAATCATTCGAGAATCTATTTTTAAATAAAAAATAATACTCTGTGAAAATATTTCAATACTATCTGTTGTGTAGATTTTTTATAGAAAAAACATATCAAACTAAAATTGCATAAAAATTAGTTCATAAATAAAAAAATTATATTTTCTATTTAAAAGACATACACGTTTCACATTTTAAGGGACATTTATTTCTGTTAATTTGCAAAATTTTAAGAGTATACGTACCAAGACATCGAACTTTGATGGATCTTGGACCATGTTAAGACATACAGTGTCTAGGTATCTCTCCTCAAACTTGATATCAGGGTACTTAGTAGCCATCTCACGACAACACCGTAGGAAAAGACCGTCTGACATACGCCTGAAAATTTCTAACTTTATTATAAACGAAATTTTTAAATATATTAAAACTATTAAGCTAAACCTCCAAGTACTGTATATTTTATTAGTCTACACAAATATTTTAAGGAGGGTAAATTTTATAAGAAATTTTCTATTGATAATTAATAAGTTTAGAAAACGACTTCTTGTGGAATTAGCTGCCAGTAGAAGGGCCTGGGGAGTTTAGGGGCCATAAATGACTTTAAAATCCAGAATCTTTATAGCAGTGCAGGTGTCCATGGGCGGCGATAAGCAATTTATTCTAAGTGGGTCACTCGTTCTTTTGTAGCATAGGGCAGTCATCGCCAATAGTTATGGGTATATCTAGCCGCCCGGCAGTGATTCTCAATCTTTTAATGATTTTAAAGTTTGACGGCACACAATTAACGATTTTAAAATTTGGCGGCACACAAAGAAAAAGCTAAAAATTATTTATTTACTACCACACACTACATAAGTAGTTTATAACTAAGTTTTAATATACGAAATGAACTGATATATGCTTTAATAATATTTAAACATTTAATAAGGGATTAATTACAAGCTAATAATAAAGAAAAAAAAATTTGATATAATTAAATAATATTAACATCATTTTATATTTGCTTAATTTTGGCACACTTTTGGAATTTGGCGGCACACAAAAGTGCCACGGAACAGTGGTTGAGAGTCACTATTCTAGCGAATGCTTTGCCGATGGAGACTTCGATGGAGTATACTCTTCCTTTTAACAATAGGAGGTCATATCTCCCAGGGAAAACCACCACCCAGAGTCAATTCAACGGTTAGCTAGTTCACAAAAGAAAGTCTTGTGCAGCGGACCGTGAATGACTTCCAGTCATAAAGGTGATGCTGATGAAATTTTGAATTAAAAGGGCTCGTAAGGTAATGAAACGAGGCAGGTGGGATCAACCCAAACAACTCTCCAGAACACTCCCCACAGTACACTTTGTATGCAATGTCTTTCCGAAGAGAGAATCAAGTCGATCAGTAATATTAGCTGGACTTGGTCAAAAGCTGGTATTGTGAGCACCGAGAGCCTACGTGAACAATGTATAATAAGTATAAGCTAATACGTCGTTTATATCCGCAAAACCAGACGATACTATGACGTCGAATTTATAGATAGTCAACGAGTCACTATCAATAGATATCAATATCATAAAGAAATAGATTGTAGTTTTAAGGAAACCTATTATAACTCGTCTATACCAGTTCATACAGTCTACCAATGCTACCGACTTCTACAATTAGACGTAGCCATTTAGATATGAGGTGTAACATACACCGATTAGCATCAATAAAAGTCGTCACTCAACACCTAATTCAGCTATACATATTTTGTTTATTATTTATCTTGTATTTGATTGAATTAACGTCATAGATGATAACATTTTTTTGTAATAATTTTTCAGAGAATTTGTTACAGTTATGGTGATATTAATTTTCCTGTCAGATAAATTCCGTTGTTTGCTCATTAAAAATGTATCAACGCTTTTTACGGCGCTAAAGAATGTTTTTTTTCTTTTCAATCGGAATCAACTTTTGTAGTTTTGAAACTTACATAATGTTAGCCTTGTGTACTGCAGTAACCTTGTTCCTTTTGTTGTCCTTTGCGAATTGGAAGGCGAACTCTGCAACTCTCTTACTGGCTTCCTCAGTAATCAACTTGATGGATTGGACCACTCCATCCACGATTTCATGCTCAATACCCGAGTATTCACCCTCGGTGTTCTCACGGATGGTAACTACATCCACGTTATCGTATAATGTCTTGATTCTAGAAAAATAAACAATACAGTTAATTGTGACATTAATTAACTGATATTACTAAATTACTACTTATAATATCATAAAGCATATAAAGTTATAAGCCAGAAGTCACTAAAAGCCCAAAAATAATAGTATGATAAACATAATAAAAAGTACTGTTTTTTTAAGGAGTCTTGTAATGTTAATAATCTACTCGCGTTTATATTAAAACAGTTTTACTCAAAAACGTAAAACATAAAAGTATGTTAACATGTGTTACATTGATTAAACATTTTGATAAGACAGTGGAATAATTTTCGTCAGACAGAAAAATTATGCACACAATATCCATGACATTCTTCTGATGACGTTAAGTATACTTTAAATGTAAATGTTACAAGGATGTTACAGGTTGTTTTAAATAATACAGTGATTAGATTAATGTCCGAAAAGTCAGTGGAACATTGTTTATTCAAATGGTTGGCAGTATTCCATTGTAGAAACAATGTTGTAGTTACTTCGTCATTTGTTATACAATTATTTTATATGGTTTGACAGTTTTGTCAACTTAGTAATAAAAGTCCACTTTCTTTATATGTTGTCAAATCTTATTACTAAAGGCAGTGAAACTGTTAAGGAAATAGTTTTTCATGTCTGCAATTTGATACTAATTAAGAACTGAAAAATGAATTTATATAATATACATAAATGAGTTCATAGTTATCTCTAGCTATTACTAAAAATTATTTAATAGTATATAATAGTAATTTCTTGATAACTTATCAAATCAGTTTTCCAATTTTTTATCAAAAACCTTGATATTACATTCTACCGGGATTACTGACATTTAATGCTTTATCAGTTCAAAATTTACATGACTTATCTTTGTACTTGCCCTCTAGATATAAGATAAGCTTTCAATCAAATAATTAGAATTGAATAGTTTAACACTGTTCAGGAGAAAATTATGGAAGAATGTAAAAAGTAAACATTTTATTAATATCAAAAAATATTTCTTATATAAAAAGAAATATTTTTTGCTTTTAAATTTTTGTCTATAATTATTTTTATTTATTATTATTGCTATTTTTTCTTTGATTTTGTTTTATTATATTCAATTAGTTATAGTAACGCATGTTTTAAGTTTTTGTTCTTTTTGTTGCTTTTGTTAATTGATTTTTTTTTGTACTCTACCCTCTGATGGTGTTTCTTTAACGTTGTTTCTCATTAGGGTTGCCTGGAAGATATAGGGTCGCTTGTAAGCGATAAGGCCGCCCTTTGCCTTATATCTTTTGTAACTGTTTTTTTTATTTTTTATTTTTGTTATGTGTGTTTTTGTATAAGGCAATAAAGGATAAATAAATAAATAAATAAATATTCTTTTCTCCCTTTTCTTATTTCAATTTCCAACTTATAATTTTTATTGACAAGACAAACAATGCAAATGCATTCAATCCTAAATCCGATCTAATCAGTCAATGATAAGTGAGAATTATTTGACATACCTAGTATTAAGTTATTATTACTAATGGATTACTTAATAATCTATTTGTAAGTTTCTACATATTAAATTTAAATCTGTATGAATTTAATACAAAACAAAAAAATTAAAAAAGCTAATTATACCTTACAATAATCTTAAATAATACTAAAGACATAAAAGTTATTGATTGTCTTTGAACTTCTTTTACGTTACCTTGAATAATCTAAATTTCTACAAGTAGTGTATGTAAATTTAGTTAGGAGTTACAAAAAATATTAACTAATAATTAATTACATACCCATCTAAACTCTTGCAAGGTCGCACATTTGCATATAAGTCAAACTCTTTACGTAGAGCTAAGTTAAGAGAGCGATATCCTTTACCAACTGGGGTCATTAAGGGTCCTTTAAGACCTATTTTGTTTTCATTTACAGAATCAATTGCTCTTTGGGGTATACCAAACTTGCCATCTGGACCCTAAAAGGTTGAAAGATACCATGGTTTAAGTAATAGTTTATGAAGTAAATATATTCTTAGTAAGGTTGATTGGTTTATCATTTCGATTAAAGATACTTACCCTAACAGCTGTAACGTCCACCTCATCCCATTCAATAGGCACTTTGGCGGCTTCGAATATTTTTTGTACGGCTACCGTAATCTCAGGTCCAATTCCATGACCAGGGATTAATGTAACTTTACGTACTCCGGTGCTGTACTGGGCAACACCCGCCCTGCTCGCCGGGACCTAAGTAAAGCAACAATTTAAATTGAACACCGTAACCTTCAAGACATTTTAGTAACTTGAAATAAAAATCATGTTAACCTCATGTTTAATAGTTCCAATCGCACTGGAAGACTTATTTGACCCGGACTCAAACAACGTTAACAAGCTTTCTACAACTTTACTCTCACGAAAAGGCTTCAAAAGCGCATTTATGTAATTCTTCGACATAACTATAGTGTCTATTTTTGGACAATTAATGATATTTTATAAACGGTTTTATAAGAAACAATGATAGAGAAAGCATGCAGATAATAACACTAAATAGTTATGGGGTACACTAATCACACACTTACGATTTTTTTGATAAATCTTGCAGCCATTTCACCTTAATTTTATATTACGACGACGAGTACTCCGCGGCAAGAGGCGGAGGGGAGGAAATTGCGAAGAAGAGAACTACGCATGACCGGAAGACACTAAGCGAGGTCAATCATATTTGACTTTGACTTCGAAAGTGACAACTTTTCAGTGACATTACTCAGTACAGACAGAATATTGCGAAATGAAACAATGTAACATCTATAATAATTTTGTCAACTTGTCAACAAATTACGTTTTAACGTGTGGTGTGTACTGTGTGCAGTCAGTGTAAAAATTGTCAGACGTCAGATATAAAAAAAACATAAATAGAATTAGAAGCTGATTTTTAATTATAATATTTTGTGTTCAATTATAATGATAGATTAATCACTATTTATACTTTTAATTATGGATCATCCACTAACTTTGAAATTGGCTTCTCTAAGCCTCGTTTCTCAGCACAAACTAGAATGTATTTTGTCTTCATGTGGAAATAAAATAGATCTTATAATTGATCCAATGCTAATAAAGCCTTTAGAAAGGATTTGTGGTGTTACTTGGCTTAGGTAAGAGCTACTTGAATCATTTGCACTGGCTCCAGCTTCTGGACTTAACATGAAAGCCTTGAATTGCATGAGTGCAAAATTTTAACATTATCTTTTTCAATATTTCAGACAACATGGGGTGGATAAAATCTACAAAATGGATCCACAATTAGGTGGAACAGCCAATACTAAAAGAGCTTACTTTATACCTGCATGTCTTCAGAAGTATAAATGTGTACTAGACCAGATAGCTTCAGTACTGAGCCTAAATCCATCTCTTTCGGAAACCAAGTGTTTTCACATTATCATAGTTCCTAAAACTATGTCTACATATGACTCTATACTTGAAAGCAAAGGCCTATATGATATTGTTCAACTACATTCATTTTCTTGGGAACTATTTAATTTAGATGATCAACTGTTAAGCTTAGAATTACCTTTTCTATACAAGCAAGTTTTTGTTGAGCAAAATCAGTCACTGTTGAGTAGTATTGCTATGTCATTGTGGAGTTTATTTCATGTAACAGGTCAACCTAAGTGTATTTTATCTCTTGGTAAATTTTCATCAAGTGTGTTGGATGTTTTGGAAGTATATAAAGAAAGTTATCAAAGGGATTATGTAAATCTAGATAAAAGTCAAGATTTTGGATCATTAATTATTATGGATAGAGATCAAGACTATGCATCTAGTTTGCTGACACCTGCCACATACACTGGCCTTTTAAATGAGATATTTAGTATTAACTGTGGACAATTAGATCTTAATGTTAAGGAAACAAAAATAAAGAAAGGTAAGGTAAACTTCACAACGGTGGAAAAATCTGATAAAAAAACTGTTATAACATTAGATAGTTTCACAGACACCTTATATGGGGAAATAAAACATAGACACTTCTCAGAAGTATTAAGTGTTTTAAGTTCTAAAGCAAAGCTATTAAAAAATGAGGATATTAAAGCTTTAGGTATTCAGGAAATGAAAGATTATGTCACTACAAAATTACAACAGGTTACTTTATTTAAACATAATTTAGTTAACCATGTATTAGCTTGTGAAACAATTATAGCAGAAATGAATAATAAATTTGAGAATTTGACACAAACAGAATGTGAAATGTTAAATAATCGAAATAAGAAAGGAAATTATACCTATGTAGATGAGCATTTTGGGACAGATATTCATATTTATAATAGCTTACGTCTTATGTGTTTGTTAAGTTTAACCCAAGGTCTGTCCTATGACGAATACAATTCATTAGTTAGTAAATATTTATTAGCTTTTGGATATAAGTTTTTGTATGTTTTTAATAATTTAATCAGTGCTGGACTGTTAGTTCAGCCATCTAGTCCCAAATTATCTCTCAATATTAGCCATTTAAGTAACCTAAGTGAAAGATTACCCAAATGGCAGACTGCTTTTCAGAATACTGCAAATAAACTTAAGCAACTACCACAAGCTGAATCTGAAAATTCTCCTGGATATGTCTTTAATGGTAGTTATATTCCATTAGTTGCTGCTTTGTGTAATACTTTATTGACATCTGAATCTCTTCTTGAAGTACTAAACAAACTATCTCCATTAAATGACTTAAAAGTTGGGGGTGCTGTTATTGATAAACAGAAAATAGGAATGGAGACATTAAATGAGAAATTATCAAATTTAACTTTGAATAATTTGGAACTTGGTTGTAAAGATGCAAAGACAATTTTGAAAATATTAAAAAGTGACAGTAAAATGAATGGAGGAATTAATATAAAGCCACGAACAGTATTGGTGTATATTATTGGTGGTGTAACATATGCGGAAATTGCTGCTTGTGAAGTGGTACAAACTGTTACAAACAGTAAGATATTCATTGCCAGCGATTGTGTATCCAGTGGCAGTGATGTTATGGCTGCAAATCTATAGGCAATAAATCAGTTATAATTAAGATTTAACATTATGTAAATATAATTGGTATTTATATAAAGAACAAGATTTTATTTATTTGAAAATATATATTTTCATTATCACAGTAGAATCATATTATTAAGATATATTTAAAAATTATTTATTACTCACATTTATTATAAAAATATTTTTGCTTAGTGACAAAGAATGCTGTAATGTAGAGTACTACAACGCTATTACAAACTATGAATCTGAACTATATATCATTACACAAGAAGCCGTATTAATCAATAAAAATCCAGACTAAGGACAACTATATCCACAATTAGGAAAAATACCAGATCACATTTGTTTTTTTTCGTTTTTATAATAAATACAAAAAAACAGGATAAGGAAATGCCATAACATTTATCTATGGCACCTTTTCCAATATTTCCTAACTATAACTTGAACTCTCACGAAAAAGAACCAACTCCCACAGGTAATAACAAAACATTAAGATTTATAAGTGTATGTTTTTATTATTCGTAATTAAATATAGTTTGCTTTTTAATTATTTCTCAATAAATTTATTTTGGACAAAGGCATTAAATAGGCGATAGTATGATGTTTAATTAGCCTGTCCTTGATCATCCATTTTGATTTTTCGAACCAGCAATACCGGCAAACTTCATGATTTTAATATGTAATTTGAGATTATAATTATTGAAAAACAATGCAAAGTTAGGTAATTAATCAGTCGTACTATATTATGCTTTAAATGAATAGAAACTATTTACGCCAATATTGCGCAAACTTGTGGAAGTGTTCGACTAAAGCTGCCATTACAGCTGTAACTGACATGTCCAATAAGTTTTGAAGATAATGAACGGCTTCTTCATCGCCCAGATCCAACCTGAAATACAATATATATTACAGAAATTGTATATTTTTTACATCCCTCAAATTTTATTTTTTGTTTTTTTTTTGGCTCTAACACGGTTTGTGCATTAGCCAGCGTCAAGTATGGGATTTTTATAATTCGTTGTTTTAATTATTTACAGTTTATGCATAATAAAAAACTAAGGAAACCAATCGCGACATAACATAAATAATTGAAAGCGCATTAAAATCCCTCAAATTATTAATGATATTATTAGCATGTACTTTTGGAAAATTTAATCAATTGACTTAACCAAAGAGCAATAAAATCTACAAGTATGTACATTAAATATTTAAAAAAACAATACAAAAACATCACACACATGTGTGAAGTCTTCAGAACTTGAAACAAACGAACTTATTTTTATTACTAAATATACTAAATAATTTTGATTTCAAAGAGTGACGGAATGTTTCAGATAGAAACAGAGCCAGTTCTCGTCTGTTCTACACCCTTGAATTGAGATCATATCATGTATGTATTAAACAAACAAACAAAATATCTTTATTCATCTAGGTAAACAAGTACACTTATGAACGTCAAAAAAATTAAATTAATTGTAAATTTACATTTACTACCAGTTCGCATCAAGGGCGTAGAGCGGGCAAGAAGAACTGGCAAGATACTTATCGCCAAATTTTTAATACAAATTGTTTGAACTGGAGAAAATCAATTAATTTGAAATTGAATTTTGATTTGAATTATTTAATGTCGGAAAATGATTCATAATTTATAAGTAAGATTGAGATCTACATAAGAGGCACGAGTGAGTTTTCGGCTCCCTTAAATATTATATCTAGTTAGATTTTACCTAAAGATAGAAACATCAAAGTTTATAAAAAAATATAAATAGGTATAACGAAAAATTGTATCTTAATTCTTCACCGACTCATCGAATCATGAAAACAGTGATATTTCAAAAGCATATTTTTATATTATTAGAGAGTACTTGCCGTAGTTTATCCTGCACTTTCTTGACAGCTTTGTCAGGCTCGAGTGCGATATCCGGCACTGACGCATCCACCATAAGCGAGAATAGATTGAGCATTAGGTTAGCGTGTCTGGGAAAGAAATCATTATTTATGTATCTACATGTAAAAAATTTTCACATTAATATAACATGCAAATTATATTAGGATTATGCTACAATGGATTGTGTTGCATAGGTATATGTTTAAACCATAAAGCGTTTTGTAATGAAAGTGAAACTTTTATTACATCGTCTTAATCTTTTTGGTCTGTGTGGCGCATGTCGCGTGACGGTCGGCCGCGGAGTAGGGATAAAGTGAAAGGCGCTCGTCATAGCAGCCAAGGCCAATATGGCGACGCACATAGTTCGCAGCAGCTGACGGTATAGTGTATATACTATTATTCATTTGTGCCAGTGCTCCACGCTATTTTATTATGTGTATATAATCTAAATAATTGTTACGTATTATGTATGTCGTACTCTCTAAGACAAAGAAATCAATAAACATATTAGTTGGAGACTTAGTCTACTTTTATTAGCCCCATTATAATTCCAATTTTCGAAGTATAAAATTAAGATTGATTAACCGATTTTATACCCTTAATAGAATATTATTCCAAATTTTTTTAAGTTAAATGTCAATAATGTGAAAAAAGTTTCACTTTTACCGTGGTTTCATAAAGCATTTTACACATTAGCATCCCTTACCTGCGCAAATGTAAAAATGCTGTATAACATTGTTTTCGGAACTCATGGTAATGTTCTGAATGGACACCACCCATAGCTTCAACCATTTCTTTACTAAGTTTCATCGGTGGGGGTAGCGGCTTCGGATCCCGACCGAGAATATAACCAAAGTCTATATGGAAGAGAGCCCCTGATTTTGTAAGTAGTAGGTTATCTAGATGACGATCACCAACACCTGGAACAAAAATAAGATAAAATACCGAAAATTAAAAAAAAAATGTCAGTTCTTGCATTGAATCCTAATCGATATAATTTCTACCAAAAGTGGAATAAAAACAGGTCAAGACGCGTTTTTAAATTAAGCCGCTAAAACACCTAAGACATTATATTATATATAGTTTATATTTACAAAATATAAACTTACCCAAGAGATACGTAATGACACAATATCCCGCGCAACTCCGTATATACGTGTCCATAGTGTCAGGTCTGATGCCATACTGAGCGCCTTCGCAGGGATTGTGTTTGCGGAAAAAGTTTTGTATACTACCCTCAGTCGCGAGAGCTTCAGCTACGGTCACAGATTCAATGAATTGTAAGAATCCGTGCTTCGAACTTGTTGCTAATACTTTGTATGGTGTAAGTTTTAGATCTAGATTCTCTCTAAAAAAATATTCATAAATTATTTACTATGACAAAAATTTCATAATTTATAAGAGCCTTGTAGAATTTTTAATGAGAATTTTTGGTCACGTAGCAAAAAGTGTAAGAGTTTTTAATAAATGTGTCAAATATAATTAAAGATAGGGTGAAATAAAAAATGAACTTAAACATCTTCTCTTTGCGAACCATTAAAGTATTTCTATGACTAGTTTAATAATCTTAAAAAGGATTTTTCTCAACTTAGTGGCGATTTAAAGAAGTTTATGATCATTTCCAGAGAGGCTCTATCACTTACTAGAAAATTAGAATTTACATAACCTTCGTCTTCAGGAAGCTGAAACCTTTTTATTAGGCCGTCTAGTTACCTGGAGCATTTTTTTATAAACCCGTTTCCAGGATAACCAGTCCACTTTAGAACGAGAACATTCTAGAGTAATCTGTATTGGTCTTGGATAAGAACGGAATGACATGCAAGAGAGAGAAAATATCAGACCCTTATTGAAGCCAAACTGAACGTTCTAGAACGTATTACGGCAATGTAATGACGGAGTAATGTGCGATAGTGATAAAAATTGTGAGGTAAGAACTAACTTACCTCCTAAGCAATTTATCCATTAGGGTAATCATCTGAAGAATAAGTTGGTCTTGACGTAGATCATCTCCGTGTTTGAAGATGGCTTCGTACTCGCTTCCTTCTGACGTTAGGAACGTTAGCTTACACGGCATTAGAGCCGATTTGAAAAGGCTAGCCTTTTTGGCTACTATTCCCTTAAAAATGATTTTTATTAATTTTTAGTTAATATATTTTTATAACTTAAACGTGTTCGCGTTATTTCTATATTTTGTACCGTCTAAACTCTAAAAAACATTACATTGCTTTTGAGCCATTGTCTGAAAGAACGACGCCAGTGGACTTACGATTTCCGTTTTGTTATGGCTAGTTATATGCCGGTATAGGACCGGTTAATAACATCAATCTGGGTACTTTTTTTATAAATTTTACCTTTATTGTAACGGTGGGATCTAGTGGAAACGGCATCGGTTCAAAGTTAGCAAAATTAAACTTGAACGCATCCGGATCAGCGAGCAAGTGTTGCAATCGTTCAGCCTTTCTATTCCGGTTGCCACTTTCTCTGGCCACACTTTTGACTAACTTTACGAGCTTATCTATGAACACTTGCTGTCGTGCGAGGAAATTGCGTATACGCTGGTAATCTGTGTTACCTGTGTATAAAGAAGATATTATTTGTTATCTTTAATGAAATTGCTGACCGTGCTTGTTTTTAAAGGAATTACGTATACGAATGTTCGTCAGTCATATACAATAATTGCAACGATAAATAATATATTACATTGCTGAATTATAATTACAATAACTAATTAAATAATATATTTGAGTATAGTATTGTCCTTTATTAACATGACTTTTACACATTTAAAGAAAAACACTTTTTTAACGGATTGAAGTTATGTCACCCAGACCACGCACGCTGTAAAGCACGCGAAACGTCGGTTAAATTTAAAATGGCGCCTCATCTGGGGCCCATCAGGTTAAACATGTTGTCTAAAAAACTACAGCATTAATAAAATACATCTGTATACAAAGCCTTAAAATTCATATACTATTTTTCATTTCATTATTAGGTATCATTAAACATTCTTAAAATTAAGAATATTTCATATAATTAGCTTTAATACTTAAAACTCCATTTTTCGGCTTTGTATATAAGCATACATATATTGTACAATTACTCAGGAATATGCGACATAAACATATAAGAGACATTAAATTTTTGGAAATTTTAGCATACCTATAGAAAGTTGGTGTGAGAAGCTCCTCATCACAGCAAGATACATGCCTCTTGTTGGCATATCACGTGGGCCTGTATCAGTATCTGAGCACTCAATCAACAAATACCAGTAGAGGTAATTGGCTAGCACCAGGTTGTTACAGGCACGACTGATTAGAAAACTGGCAAGACTTTGTTCTTCTGGTTCCGGGTTTTCACTGGAAACAAAGGGTAATTTAAATTCCTTCCAATGATGATATTGAAGCACTTTAAACAAGTCAACACGTATATCATAATTTTCCTGGGTCCAATTTATAATGACTGTCCGGATGTAACAGATATATAAATATTAAAAATATCTGTTTAGTGCTCATGGTTTTTCTTAATATCCCTATTAGCCTGTGCCTGACACACCCCGTTGATCTAAGGCATGGAGAATTAGGCAGTACTTCAGTACTTTAGCTTCAATGTACCAAATGGGTACGTCAGAAAGGGACATCGTTACTTCATGTGCCCCAAGCTAGGACTAACCTTCTGAAAAAGGCAAAAACCTAAACCTTTTTCATTGTCCGTTGAGTGAACTGGCAAAAGTACTATTATTTATAAGTGCCTATTATTTTTTTTTTGTTTCGTCTGTAAATTTTATTTACTTATTGTTCACTCTTGTCAATTTAGCGTCACCTGTTAAAGCAATTGTTTTATAAATGAATAAATAAAATATTCTTACTTAAAGTCTGTACTACTGTCGAGTGTCTCCGAAGTGCCTGTCTCTGAAATCACGCTTTCGTCAGCGCCCTCTAAATGTCTGCTTGTCGTCGATGTTGACATCTCAGCAGACATACCTACTGTAATACATAAAGACGATTAGAAACTCAAAATACTTTAATTAGTATCGGACGTCCCGCATAGGACGTAGGGCAGGCAAATTTACTAAATAATAACCAAATCCGTACATTCATTTTACTATACCACTAAGGTCTCTTTCATCACAGCATTAACATAATATATCAGAAAGACACACATGAGCACTTGTAAAACCTATACATTATGTAGGCCTTTCAAACAGGCAGGTCAAAGACTCACTATGACCTGGTTTTAAGTTAATTGAATCACCAAGGATATGCGCCTATAGGATTTTGCATTATCAATAAAGATCCAAATAAGTTATAAAATATACATATCGTGTTTGTATGTAATCAGTTTCTGAACAAAGTAATTTTTCGTATGACGAATGTACTTACATCTTAAATGATTTCATAATGAGGTAAAAAAAAATAACAGTGTTTATAATTCGAATTATAGACGATATTTCAAATACTACGCCAGCACTCTATAACTTCCAATAGGAACGGCAATCTCAACTTTAATAAGTTTTTATGCCGACATCAGCGCTACGGACATTGTAAGAACTATTATTGCACAGACAATCCTCAAAATCTGCATTGCTACTGGAAGTTACTGAGCACACCTAGAACACGTTTATTTTAATATTAATTTATGTGCTATGGTAAAAATCTCTCGTAGGCTTGTTCAACTGAAGGCAATATATGTCTGTCATCTGCCTTATACAGAGAAAATATATTTACGCGATACTTTACGAGGAGTGGTGATACTTAATATTATTATGATAATGGTAGTTATAGCGTAAAAGTATCGATGGACTTTATGGAGCTGGCTTGTAGCTTTGAATTCGCTATAATAATGTAATGTATGCAATTTATTAACCTGTTAATAAATTTATTTTATATACGTAAACACGTCCTTATCTTTGAAAGTTACTATTCATTCTAGTTCAATTTACGTCATGCAGAAAAGCTGTTTTATCTGTAAGGCATTGTCAGTAAATTTTTGATACAAATGTATAAGTAACTAGGCTTATGAAGTACTCGGTATTACAGATTTCAAAATCTTTACGATTTTGCAATCTTATATGGGAAAAACATCCTCATTGTTGTTTCATCACGTTTATTTGCTTTCATAAAGAAAAGGACAGCATTTTAGCTATTTCAAGAGCGTTGATATTATGTTGATAAAAAAGAATAAACTTAGGAGGCTCATCCGACGTTAGGTGTACCGCTGCGCACAGACACTCACCTTACGGAACGCGAATGCGTCGCCAGCTTTTTATGAATCGGAGCAATATATCAAAATATATTGAAAGACATTACTTATTATTATGTAAATAAATTGAAATAAAATTATAACACTCGTTATAGTATTGTCTTTTATTAACATAACTTTTACACATTTAAAGAAAAACACTTTTTTACGGATTATAGTTATGTATTATTGTATTTAAACTTATAATTATTTAGACATAATTTTAAATTTAAACCGACGTTTCGCGTGCTTTACAGCGTGCGTGGCCACGGTGACTGAAAACAAAGGTGTTAAATGTCAAAAAGTATTACAGCTGTAGAAAATGTTGTGTTATCTGTATTTATTTTCCCGGAGTTGGTATCGACTAAAAGAAACAAGAATGAAGAATGTAGGGTTTTTTTCTGCAAAAAAACCCTACATCTTTTAGTCGATAAGTGACCACGCACGCTGTAAAGCACGCGAAACGTCGGTTTAAATTTAAAATTATGTCTAAATAATTATAAGTTTAAATACAATAATACATAACTATAATCCGTAAAAAAGTGTTTTTCTTTAAACACTCGTTTTACCACAGATTCATAGATACTTTATCTGAGAAGAATACCACAGAGTATACATGTAATACTAAGAGTAAACAACTATGGAAAGGCGGGGTATTTAAATATAAGCTCAACAGAAAGTGTTTAGTTCATACTTTAACAATGTGAAGTGAAACTTGTGTTTATTGTGCATCAACATTAAATTCAAAGCTACGAGCTATTATATATTAAGTATGATTAAAATTGGCTAACTCTTTTTAGACAATTCGTGTCTTAATAATAAGATTTTATCTCAAAAGTCCCAGTCTTTTTTGTTTAAAACAAATGTATAAGCCTTACCCGAGGCAGAGAGCAAAGTAGTTTGACTAGCCCGGTGTTGTGACTTTCCTTCCCCAGCCGAATACATTGCAACATCCTTGCCACATACACGGACGTATTCTGAACACATACATATATATAATAATTGATAGTACTAAATATCATTAATATACATTGTAGAACATGGTTATAAAGGTTTTTTAATGAGTCACACCAATAAAATGTTTCCATAAACGTAGATTAATGTGCTTGTAAAAATATATATATATATTTTATAGAACAGTGTTGGGCTTCAGGGGGCTTTCTAAGGATAACACGTCGGCTGTCTACGCAATGGACGTTCTAACGCCCGAACTCAATAATTAAACCACAATCTAATTGTTTTAATCTGAGATCAGACGTGACGTTCGATCGATCTCTTATCTGCATTCCAAAAACCAAACCGCACAAAGACAATCAATTTTTGGCGATGGATAGAATGCAATCACTTCGCTCTATACAGTCATATTTGTTTAAATCAATAGAAACCAAATAAAGTAAATAAAACCGTACAAGTAATATGAAAATATACATGTCTATGTTTAAAACATATCAAAAAGCTTTTTAATTATTTTAGACACTGGTTTAAGATAGGATATTGGCACAGCTGAACTGTCATTTTCATACAAAGGTCCATGCACTTACACCGATCCGACCTACTATGGATAGATAGCTTGTATCGACAGATGGCTATTACAATCCGTCGATTGGTTATTGACACTTCAATATTTAGATTAATATGTCTATCTCAGATGGTCGAAAACGGATTGAGATAGGTTACTAGGTTTGGGCGTAAGTGCGCATTAAACGCTCGCTCGGATTAAATCAGCATTAACACACACACACGTGCCACTGCGATCGTGACGTCACAAGTTTGACGGAGGCCGAACTTTAACATCAGTAATTTCTCAAGATAGGAACGAAATATGTTTTTAATTATCTTTTAAAATATGACATTGGTGTGACTCATGGTTAAAATTAATTCATACAGGGATGGAGCCGTGGAACGGGCATTTGCTACATTTTGTACAAGTCAAGTCGCGGGTACGACCAAAGGATATACAGTTAAGTATAGGTATATTTTATATATTTAAAATAAAAATGAAACAGTATTTAACTAATTTCATTTATAAATAATTATATAGTTCATAACAATACACATAGTTCATCCGACATTTATACTTTCTTTGGATATAAGCTACTTTTCGTCTTACTCGGGTCAACTAGCTTTATATTGAACTATTTTATTTAACGATATTTTCCATTACCTCCTGCTTTGCGGAGATACAAATTGTTTTTTTCCTTTTCATATAAATAGTCACCACTTGATAATAACAATGCAGTTACGCATGGCCAATATACCAATTAGCTCTTTTCTCAAAAAAATATTGCACAATATCATAAGGTAGTTTAAATAAAACTTAAAAAGGAAGGTAGTTCAAATTTTTTAATTTTTCCTATGGTTTTAAAAATTAAGCTTAATTATGTACCAACTATGAATATATAAATTTGTTCAATGACACGTATTGATTAATTTTATTATCTATTAATTTTAATTTACCTTCATGTATTTCAAGGAAATCTTCATACTTCAGAGCTTGTACTAGTTGCAATAAGTACAGAAGCAAGTCTTCATCGGGCGCTTGTTTAAGTCTTGATATCGCGTATCTAATTAAATTAAATTCCATAAATCAATTTTATTTTTGCGGGGGGGCGGGGTGTGCTTAGTATAAAAATGAAAATTATTACACGAAAGTGAAGGCAAAGTAATATTTTCATAAATAAAAACATTTATATCACATGCAAAATCTTTCAAATTAGTTGGTAGTTAAGATATTAATTGACAGCAAAACTCGATCGTAATTAAAACATAATCAAGCAATACAACGATATTAACGCGTCAAAAATATTTTCATTAAGCCTATAAGAAGGAAATAGTGTATTTAGATGTGTATTTCAAATTAAATTTCATAGCTAGAATAGATCATAATTTTAAAACCAAACATCTTATTAAACATTCATATTTTACTTACTTTCTAACGGCGGGGTGAGAAAACTTTGGCGTTAGCAGTTCAAGGGCGTCTTCCACGTCCATTGGTGCCCATTGCTTCATCATAGATAATGCTTGACGGACCTCGCCTGAAATGAAACCAGTCCAAATAAACACACAAAAAATTAAAAACTATTGCTTAATAGTTACAACGATTAGATATAGGTAATTAACGTTTAAACATGCTGGTCACTTCAATTTAAAAATAAAACGTGCTGAAATCTTTTTGGAGTTTTTTAATAATCTGACATTCTAAATTTGAAAATTTTACCTTATATTTATTTTATTTATTTTTGAAATATATAAGACAAATTTTACACATGAGTTCCATGAAAGGAATGTTTTGAAATTAAATCATTGATTAAATTCATACTTATAATTGATAAAAAGTTTTACCATACTGTGCGTACGGGAAGCTAGATCCATCTAGTTTCAAGAAGTGTAAACCTTATTAGATAATATATAATTCTAGACAGGAAGTTTTTAATTAAAATTAGCTATTCGAATTTTAAAAGATTCGTAGAATCTCGTAGAAACCATTTAAATTTGTACCTGGTCGGTTCCAATTGACGCATTCCAAGAATTTTGTTAATGCTCTTCTATGTGATGACAAATAGAATCTGAAAGTGAATACATTTCACAAATAATAGCAGAAAAACAAATAGAGATAGCATTAATTTCACATTTCAATCACATGTCGCTTATACTATTTGTATAGCACGCAAATCGTTTGAAGTCAGTCAGTCGTCAGATAAATTCTATATTAAGTCTCTGTCTGTCGTCTAATCTCCATAAACGGTGAACTAAGCATGGAAGCTGCTTTAAATTTACGTTTAAATACAATCAAAGGCATTTTTGGATAAGTTAAGTGTAACCGAACCCTTAAACAACTTCAAGCATGTGGCATAGACATTCCATAATATCATGTTTTGGCCACAAACTTGACATTTGGAAGGACTCGACTCTCACTTAATATGAAATATATTAATCACACGTCTTATGCTTGCGACACGCTTGCGGTGCCAAACATCTATTCGGTGTATATGACTATGATATCCTTTGTCAAAATCTATCATGTTTTTCACGGGAGTCAAAATTCATTCAATTCGCCCACTATCAGAAATCGAGCTTCCAGATAAAATAAGGTTGTATAACCAAATTAGAAATCGTTATAAATTACGACCCGTTTTGTAGAATACCTACGGTTTGAAAATAAGTTTTTTTAGCCATAAATATATTTTTAATTGCTTAGAAATGCAACACATTTTATGGTCGTTTCTAATATTTGTCATACTTTGCAGTAAATAAATGATGTACCGATATTTCCATATAAGGTCCTGCTCATCCGCGGACAACGGTGCGGCGGGTGCACTAAGTATGGCAGCAAGACGATCCCGTTCCGCCGCTGAGGGCTTCGCGTCCCTTGCTGGTGCTACGCCACGCACTGAACGAGCCAGGCGATGCTGCTTGCTTTCTACCAAGTTTTCCTATGAAGAAAAATTACTGCCGAATTGCTTTATTTCCTTACGTATTACGTTTGTATATATAGATTCTTGACCCCCCCCCCCCCATGTAACGCACCGTAACGTTTTTCTGTACCCAATAATATTAACATAATTCAATCCCCCCCCCCCCAATGCGTTACGTAATACTTGAACGTTCCCCAATGCCGTAGTAATGTATAATAAAAAATAGCCTTTTTTTAGTAGCGTAGTAGGAAAGACCTTGGAAGTAGTTGTAGATTGGCACGTATTGTCATTGACCTGATGTCTCGAGACGCCGATTCCATCGATGTATGATATATGCATTACCTATGATTTTATTAGGTTCGTTATATCATATAATCGAGTCTATGGACGACACAAAGACACACATTAACAAGCATCTAAATATAAATGTCTACCTGTAGTATTTCGTAATCGGGTACAGTAACGACTTCTGCCTGGGCACGGAACTGGTACATCTCGTCGCCATCTTGCTCATAGTAAACAACTGCATGCTATAAAAAACAAAAGTACTACGTAGTTAATTAAAATTCGTTTTAGTTACGAGTAAAAAAAAAATATGCCGAGAGTAATGAAACCTAACATTACTTAAGTTACACATATATAAACAAATGTAACAAAATGTAAACAATCCTCGTACACTTGAAGTCAATATGTGCCCTTTAGTTTTTTCCACACTCATAAATTGTAATTATCCGATAATGTCCAAAAAGGTCGACTACACATGGACCCTTAGATAGGCCAAGTTAGTTTTTGTTAGCGTGGCAACCCTACTTTTATATTAATTATAAGGTCATATTATAAACCATTAAAATCAGTTATTACCCATGATAAAAGTTGAAGAACTCTGTTTGAGGCTGGGGAACAACTGATTTTAATAGCCGAGTGTACGAGTTGAAAAGACGACTAACATATATATGAACATATACATACAAACGCCACCGAACAACGTTAAAGTTTTGTGCAGTTGATGTTTCTAATGTGTTATTAAGGTTTAAAAGATTTATATTATATTTATAAGCGAAGTTGGTGTGGTTTTTTTTAGTGATGAAAAAATCTAAGGGGCGAGAATGTGAAACAAAGGAGTACTATAGATAATCATAAACAAAGGAAACACGTCATTGTTCGGTTTATTTAAGAGCATTTCCGGTTGAATCGCAGACGCTTTTCGAATTTCGATCCATCTATCCGTTTGACCAATGACAAACGTAACACGACATACTATCGTCTAGTCTTCATTTAACATTTATATTACAAATATTATCTCATGTAGCAAAAAAACTTACTAAATTTATAAACCTTACAACTATTACTTCCCCAACAATATTTTTTAAATGCTTTACAATTTCAAGGATTTTGTAATATTAAGTTTATATTTTAAAAAAATATCTTCATTTATGGAAAGTTATTTTTATTCATACATTTGCGGAAATTAAAATAAACCGGTTATCAAAGCCCTCTCGTAACCTGATAACAAGTTAAGCCATATAAGTGTGTCATTAACCCGTGAATAATTTAAGATTCTTCAAATTCTTCGTAATAAAATTCATGCAATATTAGAATATATTTTTAAAGTATTGCATTTGCGCTTACTAGAAATCAAAACAATGGCGCGTTTCGTTTCATAGCAATTGGTCAAAGACAGATCTTGTTGCGTGTCTGTCATTAGTCTAGTGATACTATTTAAATTCTTATTTTTGCCTTCATGTATCATAAAATTTTGAAATGAATAAATAGCGATACAACTATTTACGGTGTCCCAGATGTCGTACCGGTTTTGTTAATCAACTAATCATCCTTCAACACGTTGTCGACTTTATGAGTTTGACGATGTTTTCCTTCACCTTACGAGTGTTAACACATTAAGTGCTCTTTTCTCAGATCCGAGTGGATCAGTCGATTTTTACTTTGTATCCTTTGTTTAATATATTAAAAAGTCAACAAAAGTTGGTATACAATCTAGAACCGCCCATATCAGGGATGAGAGTCGCACACCAACACAACGCTAACGCTCATTAGGTACACAAAGCTCAGGCAAAAAAAATTTATTTGCAGATACCGCTAAACGAGTATTCCTGTATATACTAACAAAATAACAGTGTGCTGAAGATAAAGATTACTTACATCGACGCCATCTATCTGAATGGTGGGAAATTCAATCATGAGGTACATATAATTAGAATTTCTCTTCTCCTTCTCATTTATCATCTCAATCTCCCTGAAGGTCAGCCGGTCTAGCCAGTCCACCTGTAATACACACGAGTTATGTAACTATTTCTTTAGCATCTATTATGCATTATTTGACGTAATTAAAGTGGTTTTAGCTACCTTACAATAAACAAGTATAATTGAGAATTGTCTATAATTCAATAAGAAAAAATAAATAACTTTTACTTAACGCTATTGATGTCAATTATATAAATTTAAAAAAAAATTAAATTAAAATGTATTAAATATATATGACAATTATTACGATAAATAAACCTTTATTTAGACATATTTTATTTACATATGTAAGAAGTATATATTTATACAATTTATTATTGTAGGATACAGCATTCTCCCGGACGGAGTCCCCCAACTTTTTTACCATTTCTTTTATTGTATAGATCGATAGAATAGCTTAAAAACACATATATCAATGATCGAACGAAAAAAATATATTTATTTAACAAAAGAAAAACGATCACGTATGACATCACGCAAACCCGTTTTATGTTGATGACCTTATAAATGTTTATAAACATAGCATTGCATAAGCGACCCGTATGGCCCTAGTATATATATCGGAACCACTTCCTGAATAATTTCGGGAATGTGCGACTGCGTCACAGAACTTAGTAGTATTTTTATTTAAGTGTTATGTGAATTTTTTAAACGAATGTTCTGAAAGGATATTAATGATACCTTACAAAGAAATCTTACTAATTAGCAAAACAATAAAGCAGTAAAACGGCTGGCATTCATCCTATGACAGTTTACGCACACAAGTGCATCGGTAAACATCAAAGTCTTTTTTGTCCAAGGGCTGCTCAATTAAAAGTAAATGGATGTCTAGTAAGACAGAATTATATTTAAGTACATTAATTTTTATTTTTCTTCATCTTTCAGGTTTATAAATTTTGTACGTATTTTTTTTAAACAGAAATTCTTTAAATCAAATTCCGATCTCTTAAAATCGTGTACGACGACTACTGCGTTATAAACTTCCTTTGATGTTACTTCAATTTCTTCGGACTTGGAGATGACGGCCTCTTCCAAGACCCGGGTCATAATATTTCATACATTGGTCTAGATTAGTCCGAAATCTTGTTGTAACAAACACAGTTTCTCGTTTGTTTCTGGGCACGCAACGCCCTCACACATTTTTCATATATATTGTTGTATATAATATAATGGACCTAGTATGTAGTTCCTATTTTTTATTTTATTTATAAAAACACTCCTGCCCTGACAGGCGAACCTAAATTGACAGGAGTGTATAATAAGTTAATAAAATTTACAGACGAATCAAATAAAAAAACATGAGAAATTAATTAGGAAAATAAAGTTCCTAACAAAAATCCAAGAAATAAACTACCTGCTACTGCACTAACAAATTATAGAACTTGTGACAGTTCACTCAACGGACAATAAAAAATCTATGTAATTCGTTAACTAAATTAATTCACCGAATCATGTGCACTTTTCAGAAGGTTAGTTCTAGCTGTGGGCACATGAAGTAACGGCGGTCGATGTCGCTTTCTGACGTACCCATCAGGTATATAGAAGCTAAGTTACTGAAGTACTGTCGAATGAATGTCCTTGCCACGTAACAATTTCATGAAGTACATCACAAGCGCGAATTCTCGGCATACTCTACCCTCGTTGTAGCCCACATAACCAAGAATAAATAATGAGGCATACAAGATTGATATGTCTCAAAAACATTTTTGTACCCGCTTCAACAACACCTTATACTTAATTTCATATTTCACAAATAGTGACACGATTCAGGGTAATTTATTGTTCAGTTACTTCCGATTTAGGGCGTCCCGTGTGTTCTTAGCTTGAACTCAGCAAACAGACACGCAGCTTTGGTATACGGAGGAGAATGAACTTTTTTATGATGGTCAGGTCTTGATTTAATAAGTTTTCGAGCCGGCATATTTAACAACGGCGATTATTCGAAATTCGAACAACCTTATAAAGCGATAGAATCTTGAATTCTATCGCTTTATAAGAACACGTTCCGACACGATGCATGTTTGCGTCGGGCTTTCTATTTTTTTTAATAAAAGAGAATATTAATATATCATATATATAATGTCTCAGTCTCTCATGATACTCATTGAACATCCTTCTCACTAACACTATTGTCTAATTCATACTAAAGTTTTCCAATTTCCCTCTTCATATCTTCCCTCTAACTACAAGAACGAAATAATAAGCAAAAATAATAAACTGTTGAATAAAATACTTTTGTTATAGGAAAAGAAAGTACGAAAATATCAGAAACATGAATACTTTCTCCAACTCCTATGACTTTCGAAATCACTCGTAATTAATGCGCAAGCGACGTACTCTAAACCTCTCTCTACTCTAAATGGTCAAACATTGTGTAATTTGGGAAAAAATCATCATATAATAAATATTGGAGCTAAGTTTGAGCTAAATTCGTATATGGGCTAAAGCCTGAGATAATACTTCTAAATTTGAAATTCAACCCGAAAACAAAAGAAACGCCAATTAAATCGACTATGTGTACAAATTGTATACTTCAAGGATGTGCTACTTTTTACTGTTATTTTAAAAATAATATATTCATTTAAATACTGACCTTAGGTATATGCCCATTGCGATGTTTTTTGGCCAACTTCGCCAACCGCTGCATCTGCTCCTTGCCCCTATCTGGGGCTTTTCCTGGAGTTTTTTCACTTCCTTCCATCCCAGGCCACACCCGAAGATCAAACATACCCTTTGGAATAGACCTCCACACGCTTAGCCATCTCACTAGTTGTAAATAACATCTTTTGCACACTTTTAAGGTACTACCGGCGTTACCCATCTTCACTAAATTATAGTTTCATTTTTAATCTAGAATAATGGTATCTTTATATTTTGTTTAAAACACTTTTTGTTTTTTCCATACATTTAACGGTCTCTTTGAACGCAAATGTAGAACTGACTGAGGGCTAATGATAAGAGAGGTCAGGCTAAAGCAATTATAATGGGCGTGTCCTTATCTTTATATTAAACTTAGCCTTTGTAATATGAACATTGTCGTAAAAGGAAAATTTTCAGACATTAACCATTAAGTATTATGTCGATAGATTTTAGTTGATTATATTAAAGTGCAAATTAATATAAAAAGGATGCTATAATTATATGTTAACTCCTCACTAGGTAATTCGATGTTGTTTTAAATATCACTTACAAAGAATTGAAAAAAAAAAAAAAATTCAATACGTAACTGCGTAATCTTCAGCTAAAGTACGTAAAAATGTATGGACATTAATGTGTTAGAATTATAAAAACAAGATATTGATAGACAATAAAGTTAACAATTAAAATTTTCACCGTGAACAAAAATCCTTTTAAAAAACCCGTAATACATAGGTAATCTACCTACGTATTTAAAAGTTTTGCAAAGGAGCAACGGAGCCTTGACCATTCGTATTCACGAGTTATTTTACTAAAATGGAAACTGGTGTACCCACACTTCCTAATTTTGCATAATAATCAATAATATTTCTTGTAACCAATAAAACATTTGATGCGTAATTTTTACACAATTTTTATCTCACTTTCAAATTATTACAATGAAAATATTTTTTTAATCTATGCCTTCCTTTAACTAAATATGTATTAACAAAATCACACACTAACTATATTTTCGTTTTCTCATATAAGTCGTATTTAGTTTTTAACACTCCAAGGATGAAGCACTTTCGAGTGCATCGTGTCGCGGCGACAAAAATACTGACGCCCGTTAATAAACTTAATCCATGCAAACTTAACTGAATACTGGTTTGAAACTTTGTTTGCATAATAATAAAGTTATCGATTTTAAATGATGATCATTTGCAAAATTATAGCTATGGTTGAAGGCACATGCAGTTTATTTATCGGTGGTTTTTTTCTCTTTAATTCAAAAATTCATTTAAAAACCAAGTCATAAAACACTATTCAAAATGTGAATCAGTCTTCATATAATATAAAACCCTCAACTAACTTCGCGTAATCAGAAATTTATAAGGTAGAACGTGACAAAACTCAAATAATAACCTTCAATTATCTATACTTAAAGTTATTATTAAGATTACAATAGTAACTTAAGTAAACTTTAACAAATAGACATACAAATTACCTAACATGTAATTCGGAGATATAGTTTCATAAAATAAAACATACACTTTTAAAATAAAATATTTCCTTAATATTTCCTTCAGGAACCTTGTAAAAAATGGGACTTAGCCCAAAGAATTGGCTATAGCAAATTGTTACATTGATACATGCATCCTTTGTGTCAAAAAATATTTTATTTATTATTGCTCACATATTTATATATTCTATTTATTTTGCTTTTCCCAAGCCACGTCAATCTCTCACACCAAAAGTACTACTAACTGCTTGAATTTTACATGCAAAATTAATAGTTCTTAAGAGTAATTAAGCCAACACTTTAAAAGTTATTGATACACTTACAAATATTATAGAATTTGAATAGATCTTATGTTTTTAAAAATTATTACAGCTGAATGATTATTCAATAATAAATAAATAAATATTTTAAGTATAATATGGATTCCTTAGAAACATACCTGTCGTAGCATGCCATGTTTTCCAAACAGTGAGATGGTTGTACCTCCCACAACCATTACTTTCCCAGGTCCAGCACAGTCATAGATGGTCATTGCAAGTATAGCATTCCGCGGCAGGTCACTGTAATATACCGGAAGAGTCACCCATTCATTCCAGCTGTAAAGAAAAGTTAATTAGAACTTTTCTACTACTTATTTGTTTGAGGCAGGAAGGGAAAAGTTGTCAAACGGTCAAAATTTTAAACAAAATAATTTTGATTTTCACTCAATGAATCTACTTATAGTCGCATAGACTGATTGTATGATTTAATAATAAAATAAATAAAAAAAATTTTGATTTTGATGTAGGATTATTTTTCAGTATCCTATAGATAAATCTATTCAACAAATACAAAAAAAAGAAAAGATAAAAATTATTAAGATAGATATTTCTCAATAATGACAATTAATATAACATTTACACAATAGTAAACTATTGGTAATCAGTAATACTTTTAAAATCAGCATAGTTGGTGAGTTTATATATATATTACCTAATTCAGAAAAAGATGGCTATAATTTCTACAGAATTCATATACTTATAATGATCTTAAGACTTACTTCCATCTATTTGTAAAAGCCTTGTATGATGTTGTGACTGGCAATGCAAGAGGTACTCCTTCACATAGCACTTGACATGTTACATACAAGTCTGAGCAACCTTCTTGATAAAGCCCAGAAAATTTAAGCATTGGATCTGATAGAAGCATATCATATTCTGGTTTTGCACGCTTTCCTTCAAGTGTCCCACTATAGTATGTAAAAAATAATAATAAGACAGTATGTTGATTGTAGCTTTAATTAAATTAGCAATTTACGATTAACAGTAATAACACAATTATGTATGAAGAGTATTTAGAAAATGTAAACTTACATCTTTATTTCTACTTTATGATCTAACGAAGAGCTATAAACGTAATAGAATTTATCGTCTATTTCGTTCATTTTAATTGACTACCTAAATATACCCTGATGAATAATGAGTTAAGCCAAAACACCAGCAACCGATTTATGCAAAAAATATTTTTTTTATATTAGTAGATTTCTTATCATCTACGAGGCATTAATTAATTATCACAAATTCTCAAATATCATTTCTTGTTTTTTTCAAAACAATTTATTCACTTCGGTGATCGGTGTCTTTGTTGACATACATGAATGTTAAAAATTATGTGACACTTGACTGATTTCAAACCACAGTCTAGCAACAGGAGTCATAAGTCTCATTTCTGAAAATCATGTTGTTTGTTTTCATATTTACATGTCGGTGCCGGTGATGGCTACGCATCTATACGCCTTGATATCAATAATGTTGATAATGTCAATTATGAGCTGTCAATTGTCACCATTGACATTGATGCATTATATTTAAATGAATTATTTTAAGACTTAGGTAAATGTTTTTTTAGTATTAATAATTAATAAGTTGTTACTTTTTAAATCTCATGTAACACGTTTAACCTAGTTTTCACAAAGTCCTAATTTAATAGATTAACGCACATGTTACATATAAATATTTATGTTTAAGAAGATTTGCTTATTTTAAAGGTATCGTATGAGCATTTCGATTAAAAAATCCTTATATTAGCAACACAATTTTAAAGTGTGATATCTCTTCATAGGATAATGACGAAATTACTGGAATGGGTGTCCGCAGCATCTGCATTCTTTGCTATATGGTACTCCTTAATTGGTGGATATGTGAAGCATCCAATTATCGAAAATAATATGGATCTTATTCTTATTTCACCTATTATTTTTTTAATACTGTTTGGGGTTTATGCTGTAACAGTTGTTTTATACCGAGTATTTACTTTTAATAATTGTGAAGCAGCATTTTTGGAACTACAGAAGCAGATCAAAGAAGCTAATACAGAATTAACTTCAAAAGGACTGAAATGGTAGCTTGTAAGTATATCAAATGAAGTTTTAAATGTTTTTATTGTTTATTAAAAAACAGCCTGACTATTATTTTGAAACCTTGAAAATAGCTAAAATAGTGACATATATGTAAAAAGTATATTATTATTGTAAAATAATGACTACACAAAGCTGTATACACTCACTTTTTATAAAAAATGTTAGTTCTTTATTTTAAAAATATAATACTGCTATTGAAAAGTTGGGCTGAAATTAATATTTATATATAAAATTTGATAGGAAACTTGTAGGATTCCATAAATTTTGCATTCCATACATTATTATTATCTATACATTAAAGCAGCCATAGTGCTCAACTGGTCAAATTTGATAATGTTTATAAGACATTTTACTGAATTATAGACTAAATGCATTTTTTGTAGCTATCAACAACAATATATTGTTGTATATATTGATTATAAAATGGATTAAGTAAATAAAAAACCTAAGTAAGAAATAGCTAATGTTTTATTTATCAAGCTAATCATAAGATTTATTTACAATATTAGTATGGTAACTTAATAAGCGCTTTTGGCTTTACAAAACTTATAATGAACAATAACTTAATAATATTTTTCTTTTATTATGTCATGTACATTTGGTTGTTTATAATTTAATTATATCTCATATATCATCTAAAAACCTATAAATTATGTAACTGATATTAATCTGTTATTCCACAATAACAGGTCACATATTAAATATGTAGAAATCAATAAACTGTATGTACAATAATTTACAATATATAATTTTATTTGAAATCTTTGTGACATGTGTTTTCAAATATATCAAAAGCATTTAAAATCTTTATGTATAGTACATAATCCTTATAAATATTGCTATTTCTAATATACTGTAGTGCAAAATAATGTTTGTAATTTAAATAATCAAAGAAATAAATTCTGCATGCTATATAACATAGCGGCCGTTCATAAAATACGTTCGCATACAAGGGGGGAGGGGTCTGGCTGAGTGTGACAAGATGTGACAAGGGGAGAGGGGGGGTATAGGGCAGCGTGACGTTCGCCGTTTATTATTTTTTGACATGAGCGCTAGCTCTGTGGCGCGACTCTAGCGATGCAGAATGGTTAGATGACGAAGTGGACGGTAGTTTTGAAGATGAAGAAGAAGAAGATGGTGCAATACCGATTGTAGATATTTCGGCCCATTTAGAAAATCCTTGGACTTCTGAATAATAGAAATATTATTTATTATTTATATGTTCGTTTAACGAACTATCTATCTTTCATAATATGAAAGATATTTATTAATTTATTTAAATTTTATTATAATAACTAAATTTTAGTTTTCAGAATTTGTCTACTATCATTTAGAATTTATCATACTCAGCAGGGGGGGTCTTAGTTTTTGTGACGAAATATTTCTAGGGGGGGTCACAAAAAGTGTGACACAGCGTGACAATGGGGGGGGAGGGGGTCAAAAAAAGCTGATTTCAGTGTGACGTATTTTATGAACGGCCCCATATAAATAAAAGGATGTACTCTTAAAGCTGTATCATCATCACGGATCAGGCTCGCTTATTGCCACAAATTGACACTTTCTACACCAGAATGCAGATGACGACATGATTTTTATAGATACAAAAAATTATTTAAATCAAGTATCAGATTTTGATGAAAAAGTTTTAAATAGCCAAAATGTAATTTTTAAAGTTTTTTTGCACTTACAAAACTACAGGCATTTTAAAGCTATATTTAAATTTCAAAAGTATCTATCTACGCGTAAATTATTCAATGGAAATTCTTTCATGCATAGAGATTAAATAGAATGAAATATATTTGAAATCCGATTACTAGAATATTCTGTCCTCTTTTCTATTCTGTTTATTGTTTTTTTACAAATCAGTTCAACCCCATATATGTACATTGGACATATAATTTACTAGTTTTCATTAATTTGTAAGTAGTGGGTGAGTCGTTCTCGAGTTGGGTCTATTGTTTTCTTAGTGAACTAAGAGCAGAAAATTATGGCGGATATTTACATGAGTTTCCACAATATGACCTTGCAATGGCCTTCACATGACTAGGATCCACTAATATACCTAATGATTGCTTTTAATAA
Organism: Pieris mannii; assembly: GCA_028984075.1. Classification (NCBI taxonomy): domain Eukaryota; kingdom Metazoa; phylum Arthropoda; class Insecta; order Lepidoptera; family Pieridae; genus Pieris; species Pieris mannii. The sequence goes on from CM054780.1 coordinate 4,418,982, forward strand.
TATATGATGTAGATTGATTAAAATAGGTTAGGCAGATTTTAAATAACTATTTAAGAAGACTTTTAGGAAAATTTCTATTTAATTATTTAAAGTTCGCACTTGTTGCGTTGCCTTATTTCATTCTCAACATACATACGTATGTCGTTTCACACAATTTGTCCTGAACAAGTTATGAATAAAAATTGCATTACTTTATTACTACTGCGTAAATACCTTACCGGAAACTATTATCTGGCTGACATAATTTGCATTTGATGCCAGTCTAACATTCTGCGCTTTAGCTTCCTATTACAATTCGAAACTAAAATTAAAGGCTTAGTGGAAACTAGTCCGAATACTACAAATGTTACTTAAAATTGGTCCAAAATTACTTATCTAATTATTATCTGCATAATAAATGGTGCACCGAATATTGACGTGATATATTATGTATAGGAAATCAAAAATACTAGCGGAGAAGTACAGGAATTTCTTAAGGAAAATTGACTTTTCGACCCAAAAATATCTTTCACGTTTATGCGCATTTCTGTTTTCATCTTTCCTTACTCTATAGTAATTGGATAACTGGATTTAATAGTTACAAATAAAATCTATATTACTATCACGTACGGCGTAGGCACTACACCGATAAATCAGTATTTTCCAGAACGCTTTGGCGAACAACTGGGCTGAGTAATCTTACCTAGTCGGATTTATTAAAACCCGGTGAGGCTTAATGGAAAGTTCATTCCACAGTGACTGATACAGACGGTAGAAAACTTGTCAAACTTTTTGTAACATTCTCTAGGCAATCTCAATAACTTAGAGATTTGTCTCACGTCAAGTACAATTGTAACTAACATATAATTGTACTTTTAGGTATCATTATATTATTGTTATAAGTCATTGAGTTTGATACACTATTGCCTCAAACGGATTGGTCTCATTTGAATGCCAGTTTAAGTCATTCCACTTTTCATACTAGACAAGAGATGGCCACCAGTAGTAAGATGCCGATAGGAGTTAGTTGTGCAGCTGAAGAGTGCCCCGAAAGAATGAGGGCTCGAAGGCGCTGCCGTTCCTGGTAGCGTTTGTCCTCGCCAGGTGGATCGAGACATTCGAATTCACAGCACCTCTCGCCGACGCGGAAATTTTTGCAGAACTGAAATAGAAATTTATTTTACTACAGTATAGGCACTGTTTAAAAACAAAGAATATTGCAATAATTTGTGTGTAAGTTAGTTTCATTTTGATGTTTTGTTGCATACAATATATTATATACATTAATTCTTTTTTCTCGCTTAATTAAATTAAGCGAGTAGTATAAAAGTTCTTGAGTACAAAACACTGAGACCAAACGGGGTAACAGATACCTATTTGAATTGAATTTGTATAACAAAGTAAGTAATTATTGAATTAAAAATAATTTAATTTGTATAAGAAAGTATTTATATTTCATGACAAATACTTACATATGGTGGGTCGCAGTAAATAGCCTTACACCACATCGGCTCTGAATGATAGCATACACAAATGGAGCAGACTCCAGGCCCGGGCACGTATAGCAGCCCATGAGGTATTGTCTTACCCTCCCAATCCACGCAGTCTTCTTCCATACACTCTGGAAACAGATTTTAATAAATGCATTAAAAATACGCTATAGATTTACATATTGCCGCATTATGTCTTCTTGACGTTCGATTCTGTTTGAAACAATAAATACTACAGATTTGTAAACCAGGCCAGGAAGATCACTTAAAGAAAGTATCATTGAACAAGATGCAGTGTGTCTGCTCGTAGAGCTTGGCACATTCACTGGCTTCAAACTTAGCCAAGATTTAAGACACATACTGTTGGGAATACAGCCTAAATAGTATGTTATACGTAACTACGAAGGTAATTACTTCTTTTGTCGTCAAAGCCACTTACACGTGACCTATTTAAATACCTTACGTGATTTATTACACGTTCACCTAGAGTAGGTTCGTTTGTATAGTTGTAATTAGAACAATCTTTGAACCTTATTTTTGTTTGTAAAAAATTACTATTGGTATTAATTTACTTAAAGGAAAAGGTGAAGACAAAATGGTTCATTACTAAGAGATATACGAGCATGATATTATAATAAATAAATTATTATTATGTCTAGAAATTACGATACTTATAGATACCAGCTTAAAGAAAACTTAGGTAATAACTTCTATCTTGATTCTAGAGTAAAAGCTAATCTTGTTAACAACGAAGTTATGTTTATCTAATTGACCTTTCGTTAATGCGGACTTGTCTATTACTATATTAAGTAAGATTGTTTTATTATTTATAGTTAGAGTAAACGTCAAGAACGCATTGCGTCAACCACACGTTTGCGAAGGACTTCTGCAAATCCAAAAAGACCGCAGAGCCGATGGAATCGATGGTTTGTATTTTTGGGTTAAGCTTGCTCCGTAAGTGTGTATCTAAGTTTTGTTGTATGTTATTGACGTAAAAATATGAAATAAAATAAGTATATTTTAATGACTATAAAGACTTACTTATACAAACTCGATTGTTTGTTGCATATTATAAAAACAATGCGATAGGCCATTACGAAGTTTGCTGTGAGAATGTCGTTTTGAACTTAATAAAATTAAAATAGTTTTAAAAGTTTGTTAGTGTAACTATAACACTAGATAAGTTTAAAATAATCAACTTTCTTAACAAGGTCGGTAGGTCTTGAATATATTTTGACATTGTTATCGTTTACATTGAGTCGTAGGATCTGATGAACTTGTAGACGGTTGCTCCTATCGACTCCTATAACTATGTATTTAGTCTTGAAATTGATAATTTCAACGCAGTGTAAGCAAATAAAAACAATAATTCACAAGTTTTGTTTTACAAACAAATAATTGGTTTACGCATAGATATACGTGTCACTAAACTAAAACTAGAAAATAATGGAAAATCAACAAACGTTGAGTGATTGTTATTTCATTTTTTAACCAGTTGAGAATGTCTCATTTGTTTACACTACAAATTGCAAACAACAAGGCTTCTTTGTACCAATTTTTTTATCGCTGGTAGGTTCTACTAGCTGGTTTTACCTGGTACAAATTTTAAGTTACCTGAGTATTAAAATCTTTTTCTATTTCGTATTATATTTCACTTAGCCTTATCCTAAGTTGTCTCTAATAAGGTAATTGTCATTTTAATCTCTTACCCCTTCTGCTTACTTAAGATGTTCTTACATTTTCGACATTTTCCAGAACGTTATTACCAAAGTTTGGTATATACTTAATTGTCATTTGAATTGTATTATAAACAATAATTGGAGTCGTTTTCTCGCAATCCAATTACGTGGAAGATTAGCAATAGCATTGTGTAAAGTGACGATAAAACAGGGCTTCGCTGGTCACCCGCCATTTCAAATTTGTATATGCAAATTGAGGACTGTTACGGGCAATTTACAGACCGCTGTACGAATGTTCTAATTTAGTCATTGGCAACGTTTGTCTTTAGCTTAACTAAGCATCAATTTCCTTGAATATAATGGATCGTAAATAAAATATCGAATTGGTTTGGGAATATTTCAATGGGCAGCAGGTTCCACATAATGGTTGCGCGGCAACAACTGCTCAGTTGTGGAACGACGGACGTCCGATACTAATTTTCAGCTGCAGGTAAACTTTGAATAATTCTCCATACAAGATGCATAGAGACCCCAGATTTCTACGCAATGCCAGGGGATGAAGCCGCTCGGAAAGTGACTGGTGGTCGACGATTTCAATCGCTCTTCGTTAAGCGAGATCCCGCCCAGCGATGGGAACGGTACTACATATGGGGCCGAATTTGGTTTTATAGAGTGGCCTGGAGTGAAGTACCGTCTCACCTTGAAATATCAGAATAGTATTGCATAGGTGAACGCTGTGAAGTCTAAGCTAAAGTGATTTTACATTCGTAGTAGGAATTCTTATCCTGAGGTTCTTAAGCTTAAACTATGGAATCGATTTCATTGAGATTTCAACCAATAAAGATCACCGATTTTCAATGATTTTCTTAAATGCCTATATGCAATAGGACATTATTTTTTCTACATACGATTAGTAAAGGTTATAAAACCAAATGATACCATATCACTTGGTGTTACATTTGGCATGATTGTTCCATTAATGTAGAAAATATGCATAAGTATGACTTTAAACTTTGAAGAAAAAAAAACATTTCTTTCTAATCGGCAAGTCATGTAATAAATTTGAAATCTTGGCACTGAAATCTTAGGAAAAATGTGGTGGTCGTTACATTGATGCTCGCGTGTTATATAAGGCTTTGGATACATGAAAGACCAGACGATATTAATGTCCTGTAATCATTATATTCCGCGGATCTATCTGCAATACTAAAATCATAGTCGTACGGTACATAACCCATATTCTGCCTCCATACATGGACTTTATTTGCTCAATATATTGCATATCTCTCCTAATTATGTCTCGTTCACCTTTCATTTTATACAATAAGAATTCTCCAATTATTTTTTTAAACGGTTTAATAATGCAAAAAATGTTAACACAAATTCACGGTATAGGTACATTTCCTGTTTTATAAAACTAACAATAAGGATTTGCTTGATAATTTAAAAGTATTAATGTCGTTCGGGTACATCGTCCTTACATAATTTAAACGCCCCTTGTGACCAAAGATCAGTTTATGAGGGACGTCGTATAACAAGGGGAAATAGAATCAGTGTTTTAAAATCATACGTTTTCTGCTTTTCCTTTGTTTTATGACATATTTTTGGTTAAGTGCCAATAAGAAGCCAAGGTCGTTAGAGTACTGTGGAAAGTTAAAATACATAAAAATATAGTTGTGCAACGTAAATAGGTAAGAATGCTTAATGTAATACTAGTGCCCCGATTAATTAAGGAATTGATAATTGTTATATACCTATATAAAATTATAAATTTTAACAAAACCTACTTTTGTGTAGCACACGTGATTTGAGTATCTTTAATAAAAAATCGGTTAATTAATAATAGTTAAACATAACCTTATAGATTATTTCAGGTGAAATTACATCTACCAAAATCTGTACTCAGACATACATTTAATAATGTTCCAACCAGGATCTATTAAACTAATAATACTAAAGATTGGTGCCAATGATAAGTTTAAAGAAGCAACCAAACAGCTACTAAACTTTGATTCAATCTACATAAACTAAAAAATATATTTTCTTATTAAGTAGCCTATTGTAGTATATTGGAACTGAATTGACTGTAGATGCAAGCTTTCTTTGTAATTACTGTAGATACAATATGTATAAACATAATTTTAATCACTAATTTAACTTATATCATGTTAATTACCATTTAATAAATACTAGAACAATAAACTTAAAACATAAAACATTAAATAATATAATATAATAACAACGATTATGTATAAATTGTATAGTAACAATGCGACAATACAATAACATTGAATATACTTTTTTTGATGAATTAGCTAGTAGGTTAAATGTTATACTTAGAACATTGACAATTATCGAAAGTTATAACATATTCCACTGCACAGTGTCAAGTCGCAATGCGGATTTTCAGCGTCCCATAACAGTATACGGAGTCACCACAACGTTTACTATCTATATTATTTAAATTTTACAGATAAAATTGCATCCCATTTTCTTGCTATAAGAAAATTCTGAAATTGTATTTGCTTACTTATCGTTATAAAAGATTTTTCATTTAAGCGGCGACACTATAAAATAGAAATATTTTTGTGAAATAATTTTATTATAATAAACAGACTGAATTTAAAACCTGTTTTATTTGACAAACAAGGAGCACTAGAACCAATTAGTTACAATAACCAATTTGAAGGAATATTTTCGTACACATTTGTGGCGCTCCTGACATGTATTACAATAAATAGTGGTTTTCAATGGTAATACTTACTATTGAAAACCACTATTTTATATAGTGGTTTCGAGTATATTTTAATAAAGGTTAATTTTGGTTTAACCTCGCGGTGCTATTTGCCGTACTAGCAAATCATAATTGCAGACAAAAATCTATTTGTGCATTCATAGATCGAACGCGTGATACAACAAGTCTAAATTAGTTTATATACAATAGCTGTTTATTTAAAATAAGGTCATGCTGTAGATATAACGAAAAAGCAATTAATAATTTTTAAACTATGCAGCTACAAAGTATTAAAAACACGTTCCGTCGCGTCGTCACCAGCATATTTCGTCGCCGAAAATTAAATTAACGTAGTGACAAGGTTATTTCCACGGAAGCGTTTAATGTTTTTTTTTATAGAACAGGGGCAAATGGGCAGGAGGCTCACCTGATGTTAAGTGATACCGCCGCCCATGGACACTCTCGATGCTAGAGGGCTCGCGAGTGCGTTGCCGGCCTTTTAAAAATTTAATGTGTTAGGATTTTTAATATAGCATCTCATATATTAATTCTATTTACCGCCTGTGTAGAACTTTTTTTTAATCTTTTCAGTTGGTTTAATAATTTTGAATTCGACTCATTGTACCGAAAATGAATATCAAAACCAGGCTTATCAAGGCAAGCATCAAAGGAACCAATACTAGAAATCTCGAATTTTTAAGATATAATATATATTTCTGTGTACGCTTTTTCTTGGTTGAAAAAAACAGAATTATACAACAACATAAACTACAGAGTATGACAGCAAAAACGTAGAATAGCTTAAAAATCTATAATAAGTCTATGAAATGAAGACCATGACACTACTAAAATACCACAAAGCACGTACGTTAAAATGAAACGAAAAATATTAAAAGCTTCAATTAAAATGTAACGTCCGCTAGGCAATTAGCAATGTAAAACCAATGCCGCGACAGTGATTGGAAGCGGAGATCATTCAAAATTCAATTACAGTTACAGCTGTTTGAATAGTTCGTTTACAATGAAAGTTTTTAATAGAGTCGCGTAGAAAACACCGCAACTTGGTATTTGTTTTCAAATAAGTTTCTCTTGCAGTTATGGTCATATACACTACTAGTATATAGAAAAATTATTTGTTTTATTTTGTGTCCATGTGTAAATAAAGGCATATTAATCAATGGAAAACTGTCTCCGAGTGTTATTTTATTTATAATATAAATGTCTTTATATAAAGGTTAAGCATAATATACAGGTCTTTTTATATACAACAAACGATGATTGATGATTTTCTTTTATTTTGTTCTACAAAGTACATAATGTCACTTGTATATTTAAAAAAGCAACATTTCCAGTCAAAACCTGATATAGCGACATTGAAGGGACCGTACAGTTGCCGACGTTATATCCGATAGTTGTTATAACCAATACACATACATACATATGTAGTTACATTAGTTGTGTAGTTATATTATTATAGGTACATATCTATCTAGTGTAGGTATAGGTTATGTATGCGAACTTGTTGTCAAATGAAATGTTAGAAAAGAAATAACAATATTTATTAAAAAATACGTAATTAGAGTACAAAGCTGCTTACAGTACGGGCTATAAAACTTTTGCAAGAATTTGTCAAATGGCCGGGCAGAGGTTCGGATGAGGTGGGAGAAAGTGCGTAGTTATCAATGCTTATCAATAAGATTTAAAATCGTCCGTATTGTTTTGTTTTGCTGGTACAAAAAGCGGTTGGTCGTTATAGTCAATGAATATAGATAAAGTTTCGTCGTTGTAAGCGATATGTCGCTGTATCCGGTGTTGTTATAGGCGGTATGTTTGTTGAATAGTTTACTAGAGATTCGGGCGGGACCTTACAATCTGCTGTAATAACCGATCGGTCGTTGTAAACGATGTCTCTATAATCGGTTTCTACTGTATTTTGATTTTTGATTATTTTGATTGGTAGTTTAATCACTAAATCCATAGAATTATTAAGAATATACAATCAAACCAATAACAGTTCAAATTGTATCTTACTATTTATGTGATACATGTCTTCCATATACGTGTATGTGGTAGATGTCTATATATATATTACCAATAGATCATCTATAATATATTTTCAGACGATAATTTAAGGCAGTCATTTAATTATAAATTTCAGTATAAGCAACTGTTATTTTTTTTTATGTTACTTATGATTTATAAACATTAATGAAGACATTTTGGTATATAATTTAAATTAGGTTTAAATTATTGTTATTATATGAGATAGAAATATAAAAACACCTCCATCTTACGCTATTACTGATCCACATGCTACGCTAAACTGCTATTGTTTCTCGTGTCACAAGAGGCAAGCTGTTGAAAAGACTCAGGATTTGGTAAATCATTCGTAAAACAATAGTCAAGGGATTTTTTTGTCTCAAACACCTTGTCATTGACGTACTGTAATATAGAAATGGCCTATGATGTTTTAAAATGCAGAATAATTAAAGTTTGTGGTTGGCATGGCTACTTGCCATTAAGGATCCGGTAAAATCAATGGTTACCACCGTCGCATGACTAAACTTATACAGTGGGGGCTAATTTTCATAATTCGCTGAACTATGTAACTGTTCCACGCTAAGCAGCAATTTGCGTTGGCTAATTATCAATACTGAAAGGAATTCATTTTATTCAGCAGTCTAACAGTTTTTGTATATATAAACTATATAAAACAAGCTTCATTCACCAGAATTGTAAATTTCAGTAAATTTTATCACGCCGATAATGGTTTTTACAAGCAAACGAACGCGAAACGTCGGAACAGTTTTATAAATAATCATTGCAAAATCGATGAAATAAATATAAAGAGAAATATCATTGAAAGGAAACTGAAATTAAAAATAAAACAAACGACAATGATTTAAAGATAAAACTACATTTTTACTGCTAAACATGGTCAAAGTCTTCCAGCTTCATCAAATATTTCCTCAGAACCTGTTTGGCGAGGTGGAAATAGATTAAAGCTAAAGCTAAATAAATTATAAATGTAAATGTGCTCGTGTAACTAAACGGTATACATATTCTAAACACTGAATCACTGCGTGGTAAGTGCTACGCTGCTACACACAAGACAACACGTGCTACGAAAGTTACGAATATGGAACGTTCCTTGTTCTACGGCTACGGTGTCTCCTAGAACGATACTTTATGCACTACATAAAGCTTTAGCATTATGCTGAAATTCTATTTTATTATTATTAATAGTTAGGTAGATAGCAGTATTGGCCCAGTGGCTTCAGCGTGCGACTCTCTTACCTGAGTTCGATGGTTCGATCCCCGGCTGTGCACCAATGGATTTTTTCTATGTGCGCATTTAACATTTGTTAGATTGGTGAAGGAAAAACATCATGAGGAAACCGAGATGTCTTAGACTCTAAAAGTCGACGACATGTGTCAGGCTCTGGAGACTGATCACCTACTTGCCTATTAGATTTAAAAATGATCATGTAACAGATTCAGAAATCTGAGGCCAAGGCCTAAAGAGGTTGTAGCGCCACTGATTTATTTATTAGTTAGTGAGATAAGAATTAGTGTTGGTTAAGAGTATTACTTACTTAATAGTCTATGTAATTGTGTGTTACTGAATAAATTAATAAGCTCATTTAATGCAATCAATGTTTCAAGTTCGAATATTTTATTTAATAAATTAACCACAGTGGGTTACCTCTTATAGTTTTTCATTATAATAACACGCATACTATACAAATCCTGAAAATGAGGATTTAAAGGCTTGACTTTTATAAACGCGGTTTTAAGTTCCAGTTTTAAACCTGTCAGATGAGAGATATAATATAAAGTAAGTTTATTATCTTTGTAAGCGAGTGAATTATGCTTACTTGCAGTACCCAACCAAATTTAAAGTATATATAGATTACATACAGATGCAGTACTGAGCAGTGTTAAGCTAGTGGTCAAATGTGTGGTTTTTAGTTTAAAGATCGTACATTTGAACCCCGGCAGTCCAACTAGATTTTAAGAATTTCTTGTGAAGGAAAACATTGAGGGAAAACCGGTTTGACTTAAACCCGGAATATATGTATCAAGCCCAAAAGACCTCACCTACTTGCTCATGAAGAAAAAAAATCGCTTTATTCGACGAAAAAAATTGTATGGGCATTAGTGTTTAAACTCGGCCTAGCCTTTATCTTAAACGCCCCCTTCCAGTGTCATTGACAAATTGGTGAAGTTGTTTGTAATTACATGTTTATGCAGGTTATATGTTAATTGTTTATTAAACTAAATGAAGGTATAATCTATATATATTGGTATTGTTATGTATAGTTTTCTGACTGTTAAGACTTCGCATTCTCAATAAAGATCTACTGTAGGGTATCTGAATGGTTTGAAATTTTATAAACTTTGAGTAAGTTACGTGGTGCTCTTTCTACTTTTATAAGATGCGTCTTCCGGGCACTGCCCCAAGAAGAGATACCTATAATAAGTCAGGTTCTATCCTGACTTATTATAGTGTTATGAGTCTACTCATGCTGTGCAGTGTGCAAATTTTTTAGTAGAGTATAAACCGCTACGTGCCTTAGGTTCTTAAAAATGTATGTCTCCTTATCATCTCCGTTAGTATGTTGATGTGTGGGACACATGTTAATTTTTGTTTCGGTTCTATCTAGAAATGTGTAGTTACATTTATTTAGATTGATGTATTGGGAGGTGTGTAGTAGAAATTTGAAATTATTTTCAGGTGGTAAAGAAGTACCTATAGACCAGTGCCGAAGCCTTCAAAAATAGTAAAATGAAAAAAAATTACAGTAGGATGAAACCCATTAGAAATGCAGGGGAATATGATCAAAATGAAAGGAAAAATAAATTACGGTCGATCCGAGTTCGGGAAGTGGGATTGGGTGACTTTTAAGGGGGAAAAATTGTTTATCTTGATTTCCGGCGAAACTACCAGTCCTATGGAAAAAAGTTAAATGGCAAAGTTGTAGGTCATAAAAAGATCTACAACTTTGGTATTTACAATTTTTTCACATAACCTCAAAATTTAGGTGAAAAATTCAAAAAACCAAGTTTTTGGTTTTTTATTTATATCTTTTTTAAAAAGTTTTTTTTTCCTACGAAATTTGGTGAAAACTTACCTTATTATGTCCCAAATATACTGTAATTTATTTGATTATTTAATATTTATTTTTTCATTTAAACTTAATATCAAAAAAGCACCCTAATTTTCAATCGAAAATTCTGACGTCAATATTTCAGCTTTTTTCAAAAAGTTTGGGGGCTTTTTGTTCGTTGAAATATCTACTTTCTGATGGTGTAAAAAAAAATATACATTACTAAAGAAAATATTATTAGAAAATGCAAAAAATTGAAAAAAACCTCAAATTCGAAAATTTTCTTTTAATTATGTACAATTTTGAGGTATTTATTAAAATTAACACTTTAATTAGGTACTCAAAAAACGTAAGATTTCATGTTTCATTGATAAACGAAAAAATTGCAAATAAAAATATACTTCTATAATTAACAAACAAATAAGTTAATAAAGTTAATATTTAATAAGACATCTACAATATTTTGAAAAAGTTGTAGAATCTTCTGTAAATAATATTTGTAGATGCCTATTTATTGCTGTTTTAAGATAATTTATATACCTGAGTGACCTTCGGTGAATTTTAGCCCATTGTAAGTTATTTCAATGAGAAGTGGGGACGGACCTAGGAGGGTCTGGGCCTTACTACATACCTGCTATTTCGTAGCAGCTGTAAAAACCGTTAGCCAGTATTCGAGATACAGAGTAGTGTACAACATCGTTTTTAAAAATACACGTGCAGGCTGAGTTACTCTAAGTGATTTGTGAGAAATTTACTTTATTCAAAGAATCGTTTGGAATCTACATAGCAAGGTAAATACTATCTGTATTTTAATCTATATTAATCAACTTCAAAATAAAAATAGTAATATTTTCTTTCATAAAAAGTATGTTTAACGTAACATAACTTAAAAAATAGAAATTGAATGATATTTTAGTACAAGAATAAAAAAACAACGAAACAGAATGTCAATTTTCTGTCAATGAAATAAAAGAGGGGTTTTCAGGAGATCTCCCAGACTACACAACTATTAAAAATGAAACAGAAACTTTGAAAGTTTTTTTTAAATATTGTGTGTACAAGTAATAAAGAAAAATTTTCGAATTTGAGGTTTTTTCAATTTTTTGCATTTTCTAATAATATTTCCTATAGTAATGTATATTTTTTTTACACCATCAGAAAGTAGATATTTCAACGAACAAAAAGCCCCCAAACTTTTTGAAAAAAGCTGAAATTTTGACGTCAGAATTTTCGATTGAAAATTAGGGTGCTTTTTTGATATTAAGTTAAAATGAGGCGAAAAAATAAATATTTTTAATCAAATAAATTACAGTATATTTGGGACATAATAAGGTAAGTTTTCACCAAATTTCGTAGAAAAAAAAAACTTTTTAAAAAAGATATAAATAAAAAACCAAAAACTTGGTTTTTTGAATTTTTCACTTAAATTTTGAGGTTATGTGAAAAAATTGCACGTACCAAAGTTGTAGATCTTTTTATGACCTACAACTTTGCAATTTAACTTTTTTCCATAGGACTGGTAGTTTCGCCGGAAATCAAGATAAACAATTTTTCCCCCTTAAAAGTCACCCAATCCCACTTCCCGAACTCGGATCGACCGTAATTTATTTTTCCTTTCATTTTGATCATATTCCCCTGCATTTCTAATGGGTTTCATCCTACTGTAATTTTTTTTGGTTTCAAAAATTATCGACACTGGTCTACTAAGAGAATTAATTTTGTTTTAGTAGAGTTAAGAGTTTTGCTATTTTATTTAATCTAGTTTTGTTATTTAATTATGCTTCACCCCAAGTTCTACCATGAAAGATAATAGATGTATCATCCGCTATTTATTTTTAAATCATACAAGTTGTTAATACTATAAAATACCGTTGGATCGAAGACGCTACCTTGTGGCACTCCCTAATCAAAACTCACAGCATCAATACTGATGAAACAAAATGAAGGTCAGGCAATAATCTACTCGTTTCGTATCTCTTCTTATCTCTGATTATTTATGTCTTTTGCATTCCAATCATATTTAAATTTAGTTAAAATTAATTTAAGTGGTTCAGAAGTATTATAAAGTAGTGTAAATGATATCTGTGCCGCAAATAGTGTAAATATCTCTACAAATAAGTGCCTGACCAGAAAAATAAATTCAGTTCAGTTTTATTTAGTCACACCCTCACGACTATCGAGAACCACAGGATTTGGAGAATCATGAGACTGTTCATACTGGACAATTACTAAATACCGCTGCCGGAAATATAACCTCTTTGCTGTGGAGGTTCCATTCCTCGGTTTCTCGACCTCTTCACCAGAGAGCGACCTATTTGAGAAGTGTATGGGGGTAGTATACTGTAATTTGAGGGTATACTTGGAGGGGATTAGAGGATAGTATTTACGGGCAATTTTGTTATTAACTTAATTTTATTTTATTGTGTTTTATGTTATTTAACATATTATATACATTTAAGTACGTTTTTAGTCTGAATTTTGGCAATGCATTTGAGTTCAGCGATAAGCATTTACTTGCGTAAGGATCTTAACTTGTCGCGTTGTTTGAATGCTCACAGGAAAGCTATATCCATACTGTTACGTGTAACTAGGTTATTGATCATATTTGCTTTGCGGTTGAATTATTGTTCATATTGTTATGAAGTTGACGATTGAATAAATTATAATTATCTATATATATTGCTTGTGGATAAGTCGCTTCGTAAAGGGACCGTGACGTCAGTGTTATCAGTATTGATTCTCGGTTAAATTGCAAATAATTATAATGATACTTGTAATATATTTTGACGATACTTGCATATAAGATATGTCACTATTAGGTTAAAGTTTATGTTGTAAGCTATTTGGGCGTCTTCGGTAGTAAATATGGTACTCGAGTGACCGCTGAGCGCCCTTTATAAAGGTTTGACCGCTGAAATTATTATTACGTAATAAGCTTAAATTAAATCGCAAACTTTAAGCTAGCCTTCACAGTGAAAAATATTTCAGCAAATCTCGACACGAACTGAAGTGATTCGTGGAAATACAAGTTTTTATTTCATAAAAATTTTTATAAGAGCCATTAAGGTAATTGCGCCTTTTAATTACTTGACTAATTTAGAGGAATAAGATCGTTTATTAACTACAATGTATGACTGCGAATACATTTATTTATAAAAGATAAAGAATATCTATAGTGCACAAAGATCACTACGGATCAAACCTACGACCCCATGGATAAAAATTAATAGCGGATGCTGCTTCTTTTTGTCGAGGGAAATCTCTCGCATACTTTCCCGCGGTGCGACTGTTTTGTGGTGGAGGGTTATGTAAGACACATGTGCGCATTCCGCCACGCGATCAGCTGTTGAAATCACGACCCTCTATGGCCTTGAATAATATGAAATGTACCTTGGCTTAAGGATGAAGCGCCATACTCAGATCGGCCAATTCTCCCTGGTTAGAAGTGCTAGGATTGCATTGCTTACAAGAATGTGCCAGTGTCTCTTCCTTTGGACACGTGCACAAGATTTCATAACGGGTTGCACAGTGTAATGGTGACGTTGTGGACTCTTACAGTGACGCAGTTTTTATGGGGTATGGCCTCGCAGTAGTTAAAGTTACTGGGCTAACACTGCTGCTGCAGTTTTGTACTTATGGCATGTTATTTTTGATGGGATTTCTTATAGATTATGGATCTTAAATTTATGTTCTATATTGTCAGTGGTGGCTTTATGTATTTTTATCTACCGCTTGTATTCTAATACATAACAATGATATTATTAAAAAAAGAACTGATATAGGTAAGTTTTTTCTACATATAGAGATTTATATTCATCAATGAGTCACATTTTTTACGTGTAACTAAAATACCAAAGTTTAATTAAACGTTATAAATACAACATTATTGATGTTATACACCAAAACTCCGAATATTTATGCACAAACGCTTATCAGAACATCTCGTTATTGGACTTATGTTTATTTTATTTATCATGATATGATTGATAGATATATTATAGTGAATTCAACAAAAAAAAATCACGATCAGTAGTAAGCTATATTTCTATAGACGCCACAGACATGCAATCGGCATGTATAACACTAAATAATCTAAAATAATAATATAATATTTATTTATCAGGTAATTGACATAAGTATGTCAACTGTCACCTTGGAATATTTATATTTTTTAAATTTTATGCATGAACCACTATAGACTATAGTAAGTGCACACCCATACAATGTTGATGATCGTTCTTAAGGGTTAGTTGGTAACGACTCTGCGTATAACTTAGGTTGGTAACTGTCGAATGAAGTTATTTGAAACCGTAGGTAGTAAAACGGATTATAAAACAATGATTAATGCCAAAAGTGTATAAATCAATGACTGTCTCTATCTATTTTTTGTTAACCATGGTAGAAATGCATTACGGTAACCTCAAGACTAAAGAATACAGGATGTGGGAAGCTCGTCTCATGACGTACGACTAGATTTGCCACTCAGCCGATGGGTAACTCCAATACAGCCGCATCAAAGCGGCCGATGTGGACGCTTTTGCATTCTATGGTGAGATAGTTATCTTCCAATAACTATTACGATGATGATGCTTGAATATCAAATTGTAGTTTTGACAGTTATTAATTTATCTGAACGTTTTAACGATTTATCGAACTTACCCGCTGTTTCTATTTGGCAACGTCATTAGTATTATGCAAATAACTATGTTTACATTTTAAAATAGCGTGTTTTACTCTAATAAAATCGAAATACACTAAATTTAGTATAATGTGTATTGTGTTAACTGCTCTCACATTTATTATGACGTCCCAGAACTTCACGACAATATTTTTAGAATAAGTTTTAAATAAATAGGCGTATCAATATATTATTCACATATTTCCCTATTCCTATCCCTAGTAACCTTACCTATGCAATAAGCTTTAATAACGATTTTCGTCATGAAATTATTTCCTCATTGGTTTAATGGTGTCATAAAAGTTGCAACTCAAACAAATGTCATGTCGTAGTAAACTATTGATAAAACGCTGCTAAAGCATTCCTGTATATCTGATTAAATAATTGTAAAATCAGGTAATAAAATTCATAAAGGGAGCCAAGATAAAATGTTAGTATTAGTTGGTTGAATCGCGAGTTGGACGGCTTTCAAGCTGAGTACGTGCTCGTTACGACTGCGGAGGTTTTGATATATCATTTGTTTAGATTGAGGTATTTCAAGATGACTAGCTAAGAATACATTTCGCATTTGCTATGCTCATATACCAAGCTTTTAGGTTTTTGTTTTGCCGTAAGGGTTATAATTCAACTCTAGACAATGTATTGCAATTGTATACTTAGATGTAGCGGTGTTAGTCTAGCGGCTTCAGCATGCAACTTATTTACGCTGCTTTAGTCGCTTATTTAGGGTGCTCGGTCGTACGTTAAAAAAAACCGCATTTAAAAATATCCACTAGATGTTTCAGGTACAGAAGGATGCTCGCCCACTAACCTATTACCGATCTCGAAACAGATATTGGAGGTCAAGAGATATTTTAGCGAACCATCTTTATTACTCTATATTTAAAGTCTGTCGAACTATATATAACATTGTAAACAGAACTCTTCAAGCATCTTAAGTGCCAGTTATACGTTATTCATTACTGTATAGCGCTGAAATATGAGGTTTTATACATTTGACTGTCAACTGCTTGATAAACGAGCAACTCACTGCAGTCTACATTTTATCACTTGTAACTCGCGCCCAATCTATAATGTGAGTAAAGTTTATTTCATTAAAGATCGTAGTTGTGTGTGTTATCGTAGATGCGCATATAAACAATTATTATGTTTAGATTTATATAGTCTGTTTCAATATTATATTCATCGATGTTGTTAGTTGATCTTTCCACGGCGATCATTAGAATTAATTTATTGTGAAAATATCTTGAAATATGAAACTTTCACAATAAATTAATTATTAATTAAGTCCTTTGAGCTACTAGTATACAAAATGCGGTAACTATTGCAAAAGTGCAGCTAGGTACATCTAGCGGATCATAATCAATCAGGCCGCCCGTTGCATCCCTTGTAATTTTTATGTATTACGTTATTTGTATTTCTTTGCAACGAAGTGTGAATAAATAAATAAATCATAATTACCTTGATTACATTTGAATGACTTATAATTAAAGGCATTAATTGGTGTTCAATGAAGTGATTACAGTAGCCGTGAATCAAATATTTGCTTATACATTTTTTATTTGAAGTGTCATTTGATAAATGTCAAACATTGAAGCTGCGGTTCTAGAGTGACTATTATTTGTGACTTGTATGATTGCATTGTATAAATATTATTAACACAATTTATTTACTGACGTAGAAATCGTACTAAAGATACATTGTTGCTACCAACGACTGTCAACCAAATGTTCATGACATTATCTCACCGTGAAATCACGGTTTTAATGAAATATAAACACCAAAGAAACACTATAATACTTCAACTCGTTAGCACACGTCGAAACAATGCGCGAGCAAAGTTTCGTAATAAAAACACTCACCGATCGCAGCGAGTGAAATAATGATGAGTAGAGCGATCAAACGCGACATGACTGCCCTTCACGGCCGCTCGCAGCTAACTGAGGATGTGGGCATTGAGATCTTTCATCGGAAAATGCGCTGGAAAAGCTAAATAATTGGTTAGACACCAGAATATGTGGCCTTTTGATAACTGTTTAAGCATTTAGTTGTTTTGCAAATTTAAATAAACGTAGGCCTCGCGTAGAAGAATTACGGCGTAGCGCATATGTTTTTAAGTTATATAACGTCTAACAAGACGTAGAAGTTAGTGAATGTTGACAATAGTAATCAGGTTTCTTTTGTATGTTTAAAATGAAATCAAACAACAATGATAACCACCCCAGTACTTATACATAGTATATAGATATTACAGTGTATCGTCATACTGAATGCATAATCAGTGTATTTGTATAATGTTTCCAGACTTAGAAGCAATATCTTTAGTGTCGTATTTAAATTTGTTGATAGACTACTATGTAGCACATTAATTTGTGCTACATAGTAGTCTATCAACAAAGTCTAAAAACATGTAAATTACTGCAGTACATATTATGTACTGCAGTAATTTAAATGTATTTCGTAAAAAAATCTAGCTATATTTTTGTCCAATATCAAAACAAAAATGGGTAAAATAACATTAGGTTTTTAAATTGTCGTAAAGTGTTTTATAACAAAGCAATTATGCAGCACATAAAGCGCTGAATAGTCAGATCCACAGAGGGTGGGCCCCGCGTCCCCGAATGCGGCATTGCGTTTACACGTCTCCATACACGACTTTTGTGAAAAATCTCGGAAAAACGTGCTGTTTTACAAGCCTTTTCATCATGCCGTGTTCATTTTGCAACTAGAAACATGATGGCTTTTAGTTTTTTTATAAATATGAAACGTTCCGATTTGTAAAGTAAGAATTTAAATGTTTTTCTGTACGAATATTATTATTCCGGTTTTCTTTTAACCAACGATAACACGTTGTTTAAAAGAACGAAATTTGTTTTTCTTTGTATTGTAGATTCAAAAATATGTTTATAATTATGTATGATACAATTTGTTCAGCAAAAGAAAATAATGAGGACATGTAAAAGAAAGTGCCCTTAGAGTAGGTCAGTGTTTTCTAGTCTCGTCATCACACTTGGCAGCTTTGCCGCTTCTTGATACTTTCTCAGTGACAATTTTTGCATACATACTGTATGCTTATATTTCACTTTGAATTGAATTTTCAGAATTTAGTTATCTAGACATTACAAAAGTAGGTCGTTATTGTTGATTTATAATATTACAAAAAATAAGGGGTAAAAGGTAAAAGTAAGGGTAAAGGGTAAATATTAATAACATTTTACATTATTATTTTTTATTATCGTAGATATCATATCATAAATTATTAAATTAATATCAACTACAATGTGCCACGCAAATAATAATTTATTAAATAATACATTTTTTCTAAAAGTATTACACCAAGTCGATTTTTAAAGACTCTAGTCGGAAGATCTTTTAATTATTTTAGTAATATATTGATTATAAATAAAACAAACCACTGGCAACCACAGTATGTGGAATTACAATTTAATGAAAAAACTGTTTCATACATAAATCTTAGTGGTGCTATTAGTTGATCCCGACATGATAAGCGTAAGTCACAACGTACAAAGACATCCAATCCATCCAATATACACTTCATTAGGGCTTAACTGACTTAGAAACGTATCTTCACTCACAGCACAGCCTCTTACAGCCTGTTTATTTTAAGACACATCTTAAAGACGTTTAACGTTTAATGGGTTTTAGAGTGTGCATAACATCGCAATTTAGGATTTACAACAGTGCTGTCATAGCCGCCTTATGGCTTAGTGGTTAGCGTTTAAATTTGTCTATCTGGATTGAACCTGAAACCGTACAGTGGTTTCGGATAATGATGACCTTAAATGTGCTCATTGGACATGTGTTTGTTTGAACGTCAAATATTATATTTTCGCAAAATCGTATGTCGAGTTCATTATATGCATGAATAAATATCAGTTTCATTTAAAGATTAATATTCATTTTAATTAAAGTATTAAAGTTGTCGAAAATTCACGTCACACCAACTAGAGATTTTAACTGTCTGCGGCACTGCTGCGAAAAGTTTTATTTGAATAATTTATAACGAGTTTTAGCTAAATAACGTTGAAACTGCAGTCCTGCTAAGGTTTTAACATAATTACTTCACTGCAGATCCGCTGCGGACGTCCAAGGAGTAACCGTTAGCATGGGCATGTCTCGTGGATTCAACTGTTATAACAACATAAATTACATCTGTTATAGATTGATTTGATGATTCGATTACTTTTGAGTAGTCAGAGATCGAATTGTTTAATATCCGTCTTAACCAAAAACAATATGTACATTTTATTATTTAAATATTTATTATTAACATTAAGTGGCGTAACGTTATTGGCTTCAGATTTCGGCTTCTTTATTTGACCATAACTCTTCATCAGCCAGTATAATGTGACTAACCAGCCTTTTATGCCTGAGTGTATTTTTTTCGCGATATTTTTCTATAGTCTTAGGAGCAACTGCTAATTGCGTAAATAGCAATAAGTTTAAATGAATAAATATGGTTCACTTCACTTTATTTTTAATGGCGATCTGTGTAAATCACAATTCCGCCAATGTCGCGTTCTAAATCTTAACACGGTGAGGATAGATTTGATGGGTTGAATTTCATCTAAGCAGAGCAAAACAAAAATGACACCACAAAAAAAGACAGCACACACATATATAATAATATATACAAGAGGTTAACATTATACTACAAATTACGGAGGGGATAAATATGGTTATAATCCCAAAAAAATTAGAAGTGTCAAATTTCGCAGTATGATAATGTCAGTTCTATCTGGAAACAAAAGAACGCTCATGAGCAAATAAGGCAGTAAAATTGGTCTGTGCATTATTTGAAGCAGAACTTCCTCCTGAGAAATGATAAAACTTTCATGTTTTGTATCCTAGCAACAAAAAACAACCCTTGGCAACTAATCGTGTCAACCGGTAATCAAAATACGCAATTTGATGTGATCGTTGTACATTTTTATACTTTTTGTACTAAAGTGAGAAATAAAACGTTTAAAATGTCTGGAATTAATCGTCCGTTGAGCCAGATGCGGAAACTTGAAACGGTAATTTATTAAAAGATTTTATAACTACCAGATAAAGACAATTTTTCGTGTTCTCTTTGAGAGGTGCCAGTGTTTTGTGATCTTCTATAAGGTTGATTAAAGCGAGTTGTAATTAAACTATTAGAAGGCCACAACATTTTTTTAATAAACACGCAACTAGCTTTTTGCCAAAATATCATTGTTTATTAAATAATTTTCTAAAAAGAAAATTTTTAGAAAATCATATATTATTTTCATTGAAAACTAGAGACAAAATAAACCACTTTGTCTTTGTAAAAGCTTTTGTTTGTAGAAAGAGGCTGTTTTTCGGGCAAGAAAGCGAATACTAAAATATCTAGTGCTTGGATTTCTTAAGCAAGAGGGTCTGATGAACACCGCAGATGTCCTCGTCACCGAAGGCGGCCTCACCAATGAGTATGAGCTCTGCGATAATATTGATCTAGACATTATACTACAGGTAGGTAGTACGCAAGTTGGACAAAGATTTTGTAAAATAATTTAATCTAAAAATGTATGGATACTATATCGATCGCAACCTGTGAAGACTTCTGCCGTCGTCTAAGCTATAGATCGTAATAAGATAACATTTTTAGTAACCAGTTATACAATTTATTCTATTATTATATTAAACATATTAAAGGCATGTATTCACTTTGATTATAATTAGTGCAGGTGTGTAGTGCAAGTACTGTCCAATTATTGTTTAGTGGCTCTGTTTGGTAAATTCAGTTGTCATATGGGGCTTCTAAACGGGCCATGTTTTGCTGCAATTGATGGCTGCACTATTGACAACTAATTGCCCGGCCACCACAAAAATGTTTTAATGCAGATGATGGCCGAGCAATCAATGGCCGGGCCATGTGTTGCAATATGTCTGCAATAGTATGGCCCATGATGCAGACTCCTAAACGGGCCACATATACAGGCAACAATGGCTGACGAAATCACATTTGTCGCAGCAGCTTATATTAATTTAAAATAACAGAAAAAGAAGAGATTGTGGATTCGACCTTACTTAAATAGGCTTGAAACTATAGACAATTTCAGTCTAGAAATAATAAGCCTTGATAATAAATTATTCAAGAATTTTATTAGAATTTCAAAAGGCGACTTTGACTTTCTTTTAAACAAAATTGGGCCAAAAATAAAAAGAAATGATACAACCATGAGAACAGCAATACCTGTTTCATCGCCATCACGAGATTTGCGATAACTCTACGGTTTTTGCCAACTGGAGATTCATTAAAAAGTTTGATGTACCTGTTCCGAGTATCGGATGCTTCGATTTCTACTATTATTCAAGAGGTGTGTGCAGCTATTATAGAAGGATTAAAATAATACATCAAGGTAAGTTAACATAGGTTTATTAAATATGTTAATCATAAGGAGTAACTATTATGTACTTTTTAAATTTAATAATAATAGGTAAGTATCTAGTAAAAAACAATTAGTGGCTAATCATAGTAAGAAATTTATTAGGTATTCCTTAAAAATTATAATTTTCGGTTTGATGCATCATTTTGGATAGTAAAACAACATGCATTTTACTGGCAACATGCTGTCCGAAAGCAGCATATTCGCTTTTATTTTCGCCAGCATCGCGTATAATATTTTGAGCCTTTTCTAGTATCGACGGCTTCCAAAGTTTCAGTCGCCTGTGAATGCATAAAATTGTTAATATATCTTTAAGCTTTTCAGATGCCGTCAGGAGTCACAGAATGGAAACAGGTTGCAAGATTTCGAGGGAAGAAGTTTAATTTATCAATCGATATGATACATACGTAATACAGAGATATGTACATTTTTAAGTCTAAAATACTTTATTAAAGATACTTACGTTATAAGTTGCATTTTCACTAGGTATCTAGTCCTATATTCGCGGTATTTTGAGTAAAGAAAAAAGATATCGCATCGTAAGCAAACCACTTTACTGTTTTACTGCCAGCACTACCACTTTTCTTCTTTTTCTCCTCATTATTTGCGTAAGTTCTTAGGCTTCTGAATTTTTTGTAAGCCTTGTTGCTTGTTATGCCAAACTTATCAGCGATTTCATTCCATGCATCTTTTTTAGCATTTCTATTTTTGTAGATGCCGGTTTTTATATCCCACAACTCGGGATGCAAATGTATTAATTAATAAAATCAGTAATTGTCTTCTTAGATCAGGTAATAACCATTTTTACGTAGTTGTCAAAATGCAGCTGATCGCAAAACACAGAATATAGCAACAGGCACACTTCACTCATAGTAAACTTCATGTCGCGTAGAAAGGGATACACTGTGCCATAACAAAGAGAGTGACTGAGACAACGATAGAACTGGCCGTGCAATATTGCAGTTGAATTCGATAGCCTAGCGATCGTCCGGCCACCCCTCGGGGCAATATCGGCCATAAGTGGCTATACAAAACACGTTTGGATATATGGCCGGGACATTACTGCAATATTGCATAGTGTGGCTGACATTGTTTGCAATGTTGCCGGGCCATGTGTTGCAGCCATCAATTGCAGCAAAACATGGCCCGTTTAGAAGCGCCAATATTATAGTTTCGCTGCGAGTGAGGGGGAAGGGCGTACGCGACGTCACTCGCAGTTCACTCGCAAAAAAAAGAACATGCTTCTAATCACTTTACTACTCAGGCAACTAATCACCTTCACTAATCACTTGCACTAACCACTAATCAAAGTGAATACAGGCCTTAAGACGTATTATAGGTAATATTTGTTTACTAGGTGTCGTCTTCAAAACAATAGGCAACTCAATCAGGGTTGCATAAGAAGATCCCTAGTAATAATCGATCATCCATGCTTTTCTATTTGTTTTGTCTTGGATTTATATGTTGTGAAGTGTTAGTATAGACAGAAAAAGAAAAGAAATCATTTATTTGATAAGATATCACACATATATATACTATATAACCGAAATACAAACACAATCACACGTAAAAAAATGCTGACTCAACATGATGTTAATGTCACCAGCAACACTGATTTTTGTGGACTCTACTATCTTGGAGTGACAGATATACACACCGAACAAAGACAATTTAAACAATTCAAATAAAAATATCAAACTACAAACGCAGCAAACTCAAAAATGCAACTAAATGCCCAACCCAGCTGATTGATATTGTAATAGTTACATTTACATTTTTTTGAAAAACTTAATGCCTTGGAAATCGCGGTTTAGAGGTGGCGGGTAGTCCCATTAGTTAGTTACATAGTATCAAAAACTACCGCGACAGTGGTACAGTTATTTGCAACATTTAACTTTCGTCCACTTGTAATACAGACAAAATCGTAGCAAGCTAGTATCTAAATGATCATTTCTAAATACCAACTATTCTTTTTGCATACCCAGTGTAACGTTACTTTGCTGGAAATGTGAAATACGAGAAACAGTTTAAAACAAAAACCCTTTAAACTGTCGTCACTGAAGTGTTTACGGCAGCCCTTTGTCTCACGGTCCATTAATAAATGTCATTTCAAAAAGCGCTTTCCAAGCTTACAATAGCTGTCACTAAACGCTGAACAATTATCGTTTTGACCGACTATGAAAGTTGGTTAAATCAAATATAACGCCCATACGACCTTCGTGTGCCTATTTGATAAAAAATGCGATCTGTATAGATAGCTTTTAAAGTACCCAAATCTGTGGTTATTGGATACAAATAATATATTGACTAAGGTAAACTGTGTCTGTACATACACTTGCGCACTATTTCTTGCGTCCTTGGCCGATCTCCAGTGGTCAATGCTAGCAAAATATTCACATATTGCAAAAGACGGAAATACGTATAGATCAAAACGAAAATATTATTTTTATAATAAGAGACGGCAGAGCAAATTTCTATATCTGTTAAATTTTTGATTTTAGATATACACGGTAATACTCCGGATTACCGAGGTCCTACTGTATTTCTAATACTTTAAATAGAAGCAGAATTTGTATTTTTTTACGTTACTACCTAATTGAATAACTATATTTATTTATTTATAACCACTTCGTTGCATACAGAAATATAATACAATTGAAATAATTAAATTAAAAGCAGGGCAACTCGCGGCCTTATCACTTTCGAGCGAGCTCTTCCAGACAACCATTATACTTAGACTTTAGTGACCACTGAATTCAGAAATAATGTTGTTTTGGAGGTAACCGAACAGTATCTACGGGTATGCCTTACCAACTAATCTACGAAGGCGGTTTTACTTTATTAAGAACGAAGTGACTATAACAAGACATTAGTGTCTTAGAATGAGCTCATTTAGATGTTATTAATTCCGCAGTTCTCGGTGTTAAAATTTATGGATTGGAAACTTCGCGCCATTGGCTCGTGTAGTTTATAGCTCTAATTCAACGCTAAAATAGGTCGACGGCGATAAATATAAGCTTTTTAATTGATATTTATCGTTATAGAAGTGTTTTTTTATAAAATTACTGACTAATTACGGCTTTGTATCTGCTGACTTAATGAATAAACAAAATATATATATCTTGTTATCGATTTTGTGATTGGGTAGCCCGAATCGGAGAAGGAGAAATCTTTATAATTTGTGTTTAATGTATAATTTTATGATAGATAAATTATGTACGCTAATAAAATAAAACAATTTTTTATAATGAAATTAATAACTACGCAATTTATACGAATTTGGAAGATATTAGACTGCGAGCCAAGACTCGCGTGTCCAAAATGTCACAACTATTTTAATGGTGCTCCAGGCGAAATATACACCGACCGGCTGTCCAAATTTGTATTTTTTTTGTAGATCGTTAAAATAATATTTGTATATGATTTTGTGTTAAAATTAAGATTAAGGCTAAATTGGGAAGTTTAGTATTTTTATTACGTGGGCAGGTCCCACTGTTTTGGGTAATTGTCATGCATTATTATTACGATTTAGCTATGATATGGTAATTTAAGTCTCCATATTACGGTAGGCAAGAGTATAGTTCCACAACTAAGCGATTGTTAAGTCAATTTCTGCCACGCACCACCACGAAGTGGAACCAGTTGCCCACTGAAGTATTTCCGTACCAATTCGACTTAGGTCCTTCAAGAAAAGAGCGTACCGATTCTTAAAACGCCGGCAACGCGCTCGCGAGCCTTTTGGCAGTTAGAGTGTCCATGGGCGGCGGTGTCTGTTAACATCAGGTGAGCCTTCTGCTCGTGTCCCTCCTGTAACATAAAAAACCCCTATAAATAAACAAATATAGGCTATAATTTTAATATATAAATGCGAAGTACTCGCTTCAACCAAAAAAAATATTGAATGTATATATTTTTCGCCCTACGACCCACGGACATTTGGCAAGTCTTAAGGGCGGAAACTGAGTCCACCGACCTTAAACCTTTTTAGTTTTCGTACAATTACAATTTTTTTTAAACTTTATTTTGCAAATAATAATTTAGACAATTTTTATGCGATACAATACGTATTGTTGACCATTTATTAAATAAAATTCTAGTTCATTTTTATAGAGATTAGATATAGAGGTTTTACATTATTGACGCTAAAATATATAAGACGCTTTGTTTATTTAAAAACGGTCGGTGAGAATGTTCCCTAAAATTGTACTTGCAACATTGCCACGGGTCGGTCAAGGTTTCCGAGACCGCAACATCTCATATTTTGTTCATGTCTTGGATACCTTCTGCATCGACAATGCTTTAGACCTGCTGTAGCCATATGAATGCTTTATATTACCTTAAACCACCGTTGTTTTCTACAAGTATTATATAGCAAAAAATAACCGAACCGATTAGCCTTACTCCCAAACCCAATAACTTATCTCAATCCATTTTTGATCCTCTGAGATAAGCTTTATCGAATTATTTATGAATGTGTGGTAATAACCAATCGACGGATTGTAACAGCCGTCTGTCGATACAAGCTATCCGTGGTAGGTCGGATCGGTGTATGTGGATAGACCTTTGTATGAAAATGACAGTTTAACTGTATCAATATCCTATCTTAAGATTTTAACTTTCACCAGTTTTTTAAATAATTAAAAATCTATTTGATATATTATATTTTAAATATAAACATGTATATTTTAATATAATTTTACGGTTTTATTTACTTTATTTTGTATTTATTATCAAATATAAGTGTAAAGAGCTAAGAGATTGCATTCTATCCGTCGCTCAAAATTGATTGTCTTCTTAGGGTTTGGTTTTTGGGATGGAGATACGAGATCGATCGACTGTCACGTTCTGAGATTGTTTTCAATCTGAGATTGTAGATTAATTAATGGATTCGGGCGCTACGGTCCTTCTAGAAAAGAGCGTACCAATTTTTAAAAGGCCGGAAACTCACGCGAGTCCTCTGGCATTGAGAGTGTCCATGGGCGGCGGTATCACTTAACATCAGATGAGCCTTCTGCCCCCTGTTCTAAAAAAAAGGAAGATATTAAATCTTTACTGGGTATAAACGCATTTTTACATCATTAAGTTATGTATTCAAATGTTAAACATTTGTATTATCAATTCACCTTGTTACTTGCTTTATTAATGACGATTAGAAATTTTGGCTTTTAATATATTATAAAGAGAATATGCTAATATTAGTAAGAGAAGGTGATATGTATTCGGTAGAAAAGTGAATACAGAAAATAAAGAGTTGGATTAAAAATATTTAAAATTCGATATTTGGAGTGTTGCCATAACTATCGTATCGTTAGTGAGACGCATGGACGCCAATATCAATTCATATTTATTTTAATATAAAGTCAAGCGTTATTCTACAATATACTAAACTTATTAGTTTTAATATAGGATTCCGTTTGTAGCATCAGCGTCTCTACGAATATATGATATTTGTTAAATCTTAGTATCGACCTGATGATTATCATTATTCTATGATACAAACAAAAAACAGAAACATGTTTTTAAATATATTTCATAGAATTATGTGTATCATTAAAATATCGTGTCTATTAGAATATTTTTTAAGCTGGTTGGATCGGCAATCTATGATCTATTTTAACGTCTTATAACATGATATTCATGTTAATTAAACGAAGTCTATTGCAAAAAGAAATATCTGAGAGGATGAATTTGGTGAACATATCGGCTTCTGGTTTACTATTTTTCTTTAAAAAGTTCGGCATATGCCTTTCTATTGGTTTTGACGAAATTAACTCAAAACAGCTACACCATGCCACCTACTAAGCTACGAAGGTAGTATAATCTGATATCTTTAAACGAGCAATTCTTATATATATATATATATATAAGGCTCCAACGATTTTCATGAAATTTAGTGTAAGGGGGGTTTCGGGGGCCATAAATCGATCTAGCTAGGAATCATTTCTAGAAAATGTAATTTTATTCGTGTTTTATTAACTTAGAATTAGAATTGCTCGTTTTAAGATGTCAGTCAAATAAAACTTAAATATGAATATAATTATCTTTATTCGATAATTATATTCATATTTCATCATTTTATTACTATGTAATTCGTACTGAAATATAATTTCCAAAAAACACAATTTATAAAAATAAATAAATACCGAGCAAAGCTCGGGCATCCAGGTACTGATAATAATAAATAATATAACGTTTTTATTGTGGACTCTGCACCTTCATTAACGCCATTTAAAATAAATGTGTTTCATTGGATAAATTGCTTTTAATTAAGCCTTTATTTATAATATCCAGCTGTCTACTGTCGTTATGTATTTAATTGATAGAACTGTCATTTATCTGTATTTTTTTAAATTAGCATTTATACTAAAGTTTAAAATTGTACCTACAATAAAGTATATAATTAAATCAAATATTGTAATTTTTAGGACTATTGCAGTTATTACCTTATTCGATTTAACAAGCAGCCACAGTTCTGTCGGAAGGTAGAAGAACCAATTCGTAGACCACAGACAAGACGAGTGAAGCCAGAGACGGTCGCTGCTTTGTCGGAGCCAGCACCACAAAAACCAGACTTACCGTCTAGTTTCACCATAACTAAGCTTTTACAGGTAAAAAGGTTTTCTGTAGGTATTTCAGTAATTGTAAGTTACACATAATTGTCATAGAAAAAAACCTATGGAGATTTAAGTTTGGGCCCCAGAAGGTAGCCTTCTGTGCCTGACATACGCTGTAAGATGCTTGTCTACACTGTACGAGTGAGTGCGCATATAGTCACAAAGTCCATTGGTGTTCCGCCGGGCATCGATCCTACGATTTTATGAGAGTCCCAAACAATAGGAAAATCTACTTTTTCAGAGAACATACTTTTTATTGAGTTAAATTCTTCATAAGACTACAAATCAAAAGAAGTATATAAGAGATATATTTTGTTCACAATTTTTTTACTTGCAATTTAATGTCTCATAATGTGTGTTATGTATTTAATTATGAATAAATAAATACATTTTAGGATAGCGCAGAAAATATTGAACAAAAGATACCAGCGATAGAAAGAAAGCCTTTAAAAGCCTTTTTGTCTAGTTTATCTTCAGATAAACGGCACCTCGTAGAAATTTTGTACCAGGACATCATAAGACCCTCTGAGGTTTGTTGGGAAGACGTGAAAGGCTTGAACACCGCTAAGAATCTACTCATGGAGTCTGTGGTTTATCCTGTACGGTAAGCTTAATAATGAAATAGTAAAATACTATTTATATTACTATATCTGTTTCTGTAATAATATAAACATACGTTGATGCTGTACATTAGCTTCCTTGATATGAAATATTATTATGACAGACGCATGTCTACCGTCCGTACCGTCCCCATCATCGGACGTCGAGGCAGAATTCGAAATTCCAATTCCAACCCGTATCACATCGACGTCCGCCGTTCCACAACTGCGCGTTTTTCAAGGCAGTTTTTGCCGCGCACCACCACTTTGTGGAACCAGCTGCCCACTGTATTTCTGAACTAATTCGACTTAGGGTCCTTCAAGAAAAGAGCGTACAAATTCTTAAAAGGCCGGCAACGCACTCGCGAACCCTCTGGCATCGAGAGTGTCCATGGGCGACGGTATCACTTATCATCAGGTGAGCCTCCTGCCCGTTTGCCCCCTGTTAAAGTAACGGAAAAGGTTGTTTTCCTAAAGTATTGATGTAATTACTATTCAATAACGCATTACTTTTAGTAATCTGGTTTAAAAGTAATGTGTGTCAAATCTGGTTCAGTAATTTTTTCTGGGTTCTTATAGCTACCCAGAAGTATTTACTGGTCTATTGGAACCATGGCGAGGGGTTCTACTGCATGGTCCACCTGGTACCGGAAAGACCATGCTGGCGAGAGCGGTAGCTGCAGAAAGCGGTTGCACTTTCTTCAATGTCACTTGTAGTACCGTTATTAACAAGTGGAGGGGCGAGTCGGAGAAAATTGTCAAGGTATTGACGATAAACATCAACCATAATTAATTTTCTCATTAATGTTTCATAGTTTGTCAATAAAATATTTCTCTGACGATAAATGAGGCCTGGAAAAAAAATAGGGTAATTATATTCGCAGTCAAGTCCTGGTCCAATAGTTTTACATAAACACTTATTGACGAGTTCGACGAGATTTGACAGTGGAATAATTTTCTTGGGAATCATCGTAGCTTGTGAAATATAATTTAAATTCTGTAAACTTTAGGTACATATTTTCAAAATTTCATTAATATTGCATTACAAAATCTTTTAACTTAATTTATATTTTGGTGTTGTTCCTTTCAATGTACGTATTTACGTGTAAAAAATACATTTCTTCACTTCGGTGATTTATAACCTCAGGTGCTTTTCGAAATGGCGTCTTACTACTCACCATCCATTGTCTTCATAGACGAAGTGGAAACCATGGCGTCTCAGCGCTCGACTTCTGGAGAACATGAGGCGTCACGTAGGCTGAAGAGTCAGCTCCTCACAGAACTGGATGGCATTAGCCAGAGGGATGGCATTGTGTTCCTCCTTGCTAATTCTAATATGCCATGGTTAGATTATTGAAATTCGTTTACGTTGTGGTAGCAAGGTAAAATATTTTTGGAAGGCGTCCCTAAGCCCCTCCCTTTGCAAGCGGTCAAAAAGAAATAGGTACAAATAAATAAAACAAACACACAAGCATCAAAGTCCTGATGCGCGAGTATTTATAATAACAAAACCTTTATTTGTTTTTAAAACAATCTTGTGAAGAGTCTATCATTCTCAGGGAGTTCCTACTTTAAAGAAACAACCTTTTTGGAAAAGAAAAAATTTAATTAAGCATTTTTGTTCGGTTTTCAATTAAACTTAATATAATGTCAATGGTTCATTGAAACTTTTAATTTAAAAACTTTCAAAATGGTAGCGCACAGGCCGTGGAGTCACAGCGTTGTGTTAGTGTGCTATGCGATTGTAATTACATCTTTAATCGTGAAGCCAAATCACCATATTGTTTATTATATTTTGGTAGTGCATATATTTTATGATATACTAATTTTAGATTATTCATTTTAGGGAAATAGACACAGCTATGTTGCGACGTTTAGAAAAACGCATCTGTATTCACTTACCGGACGCCAAAACACGAGCTGAACTCTTCCAGGGCTATCTAGGAAAAAATATAGAGCTCGTGCCGAAAGTAGATTTTCACGAGTTGGCTATTAAGACCGAGGGCTATTCTGGTAGTGACATCAAGATGGTATGTAAGGAAGCACTGATGGCCAGTGTTAGGAAGATGCTTCCAAGTATGGGGAGAAGTGAGTGATTTGCCTATTTATTAGGTTTTGTATGTGTAGCTTATTTTGTTTTGAAAGCTGTTAGAGTTTTAATCATATCAAACCTGATACCGTTTAATGGAATTTTCTTAAGATATTCTTACTTAAAATTTGCTCGTACGGTAAACGAAGCAATTGTGAAGATGTTAGAATGTTGAACACCAATTGTGGGTCAAGGCTGTCGCGTAGTGTTGTTTTATTATTATTTTTAGAACAGACGGATAAATGTAGGTCCTTTTACTAGGTTTACACATTTATATTTCATATTTAAGTTATTTTATATAAATACTAGCTGCCCCCGCGAACTTACTTTCTCCTTAATGTCTTACCTTTTTAGTACATATCAGCATGGAACCCCAGAGGGTTTTTTGAGAATTTTCTCTATATAATTCTTAGAGTTCAAATTATAAGTTCTAAACTAAGAATTAAAAAAAGGTTGTTTGTAGAGGGTAGATGAAAATTAAGGGTTGTATGTATTTTTGTATGCTGTATCATAACAAATATAATCATAAATTTTGTCTAAAACATAAAAATATTTTTTTTGGTGTGGAACCCCTTACCACTAAGGGGTTTGAAAGATTTTCAGAGACTTACTGAATATGCATAAAACAGTTATAAGGATCGGTTGAGCCGTGTCGGTGGAATATGGGAACTAACATTGTACTTAACACGGAAATTTAATGTATATATAGAGATGTGATATTTAACACATATATCATAATGTATTAAAATTTCTATTTTAAAATCACAAGCTAGACGCACGGCAATATATATATCGTAAAAATTCTCGCAATAGTAGATATTCCTTTGAAGATAAATCTAGAAACCACTCTCGGGAAATGTCATTCAAATGAGATTAAAAATCACAAAGAGCTGTAAAAATTATATTTTTTTCATTACTATTGTATTTGCAGGTGCTTCTAACAAAAAGGACAAGCTTTGTTTATCAGATATCTTGACTGCTATCGAACGAACCAAGCCCGTAGCAAAGAATTTGGAGAAACGGCACATGGAATGGCAAAATGAAATGGGATCATGTTGAAGTTTGAACTTTGACTGCAGTATGTCTCATGATTATTGAAGAGACATGTTAATTTTATTAACATTTTAAGTTTTTTTAAATAATATATTATTCACTATCGTTTTTATAATCATTGAAAGAGATACACTCGTTGGCGTAACTATTATCCACCATAAAATATTTACTTAATATTTTGTCAAGAACAACTAGATTCAATAGCATTATCAAAATGGAATTCGAATTAGAAAAAGATCTTTAAATTGGCGTTTTTTTTAAGTTGTTAAATCAAATTTTACCAATTCGTACTGGTCACCATTTATTATATCGAAATCCGTATATATCATACATCCATCTATCATAGACACTCAACAAGCTCATACTTAATAGTATTTATAGGTATGTGTATTTAACTACAACAAGACTACGCTACCACAGAGCTACGAATATTGACAGAACTATGCCAACATGCATATGAAAACGTCAGGATCGGTAATGGAATTTACAAGGCCCTGGTTGAATATAAATTATCTTAAAATTAAAAAATAAAATTCAGTATTTATTTTCACGTTTATTTAGTCTAGTCAGCGTTTACAAAATAGACAAAAATGCATATTTACTCTTAACCACCGGGCTAGGTTTTGTGGCACTTTAGAATTAGTTTTCTGTTATTATATATCGTTACTATATCAGTAATTTTTTAAATCTACTGAGAAACTATCGCTTCAGACACAACATGTTGCAAGTTTTATATAGTTTAATACAAATTAATTCGTTATGAAAACTGTTGGGGTAAAGATAAGCTTATAATAAATCATAGAGCAAAGAAATTAAATCTTTTAAAATATAGGAATCGTTTTCCTTATTGCATTGATAGAAAAATGTATACTGAACTTTTATAATAATATATAAATGTGGTTTTAGCATGTTTCTCTTTTCTCTTCAGTGGAGAAACATGAGAGTTACCATATAAATTAGTTTCACAATTACGTCTGTATATAAGTGTAGTCATGTGTTTTAAGTGTTCATAAACATTACAGTACTATATAACGACATTTTATCTTCTATACATTGCATACATATATTTAAAAATTGATAGACTAGTCCCTGAAACAACAAGTATCTGAAATACGTTTCTCAGTAAATACATAGCTTAAAGAAAACAAAATGTATTATCAAACATCGCGTCTTACATGAAACAATTTAATTATGGTGGGAGACAAATAACAATTTTTTTTTGACTAATCCTTAATAAACTATTATTTTTTGAAATAGAACCTAAAATATTTGAAGAAATTACTATATTACATCTAATTTCACTAAGATACCGTTACAGTTACATGTGATTTGTTTTAGAAAGAAAATTGACTAGACAGCCCAAATGAAGTACGTAAAATAACATGAAAATTTATTTTTAAATTCAAACACTTTAACTTTAAAAAATAAAATAAAGGCCAGTGACAAAATTGTTTACAAGAAACTTTTGGTTTTATTTGATATAATTCAATAGAAAAATTGGCATTGGAAACATTGAATACAATTGAGCTAAAAAAATAAATTTACAAATGATTTGCTATCACAGATAATTCTAATACGAGTCTAAGCGTCTTGGTTGTATTTGAGTCTAACAGAAGAGCTAGAATAAATTTGAAAAAATAGTATGCTAATTCCAATGTACAAATCTCTTGTCATTCATACTTAACACAGATTTGAAACGCAACGTTAAGTCTGACTCCCGGCAGTTATAAACGTGTCAGATTCTGACATACCGGAGTTCACGTTTCGACTTCAATAACTAATGGCAGATTAATAATAAGTTACCTAAATAATGGTGTCAAGAAATTTCATACCGGGGTGGCCTACGAGTAAAAAGGCTGTCTTAAATTTTTGAATTGGAGTGAGTTTAATTTTTTTGTAATCCTAATTGAAAAACGAATCTAAGTATGGTTGTTATTTATAAACGATTGACTAGTCAATTGTAATTTTGACACTCTGCATTATTTCCATCGACAACATAGGACAATTTATTAGCCATTACTTCGGTACGTTTATAAATGAAAAGTTATTTCTGTACATTAGAGTAAGCATTAATATACAAATATTTTAAATTTTTGCCGGCTTTGATAAAGTTCAATTTCGTAATTCGCTTGTATTGATATGTGTGTGATCTATTACTTTATCAAATGTGCCCTTGGATCTAAGGTCTAACTAAGACCGAAAGGAATTTATTTACCCTTATTTGTTAATGACACTACCACTACAATTTAGAATAGTATATTCTTAAAGCGAATATTATATCTATACCAACTGGAGGTTACCATCAAAGCTTTTTATGAGACAAAGATTCATCGCGAGTATAAGGATTATGGTAACCAACTTAGATTGACAAAGCAATTATTTATATAAATTATAAGGTCGTTAACAATATGATTTTAACAACCACTTATAAAAGGACATCTAAGACCCTAACACGAACTTTACGATGGTCAAGTATTCAAGTCGTTCGAGTCCAATATAACCCTCCGCCAAAAGCAATGGAGGTGAGGGGTGGGGCTGCGGGGTGATTATGCGTAATGCATTTGCCCACAAGTATTAAATTTTACATACAATTCAGTTTAACTTCCTGCGTTTCCCATACAAAAATCGTTCGTGCTAAAGGTAACATCAGGTGAGAATGTAAAAAGCCGAAAAGACGCGCGTTTTATTTGGTCGGATGCTATGCTATCGATAAAACACAGTGAAATTAAACGCGCCATCATTTCGTCTTATTTTTTAAAATTCAAAAGATTTAAATTGGTAGATATACAATTTACATACTAAAAACCATATCTACTCAGTCACATACAATGCCACAATTTTACATATCAATGTAATTTAGTTCGGTAAGAAAACATTTATGTCTCACATTTTATGAGCTAACATCTACTTATCACAATTGAAACGAGAAAATTAAAAAGCGAGTTTCACGTTTTCTATAACTTATTCCTAAATGACGTTCTTCAAGACAGAAGAAACCTGTGATACAGCGATAATTTTGTTCGTTATATTTAAATATTTTACCAGAAATATTCCGTATAGATAAGGATCTAATAACTTCAAGCATGTTCACAATCCAAACAGGGACCCTTGCCTGATAAATGAAAATAATTTCAAATAAAATGCACAAGTTAAAAATTGTGGTAGCTTATTCCAGTCCAGACTATGCTCAATATTAATTTGAAAAACGATTGTTTAATAAGTAGATACCTACAGTTTATCGACTTTATTGAAATATAAGCATAATTATATCCATGCAGATTAGTATGTCTGAACATGATAACTTATAAATGGGGATTATTGAATATACAAATATAGCATGCCTTAATTTCAATATTAATTTAAAAAAAAATTGAATATTATTTTATTTCCAATTATCTATTTCATGTAATATGTTACCAAACTATCTCACTTCACATTAATTTTACAAAATTTGACATCGCAAAATAACAGATTTAAATTTTAAATTCCTGTTAGATCTTTATTCTGAAGGAATGTTCAGCCAACTCATTAGATAATTATAAGCTATATTATAATTATCTAATGAGTTAAATATACCGTACTTAATAGAGCGAAAATCGTCCTATTTCGATTTGCTATTTATATACTTTTTTTATTACAATTACATCATAAAACTCAACTTCTAACGTAAGCATAGGTACTTACTTGCAAAGCTGAGTGAGTAATTAAACAAAAAATAATTTTTAGCTTAACAATTAGTAATCTCAATTTCGCCTTTTTTCAGAATTTATTTGCCTGTTGGTTATAAAATGAATGAGCATCACAAAAATTTTAGCAGTTCTTATGTCGAAAATCGGAAACATTTCGACCAAATTGAGTTGTTTAATTGATAAATTGTTACTATGATTGGTTTCTTTCCTAGCACAAGATATGACAAAATCCAATACATTTTTTATTTACAGGAAGGATTTAGTCTAAACTAAGTCCATCTCGGAATCTTTGTATACCAGTATAATTCATTTAAACATCACTTGCAATGTTATGAATAATTTTCTATACTTTTAGTGTATCATAGACATCGCTTAGAATTTAAGTTAATAAGTAATATGCTACATTTTGATTTATAAACATTACACATTTGACACAGTATACAATAGTTTAAATTACTTCCAATATATAAAAAGCGTTTATTGCAAGGACAATATTTTTATTACTGCTTTTTTAGAAATTGGTGCTACTTTGAACCATTTGCTTTCAAATATTCATTTAGTATTTTAAGGGTCTGTTTCACAATGTCCGGATAAGTTCCAAATAAGCTATTTATTACTTATTGGTAGGATAAACAGTATTTTTGCGTTTCACGACTGTCAGATAGCGCTATTTTTCATGAAATGCGAAGTATCTTATTCGGAAATTTTATCTTTCGAATAATTTATGTGTTGCATAGCTATTTGGTACTTTATCCATACATTGTGAAACAGGCCCTAAATGTTCAAGATTCTAATGTTAAACACATCATTTTCTAAGGCTGTATCAATCTAATAAACACCTTCCAACTATTACTGAAGTACAATTATTAAAAGTTTATTGTATTTTTTTTCTCTCACATTAAACAATTAATCATTATATATTGTTAGATACTTTGGACTTAAAAACATTTTGAAAGTTGCTATCTTCTAAACTACAAATACAGTTTAATTTCACCTTTTCCAAACTCACATTTTAAAGTATTTCTTAGCCATCCGTCAAAACCGTATTATTACACTTACATATGAATGTTGCCAGTTCCCAACACAATGGCGACCTTAGCGAGCTTTCCATAAAGAATCAGGTCCGAGAGAAGCCTCACGGGCGACGAGGGTTAAATGTAGAAAATTATGGCGGGAATCTGGCCGTCTTCAACAGATGTACCATTGTTATTTCCAGCGGCATACGAAAACTGAAACACCACCTTTTCACCATTGTTGCAATCAACTGTTGCGCGACGAACACCTTTTGATCCGTAGTACGAGTCAGTGCCCTAAAATAGAAGCAGTATAAGGAACGAAAATGGTGGCGTGTGTTTAACACAAGTATCACCTACTTGGCAATTAAGATATACATATGATCACAAAACATAGTAATCTAAGATTGTTCATGTAGTAAGCAGATTTACTGCAATGTATCCCCTCCCCCCTTCCTCAATAAATTCAGCAAAGTCAACAAAAGAAAGCAAAGCTCGTATAAATAATAGTACATGAACATATTAATTTAATGTGCGAATCCTCGAAATTGCATTTTGTTTTCAAAAATAGACAATGTGAGTGTAATGAAAGTCAAAGACCCTCCCCACCCCCTATAGTGCATACGTAATATATGAACTGGCCCTTATTAACATAATATACTTAAATATATATAAAATATTTATGATATGTACTCATTTCTAGACCAAGATGTAGTGATGTCAAATTAGTTTCTCATGTTTCCATTGTTTT
The DNA here is from genome assembly GCA_028984075.1 of Pieris mannii. Lineage (NCBI taxonomy): Eukaryota > Metazoa > Arthropoda > Insecta > Lepidoptera > Pieridae > Pieris > Pieris mannii. The sequence goes on from CM054780.1 coordinate 4,456,874, forward strand.
GTTATTCTTGATTGAAACATGTCCAACTAAAATAGCACTTACCTTTAATTTAGCACTAGCGATGTAAGAAGTGTTTGGAAGTATTTCAACCGGTTCTTTAAACATTGCCCTAAAAGTATCATCAGTTCCATCACAGCAAAATGTAGTTGTGTTTGATCCACACACTTTCTTTGTTGCCAGATGGATTATCTATAAATAATAATAATACTATTTATTAACCTCTCCACCAGTTTAAATAATATATGAGGCTTGTGTCCATAATAGATTTGAAGAAGCCCTGTTAGGAGTGAATGTCTGATTTTACTGATAAATGTTTTTATATAACATTAGTATTTAAAAAATTAAAACATGTATAACTCATAAAAGATATACATATCTCCTGAAACTAATCTATACTAATGCAACAAAGAAGAATTTATATATTTGTATGTTTAGGTTGTATTTATTTTATATATAACTATGCAAAGCTGGGACAGGCCTTTCATTTGATAAAGACTTACTTGCAAGTGCACTTCATATTCACTTGGTCCAAAATATGATCCATACAACCCAAAACCAACAACAAAAATCCTCTGATCCACCGTAAATCTGATTCGGTCAGTTGTCCCACTGTAGCCCCATCTGGATTCTGTTTGTGAGAACCTATTCACTGTCAACTCTTTGCCAGTCATACAACAGCGGGGTGTATCCAGAAATCCAACATTAGGTTTTGGATTGACAGTGAAATAAAGAAAAACTTGTACAATCTCCCGATCATCTAAAAGACCACTTTGGGCAGGACCCATAGCAAATTCTTCCACTGACATTAGCGGAAACCGTATAGCATGGAAGGCTCTGCCAAGAACAGTTCTTTGGTTAGTTGGGGTCACTGGAAGCTGACGTCTTATACATTCTGCTTCTGACCAACGCAGGACAGCTGAAAAGATTTTAGCCTCTCTAATTCTGAGAGTGTCCCTGAAAATAAATATTATTTTTATAAATATTTAAAACATGATTAAAGTAAATATTATAATTTAATGAAATAATAGCAAATACTTATGTTTTCTTAACTAAGAACTTTAATGATATATGTATACAAAATTCAAACCCAGTAATAATATTAAAAAATTATACCTTTCTAAGACTGCATTTAAAGTGTCTTGGTCTATATCTGTAAATCCTTCAGCATTCAAAGCATCCGCAGTATTTTTATCAATCATTTCCAAACAAAGTGCAGCTAATTGTGGTTCATCAAACAATCTAGCTTGTGTGAGCAACAAGAAAGCATTGTCTGTACCTAAATTGCTCTTCAGAAAATCTACACAGTGCTCCTCTAAAGCAGCTACAGCATATTTTTTTGCTGTATATAATGTTGTCATCACACTCTCTGGTCCAATTCGTACTTCATCTGAGTATAGGAACTTTAATAAATGTAGGAAAGCCGCGGGTTCCACATCTGGGAGTTCGACCTCGTCAGACTTAGTAGCCAGTACACCATTAAACATGGCATCAAAAACTGCGCTTCCAACCGAAAGTACGAACTTGTGCGCTGGAATGACCTGCTGATTGGCGTCTTTACCAACGATAAAATGCACGTCAGAGAGGATTTCGTTATTAAATAAGAATGATAAACGTTCTTTTACAGTTGTTTTTGTTGCCTGCCAGTTGTGTAAGCGTCCACCTGTGTTATGTGTTGGTAAGTTTTCAATGGCAGAAGAGGAAGGCATAGGGTCAATAGAACGGACCATCTCTTCATCGTGTCCACTTTGGCGTGCCTGCTGATTTGAGGGAAGCATATTTTGTGGTGGCTCTTCGTCTCCATCGCCGTCGGCATCGGCGATCTTTACATTCGACAATCTATTAACAACATCATTCTTAGATCCAGAAGCCATTATATTACATGGGCTAAACCACCTTTCAATCTTTGCTTGTACAGTTCTACAATTAATTTGAAAAAATCGTGTAAGAAAATTATAGTATTTAAGCAGTATTTATTATATTACAGTTAAAGGTTTTTCACTTCAGGTTTTTGACGTTGACGTTTAAAATACTATTATGTTTGTCATTCTAACAAATGTCAGTCTCGAACTTGTGAAGATATACATGAAAAATTCACACAATTGTGAAATGTAAATAAATATAGCACCAAATAAAAGTTTACATATTATGTCGTGGCAGTCATAATTTTGGAGTTTTCCAGATTTAAACGTTTAAGGAATGACCAAATGTTTCTGTCACTGTCAAATACAATTTATACTAAGTTATGATGTGGGCTATGGAAATGCTCACTATTTTTCTGTGAGTGACGATACCGTCAAATTTTTACAGGTTAAAACTTAAATAGAGCCACTTATTTTATGGGATTTACTCGAGCGCCATAGAGACATATTGCATTGCGAAGCTTAGAAATTATGAAAAAAATGTTATATAATGTATACCTTTTTATCGGAGGGGTAAGCGGCTATAGATTTTCAAAAATGTGGAAAATATTGTACTATGGACATATTCGAGCGCGTCAGATATTAATAGCATTCATGTCCTATGTAGTTTTAATAATGTACGTACGTTAATTTAATGGTTTGGATGATGGGGGTGGTCTGACCTGACGATTTGGATTGGAAATCACCATTTTGAAATACTCAAGCGCGTCAGATTAAGTATATATGGTTCATCTTTATATCATAGACGTGATGTCTATCTGGAGGGATGACATTTTTTTATAAAACATACAGCACTCCCCTATTCTTACCCTTATCTTTATCCCTTGAAAATTATCAGATTAAGTGATTTATACACTTTTTAGCATATAATTTACTCGCTCGAGCATTTCTGATGATAATTTTTTTAAAGCATCGATGTGTCGTGCCATCTACTCAACGGGTGTCAACAACAAGCTTCTTGAGTTACTTTGACGTCCGGCTGATATAATAATAATAATGAGTGTTTATTCACCCACATCTTATTTAACTAGTCTAAGATGCGGCCCTGTCCAGGAGGAGGCCTCCTCCAAATTTTTCCACGCTAATTTATTTTCTGCCTTCGTCATCTAACTTCTTTCAACTACCCTCTCGATTCCGTCGGCCCATCGCTATATTGGTCTGCCTTTGCTCTTTTTCTCCTTTAAGACCAATCCAATCAGTAACTGTTTTAGACCATCTGTCATCTGTAGAACCGTTCATCTGTCATATGTGGTCTACCCATCTACATTTAGTTTTAAGGGCATGTTGCTCATATCTTTGAGGATTTCTTTTTAGCTCAAAAACCTATTTTTTGTTGGCAGTATTTAGGCCTTCTATCATTTCTTTAATTGATTTAGTGTTACTGAAAACAATACTATATCGTCTGCATAACGTAGGTTGCTCAAATATCTTGAATCTATCTGTATTCCTTTCCTTTTCCACCAAAGTTCTTTCATAATATTTTGAAGGACGGCTATAAATATCTTGGGTGATAAGGGACAAAATTTTGGTCCAAGTCTGTCTATTTTTACTTTACTGGTACTCTTATTTATTTATATTATATACATAATGTTAATGTACATGGTTGGTATGCCTTGATATAAAAGCGCCATGTGACATGCAGTTAAATGCTTTAGTGAAATCGATAAGGGCTGGTTAAACTTGATTCTTTTCTACTATCAAATCTAACGTGTTTATGTGATCAGTCGTTCAATATCCTGTCTGAAATCCAATCACCTCTAGATGTTGGTGCTTTTCAATAAAAATAGCTATTCTTTTTTAGGCATATTACGAACAGTTTGTACAAATTTGGTATACGACTATACGGCGGTAATTGCCAATATCGTAAAATAAAATAATAGATGTAATTATTTTAAGGAATTTAGAATTAAGTTTCTTATGGAAGAGCTGGGAACCCTGACACAGGTATTTTTTACTTAAAAGGGTTAATCTTACACATAGGAATGTACTTAAAATAATAAACTTTATTATTATTATTATTATATCAAGTTTATAAGAAGTTTTTAGGGCTTAATTTGGAATACTGTCAAGCTGAACAATAATAGAAATTATTGTTCAGCTTATTTATATTGGTTACAATTTCATTGAAAGCTAAGGATAAGACTGATGGAGTTTGTTGTAAAACAGACTTTGTCTTCCTGTACTTCCCGTCCTCGTTGGTCCATCTTTTATCTATACACCTTACAATATCGCCTGCCCATTTCAGCTGTAAATCGTGGGTAAGCTTGTCTGTGATCTTTATGAATATGCATAATAGTAAAAAAATAGTACTGTATTCCTATAAGTAATTTCATAGTACGTCTTAAGTGTGAGTAAAAATATGTCAGTAATTATACAGTGGTAAAAGTAACGGTGCACTAAAACTTCTTTAGTGCACCTAAAATGTATGAAATAAAAGGCAATAAGGAAAATTCGTTACGCTACTTTACCTTTATGCTCCGTAAAATACATTTTACGGATGAGAATTTTCTGGTAAACTTACAGAAACAATTTTTATTCCTCCTCCGTTTAACATACAGCCCATATTTCTGTGCAGAGAATGCAACATATTGCTACACTGTTCATGATACTCCTATGTGTGTATTATTGTGTGTTCAGTAAAGGGCACCTTATAGTATAAAAGGTGTTTTACACTATACAACCTTAATTCAAAATAAGGTTATGTTCCTATTATAAATGTAAGTTTATTTGCATATCACGCTCATTGCTCTGAATTGATTTAGAGTTTGTTTTAAGTTTCATTGATTATACTAAACTCACTGTTAAGTTGGTTATTTCGCTGTATTTGTTGTTCACACATTTTATTAAGGATAAACAAAAGCAGCTATTTTTGATAAACTTAACACCCCTATCATTTAGAAAATTTTAAACGAGTTCCGGACAGTGCGTCGTAGGTATGCAACAGTACAGATCACAATTGGGTGTAGGGCCTTTCCCTTAAGAAATGCTAATGCTAATGTATTACAAGTAGGTCAGAGAAATCAGATTATTTAACATATTTCCACCACCAGAAATCTATTCCTAAATGGGTATATCTTGACTCGCCGTATGAGTATGTGGTATATGGTTGGTGGACTCAGTTTCCGAACTCAGTCCCTCATTACATCCGTTGTGCGTAAAGGTCGGACTATCTACACTAGCCTATCTCATTCCAGAAGCACAGAAGTCTTGGAACTTGGAAGCCTTTATGGAGCGACCTCACTGTTCCGAGGATTTCTGTTAGGAAGTCTCAGCCACGCATTCCAGGATTACGTAGATGACTGACTCTTATGTGCTTAAACACAACTTCACCTAGGGACTCTCAGTCACGCCAAGTTTTAGACAGTGGCCCGTACCTGTATAATTTTGAGATTAGTTCTGTTGAGGCTTTGAAGTTTATTACTAGGGGGTTATCTGCTTGCAGTGCCATTTTGGACTGTTCTGTTCTGTCCTGTTGATATTTCACGAATCTAGGTTCGCACTTGCGAGAAGGGCATTTCGGAGCCTCTCCTCGCTTGTCGCATCATTGTTGAGAGATCCACTGTTATTGCTTCTAGTACATTGTGACACTGTAGTATCGGTTTGTTTGTCGTTAGGAGATAGTGAACGGCGGCCTCATGATTTAACAAGGGGTGGGTAGAAGTTATTCTTGTTACTGACTATTGCTAATATAAGGTCTTCTTAATAAACGAAATTTGACATTTAAGTTATTTAGTGTATGTAATTTTAAAAATATACTTACGTGCACATTTTTTAATTAAAAACTTAATTAAAAAAATTAGGTATTGGTGTATTTTTATCTCTAGCTAATATAATTTAAAAATGAGGAAATGGTACTTAGTTTATAGCTCATTGAAAAACAGGTTTTATAAGTGTATACACGCCTTTATAGCGCGTGTCGGCTGAAGCCTAAAGATACGGCTGGGCCGCTTATTGCTACTGAAACTGCGTCCCGTCCCGCTTTCCCACAGACCTATTAACATTTAGAAGAAAATTAAAAAAAAAACAGTATAAAAACATGCCATGCCATGTTTCATGATGTTTAAATAATAGTTGCATTTATTTAATAAATGAAAAAAACTTTATCATCATTTTTGAAGTTATACTTCTTTTGGCGCGATGGAGAAAAATTATAAGATTGAATTTTTACAATGCGCGCGCACACCAACACCTAAATTCGACATCGTAAAGTTAGGTCTAGGTGGCATGGAAATCTATAACTATGTTCAAGTTGTATATTCCAGTATTTTTATATTTAGAACACGTGTTTCGTATTAGTGAGTACAATTGAGTAGTTTGGTATCAAATTTGGTCAAATCCATTTTAGGCTATTTCCTACAATTGTAACATTTCCATATTTTCATATGGCCACCTCCAACCAAACAAAGATGAGGCGGGTAATTCAAACGCGATATCAATATAAAATGGAGAGAAAATAAAACCCTTATCCCCATATAAATAAGAACCTAAATTTATTTTTGAAATTTGGATTTGTCTGCTTTTGATTCTCAAGTCATTATTTGACCAGATTTGAAAGTTCACGTTTTGGATATGCCTGAATTTGAATGTTAATAAAAGGATTTGACTAATTTTGAACTTTAAGAGAGTGTCAGCCAGGGGTTGTCAAATTTGGTCAACAATGTTAGAGTTGCATGGAAGGAAAAATATTATAATAAAGAAAATGTAAAATCTATAATTATTTATGTCCATTCCAATCGTATTTCACATGACACTTATTGATAACATTAATTACAACAATGTTACTTATACTTAAACTATTAGATGTGGAACTTCTTGCATTGGTTCGCAATTTTCATGTTCGTATTCATGCTGTAATGAATCTGGTCGGCTCAGAACTTCTTTGAAGTAATTTAAATCTGATAGTTCATCCCAATTTTCGCCATAATGCGTAGTGAGTAAAGTTTTTACATCACTTAGTTTTTTATCTTTCACTTTTATGAAAAGAGATGCTGGGTCCGGGTTGATCTGACTCACCGATTTTCCTTTTTTGCAAATAAGTTTGAAATCTGATTGCTGATTACGGTAACTAACTTCACCCCTTACTAATACATTTGTTTTCGTCTTATTTCGTTTCAGAATAAATCTTTTACATTCCTATATAGAAAAGTGCATTGCACTGGTTGTCTTTAAAACTTTCGCACATTCCTCCTTCCACTTCAGTTCCTACATGTAGAACAGTTGCATACTCTTTAAAAATTCGTTCATAAGCTTCTGGGTTATTGATCTCTTCATTTTTTTTTATTTTTTTTTTTGTTTTAGAGTGTCCTACAACAACAGTTAAGTTGTAAATATACAGTTGCCGGGAATAATAAGTTATTTGATCCGGTATTTTGGGCATCGGTTGATTCTTTTCTTCTAAATAACTTGTGTTTTTTTCTAAGTTAGTAACATCCACCATTTAAAGTCAAAGAAGCCTTCACCCGTTTTAGTGATCAATTTTCGACAACGAGAAATAAAATAACAAAATAGGTACATAGAGTAGAAGTGTAGAGCACATAAAATAAGGAAATGAGTTTAGAATGTTGTTCCACTTCTTTCAGATATTCACACAAAAAGTATACCAAAACCAAAATGTTGAACACCCCTGCTGACAAACACTTGGTGAAGTGAAGCACAAGGGATTACTTACCGATAAACTTTTTTCTCATTGCGCTACCACTTTTTTGTTTGAGGAATCCTTTTTCTCGAAAAATTAGCTTCTGTTATCTGTATGTTTTCTTGCGATTCTTCCATTTTTACTACATTTATTTAATAAAAAACGCGGAGAAACCCTAGACGTGGCAAACTATGCAACGGACAGTATTTCAAAACGGCCGCTGGCCCCATACTAAGAACTCATCCCTGATTGGTTGAAGTGGATTTGTCCAATTTTGATTATTAACTGTCAAGGATTTGACCGTTATTGATACCAATATCACTTTTTGAAGTCGATTTTAAAAGGTAAACGCGAGGATTTGAACGGTTTTGATATTAAAAATAGGTTTATTTTTACAAAGTGAATGTAGCTGCATTGTCAGTTTAAAAAGTGTTATTTTGGGATTTGACCAATTATGAAACCAAACTACTCAATTAAACAGTGTGAATAAATAAATATTATTTTTATGTTTTTAAATTAATTTCATAAACGACAGTGATATAATTTATTTATATAAATAAAACTTTTTGATTTATTTCAATATTTATCGGTAATCACTACTGGAAAAAAAATAGCTTAAATAGTTATCCATACACCAAAGAAGTATAACTTCTGAAGCGTGTACATAAGTACACACACTCTTTTTTATGTAAGTGATAGGTACAATAATTATTAATTTCCAATGTTGATACGAGTGGTACACGATTTAGTAAAAAATAAAAACCTAACGCGGTTTACATAAGTCTTCAACATATTTTGTACGTCATCAGACACGCAAGCGCGGCACGGTCGATTCAGCTAACAGGTGCTCTCCCAGCAGTCCCTCTGTCGTCCTCGACAGGGAAACACCTCTCAATCCTTAAATAAAAATAAAAAATCTCAAGCCAAAACAGCCAGTAAAAAATCGCAACTAAAACCTCCTTTCGTAACTTACTATTTAACGCCTGCACAGATTACAAAGCAACATAAATTAAAAGTTTGTGTTTATGTGTTCAACAGGCGTCTAGAGTAAATATATTTTAATGTTGATCCCTTTTCTATACTATTGTTGATGTTTCTAATGTCTAATGACTTGTTCTCAGTGCTTAAAATAAGTGTCTTTTATTGTTGAGCTTAAAATCGATATTATAGATGAAAGATTAGAATGAAGAATTTCGTGAACTTTTAAGTTACATGGTACTAAAAAAGTAAGTTTAATAATTATTTTTAAGAAGGTATTACACGAACTTTATTTTGTAAATATATTTAAGAATATTCAGAAGTTTTATACTGAAAACCAGCTATGGAATTTTAGTAAGTGTAATGTGTAACAATACCAGTAAAGAATATCTTATAAACGAACTCTTGTGATATATTATTGAATTAACTTTGCAAATTAATATGACAAAGTTTTCATACATAATTTTAATAATGATAGCACTTATCACACCAAATTTTTATATAGAAGATATAAAAATGTGTAAAGAAGTGCCAGTCTTGTCGGGTTTTTTTTACAGCGCACCTAATTAAGGCGTATTCCTTTTAAATAATACTCCAAACTCTGTACTCATGTATATACTATATGTATATAATGTATTCTTTTGAGGGGTCTTTGTTCGTATTTTTTTAGAATCCCGAATCAGTAACCCTACCACCCATGGCCCTCTCGGCATCGCCTTTAATAGTTTAAAGTCGATGCCGTGAGGGCCATGCCATGCTATGTATGTCGTACACCTCCGTGCCAATACATATTATATATATCATAATAATTAGATTATTTTAATTAAACATCCTAGGTAATCATTATGCTTAGTCCGAAGATACAACGCTCTATACGCGTCAACGATGGCCAACTCATCGCATTATCGGAACGTGCTCAGTATGACCATTCGCAGGTAAGTAAATACGTATATTATCTTTATTCAAATTAAAATATATTTCTGACATAACCTGTCGTAACCGCGTAAACATTTTGTTCTTTAAAAAAAACCTTCACAAATAAATAAAACGTTTGGGCACAGCAAAATTTTTTGCAATTCAAAATATTCAATTCAAATCTTTAAAATTATCAATGCGGTATATTTAAAAATATAAAACTGTAACAATGAATGAATTTTTAATATATTTGGGTTTATAAATAAACGATTTCTAAATCTCACCTTTTAACCTTTTAGATTTTTAAAACAAACAGATTTTATTACATTCATTCGGAATTTATCAGTCAGTAATTAACCGCTTCTTTAGTTCAGTATAAGACGACGCTAATTGCGTTTTAATAATGAACGTGGTTGAGTTAAAGAAAAACCAGGATACATTTAAATTAAAAATCTTTTTACAGGCAGGGTACTTGCATAAACGTAGCTCCGACAACACGAAATGGCAACTGCGATGGTTCATTCTTTATCAGGTAACTGGAATTTAATTATTCAGTACTACGATCCAATTGTATGCCGCATCTATTGCATTTTTAATATAGTAATTGGCAAAATTCTCTGTTGTGACTTAGACTTGCTACGTTGTGCTACAAATTGCTAATAAATTCTACGAACTGCTACGATGTTGCTGCATAGAGGTAGCGAGAACACGTCAGTTCTACCATTTTTCTACGCATATTCATATTTATTACAAATATTTTTATAAAATTCATTGTTTATGGTTGTTGGGTTCATTTAGTTTACTAATTGTCGTAACCTCACTCAAGAAACGTATAGCGTTATAATATTATTTCTAGTGGAATGCATCTCAGACTAAATAAGTTGATGCCGTATATGTTTTAATAAATAATTTTGACTTCGACTCTAGAGTATTAAAGATTGTTTAGATAGATCTAGTTCTTAAGTTTTTATAGGTATATATTTAAATAGAAATATCTTAAGTTTTAAATATGGGTTATGCGTATTTTAAACCTATGCGTATATTTATTTTGAACATGTGAACTCACACTCACTCCGCTGGCTCTGCTACCCAAAAAGTGTCTTGGCCTGCGAAGTGAGAATCTTCCAGCACTTCCTGGTCTGTGCCACCTCCCGCCAATTGCAGGCTTTCAGGTCCTCCTCCACTTTATCGATCCAACGGTACCTAGACCGTTATACTAACTACTAAATGTGGAAATTTGTCCACAGAACCTGCTATTCTACTACGAATCTGAGAATAATACACGACCAACAGGCGTGCTGCTTCTAGAGGGTTCATATTGCGAAAGACTCAGCAAATCACCTATAGAAAGAAATGCTTCGGTAGGTAACGTTCTGTTAAATATTTCAATTTTCGTGTAATTTTCGCTGTGTATATAATGACATACTTGGTATCGTAATGCTTATAATCCAGAGTTATATTATGGTTAAGTTAAAACGAATCTGTTCTGTTTTTACATCCAAGCAAAGTAAACCACTAAAATACTCAGAGACTCTTTCAATTGCTGTAATTAAAAAGCTTTTATTTTTGAATAATTATTTGCCAATAATCTAATATTGTTTTTAGTTATCCCTCTTAAATCAGTAGGTAACGATTTGAAAAATATTATCATAAAGAAAACAGAAACAGACATATTTTTAGAACAAGAACCCAGTTCAGATGCAATTACATATGTCCCGAATTACATTATGCATATTTTTTCACAATGTTAAATTTAATTTGTTACATTTTAATTACTAATAAAAAATTAAGTGTGAATTGGTACACAATTGCTTTGAAAACACAAAATTATGGTACAACCAATATTTGAGTGTTATATTTTTGTATAGTTTTGCTTCATAATATCTTATCGCCGTGAGAGTCAACGTCAATACGAACTGAGAGCTGCTTCCGAAGTAGACTGTGTTCATTGGGTCGACGCGATCAGAGAGGCGAGGTTAGTTTCCTGCTACAATATTGTATGTATATTTTTTATGTATTATTTTAAATAATAACTAGTACCAACTAGAGAACGCTCTAGCTTCCCATTGTTCCAGGCGTTTTTAGTTTTTCCAAAACTTCAGAAAATTATCTATATGTCAACCAATTTGCACAAAACTTTGACAAGTCACCACATAAGCCCGTGCCACTTTTACACACACGTGCCGTTTTTAAGTTGATTTTGAAGATATGGTCTGACAGATGTTTTTGTGTATATTAATAGCGACGGGCAAACTTATATGTACATAGTAAAATCTCACTTATTGTAACTAGTTTGGGTCGATAAAAATGTGTTTATATTAATTGGATTCAGCAAATATTAAACTCCCAAATTTATACGTGGGACTTTTTATTATACCTACACGTAATCATTATTTAATGAAGAACAATGAATTAATACATACTGGTGAAAATTTGTATCGTAATTAGCACCGGAAGATCGATCCTGGGTGAAATTTATGAAATAAATTATATAATGTGCGTGTGAACATTTAATATTACATAGTAGGTTGCTGACTCCGACTTGTCTATGTTAAAAAATGGATATGATTTATATACGATGATATATTTTCTGGGCGTTAACCGCAATAGTGACGAAATTATTATAATTTTATTCGTAAGGTAATTTACTAATACTTACATATACATATTTTATATTACTTCTATTTCTATGGGAATAATTATGAACATCCCTGCCTATGGGAAGTAGTCCATTGCCATGGCAACACAAGGGATTAGGGTCGCGGCCTTGACCTGGGGCAATATGGATCTTCGAGAATGGCCAGGAAGGCTCAGTCTATTTTAAACTTCAGGTTGTTAATGATTTATAATTTTAATTGGCACATTATTAATTAGTTAAACCAACGTAGAAACTGGGTCAACAATTAATTATTCATTAGTTAAAATTAATTCTATGTGTCTAATTTATTCGATTCATATTACAGTTATATATATCATATTATTTTAAATACAATATCATACGATATAATTGTACTTTTTATAAATCGGCCCAAAGTATAGGTAGGTTAAAGTTATTTATTATCATTATGCAAGCCGTAGCGAGCCAGAATCTACGTTGCTTTTTAACGTCACGTAGATTTTTCTCCTTAAGAAAAATATTATGTTTTTTTCTTAGACATAACGTTTTAAAAACAAATGTTAAATAATAATAATATGGCTTTTGGCCTTTAATGCAATTGTGATCACCATTTTTATTTAAAACAAGAAAGTGTCTTCTATGCCTTACACACCTCTTAGTCTTCGTTCTGTTTCTTCTCACGATGTATTTATCGTTGGAGTATTGCCCACATAAAAAACAATCTCCTTATAAACTTAACCCATTATATTCTTAGCACATAATGTTATTTCATAGAACAATATTTTTGCATTATGCAAAACTTTTTCTAAACACGTGACGACCTTACACTCCTATTTACATAAAATGAATCCAACTACCTGTCAACAATATTATTTATTGCTACGAATATAGGTCAAGGCCCAGTATAGGTAAAGGATCGTGTTGCCACAGCAAATGAGTTTCGGCTTACAACCTACGCTAAACTACACACACATACCCACACACACACACTGTTATAGTTATAACTTAAATTAAGTTAAATTGTTTATTCATCATAAATTAATTAAATTAAACACTACGTTTTAAATATCTATATAACATATTCAATTAAGCAGAGTAATCATAATTAATAATAATAATTAGAGCAGGTATTGAAATATATGTACAATTAAGTATTGCACAATACCGGCATCATTAAGCTGTTAGCCTGTAAAATGCAATATTGTGAAGAGTCAAATAAACTGTATTACTATTATTAATTCTGTACTTCTCCGATAATATCGCGTGGGTGGAAAATTTATCGGTACATTGTCTTAATGATAAGTCATATTGGTATATCTAATACGCGGAATCTTATACTTTTTATAAAAACCAATCATCTTTTCTATACGTAATAAACAAGGATACTTAGTTAAAAAGAAGCGAGCATTGGGCGCAATTACATTTATAAAACTGCTGATTTTTTTAGAAGACGTTTCGGTAACTGCAAATCTTCCAGTGCGGCGGGTCACCCCGGGAGAAATGGACCAAGAATGGCCAAGTTCATACATATAGAATAAAATGAAATAAGCAATTTACTTCCAACTTACAAACACCAGTAAATAAATATATTCTACAAAAAGTTCAACAAAATTCTTATACATATTTGCTCCAAGTATTGCAGGACAAGAAAAGTTTGATGAACTTAAATGTATCCTAAACTCATTTAGAAATATGATTATGTGAATACTAACCTCTAAAATTTCTCACTAACTAAATGTAATTCTTTGAGAAATAAAGTATCTTTGAACCGAAAAGAAAGTAATAGTTGTCTAACCGTCGAAATTTTCTATAATAATATAAATAAAATACAAAGACACGTATAAAATGTATATCTATTGTGTGGTATTTTCCAGCTTCAATAAGCTTTTACTCCAAAAGGAAGAGCTGGAACAGAAGCAATTGCATCTTCTTCAGGTAGTGGAGAGCGAGCGTACATCTCGGTGGCAATACGCTCAGCAATGCGAGGAGCTGTCAAATGAAGTGAAGAAACTGCGCTCTGAAGTAATTATTTAATAATTTATTTACCTATGCTATACCTAATAGACCAGACATAGGTTATATGAAATTGGGATCGGATCGTAGAAGGATTAATTTGGTGATGTTGACTGCTTAATACGAATACGTTTAATACGATTTCTTGGATCATAGCTATTTTACGCCAGTCCCTGCAACTTGAATCATATTTTCATACATATCTTAACGTTTATTTTTTACCGTTCAACCCTTGATGTAACTTTTATTTCAGCCGCTATCTCTTCGCTTCTTTGAATAGAAGTGAAGACTTACAGCAAAGGTTAAGTAAAGTTCAAAATCTTGTAATTGTTAATGCATCAAAATCTTTCTGGCAAACCAGAACATGTCATTTTGAATAACGTAATTATCTTAACATTGTAGATAATGTAATTTATTATATAAAACAAACAAAACTTGGGTAACACTGAAAATGTTTAGAACTGGCCATGCAAAAGTTTTTTTTTAATTTCAATTTTAGAACTCTTTGGTAACCTAATGTAGTATATTACATTTATTTGACATTTGTTTTTGTGAATTGGCGGCAAATCTAAAACTCTTGTTACACGTAAAAATGAACCTAACGCGAGAAAATCTTTGGTCAATTATTATTTATTATGTATAGCTGATATGATAGGCTGCGATTAGCATTTCTTAATGATGCCCCATCTCATCATTTTTGACGTTCATAAGTGTTATGTTACCTACCTGAATAAGTTATTTTTTTATTTTTATGTAATAATTACGTCGTTCACAGATTGATTATACCAGATTAGCTAATAAGCTACATACATATACATAATAGTATCGTGACACATGTTTAAAAGTACTAATGTTTAGTTTCCGTCTCCCGTATAAATCGGTTAATAGTTTACAGTGCACCTAATAAAAACACAAGTTCTATTTATATCACTGTTTGCGAGACTTTTCTATAAATATATCCTACTATACACAGAGCTGTAAATATTTTGCTAAACTGAACTTTAAAAATATGTTCCACGAAGAATGTAAGAACCTATTAACAAAATTATCGTATTTATCGAAGAAAACTATGAAGATTATTAAATAATATTACAGTAAGAAATAACGTTGTGAATTAAAATAAAACATCTCCTTTTACAGAATTAAACGCCAATACTTAATATTGCAATTGATTTGCATCAATGATAAATAAGTGAAATCACCAAAGCCCAGTAAATATATTGCTAAATATGATTAGGATTTTATCTTCATTACTCTTTTTACCTGTTGTCTATACTTAATATATCTTCTAGTTATATGCTTACAAGAAAGAACATGAGCCATCTACACGGGCGACGTCCACCAGTAGCCTGTCTCCGACCCTCTCTGATGAAATCGATCCGTCAGAGTTGCGCAAAATTAAAAAAGTCCAGGTAACAATATTCATTGCTTTGATTACTAAGCTATCAAATTTTAAGAATTACTTATAATTTTCTTCGAAGATAGAAAATATTAATAAACCACTGCAATACACCCGGTATAAATGTTTTTTTATGAAGTTTCGTTTTGTTTCCAGATTGTATTAATTTGTCTTTGTATCGTAATCAACTTAAATTAGAACACTTAAGGAGACTTACTGCTGTACAGATTGGATGATTCTCACTATTACTTTAGCTACTTATTAAAGAATGGCGAAGTATTAATCTGAGATAACGACGACAATGAGTACAGTAGTTACTTTTCCTTGTTCGTAGTACTTTAGTACCGTAGTAGATTCTTTATCAACTAATGGTTCTAAATGGTAAACAATATCTAGCTATTTATGCAGAGTTTCTTCCGAGGCTGGCTTTGTCGACGCCGCTGGAAACAAATTGTTGAACAATACATCAAGAGTCCACATGCCGAGAGCATGAGGAAGAGAAACAGGTAAATCTCATATATTTAAACGAGCAATTCTTGTATATATATATATAATTGGAATCTCGGAATCGGCTCCAACGATTTTCATGAAATTTAGTATACGGGGCGTTTCGGGGGCGATAAATCGATCTAGCTGGGAATCATTTCTAGAAAATGTAATTTTATTTGTGTTTTATCAACTTAAACATAGAATTGCTCGTTAAAAGATGTCAGTCAAATAAATTTGAATTTGAATTAAATATGAATATAATTATCTTTATTCGATAATTATATTCATATTTTATCATTTTATTAGTATGTAATTCGTACTTAAATATAATTTCCAAAAAACACAACTTATAAAAAAAAATCCCGAGCAAGGCTCGGTCATCCAGGTACTAATATTGATATATTATATACTATGTACCTTTATTTATTATTATACAATAATATATAAAATTATCAATTTCAGTCTCGTTTTCAAAATGGTGGAAGCCGAAGAAGAATATTTGGAACAAATGGAAATATTAGTATGTTATTTACTTTATATACACTCGCAGTTGTGCACCTTATTAGTTGAATGAAATTACAAAACGTTATACGGACTCATTTTATTTTAGTAATTCAACATTTTGTTAAGTAATAATACTACCCTTGAAAAGAATTTTAAAATAAAAAAAACCCGTGAAGGAAAAATCACCCAAAATGTCGTCGGCGCGTGTCAGGCAATAGAAAAACAAGTGATTATAGAACATTCAGAATGTTTTTTTTTTAAATCATATATAAAACTGAAGTTTGAATACTTGACTGACCTATTTGCTTGGAAATGATTTGCGCCAGAAAATACATTTTATGAAAACGCGTTATGATTTATTCTATAACTACAGACTTTCATCGTTGTATACTAATGACAAATTTCATGGAACCTTTTTACAAAAACTTGGTTTACATTTAAGGTGACGTGTTTCCTGCGCCCATTCAAAATGGCCGCCAGTTCCAAGAAGCCCCCGTGCACCCATGAAGACGTCAATTCCATCTTTCTGAACAGTGAGACCGTGTTATTTCTACACCAGATCTTCTTCAAAGGTCTCACTTCGAGAATGGAGTCATGGCCCACACTTGTCTTAGGTAAGTATCGGTGAAAAATGGCAAAAAAATACCTTTTAAAAAAAATAGTTTTTGAGTAAATAAGAAAATATACATTGCGTCATTAAAACCTTTTTTTCTAATGTAGTATGAAGTTAATATGTATGTAACAGTTGTAATAGCCAACGATGCTATGTGATTTTTATCTGTCGTAGTTACGGTAGCGAAAGTAACATTTAAATGGAATTATTTTTTAAACAATTAATTAATTTAAGAATAACTCTTTATATTAACTGGAGTTTGTTAAATGGCCTTAAATATTGTCTCGACGTTTTGGGAATGAAAATGCAAAAAGAAAGACGAAACGATGACGTTTATTGGATTGTGATTCTTTCACCTTATCATTAAAAAAATTACCAAAAAAAACAAACAATGTTATCAATTTGATGTGTAACGATTTCCTGTCAGACTATATTGCCACGAATTATTTCACGCCAGTTTATACTAAAATGAAAAAAAGTTGTTTTTTGAGGTCTAATAGCTCTTAAATCCTACAAACTGAATCAAGTAAGTCATTACAGGAACATTTTTTAGGAAATAATATTTTTACAGGAGACTTATTCGACATGTTACTCCCGATGCTGACAATATACCAGGAGTATGTACGGAATCATCACTACTCTCTCCAAGTACTGACTGAGTGCAAGCAATCACAGCCTTTTACACACCTGCTCGCTCGGTTGGAAAGCAAGACGGCATGCCAAGGACGGTCTTTGGAAACCTTCTTAACGTTTCCAATGCATCAGGTATTTCCTTAATTTATTAAGTTACAGTTTTAATTGGACATTGCTTATCCAATTGAAGCGGTTAATATGTTTCCCGAATTAACCTCAGGAGATTTAGACATTTCGCAAGTCTTTGTTTTATCAAGTTTCGCACCCAAATGTTATTCAAGTCAATGTTTACAAGCGATTCTTTTGTTTAATATCTTAAGACATTGACTTTTCAGAAAAGATAATCTTATGTATAAAATTCTCGTGTCGCGGTGTTTGTGGTTAAACTCCTCCGAAACGGCTTGACCAATTTGCATGAAATTTTGTATGCATATTGGGTATTTCTGAGAATCGGACATCATCTATTTTTCATCCCCCTAAATGTTAGGAGTAGTCAACCCCTAAATATTTTTTATTTTATTTTTAGATATTTTTTTTTATCAACTGTATCAACAGCATTAAAAAATACATACAACCCAAAATTTTCAACCCTCTACGATCAACCCCGATTTTTTATTATAAATGATATACATGGCAAAACGACGTTTGCCAGGTCAGCTAGTTTGTTTATAGTTTTTTACTAACTGAGTGATTACAAGTTTTGTCGAATGCACTTCGAAGAATGATGTGATGGCCCACGAAAAACATATATTATGGGACAAATCCCATTCCACATTAGACTCAGTAAATGAGTTTTACTTGAATTTTGTTGTTTTTAGATCCCACGTTATATAATAACTCTGCATGAGCTGTTGGCCCATACCCCACACGACCATGTGGAGAGACGTAGTCTTCAACATGCGCGGGCGCAGTTGGAAGAACTGTCGCGGCAAATGCACGATGAAGTACGTAAAGCTTTGTCTATATTAGACATTGAAATATTATCTGTAAATTTTGGTAAAAAAAAAATGGAGGCACATTAAGAAACACACGAAAGTATAACTATAATAATAGTATTATTGAGAATCCAGTTTTAAATTGTTTAATTAATATTCAATATTTAAAAGAAATTAAGAAAAATATTGTCCTAAATCCTATATCCCGCTTAAATCTTTACCAAAATATTTATATTATCTCATTATTTTTTCATTAAATCTAAAACTTATTATTTTAATAGGTGAGTGAAACGGAAAATCTGCGCAAGAACCTGGCAGTTGAACGAATGATTATTGAAGGATGCGATATATTGTTGGATGTGAACCAAGTGTTTATACGGCAAGGTATGTATAATATTCATATTCGCCGAATATATGTTTCCCGAAGCTGAAAAAACTATTACTGAATAATATACATAAAGGCGGCAAACATGACAGAAAGAGCGGGTCTCGCGAGGAATTGCGCCCCGGCTCGCCCATGAATATTGTTAATAAAAAAAATTTAATGAAGTAGTCGGGGCGTAATTCCCGACGCGTTAAATAGTAACAGTGATATATAAAGTCCCTGGACACTATGGCAGGGGAGTAGAGTGAAAAATTAATTAAAAAAAAATATATATATAGAAATACTAGCTGCCCCCGCGAACTTCGTTTCTCCTTAATGAGATTTTACTGAGCCTACCTGTTTAGTACATACCAACATGAAGCATTTTGCTATGCTATACCAGAGACTGTTCGAAATGAAATCGTTTTAGGTTGTTATGTGAATTTTTCTCTGTATAAGCCACACAGCCAGAGTTCACAACATAAGTTTTTAATAATGAAATAAAAAATAGGGGTTGATTGTAAAGGGTTAAAAATTCAGGATTACCTAT
Organism: Pieris mannii; assembly: GCA_028984075.1. Classification (NCBI taxonomy): domain Eukaryota; kingdom Metazoa; phylum Arthropoda; class Insecta; order Lepidoptera; family Pieridae; genus Pieris; species Pieris mannii. The sequence continues at coordinate 4,476,438 of CM054780.1, forward strand.
ACGTATACTAATACTGGATCATAAAAAAATATTTTTTTTTTATATATAAAATTGAAAAAAAAAAAAACATTTAGTGGGATGAAAAATAGATGTTGTCCGATTCTAAGACCTACCTAATATGCACACAAAATTTCATGAGAATCGGTAAAGCCGTTTCGGAGGAGTTTAACCACAAACACTGCGACACAAGAATTTTATATATAAGATTATTTTGGACGGGTGTAAATAAACAAACAGGAATAGGCTAATGCCTGAAATTAAGTTAGGTATATATATAGTTATAGTTAGTAAAAAATATTATAGTGTATGTTATTTATAGCTTTGTTTAATTATTAGTATTCGCCGAAGAGTAGTAGTAGTGTTTTAAAAGGTTTGATATTGGTATTAGTTCAAATAGTATAAGTTGCATCACTATATAAAAATGATTATGAACTTATTTGTTTTATGCCCATTTGCTTAATCAATTCCCGAACGTAATTGGCAGTGTCTGAACGGAGTTTCCGTTTAAGGACACTTTCTATGTAGCACTTGCTCGTACGGTAAAAGAAAAACGCCTTATACCTAAAAAGTAGGCGGAAAGCAAAAACGTCTAGTCGCCTGGTTAATCGAAAACAAATGATCATAAAATAAATACAGAAATCTGTCACCACTGGATTTTTTAAAATTACTGAACCGATCGCTTCGCTGTTTTCACGATTTTATTGACGTTTACTGTTATTTAGGCTTTCAATAATGAGTCAGCATAATTATAGTGTTCCGTCTTGTTTCTCTTTTTTAACATTGAAATACTTTACCATATATTCAGGAACTCTGTCCCAAGTGGTGGGTAAGGGCCGTCGGGCAACATTGCAGTCAAGACAAGCCTTTCTCTTCAGCAACCACCTTCTGCTAACTACAAGAGCTGCTGGCGGGCGTCTTCATCTTCCACCATCAGGGAGGCTACCACTGCATGATGCACTACTCATCGAGGATCCTTCCAGCCATGATGATGACGGTCGTATACAATATCATTATTCTTTCCTAGAGGCTATTTGCTCAGAGCAAAATAACCAAGCATAGTTTCGTGGTAATTAGTTAAGTAATTTATTCTGATTTCGTTACATTTATACAAAAATAAATAACATAAAAATTAGAAGGGATGTAACGGGCGGCCTTATTGCCATCGATCTCTTCCAGGCAACTCTAGTAAAGGAAAATCTAAAAAATAAATATGATGGGTAAAGGGCTAGAAGTGCATAACCGAATCTTATAAAAAAATTATAGAACCTTAATATTAATTAATGAAATAAAATATTTTTACCAATCTAAAAATCTCTCACGGAATTATGAATTGCAATGCAATATTAAAGAAAGGCTTCATTTAAGAATAAGTTAAAACTATTAATGTCCTAAGCCAAATCTTCCTTTTTAATTAATGCTGCTAGATTGTTTGGCGTTCTCCTTATTTATAAATTTTGTGCTGTAGTGTTTTGTTTTGCTTTTTATTATTATTTTTTTGATTAGTGAATCTTTTTATGGATATGTCCAATGTATTTAATTTATGTTTTACTTATATTTTTTTACTGTTTAGAGATGTTGATCTGTTTAGTTCTCTCAATAAATAAAAAATAAAAGAAAAAAAAAACAAAAGTCACGATTGTGTAAGATAGGATATTTTTAAGAAATGTTTATGCAGAAGAGTTAGAAATAAGTGCCGTAGCCAATAATATTAATAGTAATACCTATTTCAGACACCGCGTCGGTTTGCTCGTCACCCGGTGGTGACTGCTATCAAAGCAAAGACTTCAAAATACTCGTTGAAGTTAAAGGAGAACAGATATGTGCTCAGTTAGGTACATTATTTTCGAGAACTTTCAGTAATATTAAAAAAAAACAGAAAACTTAGATGATATCAATCATGAAAATTAGTTCCTTCTTCATTTATATATATATTTGAATAGAGATATATCGTATGGTTTAGCACTTATCAGTTAAAACAGCTTTCGACTATTTAAAAGATTCTACCTTATATTCGTTAGTTATATAATTAACTTATAAATATAACTATAATAATTTAGTGGCAGCGACAATAGAAGAGAAAGCCGCTTGGACGAGCGAGTTGGCCCAATGTATGGAAAGTGCGGCTCTAACCGAGTTGCTAAGAGCCTCAGGGGCTTGTGGTACTGCATCGGCCAGTTTACCGGCATGCAGGTAATTTTAACCATATTTAATTAAAACGTTCTAGAACAGAAAAATATTATTACATGCATTTCATTAAATATAACGTATATTTATGTAAAGCCTTCTCTATCTAAAGAACTGTAGAAAACCTGAATAAAAGAGAATATGATCATGCAAGAGACGTCCTAAAAATTAATATTATAGAAATAATATATTTATAATAATATTATGTTTAAACTCAAAATTAAATTCACGACACACGCCGTGTTAAATGAAACGAGTATTTTATTTAATCACTGTGTTAATTATATTTTAATGTTAACCAGACAATGGCGAAAAAGGAAGTAAGTTTAATTATATTACACAGAGCAAATCATAGATACCAGATATAACATAGACAATAAGTAATGTATTCTATAATAATTGCTGAAGGCACCAAATTTACATTCCATAGACTAACACTCCTACTAAATTTGAGCCTTCTATTAAAGCTTACAAATGAAAACCAAACATTAAATAGCTTAGTTATAAAACTTTATATAAACATACTTGAGCAACACAGTAATATGATAGCTTTACATTTTTTTGGTTTCTCAATCACACCAAGTTTCTCTCTGAAATATTGAAATTTTACTTTACATAGAGCTTTTGTAAATATATGAGCTAACTGACTATTAGTACTAACATATTTCAAATCTATCAATTTTTGTGCGTATTTTTCTTTTACAAAGTTATACTTAATATCAATATGTTTACATCGTTTATGAAAATCATTATTCTTGATCAAACAAATAGCACTTTGATTATCTATATGAAGATTAATACAACTCTGTTTATATTCGTTAATATCAAGCATTAACTGCCGAACCCAGAGAGCTTCTTTTGTAGCACAGCAGGATGCCATAAACTCTGCCTCAGTGGTAGACAGAGCGACGGTTGATTGTCGTTGAGTGCTCCACGTCACTGCTGCTCCATTTTTCATGAAGATGTAACCAGTGATAGACCTTCTGGTGTCAGGATCATTGGCATAGTCGGCATCAGAGTAACATTCAAGTATGTTACTTTGAGTTGATCTGAAACAGAGTCCAAAATGTTTTGTTTCTTTTAAATACTTAAAAATACGCTTTACCGCATTCCAATGCATCTGATCATAATTATTGAGGAAGCGAGCAACTGTCGACACTGCATACATGATGTCAGGTCTGCTCACTATTGCAGCAAATATGAGAGAACCCACAGCTTCTCTGTAAGGAATGTGTTTGTTGTTGCTATCAGACTCAGTGCTTTTTACCAAAGTAACATGCGGATCAGCAGGAATGCTATTAGTATTGGTATCACACATGTTAAATCTTTTCAGCATCTCTTCAATGTATGTACTTTGATGCACAAATATATAATCATCACATCTTTCTATATGCATTCCTATAAAATGTAATGATTTACAAATCTTTACATCAAATTCTTTAAGTCATTTATTACTTGAGTAAGAGCAGAGGCATCTGTAGACAGTAATAATCCATCGTCCACATACAGTAATAAATATATTTTAATACCATTGATGCAGCCCACATAAACACATCTGTCAGCATGACTGTTCTTAAAACCATATTTCTTTAAAACATTATCAAATTTAGCATTCCAACACCTAGGTGATTGTTTTAAGCCATACAAAGATTTCTTGAGCTTGCATACAATATCTTTTTGAACAGTAAGGCCCTCTGGCGGCGTCATGTAAATCTGTTCTTTCAACTCACCATATAAAAATGCAGTTTTAATATCAAATTGTATCATTGACATTTTCTGTTCTGCAGCAACAGATAAAAGTAAGCGAATTGAGTCATACCTGACAGTTGGTGCAAATGTCTCAGTATAGTCAATACCGCTTTTCTGTGTGAATCCTTTAGCGCATAGCCTTGCTTTGTACCTTAGTCCTTCAGTTTCATCCTTTATACGAAACACCCATTTACATCCTATAACTCTAGCTTCAGGTGGCTGTTCTACTAACTGCCATGTACCATTATCACTATGTGCTTTCAGCTCTTCTTCAATCGACTTCATCCACAAGTTAGAGTCTTTTGATGACAATGCTTCTGCATATGTTTGTGGTGTGACAGAGAGTGGTACATTACTTGAGCATAGGTATGTCTTAGGTTCTGTGTTCTTATTAATTTTATTTCGAGGACGAAGTGTAATATTAGAACTCTGAGGATACTTCACTGACATCTCCGGTACATACTCAGGGTCATCAGAACCATCGCTGTGATCCACGGGTGTATGAGACGACAAATCTGTGGTGTTATCTTCACGGTTTGAAAAACTTTCAATTACATGATCTGATTCTTTATTTTCTGATTCTGACAATGAGAGAGGAACCACATTTCTTGTTATACTATTCTCTAGGAAAATTACATTTCTACTTTTTATGATATTTTTTGTTTTGGAATCTAATAATCTATATCCTTTACTATTTTCACAATAACCAACAAAAATAAGTTTCTGTGATTTAGAGTCCCATTTCTTAATTTTCTCTTTAGGTATTTGAGCCATTGCATAACAACCAAATATTTTCATGTGACTTACATCAGGTTTCCTTCCACTCCACATCTCCTCAGGTGTTTTATAATTTAGTGCTCGTGTAGGTGAACGGTTCACTATGTATGCTGCTGTCATTATTGCTTCAGCCCACAAGTTTTTCTGTAAGTTAGCATTGATTAACATACATCTGGCTTTTTCAAGCAGTGTCCTGTTCATACGTTCAGATAAGCCATTTTGTTGAGGCGTGTATGGAATTGATGTTTGATGTTGTATGCCGGATGACTTCAAAAATTCAGTAAAATCATTATTTATATACTCAGTTCCATTATCGGTTCTTAATACTTTAATTTTAGTGTCAAGTTGGTTCTCTACAAGACATTTGTATTCTTTAAATTTATTAAGACATTCAGACTTTGATTTTAAAATGAAAACAGTCACTTTTCTAGAATAATCATCAGTAAAGGTAAGAAAATACCTTGCATTTCCAAGTGACTTCACTTCCATGGGCCCGCATACGTCGGAGTGAACAAGTTCTAGCAATTTTGTTGCTCGGAAACCTTCACTTTTGAATGGCAAGCTTGTTTGTTTACCTTCTATACAGGAAATACAGGTCACATTACTGCTCAGGGACATTTGCACACCTTCAGCACAGGTGTCCAGCTTCTTCAGGTCAATGTAGTTCAAATGACCCATACGCTGATGCCATAAGTAGAAATCATCATTTTCTGTTGAAGCAGATATGTATGCTGGAATACTATGTGTATTTAGCCTGTACATATTATTTATCATTTTAGCAGCTGCAACTTGCTTGTTTGTTTTATTCAAAATTTTACAACCTTGTTTGTCAAATTGTACTTGACAGCCACTATTTATTATCTGACTGACAGAGAGAAGATTCGTAGCCAACTCAGGAATATAGAGAACATTCTGTACCTTGATAGTTTCCAACTTACCTTGTGTATTGACAACATTAATATTTACCTTTCCACAGGCCTTCACAACTAGCTTCTTGTCATTAGCTACTCTTATTGTGGAAATTGGAGGTGTAATTTCATCGTAAATCAAGTTACGATTCATTGTCATATGCATTGATGCTCCAGAATCAATATACCAATTATTGTCGTTGTTTATTGTTGCAGATAGCACAGCAACATACCCAGAATCTGTGTTCTCCTTAGACTTCTGTTCCTTTTTCTTACTTCGGCAATATTTGCTTATATGCCCATATTGATTGCACACATAGCACCTTGGACCTTTACTTGTTTTGTTTTTATCTTGAGCTTGTTTGACAAACTGATTTCCCTTACTTTTGACATACAATGCACTAGACTCAGAGCTTTTCACTTCTTGCAGAAGCTTAGTCTTCACAGAATCAGCTGTAATTGTCACACCAGAGCTTTCAAGTGCCATGATCATTGGTTGATACATTTCTGGTAAACCAGCAAGTAATAAAGTCCCAAGCCATTCATCATCGACTTCAAAACCAATGTTTCTTAACTTGTGAGCAGTGGTCATGATCTTGTTAACATAATCTTCAATGTTCAGACAATTTTCAAGTGTTGTATTGATCAGATCTCTCAACAGACCAACTCGGCGTGTCAAACCTTTGTCATCGAAAGCTTTGGCTAAATTATTCCAAACTTCTTTAGCTGTTTTGGCTTCTTGTATATGTACATAGTTGATGGGATGTACTAATAAGATAATTTTCGACTTCGCTTTTGTGTTAAGTTTGGGATCAATTGCTTCATTGTCTTTCGCGGTGACACAACTCCATAATTCCTCATGTTCGAGGTAGGTTTGCACTGCAAATCTCCACGTAGAATAGTTTTCTCTTCCAGTCAGCTTTTCAATCAGTGCCATCGTATTATTTGAAGACATTTTTTGCTGATGAAGAAAATTGAAAAACGCGTGGCAAGTTTTGAGGTTATACTGAACTCAATTTCGTACTTTTCACTTTAACTATTTTGTTTTTAAATAAAATCAGGTGGTCTGGGCCCATAACCTGTTAAATGAAACGAGTATTTTATTTAATCACTGTGTTAATTATATTTTAATGTTAACCAGACAATGGCGAAAAAGGAAGTAAGTTTAATTATATTACACAGAGCAAATCATAGATACCAGATATAACATAGACAATAAGTAATGTATTCTATAATAATTGCTGAAGGCACCAAATTTACATTCCATAGACTAACACGCCGGCTTTTAAGTTGATAAATTGTTGCGATTATTGGAAGACAAATTGTGTTATTTATCCGTTCATTTTTTTTTTCATTCATCCAATCGTTCACTTTTAATTCCAATCTATCAATATACCTTTTGTTAAATAAGTACTCATATACATTTTTGGATTAGTTTTCCATTGATTAATTCAAATATAATTATTTAGCGTACTATTTCCACTAGATTGATGATGAAATAAATTTCAAAAAATGTGATATATTACATTTTCGAATAAATTTAAATCAATACATTTCATTAGGTACTTACGGTGGATTTCTATACTCGATCTATAATCTAAAACGTTTTCCAATCCGGATGTTTGCGATCGATAGAGAATCCTTTGACATATATATTTCTCATGTTGTTTCGTTTTCGCGTTGCCCTCATTTGTGTGGATCTGTATTCCTACTTGAAGACGTGATTACTTATATCAAACGTATAGATTTATTGTAAACTCTTAATATTTTGTATACAACGGCATATTAGAGATATTATATTTTGATTTTCATATTGAAAATACCGGTAGCAAAGCAAACCAAATTCTAGTTTACATCTTACATATTTCGAAGTTATTTAAATATAATAAACCTATTTAAAGCTTTGGTACGAAACGTTTGGAACATGGGACTGTATAGTAGTCTGCTTCTATACAACTCATGTTTACACGAAATTGAATTGGTTTTTCTACTCTCGCTTTAAAGTATTCGACTTCGTTTCACTTGAATTGCCACGTAACTTCATGTATGTAATGTATCTTTACAAGATAATTCATAAAAATGACATGTGTTCGTACAGAAATACTTGCAAAATTCCCTACAAGAACACGGTTGACTTGAAACAAATATCAATTTTACACACCTGTCTCACGTTTCTGCTCATCATTTAATGGTCCTATAAACAGATTATGTCAGGTTTATAAATACAATATACCATACTAATTGTTTATATATTCGCGGTAGATTAACAGGCCCATGCGACAGTAAGCGTTGCGCCTGATTTCTTACGTTCTCATGTTATTTTCGCAGGTGTATTTGTTAAATTTTTATAAGTGTTTGTTTCTACTTGTACCATGCGTAGTGTTTGTAAGTATCAATAAAATTAAAATAACTTTGTAGGTCTGACCGGGCCCTTTTCACTGACGACGTCGATATCAGATTCAGCAGAACTCTGAACTCTTGCAAAGTACCACAAATACGATCAGCTACGCCCCAACGCTTACTACAGAGATTGACAGGTTACATTTTAATATATTTATGTTCTAAAAGTTACTTTTAATGTGATACATATATTCTTATCTTTGCTAATAAATTAGATAGGCAAATGTTAGCAATTTTAAAATTAGTATTAATGCCAGAAATTAATAATTAATACTAATCAAATTTCTTACGTCTAAAATTGGTATTAGGATTGTTTTTTCAAAGATTAACTATTTAATGACTAAATTATCAATTTTTGGGGATGCGGATAATAGATTAACTGTTTTCAATTATAGTGCGTACGGTTAAGGAAAATTTGTTCCACTTTCATGATGCTCACCATACATATAGGTAGTGCAATTCGCGAATACGCGCCCAACCAATTTTTGGTTTTTGTTTGCTCTGAGCGTCAATAGCGAACCGTCAGTCGTTCTTTGTAGTGTGTGTGTGCACCGATAACACTCAACATTGACGGAAGCTTGCACACAGATACTATAGGCGAAGGAAGGGCGCGTCTTCGTGGATTGCACTATCTATACTCGTCGGTTAGGAATACTTTTAATTTGTATTGACTTAGTTTGTTTAATTCCAGACCTTCGCTTTCTCTCCGTGGACTTCTTAAACACATTTCTCCTAACATACCGTGTGTTTACTGACGGGGTAACGGTGTTGGAAGCTTTAAAGGCAGTGTTTTATGAACAGTCTCAGCAGGATATGGACCTTCCACCACCACCCGATGCTGCAAGGAAAGCAAGTGGGGCTAGCTCTGTCTCAGGTTAGTTAATATCGTTAATATAATAATAAATATAGCTTTATTAGTTAATAATCGCAAATTTTATGGATAACTTAAAAGTAACATAAATTAATTCTAAAAATAACATTTTTGTAAAAAAAATTCAACAGACTATTTTAATATTTATTTTAAATTTGAAAAATCTTGACCAAGCGAGTCTGAAAAGTCTATATACAATATTGTATTTGGACTAAACATTTCAGGCGTTTTACACAATGCACATGGCTACAGAATTTTAGAATAATTGTAGAAGTAAGAATACCGAGTATTCGTATACGTAGATACTATAATAGCATTTCGAGACAGAAACCATAGCTTTTCTATCCAATTTATTTTGTTTGATGATCGTAATTTCAACGACGGAAATTCAAACAAACAATCAACGAGTTTGGAAATATAAACATTTAGATAAGCGGAGCGATTTTGTGCATTTGTAAATACCGTTATTGTTTCGAATATACTTAGCCAAGCCATTATTATACTCGTATATTGTATAATGTCCTATTTTGAATACATAATAGGTAAAGTTCAAATCACGTTGAATACACATGTTCTCATCCGATCATCCGACGTTATTCGACTCGGTCAGTAAGTACTTGGTGTGTGACCGCGTCCGTCCTAGTAACACCGCCTGATGTTGGGTTTATTTTTTGTAATGGCATAACTTAAACTATGCAGTTAGATAATATTAAAGTTTTACATGTCCACCATTTTATAGTTTTGTATGACTTTTTTATAATCTTGAGTCATTAAACGACTTATAAAGAAATTTAACGTTTTACAACCTTTCAGGTTATGGTTCAGAATACGGTGATAGAGATTGGCAGTCAAGATTTTGGCGCGTCCAGCGGGGAAAAAGTAAGATTTTTACTTAGTAGAAGCAGTCGCTAATTCGAAAAAATCCTTTAAAAATTAAAAATATATGAAACATATTAATCTATTTTACACAATTTGTTTATTTATTGCAGGCGAAGAAGAAGATAAATTGTCGCCCTACCTGATGGCACCGTCGAGGCGCGCGTCAGCAGTTGGAAAGGTATTTTTAAGTTGTTGTAATTGTGTGATTGCAAACGCTTGGAACTCAGGAACTCTGGAAGAAATTAATTAAAATGTCGCGGTAAAAAATAAATTATATTGCTATGAGATTAATTCTTTGAATTCAGTGTAAAATTAAAAACACCTTTTAATTCTTGCATCCTTTACAATCAACGATTTACGGGTTGAGTTAGGAAGCGCGTTTGACAAAGGAAAACACCCTAAAGCAAGTGTAAGGGTGTTCAGTAAGGACATATAAAGCTAAATATACATTTTGATAGGCAGGAATCGATGAGCCTACTGACTACTTAAACTACTCTTAAAAAAATATCAATGAACATCCAACAACCGTCTCATTGTCGAGGTGTGATGTTTGGTACTTAAATGATTTAATTTGTTAATTAGCAGCCCGAAGAAGAGAATAAAGAAAACAGTCATCTAACAATTCCAAAAATTATGGCTACCTCCTCCAGTAACGAAACGTTAAAGGGAACTCTTTCGACCGGGACAGGGACAACAGGTCAGATATTAGTTAGAGTAACTAGTTTTAAATTAATGTAATTTCTTTGATACATATTATTGTATACGATACTTAGTAGTAGATCATTATATGTACCTCATTGATAATTGGACTCCTTTTAGAAGTTTAACTACAATATAATTAAAGACCAGACCAACATTCCTTGTTTGAAGCTCCATGTTACGTACGCGTTGTCATCTATACTGATTTATAGAAATAATAAAATATCCAAGTTAAGCTATAACAGCTTCATCATATACTCAATATTAAGGTTATATTATAAGACAACCATCTACTGTATTATAACTACATAGCATAATAATATTCCAGAGACATAGAATTCCTTCTGAAACCCATATTGTTTACACATCATTGTATAACCATACCTCCGTTGTTATGTACAATATGTTTCAGAATTTAGAAGCCAACCAATTAGCTGTCTCTTTATGTCACTATGCAATAAATCGAGACAGCACTATTTAGTCTCAATTCAATTGTTTTAATATATTTTTGGACGAATGATAGGTACTTCTCCTTCCTCTCCTGGGGCCATTAGCTCCGTTACTCTAGTAGGGAGTCGTAAAGGTAGCCCAGAACATGCTGTTGAAGTTGGAAAAAAAGAATCGCCTACCAATGTTAAGGACAATGATAAAGCAGCTAAAATGATGAAGGATGAAAGTATCGAACTGGTGGACCAGAGCGATGAAGATATTAAGTATAAGGAAGAGGAACAAGAGAAGCATAAACCTAAAGTTGAAGAGAAGTTTAAGATTTCTCAGAGATTTTCAGAGGTATTGATATATTTTTTAAAGAACTTAAGACAATAAAAATAAAAAAGATAAGACTACTTCTACTATGGCTTAGAATACATTTAGACTAAATTAAATACAGAATAAAGTGCCTACCAAAAACGGAACATATCCTTATATGAAGATTTATATACTGACACAACATATATGAAGCATGTTATATTATTTTACAATTGCATCCCCCCCTCAGCACCATTTATTTAAATGCTTACGTCTTTACCGCTTGGATCAATAAATGTTCGGTCTCCTTTATCGATTTTCACTAATATCTTTCAGGTAAGTATCTCCCATATCCAACGAGTACGTACGATGTCAGAAAGTCCCCGACGGCTCCAACCAAGCGCAGGGCAAAGCGCCGCGGAGCTCCGGCGTCGGTCGGAAGGGGCTCGGGAGACTGCGCCGCCAACGCACGAACCACGCCGTGCGTCGGATACTGCAGCACGTATTTCTAGAAGGTCGGTCAGGTATGATGTTACCCCAGATTATAATGTAGCATTTTGGCTTTATTTAGTAATAAATAATAAGAATAACAACAGTTAAGACATTTATAATAGTTGTCAAAACTTATGATTGAAAAACTCTCCCATTATAAAGACACCTTACAGTCCAAAATGTAATCGCATTCTCCTAAGCAATACAAGGCACTGATTTGTAAATGCTGGGAAGGTGATAAAAAAATGTACGCGATGAAACTATTTAATACGGGGTGCAATATGCAGGCACCCCGTATTAAACAGACTAACATGGGTTTATGATATTCTAATAGTGACGACCAGTGTTGGCTTAGTGTCTTAAACATGAAGTCCTCATCCCTGAGTTCGTGCGTCCGAATCACGGTTGTGCACCATTGGAGTTTTCTTTCCTCTCTCTCTTTTTTTTTCTTCTTTATGTGTGCAATTAGCACTTCCTCCTACGGTGAAGGATAAAATCGTATGGAAGAACCCAGAAGAACATATCGACGAATTGTCTAAAAATTAAAAATAATCGAACTGACGGTCAAACGTCGTTGCAGGTGTCCATGGGTAGCGGTTATTACTTTATTCAAAGTGAACCGCCAGCTAGTTTGCCTCCTGTCTCTAAAAAAAGAAGACCTATGTAGGGTTGTAGCGTGAACTATTTATATTTATCGATACAATATATATATTTTTATAGTGAACGTCGTGCCACAAATTCATCGATAAATGGAGAGAGACGACGTCATTGGGGAGGTTCGGAGCCACGCTCTTCTGTCACTTCCCAAGTTTCACAAATGCAGGTAAGTCTTAGAATTGATCCAAGGATCGTATGTAGAATACTAAACTAGTCAGTAGTGTTGACATGCATAGAAACATTGTGCAAGATCTAGTATTAAAGCATCAATAGACATGATTAAAATTGATGTTCTTATACATTTACCACAGAACTATCGCCGTGAAACTGGTCAACCGAAAGCTGGAGTAGTCATAACTTCATTCAGACAATCACATAGGAGGTGGGGCTCATTCCATCTATTCAGTGTTTCCATGTTCTATAAACTTCATTGAATTTCTTCTCATACGTAGCCTCTGAGAAAGTACTGTCATAGGTGTGGCATGACTATCTTCTATGAAATCTGATAACACATAAGGCTTTGCACGATGTCCATTTCATCTAAATTGAATCAAAAACTGTTTTTATAATGTTGAAAATATTTATTTTAATTTGAACAGCTTTGGAAAAGAACCGTTGTGGTGAGTGGGTGGACGAGGTAAAACGTAGAAGAACGTAGCTCCTAGACCTTTGATTCGCTTTTAGAGCATTTTGCATTACCTTTTCAAGATATTTATAGAATCTAGTACACCTACATGAACACAAGGTACCATAACATGCAAACCCCACCTCAAGACACCTTATCGCATTCCAATAAATGATTGACATTCTCAACCTGGTGTTGTAATTCGATGTAATTCCAAAGAAATTTAAAAAGTGACAGCCGAGAATATAACATTTTATACACTTTTTTATAATGCAATAGATTTGTAGAATTTAAAAGCTTTCACAAAGCAAACGTTTGTATTAGGCTTAGCTTCTATTCGCCTAATAACAGACAAACCGGCAGATGCACTCGCATAGGATTTTACAGGTCACAATAAGAGACTAGAAGCATTTAGGAAATTATCTGCATGGTGTTCTCATTTACTATTCCTTACATTAAACATTTTTAGATTTTTGCATGTCTATTATCCGATATCGTCCAAAACCAAAAATCCTTAAAGACGAGCGCTCCATATTTTGTCTAAAACAAATCTAATAATATAGGAGCAGTACATCAACTGCTGCCGTAGCCTTTGCTGTGGCTACATCTGCTTCATCAAATCCTCGATCACCGCCAGCCAACTCTCCCACACAGGCGAGAAGAGATTCAGTCATATCAACCGCTGCTACTATGAGAGTCTTGAATGTACTTCGGTAAGATATAGAATTGCTTTTATTTTTTAAAAATAGGCATACATGTATAATGTAACAAAACAACTTTGTTTATGGCATTTAAGTTTCTATACAACGGTATCCGTAATAGTTTTTTGGAACCTTAGATAAAACAGAAAGCAGTAGATTTGGGAGTATTTAAGTGTATTTGTGAAATCTGAAATTTCCTATTACTTGGTAAGATAAATATATAAATAAATAAGAGAAGAATTAATAATAACAATGATGACTTCTTCCTTTGAGCCTACTAGCATTTTTAACACGTTATTTATGGTGTTAAGAGGATAAAGGGGCACACGTATATATCTTTATCTAATCCAAGATAATTGGTATTTCACCGGAGTTCGAACCCGGAATTTCCAGGTTTCATTATTTATATTTTGGCAAATAACCATAGAGAAAGTCGATTTCCAGGCACTGGATATCGAAACACTCATCTGACTTCTGGTCTGATGAACGTCTTCGCGGTCTTACCATGGATTTCTTGAAAGAGATAGAGAGTAGTCCTGGTCTGCTACCGTCCGAACATAAAGCGGCTTCACAATTGTTGCGACTACTAGAACGGTCTCCGGACAGAAATGTGGATTTGAAAGCTATTTTTGCACCACCAAAGGTACTATTTATTGTGTTATTTGTATTGGGATGTAATGGCAACAATTTACGTGATGGAAAAAAGTTCTCACCTTAGAGGAGTTAAAGGTTGAATGAAAAACTAACTTGCTTTTCATGCATTCACCGATAACCATAGTAAATATAAACTTTAATATCTAGAGTCTATGGTTCTGTCTATGGTTGCCGACATCATGGTATTTTTTTTATGAATCACTTTAATTTCGACGTATTAAATGACGTCGCAAAATTATTAATAATGTATGTTTGTTTTGTTGGTGTTCAATCTTCATAAACTGATTTGAATGTTTTTCAATAACTTACCTTGTTTTAGGTACCTACTAAAGAATGCCTTGAGACGTTGTCGGCCCTCGAAATTGCAGAACAGATGACATATCTTGATTATCAGATATTCAGTTCTATTCACAGCGAGTAAGTTTAAATATTTATTTGTTTTAATTGCAAGCGTAGTAAAATGTATCGTGTAATCAAACAAAACTTCTTTTGAGATAGAAAATTAGTTTTCCTTTTCTCTTACTACGTGCTTTCTCTTTTATTATTTTATACTAGCCTACCTGTTTAGTTCAGACCAACATGGAACATTTGCTATGCTACTCTAGAGACTGTTCGGTTTTCCGTAATAAAATTTTTTTGGTTTTTTGTGAATGTTTTTTTATATAAACCTCAGAGTCTCTTTTCTATATAAATCTTGCTCAATCATGTGTGTCTATAGGAATAATATTCTTCCGATATCCATAACATCCATGACAATTATTTTAAATTTTCATTAAAACATTGCAATCATTTGACCTGATTTTTTTCGATTTTAGGGAGTTCCTAGGACAAGCGTGGACGAAGGCTTGCAAAGCAGAACGCGCTCCTCACATATTAATGATGACGGCCCATTTTAACCATATTTCTAGCCTCGTCATCTCAGAGATTCTAAAAAGAGTGCCGTTTCCAGGTAAGTTAATCAATGTTGTGTTCAATTTCTACCGCGTGGATGTGGAACCACTTGCCCACTAAAGTATTTCCGAACCAATTCGACTGAGGGTCTTTCGTAAAAAGTGTGTACGAATTCATAAAAGGTTGTCAACGCGTTTGCGAGCCTTCGGTCGAGTCGGTGCGAGTGTCCATGGGCGGAGCTAGTACTCAACATCAGATGAGCCTACTGCTGTGAGGTTCCTTTATATATTATAATGTAAACGGAGTGTAAACGTGTAGAATGATCGACTATTTTTTTTTATTAAGAAGTATATAATTTAACGTAAAGGTACGAATATTTTCTCCTGACGGCAACAAAATAATACACAGGCCCACATATAGATGTCGCAGTCAACCAGCTTAATTAGCCGTTCAATCAACAACCCAGCCTCAACCTCAGCCGTTTAACTAGCGGTCTGAAAGATGAAATGTATTATTATTAAACAACACTGTTTAGTTAGAAGGTTAGGCAGATAATTAAATTGTATGCATATTAAGCTGTGACATTTTTATCTCTGCCTTTTAATAAATGGTAGAAATGAATTAAAAAGGCTTACTATAAAGTAAGCGATTATCTAGTTGATAAAAGGGACGGGACTAGTGCTAGACAGGCTTCTTCTAATTAATTTATTGTATTTATTTTAATTACGCCGGCTTTTTCTCTCGGCCTACACCCTCTGTCTTCTTTGCCGATGAGTAGGGATTTCTAAAGGATCAAATTTAATGAAATGGAATAAGTGATACCTATCTATCTTATGTTCCATAATAAACATTTTTTATTTTTTTACATATACATACTAATAATGACCTACATTTATTATAATTTTATTAAATTATTTAGTATTTTAGATTTGTGTCGTCGACTTGAATTTAAGCTTCTTAATTTTAAATTAAATAATAACCAAGTTTTATAGAAACAAAACAAGTCTAAGATTTTTTTTTTGATGTAATCTAATACATCTCTCTCTATCAAATTGTGTTCAATATTTGAGGAAAGGGGTATACCCCTTGAAGCCGCTTATTGCCATGTTTCCAATAAGAATTTTAAATAAGAACTGTTAGTTATTGTTAGTTTTGTATCATTTAGTACAGGTGATGATTAAATGTATCCTCTATAACTTTCCACTTGTGTCTATTATTTGCTTAAATACACATTTCAAACCAAAATCAAATCAAGGGTCAAAATCCAAATCAAAATACGTTTATTCAGTTTAGATGCGTCCGAGAAGAAGTGGAAATAAACTCTCCGCCACTGTTTTTAATCGCAAATACACCACGTGTTACATGCTATCTTAATTAATCAATAATGATAAAGTAAATTAAAAACAAAGATTTGTCCTCTATCAGCAGGAGGCATGGTGAAATAAGAGCACGCTTACATTCTCGTGGGAACAACACGCAAATTCATAGTTTTATATTATTCATTCATAGGACAAATCTTTGTTTTTAATTTATTTTATTATTCTTGATTACTCAAGATGTCATATGGAACATGGTGTAATGGTTGCAGCTCCTTACAAACATTGTGTAAAAAAAAACTTGGCGATTAAAAAGAGTGGCGGAGAGTTTATTGCCAGTTCTTCTCTTCCGTTCTACGCCCGTGATTTGAGAACTGGCAGTAAATGTAAAATTAGATTCATTTAATGTATATTTCTCTTTTTTTGACGTTCATAAGTGTACATTATGTTACCTATATGAATAAATGATTTTTTTGACTTTGACTTTGAGTAGCACCCGTTCACGAGTATGACGTACGGCCAGCCATCGGCCCTCTCGCCATATTCTAGGGAGAGAGACGACCCGACGCATGGACGACGTCTTACTAATATTAGAATCCAAGTTTACGTGAAAATACCGTTTCTAGGAACCCCTCGCGACCTCCCAGAACTTCAAGAGCATGCTCTCAAATGCCGTGTTGGTTCCATCGAGAAGTGGATAGCCGTTGCGGACATAGCTCGCTGTCTTCACAACTTTAACGGTGTATTACAGATATGCGCAGCTCTTTCGAATACATCTATATTTAGACTTAAAAAGACCTGGGAGAAGGTTTCGAAGACGGTGAGTTAATGTTTTAAGTTATTATTATTTAAGTATTTTAAGTTATCTATTGTTTTAATCAATTGTCATTTTCAATGTAATTATTTATCATTATCAAGAGGGCTTAATAGTTTAGAAATTATTACAAATTACGATTGAAAAATTTATTTTAATTTAAAGGAAATTTAATTATGAGTTTTTATCTGATTAGGACGAGTTCTTAAACAAGCCAATAATTCCAAGATATTTCATAATTTAGTTAATATTTCAGAGCAAGCAAACACTAGAGAGACTACAAAATCTGACTTCGTCTGAATGTCGCTTCAGGAATTTGAGAGACGCGCTACACAGGTCAGGAATACAAACATTTTCATTCAAACAAATGGTTTTAAAAGTTTTCTTAATATCGTTTTATTTTCACTTGTGTTGCACATATTCTGAGTTTTCAGACAGTCTGTAGGATCGATGTTTCCAGTGATTTCAATTTTAGAATAAAATTCTAAAGGCCAACCTCACTGCAACCATAATTAAGTTTAAAAAATTTAATTGTTTCTGAATAATTTCCGATCCAATACTCCTTTAATCTAGATGTAATATGTTTTATAATTCATCAGATGTGACCCGCCATGCATCCCATACCTGGGCATGTATCTGTCTGATCTCTCATTCATAGAAGAGGGAACTTCGAATTTCACACCGGAAGGACTACTAAACTTCTCCAAGATGAGAATGGTGAGCCCATATTTTCATTTCATTTTTTATGAGTTTTTTTTTCTTTTTTCAATACAATACCCTATTACACAAACGTGCCTGCGGGACGCTCAAAAAGGGCAGTCATCGCAGCCCATAGACACCCATTTTCAGTGGATGAGTTGCCGGCCTTTTTTTTCTGGCCGGTTCTCAATTCAGAATATATTTACAGTAACAAGATTTCTTTAGCACTTGAAAACTAGTCTAAAGTAGTGCTTTAACCAAGGGGTTGTTTCTTGCCCCAGATTTCTGTATTTGTTTCGGGTTCTTTTGTTTTTTTTTTTTTGAGGGGATCAGATTTCTGTATCTGACACACGCTGACTATTTTTGGAACTTAGACATGTCACATTCCTCACGATGTTTTCCTTCACCGTAAGAGCTAGTGTTAATGGTCAATTTTTCTTTATTTACACTTCGTTACATTTATAGAAAAACAAAAAACATAATACATAAAAATTATAATGGATGTAACGGGCGGCCTTATCGCTAACAAGCGATGTCATACTGGCAACCGTAGTAAGGAAAAAAATCGAATAAATAACTATGTTGGTTAAAGTGCAAGAAATGTATAACCAAATCTTATAAAAAAATATAGAGTCACGAACCTTAATTTATAATAATACAAAAAATGATTGATAAAATAAACTTAAACTAAAAAGCTTATCTCAGTGATTCATTAATTGTAATGAAATAGAAAAGAATAAGAATTACAAATGTCACGATTGAGCAGGATAGGATATGTGTAAGACATGTTTAGGATAGGATATGTGTAGAGTTAAAAGAGAAGTTTTAAAAGATGTTAACGAGTGCGTATCGTCCATATGATTCGAAACGCGCCCGTGATGCGAACGAACGACGTTAGGTTTTGAGACGCGCAAAATTAAGCCAGCTCACTAGGCGAAAAATAATCAAAAATGCTGAACTAATAATATATTAAACATTTCTATTTGACGACGATACAGTTTAATAAAGGTGATTAATGAATCTTCTCAATGAAGATATAAATTGAATTTCCACATTACTTCTATTCAGTTATTCTGGCGTAATTGACATACATAAATAACTACTGTCTGTAGGATTTTTTTTAGAGTCTAAAATATAAAAGACTACAGACCCAGGCTACCCACCGTCTTTCCACTTTGACATCATCAAATGATTTGAACTACGCTTTCTTGTAATTACGTACTCACTTTGGCAATAATCAAGATATAATACTTCATTAAATTTTATTTGTTGCAATTAACGCGTTATTTTTTCTTATTCAATCCTATTAATGTATGGAAAATATAAACATCATTGTGTCATTATACAGTGGCCCATGTTGTTACTCAACTTCTATGAATCTAACGAAAATAGACTGTCATAATGGGTTTGTATCTTGCCGCTATAATTGTTGGCAATTAAGCGCTTTCAGTAATGATTGAGACTGATTCTCGTGTGAACGAAATCCTTTGATCCAAAACTATTTAAAACTTCATAGATTGTATGCTGTATGCTCAATTAGACTTCGTTTGAACCCCAAACCATGGAATGGACATTTCTTTTGCGCAAATAACATC
Source organism: Pieris mannii (assembly GCA_028984075.1). Classification (NCBI taxonomy): domain Eukaryota; kingdom Metazoa; phylum Arthropoda; class Insecta; order Lepidoptera; family Pieridae; genus Pieris; species Pieris mannii. The sequence goes on from CM054780.1 coordinate 4,496,096, forward strand.
AAGACGATATACTCTAAATAAAATGTATCTGTCCCATGCTCCCTACAGATTGTATGGATCTTTATACAGTTCAAACGATTCCTAGAATATCATGTACCTGTGTGAACTTTCAGTAAAATAAACCTTAAATATCAAATGGACGGTAATGAAATTTTTTTTGCCTTGTTTTTCAATATGTGTTTGTATTCTTTTTTAAATAGTATTAAGTACTTGTATTCTTCATTAATATATTCTATGCCTTGCATTCCTAAATTTCTCGAAAACTTATTTAATCTGAATTAAATATCAAAAATATTTTTTTACAGATAGCTCATGTGATCCGCGAAATACGTAATTTCCAGCAAACGCCGTACAAAATTGATCGTATTTCAAAGGTAAGTTTTGTTACATTAGATTTGATACGCAGATTAAATAAATTGTACTCCCTACAAATATCTAAAAGAGTTCTTCATAATAGAAAAGAAATAATTTATTGATCTCTAGTAGGTATATATAGGATCATTCATAGACAATTCCTATTACGATTTATTGGTTTAAACAATTAGCAGCTCCCAAGGCTTTTGCAACACCGATATGCGATATACTTAATGTTTGGTCGATTTCAATAATCATGACGTCATTTGACGACGAAATCCAGTTTCAGTCTTATTCCAAATGCAAGGATCTCGCAAATCTGAAATAGTTAATCTCGTAGAGAAAACATAATTTAAACCTGATTCTTTTTTCATTTAAAGGTCAGCGATTTTCTGTTGGATCCAGCTCTGGCATACTCAGAAGAGGTGCAATATACCTTGTCTTTAGAGCAGGAGCCTCGCGCTTCCCGGGGCTCTGCCAGTGGAATTACAGTGACTCCACCATCGCCCGCCTCACCATCTGCCCAGCGCCGGCGTAGGGCTTCCCTCGCTGCATTAGCACCTCTTAGAGCTGAGCGTTAGGACTTGTTACGGTTTAATTTCAAATAACAAATACATGATTTTTGTGCATTGTAATAATGCATATGTATTTGGATACTACTAACTTAACTGTTTAAACTTATTTTTCTTTAGTCCAAAATTTTATCTTTCTATATGTAATGGTGTAATCAGGAAAAGCTGTCTTTAATAAAAATGAAGATATCTGTTTGATATTAAACTCGTTAAAGCTCAAACTAAACAGCTATAGCATCTGAATCTTCACGAAGTTGTTAAATCAAAGAGTTCAGGTATTTTTTTTGTGCGTGCTATACCACCTTACAATTAAAACATACAAACCTATAAAGGATGCTTTTACACTCCTATAGTATCGAGTACATAAATATACTACTGTCTAATACTAGTCGAAAGGGTCGCGATACTGGTCGGATCCACTATTTAAGCATACATAACCGGACAATAGAACACGTATTATACGCGCTAAAAACTATACTTATATCTTAATCTAATAATACCCAGAGAAGTACGGAGATCAGGTACGGTCTTATTGGATTTCAAAGCCAAGCAAATTTTTGCTTTTTGTGGTTTAGCGTTTCGGCCTTGTTGAAAATAAACATATATTGCCAATTTAAATTATATTAGTGAAATGTTCTATATAAAAGTCAACCGAACACTCAATTGCTAAACATATTTTAAGTATATCTGGGCTGACTTTTGTGTTTGGACATAGGTAAGTGATTTTACCCTTTGCTCATGACTAAGTCATTCTTTCTTGCTCAATGTCAATTTACAAACCTCTATTTAAAATAAACTATAGGTACGTAGATATCGTTAATTGTATAACAGATACTTATATACTTTCTTTGTACATAATTTAATGCGTTAATTACTTTTAACTTACCTCTAGGTATTACATTGATATATTTTTTATTTATTTGAATTAAATAATAGACAATTTGCACTTTTTATAAAAGAACTATTTTTAGTTATTTTAGTCTTCATTTTGTTGCGCCATTAGAATAAGAAATAAACTTATGAAAAAGTCTATTCTTATGTAAATTTCTAAATATCAACTTATATAGGCATGTTTGTTGTTTCTATTAAATGTTAATATACTCTTGTTACACCTAGTATAAGTGAAAGTCTTGTTGAATATAAGCTGTGCTCTACTTTATTTGTTAAAAAAAAAATATTTTTAAAAAAGGAATTCCCGAGAACATATCTTTGCTACTTGTCAATAAAATATTATGATTTTTTAATTCCGTTAAACGTATGGTGATAGGAAAATAACGATCTCGATTTTGGTATTTTATAGCATGATATAATAAAACAAACATGGTATTATATTATGTTCAAATGTTTATTTTTTTGTTGTATATGAATACAATCCAGTTATTATGTATTATTTACGCAAAAATGGGGAATATATAAATTTGCTATACTCTGATTTTAATACCGTAGAATTCTAACATTTAACATTTTTTAACTTGCCAGAGTTTACAAGCCTTTTTGGCCGGGCATATTTTTCAATTTCAACACGAGTCTATCTGAGTCTAGGTACATACATTTTATTTCTTATTGAATGTGTCTATTTTAATTAGTGCGGTGCTCTACATTACAAGTGGTTTTACGGCGAGCGATAATTCTCTTCATCACAAAGAGTAAAAAACGCAACAAGTAAAGATGTCTGCCCACTATCACGTAGCATACCATGACCGTGCTATGAACGTATCCAGCACGGATCCCGATATCCGGATTGCTTTAATCCGGTACGGTCTATTTCACCCACTGAAGCGGGCCGACAGCGTTCTGAACCCGTTTACAACCCGTATGTAACCCGTATATAATCTGTATGATGCCCGTATGTGACACGGCAGAAATCTTTTCAATACACTCGTAAAGCATCCGATGCTTTATGCGTAGACGCGTTAATGTGGTGAAATATTGAAATAGTTATGGCTATAAGGAAACTACCGATTGAACAATTGGCAATTATTGCTATCATTTTGGATGAAGAGGAATGGGTTTGTAACGGTCATATTCCCCACTCAGTCACCGTTTAGCCGCCTGCACGCAGCGGTTTGGCAACGTCGCGTGCCATGCACGTCCGCACCGGCAAAATATTCCCTCTGACGAAAAGTTGACGGCCCGTGCATGGCACGCTACGGGGTCGGCCGGTGACGGAACGGTCTAGTGGGCATAGTCTCATACTTCTCAATACCAAGAATAGTTTTGTCTGAAACGGTCCTAGCACGGTCATGGTATGCTACGGGATAGTGGGCTGACACCTTTAAGATAACGTTTTTAAAAGTTTACTAAACCTGGAATTAGTATGCAGTGATGCCAGCAATAAATAATAAAATAATTAAAGTTAATTCTATGAATTGTTCATGATATTGAAATATATGCTATTTTTGGTCATTTGAGTCGGTAAGTAAATATTATTTTATTTAGTTAGTCTAATAATAAATAATTATTTTATTTATTATTAGACTTCTTGTGTGAAATAAAAAATACGCAGAATTTTATTTTTTATTTTATTTTATTTATTATTAAAAGGGGCAAATTTGTCCCTTTTTCGGTGGAGAACTATTTTAGTATCAATAAACTACTTATGAAATACGAGAATTGTACGGAATGAAAGATCAGAGTTTAGTATATTACATGCTCAAATATTAAATTGATCATGTCTGAATATAAATATTTTTTTATTTACACACTTTGAGCTAATAAAACGTGCAGAAGGAAACAAAAGGTCACGTCAAATGAAAACCTTCACGAGTTGCTTCAATTTATGTTTCCACATTTTTTTTTTGTCCGAAACTGATTTTATATTACAGCTGTATCCGCGTCATTCATTCGAAGCGCTGTGTACAAATATATTTTTCGTCAATATCTAGTGAAATAAAATATCGTAAAGGAACTCGTCTACGAAATTAACTCGTCTACAAATATAAAACCAACCCAAAAAAAAATATTTAAAAAAAAATGCTGTGGCCAAAACAAAGGAACGTGCAGCTTTTTTTTATTTACCTCTATCCTTTGTCATTGAACTGAACGTGATCTCAAGTGAGAGTAGTTGTCTTAGGTCTTTTCTATGTCTTTTCTAGTTAATGTTAGGGGCCTATTGTATCTTGGAACGGGCCTAGCTAACTTATCAAGTATAGATTTTCATCCCTTAATCTTAAAATATTGAAAAAGAGAATTCATAATTCTTTTAGACGTTGATGAGATAACTAGGCCCATATATAAAACATAAGCCTGACATGTCTTATGATAATTTAATATATTATAAACACACCGATGTCGGTTGTGTAAACGCTTAAAAAATTAATTAATATTAATCGTACTAAAAATGGAGGTGCAATCCTATAACTTCAGAGTGGTACAGTAGATTTAGTTCCCAAATTATTCGCGTTATTAAGTAGGTAATACTATCTTACAAATATAACTAAAAATTAAAGAAAAGCGTTTTCCTTTCTAGCATTTTAGAACGTACGCATATAATTGTGAAGAGTACTTATAAAAATATCTTCGAAAATGTATTATTAAAATTTTTCGTTTTTATTGTGCGATTCTAACTGCCTCTCTGATTTTATAAGATTATGCTTATCATTCTGTACTTTGTTATAGTATTAAGTAATTGTATGAATTTTAATTCGTATATCCACGATTCCATAAATAATCGCACTTTTATGCCTCTATCTTCCCGTTCATAAATCCGTTATTTTTACATAGTCATAATTTTGCCTCTGTTAACAATTTTTGCATTAAATGCACAAACTCTTATGATCGATTAGAATATCTTAAAAGTGTAAAATTCTCATCTACCTCCTTTTAATAAAAAAATTCTGGAATATTTATATATTTTGACTTAAAAATATTTAATGTTAGATATATCGTAGTTTAAAATGAATGTTACCTTTATTTATCGAGTAGATTTGTAAATAAACTGGATTATTTTTCCGAGTAACAATCAATTTATTTACATATTTAAATAATTTTTTTTATGTATTGAAGCAAATCATATATGAGCGATATGCTAAACTATCAATATATTTTATGTGTTTCAATTACTGTTCTAAAAGTAACAATGAGTTCAGAGTAATTATTTATTTACGAATTAGTTTGTAAAACATCTGAACATAAATTACTAAGTATGTATTGGGAATCTCACATAGCACTGATGATGCTTAATTCAGTCGTAGATAAGTATGTCTACTATGAGTATGATTTTGCTTAAAGTACTAGGCGTCATAAAGTACAGATCATAACGTCGGGGTCAAATATTTGTTAGTTAACGTTAATAAAGTCTCCAGTCATTACGCAAAACTAAGATTTCTGACATAAATATTTGATACCAAATAAATAAAACTTTGCTAAACTCATAACATAGTCGACCGAATAAAATAATTGAAAACAAATATGAAGCTATATGAAGTTCCCAATAAAACCCTCCTGTTATGGTTGTTGACTGCATTTACTGTTGTCTCTTCTTAATAAAGTTGTATAAAGTTGTACCTGTTTTATTTAAAATATATTTATACTATATTATAGTTCGTAAGTACCATGCTTTTCTCGAAGCAGCTCTGGCTATTTTCGAACCCCTTTTTGCTTCCTGGTGGATAAAATTAGAAGCCTCAGCTGCCAAAGTTACCAAATTTATGCAGTTAATTCATCGCGACAGTACAATATTTTAAGGGTCTCGGATGACAACTGACGCATTGACAAGATCGACCTCGTATCATTAAAAAAGGATAGTAATGAATTTCTTGCCAGTTCTACGCACATGTTTTGTAGTAGTAAATGTAAAATAAGAACCCTTCTCTTCCTTTTTCAAAAATTTGGTATAAAATAGTGATTTTCGTTAAGAACCGCCGTTTTATATTTGGCAGTCAAATAACTATTGTAATTCGATTGTAACTGATAACATACTGGATAAACTGTATTTATTTATAGCGTAATCCTACATCTAACGGAATATAAATAACAAAGAATTACACTAAAAATATAGTCACAGATGGAACACAATATTTCCAAACGATTCAATCATAAAGGAAAAAAAAACAATAAAAATTATTCAATTATTAAATTATTCAATTATTCAACGAAATAATACCTAATTTTGGCTATGATGTGTGGCGGTGTGAAAGTGAGGGTTTGTGAAGGTTTTTATGTGGGGCACCTATGCTCATGATGCAGGTGATTTTGCGCAACGGATATTCTCAATATTAACTTAACATTTTAAACATACTCCATGATAGCTTAAACAAGTCAAGGCTAGAAATACAGGTCGTTGTATGTGGCCCAAAAAACGGCATTAAAACTTCACAATATATCCTACAGTACACACAATTTTACATGAAATAATTCACGTAATATATGACGTAATATCATATGGGAGAGGCTTTATTTGTTCAAGTTATTACCGGCAATTTAACAGTTTATTATACCTACTGCTGACAGGCGCCAGAGACGATTGACCTAGTTTAGTGTGTTTTAATGTTCCCAACTAATTACTCATTTTACTAAAGAGTGATAATTTTAGGAGCTTGTTAAGTATTGACTAAAGGATAAATAATACGCAGAAAACAATTGAATACTTTATTTAAACATTCACCGAGTTCTTTGTGCTTTGAGCCTCTTCAAGGTCCTTGAGTAAAGGGCCTTTACCCCATATCCTTCTATTCTTCGTGTATGGTATTATACCAATACTGATACCAGATATGACAAGCCACACACCTCCACCGTAGAACGTAGAGTCCCATGTTCCGGTAAGGTCAAATAACAGACCTGAAAAGGAGATGAAAAATCAGTGTTCGGCGCGTATTGCATAAACATGAATGTGAAATACTGAGAACTCACTCGCGAGCCTCAGTATTTGGTATTGAGAGAAAATTTAAGATTTTTTTTGCTTAAAGTACATGTAACAAAACCCTTACCTCCAAGTGGTGGTCCCATCAAATGGCCGACACCCTGGCTTAAAAGTATAAACCCATAAGCAATAGTAAAATAGTCTATTGGCATCAGCTCCATCAGAATAGCCGGGGTATAGGAGTAAGAACTTGCATACGACACTCCGAAGATTGTAGAAATCACCACAAGCCCCCAATAGTTGGTGATGAATAGTGGATAGGCCCCAACAGAAAACCCACATATAATAAGACAAATCGCGTAAGCTTTCGTAACGTTTATCCAAGGTTGGTCACCGGCCCATCCCAGACCCACCTATAAAAGGTTACTATTATTTAAAAAAATCAATAAAATTTTAGTTCTTACGATTTCAATAATATATTAAAATTATTTTAGGTTCATTAATTAAAAAATCCGTCTACATTTTATACAACTTTTTTATTACTATTGACATAATATACCTATAAGTTATATCTTGTGGATATAAAAAAATATTAGAAGAACTTCTATCCGAGGATGTCATATCGCAGAATATATTGCAAACGTTACGTTTGAATTTAAGAGATTAAAATAGTAAATAAATGTTGATTTTTAAATGAGGTTGTTGTCAATAAAGCATTATAATTATTATTACATTTAGATTATTTCAGTTCTAGCGAGATAACAATATAAGCCTTCATCTAAATATACCTTGATAAGATAAAAAACGTTGCATATAAATATATTGAAAACGAGATAATATACTTGACACTTATGCCGTAACTTTAAGTAGAGATTTCAACAAAGTGGTAAAAAATAGTCTAAAGCTTTTTTTAACTTAGTTTTAAGTCTTAGTCTATGATTAATTCATAAAGATATACAAAGGGTAATTAGTGCTTCTTATTAAATATTTATGGGCTTCTCATAGCATTTAAGATTCAGAAACTTGACACCTATGTACTTTAGTACTAATAACTTTCTAGGAAAAAATGGTAAGGAAAATCTTTAACTAGTAGTTTATAGTTTTGTTTTTATTGACTTATTAGCTGGAAACTTTATTAGCTTATTAATTAGTAAAATAATGTACTCACGATACCAAATCCACTGGCGATACCAATGACGCTTATCATTAGAGCTCCTCCTTCCATATTAACAGAGGTCATATAGGATTTCAGGAAGAAATAAGGTATAATCGCCCAAACAAATAATAGGAGAGAGCCAATGTTGAACATAATGAAGTGAAATTCGACGAACATCCTCATATCAAATATAGATTTTAGACCATCCATTAATCGCTGGTACCATTTCTACAAAATACATTCCTATGAGTCAGAAACAATTTTCTGGGCGTCTCTTTAGTTATATTCACGAGAACAAAGCTAAACATTAGCATTACTTAATAACATTTAGGATTAAATAATTACCTTCGGAAAAGCAACAGTTCAAATAGAGTTTAAAAATACTATTACGTTATCTCCCCGAACCTCTTAAAGTTAGTGTAACTTAAAATAAATTTTAGACAAAAATAGCAATAGTAGCCCACCCGCAGCGTTTTAGAATTTCATGCATTTTGGCGTGTTTGAATTATCCACGGGTTGTTTCATCAATGCGGACAACTTACCCGTGCATCATCTGAATAATACGAATTGAGAGACCACGTTGAATTTTTATAAATGTCAGGCAACGATGAAGCTCTGAGCTTGTACCTAGGTATATTCATCATGGCTCCACGATGCATTATTGTATTCCTATAAAGTGGCATATCCCGGAGATAATGATGATCGGTGTAAAATTGTCTGGAAATCCAGCTTGCGGTAGTCGGTAGGGTTTTAGGGTGATCTTTACTGGCGTGTATTTTTTCTTGTGTACTTTTTTCAATACTCATTATGTTGTTATCTTTTTTATAATCGACTACTGACGTTTTTGTCTCACTCTTTGGTATAGTTTTTGGGTTATCTTGAGATCTCGTTGGTTTACTAGAATCTGGTACATCAGAATTCTTTTTCGTCATTTTAGATTTGTCTCCTTCTTTCGGTCTTTTCGCCATAACGGTCACTTTCATTGGTACTGGTTCGTCCACGTTATTTCCGTCGACAATGTCAACATGTAGATTTACCTCTGATCGTCTTCTAGTTATTAAATGAGGATAGTTTTCAAGAATAATTCTGTACAGTTTTTTATTTGTCATTAACCGTTCGATCACTTCTGTAGGTATCTGAAAAGTTATAGTCAATTAATAATGTTTTTTTGAAACTGTTTATGTATTCTGTGTACGTTTTGGAAAAAAAATACTCACCTTATCATGTCTTTGAATAAAAGTTGGCAATTGTATGTCAGAATGCGTTCTTTTTCGGGATTGTTCTGCATTCATCTGTGTTGTTACCGCCAACTGTTTGGCTTCAGCTAATGTCGTCGTTAGTGTGTCCAAAATATATTCAGGACTCTTTCCACTCTTTAATAGGTCATTTAATTCATCTATATTTAGGAACGCTGATTCTCCTCCTACTGATCTAGATGAGATAGAACCAGCGCTAGAAGACTTTCTAGATCTAGTCTTTGTTTCTTTTTTTTCCCTGGCTTCTTTAACTATGAGCCAATCAGGGTCTCTCATTAATGCACCGCAAACACACATATTTAGTATTGTACCTGCCAGTAACACCAACGTGTTTCTCCAATCATATAATTCTATGAAATAATTCGTCAAGGGCGAATATATTAAAGTACCGAACCCGATGCCACATGAAGCTAATGATACGGCTAAAGTTCTTCGCTTGTCGAACCAAAAAGCAACGGATACAACTGATGTCACATATAATATTCCCATAGCTAAACCACTGAGTGTGCCTAAAGTTAGGCAAAGCATTTCAATAGAATCGCTTAATGCAGACAGTAAGAAGCCACATGTAGATAAAACTCCAGCAATCATAGTCATCGTTCTGCAACCATACCTATCAACTAGAGCACTCATGATGGGTCCGGAAATTAAAGGTATAGATATAAATAAGCTTCCAATAAGAGAGGTTTTTGATTGTGATGCATCAAAGTAATTAGTGAACTCTTCGTGCAATATGCCGAAAGAGTAAGCTAATCCATCAGCACAGGCTGATACTAAAAAGGCGGCGAATACAACCACCCAGCCCCAACCACCGTCGGGAATAGGTGGCAATTTATTTTCATCAGTCTCATCGGAACAAATACTATTATCATCTAATCCTTCGAATGTTACTCTTTCTCCGGCTGGCGAGCCTTCTATAACAAAACGTGCTACGATCTCATGGCTATTTCTTGATTTGATGGAATTTATTTTGTCAATATCTTGTTTTAAATCCCCTCCGTTTTCAGTATGAGCATCACCATTGAGGTTATGTGATTCGTTTCCGACCATTTTATCTTTTAACGTGATACTTGTTTTTCACTAAAACTTTTTGAGATCTAAAACAATAAAAGTCAACTACTTATTATGTAAAGAAATTGCTATGCTTTCATATTAAGCTAACTATTTAGGAACATTTCATTCAAAATATGGTACAGATGTTTATCATCATAATATCGCCAAGCGCAAAATAATAGTCATCAATTAAAAATGTGTGAAATGTAGTCAATATCTATATCGAGTTATCTAAGCTATATGTATTATAAATCGCTTTTACTACATATATACATATATATGACCATAATTATCGTTATGTATGTGGTATTGAATCAACTAATCACGACCTAATTCTTAAGTTCTAGGTAAGGATATTTATCTCCTTGCCTTATTTGGCTCTAAGTTTTATTATTGGCTGGTAAGTTTAATTTTGTTTAATATCGTAAACTGGAAAAAATGTGAATGACTCATTTATAATGTTATGTGTGTCTGTTAGCACATTTTCGGACATTCATTAAGATCTTTAGCATTCCTTTGTTGGAATGAAATAATTATTTCTACGGAATTAAATTAAACGCTTTTCCTTATTCCTAAACGGCTCCATCGTTGTTCAATAACAATGGAGCTAGTGTTTTGCTGTTTTAATGACAATTAATGCCTAAGTACATAATTTATCCGCTATCTACTCCGTCAGACTGTCTCCTTTAATTTGCAGTAATCGTAAAACGCGTTCTAAATTCAAAACACGAATTCCAAAGACATCGAATCGTAAACGTGTCAAGGGCATAGGTTATTTTTAACAGCTGTTGAGAAGTCACAATTTTTCATACCATTGTCAGTAGGTATATAATAATTTTTGCAGGTGTAAATATCTAATTAAATATAATTATATCTATTTCAAACTTACGACGACAAAGTTTAACCAGTTTTAGTACCTATCCTTAGAAATACATAAAACTGCGTATAATAAAGCTTAAGAAACGGTAAATATTCTATCATCAAGCAATCATCAGCTTTTGTTAAATTTTACTAACATTACCCAGAGCACGTGATTTATGCAGTAATTATCTTACGGACTTATTTAAGAGTTTTTCGTCTATATTTAGTACGAGTTGCAAAACACTGGGATGCAGGTGCGTTGGTATTTTGATTTATTTGCGTCCATTCAACTCGGTTCCCCGACAGTTTATCAATAGTTTATGATATCTGTTATCTCTTTGCTTTGATTAATAAAATACTTAATTTAAAACAGGAACATCGTTAAATTTCACCAAAAAATCCTAAAAATGCATTGAGAATGATGAACCTCCAACGTGTATTCCAAACCGTAAAATAAATACAAAACTATATGGAGACTTCCTATCTTATATTATAACTATATCTATCTCCTATGACCGCCTATATTATATAGAGATAAATAGTTAATATATAAAATTCTAAATTGGCCGTAATACTAGTTTCACCTCTCGAAACAATAAGTAGTTAATAGCATTATTGATTTATGTAAGCTCTTACTCGTATACTATCAGATATCGTCAAGACTGTTGACGCCAATAAACCTAATATCGTATACCAAGGAAAACGATTTCTATTGTAATTTAGTATGTCTAAATGTTCTCCTGTAAACCTGAGTCCATACGTAATATGCATGGCCGGCTATTTTAAAAACAGACAATGGAAAAGTTGAGGTCAGTGACTCATCGATAAATGACTGAAAATAATGTGTCATGAATTTAATACTATATATTCCTTTGGGTATTTGTCTTGTTTATTAACAAAATTAAGTATATTATGAAAATCGTTACAAGCACGCTATTTTCTTACCACTTCACGTAATTAGTAATTATAGCTAATGAATTATGCGAAATAGTTGTTTGTAAGTTGTAAATAAATAAATCCACTATTGAATTTGGTATATAATAATGGTTGAATTAAAAAAATGCCCGAGTAGCCATGTCAAACTTGTATGTAAATGTTTAATTATTATTAAAAGCTATTTAATTATTTTGGAGTATTTTATGTTAATATATCAAAAGTTACAATTTAAGATTTTCATTCATTTTAAAAGATTTTCACCTTTTCACCTGGCGATAAATTGATAAACCAACCAGTAAGGGTCATGGGTTCATCGCAAAAGAAATCAGATTACCTTAAAATTGAACTCTTCTAACCAAATAAATATACTTTCATTATCACAATTACTATTATTTATTTTGAATTTAAACAATGTATTGTAATTAATTAAAATTGACCGACGTTTCGAGTGCTCAAACATGCATGATCACAGGACTATCAAGGGCCAAAAATATGGTATGTATTGTATACTGTAAAATAATAAACAAAATTATTAATTAATGTCTATTTTCTAATGTTTATTATAAGTTTACATTTCGATATAATTACATTTTGCCTGTAAATACCAAGTATGCGAAACGCTACAAATAACGAAACTAAATATAAAAATTAAATATAACCTATAGGTTTTTAAACAAAAAGTATTTTTTTTTATTTTACCTAGTATATCCTAAGACTACTCAAATTACTGAAAATTTACAGTTTCAAAGTTTACGCTGTGCAATACAATAAAGTTACCAGATTTAATTCATATTCAACAGACTGCTGATTAGTAAAACGAATTTATAAGTAATAAAATCCGAAAATAAATTTAATATAGACTCACCTCATATATGGTTTTAGGACACTTATGTATTAATTATTATACATGCGTATGACGCGTCTGTTTGCCCAGACGGTTGTGTGTACACTGAAGGGAATCGTCATCTTACGTGGGACTGGATAGATGCTGTGTCGCTGAAGGTTCAGTGATAACGAATTCGAAACGGTCATAAATACTAAATTAAAAGTACAGTTTTGATCGGAATGAATCGGGTAAATTATATTATATCTATTGATTTAACATTTTTCAGACAACGTAGCCTTTAAATCTATTATTAGAAAATGGACCTGTAAATAAATATAATCAAGAACTCTCTGTTTTAAAAGAAAAGCAAAACTGTATATCGCACCTTAAGTTATCTTGTAAATAATTTCACGATTAAAAACTCGATGTTATGATATTTGTAATTTTTTACTAAACTGAATCGTTTATTGAAACCTAAACATAATCTAATATACACTATTTACTATTAACCTTTATATTAACCTAATATACACTATTTAATATTAACCTTACATAGGTTAATAAAAATAATTAAAACAAATTCAAAAAGGAATGTTTATTTGGCATTTTAACGCTGGCGGCATTTCCTTCGCTGTATTGCGATATTTATCCCTTGATCGAGAAAAGCACCAAATCTGAGGTCACGTCCAATCTTAATTAATTATTGCCTGTGCATTTGTATTATTTTCCGCCTGTTCTGCGGCCGCCTCAGCCTTTTTGATTGTCCGAGGGAGGTAAAACGGGGTTAACGTGTCCTCTATATATATATAATATATTAATGTATATGTATATGATTCTACAGAAACAGGCTTATAGCACAAATAAAACTTATTTGTGCTATAAGCCTGTTTCTGTATAAAATTCCTGGTGTTATAATTTAAATTTAGTTATATTCCGTTTTCCCCGTGTTCTATTAAAAAAAACAAATTTTAAACAAATACTACAGAGAGTAACTAGACTTAGCGGTATTTGCAGCTGTGATTAAACAAATATTAAAAAAAAAAAGTAGACTGAAAATAACTGAGTAGATCTACGTTGTCAGTAAACCACTAGGACTGGTTTGTTCAGCAGTGGTTTGTTTTAGTGAATTGATAAATATATATTATTAAAAGTGTATCTTTAATAAATGCAACATCTATTCAATGTTTGTCGTAAAAAATACGTTATATACCTACGTTTAAAAAGTTTCATTTTAAAATTCTAACTAAAATCTTCGACGTTCAGTTACTTATAGGACTGACAAGAAGATTTTTAGGAATTAAATTAAGTTCACTTACTACTTAAACTTCACAAAAAATTAAGTTAGTGAGTTAAAATATGTTTTTAACTATTTTCTTTTAATTAGATCCTTTGATAGTCACCGACCTTTACTAATTTAATTATATTTATTAGACAAAGCTAATCAATACAAAAAAATACTTTTTTAAGTCGGTTTTATTTTTTGTTAAAAAGGAATTTGTTTATTTATGTTAAATAAATTTAATTACTTTGATATTAAATATATGTTTGATCAACAGATATCACCTTTATCTTTTGACAAATACAATAGTGCTTAAAATACACATGACTTTGACAATTTACAATAACGTAATTACTAAACCAAGCCAACACTAAGGTGCACTTGTTTTGTTTGTAAATTGTTGAAAATTGTGATTTTTTTAAACGAAAATATTAATTAAAATGGCTGGAAAACCACCAGAAGATGGATATATATCAGTAGTTGACGAAGAGCCAGAAATCTTTGCATTACTTAAGTGGGATACTGCACAAACTCAAAAAAATTTTGATGTTCGTAGTTCAGAGAGAGCAAAAAGTCCGGAGAAAAGTATACAAAAGTCAAGTGAGGAAGAACCGGATGCTTTTGATATGAATGATACCGCCTTCCTAGAAACTTTTCGTCTTCCAAAGGATTTGGCACGAAGTCTTTGCGAAGAAATAAAAGCTGTGATTCCCGATTCCACTAAGTCACTGGATCTGCCTATTGAAACAAAAGTATAATTTATTCTGGTCTCTAAAAATTTCGAAAATAAATTTAATTTTCAGTTTTCTTAAGCACCTACATATTTTGGAACTAACTTGTATAATATTTAAAATTATGTATATATCTTTGATATACTTTTAGGTACTAGCTACACTCTCCTTTTATGCAACAGGAAAATACCAGAAGTCTATAGCTGGAAAATCTGATCTTAATGTTACTCCCTACTTTTATATGACTGCAGTAACTCAGGTCACAGAAGCTATAAATCATCACACAATTGTTAAGAAATATATTCACTTTCCACATTTAAGAAATGAAAGAGATCTTATTAAAAACAGGTAATAAAAATAAACTAAAATCTCTTAAGTTATATTAAATAATCCTTTGAATAAGACTCGGTAATAACATCATAATAGAGATCAAATGTAACACACACATAGTATATTAATAAAGAAATTTGTACATCTAATGCACTATTCTATCTATCTAGATCTTGTTTTAGATAATTAATATTTTTATAATTATAGATTCTATATGAAGTACAGAATACCAAATGTAGTGGGTTGTGTGGACTGCATGCATGTGCCAATTGCTAAACCAGATAATAACCACAAAAAGCATTTTAATAAATCATATCATTCAAAAAAAGCACAAATTGTAAGTATTATTCTCTTTATTGTTTTATAAGTTAGTTATGTTGTTAATAATATGAAATTAATATAAAATAACATATAATAAAATGTACATATTATATTGTTTAACTGACTAACAAGGCCACCTGGTAGTTTAGCGAACAAATGGTGTAGTCTTGCT
This sequence comes from Pieris mannii, assembly GCA_028984075.1. Lineage (NCBI taxonomy): Eukaryota > Metazoa > Arthropoda > Insecta > Lepidoptera > Pieridae > Pieris > Pieris mannii. The sequence goes on from CM054780.1 coordinate 4,511,743, forward strand.
CTTTCACGAACTACAGTATATTTCTCTTGAAACTAATGAGCAGAGTTAGAAGTAAGTTCTAAAATATGAAATTGTGCATTTTAACCTTGTTTGTGCACCAACAGGTTTTGGTTTCTATTCATGTAATTAACGCTTGCTTATACCATATGAAGAAACTGGCATATAGACTCAAAAATCAATAAATTATAAAGAGTACTGAAACATATTCAGAAATAGGTCAAGAGTTTCTAATTCATAATGGTTTGTATGAAGTGTATGCTCCAGCTAAAATAATAAATTTCAGATATGTGACAGTGATCTAAATATTATCAGTGTTGATGCATTGCCAGGCGGTTCAATATCACATGAAGCCATATTGTTAAAACATGCTGTTAAAAATGATTTAGAGAGTCTTAATGCAGCCAGAGACACATGTTGGCTCGTTGGTAAGCAACCAGTATTTCATTATATATTTATCCAAAATTAATACATATGTATATCTTTTAACCACATATATACTTAAAGATTATAATGAAGATTGTCAACTTCTGATTTTTTTAGGTGGACTCCACTACATGCAGAAGCCATACATAATGACTCCCATTCCTAAAATCACAAAAAAAACACCTGTTTCACCTGAGAAGCACTATACAAATCTACATATGACCACACATAATGTAGTCCTAGATACAATCAAGCAATTGAAGTCACGATGGAAATGCCTACAGGCATCATGTAATAAGCATTTTGATCCGTCAATGGTGTCCATGATAATTGTAGCCTGTTGCATTTTACATAATATTTGTAATAAGCGAGGGTTGGCTGTACCACAAATGACTCAGGCGGAAGAAAGATTAGAAATTATGAAACAAAAAGTTGCTAATGGTGCAGTGTCTAAGAAACGTGTTGAGGACCCAGCAGGTTAGTAATAGCCTTCCCTTTAGCTCTCCCTTTAATACAAGTAATTGCACTTATCTAAATAGGAACATTTTTGGTGATTCGAGGCAATGAATGGCATCCACTTTTTTCAAGAGTTTCCAAGATAAGGAACCAGGTTAGAACACCTTTAGATGTTCTTATTGAAGAATCATCGAAAATTAATTGATACGCGTATACGCTTTCGATACACCAGGCATCACATTTGTCCCTTACATTAGAACTCGTTCTCGCCAAGTCACCAATATTGAGATTGAGCATTTTGATAAATGAGCTAGGTCTGGATATCTATAGATGCTCCCCTCATATTTTTAAATCTATTTTCTTTTAGTTTTGGTAATTTATTAATTATATGCACCAATGTGATACATTAGTGTGCCGAGCCTTGGCAATCTTTTGTAAATAATACAAAAAATCCTGTCTACTTATATAACATAGTTAGTTATAGCATAAGTTAAGTTATATATAACTTTTAGAAATGAGAATCGTAAACCAAATGTTAGCAATCATCGCACACTTAAAGCCAAAATGATCCCAATATTAAGCTCTATTTTAAATGATTAAAGCCAGTTGACACCTAGCTTCAAACAAGGTTTTTCATTTAACATGAATCTGAATTTCTTATTATTGTCATATGAAGCTTATGACTTTACATAATTATCCTTAAATTTTTATATTAAACCAGTTCCTACACAACGTCTATGAAATAAAGATAAATTTCCAGGTGTACAGGTACGAAACGCATTAATAGAGCGACTATGGAACGAACGCAGTGCTAATGAATGCATCCCTCCAAAGAAACGTGTGAGGAAAGAGCGTGAGCCCATTCCTCAAATGAACCCAGTGGAAGATGATCCCAGTAAGCGGCCGCGAGTCATGATGAATAATCCTTATGCTTTTGGAATGGGGATGAATCATGGCTGGGGACATTATCCACAACATTGATGTAAGATTATTTTTTTCAGCTTTATTGTGATGACAGTAAAGATGTTTAAGACAAGCAATACCTAGAATGGGCTATTTAACAAGTTCATTGGCTATTATATATGTCAAAGTAAAGTAGTTAAATCAGAGAGTTAATTGAATATCTAGACAGTTGATACTGACATTTACACACAACAGTGAATTTCGCATATAACTACGATGAATGAACCAGTTTTATTTCCACATATGCGGAAGTTGTTACAGACAATGGTTAAGATAAAGATATACATGACATGTATATATTTAATTTGAATTTATCATTGAAAAAAATTACATACGCAGTTATTCACTGATACATTTAATAATTAACTCCGAATATCTGTTTGAAACTGACCCATAACTCCGAAACGTAAACTGTTACCTATTGTATACATATATGATTAATATTTATTAATTAATATTTGACCACATAACATTTCAAATTATACTTAATGTTCACGAAAATTAAAATTACTATTATGTTTCAGGTTAATCTGGTTTAGCCGTTTGGCGTAAAATCATATAATATTCAACAATTGAATAATTATATATACAGCTGTGATCATTTTATATTAATTTTCCATCAAAAGGGGCACAAAATGTTTCATTCTGGATTATACCCGTTCCATAGCATTTATATAATCTATATATATATATATATATATATAGGTCAAACTAAGTCAAGTCATTTATGATTTAGCCTAAATCTAAAAAAGAAAACAATTTTTAGAAATACTTTTTATTATACATTTTTACTTAATAAGTAATAATAAGTACTCTCAATAAATGTATGAATAAAAATTAATGAACATTTTTTTTAAATCCATGTCACTATACCATTATAACATCTTTAATTCCTTAAATTAAGCAAAAGTTAATAAAGTTTTTTAACAATATAAATAAATGCAAAAATGAGAATTCGATATACTCTATAAACTTTAATCTCATTATTTTAAATAACTTTAAAAACGTTGTCTAATAATATTTACTGAATGAACTAGCAATTTCGTTAGCTAACATAGAAGAAACTGCCATATTGGGGCAATTTACGGTCACTATGGAGTGATCGCTTTCAATTCGCACTGAGAGCAACACCAAATCTTGAGACGACATCAAACGGCCCGCGAACCTAAAATGAAAATATATTTATGAAATACACAAAGATCTTATACCTAATGTTTTATAAAAACCTAATAACTGGAAATATGTACTAATAAATATGTAAAGGCTATAATATAACAGCTGTGGACCGATCATTTGTTTTTTTCTACAGAGGACGAAAAAAGGGCGTGCGTACAAGGTACACATGTCAGAAGTGAAACTTTGTAAATTAATTATTACTGAGGTAAAAGCCTCAGTAGACGATTATGTACCAGTATGATCACTCCATGTATAAGTATATATATATATATTCACACTGTTTAACTGTATATGTGCTAATATAAATATAATAATGATAATATAAATAAATAAAAAAATCTGAATTTACTGAACAAGACGTTATGAGACAGAATTGCCACCTAAAGTTCTAATATGCAGCAACTAAACCAATAGCGTGTATTTTTTCGATCTCCCTTTCTCTCTCTCTCAATCGGTCTCTCCCTTTTCTTCAACAAAAACGCTGAACATTTGCACACTAACATTTTTACCCTCATGCGCCTAAAGAAGTTTCATTTCAAAAATATCAAGAAAACCGTAATCTGAGGTGATCATAGGCTAATTTTAACTTATATCACGTCGCAGCCACCGGTCAGTAACAAAATAAAATATTTTCTAAAATACCTATGTATTATTTAAAAATAATATAAATTATAGCAAATTACTAAAAAATAAAAACATACCAACCAAACTTTCAATTTGTTTAAAACTTCTATTAAAACTTAATTATTATTATTATAAATAACGTAGATTAAGAATAGTAAATATTGTATATTTGTGTGTTGGAAATATTATTAACTACTTACTTGAGAAAATTTACTGGCGACTCAACAGCGCCGAGATTTGCAGTCTCAAACACTTTAGTACACATTATCAGATCATTCTCCATCTTCGGTGCCTTTTTGTCACACTGAAAATTTAGATTTCTTTGACTTCAAGTTGTATGCTTAATATGTGTAAATAATTTCCTATATAAATATAACCTACTTCGGTTTTCTCAAGTCGGTTAACAAAATAAAAAAAATAGTGTGTATAATTATGTACACGCGTTAGAAGTTATACTTCTTTGGCGTATGAAAAAAAACTGTAATGCAGTAGTGATTAACGCTAAATATTAAAATTAATCAATATGTATATGTATTTGAAATTTATTTAAAAACACCAAAATAATATTTATTTATTCACACTGTTTAATTGTACTGTTACGAAACAGATTTTTATATTTAGAACACATATAAAAATACTAGAATATGCAACTTGAACATAGTTATCGATTTCCATGCCACCTAGACCTAACTTTACGATGTCGAATTAAGGTTTTGGTATGCGCGCGCATCGTAAAAATTCACTCTCATCATTTTTCTCCATCGCGCCAAAAGAAGTATAACTTCAATAAAAAACAAAAAATCAATAGGAAATCATACCTCTGTCATTCCTCTAAGTTTTCTTTGTTCTTGCCCCCAGCGGGTTTCAGACATATTAACAGCCCGCATAAGTTCACCAACTTGTGGTGTTATAACTATATTCATCTCACCTAAAAAAAACCACATATAATTGTCACGTTTAAAAGGATTATAGTATTAATATAAATATGGTTTGATTTCTATCATTACCGTAGTTAATCAAATAAAATAAGCAACATTAAAAACCTAGTATTTTAATGAAAGATGAGCCCAACTTAGTTGGAGACTGCCGATGACTTAGTTTGAGAAACGACCTTTACATAAATTGTGAATTGGGCGCTTAGGCGACTTAAATTAGCATTTTGCTGAGTATTTTTGTGGAGTTTTCTAAAAATAGTTATGAATCTGTATAAATTGTTGTTATCTGTGGCTTGATTTCATGACTGAAACGGCTTTAGACATTTAAATTAAATACAGTCAAAATCTGTTATAACGACATCAAAGGAACAACTCATATTTGGTCGTAAAACCTAGTACCTAATCCATAGAATTCAGCCGGGACCTTTGATTTTGGTCAACATAACCGGTATGACATTCTAAACGATGTCGTAAACGGTTTTGACTGTATTAATAAGAATTGGGCAAACGGCTTTGAGTGTTTATTTTAAATCAAGTTTGTGTGTTTATTATTCCTAGATTATACAAATACACGTATTATATTTCGATCTTAAACAGTCTCCGACGAAATTTTATTCCGATATATTATAATTCTAATACTATTTAGGAAGTGGAAGACGTTTATAACTATGCTTTGCTTCATCATTGTAGTTTCGACAGTTGACTGACTAAAGCATAAAAATCAATATTTTTGACTATGCATTTTGTGATTAACTTGTGGGGACTGGCAACACTGCGCGGGAGACGTTAGTCATTACCGAGCTTCGTCACCGGCAGGTCGTACGATCGCACCTATGCCACGTATCGCGACACGAGCTAATAGTAGACAGTCTTAAACGATACATTGTATTAATTTAATAAGTGTAAATGATTTAAAAGTAACATGATAAAATAAAATAAGAATTGGCTATGATGTAATATGTATCGAATAAAAAAAATACCTTTTAATTATGTAAAACAAATTCGCATGCCATTATGAGTTGCAGAATATGCGAAGTTCAGATTTCATGCCGACAAATAGCTTATGTACATAAGAAAATATAGAACTCACCTAAAGAACTAGCGATGGTAAATTCAACGGGTTGTATGGAGTCAGCAAAGTCAACGCCTAATAATGTATTTGTGGAAGCGCCGGGGCCTAACGATGGTATGGAGGGAAACTCGTGAATACTCCGGGATCCCGATACTATCTGAAATATATATAACCGATCATACGGAGCATTGATCAGTTTTGTTTATGAGGATTTTCACAACCACGATATTGTGTACAGTGCCATCTGTACACTGCCGTTTGAAAAAAAAAATGATATTTCGTTTTTTGTTAATAACTCGAAGTTAAAAAATTAAATATTAACATTTAAGCAATTTTGAGTTTTTTCATCTTATTTTGTTAATAACTAGAGGTGATTCCGAATCGAATGAGCCATCGCTCATATTTTTAGGACCTTTATCTCTATTTTTGAACTTGTTGACTAGACTGTCAGCTCATTAAGGATATTAAGTATCATCATAAATTGCAAATGCTTCTTTGCTATGTGCATTGTTAAATTGTGACACCAAACATCTTATAGTAAAGAAAGAAACCACTGCTTATATGGAAATTGTATTTTTCAACAAACTTCCAAGTGTAATTTGATAATATTCATTCAATAAAACTCTCGTTAAATGTACATTGATTAATAAAGCTTTTTAAAAATTGACGTAAATGATCCTAATCCTTTGGATCGATAAGCTCCAGTTCACATAATGTGTAGACTGGAAACTTAGCGATTAAAAAGAGTGGCACCGAGTTTCTTGTCAGTTCTTCTTGCCCCTTGACTTGCGAACTGGTAGTAAATGTAAATTTAGAAATAATTTTACGTCTTTTCTGTTGACATTAAATGTTTATAAATAAAGTTATTTTAAGTTTGAGTTGGAAATAGAAATACATTTAAGTCTGTAAGTAAAACCTGACATACATACATATACATATTATTCCGACCCTACAAAACGGCATTGGCGATCATGCGGTCACGTGACCGCTTTCAACCTTCAATCAGCCCAATATATTTTAAATGGAAATTTAATAAAGAGGTACCTTTATCCACTGTAATTTCTTAAAATTATTTATTCTACAAAATAATATATACTAAATTTGAGACCGCTGTAACAATAGCAGTCTTGTTAAGAGCGCGACAAATGCATATGAAAATAATTCAACCTGTTAGCTTCCCACCTTCTTATGAATCCGTATATCTGTGACGTCATCAGACGTGTGATTTGTAACTGTGAGCTGTATAGCGCACATTTTGGCCGAGTAGAGGTGAGGCGCACGTGTCCATTGTGCGTGTACGGACAAACCGCCAGACATCACACGGGATATCAATTCGATGCTTCGGTTCGGAACTATGCTTGGACCGACTGGCGTTATCATGTCCTCTGCAAAAAAAAATACGTTTATTTTGGAACATAAGATCATCTAGGTATCACTTATTCCACGTCATTAAATTCGAACCTGTAGGCATCCCTACTCATCGGCAAAGGAGACAGAGGGTGTAGGCCGAGAGAAAAAGCCGTTAAAGAAACGAAATTATGCCGTAAATTTTGAAGCATAATTTTTTTCTGACGCTCATAAGTATACATAAACATGAATGAATTGTATTTTAAGATTAAAATTACTGGACTTTTTATTACGTAATTACATATTATATTATTATGGTATGGTATTCTGAGGTAAAATTTAAAAATGAATTGAAATTGTTTCCAAATAAAATTAAGAATGAAGGATTATATACTTACATATAAGTATTTACTACGATTTCAAATAATTTGTGTAAAAAGTACCTAAAAAGACCACAGGAAAGTTTTAAGTAATACGTCATGCGTTAGCCATCGGAAAACTGTATTATATACTTTTACTTAACTTCGAGGATAATTATACCGTGTTATGCATTAGTCGGTTTAATAATACCTTCAGCTATCCCAGAAGGGGCCATAGTAGGGGGTGACAGGAATCCTCCACACGTTGGTGTCATGGTTGGTAGGGTGCTGGCTACCTCATCCAATTCTAATAAGAGTTCCAGGTTAGATTTTTCATTTTTCTTCACCGTCTCTTCTTTTACCGCTTCTGGCCGCTAAAACAAGTACATAGAAAAGTTTGGGGTAGACACTATTCAAAGGTGTACGTAAAAATAAGTAATTTGAAAAATTAAAATACTCTTCAGGCAAAGAGGAAAATATTGGAATTTGATACCCTACCAATATTCAACGTCTTCGAAATTTCGTAATTAATATTTTTTTTTTTCATAAACTACTATATAATCTCAATTTTATATTTATTTATTTATTAACACTTCGTTATATTACAATTTTTGATTGAACATAGTTAAATGAAAAGAAGAGCAACTGGCGGCGTTATCGCTATCGAGAAATCTCTTTCAGGCAACCACTGTGAGTGAAGAAAAAAAATGTATTACATTACATAGGGTAGGCAAGAAGTGCAGAAATACATATAACATATAGTTATTAAGAAACTTAACAGGAACAAAAAAAAAATATTCTAAACTGATACTGTATTCGTGAAAAACAAAAATTATATAATAAATATTTCAACAAGTACAGTCTAAATTTCATCAAAATCGATTCAGTAGTCTGAGGTATCGAAGCATTTCTGGAGTCGGAGCAATTATTTTCCTATTAAGTCGACAGCATTTTAAAGAAAAGTAACTGAAACTTACAGGCTAACGCTATCTAAGATTACGTCAGACGTACAAATTATTTAAGAAAAGGGAAGTTGTTTACTAAAAGGGTACAAACCTTAGTGTCATTTTTCGGAGCCTCCTCTTCGCTAGATGCCTCGCTTTCACTCCCGCTGTCAGAGCTCGATGATGCGCTGTCAGACTCACTATCCGAACTGTCAGAGTTGGACCTAAATAATTTTACTTTGATCATATTTATATTATAGAATTCTAACATACTTTTTTTACTTTTTTAAAGATACAAACTTTTCAAAAATATCACAGATCCAGCTTCATAAATAATTCATTAAAATTTTCATGCACTTAAAGTACTGACTAAGTCTGAAGAAAAAACGCATTTCCTCATGTTGCCTAAAACGAGGTTTTACTAATATATAACTAAACAATGAAATATTTTTAGTTTTTTAAGTACCACTGAACTGAAACGTTTTGATAACCTTAACAATATTTCTTTAAGTCGTACCGGTAATATCGTATCGTGTCCTTAAAATAAATGTTTTTTTTAAATATTATCTAACATAAATATCTCGGACATCCTTTACATTTGACACCATGTCCAATAAAAAAAAAATATTCCATTAAGGGTATAAAACCGCTTTATCAATCTTAATTTTATACTTGGAAAATTGGAATGATAATTGGACTAATAAAAGTAGTCTAAGTCTCCAACTAATATTTTTATTGAATTCTGTGTCTTAGAGAGTACGACATACATAATACTTAACAATTATTTAGATTATATACACATATTAAAATAGCGTGGAGCACTGGCACAAATTAATAATAGTCTATACACTACGCGGTCTGCTGCTGCGAACTATGTGCGCCGCCATATTGGCCTTGGCTGCTATGACGACCGCCTTTCACTTTATCCCTACTCCGCGGCCGACCGTCACGCGACATGCGCTACACAGACCAAAAAATTTGAGACGATGTAATAAAAGTTTAACTTTAATAATCAGAGTTATTTCAAAAAACATCCACCATCGTTTCTACATTTTGAGATTTGTTTAAGGCGGTTGAAAAAATATTAAATACTGTTCAATTATTAAAAAAGTATTTTAAAATTATCACGCAACAGATAACGAATGTCTGTGCCATAGACAGATACATAAATGAGTAGTATATAAGTACCTTATTTATAATGTACTTACTTGTAGTTGTTTGTTTGTTTGGGCTTTTCTTCGTTATCGTTTCCTTCATCCCTGTTGAGTGATTTGTTTACGTTTAATATTTAATTTAAAAAAAATCTCTAAACAACAACGTACTAAATTAACATAAAATGAAGAATAGATAAAATAAGGAATGGATTTTTAAGAAGAATAACTAAGAAAGCTGATGTCAACATGAAAATAAATACAATTAAGTTGAAATGGACGGGGCACATGGCAAGAGGAACAGAAAAGTGGAGCATCAAAATTTTGAACTGGTGCCCAAAAGTGCAAGATAATGTTAAAGGTGAATAGACCAGGTTAAGGAAACATAGGTGAATAGACCTGGTACATGACAGAGAGTGGCACACTGCAGACAGAAATGGCGCGATTTGGAGAACGCTTTTACGAAAAAAGGGCGCATAATTTATTGAGATGATACATTTTTTATATAATGTACATGAAATAAAAGTGTTTTTTTCTTATAGAATAAGACTCACTCATCAGAAGATTCTTCGGAGCCCGAGGAGGAATCAGAGGCAGATGATGTAGACCCTGAGGCAGACTCACCTTCCGGTTCCGAGTAGAATGTTTTGTTGTTCTTCTGCAATACATAATTTGTCATTTATTAATAAAATTAGATTTATACTAATTTCTTCAAAGTATTTAATTTATACTGTCTATTAGAACATTAGGTCTTTTACATAATATGCCGTCTTCAGACTACTGTTTTATTTAAAAATCACGACAAAATAAAACAGCATCTGGACATAGGTCTACAGGAATATTTTTTATAGTGTCAAACTATTGACGAAAAAAGCTATTAAGCTATAAAATTAAATATTATGTCGATCCTTTTTAACGAATTTTAGATTGCTTTAACTTCATTCATATATCATTTTTTTAGGAACATATACACTTTATTGAATATATTTATTTATTGATCCCCGGCTGAGCACCAATGGAGTTGAGAGTTCTATGTGCGTATTTAACATTTGCTCAAACGGTGAAGGAAACATCGTGAGGAAACCGACATGTCTTAGACCAAAAAGTCGACGGCGTGTGTCAGGCACTGGAGTCTGATCACCTACTTGCTTATTAGATTTAAAAATGATCATGAAACAGATGCAGAAATCGGAGGCCAGAACCTAAAAAGATTGTAGCGCCACTGATTTTTTATTTTTATTTTATACACTTTATTGGTAATTTACATACTATAAAATACGCGTATTATCATCAATATATTATTAATAGGTATCTTTCCGTTTTTGCAAGATATCTCTAGATGCTTCGCTGTCATTGGTAGTAGGTAATGTCAAACCTAAATTAGTGTGTAACCCACGCCAACTCCAGTACTTCAAGAACTCTGTTTCTTTGAATGGGATTTGTGCGACGGCGAAGGCCAAGGTTGTTTGGACATGCCAAGCGCCAGAACCAGTCTCTTGCACAAATCCCCGTTAACACAGACGTTGCGCCTACTGTATACTATCTCCGACACTATCGACATGAACCGAGTTTATATGTTCACAAAGTGCATTCACAGCAGCGATATTGTATATATTATGTAATATTCTACATAATATTATATACTTGATTACATTTTATTTTATTTTTTTCGATAGTAAGGATAATGTATGTATAACTGTAAATAAATAACATAATAATGGAACAAAAATAGATTTTTGCTTTACGATAAACAAGTACCTGAACAGTAGTAGGCTGTGCTTCCGGCGGTGGCGGTTCTCGTAATTCAGCCGCAAATGCTTGCGCCGGTGCACGCGGTAATGACGTATACCCTCCCGCCGCAACTCCAATGTACTGGGACAGAGATCCTAACGTATATTGATCGCGATCTGAAAAATAAACAAAATAATAGATTTATATTTACATTTATAAATTTGTATCTAATACTAACTTCAACTAGAATAATAATTTATCTTTTACTTTCACAATATTCAATAAGAAAAGAAGATTCTTTCCCTTTTAAAACTTACCCTTGAAGTTACTCTCTATACTGGGCTTCGGTTTATCCGGACAAAATATGTGCGACGCGTACTGCGCTAGCAGCGATTCATTTTGGGGCTCAATAAACTTGCGAAGCATTCTAGCTCTGTCTCTCACATCATAACTTGCATCGTAGCGAGCGAGATGCAAGACATATTTGCACATCGGTAATGTGTCTGGCTGGGTTATGGATAGCTTTACCGCTAGCGACAGTAGTTGAAGTTTTACTAATTCTTCCTGAAAAATAAGGCAATTACAATTAAACAAACTTGTTTTTAGGCCATTCCAGGCTTAAAAACGAGGTAAATTTAAGACAAATTTCTACTGGGTTAATTTATAATGCACTATCCTATTACAGTGGATATGTTATTCGTGAATTGTTACCGGGAATGAATTCGGGATCCGGGAATCTAGATGAGATTACACGCTGGGATAACGAATTGGTTAGAATTTAAATGTTTCATTTCACACATTATACACGTATAAAATAAATTTTGAAATACCTGGTCGGCAAAATTGGATACCATATGGGCTAAAATGGCCGCAGCTCGAGGGTGCTTCGCCCCGTGTTCCGCCACCAACCACACAGCTGCCGCGCGTGCATTACCCGCTAACCTACAAAATCAATTTATAACGTATAATGCGATAAGACAATCGTGGGATTTGGTCGCAGGATGCCTTTTAAACGTGATACGTCATAAATCATGAAAAAATTAGCCGACGCGTAATATAAGAATTATCTTTGTTGATAAAACACCCACGCCAGTTCTATTTTAGTTCAGATACTTTACTTATGGGGAAAGTTATTTGCAGTATTTATTCCTTTTTTTATTATTTAATTAAATTGTTACTATAGTATGGTCCATATTTCAATGTCATGTTCGAAAAAATGCATTGTAATTACTACAATATAGATCGAAAACATTAATTAATAAAACTTTTTAAAGGATATAACTATTAATATAAGTATATTGGTCAGGACTAATCAAGTACAGGTGTCAACATCGAATCATTATCTGTATAATAGCGATGTTTATAAATAATAATTAAAGATTTATCTCACCTATCCGAGCGCAGTAATTTCGCAGCTCGAGAGACAGCCGCACGCGCAGAACTAGCGCCACCGCCCACCACTCGTTTCACCACGACTACTGCCTCACACACCACCCATTCTGCAAATTAATCAAAGTTATTTATTAGTCTTTTGACTTTTACAAGCAGGCGATGAAGTTTAACTTCATATAATTTGGAAAAAATATTGTTAATTTATTATGAAACATACTTACAAAATTTAAAGAAAAACACTTTTTTACGGATTATAGTTATGTATTATTGTATTTAAACTTATAATTATTTACACATAATTTACAAATTTTAAATACAATAATACATAACTATAATCCGTAAAAAAGTGTTTTTCTTTAAATGTGTAAAAGTTATGTTAATAAAAGACAATACTATACTTACAAAAGTAAATTAATATAACAAAATCTTTCATTTCTAATTTATTTAAAAAATCATTATAGATGCAGCACTCTGTGAAGTATGAATCAGATCTTTTTATGTATGAGTTAGTTAGTGAGTAAATCAACGTAGTTTTTTATCGATTCTAATTATCGAAATTGCCTCATCACTTTAATAATTATTTTAAAACCCGGTTTATACCTTCGTAAATTCGACTATATAACTGTTCATAATAATATTATTATGTATGTATATACATATTATTATGACTTACCATCCTTACTGGACAGCAAGTGCAGAAGGCCATTCAAGCAGGTCTCAGTCTCAGTTTGTATAGCCACAGCCAGCCTTCCTATACCCTGAATGGTAGCAGCCACGAAAGCCTTATCACTGGAAGTGACATATGTCTGGTATTCGCGTAAGACCACGGGAGCGCTGGCTTCAGTCGCTAGGTTCGTTAGTATTTCCAGTTTCAACAACTTTATGTGCGTGGGGTCCGAGTTACGTACGAAGAACGATTTGAGGAATGGCTCGAAGAGGGTCTGAAAATTGATAAATTCTAATAATAATAATCCACGCTCTTTTTACAACTCGATAAAATAACAAAGCTTTACAATTAAACATGGGCTAAAATACCGGTTTTCCATTGGTTACCTATATTTTTAATCCAGGTTTTAAAATAAGGATGCTGGCTTTAAGAGCAACGCTAGGCTTTCAGCAATTTCTTTTGTGTATATTGTATAATGGCGATGGCGATACAAACGATAGGAAACAGAAATTATAAATACTCCGTATTGTAGCGATATATATTCTAAAGGTTTGGTCACACAGCGGATGGGGCACTTCCGATGAGTTTTTCAACTTTTTCCATGTCCATTTTTGTAGACAAATACAAAGGTGTACACACGCGCGTCGCGGCCCACTGTCTGTTTAAATAGCCATATATCACAACGAGTTGCGTCGCACTCACGCCCCGTCCCGCCGGGCGCGACGGCACTGTGTTTCAAGGCCTATATTAATTAGTACATTACAACTGCGCACATACAAGTCATACAAGTCGCGGCAGCGTCGCGTCGCCGTCCCGCCCCGCCCGCTGTTTGACCAAACCATAAGTGAACTTACCCTCTTAGAGACAGTAAGCGCTGCAATAGAGTTGAGGACCACACTCTGAACTTCAACATGGGCACGAAGCAAACGAACCATCGCTTTAGCCACTGGCGGAAGTTCTTGTACTAAGGAATATTGTTTTTATTTAATTATGACATAATTTTACGTAACTAAAAAAATAATATATAGCAATTCATCACAAAAACAGGATCTGAATAGACAAATGTGCAGTTTAATCACTGTAAAGTTCTTTAAACATAATAGTTAGTCCTAATCCTTGGGATTGTATTGCTACACTTCAAACAATTTGTATTAAAAGCTTGGCGATTGAAAAGAGTGGCGGAAAGTTTCTTGCCCGCTCTACGCCCTTGACTTGCGAACTGGTAGTAAATTTACAATAATTTAATTTTTTTGACGTTCATTAGTGTACTCGTTTACCAATATGAATAAAGATATTTTGATTGATTGATTGATAGTATTCTTAGAAAACTTTTGTACGCTTTGGAACGTGTAAAATTTACGAAAAATTTACATTTACGGTCACTCCTCAAGGGCGTTATTTCCGAACCAATTCGACTTAGGGTCCTTCAAGAAAAGAGCGTACAAATTCTTAAAAGGCCGGCAACGCACTCGCGAGCCCTCTAGCATCGAGAGTGTCCATGGGCGGCGGTATCACTTAACATCAGGTGAGCCTCCTGCCCGTTTGCCCCCTATTATATAAAAAACAAAAAAAAAAAAAAAAAAAAAAAAAAGCGTAAAATGGACGAAAATCCGCCTAAAATCTTTCCGCCAGTAATTTTAACCGTACTTTTTTATTTTACTATAATAATTGTAAGGTGATTTAAAGCACATGACATGGAATTAAAATTACTAAAGAAAAATAGTTTGACATCATATGATTTTCGCACACATGATATCATAATGTTTAAGATTAAAACTCACTCGGACCACAGTGATAAAATAATTGTGCGACCGCCATAACCACACCAGCGTTTCTGCTTTGCAAGAGAGGTTTCGCTGCCCGTAGTAGCAGTCGCAGATCAGGATCCACTGTTGGCGAGACAGTCCTTTTGTGATCACTGGTCTCACTCTCCGAGTCGTAGAATGGTTTTTCCTCACTGTCACTTGAGTAATTCTGTGAGAAAATTTATATATATATTAGCTTTTTATTTAAATGCCTTATGCGACAAGATACACAAAATTGTTTCATGCCTCGTACCAACTAGAATTACCTGCATAATTCGCTAATGTTTCGGGTTTTATGGAAGTATGACACCAATTATCAGGATATTGATCTATTTCACTTCACAAAAAAAGATGTCAAGACGTACTTGAAAAAGCGGGAAGACTGATTTTCTTTAAGAAGTAATTTTTAATTCTAAGTATTATTTGTTGTGTCAAATGTTAAATTTCAGTTTTCTTTAGTTTTTTAAATGTAATGTAACCTATCTATCTCTGTCTATTAATGTACATACATATTTTCTGTTACATATATATTGTTTATCTATGTCATCTGTGTTAGCATTATGTACTGTCTTAGTGTTTATAAGCAGTAAGATTACTAATAATTAAATGAATAAATGAAATCATCTTTACAGATAAATTTTAATATTGTGAATTCTTATCTTTTCATTATTAGTGTATAATTTCCATGCCGTAATAGTTCTCGATATCAATGGACAAGTTAATATTCAATTTAATACAAAAATAACTAATTAAGGAAAGAATAATGTTGTGAAACAGTCTTTGATTAATATAGTAATCTTGATCAATTCGCTGAAATACTGATTAAGTACAAACATATTTTATATAATCTAAAAAAGATATATTAAAAAAATTCTTACGTTAAGATTTGGATCCGGGAAGCACGTCTTAGCATATACAGTGAGAACGTTTAGTAAGGCCAGCTGACCCCACTCATCAACATCAGCTAATAGGGCACAAAGCTTCCTAAAATACCATTAAATAGTGATTAATGTTTATTTTAGACTTGGGAAAAGTCTGAGCTACAATCTATAATGCTAAGAAACGAGGAGAGAAGAGAGATAAAGATTTTACATCTGCATTACAATAAATATATTGTTTGAATTTTCTAAAATGATTTTTAAAACATAATAAAACAAACAAAATAAAAGGCCGTTTTACGACTACTATAAATTTCCAATCATCAATGTTAGTAGAATACTTTATAACTGTAGAAAGGGCATGGGCAAGGGCTGTGATTTAAACTCAATTGATCTTTGGTACTTATTTAAGAAAATTATATAAAGTACCTACAATGAGAGGTTACCTAACATTGAACCATAAATAGCATTAAAAGAAATTCAAATTTTTTAAACCCAATAAACAATTTGTCTTGAATTTTAGCTTAGCTTCCTCGGCCCCGGGACGTAAGTCGCCCTAGTGGGCCGGCAACTTACGTACCAATAAAAACAAACATTGAACCATAGCGAAGAAGTGGGGCATCGCATACCCATATGTTATCTAGCTAAGGTTCAACTATGTGAGGCGTCGGTCAAATTAAGCTGGTGGTGAAGCATGAGCACAGTTTCCTTATATGGAAATTGTATTTGTTTTTACAACAAACTCCCAAGGGAAATTAGAGAATTGGCACTGAATACATTCTAAACTCTCATTGAACGTTAATTAACCAAGAAAGCTTTTTATGCATATGAAGATTATTTAAATTATCCTAATCCTTAAGATTGATTTGCTATGCCTAACAATTTGTATGACTAAAAATTTTACGATTAAAAAGAGTGACGGAGAGATTTTTGCCCGCTCTACGCCCTTGATTTGCGAACTGGTACTAAACTTAAATTTAGAATGAATTTAAAATATTTTCAGTTGACGTTCATAAGTGTACCTATTTGTTTACCTCTATGAATATAGTTAATTTGAGTTTGAGCTAGATCCAGAGAGCTATCATACTCGCAGATGTTTATTTTATTAATGCCAAGACCTTAGTTGAACTTTGCATTAAAGAGTAGTAGACGCATACACGCAACGTATACATCATTCGTTGCGTGTACGCGTCCTGTAGACTGTCGCGTGCAAGAAAATTTAGTGAAAAAGAATCTAGATAGGATACCTGTAACTACGATGTATAAGGCTCATACGATCAGCACACACTTCAGAAAATGCCATTGCAGCGGAACCAACTACAAGGGGTGCTTTATCAGACAACAGCTTGTCTATAACTCCCACCAACTCCTCTTTTTGCTCTGGGTCTAAGCTAAAATAACAGAAGAAATATGATCTTTATTAACAGATTGATGTTTAATAATCTCTTGCTATCACTTTAGCTTTAGTGATAATTTCAAGCAATTCCACTACATAGTATAAAACAAAGTCGCTTTCTCTGTCCCTATGTCCCTTTGTATGCTTAAATCTTTGAAACTACGCAACGGATTTTGATGCGGTTTTTTTGATGTGAAACATCTATAGCCGCACGTAAAACCGATTTCTGGCGTGGCGACGCATGCCGTGGCGACGCATTGCCACGTTATATGATGGTATATACATACAATCTATGTGCAGTAGTAAATTTTTGTATTTAATGAAAATGAATGTTTGTTCAATAAATAGTCATCGTTATCTGGAAAACAAAATCGTAATATTTTATTTTATCATTATGACATATTTAATTCCTATCACAATCTGTTCTTTTCTACATATTACTTCACAGAATAATTTCGATGTTTCACATCTGCCAGGCGTCCCGTGACGGCTCACATTTTTTTTTATAGATAGAGTGATTCAAGAGGAAGGTTTATATGTATAATAACATCCATTAAATAGTGTAAAAGTACTGTTATTTTTGAGGTTTCTAATGTGATGTCGTAAATAATTACATTTTTTTCGCTTACATTGCAAACGTAGGCTGAACCCTACGAGTTTTATCAAAATAATGTACTAAGTATTGTACACATTAAAAAGATCTACAGAAAAGTCCGTGATGGTATATGTCTACATGGTATATGTCGTGTATATTATCGGAGCTTTCCCGTATATTATCAGCGACGGAAATAACAATACATAATAAAAATCTGCTTTTCATCAGCATTGCACCCGTGCGAAGCTGGAGCGGGTCACTAGTACTAGTACAATATTATTTTGATATAAAATACTAATCTTTCAATTGAAAAATATTTCTGTGCTGGTTAGTCCATGTATCAAGGATGCTTTATAAGATCACACGACAACAAATTGGATTTACTGATATAAGATAAAATTCTATATTAAATATAATCTTACCTATACAATTTAGGTATGGCATGAGCAGCTGTCTTCCTTACGTATGGACTCATATCGCTGGCTGAGTCTCGAATAGCTAACATTACTATCGGAACTATCATTGGAACACGAATTGATGAAAGCACCCGCAATGCACTAGCACGGATCAGTTGGTTTGGGTCCTGCTCATATAAAAAGATTTTGTCACTTGATGTTAAGAAAAATATTTACTCACTTAACAAAACAAATTAGATAAACTAGAATATTCTACAATTTTATGAAAATACCTTTTGTATATACATGCTTTAAGAAAAATACTTATAAGCTTTATCTAGTAGTTGTTCCCTCTTAAATTCAACTAAGTAATAAGATTACCTTAAGAGCTCTTTGGAAGGTGCTAATAGACAACAATGCCAAGTCCTGTTGCTCTTCTGCATACCGCACTAAGTACACATACACAAGTTTTTTCACCTCAATATTTTTTGATACAACATTCTTTACTACTGCTGGAAACCTGTAATGTTAAATGTGAATGTTATAATGCAGTGATGTTATTAAACATAAAATTTTGAAGCCAGAAGGCTTTAAGATAAGGTAATAAAAATTATGTTTAAGGCAATTTTAAGGATTACCATAAAGGCTATTTTTATTACCTAACAATATGTTGATGATGTTATGGCACCTATAAATTGCCTTTAAGGATTACATTACAATAAGGTTAACCTTAAGGGTAATTTAATTAATAAAAACACATAATTATGGGTCCATTGTAATGATCTATTTTATATACCAACTTTTTATTAACTTTATTTAAGAATTAAATCTTGCATCCATCTGCATTATTGAGATTATAGCAATTATATACTTTGCTTTTTCTATATATTCATTAAATCCTATATCTGAACTTACATGTCAGATGCATCTCTTCCTTTAGCAATCATCCCAATAATCCTTTTCATAGCTTCAAGTTTTAATGAATCTTTAGATCCATCCAACATTTGCTTTAGATCTTCGTTTCTGAAATAATTATAAACAACTTTGAAACAAAAACTTTTCTCATAAGTAAATGCATTATTAACTAATTTGTAGGTTTCATTTTTAAGATAACCACAACCACCAAACATTTAAATTTTGAATGTACACAATGCTATTTTAATTTATTGCTTGCAAACATGGATATTATAGCTCCTTAATATCTGGGGAACTAACTTAATGGACAATTAGAATAATAAATAATTGATGCTTTCTCGTTTTCATACATGTTTAAAACAAATCATAAGAACATACTTTTTATAATCTGGTTGGAAAAAAGCACCAGATGCTGGGTCTCCCGCAGGATATTCCACCTCCCCAGTCACCACTTTGTCGTTGTTATACGACGGCGTTGTAGCCATTGTGAATAAAATCTCAAATTCTAATTGCTAATTTATATTTTACGTGAAAGGCAGAAGAAACCCTAATCAAAATATAAGATATAATATTTTGAACATACTAAAACCAAATAGGTGACAGAACCATAGGCAGACTAAATTATATTGTAGTCTTGACAGTTGTCCACAGATTACAGAACAGTAGCGAAAACATACCATAACTATACTAATTCGACACTGGCGAAGTACCTTGTGCCCAGTTGGCACAAATTAAAGCCATAAAAAAAAGACTATACTAATTATAGTCGACCCATGCCCCTACTGACCGTTGCGTTCGGCGTTGCGCACGGCTCGAGAAGAGGGTGAGCGGACCCCATTCAACAGCGGGTCCCGACGACACCAGGGCAGGAACCGCGGCTTCGACCGCTGATCGCCTCGCTGGGCCTCCCCCTGGACAACCAGGTGTCTCATCCGGTGGAGCTTGCTTAGCTACGACACCAGGGCCAAGTTTAAATTACTCCTACGCCCTCACCACCACCGGACTGACACTCCGGATTGACCCCAACACTGCGCGCAGCGAGTGGAGCCTATGTCTCCTCGCGCGCTGCGGTCCCCACCAAGGGTTATACGCCCATCCTGTATCAGCAGAATGCGAAAAATAAATACTACGCGTCAGTAGGAATGTGTACGCAAGGCAATTCGTTATCGATACCTGCGCACGCGGGGTCGATGCGTCATTGAGACCTTCATTAGCGACTGACTGACTCCTGATCGGTCGTTATGAATAAGGGTTGTTGTTTTCTATTAATATAAGATGCTGCAAAAATCATACAAATGACATTGCTGATGTTGACATTTTTCTCCACAACACTATTGATAATGTTACTCGAGAATACTGGGCCAAATTTGTGAGTTATGCCGAGGAGCTCCAGGACTAGCACTATTATTTTTAGATTGTGAAAAGTATTCCTATTAATACTTTACATAATTTAGCATTTTGATCGAACCTATCCAGTTACCGACACGCACCTCTACAACTCTTCGTACCTACATCACTACACCTTTCCATTAAACCTGTAAACTTACGAGCGTGACAGACAAGTAAATATGATTTATGACTCGAAGCTTCAGTTCATAATGCGTCGACTGGCTCTACTAATAAAACCAATTGTATCACTCCCTCTAGTTGAGCTTCTGGCATCGTATTATTCACTATTCACAATGGATGCTGAGTAAAGTCTAAATCTTTTAATAAATTGTCCCTTTCCTTCTTGATGGCGGTTGTTTTTAAATATGGTGCAGTGGGGCAGTAGAGAAGTTGGAGATTGATAACAAAATCCAGATCATATAAATAATTGATTTCGTAGTGACTTTAGGATAAAATATAATAAAAAATACAAAACGAAGGAAAACCAATATATAAGTGTTGGTCTTTTTATTTTATAAAGTCATTCTTATGCAAAAAGGAGATGAAACAATGGTTCTGTTTTAATATATTCTAAGTCAAAGTCAGTGCCTTTAATACAATAGGTACTTCTTGTCCGCTCTACGCTCTTGACTTGCGAACTGGTAGTAAATGTAAATTTAGAATCAATTTATCATTTTTCTGATGACGTTCAGTACTTGGTTACCTATATGAATAAAGTTATTTTAAGTGTGAGTTTAAGTTTGAAAACTCCAAACTTTCAGAGTAGCTATTAAATGTTTGATCTATATAAACTTATTACCATTATATATTCTCTGATATTTTATTACTTATTCTGGTTTGGTTTCGGAGTGCGTAATTAACGTCGTTTGAAAATCTAATACAGACTACAAAATAAATCCATGATTTCATGTTAACTTGAATGAAGTATCTATTGTTAGAACAGAGACGATATATTATGAGATAATATATAAATTTTACCTAAAAATAAAATTTGTATTATGTTTCCTAAGACGTCCGAGGTCCATTATGAGAGTACATCGTTTCCGTTTCCGCCCAAATCGCTAGTTTACCGACCTTTTCCCACCACGTGACACCGCCGCCAGCGCCCAGCGTTTGAAACTGGAACTAACTTTTTATCGCGCTAAAGCAAGCCGCCAGAATTCTTGTTCATTGTTTGTCTCATAATTAGAGAACCAGGAAGAGCTTGTTTGGACCTCGGACGTCTTAGGAAACATAATACAAATTTTATTTTTAGGTAAAATTTATATATTATGTGTTCCGTTTGACGTCCGAGGTCCATTATGAGAGACGTGTTTGTTATCTCCTGGTGGCTTGTAAAGTTATATAATATAACTAAAAAACGCAACAATGTGATTTGAATTATTTTTTTCCGATAGAATCATGATGAAATAAACAATACAATCTAATTAAAGCCTAAGCTTTAGTACCATTTAATAAATATGGTAAATAAATTTTCATTGTTTATAATGAAGTAGAAAACCTGGCTATTCATTAAGCGGCCGAAAATCCTACTGAGAAAGAGACTTATTTTCTAGATTTCGACAATAATATTTCTTATGTAATTTCATGACGCCACTTTGCCTTGGCAATAATTTAATTTATGGGAAATCTTTCTAAAAACTTTAGCGACGCTACACCTAATCAACTACGCGGCGATAATTCGATACCCGATTCCAAAGGGTTTTCTTAACCTAGCTCCCAATAATTGCGGGGGTAGCTGGTCTTACAGGATCTCTGGTTGTAATAAATAAATTTGTCAAGGAGCCACGCCTATTATTAGAGATGGTTATGAGTGTCCTAAGACAAATGACGGATTTAGATGCTTATTCGGGCAAGATAAAAACGTCCAACTTGATTGTCTATACGTTTCTGTATATGTTTTAGAACCGAAAACCAGATGCAAAGTGATGGAATTACGGCTAATAATAAAATGATGAAGGTCGCCACGCAAGAGTCAAATCATGAACTCTGCGCCGAGACGCCAATAAAATCATAATGGATGTGCATCCCATACGGGCAATTCCTGCGTGATTGGTTTAGCTATAAGCGATATGGGAAAAGGAAATGCTTTACTATGTACGTTTTTAATAAATTATTATTAGATGGAATCTTAACATC
This sequence comes from Pieris mannii, assembly GCA_028984075.1. NCBI lineage: Eukaryota > Metazoa > Arthropoda > Insecta > Lepidoptera > Pieridae > Pieris > Pieris mannii. Next base: position 4,534,495 of record CM054780.1, read on the forward strand.
GCTTAGAGTCTCACAAATTTAACCATATGCCAGATGATCATTTGATAAATAGTTTTGCCAAGTATCTAACTACATCAGGAGGAGCCGGGAATCGACATATTCTGATGACAACAATTTACCTATTTATACCAAATAGGGGCATATGTTTTCCTTGTTGAAGTTCTTCAACACGACGAAAGAAGTTTTTGGTCTCGTGTCCAGTTGTCTGTTAAAGATTCCTAGACAAAAACGCTTCCAACTGTAATTTCTGCACTTAAGGAGGAGGTTAACTAGTTACGGTATATATCAGGGTTTTGTTTAGATTCCGTACTGATAGCGAGGGTGCAAGTGTTCGGACTATCAAATCCGGGCGCCAAAAAATGCGTCCTCCATCTATCTGGGTGCTATTATTATGCTATTATTTCCCTTAGAATGAGATGAAATGGTTCAGCACTCGAGGTAGAAGCGCTGGCGGTGGAAATATCAACACTAGACCGTATCTCCAGTATTTGCTTAATGAAGGAGTCGTTAAAGCAAGCGTTCGAGTCTAATAGTTTAGCGGCACAACTTGCTACGACATGAACCTCTCCAGAAGCGAATAGATCTATATCGGGGGTTTCCCCATGGTTCGAATATATCCGTGGTTGCCATTTTAAAAGATGCCATTTGGCGCCCCTGCGATTGCGCGAGAGGTAATTGGCTTCCACGTTGTACATTCCCGGCAAGTGTCGTGAGGGATAAGTACAATATTCAAACTGTACGTCAGTGCCAGAAGATCTTTTGTCAATTTTAACAGCATTTGGGAACCTTGATCCTTCTTCGTTTTTTATGTACTATACAACAATTTTGCTGTCGCTTTGCAGGATTAACGTCGAGTTCTTTAGGACCTCGGAGTGTGTCAAAGAGATTGCTGCTACCAGAGCGTGCATCTCCTTCAGATTACAATGCCACTCCATCTGACTGTGTCCAAGAACCAATCATCATCGGTGACAATGTAACGCATATGCCTTGTTTCGAAATGAATCGGGGTCTTGTGACTGAGGTTATGCAACCACCATACCATGTCTTGATTCACCCCCACTGCAAGAAGACTCGGACAAAGAGGAGGTCTCCTTAATGAATCTCTTTGTCGCTGCAGTGTTTAACAATGCAACCTTCCCCGGTGGGTGATGAAGGTCGCAAAATTGAGATAGGTTATCCACTATACCATGTCTTGATTGACCTCCTCTGCAAAAGGACTCGGGCAAAGAGGAGGTTTCCTTAATGAATTGCTTTATCGCTGCAGTGTTTAACAATGCAACCTTCCCCGGTGGGTGATGAAGGTCGCAAAATTGAGATAGGTTATCCACTATACCATGTCTTGATTCACCTCCTCTGCAAAAGGACTCGGGCAAAGAGGAGATTTCCTTAATTAATTCCTGTATCGCTGTAGCGTTCGGCAATGCAACCTCCCCCGGTGGGTGATGGAGGTCGCAAAATTGACATACCCTAAGAGGCGTTGGGCCTGCTTGAGGGTCCAATTTGCCGGCTGACAGGCGTGTTAACTGGCACTGACGAATTTTGATTACTTTTTCTGCAGGTGAGGACTTTGCATTTGATATTGTGTCCCACGTGATACCCGGAAAATCGATCGACCTCATTGGAGTGCATATCGACTTCTCTAGATTTATGGTCCAGTCCAGGTTCTTAAAGATAAAAGGCATGGCTACGAGAACCTGGGAGTTCAGAATTGTTCTGTCCTGTTGGACCAGTAAGTAATCGTCCAAGAAAACGACGAAAGCCTTGACGGCGTAATAGCTCGGCTGTCCAAGTTGTCGCCGACGCAAAAACTTTTGGAGCTATGGCCAACCCAAGAGGTAGACATGTCATTTGAATGAGCCTTCCCTCATAACTGGTACACAGAAAGAAACAATGTTCGTGGAAAATCGGTACATGGTACTGGGTTTGGCCGAGATCCTTCACCATTGCTTTATTATAGGAAATTTGGCATTTGGTGGTGATGAAACAGATGAAAAGGTTCTGGTTTCATGAAAATAAGGATCTTGGGTTGAAAATAAATCTGATTTATTTTTTCGTTATTATAAAAGAGCAGATATGAACAACTGTGTTAATAGGGCTGGCTCCAGTACTTATTATGGTTTAGAATCATGAAATGGATTTCCAACGACATCGAAGTTGAAACAGGTGTTTGCAACTTTTTTAGGATTTCCCGCGTTGGCAGTATTACTGGCGGTTTTCGATTGAAAGGTATTCGAGCGGAGGTAATTTTTATTTTAAAAAATTTTTAGAATAAAAATTACTATTATATAGAAAGAGGTTTTAATATCGCCCAATTTTTTGTGATAGTACCTGAAACAACCGCCCGAAAAGCCTATCGAGTCACTTATACTTGTATTTATTTAATCTGTTATTTTTTGCACCCCCCTTTTTTCTTTTCGTGATCATCGAAGTTGTGATTCTTTTGTCCTTGTTTTGAGTTGTATCGGTTACAAAGAAAGGGCTTTTGACTGACCTGAGAAGTTGAAGCTACAGGCTATTCAGAACGTACAGGTGATTTAACGCGTATTGTTTTAGGTTGGTACCCGCGAATTCTGCCAAATTTGTCAATACCACCAACTTTATGTCAATATGTAGATAATAGTTCCGGATTGAACATGTATTCCGAAGAGGGGGGAATTCTTTTTAGGTATTTTAGCAATGATTTACAGCGAGATTCTAAGACTTCGGCCCGCTTGCCGCAAATAATTTGTAAAACATCGTGAGCCCGTTACTCACTTTATACTTTGACCAAAACCTTCGTACAATTGATCATGTATAGAATTTAATTAAGCGTCACGTTCAAGTGAGAATAAAACGCTACGTAACGCCTTATTGACTAACTCATTTTGAGCTACGAACGCGTTCGATAAGACCGCAAAACTTCGTTCCATGATATACAATTATAAAGAATCCTCTAGGAAACGTCTTTATTAATTTTGAAATCGGTAAAAGCAGGAAAAGCAACGTATTTCTTTTGTATATCATATAACGTACACAGTTCCTATCAGGAGTGTTAAGCCGCATGGTTCAAAAACGGGTCGTTTAGGTTCGCATTATTAGATTCAGGCACTTTTTAAACATGCCAGATGACGCAGCATAATTGGAGAAAGTATTATTAAGATGACTCACCAATTTTTGCGACAATTACTCAAACCTTTAAAACAAATCTGTAGAAGAATCACGTGAATTACTGCGCACGTGGTTATTTCGTCTTTCTTTTGGCGGCGGTTCTTCATCCTCTTCACTCGTGCTAACTATGCGAAGAACTCGGCTTGTTAGAACTTGCAGAGACAAAATCTTCCGTGACATTATGAGAAAGCTTTGTAAAGTGCGGGCTAGGCACGTTGGACCGCGTGGCCAACACCGCCGATTTTAGCACTTTTATTAACCATTTTTCACAGATTTTAGCACTTTTATTAACCATTTTTCACAGATTTTAGCACTTTTATTAACCATTTTGTATTTATAACGTGAAAACCGAGTTCACCAATTTACGTATATATAAATATTTCCACTTTGAAAATAAATTTTAGGTCGATATAACTTTAAATATACTGATTCGTTTTTAAGTTTGCACTAGCGACTGTGCTAGACGAAAAACGACGCAACAATGAACAAGAATTCTGGCGGCTTGCTTTAGCGCGATAAAAAGTTAGTTCCAGTTTCAAACGCTGGGCGCTGGCGGCGGTGTCACGTGGTGGGAAAAGGTCGGTAAACTAGCGATTTGGGCGGAAACGGAAACGATGTACTCTCATAATGGACCTCGGACGTCAAACGGAACACATAATAACACCAAATATATACGAGATTATAAAAATACATTTTGTTTTTGTAATATATTTTTTCTGCAAATAATTATTGATCAAAGTTAAGTCTAAAGAGAATAAATGATGATATAGATTTTTCATACCTGGCGATAAAATTGTAAGAAAAATAGGGAAGTCGCTGATTGTTTCTTTACATAATAAATTCCACCAAAGTTTCTGAAAAAGCTAAGCTTAATTGTCTTCGCCTTGATTATGTCGCTGGCTAAGTTGCTATCAAAATGTACGTAATAAATAAAAACAGGATTTAAAATTATTCATGACAACCATACAACTATGATCGTATGATTTGTGGATCAACTTTAAAGATCAAATCCAAGACGCAATTAACATATCCATACCTCTTAAAACTAAAAGCAAGAATAAAACCTACTAAAGCCGTGGATAAATTATCAAATATTACATCTAACTAAGAAGAAAATAGAACTATGGCGTTTATGACTGATAGCATGTACAGAAGATACAGATATACAAATAATTTATTGTTTAAACTTACAAGAAAACGACGAAGCGAATTTGAATCAAATGTCATTGATACTGGTCCAAAATCTTTTTATGCATACATTAAAAAACAATTCTGCTCTATAACAGGAATCCCATCGGTTTTAAAAAATGAGGCAGATGAACTTGTTGTAGAGCCATCAATGATAGCAGAAATATTTGCTGATAAATTTGAGTCTATTTAAGTACTCCCCAGAACCTGTTGGACGTCTGGATCTTCTCACGCACTTAATGGGTTAACGTTTGTTTTAAGTTTTTTTGTTTTTTTTTGTTAATTGTTTTTCATTTTTTGTACTCTACCCTCTATTGGTTTCTTTATCGTTGTCTCTCATTAGGGTTGCCTGGAAGAAATCGCTTGTAAGCGATAAGGCCGCCCTTTGCCTTTTGTAACTTTTGTAACTGTTTTTTATTTTTGTTATGTGTGTTTTTGTATAAATAAAAATATAAAGATAAAGGATAAATAAATAAATAAATATAAACTATTTACAAGAAAAAATATTATTAAGTATTTAAATAGTATGTTGTTACGAGACGACTTCAAATAAAATAAAATCTCAATTAATTATTAAAAATGTTAAGTCATTGAAACAGAAGTCAGTCAATCTTTTATACGCCGCTCTGCCTTTACCGATGAAGGCGGTATTTTGTGGCACCCATATCTTTATCAGGATCTACGCGGCGCGCGAGGTATACGCGGATCGCGGCCCGCGCAAACTAGCACACGAACCCAATAATTAATCTACAATCTCAGATTGAAAACAATCTGAAATCGGACCTTGACAGTAGATCGATCTCTCATCTGGATCCCAAAAACCAAACCCTACAAGTCTCTTCGCTCTTTACACTCATATTTGATAATCAATTTAAACCAAATGAAGTAAATAAAACCATACAAATAATATTCAAATATGCATGTCTAAGTTTAAAATATATATAATATAAAAAAACTGGTGTACGTTAAAATCTTAAGATAGGATATTGGCACAGTTGAAATATCATGTTGTCATGACAGATCGCTATTACAAACCGTTGTTGGTTATTGGAACACTTTTGTAATATTGGGATTAACATGTCTATCTCAGATGGTCAAAAATGGATTGAGATTTCAGGTCATTGGGTTTGGGCGTTGAGCTCGACGCAGTTATTATCGACGGTAGTAGTAAGGTAATAACAACACGCATTGTTTCATTAACATTTGTGTTAAATAAGCTCATTTTATTTAGAAAATATACATTGATTCATATCGATTGAGGCGATTTAAAATGGCGTACGAGAAAGATAGGGAGGGAGATTTTCATTAAATGTCTTTGTAAGTTTCTTTATTGGCGAGAATTTAAAATTTAACACCTCAAATAGAAGATCTAACATGATTTAAGAAACTCTTACCTCTGCGCTTAATATTACTATTCAAGCTTTATTTATGACCAAAAGTGAATATTGACATTCATAGAAGGTTACTCGGGTGCACCGGGCCACCCAGTATGGTTAAGGTTACTGATTTGAAATTCTAGGGGTACCAAATACAATTAATACTATTCTTAGTGTTCCACATATATCCCTAAAAACAGTTATCCTTATAACGTGCACCATTCCACCACACCCTGAAGTCTCTCCACACACTAACTTCTCGCACCTTCTCTTCATCATTGAGTATCTCACAGAGGTTGCAAACATCTGGTCCATCAGTACTTTTGTATACTAAATGGTTGCGCCATCGAAAGAAATCGTAAAACTTCGTCTTGTTTTCAAGTATGCTATTTATCTCGCCTGCAAGTGCTGCTGGGGTTAGGGCTCTTGCATCTATGTAACTGCCATCAGGTAGAAATCTAAATATTATAAGCTAAAACTTGTAATTTACGATAAAAATCTTCGTGTTTACATAGAAAATTCCAACCGAAAGTCGTCACGAGCAGCTTTTAAAGGTGAAAGGTTCAAATGTACTTTTTATAAAATAATTTCTTATGGCATAGTAAGTAGCCTAACGCTTTATCGGTGTTTATAAAAAAGTGCTAAAAAGCTTTTATTAAGAAACGAATGATCTCGCTCTCAACAAGCCCTAACTTGTCGCTTCATGTCTCCTTGTAATAAACGCTTGTAACAATAACGGATAAGCAACCTTTTTCTTACGCAATATTTAAAAATATAGATTTATATGAAAATATTAACCTCACCGACGAAACTGCATATTACATTGTATAAGAATAAACAAATTTTTAATAACTTGATAATATTTTACCTTTTGTCTCATTTACATATTATTGACTAAGATGAAGTAATTATTTTTGTTTTAAACATATGACAAAGGTGATTAATTGTCTTAATGATAATTGTTACTTAGTAATAATAACTCATGCTACTTTGACACAGGTGTACTATAAAATAATTAAGACGAATTCAAAGCCAACAGGGCACGTTGAGTGAATTCTGTCTTTCTCAATCTAAACTATACTAATAGATAATGATATAGTAGTTCAAAACAAATATGTTAAGTAAAATCAACATTAAATTCTGCTTGAAATAGTCTCTGGTCCACGAGGCAATTGAAGTAATTGCTGTAGGTCAATTACTTAATTAAACACTCTTCGCTATTCGTATTTAAATCTTTCTATCTTTAAAAACAGATACGGGATTAAATTATTTTTACAATCAGATAAACCAACATTTCTTTAGTATTGTCTTTTATTAACATAGCTGATACATATTTAAAGAAAACACCTTTTACCGGATTGAAGCTATTGTATTTTTATTGCAAACTTATAATTATTTTTATTACAACTTTTTCTACAGCTGTGACACTTTTTTGACATTCAACACCTTTTGTCTTCAGTCACCGTAACCACGCACGCTGTAAAGCACGCGAAACGTCGGAAAAAAAATAAAATTAAGTAAAATTATTATAAGTATACGATAAAAATACATAGTTTCAATCCGGTAAAAGAGTGTTTTCTTCAGCATTTCCTTATTGGTTTTTCCGCACAACAAACACGTCTTAGGTATAAATAAATATATTTACTTACCTCGTGTAAAGAGCAGCTCCAAAAACAATAGGAACGGCATAATTGTTTAAGGCCGTTAACAATTTTTCTGTTACATAGTCTTCTGAAAACGAATTTTCAAAAGATAAATAGAAATGGTAGTCATCTTTAATCATTTTGAAACAAGACGTCTCGTTGTTTCTTGGGCATGTTAAGCTACCACAGCTCCCATAAATATCCACAGTTAAGCCGAATGCTTCCAGCTCATTATTCAGCCTCGCAACATAATGTTCTCTACCACTTTTTGTTGAACAGTGGGACACAAACCACGCAACAGCCTTGGTCTTCTTCAATTTAGCCTTTAAACTCTCGCTGACAGGTGTCATATTCGGCCATACCATATCTACTTTAGGTCCAACGAGCTGGCCATTTTTATTATAGATAGCTATGTACCCCCATCGTATATGTGAATCCAGTTTAAAAGTCCACGTCCAATTAAAGAATTCGTCTAAATTTTCATCACACGCGAGAAAATTGTCTGAAGATTCCATTGCGCCAAATATGAATTTTTGCCTCTGATCTCTGTGATGGCATTTGGAAGGCCCAAAGGTGTATGACATCCCTTCCGTTGAAGGCAATTGCGTCGAAGTCCCTTTGATCAAGAAAATAACTTCTATCGTCTGTCACCTAACAATTAGTGTATTTGCATTTGTATTTAACAAAGGCTGAGTTACCTTCGCCCATCCAATCAAACGGTGCACTGAACCTGCGAGTCCATTGAAGTACATACTTCATGTTTTTGTAATTCAAATGGGATTTATCCTTATGGCTTGATCGTATAAGGTTTATTTTATTATTATACGTGAAAATTATATAAAAAATCCAAAAAAGTATTAACAGCGGCAACAGCGCAAACATTTTTCTAACGAACCAGCGATAACAGAACATCACTTTATTTTCAGTGGCGGAATAACACTAATTTATGACAACGTCCACTCTTGGCTAATCGACGTAGGTTAATAACGAGAATTTACACCATGTTACAAGGCGACTATTGCTTTAAAATTCGTAGCATATTGTGCGCCTACGCAGCTTCGATTTACGCATTACGGATAGTTTTGTCTGATAAGATAGATAATTTAGAACTCACAAGCTCAATTTTTCACTGTCATCTATCCAACTATATCGTTAAAGTTGGATAGATGAAGTTATTCTAATAGAAAGCTAAAAATTTTTATTATAACTTCCTGTATAAGACTTAGAGTACTAATGTGTTTTAATGGGGTCTTATCGCAGTCATAACTTTATATTAAGTAACACGCATTATTTACTATAAATTATCAGTCATTATGTAAAGTATAATTGTGTAAGATTATTACGTCAATAATTCATTACACACACATACATAGACACACACGTATATACATACACTAACTCACACACATACACATACCCCATGTGGTTTCCTTATAATATATACATTTGTATGATATGATATATATATATGTATATATTTTTTGGTTGTCTGGAAGAAATTGATAGCGATAAGGCAGTTGCTTTTCATTAAATTATGTTTAATTTTTTTTTCCTTTTATGTAATGCAACGAAGTGTTAATAAATAAATAAATATTTTGTTAACGTTACAACCTACTATAACCATACTTGTCTATTCTCTATTATTTATTATCTTTTGTCGATCCGAAGTGGTGGAGGCTTGATGACATGTTACACAGATCTAACCTTTAGGCATCAGTCTCACATAAACAATAATTTTCCCTCAAAAGAAGAATGACAATTATTTACATACATTAATAAATAGTTGGTACTTATCATGTATGAAATTTTGTGAGAAAATAAATTATTATTATTATTACGGAAGGAATTTCTTGCAAAAGGTATCTTTATTTATTAGGGAATTAGTGCACATAGTCAAACATATTGTGTCTATGCAAGTAGATATGCCAAATGCGTCTTAAACCAGTCATAGACACGCAATGCAGACACGTCTTTTCCGTAAACCAGTAAATGTTTAACAAAACACATTGACTATTTAGATTTCAACATACAGGATCTTACGAGCTCACTTTCGTGTCACAGATAATAATACAACATAATATCACAATAAAACATTTATTTCAAACAAAAACATATTATATACATTAACATTACGGATAATAACAATCTTTAAAATCATTAGTTATTTATCAGTTATTTGCAAGTTGAATTTAGTATATCTTTCAATGTTCTATATTCTATTTCATGTGATAAATTTATAGATCAGATAAATGTCACTCTAGGAAATTTACATCAACTATTTCTTTATATGCATAGTGAAACATATACATGTGTATGTTTACATATATGTGTTTTTTTTTGTACAGCTATCGTACGGTGAACACTAACAAACTTTACAGATTTAAAAAAATGTATTGAAACAAATAAAAGCTCGCTCATTTATGTAAACAATTGTAAAACAGGGATTATTAATTCGTAGAACCTCTTTAATTTATTTTGTATGCTTTTAATTGCCTCATTTGTAATCATTTAATTTATTTTGAATGATAAACGTTTGTTTGTTTTTCTTCTAAAGTATTTAATTAATTAATCTATCTTACGTTGGCCCCTTATCTTGTTAATAAATACGGTTCGCTATTATATTAAAAAAGTTACAAAGTCCCAAACATTTCGCAATGATTAAAAAAGTTTTAAAATTTAATAAAATTACAATTAATTAATATATACAACCCAGAAGAACCATTGCAGTTGACAAAAATAAACTATATAGTTTCAAATTATAGATACAATTAGGATTTTATTATGGTAAATATTTTATATTGATGCCTTGTTCTAAATATATAATAAATAATTATAAAGTAAACGTTTCTGTGACAACGAATAAAAGTATACGATTAATTAATATTTTAGCACATTTTTTCTGGTATGATAATAATAAAGTTTGAAAATCTTGACGCCTATGATGGAGTTAGAAAAACAGTTTATTTAAAGCACACTTGCATCTTAAAAATCTAGAGGTGGTTATGACAAAGAAAAAATATATCAACCCAGATTATATTTTCTTTTAATCATTAAATTCACACTGCAGTTGTCCGAGTCTTTATTTCGTGTAGGACCCGGCAACGCTCGTGTCTGGCGCAGTAGAGGCGTGGTGGTGGGTGTCAGGCAGGACCACGACAACGCGGCGATGTTTCCACGCGCTCACCGACAGCAGTCAGAGAGGTATCAGCAAATCTCACACCCAACTTTGGTTTCGTTGCACCATTCTAAAAGTAGAATATGATTAGGGTCGTTCAATAAAAATTGAACGTCAAAAATAAATTGCATATCGCATACATGATAGTAGTAATGTAGGTAAGGATTACGTAAGCAGTATAGGGAGAATCTTTGACGTTTTTACGCATATTATTAACCACACATTGCACATCTACGCTTCAAAACGAAATCCATTAGCGAGGAATCCTACAAAAAATAAATACGTTTATCTACTATTATTTTTGAGAGTAATATAAAATAGAGGGTAAATTGCAGTAAATCTGCAGACGTAATGCTGCAGCTCCTAAGTTTAATATTGTGTCGTTCTTTGATTTTGTGACGTTATATATTCATGACTCATTTTCAAATACGGTACATTTCTCATTCTCACTGTTAGAAATAAAATAAAAATTGAAACAATCTATTTATGAAATAGATTTTTGTTTTTATATGCGGATCAGAAAATGTTTGTTATAACGAACTATGCGATCTAGCTATTTAGCTTTTTCAGGATATTGTGTTCAAGTAAACATCTGAATAACGCCGCGAGCGATGAAATTTCGCGTCCAGTTCGGAGGAAATTAATACTAGATATGTAGCTTTATAATAAAATAAATCAATGGCACTACAACCTGTTTAGACCTGCGCCTCAGATTTCTGTATCTGTTTATCTGTGATCATGATCATTTGTTAATCTAATAGGCAAGTAGGTGAGCAGCCTTCTGTGCCTAATGCACGCCCTCGACATTTTATCAAGCCTGTAACTTCACGATGTTTCCTTCACATCCTTCTTATCCGGTACACTCTTGAACTCACCACTCAACACTCAGAACAGTGATGATCGCTATGTAGTAGTGGTAATAGAAGGGGCAGATGTGATGCGCTTAGATGTTTTCTTAACACGAAATAACAAATTTAGCCATCAGCTAAATCAGCCACCTTAACAAAGCGAGCTATTAGTTGGAGAGAAAATATGAAGTGAAGTGATGAATCCGACTTTCGTGTAGGTATCTGTGTCGTGAACACATTTTCTCAGAAGCTGCGTTGCTATGGTTACCGAGGATTTACAACTTGAATGAGTGTAGTAGGTATACATGGGCTTCAATGATCAATAGTTGAGAATTACTTCTCTCGTAAGTCAAATTTGATTTTTATATTCACATAAAAAAAGAAAATATTTGTAAGAAGCATTTTAGTTAATTGATTTAACGTATTCAGTTTTATTATTAGTTTTTAATATTATATTATTCCAAAGTCTTGCATACGATTAAACGAACACAAACATTTTCCATGTCATTAAACTCACCTTTATTGCATTAAGAGGTTGCGTATCTTGCTTTTTGTTTTTTGACGAGCTTGAAGTACCTGAAACAAACATCCGTTTAATAAAACTGGTTTATTAAAAATTTCATATTCATTATTTACAAAGAAATGTTAGCTGCATTCAGTTGCTATACAAACTACTATAAATAATTAGCAGGCAGGCTGCGAGTATAATAATTGAATCAAATACCCGTTTTATTAAAAAAGCGCCTTACTATTAAGGTGCGTCATACTACTTTTTTGTTTATATATTAAATGGCTCATCTACTGCAAATGATAAATTTATGTAACGTTGACGAAATTCCTATATAAAAAAACATAACAAATGATGATTATTTTCATTCATTTTTCTAACTTTCGATATTCCAACTTAAGGCAAGTACATTTAATATTATGCAAATATATATGAAAAATCCCGCAGGTTTTACACAAAAACAATGAAAAGAGCTTGCAAAATTTTCCAGGAAACGGAATGAATGCAATAAAGTCGACGTGAAAAAGAAAGACAAAGAATGCTTGGCTTAGTTCTCAACCAGTGAAGATTTTCATGTATTTTTGTCAGTGTGGTATCGGCTATATATATTAAAACGTAAGGACTTATTATTTATAATAAGACCCCGTTATCTAGGCTCAGTTTGAGGGGCAAAATTATGGGGCAATTTTGATAATTAAAATGGATAAAAATGTACGTTTATTTACTCACTCACAAACATCAATTCTTTTACATAAATAAGAAATGATTTTATTATTATTATTATCATTTATTTTTGTTAGTATGATTCATAATAAATTACCAATATTTTTTCCAAATCTTATTATGTTAAACTTCTTCACTAGCTTGTAAAGTCTATTTCATTAATGAAAGTGATATTTCGACCATGAAAATAGCGCGAACAATGTGACTCTCAAGAGACTAATCAATAATATTAAACAATCATAGCATCTCCAAGTCGAATTTTAAGTTAATTTTTGCACCCCAACGTCCTATTAAGATCTGCTTCATCAATATTATATAATATGTAAAAAAAATTTTAATACGATTACTATTTTATATATGTATTACCTTTGACCGGTGAAGTTATATTTTAGCATTAATAAGTAAGTACATAAAATTACTTTTAGGCGCATGACGGTTTATAATAGCCAATAAAATACAAAATTCTCGAACAGGTCCAAAAATGTGTAATAGCTGAAATAAGCAATTGGAAAATAGATCGTGTACGTAGTCCTACAATTACGCTGATATTTTATTGATAGGAATTCTTAATCTTAATATATATAAATCTCCGGTCACGGTGTTTGTCCGCGATGGACTCCTAACCTACTTAACCGATTTTAAATTAAATTGGCACACCGTGAGCAGTCTGGTCCAACTTAAGAGATAGGATAGCTTAGATCTTTAATTATATTCGCAATTTTATTTTATTGCAAATATTTGTCTATTATTTGATACAATTCTAACAGATGACGCTGTGTTAAAAGTACCGACGTTTCACATAACCTATATACCTTTCACATAAGTTCTTCTACCGTTTCCATTGAATAGTTTACTATGTAATATTACAAAAAACCTTAGTCACAGGAACGCTTGGCCGACTCTGCTAGTATACAATAAATTATCTATTAAGAAACCTATTGTGAGTATAAAATTCAACCCTGTAGAGATATTATCTTCATGGCCTATAGTTTGAAGTCCTGTCCTGTCCCGTCCAGTCGACGGGATTAGGGTCGAACAGATTTTAGCATCTACACGATGATCTTTGTTCGTACTTTGATGGACTTAGCTACTTATCTACCTTCATGGTCATAAACCCAAGTACATATTGTAAGATAAATGCTATTTTTTATGATATAGACACATTTTGACGATGTTTTACATACTATAGACTACGTTCTTTACCTTGCAAGCAAGAGTTAAATAAATATATATAGAGAATTTTACAGAGCCATACTGGCCCTATCACTTTTATGATTTTAATATCAAAAGAAGTAGTTTCCATTTTATTGCACTTAATTGAAGCTTGTTACGAAATTGATAAATTTAATAATAAATTACTATAGTATATGATATGCAATAACGAAGAAATATTTGAAGCAGTACAATGAATAGTGGAAACATTACCACATTTATTTTTCATTGGAATAAATAACTTAAGGCGTTCCTAGCGATGAAAAAAAGAGAAAGGAAGATAAAAGGACATACTGGATGTTGGTATACAGTGCCCATTACAAGTACATTACAAGTTTAGCAGAACAACCAACTATTTTTTTTTATTCCTATTTTTAGCAAAACCTATGTTTACATATGAAGATTTTATAAAATTATCAGTAGATTTCGTAATATGTATGATGTTGTAGACTTAATAAATAAATAAATAAATAAATTATTTTATTTGTATGTACTATTTGCGATATCAAAAAACGTTTTAATATTTTGTATCTGAACTCGTCTTCCTCGACTATTCTCTGGACTTGATATTATTTTAAAAGAAGGAAACAAACTCATTCACGAGGGAGGCGAGGAGTCGTGCAATCAATAAAAAGTACAACGTTGACTCAGCGTTAGAAAATTGTATTTCTATAATAATTTGCGCTTGGTTCCTAGTTCTTGCATTACTACTAAATACGGGTTTTACGTTCTTCACGCCTGAATTTTATATGGAAATTTATGACATTTTACAATTCCTTATACAATAGGTTGTGGAAAAGTTACTTCGCATTTTTTAATATTTAACTAAACTATAAATAAAAATGGTACCTACATTTTGTTCGATATTTTTTTGCCATCATTTTGTAGGTAGGGATGTTTCCATTGCTATAGAAATTTTGGGGCTCCTGATCAAAATTCCGCGACAATTGGTTTTGGCAGTCTTCTCGTGATATCTTGACACTGCCTGAATAATAATTCTGAATAGACCGAAACATATGGAAATCTGAAGGTAAAGGATAAGGTAAAGGCAAGGTCAGGACTATACGGCGGATGTATTAACACCTCCCAGTTAAGCTCTCTTAATTTTTGCTAAGTGGCTAAATATGTGTAAGGTCTAGCGTTATCATGATGAAATCCACACCCCTTCTGTTGATTAATTCCGGCCGCTTTCTCTAAAACTTCTTGCTTTAATATCATCAGTTGTTCACAGTAGAGTTCAAAATCGATGGTCTTGCCTGGTGGTAATAGCTCATAACGTATAATGCCCTTCCACCACACACACAGTATCGTTTCGTTTCGCCACAGTCTGCGGGCCTTTCACCACGACCTTTTTCGCACGTTCTTGTCGCACAAGATCCACTTCTCATCGCCAGTTATCAGCTTTAAAAAATGGTTCGGCTTCATATTACGTCGTAAAAAAGAATCTCAAATGAGTACATGGCTCATTAGGTTTCTTTCAGTGAGCAGGTGAGGTACCCAAATATAGAGCTTTTTTGTGTACCCAGTTTTTGTCAAATGCACCAAAATTGTTTTGTGGTCAATTCCCAGTTCTTCCGCTACATCGTAACTACTGATATGCCGATTTTTCTCCACTTTTTCAAACATGGCATCCATTTTATCCGAAAAACGGCGACCAGAGCGACGTGCATATTTGACAACAAAATTCCCGAATTGAAAACACAAACCAAATTTGTGCTACTCTCACAGACACTCCACTAAGTCCATAAACATCGCAATTTTTTCTGCGGCTTGCGTTGCCTTTTTACCTTTTTTGTAGTAAAATTTTAAAACGTATCGAATGTCTTCATTAGATTCACTTATCTTAACAGTACGAAAAACAAAAAAGAATCACATATTTTTCTTATTTCAATTTGGAATCAGCTTCTTTAAAATCTATACTTTTAACGATACCAACCAGCCAAATGCAAAAAACAAAAACAAAAAACAATATCTTATATCTTTAAACGAGCAATTCTTGTATATATATATATATATATATATATAATTGGAATCTTGGAATCGGCTCCAAGGATTTTCATGAAATTTAGTATAGGCGGGGGCGATAAATCGATCTAACTTTTCTAGAAAATGTAATTTTATTCGTATTTTATCAACTTAAACATAAACTCACTTTTTTTAAGTAAGATTGAAAAATATTATTCATATTTCATCATTTTATTAGTATGTAATTCGTACTTAAATATAATTTCCAAAAAACACAATTTATAACAAAAAAAATAAAAAATACCGAGCAAAGCTCGGTCATCCTAGTACTATACTATAATGCGAAAAGATTTTTTCCCAACCTAATGTATCCTTCCTACAAATATATTTCCTACGGTTATTAATTATTATATAGTTGCTATTTGATATTTTTTGTACTTTATAATTTTACCATAAAAGAAACAAAACAAGTTTAGTGACTCACGATCATATGATCGCTAAACTATTCCTTTCGTACCAAAAGTGTCTCAAACTTTGAAACTCGTTAAAAGGTTTCAGGGATCAGTCTACACAAACTGTCTACGCACACTGAAATTTAATATCAAAGTTGGTTATTATTGCATAAAAGCTCTATTTGACGCCCATAAGTCAATTAGAAAACGATAAATAACAGATTATTATTATTTATTATTAATGCTTTATTAACCCATACAACAACTTTTATTATTTTTACTCGACTCCCCTGCCATCTGGTCCAGGGACTTTTTCTATCTCACAATTCATTCCTTAATATTAGTATTAGTTAAGTTAGTATGAGTTTTAAACAAAATTTAAGTTAGATTTTTTATTTTTATTTTTTAGTGGTCTAGTTTTTGTCTACCCTTTAAAGTAAAAGCCTCCTTCATATTTTTCCATTTCTCTTTGTCTTGGGCAACATTCATCCAGTTTTTCCCGCTAGTTCTATAATGTCATCTGACCATCTTTTATTTTGTCGTCCTATACATCTCTTTCCAGTAGGTCCAGTCCATTTCGTTATTTCAAGTGTCCATCTTTTATCCCGACCTTACCTTATAGGATCAGTAATGAATAATCACATAAAAATTACTCATTGCCGGCCAGTAGTAGTCAAAGGCCCCTAATGTCTCTTTCAAATAACAAGCGATAACGCTCGTTGCGAGAGCTCGCCAGTATATTACGATAGAGCTTAGAAATTGGACGCGGAAGAAACGATTATTTTGAGGTTATATTACATATCTTCAGATACACAAATTTGACTGAATACGAAATAAAGTGACAAAAAGGCGTGCAATCGATGGAAGCACACGTTCACGGCGGCCTGTTTCATAAAATGGTGGGTGCTTTTTGGTGAAGTGTTTTAAAAGCGCTATTTTGCAACGCCTGACCGTCTAGATGAAACGGGTGGAATTTGTCTTTTTACCATAGCGTAAACATAATTTGGCTGAAATAGAACTAAAGAGTACCGAAGTACTCTTATTGTACTCTCATTGCATAATAATAAGCGAACTTATTATTATGCAATGAGACCGAGTCCATAATAATGAATAAAGAGGTTGGAAATACAGAAAGCAATGTAAGGAAAAGCTAAAAAAACATTTATTACTTACGTTTATTGTTCTATAATGCTTGAGTCAAGATATAATATAATACTTTTATAAACTGTGTGCACCAATGGAGTATCTTTTTATGTGCGCATTTAACATTTGCTCGAACGGTGAAGGAAAACATCTTGAGGAAACCGACATGCCGTAGACCTAAAAAGTCGACGGCGTGTGTCAGGCACTGGAGGCTGATCATCTACTTGCCTATTAGATTTAAAAATGATCATTAAACAGATTCTGAGGCCAAGACCTAAGGAGGTTGTAGCGCCACTGATTTATTTTTTATTTAATAAAATAAAACATACCTATCGTATCAGATCCGCTTCCAGACGTGCAGCATATATTCTTTAGAAGCCGTTGCAAGGATCCATTGACTTTCAAGGTATAGGTGCCGTAGACTAGGGGATTCATACAAGAGTTGGAGACGGCCATGGCGAACAGAAGATCCTGAACTTTAGGTGGTACTTGCGAGGCTGACTCACGATCCACCATGTACCTGATGAATAAATATAATCTTTACAGGCTTAAGCAAGTTGTTTTTTTATGTAATGTTGTCATAAAATCTACATTAATCATTTTACTATTAAAATTATAATCCTATGATTATTAAGGTTTAATCGCCAATGCCTCATCAAATAATGTAGAGTTTACCATCGTGTTCGTGCGGTGTCCGTCATACCGCGAAGCAAAAGTGTAATAAGAGAGATTTGTCATTTATACCATACATTACTCATTCTTACTTAGTATTCTATTTGGAAAAATACTAATTTTTTATTAATAATCCTGTCAATATACGGTTTAACTTTTTATTGAATAATTGTTTAAATTACTTATTAAATAGATGAGCGTAAAATCTTAGGCAGATTTTAAAAAAGGTTAAACAAATATGTTTAAATATGTTTTATGTTTTAATAAGTTAAACAAACTTCTACATAATAAAGAACTGTTTTTGTCGGAAAAAATATTTTCTTGCCGAGTGAGTTCTTGGCATATTCAAATCGAATAAACGTAGTTTGATGTACTCCACAAAACGCAAAAGTTAAACTGCATTTATATTAATTACCACACGAAAATTTGGGGCAGCCCGCCCTAAATATACAACTCATGGAAATACAGCGACCACACGACAAATTAAACAAAATGTCGTTTACAACCGTACGCAAATAATAAACATTACGATTTTCCAAATTATGTAAAGCTGTAAATTATACAATTCCTTTAATAAGGAGCGCTGCCACACAAACTCTCAAACTTCTACGGGCTATATGGTCGAACTATGGAAGGCTAGTACTTTCGACGGAATATATGAATATACAAACATTCAATAGCTTGCCTACTACGGTTAAGTCTGCATCCACCCTCTTCAAAAATCTCTCTGGCAGGAAAGGGCACTGCACATGTGGAAACATAAATGAAGTTTCATAAAAGCGATAATTGTAATATTTTTCAGAAATATCTTTTTTTTATATTTCATAGGGGGGCAAACGAGCCTGCGGGACGCCCAAAAAGACAGTCGTCGCAGCCCATAGACACCCATTTTTAGTGGGTGCCGTTTTTGCCGGCCTTAAAGGGAGGAGTACGCTCGAACTTTGAATTTTTAGAGGTCGTATCTCTCAGGGAAGATCCCCGCTGGTAGTCGATTCCACAGTTCGCTAGTTCGCAAGAGAAAATGCCTTGTGAAACGGACCGTGGAAGATTTCCAGCCATCAAGCCGATCTTGGTGAAATGTAGCATTCATGCGGCTCGTACGATGCTGAAAGGAGGCGGGAGGGATCAACCCAAACAATTCCTCAGAACACTCACCGTGGTACACTTTATAGAGGACACAAAGAGACGCTATGTCTCTGCGTAGAGACAGAGAATCAAGCTGATTAGTAAGACTTAGGACATAGACAATTCGACATGCCTTTCGCTGAATTTGGTCAAAAGGAAGAGGTGGTATTTGGGAGCACCGGCCCAGAGATGTGAGCAGTATTCCATATGAGGCCGTAGCTGAGCCTTGTAGAGCTGCATACGTTGCGCTTCAGTGAAATACTTTAGCCCTACTATTTATCTAGG
This sequence comes from Pieris mannii, assembly GCA_028984075.1. Taxonomy (NCBI): domain Eukaryota; kingdom Metazoa; phylum Arthropoda; class Insecta; order Lepidoptera; family Pieridae; genus Pieris; species Pieris mannii. Next base: position 4,553,957 of record CM054780.1, read on the forward strand.
ATAAAGATATATAGTTTAAAGGAACTAATACAAAAATATAATACTAAACAAACGCTGTACTTCATGTTTGCTTATAACTATTATCTAAGTAGCTATTTGAGTATTACAGATCCCATACTCGGCCTCCGGGTCACGCTCGTAGTAATTGTATTAACACGGTTGATGCCTCATCCGGGAAAACATGCGAAATACGGAAATTAATTTACAGTGGGTAAAAGGAACGTATTTCTCTATATTGTCCTGATTTTATTAAATCTTTGATAATCTAGTACATTAATTGTAAACCGATTTGAGAATTCAAGTTTTACTCCCGTAAAGTTTTAAGAATAGTATGTATGAATAATGAATTTAAATAAAAAAAATAAAAACCTATTTTATAAAACAATCATTAATACATTCGTTTGGGGTGTCTTCGAGTCAGATCTAAGGATTGAAAAATTCAGGATGCCTCAGTTTCGACCTTTGACTGCAGAAAAATCTACTTTTTGATATACGACATTTTGTATCAACGAAACATTCTGGTATTCATTATATTTCGGCATACTAGTAGTCAAATTTGACGAACGTTGTTATGTTTAACTACTTTTACATGCAGTTGTCGCGTTAACTACTTTTACATGTTGTGACAAGACATTAATAAAAACCAAAGCGGTTTTCTAATGTAACATATTGTAATATATATATTTTTTTGTAAAATAATAATAAAAAAAAATAAAAAAAAAGTCAAATTGTACATATAAAATGTATGTGATTTTAATGTAACTATTAAAAACAAATGTCACTTTAATAAGTAATAAAATTTCACTCTTACCACATAGCCATAGTGGCGTAAGGAAGCCAACAGAATGCGAAAACAAAAACAATGATAACTGTCATGCGGAGAGTTCTCTGTCTTGCTCGCTCCAATACGCGCCGGTCTGAACGTCGTAGCCGCACATGACCGATCCCATTTGTATGTTCATGTTTCTCTGTATAGGATTAAACTTAGTAAGTTGATATACACAAATAATATTTGTAGTTTAATTATTCAGCTGTGTAGGTTCACTAACCGAAGAAAATTTTTGTTTTTAGAATTCAATTTAACTTATTAAACAGAACCTCTTTGCTTAAACGAATGTTGAACGATGCGTTTGAACTCTATCAGTGCACATTTGCTAATACGCTGTTCATAGGAAATCGAATCACATACGTTAGATAGTGCATATAAATGTGGGGTAAGGCTTAGCCAATGATCACACTACTACACTCACTGGCAATATGTGCATTTTGAATTGTAGTTTTGGAATTTTTTACTATTAAAACAAATCGTTCATGATTGATGCAGCAATCTCTAATGGTTCTCTAAAACCTTTAGGTAAGCTATACAAGTTTTCTTGTCACGCTAAATTAACTTACATTGAAACGCAGTTAATAATGTTGAACGACGAAGTCACTACAATATATATCAAAAGTCAATTATTAGAGGAGTGTCCGTGTATTTCATTAATTAAATTCTAATTAAAACCGATTTAACGAGAAAAGAAGCAATCAAAAATAAACCTTTTGTGTTCAAAAATTTGAATGAGCCAAAATTTTGTTTTCAAATTCTTGCGGGTTCTAGTTTGCTGTGTGGGTCTCAAATGGGCCTAATTTTTTTTGTCCATAGCTAAATTTTAGCTTTCCGAAATGTATACCCGTTAACAGCAAATTTAAATACAAATTACGAAAATGTTTAGTTAGGACTGATGTGGTTCTCTCGTCGTTAATTAAACAAATGCTAATACACATAGCTACGTTACTTTAAGATTTAAATATGTTTTTAATTAGGTTAACATTTTAAAGCTTTGGCGATGTATATTTTTAAATGAAATTTTTTAGAGCAATAAAAGTTATGAATGGTTTATTGGTCACAAAAGGTTTTGTAAAATTTAAACCTACTAAGCACTGTTGCACTATTAGCGTCCGTGTGTGACTCTTCTCCCTGAAGTCATAGGTTCGATCCTCTGGTGGAACACCAATGGAATTTCTGTTTACATCTAACACTGCCTCGTACGGTGAAAGAAAACATCGTTGGGAAACCGGCATGTTTTAAAACGAAAAAATAACGACATGTGTCAGACTGAGGCCTGATCACCAATAAAAATAATAAAAGAAACGGATGCGATCTCAGGACAAGACCTATATAAGGTTGTAGTGCCACAGGATTATTATGACTTAAATCTAATTAAAGAAAACTCAGCACAGTAACGGGATATAGCTGTCTCGTTTTAATTATCATCGAATCATATCGTTTCTGTACTGTATGTAGGATTACATAATGCTGGATATAATAAAATAAAAGCACAGAAGAATAAATAGTACATAGAATAAGAACTGAAAAATACTAAGGTGCCGTGTAAATGGAACATATTCAAAAAATTACAGGGCGTAAACTCAGATGATAATTTACTTATTACTTAACAATAAATTATCCGTAAAAAATCTACATAAAACGTAAGAAGACATAAACAGATGTAAGGATGCTTTCGTTTCGTGTTGTACAGGATTTCTGGGAATTCAGACGGTAGTCTTTAGTATTGTTTTATTCAATAATGTAACAAAACAACGTAAAATAACTGTCTCGAAACCAACGCAGTCAACGGCAATTTAAACAATATTGAGACAATTGGATAAAGTTGTACTTAACAATTTTTTTTTACGCCTTTATTAATCAATAAAACTACACAAACTGTCATTCCTAAACAAATTCATTTAGCGTTACTTGGTCACGCCTGTCAAAAAGTGAATTTTGTCCCAAACCTTAATGTAGTGGCATCGAAGTTACTACGAGGACAAAAAAAAAGCAAACTAAGCTCGAAGCAAAACATAAAAAATGCTCGCTAAAATGTACTCGTATTTTTCTATGAAATAAAATCGCACAAATCCTCTCTACAAGTGAATGCTAAAGTATATCAGTCTATTATTTAGATACGCCACGACTATAATTATTGATTCTGTTGAAGCTAAAATAACACTACAAATGACATGCAAATCGAATAACATACTTAATTCATAATGTCGCTAGTTGATACGATAATAGTGATATAAAGAAAAATTTAAAAAATATATATATGTGTCCATCTGTGGTCCTTCATGCTTGCACATCATCACAGCATAACACAAAGATCGACAGTTCTATATATATGATCGCGTAGACCAGAGCGGTTGTTGTTAATGCAAAATAAGTAAAAATAAACTTGTTTCAAAACTTAGCAGGAAACTTTACACGATCAAAACAAGATGAATATAACGATTTAAAAATAAACAATATAAGTATTATTCCAAAGTGTTAACTATGCACGAGGCACGAATTATATTATTTTTATTACTTGAAGTTTCAGACTACGCTTATCCGAAAGAGACGAATGACTATTTCGACTATTTCCATTTAGGCTTTAAACGATTTTCCTTTGTCGGTGTTAACACTTTTATCCTATATCTCACTGGAAATATGTGCATTTTGAATTTCAGTTTTAGAAAATTAAACTGAGAACGATTGGTTAAATGCGCATGAGAGATCTTAGTTTAATATCGTTGTATTTAATTCTTATGGAAACATTCAAGAATTATTTACCTCGCTTGTCAATGTTTAATAAATGTAAAAACTATATCATATATTTGTCATTAGATTATAAATATATAGTCATTAGATTATAATATATTTTCTTTTTTCTTTTTTTTCTTTTTTTGACGTTCATAAGTGTACATTATGTTACCTATATGAATAAATGATTTTTGTTTGTTTATTTGTTAAATTTTTGTGTTCTTTGTGCCTATGTTCTCTGTAAATCTTTGTTCAGTCAGTGATATTTGGGAATCCTTTTAGGCAAAAATAAAAATTAATTAATTAAAAATAAAAAAATAAATTCAAAGCGCTGTTTAACCTCAAAAATTTAAGCCCTACCGAATAATCGTTTCCATTATGATGGTTAAAATACGTCTTAATTTTGTTACGTGTTGTTTTTTTATTGAGATATTTAAAAATCTTTAAATTATTCGATTTTACAGTTGAGGGAAACATTACATAGTTATAGTCATAAGTTGTCGGCGACGGTGAAGGCCAAGGTTATTTGCGATACCAAAGGCAAGAACCAGTCTGTTGCACAGATTTCCGTTATGCAGGACGTTGCGCCTACTGAATGCTGTCTCCGACACTATCGACATATTTGTATGTTCGTAGATTGAATTCACAATAGCGATATTGTGTATATTATGTGTTTAATTTTATATAATATATTCTTTATTATATTTTATTAATGGTGAATGTGGTAAATCACAGAACAGATTTTATTTTATTTTTACTTATGTAACTTAAATGACGTTGTGGTTTATGACATTTTCTTTTGAATTATTGTATGTAAAGGGAGGATAAAACTTGCTGAGTTTCTTGCCCGTTCTTCTCAGAACAAGACCTCCTGGTAGTCTTGCGAACGGATGGCGTAGTTTTGCTCTTTCGCGAATTTTGTAAACGTTTTTGACATTCATAAGCATGCCTTAAGTCGCATCTAAACTGAATAAATAAATTTTGATTTGATTTTGGCATAGGCCGTTAGGATAATATGATAGTGTGTATTTCTGTAATAAATAAATAAATAAAAATCTTTAAGTTGTTACATAAAGATAAAAAATGTATATTATGGTTAAATAAACAACAGAAATATAATAAAATTGATAATGTGGTGTGTTGTTTCCCCTTAAGCATAGTCACCACTTTTTAATTACATGACAGTAAACAGAGGAAATCGGAAACTTTAGATGTTCAAGTTATATTAGTTTTCAAATTAAACAACCTCAAATTAAGCATAACATAATAGAACTTAAGATGAAATGAAGTCTACACGTAAAGTTTGACAATATCGAGAAAGCATAATTAAATATATATTAAATATAGAATACCTGAAATCTCCTTGCTGCTGGCCTGTATCTCAAAGAAGATTCGTACATAGCAGGCGGTGATAACGAGCAATGGCACGAAGTACATTGCGCAGACACAGAAAACATTATAGGCGACCTCCAGATGGTAACTTGCGAATGCGCCAAACGATACACACTGCTCGAATGCCGCTACGTAAGGATGTCTCTTTACTCGGAATACGAGGCTCTGTTGAAAGCAGTTGTCTTTTTTATAATATTAATATTTTTTTTATTATTAATGATTACTCAGATTGTTGTCAACGTGTACAATATTTGTCATTATGTCAGCAGTGAAATAAAAATATAATATGTACGTGGGTAACACTGAAGATGTTGAAAACTGGCTAGTTAGAAGCATTTCTATAGACATTTTCTTCGCGAAACACTGGCATCCTTTTGTCCTGGTGCACTACGAATTACCTTTGTTTAGGAGTTTCCATAGGTACTCCTCAAAATCCCTGTGACATTGCTAAAAGAGTGCAAGTTTGCCGGCAACGCACTCGCGAGCCCTCTGGCATTGAGAGTGTCGATGGGCGGCCTTATCACTTAACATCAGATGAGACTCCTGCCCGTTTGCCCCTAGTTCAATAAAAAAAAAAACAGTTGCTTTTCTCGCCACGCCGCCCTCGACGATACGATACGCCGTTTTCTTCAACAGACAAACAAAGAGTCAACAGAAATCGTTATCGATGTAAGCGGTCGGATCCAAAGGATCAAACACTGGATGTTAATATTGAATGACTGGTATGGGATGCTATTTGTGTGGACACGTTAACCAACTCCTTCGGACAAGCACAAAAGCTGGCGCAGCTATATATCATTAAGAAACAACAAATACAGGACTCATTCCTTCTATTTTTATTTTGTTTACTTTAGAATGGCGACTCCTTAGCGTTAGGGTTCTAAGGCACAGGTGCTAATCAAAGATTTTTGTTGGACCCCGTTTGTGTGACCCGGTACTGGTGCTTTCCTTTCTTAAAAGTATCGCAATACAGCGAGTGACACAGAGAATAACTTCATAAATAGATTATATACTAGTTTTCTATGTTTTTATTATTATTAAAACAAGGTTGTAGGTTCAGCAAAATGTTAATAATGTAATGTATTATTTTAACATCTTTGGAATTTTGAAACAAGGTTTTAACCAAAATATTCTCTTCAATAACCAAATTTTATCCAGTCAATTAGTCACTGCTATTATTTTATGTACAACGATGAGAAATATCAAGGTAATTTTATTCGTAATACTGTTATTCAACAATAACAAACCTTTCTTTTATTAATTTACTTCGATCTATAAAAAGGAGTAAGTTATTAAAATAAACATTGTTATGATTAGTTTCTTTTTCTCATTATACTTGAGTCTTAGGGCAAGATCTGTAGAGCGCACTTTGACTTAGCTCAAACTATACTTATGCAGTATTTTGTACGCGAATCCGGTCCGAGTGAGTATAGCCGTGGTCAGACGTGTAAGCAGGTACAAAATCCGTTGAGCAAACAGGATCGTCAGGTAATAAGAGGTAGAAGATTAAATATTTAAGATATTGATATTTTTAGGCTAATGAAAATAACAGACTTGAAGCAAGAGTTGGAGTTAGTTTGAATTTTGTTGTCAACATATATGCCAGTGCTATAGGGCAGATACGACAAAAACTAAAAGTCAAGTAAAAGATATGATGGCCAAGTAAATTTTGGGCCATTATTTTTGTTAGGCTTATAGTCAAAGTTTGAGACTTGAGATTAAGCTTAGCCAACACTCCGAGAGATTCGCAGCATTTGCTCTAAAAATAACAACTATGACTTAAATCGAAAGTTAAGTCAGAGCAAAGTGTAAGTGCGCTCTATAGATCTTGGCATCAAAGATTTAATAAAATCTCATTCGTTTCACAACTATTGATATGTGACATTGAATTTGACAGAAATTACAACAAAAACCAATTATTGAAATTATATTGAACTACTTAAAAATAGAGTACAGTATACAATAATACAATGCTACTTATATCTTATCCTAATGTTTGATCCCATAAATAAAAGATGTTCATATGGCAATAGAGATTGTTACTTTGTACTCAAGCATACCTACGTGACTAAAAAGAATCTTCCTTTTCCCTAAACAACATTGATGTAAAATTTCAAAGTGTTCTCAAAAAACTCTCAAAATCGCATCAGCCATTTATGTGTTAACCTTTGAACGTAACCAACGAAGGAACCATCGGCTTGGAATATTTTTTGATTCTCTTATCTCATATAATTTACAAAAAAAATCCCGTGTATTTGGTGCATAAAGTATCTAAGCTTGAACATAGATAAAGTATAAAACCGATATCTCCTTGCCCACTTAATTAAAATGTAATTAAGAATATTGAATAAGCTGCCCGACTCTATACGATTGGCTTCCTCCCTATCGTCTTTAAAAACTCTTATATTTAAACATTTCCTAACCTTATCATATCCTGATCAATCGTGACCTGTGTAATTCTTGTATCTCCTCTTCTTTTGTATTACATCACTATTTGCTATTTTTGAATCTTTAAGATTAGCTTTTTAGTTTTTTATTAATATTGTTTTTTATTTTCTCTAGATTAAGGTTCTGTAGATTAATATAAATATATCTTCTTTTATATAACTTCTGGTTATGCACTTCTTGCACTCATCATTTTTATTTATTGTTTTCTTTTCTTACTGGGGTTGCCTGGAAGACATCGCTTGTTAGCGATAAGGCCGCCCGTTGCATCCCTTGTTATTTTTATGTATTGTGTTATTTGTGTTTCTTTCTAGCAACGAAGTGTGAATACATAAATAAAAATAAATAAATAACATCATGTATACAAAATAGTCATTATCACTTATGTACGCTGATAACCTGCAAATATATCTTCCAGTTGATAGAGCTTGTGTCAATGACTGTACCCGAAAAATAAAGCGGACTTGGAACGAATTTCTGTTTGGTCTCATAGAAGTCCCACAATTCTGGTAAATTCTTCGCCTCAGGTCCCAATAGCAAGAAATCTGGGCATTGAATACGATAGTCATTTCAGGTTCGAAGATTATGTGACAAATTTAGTACGTAATTGCTTTAAGATACGACCATTCTTAACTGTCGATTTTCGCATTAGAATTTGTGACAGCATTGTGCCCCAAAACTTACCTTCGCTCTTCTGGTTTACTGGCCTTGTATAACTGTTGTTGTGCTGTTGTATTTGGTATGTTTGTTATTTGATGTGGTAAATCAGAACAACCTGAATATTTGTACAAAAATATTAAAATATATGTACGCTTCTCTGGCGTAGTAATGCCAAGAAGCACCAAATAAGGGATTGTAATCAGGACCTCGCCATTCGCCAGCATCGGACGGCTTCATTTCGTGGGAGTTTTAAATATAGCGCGACGAAGTGTTGGAATGTTATCCCTCCTCCGCTGAAGAGTCTTAAGTTAAAGTCTAATTTTAGTCGCAGCTCTAAGATTCATCTATTTACTTCACAAAAAACCCACGAAATCTAGTTTTTAATAATTAACAATTATTGTTATTTTTAACTTTTAATTTTATTTTATCTACATTTTTATTAATTTTACTATACACCTTTACCCAAGACTGCATTACGTAAACTGGTAACTTTTTTCTTTTTTTTTTCTACTAGGTATTTTATGTTATTGTGTGTGTGTGTGTTTTGTTTGTAATAAATGTTATGTCTTTCTGTCTGACAATGAATACAAACCGTATTACTGGATGCATCAATATAAAAAAAATTTAAAAACATTTCCGCCTTCCTTAGTTTTTTAACAATCGTTGTTTATCACAAGCAATACTGATTTTAAAGAAATCATCTACTATCATATGCGCAAATAATCTCAGACGAACCATAAGAACCTATGGTGAATGAATTACAACGTATATTAATTTTAATGATGGCATTTAATTCTTTGAAGATATTTACATTATTCTCTATTCATAACATCAAATAGTTTTCACGAAAAGGAAATTGTAGGCTGTGTTACCTGTGGCAGACTGCAGGCTAAGGCGATTGCCCATGCGCAGTATAACATTTGTTTACTTCTTTTTCGCGCAACAGATAAACGTAAAGGATACACCACCGCGAAGAATCTGTAAAGGAAACAATTACAGACTTAATCCCTATTTGGATATGCTGCAGTCAACTACAGTTGGGGTGTAAGACCATGCCTCGAATAAGCAGATAAAGCTCTCGGTGCTACATCCCTGATACACCGATCGTGTCAGGATAAAACCTAAGGAAGTTTAAAGAGTTTTAGATAACTGCAAGAAGACATGCAGCAGATACGAATTAAATAATTACAAATGTAGAACGAAAATTATGTTCATTTTATTTTACAAATTACAGTGCAGAATCTCTATCAAATGGTTGATACATGTAACCGAAATTCTTCAAACAAGTCATATCTTATTATATCGTGATAAGGGAAAAATATAATATGCTTACATAAAACATCACAGCGCTTTTTAATGTACATTTGGTCGCATACAACCTCTTTGTGGAACCAGCTGTCAAAATTGTTTCCAAACCGTTAAGACTTTATTTTATAGAAAAGGGAGCAAACGGGCAGGAGTCTCACCTGATGTTAATACCGCACCCCATGGACACTCACAATGCCAGAGGACTCGCGAGTGCGTTGCCGGCCTTTTAAGAATTAGTACCCTCTTTTCTTGAATTGGTTTGGAAATACTTCAGTGAGCAGCTCGTTCCGTAACGCTCTGGGTGCGCGGCGGATGTCGAGGTGATATGGGTGGAATTTCGTATTAACTGACTTAGGTCTTTCAAGAAAAGATCGTAACATTCCCTGAAAGACACAAGTTCCGATAGCCCACGGCGTTGCTGAATTTTCCATAGTCGGCGGCTATCACTTAATTCATAGTGACCCAATTGTAATATAAATAAAAAGCTATTATAGAAGATTTAATTTTAATTCCTCCTAGTTTAAAAATAAGGTAACACTGTTCTTACCTATCAAGTGATATGCAAACGAGAACATTGGATGACAGGTACAGGCCAAAAGCTCGCATGACAAGTAAAATTTTACACATCAGATTGCCAGCCAACCATGCATTCGTGTACTTCCAGCCAATCTGAAACAATTTATTTGACCAATATATAAAACAAAGACGCAGTAGTAACACCACTTATAACTCAAGATCGGCTGGAGCGACGTTAGTTATATCTGTTTGGATGGACTCCGCTCCGAATAGCAGAATAACTAATAAAACATCGAGTAAGTCATGGTAATTCCATATGTAACAACTAATAAATAAATCCATAAATTTTACGAATACAAACAGCATGTGATGCCATCTGTTGACAAAACTACGCATCATTTTACTTCGAATTCGTGTCATCGAATCGTTTGAGGTGGATGAGGAAATGCATAACCAGGCTGATCTTGACCGAAGACATAGACATATAAAAAAATGTTGTATATCAGAAAGGGCTTTAACATGTAGTATCGTAATATTGGCTTTAGAGTGAAGCCTAATGTGCAAAACTGCCATTCTTCTTTCGTTAAGGAAAGCAATAAAAATTTTCTGTTCTTGCAAAATAAGTTGTATTATTCTTATTTTATTAATGAAATCCTAAATCAAGTTTCACTAAATTTAACACGATATTATTCGACTGATAGGCGATTTATTTATTACAAAACAGAAGTTGTACGTATTTTTAACACCACTTCTAATTCCATTTATATATTCCTGAGGCGAAACCCGGATTAAACTTCAGCCGGGGTAACGTGTTATATAGTTCAAAAAACCATTTACACGTGTCACCTTCCCTAATTACAAATCTAGTTGAAAAAGCGCCTGTAATTAATGCACATTTTTACACGTGTCATCTTCGCTATTTACACATCTCCATATTGTGTTTGTAAAGAGCTTAAAGCATTTGTTGAAAGTGCACAAAAGTTTCATCGTTACATACTCGGACAGCAACTTTATATTTTTGTAAAACCTTGTATTCAAACTTAATGGGTTTTATTTCATTTTTGATGATTTATGAGCTTAGTTAAATTCTAGTTTAGTTATTATAACTTGCACTTATCGAAATCTACCTAAAATCAATACTGTGATACCAAAATTTCAGATCTTACATTACTCATAAATCATATTTACCAGACCAGGCACACTTGTGAACTTAGTAACACTAAGTATACAACTATGCCGTGGTCGTCTCGTCGGCCCCCACACTACGTACATAGTAGCGCTACTCTTATTAGTTACATAAACCTATACGAATACAAGTAACATTTGGCAGTATTAGGATCTCGGTCCTGAGTTAAAACTATCAAACATTCCATACTAAAAGGTATAATAACATTTAATTTTAAACCTTGACATTCTTGCAACAGTCATACGAAAACTCTCACCAGGACAATATAATATATAATTAGTAACGTCATACATTCTACCCGCAAGCCACACATCTCATTTATGTCATATACCGTACTTGTAATTTACGCCATAATTGGCTCTTGTAATTACGTATATACAATAATAACTTAAGTGTTGGATTTAATATGAAGGATGTATTATACGAAAAACCCTCTAATAGTGCATTACACATATTGTATCTGCTTCAGAGATCACCGTACTTAGATCACCTTACTTAGATCACCTTACTTAGTAAATAAACTTTGCCTTCCAATTTAAGAGAGTTATCACGGAAGGTTTTATAATTATCAAAGCAGCAGACAAAAATTATATTCGCTATCAAAAAAATTACTTTTTTTCTAACACATTTACTACAATAATATAAGTAATATCACTAAAATTCTTTTGACATTCAATTAATGCTCTTTCTTAAAAATATGCCTTGGCTTACGTTTGGCAGCGGCTGATGAAGATATATTTTTATAAAACGAAATTACTTTATCAAAGCGAAATGGAAACTGTATTTAATTTTGTAAATGTTTCTACATTTTCCTTTGAATTATTGTATGTAGAGGGAGGATAAAACTTGCTGAGTTTCTTGCCCGTTCTTCTCAGAACAAGACCTCCTGGTAGTTTTGCGAACGGATGGCGTAGTTTTGCTCTTTCGCGAATTTTGTTAACGTTTTTGACATTCATAAGCATGCCTTAAGTCGCATCTAAATTGAATAAATACATTTTGATTTGATTTGATTTGATTACAGCAGTACAAAAACTACTGGAATCCTTATCTGTTCATAAGAAATATTTCAAACGATTCAAAGCACATAACACTAAATTGTTGATCGAACTGATAATAATATATTAGTAACTGATATTATAGCTACCTTGTTTATTATTATGAGATTTTATTTTTGTCCATATATTGTGTTGAATTGAACTGTGTCGCTTTATCCTAAATTTAAGTCAATATTACATTTGTCGTGTAGCGTATAAAATATTTTCAATATTGTCCGATTCTTCTTGTGGCTTCCGGCTTATTTTATTAAGCAAAATACATATTTGTAGGGTTCGGACCCGCGTTAAATGTCAGATATTCCAAAAAGAAACCGTTTAAAAACATAACAGTCCGCAGCTAGCAATATTATTTAATTGCCAATTTTTTACTTCAAAAGACCAAAAGGGCCTTCTTTACCCAAACACAAACGGGTACCGGAAATTGGGCATAATTGAGTTATGAAACAGCCGAGTATATAAAACATAATGTGTACGTAATCTTTCGAAAGTAAATAACTTAAAGCGAATGATACTATACTATGAAAAGCTGGATTTCCTGCGTTGCAATAATTCATCCATCGTCTTCTATGTCGAGGGAGGATTAGGGGGGTGTTGGGCGTTTTCGTATAGAAATCTAATTAAGTGTAAATCCGTCAAGCCCAGGTTTTGAAGATTCGAAAAAATTACAACAGTCTGAATAAGCTGTGATACGTAGCGGGATCGAATTTGCGTCATATGTTCAAGAATTGGTGGCTATTCGATGAGAGAAAACAAGATGAACATCACACTTGACTAAATTGGTCGTTTGTGTCCCTCGTGTCTGAAATTTCGCGGTGCGTTTTTTATTCGCTCAGGGAGCGCATAAAAGTCCGACCAAACGGTAGCTAAAACTTGATCAACTCATTGGGGAGGTGATAGGGGGTACCGTTCCATTTTTTTTTTTTCAAATTTTAGCCAAATAAACACGTTTACTGAGACTGGAAAAGGTTTGACTTTATTTGAAAAATTCTTAGGATATAAGGTTTATTTACATTGTGGCTCTAAACTCTTGAAGCCGCCAACTCATGGGTCTCGCCTATAATAAAACAAAATCAAACCAAGTATAAAAATTGGTCGCTGTGACAGAGTACCTTTAACGCTGGCAGCAATGATTACACGAAAAACAGACGCCAGTAAATGTGTCTTTACTATTTTAGTTACTTACTATTTTCGCTAGTCACCCGAAGACTGACATTTATTCGAACGGTATATTCTTTGAAGTCAAAATACACTTTTGCCGTTCAGAAAAATACGCAAACAACACAAAGCTGGGTCCTCCAAAGTTTGCAAAGTAATTAATCAACATTGAGTTGTAAGAGAAAAAAGGATGAACAAAAGTTAGTGGAACATATGTAATGTAACCTTTTGCTGTTATGTTGACAATTGTAAACGTGTATAAGTTCATGCATAATTATTATGCCAGTTCTTGTATAAGTATTTCACGTTCTAATACCTTTATTTATATCGAAAATGATTATGAGCAGTGGACACAGTACAAGAGATTCTATTACAATCATTTAAATATTTAAATTGGGTTTTTTGTGTCTAGATTAGGTTTAAATATTTACCTAGCCTAACTTCAGCCTTTCTAGACCTTTCATGACTATTGAAACGAAGTACTTTATCGCGCGTTGCGAAAGGAGGCTAGACGGAAAATATAAAGACGAATAGTTGTAACGACGAGGCTATGAGTGAACAAAAAAATGTACGTATGAAAAAATAATGTAAATTGTATGTATGCATGTATGAGTAGGTGTCAATAGATGTCTCTATCTTCAGATTTGTTGTCAAAATGAAACACAATAAAATAATAACTTAAGCCACTCTAATTACTTCAATTGAGCGTACGGATTAAGTTTATATTACATTATATTTGTGAAAAATAGAAAAAATATTATTATAACTTTAAAAAAATTAAATTTTATTACAATTCATTTTTCATTTCAATTCGAAACATGTTTGTTCTTAACTTAAGACAATACTTTATTCCTAATTGTAGCTTATTACAGTTTCATAGTAACGAGTATAGCCTTTTACTGTAGTTAGAGAATTAGAGTTAGAGGATTATAAACTCCAATATCGATGTAATTTTCTTGTTTTTGTTATAGGAATTATAGAAAAAAAATAAAAATTGCGTGTTGGCCAAGGGGTTTCAGCGTGCGACTGAGGTCTTTGGTTCGATTCCCGGCTATGTACCAATTAACTTTCTTTGTATATGTGCATTTAAATTTAGCTCGAACGTGAGGAATCGTGAGGAAACCAACTTGCCTTAGACCCAAAACGTCGACGACGTGTGTCAAGCACAGCAGATTACCGTATAAAGGAAATAATAATTTATGCATTTCTAGTACCATTAACTCCATTTACATCTATAAATTCTGTTCATTATCAACCGATCTACATATGTGTTGTATATGCAAATTTGTTGTCAGACTGGTACTTTACCAGCTGACGTCTCACCTTTACACCTAATAACTTCAAACAATGAGCAGCTTAATGACGAATAAAGAAAACGCAGATGTATTTGTGGTTAATTTAACTACCTTATATTAAAAGGCGGCAAATAAATAAGCTTTGGGAGTAACAGTTCTTGACATCAAACACAAAATAGAGTGAGCCTGTCATAAATACTAGAGCGTACAAATATTCACCACTAAGTCTCAAAACCAAGGGCATGAGTACCTGTCTTCTACCTTGCCTTACCTAATGTTATCACTAGGACTATAGCCCATTTTACTCAACTATAGTTCCTATCTACTAATGTATGTAGTTCCTATGATTAGTATATATATGCAGTTTATATGTAGTTAGAATTTTTTTTTAAATTAAGGTGTTTGTTAATATCTATCCTAAACATATTTTTTTTTCTTAAATAACCTTTTATATTTCCAATACACGAAGTCTTGGCCGACGAAATAATTAATATTCTAGGAATTAATATCCCCGGAGTCCCTCAAGGCTCGGTCCTCTCGACCCTTCTGGCAAGGAACTTTACTGCGTACTTCGCTCACTACAGTAAGCTGTCGTCCTGCCCTTTACGAGTGGCCACCCCGCGACGACCCAAGCCGAGGTTCGAGGCCGAGTTGCCGGAAAACAGCACGAGTTGAGCTGTAAAGGCCCTAAAGGCCATCAGCGAGATTCCATTTCGAAAAAAAAAGGATTGTCACGCATTGGCTCTGGAAAGGTCGAGGTGAACGTATCGCAGGCTTAACCGACTGTCATCTTTCTCCCTCACTGCTAGTTAGTGTGCACTATATTAATGGTTTAATATACATAGTATAATATGAATGAGGTTTTAGAAGATATTTATTTACCTAAGTTGTAAAATCTTTAAAATATTAACCACTTTAATAATTATTAAAATTGATTAAGTTATTGTTATCTGGTATGATGTACTGCCAATTCCGACACATTTATTGTTGGTGATTTGTATTGATATTTCAAAATAATACTTCAAATAACTATTTTCAAATCAACTCATTCGACCGCGATATTTCAGCGTAAAGTAAATATATCTGCCAATTAAATCGTAATTTAGTTTTCTGCCGCAATCGGAAATTTAAAGCAATATACTGTTACTAATTTCAAGTGTATACCAAATAAAATGAACTTTCAAAGCAGCTGGGACGATCCTCTTTGTATAACTGAATTCCAAAACTTAGGTCTAGGTCAAACTTAAATTACATTCGGTCACAGCCGGTCATTGGCTTAGTGCTTATCTTTAGTCAAACATTAGCACCCTGTTGGACCCTGGATCACTTGCCATTAGCCTCCACCTAGTGCACCTAGTCCACCTAGTCTATACGTTTTCGTACTTTCCATAAGTGTACCTGTGTCCATAAGTTGCCTTGGATAGAATGGCGTTCATAGCCAAAGGCCGCCATCAAGTCTTGTTACACGTGAAAATGAACCTAACGCGATACAATTTTCTGTCAAAGATTTATTTTGACTTGTGGGCTCACTCAACAACAAAGCGATAAGTATTTCGTATTGTGACATTATTTACAATTGATTTTACGAGTTTAGCGTGAACGTTGTTATCACAATGATGATCCGCGTGAGGGACGTCATTGGTATGAGTCAAGTTCAAAAAATATTACACAAACATTTAGGCATCAGGAAGCTTTTTACCAGATGGATTCCCCACACTTTAACCGACGACAAGAAACACCTGCGCATGGACTGGTATCGCCAAACGTTAGACAAGTTCAACGACGGTGAGTCAAATGCTGTATTTGACATTGTCACAGGTGATGAAAGTTGGATATATTGCTACGAACTGGAAACCAAAAGACAATGATCTCAGTGGGTGTTTCCTTTCGAGGATCGGCCAACTAAGGTTAAGAAAGGAAGAAGTCAAGGAAAAAAGATGATCGCAACATCCTTTGTTAGGAATGGATATTTCGTGACAGTTGTGCTAGAAGATAGGAAAGTCACTGCAGACTGGTATGTCAATCGCTGTTTGCCTGTTGTATTGGGAAAAATTCGACAGCAGCGGCCTTTAAGCAGGATCCTTCTTCACCCAAAAAGTGCTTCAACGCACTAACCAAAACGGACTGTTGTATAAAATATATATTATAGCAGGTGTCGAGATAAAGAGTCATCCGCCATATAGTCCTGTGATTTTCATTTATTCCCAAAAACTAAAGATACAATTCGTAGTAATCGCTTTTCGAGCCTAGAAGATGCTCTGAAAGCGTACGAGAATGGCATAGAAGAGAACCCTAAGGAAGAATGGGCCCAGTGCTGTTAGTTGTCCATTGAATGCGACGATGTGTAGAGAGGAACGGGGATTACTTCGAAAAACAATAAAAGTACTCGCAACTTTCCACATTAAGCCGTTTTTCATTTTCAAAAATTTTTCAGTGTTAACTAGTATCATCTTAATTCTATAATTTAATTTGATCGAAACTAAAATCGTTCACAAATTAAATAAAAATAGAGTATAGTATAATTTCTATATACATATATATATACGTTTTCAAAAAGAATTATATATATATATATATACAATTTAATATCATAACACCAAAGAGTTCTTTGATAAATAGGGTTTTATGAAAGGATTTTTCAACAAGATTTGTCGATAAATCTTAAATCGTAAAAGACGGGATATTAACTACACACAACTTATCAAAACTTCTCAGCTTAAATGTGGCCTAGTGCTATTAAACTAAGGCAAACTACACAAAGTCGTACAAGATTAAACGCCTTTGACATTCGAAACGAGTATTTTTCACTTCTTTTTATTTCTTTCTCTTACAGAAAATTTGTGCGCAATTATGGAATGTAATATTAACTTCTTTTAAAAACTTTAATTAATTGTTCGATGTTTAATTAACTAAGACAACATTTATTTATATAAACGTGACAAACATTATGTGATATAGAACCAATATTTAAGACCAATACTTTTCAAAGATAGACAGGCAATTAACTAGCTTGAAAAACGATAGGCTTTGCAGATAAATAAAACAATCTTTACCATTAATTTTCTTTTTAACGATAAAAAATAAGGAATACTTGGCTTAGTTCATTTAAATATTAAGGATTTTATATCTGTAAGTTTAATTAAATAACTTGTTCTATTCATTTGTTAACTTCGTTTACAATTTTCCATCCTGTTTTTTTGTAACAAAGAGAAGTTAATAAAGGTTTACACGCGCTATGAAAACTTTTAGTCGGCACAATCTTTAATTATATTCTCGCTGTATGTCCTGTCTTTGCAAAGCATTTATTTATTGTTGGATACAAATATATTACTCAGAAATACAGCATAATTCTTGTGAGTATTTGAAATCGGAAAAACTACAAAAATTCAATAGTTTTTTTAATTTATTCGTAACAAACGTAAAACTTTCATACTTTTTTAGTTGGTAAGTTTGGATTCATGAAAATACAATCGCATTTAGATTTTCAAGGTGGTTTAACTAATTATTTCTCAAAACTTGCTTATGTTATTTATATACTTACTATTCCATTGTAGTCGGGAGCGGTAATTAACATTTAATAAAATCTATTCAAAGCGATACTATCTACAGTAACTAAGACAACTTAATCAAATGACAGAGATATATCGGAGCAATAAAATAAGATGTTATTTTAAATTTTTTCAATAAAAAACCCCTATGTAACAATATGCATACATTTCGTTGAAATAAGATTGAATGACCAATATCATTCTTATAAGGGTTGCATTTATTACAAGAATGTTTGATGGGTTCTTGAAATATCTGTAGCTCTAACAAAATGAAGTAAAATACCTCAAGGTTAAATCCCAATCTGGATCGCTTTCAATCGCCTGTAAACTTAATTTCAATATATTGAAGGTCCAAAGTCCCCTTAGGACAATAGCAATTATACTGGGTCATGCCCAGGTAAGCACGAATTTTTCAATTACTACTATAGTTATTGTATAGAATTAGGACTATTATTTCTAGAGTACAATACTTTTGTAAGTCTAGGTGCACCGTTTCAACTAAAGTACTCTGTATTTTCTCAACACAGTATAAATGTATTTGGACAGGAAGTGACAAAATACAAATTAAGGGTCATCAACAAATCTCATTTCTTTGAAAAAATATTAAGTAGTAAAATTATTTATTATAAGCCAAGTAAAACATCTCAAGGCAAACAAATTAAATACATGAACCGTGTAATCAAGAAAATTTATAATTCAGAAATTCTAGGAACTGGAAGATAGCAACCCCATGGGGATCATGAATTACCCATGGGTCACAGTTATGTTTAGAATAATGGGATGTAGAACGATAAAAGAAAGTACATGTATTGGTTGAATTAAACATACAGCGGAAAGTTGTAGGTTTGTGTCATGGGATCCTGTGATGGGAATAGAATGACGCTGTTTGTGAAACCAAATACTAAACTTCTAACTTAAGATTTTACTTGACGCAAGCACTGCCGGTTTATTGTTTAAAAAGGGATAGACGAAATTGCGATGCGGGCGGGTGTAGGATGGCTGGAGATAGCAAATTTTTTTAGAATTCATTGGATGAGGCTTTTACCTGAGGTTTATAAATACAACTTTTTATTTTTTTTTTACTTATTCTTAAAGTTTTGTGTCGTACATCTGTTTTTATGTTTAAGCAATGTAATGTAATAATTATTTTAGCCATATAAATCTTGGCTCGTCAACACGTGCCTCTATATTTAATGTGTCTAGTAGAATAATCATTATTTAAGCAGAAAGTTCCATATGAAACAAACAAATAATATTACTTAAAAGAGACGATTTGGCAGCAAATGTAATCTTACCTCTAAAGGGATAACACCACACGTGACACATACATCAGCGACAGCCAGATGAGTCATTAACAAATCGACCCTAGACTTCCTACGTCTTGACCTAGCCAAAGTAACTAGGATAGCCAGGTTCCCAAATCCACCCATAGCCATCAGAGCCGCATACGTAGTTATCACTATCCCCTGGTCACGAGGGATAATATCCTCAAACGTCACGTTTAACGAGGAAGATCCATCGAAATAGTCCCAAAATTGTTTATCGATATACAAAGTTGTTGTTTCGTACGTTGAATTTGGGAACATCATTTTATTTTCTACATATTTTGTTATTAAATATTTTTATTTAGTATTTTACATCACAGAACTAAACAAACTACAAATTTACGACTATTTTAAATACGTTCATTTTAATCGAATGATATTAAACAAAACTTTTTTGAGCGATCGTAACATAATTCGTTTATGTAGCTTCGTAGATGCAGCTACGCGCGTAGCACGCACGACGTTCTATTTCATACTGAGATTTATAGCGAGAATCGGCGACGGTGAGAATAAAATCTTCTACATAAAGTATTTGTTTACACAACAAAGTTGAATTCACACCTTATTACATATTGATTATTTTGTATAAAATAATCAAAAGATTTTTCGAATATTAAGATTTGACTTTTTATTTTCATGAGATGGGGTGGGACCTTGCTAAATAATTTTACGTATTAGCTTTCTTTACTAAAGGTAGGTTATTATTTATTTAATTTGTCATTTTAATAATAAAAATACCATTGCCTTTTCTAAAGTAGATATATTTTTTTCTTATTAAATGTAAAACTTTATCCCTTTAATGACGATTAAGTTTCTTTTTTTCATTCCAAAACTTGTATAAGCAGCGGCTTTTAATACAAGGTTTTTAATAACGTTCTTTCCGATTAAAAACTCGTACCACATTTTATTGAACCTGTCTCTGCATTTAATAATATTAATCGATGTTTTTAAATTGAAACAGGCAACCTTCAGCAAGCAAACGAGATTTAAAATTAATTAATTAATTTATGCTTAAAATCAAATTTAATGAAAACGACGTATTACAAACTTAAGCTAAGCTCACACTATCTAGTTCTTCTATCGAAGTAAGTTCCTGTTATATTAAGCGCATGACACTGATCATTTTATACATTCTTGATGTGGTCAGTGACCTAACTTATCCTTGGTCCTGCAACTTGCCCTGCACTACTCTTTCGATGATGTTCTTTTCTCTTACTTACTTAATCAAAGTTTCAGCTTTGGAGGCAGGCTCCGTAGTTTTTAGGTTATAGTGATGGCATTACAACGATATTCTAAAATTGTTAACTTTAGCTCCATATTTCGAAATCTTCTATTTTATTCTGCTAACTCTCAATATCAGAAGCAAAAAGAAAGATCGAAAACTAATCTATTTTTTTATTATATTGAGAAAATAATGATGATTTATTAATTTATAGAGTTATTATAATTTTTCATACTATTATTGGCACGAATTGCTAAAACTACTCGAGTGCTATTTATTGAATTAAGCAATGAAGCAGAAAAGTAATCGGTTGATGCTGGAATTAATTAATTTGAATTAAATAATGTAAATTACAACGACGCATTTAAATCGAATTTAATAATTTATTTCACAATACAATTTTAATATCCCAATACAGCAAGGAATCGCTGCCTTAAGGGTACTTTATTTTAGTGTTTGATTTATTATGATATTATTACTTATACTGGTTATGATTTCATTAAATATAGTATAGGGTCAATAGGCCAATGCCAACCTTTCGTTATTACTATTAAAATATAGGTTATTTAAAATAAATCAACAAAGAAAGAAGAACAATATAACCTATTAAAATTTGTCAAACATGATATTTTCGCTGAAGCTGTTTGGGTACGAACTTAATCATGCTAATGGAAGTAATAATTCTAAAGGAAACTATAATGAAGGCCTGTTGATTTTTCATTCATTCATTAAACGATATTTCTTCGCTCATTGTTTATAGTCTATTAATAATTAATTATTGCTTTCTTAATGAGAATGAATGAATAACTAGAATTATTTTTAAGTAAAATAAAAAATTATTAAAAAAAGCTAAAGTAAAATCGAAATTGGAGAGTAATTAATGTTTTGAAACGATTGAAATTTTCAATCATTTTTTTCCAATATTTTTATATTCTTTAAAAAATTAATTGCACATCTGACAAAAGCCCTGGCTTTTAGACTCTGATTAAAATATAAGTTTATTAAATAAGTTATGTTTTTTTTAATTGTGTATTGTAAAGCTTAACAAAGAAAAGGAATCTTTGAACTGTTTGCTTAACATACCTTTATTACAAATTTGTGTAACGAAATTTCAACTCATTTTTCAAACCTCAACTTTAAATATAAAAAAAAACCTTCAGCTTTTATCATTTATACTTTAGTCAAATGATTTTAAAATATTAAAAGATCTATCTGTAAGACTTTTTTATAATTGTATACAACAACAAATCTTGTACTTTAATGAATATTTCAAGGATCATCATGCTCACTTAAATGTCATAGTGGCGGTTGTGAAAATGATTTCGTTATATTGTCATAGTAATATGTAAAGGAAATTATTGCGTCATTCTGATTGATATGAATTGGCATTTTTTACTTGAATGAAATTATAAACTTTGCTTGAATTTCCAACTCGATGGCAAATGGATTTCAAATCCATATTGAAGACTAAGAAGTTGTAAGAAATCACAAGGCCACAAAACACAAACTAGTGACGAGGTATAGGTCGCGCAGTATTGAAAGTATTACAATAGGCAAAACAAAATATTATTATATGCGTATAGCAGTTCATAAGTTTCATGAGTTTAGTTATATTAAAAGGTAAATATAAATTTAAATGACTGAAGCATATTTCGATTGAAATAAACTATTCAACCGAATTATACGTGTATGTTCTCGAAACAGAATATTCTGATTTTATATTTATGCAACAAATGCCTTTGTATGGTTTGTAAAATACGATTTTGACCTCAACAATTATTGGAAACTTTCACAGACGGAACAATTGAATATTAATTTTGCAACAGTAATATATTTTCAACGTTGAATTTTACTCGTTGAAACGTAATGTGAATAAAACTGAAGTTGATAAGATTACTATACCATCACAATGACAGATATCAGCGTTAATAAATTATGAAGTTATATACTGCGGATTTTGTGTATCTGTAGACCTGAATGCTCTATACAACATGTTATTTAATTTATGGCAGTTTTGTTTTTAAAGGATATCGATGCCAACATATGTGGATATTAACGAAAAAGTACAAGGAAATAAAATAATCAAGAAACCCATTTCATACAAACAAATTAAGGTAAAATGAGTCAGTAAATTTAACACTATTGTAAATGAAATCATACTAGACGATGGTAAAAACAACAGAAGATGATTAAAAAAATACCAATGACCGGTGCGTAAAAAATATTATCGCTTGTGTTCAAATCATAACATATTTAGATTACGATTGTTTACTTTATAAGTGTTCAGAAGTGTCGAGTATTTTTTTAATAATTCTTAACTATACCTAATCTGTGCCGTACCTATGATAAATGTATATTTCTAATAGTTGAATTTATTCAGGTTCACGTTTGACTGAATTGGGATTATTCACGCTATTAAACGTAATGTAAAAACCAAATGTTCTCTTCCGTTCTACGCCCTTGATTTGAGAACTGGCAGTAAATGTAAAATTAGATTTATTTAATGTATATTTCTTTTTTTTTGACATTCATAAGTGTACATTATGTTAACTATATGAATAAATGGTTTTTGATTTGATTTGATTTGATTTAGTTGTAAAGTTCAAAGCACGAAGACGCACGCGACACGATGAACTAGAGCTTTCGTTGAAAGCAAAGTATTTATGTTCCAAATTTGTTATAAAACGATAAACTTTTTTTTAGGAAATGCTTTTACTCATGTCCCTGCGGTATTTTACTCCAGCAGGGATTATAACCTATCATAACAAATGAGAAATCTATTTTATGTTGCATGTAAAAAATTTGGCCTCAGATTTCTGAATCTGTTTCATGATCATTTTTAAATCTAATAGGCAAGTAGATTATCAGCCTGCAGTGCCTGACACACGTCGTCGACTTTTTGAGTCTAAGACATGTCGGTTTCCTCACGATGGTTTCCTTCACCGTTCGAGCAAATGTTAAAATGCGCACATAGAAAGAAAGTCCATTGGTTCATAGCCCGGGATCGAACCTATGAGAGTCGCTCGCTGAAGCCACGAGGCCAACACTCCTCATTGCATTGCATATAATGCAAAGGATGTACGACGATTAATTTTGTGAATGGAAATTATTATTAAAATGCGTTTTGTTTAATAAAAAATAATGGAATATAATGGATGGGTCTGTAGAAAAATAAAAAATCAAATACAATATTATGTTAACAAACTTACTTTTGTTTCCGAGAAGGTTTTTACCTTTTATTTTGTGGTACTTGACTTTAGCGGTTAACATTTAGTTATCTCTACGAATTCTATTTGTTGTTAGGAAATATTAATTCACATTTATTTGTACCTTATATATTGTTTCTACCCCTAGGTTCTTAAGTGACTACCACTTATCACATGACTTATTAATTCAAACAAAAACAAAAATTTCCTTTATTAAGTTAATGGTCTTAAATATAAGTACATTTTAGTACATCCCTTTTAAGTTCTATAACCTGTGTTAGGGATGCACACTCTTTCCTATATATTGATACTTAACAAAGGTCTAATCTAAACAAAACAATGAACTTACATACTAAGTAGTACTTAAATAGGTAATCTAATACATAACATATTTTAAAAAACCCAAAATCTAACAAAAGTTTATATTAAATCGTAATAAATACAAAAGTAAGGTAGATAAGAATTAAATAGAAAGATCGCACCATCATCTTTTGATTGAGTGTAAGACATGAGTGTAACTGTAGTGCAATTCAGACGAGTGTAGCCCGTATGTCGTGACCAGTGCAGGTTAATACAGCGTAACATGTCTCTTATCAGCCGTATGATGCGATCACATAAAGTATAGACTATTTAACACTAGAAAGACGGGAAAATCTATCTACCTACAAAGACGGCGACCGGTCAAATGACTCCTCCAATATATTAAACCTTTTTTTATTATTTTAGCTGTTAAAAATGGTAACTATAGTAATAAAACAGGATTTGATGTATGATTAATTATAATATTTATACACATATTTTACATTTTAACATTTTCTTTACATTACAAGAGCCGCAAAGTGGCTTTTTACAAGTGTCTTTATTAGTTTTATTTTTGCACTTTTGTACATAACATTTTCCGAGTTTCCGGATTTTGAGTAGAAGATCCAGAAGAATTGAAAAAATGTACGGCCACCTTCGAGATGCCGCTTTGACACTATGATTTTATGCCATCTGGTAAGCCACATCCACGCCGTACTTGGTAGCATTGTAAAAAGGCACAGTTTTTGGCTTTTTCTTAGGGTGATTGGAGTCTATTTCAACATTGTTATTTAGTTATTATTTTTACATTGTTATTTATTTAGTTAACACGTTCTTTTTTCGTTTTCCTTGATAAATTGTGAGTGTACATCTATCGGATTTCAGGATTTTTGTTTCAAACAAAATCATATGAAGTGATTTGACGTAAGGTGGAATCTCTCGTAGTGCCCTGTTCATAGTTACTACAATCGTAGTGCGTTTTGCGAGCAAGTTATTTACGAAGCTTATCGATGTAAAGAAGTTGTCAGTAGTTATATTTCGGCCAGTATTTGCAAAAGGTTCCACGAGACGCATAACAACGGATTCACCAAGGCTTTGGTTTTGTGGCCTGCTTTCGTCCTTTCCTAAATAAGGAAAGCCGTTGAGCACAAACTTTGAATCCACATCGACACCAGCAAGAAATTTTATTCCAAACTTATCAGGCTTGTTAGCAATGTAATGAAGAAACCTGCATGTAACCTTAGTAGAAAACAGTTGTTCGTCTACTGCAAAATTTTCTCCTGGCTTGTAGCATGATAAGCAGTTCTCAATAAATTTCTTCCAAACGTCTGATATTAGTGCAAATTTGTCTAGTTGAAGTGACCACGACGTATCGTCGGTAGAGGTGATAAGACCTTGAAGCTCAGAAACTTTTAAAAACTTAAACTTGAAACTTATAAACACTTATCGGATCTCAGCCGTCAAATGACTGCCGCCGTCTTTGTTGGTATATCAAGATTTTAAATAATAAACAAAAGTGATGTGAGTTATTTTGATACATAGTTTCATTTAACTACTAATATTAATAAAAGTCACAAAGTTTCAATACGTTATGTCAAATGGTTTGTGAATTATTCAACATTAAATTCAAATTGACAGTCAAATGACTGCTCCCGTCTTTCTAGTGTTAAATAATTATAAATGTTTATTACACTACATAATACTTAAGATAACGATAGGTCAGATTAACAATATTTAGTATATATAACCTACGTTTAAGGTAACACAAACATAACATTATATTAAAATTTGAAGGATATGTTATTATTTATTTTTTTAGTACTTATGTAAGATTAGATAATTGTTATTGAACATTGTCATTTGTATTGATTTTTAATATATATACATTTACTCAACTTCTACAAATAGATCTTCAGTTTGTCGATAATTTAATGTTTTTAGCCATGTTGTTACTGTTTTTTTACACTCTTTAAACGTCATAGGGTATTTAGGGTTTTATTAATTTTTATTGTACAATTTTGTAGTTTGGGTTGCAAATTGCTTCGAGGCAAAAGTTGTAGACATAGTTTGAGATTATATTATATTTGAGTGATTTCTTTTGCTTAATATTGATATGTCAAAAGAGTTATTTTTGTGGACTTTAAGTATACATTGAAGGATGTATAGTTGCCTAACTTTTAGAAGATCTGTTTCTTTATACAATTTTTCTGTAGAATATAGCTTACCCTTACAAAGCATTATTTTCAAGATACATCTCTGTGCACGTTCAATACTCACAAATTTTGATTTAAATGTGCCGCCCCATATACTTATACAATATAGAAGAACGGACTATACTAAAGTTTTGTAGATGTACATAATAAGCTGTAAATCGCAAACGTGACAAAGGCGTTTAAATATCCAGATCAGCTTTCTAGCACGTTTCGCTACTAAATCAAGTTGAGGGTACCAATTTAAATTTCTATCTATAATAACTCCTAGATATTTTGTGGAGACATTAATTCATATTGGGTTTAACAAATCACAACTTCTTTATTCTTAAAACATAGGATTTATACCCCCGCATAAAGCATCGGCACCTCGTGGTCACAGGGGCAAATTACATATCTAATATCTGGCCGGCGCGGGTCCTTTGCCTACTACTACATAGGTTACACTACATTATTTTATATCAGCTTAACACAAAACGGCATAATCGCTTGTAAAATTTGTCGAGGGGAACTATCCATTGTAATATATTTTTCCTACATAAAACGAACAAACTGAAGAAAAAAACGTTATTAAAAAATTGTCGAAGTTTTTGATGCTATATTACAAGAGATAAATTTTAAAGGCTGGCAACGCACTCACGAGTCCTCTGGCATGATTATCCGAGCGGTCTCACTTAACCAGGCGAACCACTTTTGGCCAGTTGGTCAGAACTGGGTTCGTTTGCCCCGTGTTAAAAAATCAAATCAAAGATAAATGTTTTAAATTCCTTGTATATTTCTAAGCAATTAGCTATAAGAGCAGGAAAATCCATAAAACAGAACTAATAATAGAAGATCAAAGGAAACCTTCGTCGAAGGTCCAACATGATTAATCCTTTTGAAACGTCAAATGTTTTCCACAGAATCCTGTGTGGTACAGATACTAATAATGTATTTACCGCATTAATAATTCCTGACAACATACCTACATCGATTTTGATTCAATTATAATTTATTTCTCACTTAGCGAAAAAATGTAGAGTTCGTTAGTTATGTTCATGTGTTATAAAATTATTTGAAGATAATCTATATAAAATAAAAATATTATTTTCGACAATATGTCCATTATTACTTACCAAAGATTTAATTATTAATTTTATTACCCAAGTGTCATAGATTTAAAACAATATCTAGTTTAGTTTTACAATGCCTTGGAACTTATAAATATTTCTATGTTTCGTGTTTACAACCTTCAAGTTAGTCAATAGGATTCATTTGCACATGTATAATTTACTGAGTTTTAAATGTAATAAGAAACTAAGACTGTGGTGTTAAGTTAAAAGTACATAGTCGTAATAGTAATGTATGTATATATAAGCTTATGATTCTCAGCGCTGACGTTCTGCGTTAGGACCACAGTTGTGAAATAAGTTTTCTTATTAAGAGCATAATTAACACTTGTCCGAAGCTTTCAGAAAAAAGGTAAGCGCAGTGGCAGAACACTAAAAATAGACACCGCTACAGAAGGATCATTAACTGCGTACTTAAAAAACTGAACACACAAACAGCGATTTTGATTGCCACTGGATTATCTATACAGAGACAAGGTACATGTAATTGTTCATTTCAAGTCAACAACAATGTATGAGTTTACTTAGGATATATAGAATACTGATATTATTACATACGTTTACAGTTAAGGGCATTATTGTTCACTCAGAAACATATTGTTTTGAACATAATTAACACGTAGGTATATGTAACAGTAGCCATATTTATGAGTAATGAACATTGATTGCAAATGGGAATAATAATTAATTAATCTCAGTATACGAATTATTGATGCTCCATAGAGATTTGTCTTCTAACAATATTGACTAAACTGATTAAACCACCTTGAAACCTAATGAAATCTTGTTAAAATATAATAAATTATTATCTATCTGATCTAGAATTCTATATATATTGATCTATGAATAATTATGAGTCGGGTCACTAATAGGAAGCAAAAGCTGGCTTCCTCTACCTATTTTTGCTATATTTTATTTTTTATATTTACAAAATAAATTTTTAACATGTTTAAGTTTGCAATAAAACAATTGCGTCACAGTTATAATATCGATGATAGTGATATTGATTTGTTAATATGAATATTTAGATTAGTAAATAAGAAATATTTCTAATTAATTTGCGATATTTGTTTTAAAATAAGTGTTGTTGCATGATTTGCTTTTTTAAAAGAGTACCGAGAGTCTTTTACGCCAGCTTTTTCTCTCGACCTACACCCTCTGTCTTCTTTGCCGGTTGTCTGCCGATTCAAATTTAATGATTAAGTGATACCTGTATCTTATATTCTAAATTAAGCATTACTTATTTTATTTTATTTTTTTATAATAGGTAAGAACCTATTGCAAGCAAGCAAGCGGCAAGAGCCGAGTCCTTTCTTTTTTTTTATAGGACAGGGGGCAAACGGGCAGCAGGCTCATCTGATGGTAAGTGATACCGCCGCCCATGGACAGTCTCAATGCCAGAGGTCTCGCGAGTGCGTTGACGGCCTTTTAAGAATTGGTAAAATTAGTTCCCGATACTATGTAAACTTCTTTATTTTCGGAACGGAATATCAATTTATATTCGTATTAAATTATAACTACCATTTTCAAAAAGTGAAAGTTAGTTGAATTAGAGATATTGTTTACAAACCACGACGACATAAACGCATGATGCGCGATGAATGCATCATCTTTCATTCTAAATTTTTTTAGCTTCCAGTAAATTTATTTTTAACTACAGGAAAGCTGGGCACGCTCAGGTACAATTCAATTACAACTGATAAATCCTTATAAATATTTTTTTTTAATTCTGAGGTTTAACGATTAATATTACCATGTTAATTAATTAGTGATCGGACTTATGTGATTGCTTGACAGAAGTACTGCTTAGGTTGAACGCAATACACAAACCTAGAACATTTAGCTTATAGTCCTGAGAAAGCGCTCGAGTTTCTGAGTCATGAAAGCACTCATGTCCTGTAGGTATTAATCGATTCAGGAAATCCAATGGTCAAGATACAATTTAAAATTTTAGATATCTCTTTTGAACGATAGAAGTTTTTTTTAATAATTGGTTCTTGACATTATACATCCACACATGCATTCAAACAGCCTGATGGACACATGCATTATATGTCCGAGGTAACGTCAGTTAAAGTTGTAGAGAACTCGCTTAGTCAAAATATATTTATTTTAAGAATTTGAAATGGAAAAAAATAAAGACAGGCATCTTATAAGGTATGATAACACTCGTTCGCATGATAATAATCTAAAAAAAACTACAAAGATAAAAAAGGGTTTAATTTGAAATAAACGGAATATAACAACGTTAGGATGAACATTAAATTATTCTATACTCATAAGAAAGGCCTCTTTGATATTACAAATACATTTCAATTATTAAAGGAATTGCAAAGACCATCACTAGGTACTTGATCCCTCAAAGGATCCCTCTATGGTAGCAGCGCTATTAAAGTTTAATAATCTATACGTAGTTGTATCGTATTGTTTCTTACGATCGTATTTATTACTAAAAAAAGAGGGATTTAAAAATCATGGATAAATCTTAAGCAATGTTTGAATCTAGGACGAGGTGGTTTCCTAACAAAATATTCCATTTAAGCAAAAATTCGTACAAACAATGAATAGTTGGATATATAAATCACAGAAGAGGCTGTTTCAGCGCAGAAGAATCAGTCAACCACGTAGTTCTGAAACGCGAGGCTGGAGCTAAACAACGTGCAAAAATCCTCGGAACAGTGAGGTCGTGAAGATCCATGAAGCAAGCGTGTGCTTCTTGGAAGGAGCTAGGCTGCCTTGGTTAGCCAGGACTTTACGCTCAACGGACATAGTGATTATCTAAGTGCGGAAATTGAGTTCACAAACTATACCATACAAATAAAACACAAAGTATATATGAAACTCGTGTTGACGTTGATAGATACAAAATAGCACGTGAACAGCGACAGGTGTAAGAATAGGTGTATATTACCTCAACGAAATATTAGAAGAAATAAAAATAGGTAAAAAAACCTTTTAAGTTAAACGGTTTTATGTTAAACATACATTGCAATGTTTAAGATAAATGTACTAAAAACCAAAAAATAATAAAATAGATACAGTCGTGGGAATTATAAACATATGCATAGACTAGACTAAAATAAAACCGTGGGGCAGGTCAATTGTCTACAAATTATCGAGTTAATGTGCAATAGAAGAATCGTTTAATTCGTCGTTAAAATAGGCAGTTGGCCCGCAGACGGTGAGGAAATTACTTACTATTTTCTTGCTCATGGAAATTCCCCACGGTTTTATTTTAGTCTAGTCTATGCATATGTTTATAATTCCCACGACTGTATCTATTTTATTATTTTTTGGTTTTTAGTACATTTATCTTAAACATTGCACAATGCACATTGCAATGTTTAAGATAACATAAAAAGTTTTTTTACCTATTTTTATTTTCTAGTTTTTAGTTTTTATTTCGCATTCTGTTTAATTTATTTAGTGCTTCATTATTGGAAGGTTTCTTGCCCGTTATTTATAGTATATTGTATTCTGCTTGTTGAGCCCTTTCATTTGATACCTATATTGATGGGATTGATAAAACCTAGGTTATCCGCCATTTTGTAGCGGCTGCCATCTTGGATTTCAATTTTGTTTATAGTATATTGCATTCTGCTTGTTGAGCCCTTTCATTTGATACCCATATTGATGGGATTAATAAAACATAAATTATCCGCCATTTTGTAGCGGCGGCCATCTTGAATTTATAATGATAATAAATAAACATAATTGTATTGTCACCAAAATCCAAAGTGTATACAAAATTTCAGATTAATTGGTTGACAGGAAGAGGGTGAAATTTGAATTACTAAATTTACCCAAGAAAAAAGAATAAAACAAACGGGGTGAGCTAAATAAAACCGTTTAAAAAAGGACGAGCTGAAAGAACGCCGTTAATATAAAAGAAATTGAACCATTCGAAGAACTTCTCTCTTTAAAACGACCTTAAAATGTAAAACATATACTTCAATATGTTTTAATGTATATATATATAGATAAGTACTATTATTAAAAAAAATATTATTATAATTACTTATACCAAAAACTAGAAAGCAGATGTTGCCGCTACTCAAAGCTGTCTGCTTAGGAATACTTGTACGACCACTAGGTACACGACAATTACATAGAAGTCTCGAGTAATATGTTGTAATGACAGAACAGAAGGAAACATACAAAATCGTTAAAATATATTTTAAGTAGAACAAAAGTTTAAAGTTATTGGTCGTTAATTAAAAACTATTTTTCACCATTCATATCTTGATGAAAATTCTTCTATCTGTGGCATGATAGCTAGACGCAAGTCTTATTCGTCGGCTATGAACCAATACATTATTATTTATATAGTGTACATTGATACTTTCTAATAAAGCGAATGAAAACATGGAATAAAGAATTTAAATTTAAAATTCGTATGTCAAAATCACGTTCCAGACACACTTTATTAGTGAGACTACGCAATTGCGTAATGAAAGTTATTAATAAAACAGGCGACAAACTGTCTGCCTCGTGTCCAATTAAAAAAAGAATTATTGTTTTTAGCAAGGCCCCAGCGTACTAACTTTAAAACTTACTCGAACTTTTATTAAATACTTTTAATTAATTGTAAATTCTAGTGAAACTATACATATATAACTTAACTCTACCATAATATTAAATGTATTGTGAAGTATTTTATTAAATATAGTTAAATCTACATACTATAGTAGCTTTTACTACTGTTATTGCTTATGAGTAGATCTATCCACGGGTCTGTAGTAGCTGCTCATGTTACGAGATTAAAGCAGTGATTAAAGCTTTACTCTGTGGTTATAACGTTTCAGATTTAATAACAGAAAATAGGGCAGGTTAACAAGCCACAAGTATCCGCCATTTTTCGAATACCATCTTAACAAAGGAAAATAAATATCTTCAAGCCACTTTCATTAAAATTAAATATATTACTAGTTCATGGTAATTTGTTATTTATACGTATGTATCTAAGAAGAAGTTTAAGGTAATATATAGTTGGATATGAAGCATAAAGTAGGATAATAAATAAAGGAAACAAAGTAAAAAAGGGGGTGATACGGACAAAGTTGATGGGAATATTGTTTATATATGTAGTTCCGTATTCCGAGTATCGTTCATATACAGTTCCGCGAAAGAACTTGAACCGACTACAGAAACAAATGACACTCAGGTGTCAAATACTTTAATATTGATTGGCTTTTAGTTCCAACGGTTTGAAGTGCTAATACATTACTTTGATTTTTAAAAGGTTAGACTAGACAATGAATAGTCAACACCTGGTCCAAACGACAAAGCAGCCCGACATGGCTGTCAAGACTCTTCACGACAACATCGAGATTCTTGTCAAAAAGAAAAACAAATACGATCCTCGGTTCGATTGAGCGGTTATTCATTCTCCTGATATTGAATCTCAGCCATTACGAGCGTCGGTAAAAAAAATGGTTCCAAATTTACTGATAGAGAGAAAAACTAATAATAATTCCCGTTAAATAAAAATATATAATAAATAAATCAGAAAACCACACGTATTATCTCCGTAAACAAGACGCGGTAAAATAGGAGCATGCACTAACACTACTGTAGTAGCACCACGCATACATGGTTACGGTGAATCGAAGCAGATAATAATTAATACATAGCCGTATATACACCCACCAATATCCGATCAGTCACCACAAATAGCACCCGTATAACATATGGCTGCTACTGAGATATCGATCACAGCGACTGAGATTTCTAAATGGTAAGTATTAAGGGTAAAATTCGATAATTACTTACTAAAGGATAGAATGGGCTGAGCGGTAGATTACGCTCACTTGGAACCACGTTGACTTCGTTTTTTTTTAAATTGAGGACCAACTAACATCTTTTTTTTTTAATTGTTGACCTGGTAACCAAATAATTTAAAAGTCTTTGAAATTCCAAACCGGATGTTGGCGGCGCGGGTTTCTAATTTTATCTTTATACCTAATGATAAGTGGACTATTTTATGATTGCTCAATATTTTGGGTTAAATATCGGAGAAAGAAAGAAAGGACACGGCACAGTACTTTAAACCTCGTGGCTTCCTTCTTTTGGCTGGATTCTTCTTCTCCCCACTAATTATTTATCACTTCACCGAAAGTATGTAATTATATATAATTATATATATTAACTGCACTGTATATAATTCTTATGGTAAAACAATTAATTAATAGATAGTAGTAAATAAGTTTAAATAAAGCGATGCGAGCGTGCGGTGTAGGAACAAAAACTAACTAATCGCGAGACGTTCAAATTATATCTACCCGCTACTCAATCCCTTTTTTCTTAATTGTCGACGCATTATCGCGCATCACCTACGGCCCGTTCCGGTACTAGTGCCTCCATAGGATAGGACATTAAGGATGGATATATTGAGCAACCAGTAAGATAAAACGCGAATTCGTCGCAACCAGATGTTAAAATCCAAAATAATATACTCATTCTAGCCACTCTTCGTATGTAACGGCTTGCACAACGATAGAGTTTAAACATAAAAAGCAAAAAGGGCACTCTATTGCCAACAAAATTAAATTAAAACTCTACTGTGAACGCGGCATTTTAATAAACAATTTTTCTGCTCTAGTTATTAGAGACTTTACTTTTCAATATAAACAATTAGTATTTCTTGTACATACCTGATTTTTGTGACATAATTTTCGTGGAATCATGATAAAAAGTATTTGTTTGTGAAGGCAATTTTTACACAAGCAATTCACTCTCTATAAGTATTTAATCTTGTTTATATTCGTCGTGTGAGGAGGCATATTATACGCGATTCAACCTCAGACAGCCTTTTAGCATATCATTTACGAACCATTAGGCTCACGGTATACTGAGAAACCGAGCTTTTGTCTATTTACCTTTTAATATAATATTGGGTGTTGTTGTGTGAATCAAACAATTATTTAATGAGTTACTAATATTCCAGATAGATAATCTTATATATAATTATATATAAGATTATCTATCGTTCGTTGTTCGTGAACGATAGTTCACGCATTTATTCCAGTCTAAGGCATATTATTATAGACCAACAGCACGGATTTGCAGCTGGTAAATCTACTACTCTTAAACCTCTTTGTTTTTCAGTAACTATATTTCTAACGGTTTAGATAATAACCACCAGATAGACACAATCTACACAGACTTTCAGAAGGCATTTGATAAAGTTGACCATATGATGCTTTTACAAAAGCTTTCTTTTAATGGTATTAAGGGCAATCTTTTAAGATGGTTTACAGCATATCTACATAATCGTGTTCAATCGGTGGTTATAAATGGGTTTACTTCTTTTCAAATAGTAATGACATCCGGCGTCCCCCAGGGCTCCATTCTCGGGCCGTTGCTCTTTTCCTTATATATTAATGACATATCCAAATGTTTCTTACACTGCAATAACTTGCTCTGCGCATACGATTTAAAGTTATATAGAAAGGTAGTTACACTTTCTGACGTGCAACTTATCCAGGAGGATCTCGATAGGCTTGATGACTACTGAAAATAAACAAATTTTTCTTGAAATATAGTATAGCATATCGTGTTTACAAGAAAAACACATAACACAATCACCGCCAACTTCACCCTTGGATACCATGCCCTCAAACGTGTGCTGTCTGTAAGGGATCTTGGTGTCCTTTTTGACTCCAAATAAACCCTAGATAAGCACATAGGCTTAATTATTAATAAAGCCTACCGCATGTTAGGTTATATAACACGAGTCACCAGACCCTTCAAAGACAAAACCACATACATCCACCTTTATAAGACGCTCGTGCAGTCCCAGTTGGAGTACGCCTGTCCAATCTGGAATCCACATTACGCTATATATGTCGCACAACTGGAGGCTGTACAAAAGAGATTTTTACGCATTTTAAATTATCGGATGAATAGTGGTAGAGCTAAATACAAGGAACTTAAAAAAATATATAAATTACCTTCTCTGAGTACTAGGCGTAATTTGATAGATTGTGTCACTGTGAGAAAAACATGCGTATATGAAATAAGTTGTTCAGATCTTCTTGAACTCATAATATTTAATGTTCCTGCCAGGTCTCGCTCACACAGAACTTTTAACCTTCCGTCTCCAAGAACCAACATTGGGTTCCGCGAGCCTCTTCACAGGATGCGTTCTTCTTTAGATTCTGTCAAAAACATCGACCCCTTTTAGCACTCCTCTACTGCTTTATTAAAAAAAAAAAAAACAACTGTTAATTTTCTAACTCTTTTATGTATATGTGTCGTTGTCATGTTTTGTTTTGTTTGTATCATATAGTTATATTAGTGAAACCTATTGTGGATACATCCAATGTGTTTATTTTATGTTTTATTTTGATTGTAAAGATGTATCTGTTTTGTTTCCAAATAAATCTATATATATAATAAAACTAAGTCGATAAAATGTGCGTGCCGATAAAACTTAAAAAGGAGTCCCGACACGATAAAGGGACTTATGTGGTGTGATAGCCCTTTATCCCCCCTCGAACAAGAAAGTTCCCGTTTTAATCTAAAGGGCATGTTTTTAAAGATATAAGGGACTTTCCGACCCTTCAACTTGGAAATTAAGTGCAGTGGCGCCATCTGTTATCGAATATTTGAACTTCGTTCAAGACAACTATGGAGACTATACACTATGACTATTGTTGTTATACAAGGAATGCCAGAGGAGGGTCATCCAGAAATCATAAAAACTAACGCAATAGGTCGAGTATTCACTGTACATCCAAACAATGCCGAATGTTTTTATCTCCGGATGTTGTTACACGAAATACGGGGACCAACAAGTTTTACAGATCTCAGGACCGTTAATGGCTACCTATGCCAGACTTACAGAGAAGCATGTCAACGCTTAGGATTATTGGAAAACGACAACCACTGGGAATTAACACTACAAGAAGCCACACTCACAGCTTCAGCTGAACAAATTCGAGAGTTATTCGCTATAATATTAACAACATGTAACCCATCAAACCCAAAACAGCTATAGGACTCTTTCAAAAGGAGTATGAGTGATGATATATTGTACCAAGTCCGACAAGCTAATCCTGAACTGACTATAGAATTCAATGACGAGATCTTCAATGAAACACTCATTCGCTTAGAAGATAAATGTTTAGCAATAAATAATCAGGCCTTAGTAGAACTTGGAATGCCAGCACCAGAAAGAAATGCTTTTAGTGTGCTAAACTACGAAATTATGAAGGAAAAAAGTTACAACATCAATGAACTACTTGAATACATCGCTCACAACAAACCACTTCTCAATGACAATCAAAAAAAAGTTTACGACGTTATAATGAGCCGGATAAATAACAATATTGGTGGAATTATTTACTTGGACGCACCAGGAGGCACTGGTAATACGTTTCTCATAAATCTAATACTGGCGGAAATACGTGCTAAAAAACTCATCGCACTGGCACTAGCATCATCTGGCATTGCAGCCACACTTATGGAAGGAGGACGAACTGCCCATTCTGCCTTACAACTACCATTGAATATAGCCGAACAACAATTCCCGGTATGTAAAATTTCAGGAAAATCTGGACGTGGTCAAATTCTAAAACAAGCTAAAATTATCATCTGGGATGAATGTACCATGGCCCATAAAAATTTTATAGAAGCCATGGACAGAACATTACAAGAATTGCGAAAAAAACTCTGAAATAATGGGAGGAGCTCTACTCATGCTCTCAGGAGATTTTCGACAAACACTTCCAGTTATTCCCAAGTCAATATCAGCAGACGAGATCAATGCATGCTTGAAAAAATCACATCTCTGGCCACAAGTACAAATACTGCAATTAACAAAAAACATGAGAGTTGAATTATCAAGAGATGAAACAACAGCACAATTTGCTAAAATACTTTTACAAATCGGCGAAGGTACATATCCTACTGACCAAACGACCGGCCTCATTGAACTTAATAGTGATTTCTGTAATATAGCCACAACTGAAGACGAACTAATCGACAAAATTTATCCAAATATTATTCAGAACTATACTAATGCAGAGTGGTTATTTCAAAGAGCAATTTTGGCCACTAAAAATAATATTGTTGACGATATCAATTTTAATATTCTAAAGAAAATACCTGGTGAAGAGAAAATAAATAAATCGATCGACACGATGGTATCCATTGAAGAAAGTGTCAATTTCCCCACTGAATTTCTAAACTCTTTACAAGTACCAGGAATGCCATTACACTGCCTTCGTCTGAAAATTGGAACTCCAATCATACTACTCAGAAATCTCAACTCCCCAAAATTATGTAATGGAACTAGAATGATCGTAAAACAGCTATAGAATAATATCATTGAAGCTGAACTTATTTCTAGAAAGACCAAAGGACAGACAGTATTTATACCTAGAATACCTCTGCTCTCTTCGGAATTGCCATTTCAATTTAAAAGACTGCAGTTTCCAATAAAATTAGCCTTTAGTTTTACAATTGACAAAGCGCAAGGACAAACTTTAAAATATTGTGGCATTAACCTCAAAGAATCCTGCTTCTCTCACGGTCAGCTATATGTAGCTTGCTCAAGAGTAGGAAATCCGAAAAATTTATGTATATATACTCCGGAAAATAAAATGAAAAATGTTGTTTATAAACAAGTATTGTAAATAATGAGAAAACGTTTTCAATAAACTTTTTTTTTACTTTTTACGTCATAGTTTATTTTTTTATTTCGACTCTACCACGTCATCTCATATCAACTCCCGGGCGAAGCCGGGTTTTTTAGCTAGTAAATAAATAAAATTCTCGTGTCGCGGTGTTTGTGTATAAACTCCTCCGAAACGGCTTTCTCGATTCTCACGAAATTTTGTGTACATCTTGGGTAGGTCTGAGAATCGGACAACATCTATTTTTCATCGCCCTAAATGTTGAGGGTAGTCCACCCCTAAATATATTTTTTAATGTTTAAATAAATTTTTACTTTTTAATCAACTGTATCAACAGCCAAAAAAAAACATACAACCCTAAATTTTCAACCCTCTACGATCAACCCCTATTTTTTATTATATATGATATACATAGCAAAATAACGTTTGCCGGGTCAGCTAGTAGTATATAATATTGTTATATGTTAGTTCTTCATACCTGAAGATAATTATCACTGTTTGCTACACAGATTTGTTGTATCTATATTAACACTCAACACTCAAATAAATCGTATTCCTAAACAATCATGTTCAATAAAATCGCTATAAAAGGCGGTTTGTTTTGAAATTTTATTAAATCTTTCTTTTCAATTGATTTTTAACATTATATATATAGTGAATGAATTTTTTACATAAATTAAACCTAAGAAATAACATAATACATCAAAATATACCTAATAACTAACCTTAAAATTTAATTATTAAAAAATATTATTAAAAGTAGTCCCTTTAGGCATGGTTCCGAAGATACTGGCAGCGTTCCCCCTTTGAATAGCCAGACTAATTCTTTGTCCAAGGTAGCTGCCAGCTCTTCGTTCTCCTGTGATGTCGACTAACCTTTTTGATAATTCCCTAAAAAGCCTTAACGCGCTAGGACCCCACGGACCAAGGGTCTCGACACCGAATGGGACAAAATCATATTCAGAGCCTAGACCCCTGTATTTACAGGCTTTAGCTTTTTCAGCCGCATCACAAGCCGCACCAGCTCTGTTGTTGGTTCCATGAAGATTGGAAGGGGCCAGTGTGTCTGAACAGGTGGCATCCCATACCAAAACCCGACCCAACCTCCATGGAATCAAACTCATACCGTCCGGTCTCTTGCCATCGTCTCTAGCAATTCCAGTCGGCTCAAGTAGACTTGGCACGTTGACGGTGGCAAGGGACCGACGTATTATATCGTTGAGAGCGGCATGTCTCGAGAAGCGGCAAGCACTTTTTTGACATGATAGTCCGTGATGTCCTAGTTTGTCGACATCACTGCCACAGGGACATGTATGAGCAGCGCAGACCGGTACCCCAAGCCGCAGACAGGTTGCGATTCGGAGCGTGTCAGGTTCAAGAAAAGTTCCTGTATTTGACGAAGGGTAAGCGTGAAGCCAGTAGCCGGCCTCATGCGTACCCACGGCCAAAAGCCTAGCACGTGCTGAACCTGTACTACGGCTCAAAAGATTGTCATAAGTCATTTTACTGTCTATGTCGTCCCAGCTCCTCTGTGAATTTAGAGAAAATGGAAAATTTTGACCTGGGCATGCAATTAAGAAAGCGTTTCTAGCTTCTTCCAAGCCAGCAATCTCAAAGTTTGAAGGGGATGCCCTTAAAATTTTACTTATGAGATTTGCTGAACTATGGACAGAAGATAGAAAGGCTGGTAAAGCGACACTGGAAATTTTGCGAATCCCCAAACCACCATAACGGATTGGTAATGATGCTTGGGTCCACGATTGCTCGTTCAGCTGTATATTAAGAAGTGATTCTAAACTAATTTTGATTACGTCGTCTACTTGTGTCAAAAGATCTGGGTGATTCCAAAAGGAGCAGCAACGGAGCACATACGTAAATTTTGGGACAAAAAGACAGTTTTTTAAGATGCAAAGTGCATAATGCGGACTAATTTCAAGTAGACGATCAGCAGAATTTTTAAATTTATTAATAGAATTATTAATATATTCAAAAATAGATTCATCAAAAATTGGAGAACCTAAAAGGTAAAGGGAATTACTATTAACTATTTTAATATTTGGAGCCAAAATCTGAAATTTTTGTTTTACTGTATTTAAATTTAAGTCGCAGTTATTTATAAAAAGTTCGCATTTGCTGAGATTTAGCTCCAAACCAATGGCTTCAAATTTAGTTTTTATTAAAAATAGGTCTGAAAACACAGTGTCCACATCACCTCCTAGTGTGCCGTCGTCCAAATACCAAACGTTGAAATTAGAATTTAAATTTTTGATGATTGGGTTTATAGCCAAACTAAAAATTGCAGGCCCAAGGGGATCACCCTGTTGACAACCTACTTCTGAGGACAGTTCATTAGAACGATATAACAGTTTTCTTGGTTCAGCGTAACTGAGAAGAAGATAATTGTATATTTCCGGTATATGTTGTTTTATTTCCGTCAACAGGGTATCCCTATTAACTGAATTAAAAGCATTTTTTACATCAATTTTTAGCAACACGTCAGGCTTTTCGTAAGTTAGGAAAGAGCGTAGGGCATGGACGGCTGCCTCACACCCTCCTTTTACACCGAAATGAATGAATTTTTATGTCGACTTTACGCCAGGTAAAGAATCGTAGTAATTTTCATCTTCATGGAGCGACTTGGGCGACATGTAATAAAAAACGCATGACCCAAGTTCAGGTGACATCAGAAGATACGTGATTCGCGCAACAAATGAGACGAAAGCGGCGAATACTATTTAATTAAATAAGACATAAAATTTAAAATATTGAAGACAATCTCTAAAATACCAAACTTATAGTAAAGGATCAATTATTGTGAAGGAACATTACACTTGTTGTTTTAATTTAAACATCACAATCTTAAGGCCTAAATTCACTGTGATTAGTGATTAGGAAAAAACAAGCGTGGACAGCGACTGATTAGTGCAGGTGATTAGTTGGCTGCGTAGTAACGTGATCAGAAGCGTGTACTAATGTTTTGCAAGTGAACTGCGAGTGGCCACGTCCCGTGCGCCCTCCCTTCCCCCTCACTCGCAGACTGCCTTCCAAAACACTGGACAGGCAGCAGGATTCTTTGTTCAACTTGAGAGCAAAGTAATATTCCGTCGTATTTTCACGCAGTGACAGAGTTACAAATAGACACTCGAAGTAAACTTTTGAAGAATGCTTATTATAGTAGGGGAGCCCAAGAGGGGATTTCGGGATTTACTCAAGCGCGGCAGATTAATATACAGGGGGATACCTTGTACCCGGTTAAGTAAGTCCACCAAATATGAGGCCCATATATAAGGCCGCCCGTGAAGGATACAGGATCAGATTAGTAAAAAAAATTGATCATCAGACATTCTCGAGCGCGTCAGATTAAGGTAGTGTGAGTTAATCACATCCTAAAAAGTGTATATTCCACTAATCTGACAATTTGAGAGTGACGTAAAGAGAGGGGAGGGCAGCAAAGTTGTAAAAAAAAAACGTCATCTTGACATTCTCGAGCGTAGCTAATTTTTTTTTTATTTTGAATGAAATAATTCAAGTATATTGAAAAATATATAATCTGACGATTTCCGCAAGCCGAAATAACAAAATTTCGTCGATAAAGTTCGTGCGATAAACGCGTGCAGCTGCGTGATGCCTACATTTCCTTCTCCGCGTTTCCCTCAAAATTAGATTTCATGTGAATTTGAACCGATTCGGACCGATAGATTTTGAGAAATTTTGAAAAATCTAAAAAAATAACAATTTGTTTTTTTGAAAGTGTTTTTTTGCAATAACTTTTAAACGGCTTTATCCACCAACTTCAAAAAACTAATCCACCTTTAAGCTTAAAAAACGACGTCGATCGCCACCAAACTGGTCAAAATCGGTTGATTCGTTCGAGAGATATCGTGAACGAAAGAAAACCGAAAAAAGTGTTTCTATCACATAACTTCGACATTTCATATCGGATTTTGATGAATTTAAATAATTAGAGCTTAAAAATGCGTCGATCGCCGTCAACCGCGGGAAAATTGCTTGATCCATTCAAAAGTTATTGGGGTTTGAAAATTTCAAAAATAGTGTTCTATGAAACTTCTATCAGACTTTCGAGCTGGGAGAACTCAAACGCATAGAAATATTATTTATTTGAACTCAGCAAGCTCATAAGTACAATTTTAAGCGCCCAGGAATGGAACTGCAGGGATGGCCTTTAGGGTGAACCGTTTTTCTAATATTTTTTTTGTCAGATCAGGCAAATCCCTCTAGATAATCGTCAGATTATGAGACAGTACGTTTAGAATATAAATCTGAACCATATATATCTTAATCTGACGCGCTCGAGTATTTCAAAATGGCGATTTTTTTTTGCACATAATGGCTGCGAGTTTGCGTCAGATCGAAATCGTCAGATTATTGAATGAGAGCTTTTGTTTTGGTGCACTTAACACCCCCTTAGAAAACCTGACGCGCTCGATTAAATTTTTTTTTTTTTCATTTTTAACCCTTACGTACAACCACCCCCATCATGCAAATGATCAGATTAACATACGTACATTATTAAAAATACGTAGGACATTGATGCTATCAATATCTGACGCGCTCGAGTATGTCCATGCAACAGTTTTTTTTTTACATATTTAAACATCTATAGCCGCTTTCCCCACCGATGAAAAGGTATATATCATATAACATTTTTTTCTTCTTATCATCTAAGCTTTGCAACCCAATAGGT
Source organism: Pieris mannii (assembly GCA_028984075.1). Classification (NCBI taxonomy): domain Eukaryota; kingdom Metazoa; phylum Arthropoda; class Insecta; order Lepidoptera; family Pieridae; genus Pieris; species Pieris mannii. The sequence goes on from CM054780.1 coordinate 4,596,796, forward strand.
CTCCACGACGCTCGAGTAAATCCCCATTTAGCATCGTGGGCTCCCCTACCATTACGATGTCAGAACTTTTATCGTTACTACAGCGATTCTCCGAAGGACTTCTTCAGGACACGAGTAAACTTCATATTGTAAAAGTCAGGTAATAATCAATCTCGTTACAATGTATAGTTTAATTGTAATAGGAATACGTCGTGGTAGTATTACAATCCTAAGCAGTGAGTAATTTTGGACCATTCAAAATTATTTTTTATTACGATAACGTAATATGATGTAATATTGACTAACTAGCGACCCGCCCCGGCTTCGCACGGGTGAAATACTGATGAAAAGCGTTTTTTTAAGTATTGTCATTTTCCTCGCTAGAGAGTTTCGATAATTCCGCAGCTACTGACGCGCCATTTTAGCCATTATTTGCCGTAAAAGTAAATGACAAAAAAATATTATTGGAAATCCATTAGAGACAGACAAACACCATCGCGGAGTTTTCTTTACACCTTTTCAATGTGTTCAATACTTAGTATGTATATATAAGCAGGAAAAATATTATTATTTACGACATCACATTAGAAAACTCAAAAACAACAGTATTTCTCTTCTATTTAACGGATGTTATTTTACACATAAACCTTCCTTTTCAAACTATCTATTAAAAATTCGTTGCGTTGGTTTAAAGATTTAAGCATGGATAGGGACAGAGAAAACGACTTTATTTTATACTATGTAGCGATATTCACCAACTTCAATGTTTTTAGATAACTAAAATACTATTTACGTGCAAAAGTACTTTTCAAACGCAAACTAAGCAAAATTGAACAGAGTTCAGTTCGATATTGGATCGAGAAGTTGTTGCGAACAAAAACTTCACTTTAGTAGCTTCGATTGCAAGTAAAGTTGATACTAGTTAGTAACATATTTATAAGTGCCAAACAAACGTCCATGCTATATATAACTTACTAGATTCTGCCCGTACAATCGCGAGTAAAACGTACAGACATCGACGATGTTTTGAAACACATATTTGCAAGTTGAATTACTCTGGATGGCATGTATCGAGATTTAGTGCATAATATAACTTACAACTAAAAATATATACTGGACAGCTAGTATATAGTAGAAATAAAAGTAAGCATGTATCTGAAGGTTCTTCTCAGCTTCTGAGGTGACGGTTACGTTTTAGTGCTGTACTTTGCAATTAGCTTTCTATTCTTGCGCGTCCTTGCCAGTTCTGACGATGAACATTCAGGCGCGTGATAATCGCGTAAATGAAAAAAGGAGTCATCAACACTTGGGCTTCAATGGTAAAGCAAAGCTTGAATTTCCACATCTCATGTACTTTTATTGACATCCTCGATACCTAATCCAAAGCAGGCCAGAAACTTCACAAGTATTCCCACCATTCGAGTCTTAAATAATTCATTAGTGAGAAGTCATCTGGAACATATTCGCGCAATCTAGGCTCCTAATAAGAGACAGTATAGGGTGATGCTGGAGCGGGCAAAACACACGTTCATCAGGCACCTGTATTGTAGAATCTACGCCGTGTTTATTCATAATAGGTTTTGTAGGCTACAGCGAACTCGGAGTGGGCGGATAATTTGCGTTTATCATGTATCTCATGTTGTTACGTGAAAAGGAAAACAATCAAGCAGTGCTGCAGTACGGAGACTCCCTACTCAGACTACCTAATTTTATACATTAAAATTATAGATTACGTTAGAAGGCCACTTTGACGGCTGTTACTACCGAACCCACAGCGAAAGCTAACTTCTCGAAAGTGGAACATGGCAGAATGTATGAAAATAAATAATAAACTGCATTAGATTAACATTATATTAAGGGTCTGTTTCACAATGTCCGGATATGTTCCAAATAAGCTATTTGTTACTTATTTGTAGGATAAACAGTATTTTTGCGTTTCACAACTGTCAGATAGCGCTATTTGTCATGAAATGCCAAGTATCATATTCGGAACTTTTATATTTCGAATAATTTATGTGTTGCATAGCTATTTGGCACTTTATCCATACATTGTGAAACAGGCCCTAAGTCTACGATATCAGTTCCTATACTGTAAAAAAATTTAGTCTTTTTGGAAACATTTAATTTATTACTGTTCAATGTTGTGTTGTGTTTTTGTGTTGTTTTGAAAGTGATGTGTAACGCCCAAACCCAATAACCTATCTCAATCCCTTTTTGACCACCTGAGATAGTAGATTAGATCTTAATCCAAATATTGTTAAAAGTGTGCTAATATCCAATCGACGGATTGTAATTTCCATCTGTCAAAACATGCTATCCATGGTAGGTCGGATCGGTGTATGTGGAACTTTGTATGAAAATTATTATATATTTAACTTACACCAGTTTTTAAAATAATCAAAAAGCTTATTGATATGGTTTAAACATAGATATGTATATTTTTAGAAGAGATTGCATTCTATCCGTGGCCACGAATGGATTGTCTTCGTGGGGTTTGGTTATTGGGATACCGATAGGAGATCGATCGGCTGTCACGGTCTTGTTTGTTAGTTGTCAGATTGTTTTAAATCTGAGATGAGACCAATATTCGCAACGCAAGTCAATATTTGAAGAACACAAATTAACCCTGACTAAAATTACCTGTCCGTCCAACTTCTCGTGCTCATAATGATAGGGAATTAAGTTCACACAACATTCGTTTACTGGACGCAATTGTTGATTATATACAGACATTGATTGATGAAAGTCATTAATATTCTCTCTAGAAATTACAACAAAGCATTGTTTCAAATTAGTGGAGAAGTTCTTTGAGTAGAATAATGTTATCAATTAATTAATATAGAATTATTTTAGAATATTACTACAATTATAGTACTATTACGAAGACTTACTGGGTAATTTAAGTGATTAGTGACAGTGATTTATTGTGTGTTTTAAGAGCCTTTCCGTGCGTAATTTCCGGTTTTTAGTGTAAACAAATTCCTCGTAGATTTTATTGAAATAAACCCTTGAAGTAATCGACGGCGTTTCTATCCGATCCCTTAGCTCGTAACAGTATTTAAATATAATGTTGATGTGCGTGGATTTCTGTTGAAATGCGTCTGACAATTTGAATATGTTGTAGCGTATCTACGATACGCACTAAAAATGTACATACTGTATGGTGTAGTATTTTCTATACGATTTTGATGTATGTGGCAACATAAATACAGGACACTTAGAAAAGAAGAAAACAGACGTCACTCAGAACAGACTTTTAAGATGAGTGAGCATGTATTTTTCCTTTGAGCGTTTCTATAAGAATATAAATTAATTACTGTCGTTTGTGAAGAAATATATCAATTTACAAAGATAAAAATGGGTTGTGATTTATAAAAATATTGAACACCCATAAATGGTGACCCCGACAAACAGGATGCTGGTGTCTTTTCCAAAACTCCTGAGGAGCATGCTGAGCACCTTCGCTCATTGTTCCGAAGATTTATACGGACCATAAGCCGTTGATTTATGCATTTTCCCAGCGCCGAGAAAAACTTTCCCCGGTACAACTCAATCAGATTTCATTTATTTCTCAATTCACTACTGACATCAGACACGTAAATGGAAAAGAAGATGTAGTTGTTGACGCGATGTCACGCATAGAGACAATATCGATTGAAAAAGATTATGAAGCTCTTTTAAAGTCCAAAGAGTCTGATCCAGAGCTCTCTATCTTAGTTTCAACTTTTTAAGGTTAATATTCCTGGAACACATATCTCTATTATTTGTGACATATCAACTGAAAAAACGCGTCCCTATTTAACACCTCCTTTTCGCCGTGCTGTTTTTGACTAGTTTCACAATTTGAAATTACGCGACACGTTCGGCGCCAACAGGAGAATTTAAATTGCCATCTGGTCGATTTTTGCATGTACACATTGACATCGTTGCACCTCCACCTTTCAGTAACGGTGAAACGTTCACCCGCGAATGGATTCCACGCTTCGGTGTCCCAGCTGTTTTGACAACCGACCAGGGCACGCAGTTCGAGTCGGACTCTTCCATCGTCTGATGTTAAGGTTTGCTACAAGGCGAAAAAGAACCACTTCTTACCATCCCTTCGCAAACGGCATGATTGAGCGAGTTCACCGGTATCTCTTCGACGGAAAATGGCTAGAGTACAATCAACACCAGCATCGCGACATGGCAACAAACGACGCTTCGTATTTAGAGCTACCTGGAGCGACTTTGTAATGTAAAATTTTTTGTTGTGTGATATTTTAAGTACCTTTTATTTTATTGTTACATACTATCATTTGTCTACTTAGCTTTTCTGTCTCCGTAGGGGGGTGATGTAGCGTATCGTAGATACGCACTAAAAATGTACATACTGTATGGTGTAGTATTTTCTATACGATTTTGATGTATGTGGCAACATAAATACAGGACACTTAGAAAAGAAGAAAACAGACGTCACTCAGAACAGACTTTTAAGATGAGTGAGCATGTATTTTTCCTTTGAGCGTTTCTATAAGAATATAAATTAATTACTGTCGTTTGTGAAGAAATATATCAATTTACAAAGATAAAAATGGGTTGTGATTTATAAAAATATAGAACATCCCATAATGTAAACAAGGTTTTGACTTGGATTTGACAATTAAATTGAAAGACGCTGTCAATAATTAAGTTTAAAATAATATATTCACAATATTTTTTTTCCAATTAGCATTTAAGTTAAAGATAAAAATAATGTTATTTACTATCACAAAAAGAAAAGTTAAATATCTAGTAATTAATTGCGTTTTGGTTTTCTGTATTTATCAATTACTAATACATATCAATGTTGTTCGTTTTCAAAATAAACAAAACGAAATAAAACCAAAAGTGGAAGAACTTGCAGGGAAGGTAGTACCTACCGATTCACCAGATCAGTATGGGTTTTTCAATGAAGAGGAAACATACGGGACACCGGAAAATTCGGCAGAAAACGTTAAATTTATTTTATTGGTAACATCGACTACTTCACACAAATATCCTTTCTCTCTATTCAGTAAAGATAACTCGGTATTCGTTGAAAATGATTGCAATTTTACAAATTGTTATATTAGCTACAACAAATCACATCTCAGCGAAGAAAGTTTTGATATGATCGCCTTTAATCTACCAGAACTAGACGAAATCGATATACCAGAAAAACGTTCACCGCATCAAAAATACGCATTCTTTTCCATGGAGTCCCCTCAGTACAACCCCGTATGCATTGACATGTACGACGACTTCTTTAACTGGACTTTTACTTATAAACTTACTTCTGATTTCCGACTTTGGTTCTTTGAAATATACAACATAAACGAAACAAAGATTGGTCCGCCTGTTAATGTATGGCCTACATTTGATCCCATAGATGATGATATAAAAATGATGTTAGACGGGAAGACCAAAATAGCTGCATGGTTCGTATCAAATTGTAATACAAGAAGTGGTAGGGAGAAAATTGCTCAACAACTTGATGAGGAGTTAAAATATAGGTACGGTTGGTCGATAGATATCTACGGGCATTGCGGTAAATTTGCCTGTCCAAGGAGATATGCTGAAATTTGCAATAAAAAGATAGAAGACGAGTATTTCTTCTACCTGGCATTTGAAAATTCTTTTGCGGATGATTATGTGACAGAGAAAGTATTGTTAGCGGTTAACAACTACGCAGTTCCAATTGTATTTGGTGGGGCTAATTATTCAAGGTAAAATATATTTATTTATTTATTAACACATCGTTACATTAGAATATAAAATTGAACATAGTTAAATGAAATGGAGAGCAACTGGCGGACTTATCGCTTTCGAGCGTTCTCTTCCAGGCAACCACATATAATTATTTTTTTAGGCTAAAGTAAAAAAAATATAAGGCATTGTTATCTGCAAAGCAATGTTTTGCTACCGGAAGTTCTAGTCTTCATTTAAATAATACTAGAGATAGCGCCGCTAAACTAGTTAAATTAGATATGTTGTATTCAGTCAGTGAAATATCAAGAATATTTTACAAGTAATTTCATTTATATTCTGCAGTTACTTTTTATGGTGAAAAATCGAGTAAACTGGGAATGCAAATGATACATTCGCTCAAAATTACGTATTTTCAGATTCCTTCCCCCGGACAGTTATCTTAATATCAAAGAACTCGGTGTATCAGAAGTAGCGCGACTTATGCATAAAGCATACATACATCGTGAGTTTTACTATGATTACTTTAAATGGACCAACTATCTGTATTACCGCCACATTTCAAGAAGAAGCCAGGTGTGTAAAATATGTGCTCTACTAAATGATAAAGTCGCAATGAGCAAAACAACAATGTATCCAGATTTCAGGAATTGGTGGAATAATGAAGGGTGGGACAACGAGTGTCCATTTACTCAAGAATTTTTCAACTAACAAATAGAATGTTAATTAGTATCATTGAATATTTACGGTTATGAAATACAAATCCTTTTTTTATAATGATTTATTAAACTGTTTTCTACATAATACATAGTACTAACGCGAAGAGAATTTAACATAAATAGGGTCGTTTGAACGCAGAACTAAATCTCTTTTTAGTTTGGGTCTAAATCCCGCCTTTTTTGGTGACAATACAAAGTGACGTATAATGTCGCTCAACATGTACTTCATTTCTTGCATCGCGAAACGCTGCCCTGAAATAATATTGAGACATTTATTACTAAGGCCTTTAAGCAAGATTTCAATTGTTTACGATAGATACAATCGGAAGCTGCAGAGCTGTGCATACGTAAATTTTGTAGTTCATCTGCACCATATTCTGCATTAGATATTGAATTCTTTTCAAGTATTGCATCGAACGTATGGGAAATGATTTCATTTTATAGTTCTAAGTAAATAAATACAAGATTTGGTCCTTAGCTCGGTACTCACCTATACAATTCCTAGGACCAGCACTGAAGGGTATGTATGAAAAGTGTGGTTTGTCGCCATTCACAAGGAACCTCTCAGGTCGAAAGACTTCCGGTTCTGGGAAATATTCCTCATTCCTATGCACGTTGTAGATATTAATAATCACCTCTGTTCCCTTAGCCACATGTGTTTCATCTGTATTAAAAAATGCATTATTATTTATTTTTCTACCAATTTCATTTTCTGAACAAGCAGTTATCAAAATACAATAAATATTAATATACATAATAAATTGAATTTAGAGCTGTTAAAGCTGGTTACAACTGGTTTGATCATTGGGAGAAATATAATAGAGAATAAATTATATCAATAAAATTCGAAAAGGTTATGAATTATATTACTAGTAGATGATTTATATCTGCACCTAAATAAAAGTCCTCTGTAATCAATCGCCCTATGGAAGGCACACTAGGGTATAGTCTTAGAATCTCTTTGATAGTAGCATCTAGGTATTTCATCTCTGCCAGATCAGCTGTTGTGGCTGTTCTATCCGAATCACCGAATATACTTATGCACTCTTCATATATTAAATCCTGTACTTTTCTATGTTCAGCAAGCAACATGAGACCAAATGTCAACGCCATTGCAGTTGTGTCGTGACCCTGAAAATAATTAAATATACTTGTGTAAAGATCTTTCAAATTCACTTTTCAGCTAGAAAATCTAATAATTCAATTTAAGCGCAATTGTTATGCTAGGGATGTAAGATTCCTTCCTTAATGTTCTCGCAAATAGCTTTAACTTGATTTCACTCTAGTTCTATGCATTAACCAGTTTTTTTATATTGCTCTTATATTAATGAATTATTTCTAATAAACACTGGGAAATTATATATTAAATATTGTCTATTCCAAGTGGCGGAAGTTATATGCAGCAAATTTTCATACCGATAACAATAAAATAATTTTTGGACATTTCAATATTGGATAATAAAACAAACCTCAAACATAAATGTGTTGACTTCTTCTCTTATTCCCTCTAAGTCTATCTCCCCTTTACTCTCTGCCTCCAATAGGAGATCTAGAAGCGCTAATCGCTTCTTTCCTTCGGTCTCTTTTAACTCTTTAGTAATATTTGCCTTTTGTCGTCTTCTTTCATCAATCACACTTTCCGTAAATGCAAAGTTATCTTTAAGACATTTCTTGAATTCCTTTCCAAGCGATGATAGGTAAAATGTAAAGTCAAAATGAAGCCAAAATCGTGGAGCTCGCTGCATTATAAGAGATCCGATAGACAAAATTGATTTTTTATAATCTAATTTCGCTTGTGAATCACCACTTGAGCTAAGTTTTGTACCCATGGCCGTTTCTGCAATATTTCATTTAACAAAATGAATTTTGATATTATAATTAGCTGCAAACACAGTGAAATAAAAAAAATATAAGAATTAAGTTTATTATTTTAAATACTGTATACTTCTCAGGCAAGTTGCAGGTTTTTTTGCTAAGAAAATTACAAGCCATGCAACGGAATAGGTGTAAAATACACAGATGGGTACGTATAACTTGTTTACATTTTATTATTATATATAGAAACACATATTAAACTTACCACAGATAGTATACAGGGTATAATCACTCAAAAAGGGCATCACATCTAGAACATCTTCACCTCGTTGCAGTCTACAATTGATATCTTTCACCATATTTCTGCTTTCTTCTTCAAACACCTTTGCAAAGTTCTTCAAAATCTCGAAGTGGAAAGCGGGAGTTAGGATCTTCCTCCTCTTATGCCACTTTGCTCCTGGTAGTAAAGTTTAATATAAAATATACGTTGCGATTTAAAAAATATTACTGTTAAATTTTAACCGAAAAAGTTTGAAAATGTATGTAACATCTCAGGTTTGAAAATGTAGCCTGAACCACGAAGTTTATATCGCACTCCGAAAAAAAAATTGTAATGTAATAGTTATATTACAATACAAAATCAATCTTTGCCTAGAATAATGTTCCGCTGCTTAATCTGATTTGGAAACAAACTGTGGTCGAGATAATTTCAATTGTACTTACAATCATAACGAGTAGCATATTGTTATGTATTTCTTCGTTAAATTCTAGATGATCAATAAAATAACATAATTTATAAAACAATTACATAAGGTATTTAACATAAAATCATAAACATAGTTCTTTCTAACCTGTACTTAAAACAAGTCCTGTTCCAAGCCAAGGTTTCAGAAAGTCATAAGTTATATTCTTTGTAATATTTCTCGAATTTGATAAAACCACCTAAAAATATTAAAAAAATGTTATTATATTAACTAAGGTTTGTTTGTTTTATATTACACATTACATTGGAGGATTTTAAACAGATTTAATCATCATAAACATTGCAAAAATATATATATTTTTTATTACCTTTAGCTATCAAAAACATAGAACTACCTTCATAGAAATAATATCCGTTAAAGCTGTGTTATATTAATAATATAACGTGATTATCTAGCTGTGAGTCTCTTATTTAATATAGGAAAATGTTATTAAGAGAACGATCACCGTACTCCAATTTAATTGATAATGGAAAATAAGCTTGTATATACTTACTTCTATATCTTTTGGAGTGTAAACAAACAGAATATAGCGATTAAGTAATTTTACACAAATGCGGTTGCCGTATAACTTTGGAAATGCCATAATCTTTTCAAACAATTCACCTGAAAAATATTTCACAATTCAAACAATGCATTTGTTGCTGAGTGAAATAATAAAAAATAAAATACGTTTATTTTGGAACATAAGATCATCATGGTATCACTTATTCCACGTCATTATATTCGAACCTGTTGGCATCCCTACTCATCGGCAAAGAAGACAGAGGGTGTTGGCCGAGAGAAAAAGCCTGCGTAAAAAACTCTCAGTACTCTTTTTAAAAAAAATCAAATCATCAATCAATTCTACAATTATATCAAATTAATTAGAAGTAGCCTGCCCAGCACTAGTCCCAGGCCCTTTTATCAACTAGATAATCACTAACTTTAAAGTAAGCTTTTTTACACAGCTTTTCTTCAATACATTTCTTAAATTTAATAAAAGGCAGAGATAAAAGAAATAAAATAATTATTAATTTGCCAGTTGTTTGATGCGCAATTCAGTTTTAAGCTCTTTCGTAGGAAACATATATAGGTTACGTGCGAACATTCTACAATCAAAAAAAAGAGAAAGCAACGAGCTAAAACCAAGTAACATTTAAATATACGATATATGATAGAGAATTATAGCATTGGGGGCATCTCTATAACGTTGATACATATGTGAGGAATCTTTATCTTAATTCTTTTCTATTCATTCTATATCTAAAATATTCATTGTCTTGAATTATATAAGGCACTTATATTTTGCGTCTCAAAAAATAGTTTTTTATATAAATATTAAATATAAGCTAGACCTAAGCAATAACATTAATATCTCTTCAGAAGAATGTCCTAGAACTTTGCGGATAATTGTTATACACTAAGTAATTTAAACCAAAAAAATACGTTTTACTAACTTGGTGTATGTCCAACAAATTCCAAGGCTGAGCCAAGTATAAATTTCCTTGGGGGTCCAGGTAACTTGTCCACGGATGAATTGACATTTGAGAAGAAAAAATGTTTTATTAAATAAATTATAATAGCACACACTGCTATCTCCCACAACATCTTGATGATCTAAAATAAAAACATAACATTAGTTTATTGTTTTAAACATTAATAAAAATTAAGGGAAATATATCCGTGGACGACTGCAAATTTACCTTTGATAAAGACTTCACTGATATTATGCTATTTTGACACACCACACAATTTTTTATGGCTGAAATGTATAACAATATTTTGTCAAATACTTTCCGCTAATATGCACTAATATGGTGTTTTCCGGTAGGTTTTTACCTAAAATAAACTTTCCTTCTAATAATTTCATGTATATTGTGGTTAACATATTATTGACATGATTTAATGATAGCAATATTTTTCAATAGTAAGTAGGTATCGCTATTCGTGGTAAACAACTAACATTTTATCTATAAATTCAAGTAAATCATAATTATTTTCATTGTTTTTTCGTCACCAAAAATACTCTCCAGAATAAAATATATAAATAAAAATAATATAGAAGATTGAACGGTTTTTTGATGAGATTAGCAGAGTTGTGTTTGAACCTCTTGTTGAGCAATAAATATTAACCTCTACTGATTTATGGATTTGATTAGGAACGAACAAAAACTATACTCGTCTATCAAAAAAAAGATACGACTACAAAATAGGATAAAAGTGAAAACGTGATGGGGAAAGATTAAAAAAAATCTTAAATAGTTAATATTAATGTAAGATGTCGTCAATGGTCTTAAGTTCATAGATTTTAGTGACTTGAAACCCCAGATCCCGGCTTAAGTAAAAAATACCTTTATATAAAATAGATACAGCTAATTGTTTGTGTTTGTGTAATTATTCCCAGCGGGGAAAGATTGAAACAGACGTTCTCAAACTTTTAACCTTTCACGAATCCCGATGTAGCACGTAACTATTTCCGGGCGTAGTAACGATGCATTGTTACTGAATTAAACCATTGCAATTATTAAATAATAAGGTATTGTTACACGATATACCTTCAACCATAATTCATAAAATATTTTTTTGATATAAATATTGCCAGTGTCTGATATACCTTTCCATTTAATAGCAAAACTAAAACTATAAGAGATAAAAGATTAAGATATTAAATGTTTACTTATCACTGTATATTCCGTGATGTATACGTAATCCTGTAGAAGTATTAAATAGGTAGGTTGCCTATTTATTTTCTGTTAACAGTTAAAGATGAAAACAACCGAATTTTTGTATGGCACTTGGGAACGGAGTAAGATCGAAATTTTTGTAATTTTTGTATCTTACCCCGTCACTTTTTTGGCTTGAGAGGGAAAGTTGATATAATTCCTAAACTACTAAAAATAGCCATATTTTGATGTGATTTGGTAACTAACAACTAAAAACTATAATTAAATATAACTATGAAACAGTCTGAACTGAAGAAAAAAGTGATGGACTCAGTTGTGACACCTACACTGTTGTACGGCTGCCAATCATGGCCTATCACAGTTGAATTAATAAAGAAAATTCAAATGTTTCAACGATCAGCCGAAAGGAGTATGTTAGGCTTAAGTCTCAGAAACAGGGTAAAGAGTACAGCGATACGACAAAGAACAAAAATAATAGACGCGGCAAAAATGGTGTGCCGCCTGAAATGGCGTTGGGCAGGGCACACAGCAAGGAAAAGTGACAACAGATGGAGCGAGAGAGTGCTGCACTGGTACCCGCGCGGCGCGAGCCGGCCGCAGGGGCGCCCACGCCGACGCTGGGCAGATGACATCATCGCAGTTGCCGGGGTTACCTGGCCGCGCCTGGCCCGCGACAGACGCGAGTGGAACCGGAAGGAGGAGGCCTATGTCCAACGGTGGACAAACCAAAACTTAACTGAATGACGTTTTATCATCACTAAATTTTAATTTTTTTTGGAAATAAAGGCTATTATTATTATTATTATGAAACAGTCGCACCTTTCTTGTTATTAATGTTACAGTACACGGGGTAAGATTAAATCACTTGATGATTTTACGAAAAAATCACGTCGCAGAAATTATCCATATCCACCCACTCCACGCACTTTTTGCGGCTTATTTCGACTATTGTTTTGAACATTAGAAAGTCGCGGTTTAAAAAAAATGCCAGCACTTAAAAAAATTATTTAAAATTGGTGTTATAGACTTATTTTTTTCATCTTAGCACCACTTACACAAGCCCCTACTATAGCTTTATCTGTATACAAAAGCTTTATAAAGAATAATTGCTTTTGTAGTGTTATAGTTGTGACAACAATTTTCTATTAACATAATTATGTAATTTATACTCACCATACGTTGTAATTACTCATTACTTATTCGACTTCGGTACGAAATTGTGGTAATTGTCACATTGTTGAATTTTATCTATTATCTTCCAAATAAACAATACGACTATCATGTTATGTTGACGTGATACGCGGAAACGTTATGCCGACTTATATAAATTATACTTAATTTCTTACCTGTACAAAATCACAACAGTTCTTTAGAACAACTTCACAATAATTACAGAGCTAATTTTGATTTTGGATTTTAAATTTATTCATATTCAGCCAACAAATAGTGCGTGGTTGCTATAACACCGTTTTGTTATGAATGATTCATTTTCACCTCACCAAATAATATGTATGAAACGTAGGGGTGTCAGCTCTATGAATTTGAAAATATTTTAGCTACTATATTGAGTAGAGAAGTTGTTTTTGTTGATTTCAACGCTTGAATCGGTCAGTATTGTTATGGTACAAGGAATAAAAGAGGAGAAAGTCTTGTTCACATTGTCTAACAAAATAACTTCACCTTTCTTAATAGCATTTTTTTAAATATAAAAAAATTCATACTAAATATATATGGACATGGCTTTCCCTCTAAAAACGGAAACTAGACAACATGCGGTCAAATAAAAAACAAATTTACTAATGATTATATGAGTGATATATTGTAATCTTAATTTTCGAAATGATCACAACTTATTTAGAAGCACTTTCACATTGGAAAAAATAAAACTGCGTAGGGCTGCGTAAAGTGCGAATAAAACTTTTGTATCCAGAATATGTAATGAAAAGCTTTTTCTCTAAAGGTTAGAATCCAAACTACATTTTTAAGCAGTTTCAATATTTGGTATGAGGATGGGGTAAAATTAATTACTTCAAAAGGTCGCGTTAAGAAAGACCTCAAGGAACTGGATTTTCTCAAAATCTGGATACAAAGCCTAAAAGGCAAAATTGAGCAAAAAAGAATTTTCTAGAATCAATTGAATTAACATTGCTACAAAGTACTTCCAAAAACTATATGAGGAAATGTATGAGGAAAAAGGCTTGTGGTCCGGATGGAATACCCAACGAAGCCATAATCCAAGGTAAATTGTTATTAACGCCAATTAAAACAACCCTTTTTAAATACTTGAGGTAAAACCTATACCTAATGCATGGGCAGAGTCAGATATAATTCTTTTATGTAAAAAAGGTGATTCTAGAGACATTGGTAACTAAAGACCGATAACCTTACAACCGAATCTTTACAAATTATTTACTTCATTTATGGAGAGCAGCATCTACGCATACAGAAGATTTTCAGCCCCCAGAACAAGCTGGTTTCAGATGAGGATATTCAACAATTTATCAAAGGGGTTAGGCACTTTCTCCTGCCATATTTATAACCGTACTTCAAAGCATAATGCGAAAGCTTATTTGGATAAATATAGGTTATTAACTTAAACGACTTAAGATTTGCTGATGACATCGTTTTATTCTTAGACACATGGTGATGTGTCAAATAGAGGATAAACAAACTCTGTTCTGTTAGCCGAGCAATAGGATTGGACTTAAACAAAAACAAAACAAAAGTATTGAAAAATCACTAACAACAAAAGACAAGAAAGAAGATCCTGACCCAATTAATGGACCCCTTAGAATACGTGCAACAATAAATCTACTTAGGTAAGGAATTATATTTAAATTTCACGGCATCATAACGAAGTCGAAGGGAGAACTAGGATGTCATGGAACAAATTCTGAGGATACAAAGAAGTACTTAAGGTAGAGATACCACTATATTAAAAGAAGAAAGTCTAGCACGTATATATTATAGCTATCTTAAGGTAGCCAATCATGGATATATGACTCGAACACAAATAGAAAAATAACAACTCCTCAATGAGGAATGGAACGCAGTATATTCAATTTAAAACTAAAGGACAAGACCAGAAATACACAAATAAGAAACAAAACAAAGGTTATTGATATATAAACGATCCCTTGCAAAAAACTTAAGTAGAAATGGGCGGGCCATACCGCTCGAATGAATAATGGTAGATGGACAAAGAGGGTAACAAAGTGGAAAGGGCCACCAGGACCCGGCGCCGAGTCGTGCTGGAAGGACCATTCTTTGTTATTAAAAATGGTGTTATTAAGGGGCTTCCCTACCTTCTCAAGGATGGTATCTTGATACACTTGTGCCGAAGTTTTGCTACCTTTTTCACAAAAGTATGGTTCAGTCACCTGGCAAACCATCACTGAAGTCGGGTAGTGCCCACGTTGCACTCTGTCGACTAATTGGGAAGCTTCCTTAGAGCCTTGAGAATAAATATGGTGATTTTGTTTGTTAAAAGGTTGCTCGATTGTTAAAAAATTCTCATCCGTAAACAAAATTTTTGTTGTTTGTTTGTTCATAATAAACCTTTGCGTACCGCTTCAGTATTTTTTTCGATTTTATCACCCTAATCTTTTTTAAATTATCAGTTAAGAAATTACCAGTACGTCTATTATAGGCTACAAGTCTAACTCATCTTTTAAAATACGCGACATGGTTCTAGGTGCTACCTTCATCTCCCGATATAAAATCTTTTGCTTTCGGACAGGATTTTTTCGAATTCTTTCCCTTACTGCTTTGACCATCTTTTTCGTACGAACACCACGTGGACGGCCAGATATTTTTCTGTCACAAACAAAGGAGGTCTCATTGTACCTATTAATAGCCCGGTACACAAATATTTTACTAATACCAAGCGTATGGAGAGTTTTAAAAATTGCATTTGGCTCCATACCTACTTTGTGTAAGACAGCAATCACAGCGATTCGGTTCTCTTTATCACCTCACTGCATTTTAATATCGCAAAATATTATACAAGGTATTGGCGCCAAAATGAATAACACAATGAACAATCATATAAAAATGTCAGATTCCAAATTCAAATGTAATATTTTGTTAATTTTCATTGTATCAGTATTTATGGCCAGACTAAGTATATCTAGGTAACCCTGAAAATGTTTAGAAAACTGAAAACGGCTTAATGTATAAAGTTGCCAATACTATTATTGTTTAAAATTGTAATCTCCGTTCCTTTCTACACATCGTCGTGTTAGATGGAACCTCTGAGAAATATACTTCTTGGTAATAAATGACAGCCGCCGAGGATTTGAGGATTCATTAAGAAATGCTATTTGCAGCCCGTAAGCAGTAAGCCCACAACGAAATTCATAATAAATCATTGACCAAAAGTTTTATCGCGTTAGGTTTATTTTCAGGTGTACCAAGAGTTTTAGATTTGTCACCGTTTCAAAAAAACAAATGACAAATGAATGCTATATATTATAAATATAGTATATGATATTTTACTACATTAGCTTACCGAAAGGTTTTAAAATTGAAATTCAAAAAGATTTCATTAGCAAGTTCCAAACATTTTCTACCCACGTATATATATATATTATGTGTGTGTGTATTTTGTTAATAAAGGAATTAAAATTTTTGTTTTTTATTATTCTAGAAAATTAAAAATTTTAAAGGAAAAAAAAGGAGGCTTCATTATTATTCTTTTTCAAAATAAGTATAATAAATTAATAATATAAAACAAATAGTAGCAGAAATTGCAGGCAAGGAAGTACATACCGATTCGCCAGATCAGATGCGTTGTGTTTTCACACAGGAATTCGGCAGAAAATGTTAAAAAAAATTTATTAGTAAAATCGACTATTTCTCACATTCGTTGAAAATGATTGCAATTTTACAAATTGTTAAATAAGCTACAAAAAATCATATCTCAGCGAAGAAAATCTTGATACGATCGCCTTTAACCTACCAGAACTAGACGAAATCGATATACCAGAAAAGCGCTCACGCATCACAAATAGACATTCTTTTCTATGGGGTCCCGTCAGTACAACCCCGTATGCATTGACATGTTTGACGACTTTTTCAACTGGACTTTTACTTATAAACTTACTTCTGATTTCCGACTTTGGTTCTTTGAAATATACAACATAAACTAAACAAAGATTAGTCCGCCTGTTAATGTATGGCCTAAATTTGATCCCATAGATGATGATATAAAAATGATGTTAGACGGGAAGACCGAAATAGCCGCATGGTTCGTGTCAAATTGTAATACAAGAGGTGGTAGGCAGAAAATTGCTCAGTAACTTGATGAGGAGTTAAAATATAGGTACGGTTGGTCGATAGATATCTACGGGCATTGCGGTAAATTTGCCTGTCCAAGAAGATATGCTGAAATTTGTAATGAAAAGGTAGAAGACGAGTATTTCTTCAACCTGGCATTTGAAAATTATTTTGCGGATGATTATTCAACTGTCAACGTCACTCGTACTCGTTTTGTATCGCGGATAATTCATGTTTTATTTTATATATTCTAATAATAGTTAATTCAGATGAAACGTAGTTAAAGTAGTGCATTAGTGCTCGATAAATCAATGTAAATGGTATCTCAGTCGCAAATACTGTATATATACTAATTTTTCTCCTCAATTACAACGCCTCGTGCGAGCAATTTTATAGCATATATGTGGCTATAAATACTACAAAGTTCCTAACTAGAACAAGGGATTTTCAGTGTAATTAGTGCGAGGGGAGTTTTCAATAATTTAACCTGTGAGTGATTTATCATTTCAACTGTCCTAAAAGAAATAAAATTATTTCGCACTGATATGCACATGAGATTTGCTCAACAAGATGATAAGTTGGATGCATTTGGTGGCGCCTTAGAAATACAGCAATCTGAGTTCAGCGATATGAAGATAAGCGTTAATTCCTTGCGTGCGGATCTTGACTCGTTGTTTGAATGCTCACATAGTCTCCAAGAAAGCAATGCTCATAATAGTGAAGTGATTAAAGCAACTATCGATTCTGTGTCCTTGATCGAAAATGAGGTCAAAGTGTATCAAAGTGGTCAGTGCCACTCTAGATCAGCTCTCCAAAAAGTTTGATGTTTTGCAATCGGACTCAGTATCTAACGGAATATTGTCGGATAGAAATAAGGACAATGAAGCCTATAACAAAAACCTTAAAGCCCTAAAAAATAAAAACAGTTATCTAGATCGTGTCTCGCGTAGCTGCAGCTTTGAACTTCAGGCGGTTCCTGAAAGGAGAAACGAATATCTACGGGTTATTATTAAAGCGCTCTTTAATAAGATAGATTTAAATATTTCTGAGGGAACCATAGTATCTTATGGGCGCACGGGTAAGCGGCGAGTAATAACAGAGCGCCCTCGCAACATTGTAATAACACTGACATCACCTAAACACAGTGATGCGGTCCTATCTGCAGCTCATAGATATAACAAGTCTAATCGATCTGAGATGCTTAACACGTCAAATCTGGGTATACCAGGAGAAAAAAAATCTATTTATGTTGTTGAAAACCTAACACTTGAAGGTAGGGTTTTTCACAAGGAAGCTAGGAAAGCCGCAAAAGCACTTAACTATAGATTTGTTTGGATAAAAAATGGCTATATTTATGTGAGAAAAAATGAACATTCTCCAGCTATAATAATAAATAGTCTGGAAAAAATTGCAAGACTTTCTTAGAATTAAGCTTACAGTATATAATAGTATAACTTTATATTATAGTTTAGAAGATTTAGTTTTTAAGTTTTAATCTTTAATTTTGCGTGGTGTATTGGAAACGTACGAGGCTCGTTTGGACTAATTCAGCTGGATACTCTAAAACTTCGACGTGACTTCTTTGATCTAGTTTATTTATAGTATGAAATATTTAACTTTAAAATCCACACTAATCTTCTTAAAAAAATTCCTTTCTTTGTAATCCTAGAGTTACTCAAAGTCTACTATACGTACCTACGGCTCGCTTATCTGCTAATTTTAATAGTCCAGTGAATTGGCTATCTCGCTCTTACAACTTTATCCAACATTCATGAAAATATTGATGTCAGTCAGTCTACCAACATTCCGTAACTTTTTGCGGGCTCTAAAATCTTAATGTGGTTTAAGTTTTAATTTTTTTTATATTATTAGTTATTATTAAAAATTTGTTTTTGTTTTATTTTTATTTTTGTTTATTTTGTGACAGAGAAAGTTATTAGCTATTGTTAGCGGTTTATAACTATGCAGTTCCAATTGTATTTGGTGGAGCTATTTATTCAAGGTTAAATATAATTATTTAATTTATGCTAAAGTTACTAATGGATAAGCCATTGTAGTCTGCCGTCTATGTTCACATAATTACACAATTCGCATAAATATTCAAGTAAATAGACTTGCAACGAATATGTAAATGTATCCAGATTTCAGGAATTGGTGGAATAATGTATATATAATAAACAACGAGTGTCCATTTATCATATAATTAGTATAATTTACATTTTCGGTTATGAAATACAAATATTTTATAAACAATATTTGTATTTCATAACCGATAGATAACCAAATAGATTTTATTAAATTATTTTCTACATAATATACAGTACTATCGCGATGAGAATTTAACATAAATGGGCTCGCTTGAACGCAGAACTAAATCGGTTTTTAGTTTGGGTCTAAATCCCTTTTTGACGGGAGACAATACAAAGTGACGTATAATGTCGCTGAACATGTACTTCATTTCTTGCATCGCGAAACGCTGCCCTGAAATATTATTATGACATTATATTACTAAGGCATTTAAGGAACAGTTAATAGTTCACGATAGATACAATCGGAAGCTACAGAGCTGTGCATACTTAAAGTTAGTTGCACCATTGCATTAGAGATTGAATAAGCATTTTCAAGTAAAGCAAATGAACCTCAGGGAAAACATTTTATTTAATAGTTGTAAGTAAAGAAATACAAGATTTGGTCAGCTCAGCACTCACCTATACAATTCCTGGGACCAGCACTGAAGGGTACGTATGAAAATGGTGTCTTGTCGCCATTCGTAAGGAACCTCTCGGGTCGAAAGACTTCCGGTTCTGGGAAATATTCCTCATTCCTATGTACGTCGTAAATATGTACAACCACCTCTGTTCCCTTAGTCACATGTGTTTCATCTGTATTATAAAAAATATTATGTATTCTTACACCAATTTTATTTATCTAAACAAAAAATTAGCCTGTTTTACGAGCCCAGAAAAAGCGTACGAAGCGTACGAAAATGCCATAAATGAGACACCTAAGGAAGAATAGGCCCACTGCTTTTCTCAATGGTTCCATCGAATGAGACGATATGTAGAGAGGAACGGAGATTACTTCGAAATACAGTAAAGTATCGGCAACTTTCTACATTAAGCCGTTATTCATTTTCTAATCATTTCAGTGTTAACTAGGTATAATAGTGAATAGAATATATCAATAAATTCCGATAAGCTCATGATATGCTATATTACTAGTAGATAAGTTATATCTGTACCTAAATAAAAGTCCTCTGTAATCAATCGCCCTATGAAAGGCACACTAGGGTACACTCTTAGAATCTCTTTGATCGTAGCGTCTAGGTATTTCATCTCTGCCAGATCAGCTGTTGTGGCTGTTCTATCCGAATCGCCAAATATACTTATGCACTCTTCATATATTAAATCCTGTACTTTTCTATGTTCAGCAAGCAACATGAGACCAAATGTCAACGCCATTGCAGTTGTGTCGTGACCCTAAAAAGAATTTAATATACTTGTGTAAAGATCTTTCAAATTCACCTTAATGGCAATTGTTATTTCAGTGCTGTAAATGAAATCAATTCGTTTTAAATAAAATTCAATTTGTAAAGATTCCTTCCTTAATGTTCTCGCAAATAGTTTTAACTTGATTTCACTCTAGTTCTAATAACCAGCTTTGGTTATATTACTCTTACATTAATGAATTATTACTAATAAACACTAGAAAATATATATTAAATTGTCAAGTCGCGAAAGTTATATGCCTTAAACTTTTATACTGATAACAATCAAATTTTTGTTATATATGTAGGTACATGAAATGAAAATTAAATATGGAAAATGATAAAACATTATTATTATGATGATCATTAAAATTATTTCATCTAAATTGTGGGACATATTCAATATGGGTTAATAAAAAAAAACCTCAAACATAAACGTGTTGACTTCTTCTCTTATTCCCTCTAAATCCATCTCCCCTTTACTCTCTGCCTCCAATAGGAGATCTAGAAGCGCTAATCGCTTCTTTCCATCGGTCTCTTTTAACTCTTTAGTATTGTTTGCCTTTAGTTGTCTTCTTTCATCAATCACACTATCCGTAAATGCAAAGTTATCTTTAAGACATTTCTTGAATTCCTTTCCAAGCGATGATAGGTAAAATGTAAAGTCAAAATGAAGCCAAAATCGTGTAAGTCGCTGCATTATAAGAGATCCGATGGACAAAGTTGATTTTTTATAATCTAATTTCGCCTGTGAATCACCTGAGCTGAGTTTTGTACCCATGGCCGTTTCTGCAATATTTCATTTAGCAATATGAATTTTGATATTATAAATAGCTGCAAACACAGTGAATTATATATAAATATTGCAGGTTAATATAGAAATATTTAAAACTGGTAAAGAAAATTACAAGCCATGCAACGGAATAGGTGTAAAATCTACACAGATGGGTACGTATAACTTGTTCACGAAACATATATCAAGCTTACCACAGATAGTATACAGGGTATAATCACTCAAAAAGGGCATCACATCTAGAACGTCTTCACCTCGTTGCAGTCTACAATTGATATCTTTCACCATATTTCTGCTTTCTTCTTCAAACACCTTTGCAAAGTTCTTCAAAATCTCGAAGTGGAAAGCGGGAGTTAGGATCTTCCTCCTCTTATGCCACTTTGCTCCTGGTAGTAAAGTTTAATATAAAATATACGTTGCGATTTAAAAAATATTACTGTTAAATTTTAACCGAAAAAGTTTGAAAATGTATGTAACATCTCAGGTTTGAAAATGTAGCCTGAACCACGAAGTTTATATCGCACTCCGAGAAAAAAATTTGTAATGTAATAGTTATATTACAATACAAAATCAATCTTTGCCTAGAATAATGTTCCGCTGCTTAATCTGATTTGGAAACAAACTGTGGTCGAGATAATTTCAATTGTACTTACAATCATAACGAGTAGCACATTGTTATGTATTTCTTCGTTAAATTCTAGATGATCAATAAAATAACATAATTTATAAAACAATTACATACGGTATTTAACATAAAATCATAAACATAGTTCTAACCTGTACTTAAAAGAAGTCCTGTTCCAAGCCAAGGTTTCATAAATTCATAAGTTATATTCTTTGTAATATTTCTTGAATGCGATAAAACCACCTTAAAATAATTTAAATGTTATTATATTAACTAGGGTTTGATTGTTTTATAAGGCTTATCGTAGGTTTTTAAACGTATCTTTATGCCTTAAGATATATTTGCCTAAGGATTGAAATGGAAATGGACAGGACACATTATGAGGGGGACAAAGAGAAATAGACGAAAAAAGCTACAGAATTGGTACCTCGATAAGACAAAAGAAAACGAGGAAGACAAATAAAAAGATGGAAATATTATATAAGTGCCCTACTTATGCCCCCCCCCCCCCCCCCCTTAGCTCCATTAGGCTACGTAAAACTAGTGAGGAGGCCTATATCCAAAGACAAACTGCAAAATCATTTTACTCTTTACTGTTAAATTTATAGTGCCAATTTAGTCTACTTCTGTATACATACTTACTTCTATATCTTTTGGAGTGTAAACGTGCAGAATATAGCGATTGAATACTTTTACACCAATCCGGTTACCGTATAACTTGGGAAATTCAATTATCTTTTCGAACATTTCAGCTGCAAAAGGGTAAAAAAAATTGGGTGACATATGCACGTGCTTTTTACAACCACCACAAAAACAATGAGCCAAAACAAATAACATTCTAGATATGCTTTTATACACATACGACATATAGCATTGGGTGGGGTTTCTATTTCTATAATTAGATACTTTGATACATATCTGTGGAAACTTTATCAGTTAATTTCTAATCTAAACATAAAAACATTTAGCGACTTCAAAAAAATAAATCGCTTACACTAAAAATATAGAGTTTTTATGTATAAATATTAAATATAGGATAAGGAATCACATCGTGTTCCGTGTGGCAATATAACAATAAATATTTATATGTCTTCAGAAAATGTTCTACTAATGCTGAAATGAAATATATATAATGAAAGTACACAAAGTATCACGATAAACAAATGCCTAGAACCTAGCTTTGTACACAATGGCTATAGGCGAAGTTATTAAAACTAATTAAATTACGTTTTACTAACTTTGTGTATATCCAACAAATTCCAAAGCAGAGCCAAATAAAAACTTCCTTGGGGGTCCAGGTAACTTGTCCATGGATGGATTGACATTTGAGAAGAAAAAATGTCTTATTAAATAAATTATAATAGCACACACTGCTATCTCCCACAACATCTTGATGATCTAAAATAAAAACACCATAAGAGTTTAATATTTTAACATTTATAAAAATTAAGGAAATATTGATATATGTCGGGAAGTGGATAAGGCTCTGCTGTTACCGCATCCCGTATAAGGCGATTGTTGGTGGCGCCTTGGGGTTTTAGTGGGTATGAACTATAGCGCGTCCCACATAACCCTTCCGCACCAAGCAGTCGCGCCGCGGAAGGGTATGCGCAATGCATTTCCCCAAGTAAAAAGAAAAAAAAAACTATTGACATGATCGCAATATTAGGTAAACCACTAACATTTTATTTAATACTAGTAAATCATAATTATTTACATTGTTTATAGTAAAATATATATACTACATATAACTATATCTGTATACAAAAGCTTTATTGAGGATATACCTAGAAAAAAATAATTGCTTTTGTAGTGTTTTTATTGTGACAACAATTTTCTGTTAACATAATTGCGTAATTTATCATAAAATAGCCGGTATAAATTTGATAATAACCAGTCGAGTTGTTTAAATAGAAAGAGAAAGAAGATCGAGTAAATCAAAACAAAAAACAAGTTTTAAACTTCCCTTTATAAACTCGTAGTTGAACAAGGTTATTGTTTTAATAATATAGTCAATTATTATTCATATTTATGGGCCTAGAAGCGGATTACAGATTCGGATGACAGATTATCGCAACATTAAGTGCCAGGACCGCAGTATTATGTTAGCCCAGGCATTGGCTAACATTGAAATGCATTCATAATATCTGAGCCTCAGAATAATATTTGCAATTACTATCATACGTTGTAATTGCTCAACACTTATTCCACTTTGGTACGATATCGCGATAATTACGATGTCACATTGTTGATTTTTATCTATTATCTTCTAAATAAACAATACGACTATTAGCGCGGAAACGTTATGCTAACCAATGTATGGAATTATACCTGATTCCTTACCTGTACTCACAACACAACACAACAGTTCTTTAAAACAACTTCACAATTACTAACAGAGCTAATTTTTATTTTTAAATTAATTACCAACCAACAAATAGTGCGTGGTTGCTATAAAACCATTTTGTTGGGACTGATTCATCTTTGACCTCACCAGATAATATGTATGAAACGTAGGGGTGTCAACACTGTGATTTTAAAAATATTTTAGGTAAAAAATTGAATGCTTATAATAATATTCTGCTGACTACTACATACTTTTTAAACATAATAATTTATTTAAATTGTATGCAATGTTCGCGGTTTAAATAACTAATTGTTTGTATATTATTTACAGACATAAGAATGTACGTCTGTAACTAATATCAAATCAAATCAAAATATCTTTATTCATATAGGTAAACATGTACACTTATGAACGTCAAGAAAAACATAAAAAATAGTAAAATAGTAAACATATGAAATAGTAAATAAAAAAATTACTTAATATAAAATTATAAACAGTATTTTATATCAAGTACCTATCGCGTATATCTTTCTTGCATCATAATTACTAAAGGATAAGTGTCTACCTTACTCATTGGCTGATGTAAACATGTAGGTAATGGGATATAAAAATGTGTAAAAAATTCGGAAACCAGATCTACGCGCTAAACAAAAAGAAGACAATAGTTCAAGGATACATACATCATACAATTGAGTAAACCTACTATTAAGTTTAGAATAGTTGTTTATTCCCATTGTTATATTATATAGCCATTGCTATACAGGTGGTAAAAAGTCGTGGATCAAACGCTACTTGGGGTTAGATGAGGTCACTTTTCGGTAGAGTATTTTTTTTCTGATTTGGGTAAAAAAAAATTATCAGACTTAATAATAATAATAATAAAAGCCCTTAATTCGCTGACTATTCTTATCAACAGTAATATTCTTAAATCTAAACATAGCAAAAATAATAATTTATTCTTAACCGCTTTGGTCAGGTTGTCTGTCGACATAGGCCTCCCCCAATTGTTTCCATTTTTCTCTATCCTTGGCAGACCTTCTCCATCCTTTTAGTAGATCGTCCTCCCATCTTTTAATTTGACCTCCTCGTTTTCTTTTCCCGTTCCTCGGATACCACTCTACTACATCCTTAGTCCATTTTTCTTTGTTAGTCCTCATAATATGTCCAGTCCAGTTCCGGGTGATGATCCCATCTAATCCCTAGTTGCGATTGATCCACGACTTTTTGGCCAACCTGTATATTTTATGTTGCCTTAGCCAACGCTATTTTGCTAAACATCTTACCTCTAATTAGGTAATGACTTTTTGTTAGTACTTTGCTCTCTTTATTTTTGTCTGGTTTCATGAGGTTCATACACACAATGGTGCACTTTAAATTGCATTATTTCAGACAAGAAACGAGTTAAGTGCTAGTTTTATATAAATAATTAGTAAGTATATTTTAAAAAAATACAACCAAGTACAGGTTTAATTGTTTTTTTTTTTTAATTATGCAGGAGCTAACAAATTGTTATCCGTGGTTCAAATCTAAGTAATAATCAGACAATATTGTGGGGTATTATTAAAATTATTAATACATAACTAACCTTTCGGACTTCAACGCGCGATATACTCCAAAGAACTGTATACATATATTATATTGCATGCCTTTAATTATAACACGGAAAATATCTCAAGTACACTCAATAGAATCTCAAGAGTCTTATCCCAATGTAGTCATTGGTATTCAAATTGTTGCCTTTTACTTGTCTTGTTTAACATAATACAAAGTATTTTCTTATTGAAATAGCAATTAAATGGTTTACAGACTGAACGGAATACAAAGACAATGTGTGTAGGTTATGAGTGTGTATATGTTTGGAACTGAAGCCTGTGTGTTAAAATCGGCTTGATTTAGTGACATTAAATGGTGGATAGAGTTCTAAAGATATAGTTTTTGACAAAATGAATATTTACAGTAGTAATAAAATGTAGAAGGAACCGAGAACAAAGTGTATTTCAAGTCCTTGTCGGAGGAGCATTTAGCACAGTAATTGAGAACAATCTAATTTTTTATTAAGTATACCGGAGCATAATGTACAGAAGTTGCTGTCTTTCCTATATTAAATTATATACTGAAGAAGAAATACGATATCATTTATTAGGTCCTTACATATGAAATTGGCCTTTGTATGAGAGGAACAAAAATTAGTTTCTTTTTAATAGAACATATTTAAACGTATTATATAGCTGCACTTTGACAATTTATAAATATGTAGTTCATTGAACTCTTTACCAAAAAAAAATATTCGTACGGATATCTATAAAATCTTTGAAGGGTTCCCGTTCCCGTTCAAAGTTGAAATTATTACCTTGCAAGAAAATATGCCACGACGCAAAGAATAATAAAATAAAACAGGAAAATTAAATTAATCATGGTTTTCGAAAAACAAATGCACGAGTATAGCTGTACAAAAATGAATTAGGAATACCTAACCAAAAAGGAGTTATTTGGTGAAAGTGGCCAGTACGTTCTGATATTTCAGAGTGATCCTCTATATAGCACATGTCCTATGTAATAAGGGAAACTGAATTTTACTGTCAGTTTTGTCATAAATCGTTTAATGTATTATACATTACGTATCAACGAGAGGTATGTTAGGTAATTTAAATCGTCGATTTCAACCATGCTTGATTTTTTAATAGATGATTTTACGGGAATTAATCGCAAATATTAGAAGTTCCATAAAGAGGATATCCACATTGGGACAAAAGTGCTTGATGTAACATTGAATATATAGTGATATTATATTCAATGTTACATATCAAAGAATAATAAATAAACTCAACAATTCTTGGGTCGTTTCGCTGCGATTCATTTAAGAAAAGTGAGAACACATGTAATGATTCAGTACCGAGATCGTGGGAAAAAACTTATATGTGGCTAATCTGTTAGTTTCTTTTAAGATGATGCTTGTATATAAGTGCTATACCGAAACAGCTTCTTAACCATTATCAAGCTCAAGCCCGTTCATGTGGAGCACTGGAGTCACCTCTAGGCTGATGCTTCCAGGTGATAACTACCAAAATATAAATAAGAAGTATTCGGCACGTAGTGTCAGGAATACTTTAACCCCGCAATGGACGGTCTTTTAGTAGTGTGTGATCAGTCGTTTGTATTTTTATCATATATACAAATGACCAGATAAGTAGGTACTTCGGCTGTTTCAACTCAGGTTACTTCGTATGGATGTCGCAGAAATGTACCCTAGTTTAAATAAAACATCTCTTGGTGATGAAAACGCTCACAACACCTGAATATTCGCGATTCGCCTGTGCTCCATCCCATCCACAGTTGCAGTCAAAATGGCGGACGTAAAGGTGGTGGCGACTGACTTGTAATGTAACATTCAAAGGGATTCCCCAAAAAACCGACAGCCGAGTGGAGCGCGCTCGGGCGCTCGGCGCTTGTATCGTGAGTGTACATGACAATTACTCACCCAAAATTACAAAATATTTTCTCCGTAACCGAACCTATTGCTACGTTTTCAGTAAAGTATAATCACGTCTAAAGTCCACTTGCTATAAAACAAACAATCAGGTGCAAGATAACAATGATAAGCAATTTCAAAGCAATCAGTTTTTCCTACAAGCTTAATTAATAATAAACCTTTGTACCCACTGATACCGAAGGCGTATTTTGTGGACTTGTCGACCTTGACTGTTAGCCTCTAAATCAAGCTATTGCTCAGACTTCACTGTTTCACAAATATATTCCATAGAAGAATATACATTTAAAGTCTGTTACTCACTAAGAGTAAATTAATCAATGTCCCGTAAACTTTGACTTCAAGGTGAATTCCTCCTTTTTATTAGAATAAAAAAATGTGAGCCGTCACGGGACGCCTGGCAGATGTGAAACATCGAAATTATTTTGTCAAGTAATATGCAGAAAAGAACAGATTGTGATAGGAACTAAATATGTCATAATGATAAAATAAAATATTACGATTTTGTTTTCCAGATAACGATGACTATTTATTGAATAAACATTTATTTTCATTAAATACAAAAATTTACTACTGCACATAGATTGTATGTATATACCAACGATATTAGCGCCATAGCGTGGCGATGCGTCGCCACGGCATACGTCGCCACGCCAGAAATCGGTTTTACGTGCGGCTATAGATGTTTCACATCAATAATTCCCGTATAATGTCAACATCGTCTTGAAGAAAAATAGGCAAACGAAACCTTTTACCTGTTGAATGCCATTAGAACTATAGCACTATACTAATAAACCTGGATCCGGTAACACAATACAAGTACACGTGACAAATACCTACTCCACCTACGAAGTTTATTATAGCGAAGTTGTAGACACGTGTTACACTGTTTAACTCGTTCATATTTAATAACATATACCACAAAATATACTTTATATTTAATAACAATTCAAGGGTCTGGCGGTGAATAGGAGAGTCCGATGTTTCTCAACTCACACTCTTCCTGCAAGAAGTCTTTCAGTAGTAGTTTTTTGAGGGCCGTCCTTCGAACCTTAAACATTATATTATTATACTATGTAAACAGCACTAATTTCAACGAAAGATAATATCATTGAACTCTCACATTGATGTTCTGCGCAAGGATATATTTATCTAACAAAATTTGGAGAAAATTGTGGAAAAGACACCAAATATTTATTGTTAGCATATATAATTAAAGTACTTTGACTGTCAGAGTTCAGAAGCTCAATGTATACAAATTTATTTTGAAAACTGCAAATCTCGTAATTTCATTGAAATTTGGTTTAATATGAAAAGCACATAAGTATTAAATGAAACAATACAAATACCTATGTGTTATGAATAACACATAGGTATTTGTATAATAACGAAAAGCTGTCTTTTAATTCGTTAAAATAGATGTTTTATAATGATTATATCTGATTAGTTATTAAAGGGTCTAACCGCCAAAGTCTGTCCCTTTGCCTGTCTGAGTTCCTCCCTTATAAACATCATTTCTGGCCGTAGGTCACGATGAGACAGGGGATCTATATCGATCTTTAGTTTAGGGTCGATATTGGCCAGCTGTTGGTCACTAAATAATAAAAGTAAAATGTAATTTATCTTGTAACTACCGGGACGTAGGACATTCTTTAATTTAATCAATACAATTAATACGCATGGATTAGGTTTTCTCAATTTCCTTTTCAAGTTCTATATAATGTTAGATATTTTAGAACACACAAATAGAAAGCTAAATGCTATGCTAAATGTTTTGAAGCTTGTACAATTTACTGTTTAAACTGAGGTCATATAAATTACTATCCATGCAGACATAAACTACGAAATACCCTTAGAATTTATAAGAATTGATATAATTTTTTAAAAGATATATATACAATCTAGCTCCAACATCAGCTTCCAAAATGCCGGCATCTTCTATACTTTCCGGTTCAGCATCGTCGTCGATTTTTAATGACGTCATAATTAGTATATACTATAATATACAACCTTAAATTAAAATTGTGTTTATAATAAAATATAAATTAAATGTGCGATATAAATAAAATCAGATAGCTGCTGATAGCAAGACTAATTGAATTTATTTTTATTTGTCAGTGTAGGTACAAATTTTAAAAATCAGACAGAAAAAAGCACCGGCTAGTGGCTTGTTTCTTCCTACTCTGTGCATTGCACAAACATATATTAATAAAAGATATAAAACACCTTAGCCATAATCAATAAATAAACACCTTATTAAAGGAGTAGTTAACAAATAATATATGAAGTAAAAATATAATTTTTATAAAAATAAAAAATGTTTATGTTACGGAAGAAGTGCGAATGCGATGTAAATAGGTACAATAATATTAAAAACCAATATATGTACATTCAATTATATCTGCGCCAACTACAGAAATATAAGCAAACTATATAGTATTTAACTCAAAACGCAAAAACAATTTATGACTGAATTGCTCCTCTTTAAACATTTAAAAGACCGCGACTGCATAATTTTATGAATTGTTCTCCAATAGATAATTATTTGCGAAAGTGCTTTAGATAATATGATATAATGCATAATTATTGTAAAATAAAACATTTTTTAATACAAGTGTTTATTTTTGAACTTGCTTTTCACATGATGCAACAAAGTATGATCAAGTACAACGTGAGCTGATGAGGAGCGGATAAACTTGCAGTACTCCATTAGTCCAGGATATTTTCTATTAAATATACATTTGATTTTATACAACTTTTTTGAAATCATATTTATATAGACATTATTTAAAAAAATATGTCGAATATATTATGAAAGTTGTTTTTGTTTTATCTATAGTAACTGTGATGCTGGCATACAAGAAGTTGCCTTGGTAACATACTTTGCATAAAAATATAGTTGATTTAAAAATGTATCATAGAAAAGTATTGTATTTCTTTAAAACAGATCTATCTCTATTGACGACTTATTAAAACTTTACATGGTAGCAGAGCGTTTAGTAAAAAAAGAAAAAGCGATATACAAAATGTCGATCGCAAAAATAGATCCTTTAACAAAAAAAAATATGATACATGGGTAATGCAGACTGAAGCAGTCATAATAAGAAACAAATTATGGATATACATTGAAAGTCCTTTGAGTATGGATCCAAGTGCAGCTGAAACAGAAGGTGACAGACGTGCTCGATCGGAACTAATTCTTATGATTTCTCCCTCTGAGCTTCACCAAATTAAAAAATGCCTTTCTGCAAAAGCCGTTTGGAGTAATTTACAAGACATTTATGCAAGCAAAAGACCTACCCGTAAAGCCTTTTTTCTACAACTAATCCTAACTAAATTAGATGGATATGAAATACAAAGTCATCTAAAAAAATGGATAAAGTTAACAAACTGGCGGACATCGACATAGTTATCACCTTTTAACAATATTAATGCTATACAGCCTCTCGAAAGAATACGAGAAACTGTATTACTTACTGTACATAGAAAAAGCTTTATATGCATCGCGTAAAGTTTGTTACCGAAAAGATATTTCTTTAAACACAAACACCATACAATTTGTTCAAACTGCTGGAAGGAAAATAAAGGTAAACACGCTAAGATATTTAATTCTCATAAATAATTACATAGGGCAGTGGCCTTTTTAAAAATAAAAATAAACTGAAAAACAACATATGGGTTTTAAATAGTGGTTGCACGTCTCATGCCTTCGAGACTTAATTAAAACACTTTATATAGATATACATAGTACTTGCAGAAAATTTAACTTTGCGACGGACGAGTACATTGCAAGGATAAAAAGTAAGGGAATAGTGTATTATACCTAAAAATGGCATCAGTAAGACAATAAATAACACAGAAGACACCTTATATATACCGAACCTTTGCAATAAAGCAACTGTAAATAACCCTAAAAATGGAATAAATATAACGGTATATAAACAAAAAAAACGGTCTATGGGCTATATGAAACCAAATCAACATGAAAGGAACTATTTAGTCACTAGTCACAACACTAGAAAAGGTCACAAGTCCTCTTCCGAAGAAATCAACGACTTGTCAAGTATTCATTACTGGCATAGAAAACTGGGTCACATGAACGTCAAAGTTAAAACTGTGGTATTCAAATACAAGAAGTATTTGAATTATATTCCTCACCAAAACGGAGTTGCTGGACATTAAAACCGTAACCCCATAGAAAAATCAAGAGTATTGATGATAGATGCAAATGCACCAATGAAACTTTGGAGCGAGGCAGTAGCTACTTCAAATTATTTGGCAGATAAAAACATAAATAATGCCTTTCAAAATCAAATATCATTCGGACGATAAGTTGATAGACAGCCATGTATAAATCATCTAAACATATTTGGTAGTATGACTTTTGTTTTGAAAAAGGTCAAAAAAATAAAAAAATCTATCTCTCTTTTCGACTTATTAATAACTTTATATTAACTATACGTTTGTATTGTAGACGGCTGTGGTCGTTTTGAGTCATGTCATCCGTTTAATAATTGATGAATATTCGGTTTTTTTTTCTAATGCTTGAAAAATTGAAATGATTTATTACTTTTCATCAGTTTCCCTTCCAAAAAAATATTGTTTGATTTATTTTATTTTTTTCATACTGTTCAACAAATAGTCTGTTGACTCCGTTCACTTCATACCACATAGTCTGTTTTGTATATCGTTCACTTCTTCAATCTGTGCAATGATAAAGGGTGACTGAACTGCCTCATTGTTATTTATTGCATTTGACTCTAATAATACATTAATTAGCCGTTTTACTGAACACAACGACTGCAATATCATACATAACAAGTCGTGACAGCCATGCCGATGTGAGTAATACTCAGAGGTGTGGCGTATCGGGCGTTGTTCTAAGTGCTGTGACGTTTGGTGTTAAGAAAATATTTCTATTTCGACATAAGATGACCGAGTACAAGTTGGTTGTGGTTGGTGCTGGAGGCGTCGGTAAATCAGCCTTGACTATACAGCTAATACAGAATCACTTCGTAGACGAGTATGACCCTACGATAGAAGACTCCTATAGGAAGCAAGTAGTGATAGATGGAGAAACTTGCCTGTTGGACATCTTGGACACGGCTGGACAAGAGGAGTATTCAGCTATGAGAGATCAGTACATGCGAACTGGTGAAGGGTTTCTGCTAGTGTTTGCAGTGAACAGTGCCAAGAGTTTTGAGGATATAGGGTCATACAGGGAACAAATTAAACGAGTGAAGGATGCAGAAGAAGTACCAATGGTTTTAGTTGGAAATAAGTGTGATTTGCAAGCCTGGGCGGTGGATATGACACAAGCAAGAGAGGTATTAAATATATTAAATATTTCATTAGCAACAAACTAGTCTTTTGTAAAAGGTTTCCAAATCCTTGGATATCTAGAGTGAATTTAGTAGCAGGTTTTCATAATTCTCTAAGAATAATGTGAATCTACTGGATATTTTGTATGGATCATATTAATCATTGATATATTACACTATTTGTCTAGTGACATTAAATAAAGAAAATAAAAGAGTAGTTATCTATATTCAGGTTAGTACTTCACTTATATGATTGTTTACATTGTTATACTATATCTTATATCCTTAACAATTATATGGATTTGCATTATCCTTATTAAGCATTTTATAACATTGAACAATATTTTAAGTAAGTGATGATAGCATGGAAAGTCATTTCTCAGATCTTTTAGAAGTTAAAAATGTGATAATCATTTATGGTACCTACCTCTTTACTTGCCTGTATAAGTTAATGACTAAAACATTATTTCAATCAAGAGAACAAACCAACTGCTATTGTTGATCAATAATTGAGACACATACATTGACACTAGACATTAAAGTTGTTCATAATAATGTTCTTTTATTGTTGAAATTTGGACATAACTTATATTTTAATATTTCTTATACATTAATATATATTTAACACAGTCTTTCAACACTCCAGTAATAATAACCCATTTATAACAAGGGATATTATTAAAATATTACATTATATGATTCAGCCACTATTTATATTATTATTAAAATAACTATGTATCACCTTATACTTTTATGTCAAGATTGATGAACTATGATTCACATATTACTGTATTTATATAATGTAAGATTCCACAGTGTGTTTCTTTTGATTCTTTATCATGCGTTTTTTCTACACTGTAAATAATATTGGTAAATATACTGCAAAAAATTGTTAATAAAATATGTAAAATTGTTAATTCTCATTTTCATTAATTTCAGGTTGCCCGAAGTTATGGCGTGCCTTTTGTAGAAACTTCAGCTAAGACCCGTATGGGTGTTGATGATGCATTCTACACACTAGTTAGAGAGATTCGCAAAGATAAAGAAAGCCGGGGTAAGAAATTTAGGCGAGGAAATAAGTTAGGTTCCAGGCGTTCCTTTAAATGTACACTACTTTAAGTCAGGCCTAATATTATTATTGCAAGCAGGACTCAGTTTAATGAATTATTTCCAGTGTGGTATTTGTTTTGAAAATATATATAAGGGTTAATTCATTATCTTTGTAAATTATTATATTTACCTCCAACAAAGTTTCTTTAAGTACTTTTTATATTACTGTTGGTATGGTGATATTCAAGGGTAAATAGTCTTTCTGCAGTTTTTTAAGCAGTTACTTTGTTCATATAATGCATAATGTTCTCTGGTCTCTTCAATAAATAAAATTTAAATAATATATTGTGATAACAGTGCCATGAATACTATAGATAAGCCAGATTGCTAAACAAGGCTCTTATTTAATTAAAATTGCAACTTAATAACCTGGCTATGGTAAAAAAACAATGCCGTTAAACTACACTGTAAATAATGTCATTAAATTATTAATAAATGATTTTGTTCTACCTTTATACACAAATTTTAATTTAATTTCTTAGATTATATTTTGTCAGTTCATAAAACTGTTAGTAGAAAGTTTTTTCTCCCTAAAGGTTTTCACTGTCACACTCTCTGGTACATAATGACTGCGAATATAAAATAAGTGCTAAGTAATAAAATAAATCATGTATAATTAAATTTTCAAAGCTTAAATAAAATAATGTAAAATACATTACTGTAATTTAGTATATACCTGCAAAGAAAATCACAAGTAAGTTTTTATAAGAACTAGACATTGTATATTATTATTATATTTTTTTGGATTTGGATGTATTAAAAATAGATTATCAAGAGATGTTAACATTAATAAATCTACTATAAGTATGTAATAGGTACTGTCTTATCAATGTGAAACAAAAAAACAAACTTATTTTAAATAAATTTTGATCATACAATGTTTAGGGTCCTGCTAAAACTAACAAAATGAGAACATTGCTACATGTTTCAACTCTGTTACATATACAGTCAAACCTGGATAAGCGAGAGTTTAAGGGAGCACAATCTCATTCTCGCTAATAGAGGTTTCTCACTAACCCGAGTTTCTCGCTAATGCAGGTACATGTGTAGCGTTTCTCTCTTATAGAGGTACGCAGCAATAACAAGACATATATTCATGCACTATGTCATTTTATTTTATTTAGAACTTATTTACACTTTAAAAAATCCGTCTATTTCGTTTGGGTTTCTGTTTTTGTATTTTGAATGGTTTTCTCTAACTCATAAATTTTGTCGAATATTGCTTGATCAACAACAGCCGCGTATTCAAAGTACTGATGGACCGTCTCCAACGCATTTAAAGCTAGCTTCATTGGAATGATCTTAACAATGGTAAGAAGTTCCTCGAAAGTTAAGAATGAGTCATAAAATAGCAGATGTTAAATTTGTGATTTGTTCCTCCTAAATAATATACATAAATAAATGAAGCTCGACTGTCGCTTATAGAGGTATAGATAAGTAGCAGTCTCACTTACGGAGGTCCATGACGGAAAAACGACTCTCTCTTACACAGGTTTCTGTTTCTCGCTAATAGAGGTTTTGGGAGCTTAAAATGACGGGTCCTAGCTATTACTCTCACTTATAGAGTTTTCTCACTTAACCAGGTTTGACTGTATTATTTAAAAAAATATTATTTACGCGTTGTTAACTTATCTAATCTTATTACAGTTTGTAAACTGATTTATCATCTGGAAAGCCAGTAGTATATCAATGTATTGCCAAGACTTTCCTTAATATTGAAAAAATATAAACCGCTATAATCCAAAAATTATGGATTACTATACAATATATTGAGATTCGTTCTTCTGACTTGCCTTTATAAAAATCAAATAACCATATAAGTTAAAATGTTCGCGTAGAGACAGTTTACCATATTTTTGTACTATGAATTGCTTGTAAATATGTTCGGATTCGGCTTCCGCTTATCACTTTAGATAGTATTAAATCAATTATAGCTAATGATATCCATAATAGTATATAGAATATGATCCTTTTATTATTTACTGTCTCGCAATTGAAACTATTTCTAACATGTTTTTTAGAATATTTTTAAATGAAGAATAATACTTTATATGGCATTGAATACTAGAAAAAGTATACATATAATATTAAGTAAGCTATGTATTTGAACACGTCGTGAAGCTATGACGCAAAAAAAAAAATTTTTTCAGTAAGTAAAATCGCTGGCGAGTCGATTCTCTATAAAATCGGTATTGATGTCTTTAAAAACTGCAAATGTTCATGGGCGCATAAAAATTATAAGCAATTTTTGAGGTATTTTCATCACAAAGGTATCATAACATTATTACGACTTTTTTATAAATTATTTCAAATATATGTATTAACAACAGTAAAAAATTTGAAGTAGGGTTAGCACGCAAATAACAATAATTTAAGCAACCTGTCGCCTATTTTATATTTATTAAATTCATACATGCTAATTCATATTTTCTTGATATAAGCTTTTAAGCAATAGATTTGGCGAGGAAAAACGAAATAAAAGTGGTTGTGTTCTATCAATAAGCGTACACAAATATAATTTTTTGATAAATATACTGACGCATCGCAATTAGTATTTCTATTGTATAAAAACATCTTAACGTTTAGAATTTTAAATTTAAAGGGTTAATTTGCATGTTTGTTCAACATAACACTTACGCAAATTAAAAGTTATGGTATGTGAAACTATAAAATTTATTAATCTGCTTTAAATACTAAGTATATTGTATACTATAATTGTTTTCTCGTTTATTATAATAGTGATGAGTACTATTCTATTATTATAGAAAGACGTTGAATTAGGAATTCCTATTTCATAAAACAGAACATGTTACTGTAAATTATCAAACGCACACCTTGAAGATACTATCAATACTTTTTTTAATAATTACATTTTATAATGTTGTCAAAAGGCAGAAATGTTTATCTTATTAAATATGTATTATATTTAAGGATTTAAAATCTTAATGCAATTTTTGGCGGAAGAAACATTGCATGTTCTTCAGGTATTTTTTTATTTCTTGTTTTATGAATAATATACAACCCATTGTTTAATTAGAAAATAAATAAGTTCATTAAGCTTTTTTGGAAAATTATGTATGTATATTTTTCCTACAGCCCGCAACCACCAATAGTACCGAATTATAAACTAATGAAGAAAATTCTAGTACCTATAAATTTCTTAATGGAGTGAATTGTATCATGGTCATAATTAGCATGACCTTATTTAAATAAAGTTTAATAAATGGCATACAATTACTTTATAACGTTATAAAATTCTGTGTTGCCGTTTATGTCTGTCGTAAATTTGTAAAACACATCCTAGAGTCTGTAATTACTTTTTGTTAAGGAATTTGTGGTACAATGAAGTAAAATAACGAATTTTTATACTTGCAGGTTTGATTTTAACTTTCTCTTTAATTTTTAAGTTAAATTTAATTGTGTAGCTTAGATAATTTACTTATATTAACGAAATGTAACTGCCATGTAGTCAGTCCTATATTTTTGCCATAAAACGTAAGAGTTTTATACATTTATTAGTTCAAATAACGTTTTACTTTTGCAAATTTAATGATCTTGTATAATAATCATACTTTGAATTCATATCAAAGCTAAAGCACAAAGTTTTGTAATAGTAGGTTAATTATTGTGAATAAAATTATTATAATTCTGTAAAAAGGCACTGGGATTGTGCTTGTTGAAGTTAATAAATTGGCAAAAATATCTTTATTTTTTATATATACTCTACCCCTAATAGAGATAACGATAACCTTATTGCAGAAAAGGAACTATACGTACAAACCTTATTTCTCTTATGTACGTATAGTTTTCTCGGATACCCACGGTTAATATTGAACTGACTAAATTTGTATGAAATTTTGTCGACACGAATTTATTTTCATACTTTCATATTATTATACAAATTTTAATTTTCAATAGTTATCGACTTTCTATATTTTACATACACTAGGTACTGTTATGACACCTTGACTAAGCCCCCGGGTAGATGCAGTGGTTTTTTTGAATTGAATTGAATGAATTTGGAATGGGCTCGTTGTAGACTCACACTCTGATGAATATACGACCGAAACATCGCGATAGCATACCTTGCATTACTGAATCACAGAGTTGTTCAAACACCCGCAAGTCCATAATTTATGCCTACTATTGAAATTTTTCTTAAACAAATTGCAATTGCGAATTTTAGTCCCTCCTAGGATTTGAAACCGTGACCTCTAGACCTGAAGGTCTAAGTCATTTGATCATTCCTGCAGTTTGTATACATTTATATTCAGCATATCATTAGTGATTGTTTTGTTTTAAGTGATAGAGCATACTTTGTCATTATGTTAGTGAAGTTTTAATGTCCTACAAAAAATATACACACACATACATATATAATAGTCAATGATGGCATATGTAAATAACTTTCTAAACATCAGAGTTCAGTAGTAGAAAAACTCAAAAACAATACGTGTAGATAAAAACTTGTAACAACAATCACGCATCCCGAATGAAATAAACACACAGTAAGAGGTAATTTTTGTTTAGCGCAACAAAAATAGTTCATCAACTGTAAGAAATAGACTAGTTTAGTATTATATTTTGAAGCCCCTTACACAACAGACGGGAAGAATTACTTTATCTGTTTATGTTATCATTTTCTTTAAAGATAAGAAGATGATCAGTCTTTATTTCATCATAAGAATGAACACCCAGTGGCCTGCAGGGCACCGTGGATACAAAGAGCCCCCGGTCCTCGCTTAAAACAATAGGTGATTAATAATTTAAAATATCTGACATAAATAAAAAAACAATCACAAGGTTTGCGCGTCTATCGAACGAATCGGGGTATTACCCATCGATTGTTTTTGGTGGGTTTATTTTTCGCGTGTGCTTTTTTTAGAGCCCCACCGATTCGGAACTCGAGAATCGAATTGGAATATCTCCATTTTTTATATTATAACGGTTATAATATGTGATCAGGTTTAATAAAAAAGGAACTGTGCAATGTATGTAGTTCATAGTCTTTCCGGCCGCAAGGAGGTTAATTGATTGATGTTCCGACGATTCGCACGACCCTTTTCGGATTTAGATAGGTACTTAAGAATGGATCTCCCTCTCTGCATTTATATACTCATTATTTTATTTTAAAGAGTAGGCGGGTTTTTTATATCGTGGCGATTTGCATCTACACATTCTATCAATGTTTTTTTATTGCTAGCACATTTTAATTAAGAAATTGGGATTGGAATTTGAAATACGTCGCCTGAATTTGGTGATACTGATTATCTTGGGAGACCTTGATTGGAACCCCATGTGATCTTTTCTGCCGGAGTTGCATCTAAGTATAAAAAATAAATATAATTTTATGTATTGTATTGAAATTCGTTAAAGGAAATGTACATTAAAGACAAGATGTCTGTATTTTAGGAGGTAATTGTTTTATATCACTATTAATTAATATTTACTACATGTTTAATGTTTCATTGATATTAATCTACATGAAAACTATAAGGTTGGTTAAGTTAGGTCCATCGCCATCCATGACAACATCGAACATCGAGTAATAGACCTACCCCTCCTACTTCGATTTCATTTGAGATTGAACCAATAGGAAAAAAAATTGTATTGGATTTTTAGGTCACGCTTCAGCAGGTGATATAGTTCGAAAGATATCTTCTAGATACTTAACATAATACTTACTTAATTGAAATATATATTTAATAAATATATATAAATTTAGATTTTTGTAGTATGGTTATCATTTGACGGTTGACCAGCGACCACTCAAAACGCTATCTGACAAATGCATCCTTATTTCTCACTTTGACAATTTTCATATAGTAAGTAATTAGTACATTACATTATCTGAAATCTGTAATCTGAACGTAAATCGAAGATATTTTTCAATTTAGAAGTATTAAAATGATAAGGATATTAAATGTGAAAAGATTTCCCTAGATTTGAAATTTTATTAAAATACAAATACGTAACTTCTTGATTCCGTAATTTTTTTTTTACTATAACACAAAATATTCAATTAATAATTGGTCCAAAATGAACTCGATGGACGTCTGCACCGAAATAGAAAATGATGAGTTTTACAGTAAATTTCTTGAAGAATGTGTAAGACCAATAACTGGCGAGAATATATCAGTATCAGAGCAAGTCACAAGGCTCAGTGAAGGAATTAATAAGCTCACAAAAAGTTTGGAATGTCAAGTTTTAGCTAAACATAATGATTTACTGACGCAGGCGAGTCATATATCTGATTTAGAAAATATGCTAGATGCAGTAAAAATACAAGAAGAATCACTTCTACGTGGCACAGAAGGCCTTGCTGAGGGAGTTTACGCGTCATACGAGTCGCTGGACAACCAAACACGTATGCTCGAACGAGTTCAAACTACGTGCAACTTACTAAGACATGCTTTAAAAATCTTAGCTTTGTGGAAAAAATTATGTTCCATTAATGAAAATCCTGCCAAGAAAGCCATGCTTCTCTTTGAATTAAACGAATTATTTGGTGACTATGATTTTGAAGGCATACATTTACTTGATGATGTATTGAAACAAGTACAGAAGCAGCGAGTGGACCTTTTAAACAATTCCACCAACATGCTTCAAACAAGCCTTCTTAATGGAGACAAAACAAATTTATTGCAATGTTTTAAAGTCTTTCACAATTTGCAATGCACTAGTGAACAGATAGCTAATACAGTAACTAATATTTTAAAAGAGTTACAGAAAGAAATTAATGCTGCTTTGAATGTTCAAATGGTATCAATAGAGGTTAAAAAATCAAGTTCTGGACGCATAGCACCTGGTAAAGCCAATATAATGAATGCACAGGATTTTAAAATAAAACTTTGGGACAATATTGAAAAGCTTTTTAAAGGTGAAATATATAAAAGTTGCATAAAAGTTGTAATGTTACAAAATGTAGTAAGTGAGCTGCATGCTATTGGTAACTTTAGAAATATTGCAAAGAATTTCTGGAATGAACTTTGTTTGTTATTTAGTGTTGAATTAGAAAAAAGTCCATCAAATGTTAGTCAATCTATTGAAATAGATTATGCAAAGTTATTAAAATGTTTTAATGATTTGCTTTCAAAACTTAAATGTAAAAATTTAGAAATGAATCGTTCCTATTTCACAAAATGGGAGAATTCCTTCTTATCTAAATCCCTAGCAAAACTGTTGGAACCTGTGAGAAGTATGTGGCATCTAAATCAAATTCCTAATATGGATCAAATAGACAATGCTGTTAGAGTGATAGCAGAAGCTTTGAGTATTTCATTAGGTGATAAACAGTTAAGCATTAGTCTAGCTTACAGTGTAGCTAAGAGCATAAAACAAATGCATATGGAAACTGAGCAGCGACTTTCTATGGATAGTGATGTTGCTCAAATAATTGAACCTCCTACTAGTGCACAGCAGAAAAATGCTGATTTATGTAATGCCCTTTATTATTTTACATCACAAATTAAAAGAGTGCTTGTGAATATGAATGCAATGCTCCCACCAGAGAGTGTTCAAATAGTTCAAAACAGCCTAAAAGATATATCTAGCTTACCTATTCTTGAGTTATTTGCAGAATCAATAAGAATCTCTCTTTTCATTATTCTAATGACTTTACATGACGAACAGGATTTTGAAAGAAATGAGGATCCAAGCAACAAAACCTTATCATGCTCTCCATATATGAAAGAGTTACAACAATTTGTCTCGCGTTGCAAAGAAATTTACTTGTCTATGTTCCAAGATAAGTATGCTTTAAATGAGTGCAGTATGACAATTTCAAAAGCATGTATTGAGAGGTTTGTTCACCATGTATGTAATGTTCGGCCATTGACTGCATATGGTCGAGCCAAACTTCAAGTAGACTGTAAACAGATAGAGGCCTCATTATCCCCATTGATCAGTGATGTAATTGAATTGGGTGACCATTATCGTCAGTTAAAGGCCTTACAATTACTATTAGATAAAACACCACAAGATATAGCAAAGAGTCAGTATGAAGGAGCATCTTTACCATATTCTTTAGTAATGATGTTTTTGTTTTCACATGCTGGAACACAGCTTGTATCTCCCCATGTCTGTGCAGGTTGGAATATTCAAAAGCTTATGCAGTGGTTAGAAACCCATAAGAATGAAAGGGATAGGCTTGAGTTTGTAGCAGGAGCACTACAAAGATATCAAAATCACATAAGACAAAATCAGATAGCTACATATGATGTTGTGTATCCTATACTATTACAACTGTTAGAAGATGGAAGAAAACATTTGAAAAAATAATAGATTTAAAATATTTTAAAAAGTTATTTATGTCAAGGCTTATAAAATGTTAAATAAAAATCTTTTAAAATACTTTTATTTATTTTAAAAAGTAACTTAATTATTACTTTATCATCTTTTAAAGAAATGTGACTGCTTCTTCATCTTGGGGACTTACATTTTTATGGTCATCATTCTAAAAGAAAAAAATATAAGACATTTATCTATTAGTTCTTTTACATACAGTTGCTCTTAATTTGAATTTGCCATGAAGATATTTTGTGCTTCTTATTTCACATGATTCCTATCCAACGCTTTACATACAAGTATGTAATATGATAAAGATTCAAATTTTAAGAAACATGCAGAAACTACAAATATTCATCTATACATACACCAAGATTTAAGAATTGTATATGTACAGTGTAAGGTAAATACAAACTACATTTCATATTTATATAACCACATTTTATTTCATAACAATTATAATATACCATTCAAAGTACAACTATAATACCTCTAGATACCAACAAATGCTTTTTTACAGTCTAAGAATTTTACACTTTCTCCTTCACTAACAATATCATTCATTAACTTTAGTTATATTACTTTTATTAAGTAATTTTCCAAAAGAATTGTTTTACTATTTTACTTGTGATAAATTACCGATAGCTCACCAGGTTTTATACCCATTTATTATCTTATAGAAAATAATAACTATAGATTTCTTCTATGCATTTAATAAATCAGTACAGTCTGTACATTTAGAAGTTTAGATTAGCCGTTTCTTTTTGCCCCACGCGTATCATGTTTTTATAAATACGAGAATAACTACAATATAGTAGCACAAAATCAGACCTGCTCAAAGGCTATGTTGAAGACCTCTGGATAGTCATTTACAAAGTGTATTTCAATGTCTTTCTTGATAAAATCTGGAAGGTCATCGTAGTCTCGACGGTTTTCCTCTGGTAGTATTACACAAGTAACGCCTACACGCTTTGCCTGAAATTATATTAAAATTCAAATTACAACACTGGAACATATCACATATAGTATTAAAAATTATACTCTCTCCTGCAGATGGTTGTCACACATTTATACACATAAATATGGTTTATTAAGCACTTAAAATAGTATGTTAATAAAACAACTATTAACCGCAATAATTTTTTCTTTTATTCCACCAACTGGCAGTACTCGGCCTGTAAGAGAAATCTCCCCTGTCATAGCGAGCTGTGATTTGACAGATTTATTAAGGGCCAGGGATAAAAGTGCTGTAGTGATGGTTACGCCGGCTGAAGGTCCGTCTTTTGGTGTCGCACCTTCTGGCACGTGGAGGTGTAGATGGCTAAAACAAAATCTTTGTTTAAAAATGGAACTAATGTTTGACAGTATGCGCTAAAATAACTTATAAATTACCGTTTATTTTATATGTCACGTGACACAAATTAGTTAAATCGACTATAAATTAATAAAATTTTAATTACATTGGAGTATGTTTTTGATTAAAATATAATTGTTATATTTGTGTAAGTTAAGAATAATAATTAACATTGAATAGACCATTTATTTAAAATATTCTTCAACTGAATTAACGCGCGATGCCGCAGGGTGCTGCTTGTAAATATGTAGAAAAAATGTAACCAACCTAGTATTTAAAAACGTATTGCCAATGTTGTGCTTGTCCAGGTAATTTCTGGCGACAGTTAGGGCTATTCTTGCAGACTCTTTCATAACGTCTCCAAGGTGTCCAGTCAGCTCAAGAGACCCTGAACTGGCTTTCTCTTCATGGTGCTTATTGCGCAGTGCTGTTTCTATGTATAGAGTGCTGCCACCTGCCAAGTAATAGATAGTAAACTTTTATGAAAAAGGATTGGTATGAATCAATATATTGAAGCTACTTGATAAGCT
The DNA here is from genome assembly GCA_028984075.1 of Pieris mannii. Lineage (NCBI taxonomy): Eukaryota > Metazoa > Arthropoda > Insecta > Lepidoptera > Pieridae > Pieris > Pieris mannii. The sequence goes on from CM054780.1 coordinate 4,641,056, forward strand.
TCTTTCTTTGAAGAGTAAAAGTTTGTACGCGTATTGATGCAATTATTTAATTTGGTTTTAATCATGTAAGAAACAATTTCCTAACCAATATTTATTCTATGTATAAAAAGCTTGCATTAGTTAAATGCCATTGTGCTTGAGGAAATTAATCAATAAAATGTGATATGAACATACACAGACAAGAGTGTGAACTGTCATCATAGATTTACTTAATATTTTGTATTATTTAAATACCCATATATGTATAAACATTTCTATAAGAATCTAAGAATAGTATTTACATTTTTTAAATAACATTCACAATAATTCCTAAAAACACGCCATTCAGGGTATGACGTCATCCTAATGTTAGTAGCCGCAAAATCCTGGTGGACCTACATTATTATTATTTCTTTTATACATCACAACACGACACATTATCCGTTAACTTACCCATTGCGGTCCAAGCCAATCCCATGATGACGCCAGGGGGCGTGATATCATACATTCGATCATGTTTAAAGGTAGGTTTTCCAACCAAATCCGATAAATTTTCATCTGTCACTGTCAACTTATCTGCCTCCTGTTTAACTATTTTGAAAGCAACTTTCCGGGCGATCTGTATAAAGATATTATTTGATAAGAAACGTATTCGTGCGTGTTCGTTTCTATAATATCACAAACTTTTCGTTGGAACGCATATATTTCCCACACAAACTATCCAGTTTACTATACGAATGCCACAAACTAAGTTCTTGCTTCCGTTAAGTCTCAACTACGATCGTGGAACGATAAGATATTTCATAAAATTTTCAACAATTTATTCAAGCCATTTTGAATACCTTTTGCGTAAAAAATAAAAAAATATTATTTATTTATTATATTATTATACCTTTTCAATATGTTTCTGTAGATTTCGAACACCACTTTCTCGGCAGTAAGATTTAATAAGAGTGTGCAGAGCTTCCGAGGTCAGGTCTAACTGGTCGTTATTAAGACCGCAGTTCTTTTGTGCTGTCGGAACCAGATATTGTTGAGCTATTGCCAACTTCTCTTCTGCCACATAACCTGTAATTATAAATAGGTTCCTAAATATATATATTTTAAGTTGAACGCGCTAATCAAGAACACATATAAAATTCATATAATAACTGATTCAAACTACTGATTCTCTATAAGTGATACAAATTACAAAAGAAAAAAGAGTTGAAGGTTGAATTGAAAGAAATTGGCTACTGAATCATGTCTATATATAGCGATACCGGTCATAAATCATATGTCTTATTGTGTCTGAAAATAATAAAGACGCGAACTTCTGAATAGAACTGGAATACGGGCCTCAGCCTCCGTTTTTTAAGCCGTTAATCCATTCTATAATGTATTAAACAATTTATCTATCAAGTTATGAGTTTGGAAGTTTTAAAGTACCCAAGACTAGATTGCTGTTTGAGACATATTTCTAAAGATATTTGATATGATAAATATTTTCCCATCAGACTAACTGCAATGTACTACTTCTTGTACGTGTCGTGTAGGTACTCTTTCGTCTCTTTCTATCCAATTGTGTTTACGCTGTCCAGAAAAGAGACAGATGTCAAAGTCTTAATAAACCACTTACCAGACATATCAATTAGTTCCATCCTATCTTTCAGCGGTTCTGGTATCATATCAACGACATTGGCAGTGCAAATGAAAAGGACCTTTGATAAATCTACCGGAACATCCAAGTAGTGGTCCAAGAAATTCGCATTCTGCTCAGGATCCAAAAGTTCAAGAAGAGCTGATGAGGGGTCCCCGTGAACGCCTCTAAAATTAAGAATTAGCTATTATTTTGACAACATCATATTATCAATTTTACAACATTTCAAATCATGCTGAATATCTCGTTTTGATTGTACCAAATTCTGTGCATATGTTTGTACACAAGAACGAACGAGAGAACAAACCCATAACCTAAGTCTAATTAGGTAATTATCCGCGGCACTAAGATCTAGCGGTGACCGTAAATAATAATTTATATATTTAAGTACATATGGTTTAGTTATATATAGTACTAAACATTATATTACTAGGTTTGGTTAGTGCGCAGTTAGTTGATGCGCAGACGTCGAAATTGGAATTGGATTGGATTTGAAATCTTGGGTTTGCGGATATACAAACAGAATATGTATATGTAAAAGATAACTTTGTTTCAACTCACTTGCCAATCTTGTCCACCTCATCAATTAGCACCAATGGGTTCTCGGTGCCGGTTTTTTTCAGACACTGAACCAGTTTCCCTGGCATCGCACCCACATACGTCCTCCTATGACCTTTAATCTCGGCCACATCCGTCATTCCACCCACAGAAAACCTAAAGTATTGACGATTAAGTGCACGCGCAATCGACCGAGCTGGAAAAAATTATAGGTAAATTTATACCTAAATATAACTTGAGTAGTATCTTTAGTATCTTGTTAATTCAGTGTTTTTTGTCTTATTTTTTTTATATTTACTTTAGCATAGGTTCTATTTTTTTATTCTCATAATTATATCATTTGGTTATGAACTTATGGCACTTTACTTCATCATATTTCTTTTTTTTTTTCGTTTTCCCCTTACTAGGGATGCCTGGAGCATAGATTGTTAGGTATAGGTAAGTGGTTGTCTGGAAGACAATCGCTCTAAAGCGATAAAGCCGCCAGTTACTTTCATTAAATTATGTTTAATATTTTCCTTTTATGTAATGCTACGAAGTGTTAATAAATAAATAAATAAATATAGGGCCACCCATTGCATCCTTTATATTTTTTTTCTTTAATGCAACGAAGGGTGAATAAATAAAATAAAGATGAAACTTTCGAGGAAGCATGATACATTTCCTTCAACCTGAAGGGATGATTTTAGACTAGTCTTACTGACTGGCTTGAAGGCCCCAGTGGCTCAGGTCGAGAATTTGTATCTCCTTGGAGGCATACAAATAATAAGTAATAACTTCTCAACTTTTAGTGGCATCCAACCTCCTGTATGGAGAGGCTATAACAGGAGGTTAGCTGTCTTTCTCTTCAAACCTGTTATGGCCTTTCTGCCAATGTGCTACTTACCACTCGTTCGTACGGTGAAGGACAATTCAGACCCGAAAAGTCAGAAAGTTGACACTTTAAATATTTTAGAAAAAAAAAAAGTGATCAGGAAACAGATACACATTCGAATTAGTCCTTCAAGAAAAAACCGTACAAATTCTTAAAAGGCCGGCAACGCACTCGCGAGCCCTCCAGCATCGAGAGGGTCCATGGGCCCGGCATCACTTAACATCAGGTAAGCCTCCTGCCCGTTTGCCCCCCTGTTCTATAAAAAAAAACATCTAAGGCCCACAAAAAAACTATGTACCTATACTAGTCTTTCCAACACCTGGTGGTCCATGGAAGCACAATATTTTCCCCTGAGTGCTGCCTTTGAGCTGCGATACAGCAATGAACTCTAAAATTCGCTTCTTGATATCCTCCATGCCGTAGTGGTCTTCATCTAGAATAATCTGTGCGTCTTCCAACTTCAGATTTTCTTCCGACGTAATGCCCCACGGGAGAGATGTCAGCCAGTCGAGGTAGCAACGGGTAACACTGAATTTTTTTATATATAAGTGGGCGAAAACTTGAGATAAAAACATTTTTTTTTTTTCTAAAGTAGTGGCTAGAAATAATTTAACTACTGTACGTTACGTTAATTCAGTTGCGATGTTATATGTTATAGAATAAAGTAAAATCTATAGTTGCAATATTTGTGAATATGTGAGCGCCATGTATTTTATTTTAAAATTGCATTTTTTTTTAATTCTAGGTACAAAGGTACATGGGTACACATATAATTATCAAATCAAACAATACAAAATTTTGTAAAAACTATTTTAAAAGAGTATAGAGTTTCAGTATATTATATCATAGTTACCAAAATAATTAAATTAATTTTGATTTGATAGCATACCTCATAAAACTAGTAACATTTTACAATGAATGAATCTGTAATCTGTAAATCAACTAAGCAAAGCTCTCAAAAGAAAATTATATTGTAATTATATATATTGCTAAAATTTTTCATTGATGCTCCATACCTAGCGACATGATGTTTGCTTATATGTTTTTACCTTATATGTTACTGGAGAATGTAGCTATGTATTTGTGAATTTTATTTCAGAGGTAATCTAGCACAAACATTAATCAAATCCTTCCTCTTTATAATACTGGTGTAGATTAAAACTCACTTGAATTCAGAACTGTGGCTCTCCAAGAAGTTAAGTTTGTTCAGCTCTTCATCAATTACAATTTGCACAGCCTCTGGTACACTCTTTTCCGCTAATCTCTCTCTGAATTTCTCGCCTATTGCATCTTTATCATCTTTTTCAAGACCTAACTCCTTTTTTATTACCTAAAATATTTAATATATTATAAAACAAATGTGCAACATTAATAAAACAGCTGCAACAATTTAAAACGTTACAAACTGAAACTCCTGTCATTCGAATAGTATATACAATTGATATATAAATAGAACTTTTTAATAGATACAGTTATAATAAATTGTAAATCCCTCATATGCCAAAGACTAGGACTAGGCGAATAGTAGATGAAGTATTGTGTAAGCACAAACCTTCAACTGTTCATGAAGTATGTATTTCCTGTGTTGTTGCTTGACTTTTTCTTCAACCTCTTTGCCAATCTTTTGTTGTAATTTAGACAACTCATACTCCTTCTTCAGTAGAGATAGGGACATCATAAGTCTCTTGGGAATCTAAAAGTGTTTTACAATCAAGACAGATTGAATTTCAAGATCTCCAACGAAGTCAGAGACTGTTTATATATATCAGTCAGAAAAGTTAGTAAGAAAAAAATTGGGATTAAAAACTAATAGTAGTGAAACATAAACATCAGTATAAATATAATAAAATTCTGGTAAAACAAAAATTACAGATCTGTACATACATCCATTTCTTCTAGCACAGCCTGTAGTTCCGCTGGTTCTGCCCCAGTGAGGGCAGCTCCCAAATCACTCAAATACACAGGGTTATCCACCACTCTCTGACCTTGAGCTAACATGTGATGTAATGACTCTCTGTAATATATCATACCCATATAAAAACTGACTAAAGCTAACTGTAACATTAAAAAATAATTCTTCACCAATAGTTATTTTTATATGAGCCTTATTATTTTGAAGCCTTAGAAGAATTATTTTGAAGAACAATACTAATAAAACACATAACAAAAATAATAACTAACAGACTAAGTATATAATAGGAAAGCAAAAACCCAGAAAATATGTACATTTTTATTGTAAAATATTAGAATTTTGATTGTTAATTACACCTCAAACACACACAAAAAATGTAATCAAAACCAGTTATTTTAGAGTTTATTTATATGCATAGAAGATGTATATACATAAATATGGAATGCAATAAAAGTAATAAACAGAAACTAATCATCATCACTACGTCTTGTTTATGTAAATCGGCAAATCAAACATAAGAGTGCTAAGCTTACCTATACAAAGGATTTAAGTTAATAATATCCCTTATAGTCTTAATCACTTCTTGTGTTAATGCTTTCACTTCTTCGTTCTGCTTAAATTTCTCATGCATAACATTCTCAACTTTTACCATTATAACTTGATCAGGTGGCAGTTTTTTGGTCTCCTTTACCTCTTTTTCTTCAGTCTTTTTTCGAGAATTTCTATACTTTCTACGTCGTCTTTCAGCATCTGTCTCTTCACGCGTAACGTTAAATTCCGTATTAAATATAGGAAACTTAAGCTTCATTTCTGAAATGACACGCATTTCGGAAATGAAACCAAAGTGTAATTATTATATAATTAGTTTCATCTCATTCTAACATTTTAAAAGTAAGAATAAATTTCTAGATTAATTTTAACTTTTGATACTAAACTTTATATATATATAATATAATTTACCATGCAGAAATCCTCTGAGCAGTGAAGTCACTCAGTAAAGCCTCTGTAGTGCCCAAAGGACTTCTGTACTTCTGGAAGGAGCTAGCCTATCAGTACCAGTACTTTACGCACAATAGACCAATTTGAATTACATGTTTAAATGCGGAAACCGAGTCCACCAACCTAAACATTCTCCAAACCTCAAGATAATTTGATAAATCTATAAAATACTTACCAGCTGGCCCAGTTTCAATTTCATCTTCAATAAAATGTCCAGTAATTTTAATTCTGCGATGTGCCATTACAACAAGCCTCAACTTAAAGTCCATATCCTGCATTTCATGTATTTGTGCAAACACTCCGACTTGATGCAAGTCATCCAAATTTGATACCACATCAGTTTTATCATCCTCCTTCTTACGCAGAAAGATACCTATGTATGGTTGGTTCAATTTCACTTTACGTCGAATCAGGTCTATTAGAGCTGGGTTTGAAATCTGCAATAAATTAAACATACATAAAAGTTTAAAACTGTATGTATTTTATAATTAACCAACAACATAAGAGAGAAAGAAAAAGAAAATCCTCAGACTGAAGAATCTAATTTAAAATTTATATATTAAGTGAAGGAGAAAAAGAGAAATACAAATATTTCTTTAAAATAAAAGTAATATTGATATTCATTAGCATACATAATATCTTTAATTTTGTTTTATTTTAAATATGTAAATACATATTTACCATATCTTTTTAATCTTCACTAACACATATCAGTATTGTTAAACTTATTATGTTAAATATACATATTTTTAAATCATTTCATTTAAATTAAATTATTTTTTACATTTAAATCAAAGCTACATTTATATATATATATAACAAACCTCTATCAACTTAATAAATCTAGGGAAAACAGGGTTTCTATTAATAGCTATAACAGGCACTTGTGGCCACACTTCTGGGACTGCCACAGTTGCTGGGAGTTGACTTGAAAATAGAGGGGTTTCTTCTTTAACTTCTTCAATTTCTTCTTCTTCAGGTTCATTTTTGTTACCAGTTGAATACTGTTTAACTTGTACAGTCTAAAACAAGAAGATAACAATGTCACTTTAAACAAGAAAGGATTCTTTTTCACTTGATTTTTTGAGTAAAGTAATTGTTTGACACTTATAATATTTAAATAAAATTCAGCGATTTAATAAACTTGAAGCTGAATTAATGAAGGCGTCTGAGCTAGACAATCTTTTAATTTTTTTGAAGTTTTTTAAAGTTTTATTTATTAATATAAAACTGAGTCTTACCTGAGGAAAAGTAATGAAACCCTTTAAGCTACTGGTTGCTCGAGAGTCTTTTAGTCCATTACTGTATACGTTTTTTAAAAGTCCCGGTTTACACTGTAATTGTGATGCAATTTTAGTTACATTGCGAGTCAAACGTACTGAATATTTTATACTGGGATTTAATAATATAGTATTTCGCATTAAATAACTGGCCGTGTGCATTGTTAATTTGCTTTTTAATTAGGATCTAAATCGATAAAATACACATTCATTTAAAATACTTTTATTTCTTTTATTGGAAACTGATAAGTGATAGGTTATATTTCCAGATTCTTCAATAATTTTATATTGAAAACACTAAACAGAGTGAAGTCAAGAGTTTAAACTGTCAAATGTCAGTCTTTAACGGTCATTAATTTTAGTTTTAAATGTAAGGTTCCTATTTGTTATTATTGAATCTGCGAGATTGGATTTGATAGTTCATGCATTACGATAAAGTTTTTAATTTTTTTTCTAGGGCATTAGTTTTAACTTTATACCAGTTTCTCTCTTCTGTAAAAAAGTTTGTTAGAAAACATATCTGATCCTTACTGTTGACAGATACCTGAGTGAAATGTTGATATTTTGCAACATTAGTTAGATCATAGATGTCTGTGGAGTTGTGAATATCTCATATCTGTGCTATTCAATAATGTTTTCAGAGGATTTTATTCTATGTTGTTATTATTTTCATGTTGAAAACTAGGATTAAACTTTAAAAGTATTTTTTAAGAAGTAGTAAGTGATAATGTTAAATAAATAATGTTTTTTAAATGTTTAAACTTCTTTCGATATTTTGAGGGTTATGTTAAGGTTACTAATGTTGAACAATAAAGTAACCCTAAAACTATGGGGTATTTACTATAAGCTTATTTACTATTTGATTACAGAGGATTATGAAAATGGAGACATCAAATATTATAGGAAAACAAAGTATAATTGAAGGCCAAGCAGAAATACGCGTGTCTTCTGAAAAGGTCTTTTATAACCCAGTTCAGGAGTTTAACAGAGACTTGAGTATTGCCGTGTTGTCCGTTTTTATAAACGATTATAGAAAAGAAAAAGCTTTTAAGAAGTGTGGAAAACTTAAAACTGAGGAAATAGAGTATGAAGACAATCATGATGTATGTGAAATTAACTTATATTACAAGATTGAAGATAAATGCTTGTATCAATTCAGTATGAAATAAAAATAAAATTTTCTTTAAAATCAACATGTTTACATGAATATAATCTTTGGATTAATTACATTTTTCCTTAAGAGATTATTGCATGAACCCACTTTTTTTAAATTCATATATTTTCTTTAGATTCCAGTTACAATTCTAGAAGCATTATCAGCTACAGGTCTGCGAAGCATCAGATATGCAAAAGAGGTATCTAATGTCACTAAGATAATAGCAAATGATTTGTCAGAGCAAGCTGTAGAGACTATAAAAGATAACATTGTGTATAACAGTGTAGATAATATTATTGAAACAAGTCATGATGATGCTTGGTAAGATGTAAACAATTTTTAATTATTGATTAATTTTTGATCCAAACTTTCTAAGAATCTAGTCAGTAAATTACTTTCTGATATTTTTTATTGTTTTGATGAAAACTAAGGAAAGTAATAAAATAACATAGCCCATCTATTTGACAAATCTATATTATAAAGCTAAACTAAACTAAAAAGTTTCAAGTACCAACCATTAACAATATTATATCATAAATTTTCAGCATGCTTATGTACAAACACAAACATCATTCAAAAAGATTTACAGCAATTGATCTGGATCCATATGGTTGCCCTTCCATATTCTTAGATTCAGCTGTACAGAGTGTACAAGATGGTGGGTTATTGCTTGTGACTGCAACAGATATGGCTGTCTTGGCTGGAAACTCGCCAGAAACATGCTATGTTAAATATGGTGCTATTAGTCTAAAAACCAAGTGTTGTCATGAAATGGTAAATTATACATTTATATTGTAATTAAGTAAGTTATAGTACACAAATGGAGAAAATACTATAAAGTAAATACAATTTTCTATTTGTATAATACACCTTCATACAAACATCTATATCATTAATCAGAAGAGCTAGTATTGATGAATAAATACAACCAAGGAGTGGGATTCCACATTTATTTAAAATATAATATTTCCAGGCTTTAAGGATATTACTTCAAAGCATAGAGCACCATGCAAACAGATACAGTAGGTTTATAGAACCTATACTGAGCATATCAGCTGATTTTTATATAAGAGTATTTGTCAAAATCTACTCTGGTGCATTTCATTGTAAGAAAACCACAAGGTAATTTGAAAATATTTTATTTATGAACTACTGACCAATAATTGAAAGCTAACAATATCATAAATTACACAAACAATAATATTTATATCATATAAATAATAATAGACAATAGTACATGGTTAAACATTTTACTTGAATCACCCATAAACTAGGATCAACATATAACTCTTTTTCACAGCAAACTTTCAATGGTATACCAGTGTGTTGGTTGTGATCATTTAACACTGCAACCACTGGGTGCTTTTAAACCAAACCCAACTGAAAAAAGTCCAGATCAATTGAAGAGTTTTCTGCCAAGTGTACCACCAGTTGGTGAATTCTGTGTTCACTGCAATCAGAGACATCATGTGAGTAAATAGTGATGTATATCTGAGCCAATACATGACCATTATTAGCTAGAAAGTTTCCTATTTCTTTGAATCAGTGTTAATGTGATGATGCATGAGCCTGAGAACCAAAGCATTGAGGGCTGTATGAGTTTTCTAGTAACAAAAGTAAGATAAGTTAAATATTATGACAAAAATACTCTTTACAGCTAGGTGGTCCCATCTGGTCAGCACCAATACATAATCTTGATTTTGTTTCTCGGGTTCTAAACCATGTTGAAGAAAACTCTCATAAGTTTGGCACAGCTAAGAGGATTCAAGGCATATTGTCTATGGTGCAAGAGGAATTACAGGACACACCTTTATATTATATCTTGGATAAACTTTTTGGGAGAGTACATTTGGAGACTATGCCTATGTTGAGAATGAGGTAATTTTTTTTCAGCATTGTTTGTTTTGGGGGCAAATCATCTTTGAAAAGAAAGAAAGAATTGTTTCGTAACAAACTTAATATAATTATTTGTTCGAATATTTATTTCAAAATATGAGCACTTATGTGTATCAAAGTTAAGGAACATGTATTTTTTTTAGGTCTGCCATACTAAATGCTGGATACCAAGTTTCATTTTCGCATGCAGCAAAATTATCAATAAAGACTAATGCGCCCACACACTTCATATGGGACATTATCAGAACTTGGGAGAAGACTCACCCTGTTAAAGCATCTAAGTAAATATCTACCATTATTATGGCCACTGATGACATAGCTTATAAAACTTGGCAAAAAATTTTGTATCTTTGTTCAAATTTAAAAATAGAAATAATTTATCTAAGAATTGTTATTAAAACAGATCAGGTATATTAAACAATTGGAAACTATTCAAAATGTGTTTATTTACAACAATTTTTTTTTTATTTACAACAAATTTTAAATAAATCTTTATTTCTGTGCAGATTGGAATCAGATGCAACAGCTAAATACATTTTAACTCAGGATATAAAGAACACAGTAGATTTAACCGAGAGAACTGATGCTAATCCATCAAGTAGACGAAATGGTGCTTTACGATTCCAGTTTAATCCTACAAGATATTGGGGACCTGGATCTAGAGCCTCTATAAAGTAAGTCTTAAGAAGAGATAATATTTTTCATATGTATATAGGGTAATACAAACTTTATAAAAAAATAAACATAACATACTAATGGCACAGCTACATATTGCAAAAGTTTGGCTGATATCACTTCTGATGATTTCTGGGAGAACCCTAAAAACAGACCTTTTCTTTTTCCCATAGAAACGTTTTCTAACTAAAATATAGAGTCAAATTAAACTTTATTGCTGTTCAATAAAGTTCATATTAAATGATCATTTGGTTAATAACCTGACTATCTCAATGTTATGTCAGTGAGGCACACAATTTTTAAATATTTGTCACGTTAGCTTCTTACTGTCCCTTTAGACTATTTTCCAAACAGGTTTGAACCCTAAGTTCACATATTAGTTTGAAGTCCATTAGCACACATCCCAGTCGGGGATTTTTAGTGGGTCACAGAAGGGTGGCCAATGTAAGTAAATAAATAAAATGTTTGTGAAAGTGAAGATACTTTTTTTTTCGTCCTATCTGACCCTTACTCAGCGTCCTATCATCAGGGTAACGGTTCTGTTCAGGAGATTTTTTTGCGCTGACTATAATTATAAGTAGGTAGGGGCCAAAAAACTGCCACATTCTAAATCTTTTTGACAGAACGAAGTCAGTCAAGTCCTTTAGTTAATAATAAAAGAAGAATTTAAAAAAATTTACTTCGTTGTCAACTTGTAGTAGCATATTATCACGCTTTTGTGTTTACAGTGTTGGCGAAGAAAAGATGTCGAAGGCAGTTAAAAATCAAAACAAGAAAAGTAAAAAGCAGGAGAAACGAGAACATTCGCCACGTAGTGAAGACGGGGCGCGCAAAAAGAAATATGTTGTAAAAGAATCTGTGCATTAATAAATTATTGTTTTTTATATTGTATTAATTAATATTTCCCATTATCCTTTCCTTGAGGGCGGAAAGCAGACAGTATTGCCGTAAGGGAAGAGGTAATTCTAATAAATATAACAATCATTAATTCAACCGTAAATCGGTTTAAAAACTTAAATATTAATTAATGTCACTCATAAGTCACAACTACCTGAATGCACAAATACAAGTATATGTCCAAATAAAAATTCGTCAGGAATCCTGACGAATCTAAGATCCTGAGTCAGGATGTAATAAGTTTTGATCTTAAACATGATTATTCTATCAAATATTATTATCTATCGCAGTAATTTCCAGTCGATGTCACAATTGTTCTGTCAACAGTCAAATTGTATTAGCAGTTAGCACACTAGACAAAAAGTTGTATTTCATAATTTCATTTCCGCGATTAAAATCATAAAACATTTAGACACAACAGTGAATCTTTAAAACAATTTATAAATTACGATAAGCATATCAATTTCTTAGGTATTACGTATAATTGCATTCTCATATGTCGCACGTGCTGACATGTTTATTGTGTAAATTGTTTTTATGATCGTGTTAAAATACGCAAATTAATTACTTTTGCTTTTATAAATAAATATAATGTTCCCTTCTTTGATAAGAGTGATATCTGCAATTTTATTTATTAGTTGCCTCTTTTCTCAAACAAATGGCTTGGATAGAAAGGTAAACAACATTTATTACTAAACCTAATTATGAAGGTCAAAACTGCCTTTGTTCCAATTTTTTATACGTTTTAAAATTTATAACATTGGTGTTAAATGGTAAATTACATTTTGTTGACTCATTTATAACCTAAAACAATTTTAAGCGTTTTCATATTCAATTATTAAGGTACTGTAATCTAATTTTATTGGCTTTATTATTTCAGATATCAGCTCATTTAAATCCAGGATGTCAAGGTTGTTCATCAAATACTACAACTCTAGTGTATATACGTGGTGAAGGAAAGTCTGATGTCTTACATCAGATTTGGGATTTTACTAAGCACCTGCCCACTGTGTTGCTCTCTGTTGGAAGCCTAAATACATCATTAAATATTCAGTGGGTTGAAAATAAACCTGTATATTTTAATTGGACTGAGAAGCCATGGTATACTTTTGCAGCCACTATTGACAAAGTAAGTTTTAAATTATTAGGTTACCAGGGTACAGTTCTCAGGACTGTTTAGTTTGTCAAAAACATAATCATTGGTATGTAAATCATATGTTTAAGCATTAGAATATTTTCCCTTAATGGCAGATCTCCATGTTATATCTTAGTCAATTATTAACTAACACATAGGCTAACACATCCTGCTAAAAATTAAATACTCTGAATCTTTTGATTATTGTTGTAAATTTATATAAAGTAGCATTAAATATTCTAATACATATATGTATTGATATTAATACCATTTTAAACTAAACAATATTGATAACACATTCTATGTGACTGATCCATAATGAATCATAAACCATATGTGTTTATACAGTTGTTTGAATCATAAATACTGATAATGTTGCTGTTGGCCTATATGCATGTTATTTTCATCGAATAATAGAAAGGAGAAATAAATTATTCCATTGTCAATTAATGAACATTATATAAATCAATGTAGTTTGTGTTTAAATTTTGAATAAGCTAATAATTATGAATGAAAGATTTAATTATTGTTAGCTTTGTGATGAATTACGCTAAATATTTATTGGTTCTATTGTACCTTACTACTAAAATCATTTGTTAAATATAATTGTAAGATATAACTATATATGCTCTAAATATTATAAATGCAAAGGTGAATGTAATGAATAAAAATAATGATTTAGGCAGTTTTTACAGACTCCCAGATGAAACAATAGGATTGTCTTAATTTTTTTCACTAACATCCACTTGCTGTCACATGATCAGTAATCATTGTTTTATACATATATATCAACTATAATATGAAAAACACATTTTTTTTTGTACTTTTATTTTATACTTAAAATGTGTTCTGAATTTTTAGTACCTAGTTGATTAAAGTCTTTACCCATACAGATTTATTTATCTATGGGTTGGCTGAATTTAAATATGTCATTAAAAGCCATGTTAATTTAATGTTTGGTGCCATGGATAAACTGAAATTTTTTAAAATTTTCCAATATGAGTTCCTACGTGGAAATGCAACAAATGCATGCTTACATAAACATGATCCTTTTGATTAATGGGAATGCGTCAAATTTGGAAATGTTGAGTTCAGAGCAAAATTCACGGCCAGTAATCATACCAATTTACGGCTGAGTTTGCTGCGACCCATGGACTTAGAGTCAAAACAACATTGAAGCACTTGCGTCAATGTCGGAGAGATAAAAAGCTAGATTAGTGGGTACCGCAAAAGCTAACTGACCAACAGCGAGAATTACGCGTCGAAGCATGCATAGCAATACTGATTCGCCATAGAAACGAGAGAATTCTAAATCGAGTTGTTACTTTTACTGTGGATCCTGTACGACAAATATAATCGTTCGTGTCAGTCGGTGGACCGGGGTACGGAACCTAATCAGTGCGCTAAAAAAAGATTACTCATAGAAAGATGACAGTGACTATCAGATGGAACAATGTCGGACTTGAACATAACAGATTTTTACTCAATGGCACATCAGTGACTGCAGATGCCAGGAAATGCAAACAACGATGGAGAAGCAATTAAAAAACCGAGACTGATCAATCGCTCTACCCCATAACTTCTCCACAACAACGCGCGAGTTCTCACTTCACCACAGTCACCGTACTCACCGGATCTTGCTCCTACAGGACTCTACTTTTTCAAAATTTAGACAATGTTCAAATTGAAAAAAAAACAAAACACTCTCGTTGGCTTTATCGGCTCTTCCGGCTGACTTCTACAGTAAAGGGATAAAGCAACTGCTATCAAAATATCAACATTTTTATTGTTTTTAGTATTCATATATATCTCCAATTTCATAGGTTTACCAAATAATATTGGTAAACCTATGAAAATGGAATTATTGTTAGAAAGAACACATGCTTGTGATCCACAAAATTGTTACCAATTTAATTTCTATCATCATATAAAGTTTAGTAGTGGTTTTTTTTAAATTAGTATCTTACATTATCCTACTTATACATATTTGCCTGTACTAATAAAAGCTTGAAGCCTGGACAGGCATATCATTATAAATAAATAGATTAATTATTTTCTGTATTAATTGGCTTCCTGGCAGAGTTGAGTTTTAATATAGAGTATAAAATTCATAAAATATTAATTCAATATTCTCTGTTTATTTTTTCTAGTTATATGAATATGATGACATACATGACACTGGGTACATAAACCCTCAGTATCCTCAAAGGGAATACAGTCTGAACCGAATTTCGTGGGAGCTTCAAGAGAGTATATTGACAAACAATGAAGCTATGGTGCATGTGACAGGAAAAATTCGTAACAGAAATAAAAATGATGCTGTTATTAGTATTAAGGTATTTTGTTTAACTAATTTGAAATTATTGAATTAAATTCTGAACAGATATATCACATTGTTAACATTTAATTTTATGGAATAATAATGTGTGACAAAGTCAAATACATAGGGATATTAGAAAATAACTTGAATAAAATGTTGTAGCTGGATCTTCTACCATTTAAAGACTATGCGGTGGAACTGCCCCACTTAATACATACAGCCAACTCAACACTTATAGATGTAAACTTGGTTAACCTAACGACCTCATTCAATGCCTCGAGATACGCGCTTCACTTTGTCTTAGCTAGTACAGACAACCCAACTGATACAATGCACTATATAATGCGCAAAAGTTTGGATGATGAACATACACCTGGAGTCTTTGAAGTAAGTCTAGATATTTTGTATTACAAGTGTATTCGTATATATATGGACAGCAGGTCCATGAACTAACTTGTTACAGGTTCAAAAATTATTGTCATTAGCTTCTAATTTAAATGAATCTTATATTATTATAATCAGTTCTAGCTAAGAAAATGATGACAACAATATAGTATTGTCTTTTATTAAAATAACTTTTACACATTTAAAGAAAAACACTTTTAACGGATTGAAGTTATGTATTATTGTAAACTTATAATTATTTAAACGTAATTTTAAATTTAACCGACGTTTCGCGTGCTTTACAGCGTGCGTGGTCACCGTGGTCCGTGACCATAATACATAACTTCAATCCGTTAAAAATTGTTTTTGTTTAAACAACAATATACTTCATTTGCATAATTGAAGTCAGAATGTTTAATCATTGTAATATTTATTACGGTATAATACATAAAATAAATTAAAATCCTATTTATTATTTGCATTTTGATGTAATGTTTTAAGCAGATAAAAATTTTCATCACAGATTATAGAAATAAAAACTCCATCACTCTATGACAGTGAGGAAGGTGGATACCTACAGTTTCGCCCTGTGAGCTACACGTCGCCAAAACGCAATGTTGCCAGTTCAACCATTGCGCACGTATCTCAATTTAACCGGTAATTACTGTATCAATAATATTATATATGTAAGGACATCAAGTAATATTTAAATCACATCCTGTTAGTATGAATATTCAGAAAATTTTAAATATTCATAATATAGACCATATTATTATGAATGTTTACTGGAATCATAGAAATTTATTGTCCAAGAGCGAATGCACGATTATATATTAGTGGGTCCATAATTTAAATTTTCCTTTTATACTATCATCGAGGGTGTTTACAACAATTTAGCAGTATATGGGTTGAATCAAAACAGTTATGGAGTCTGTTTATAAGGGTCGTATTTGCTAAAAACTACGCTTTGTATAACCGAAAATTATTTTTGTAGCCTCCATAATTTTCGTAAAAATTTTGTAAGGTTTTTTTGAACATAGTTCTAGTAGGTACCTGGTACCATTTCTGTTTTTCGTAGAAATCACTTATAAAGTAAACACTTTTGATAATTTTTTTTTTATAGAACGGGGCAAACGGGCAGGAGGCTCACCTTAAGTGATACCGCCGCCCATGGACACTCAATGTCAGAGGGCTCGCGAGTGCTTTGCCAGCCTTTTATGAGATTTGTTTTAAATTGTAGTTAAAACCTATGTACATATTTCAGAACGATGATGCCGCGTGACAGCACGCTAAGCATATTCTTCAAAGAGTCTCAACAGATGATTCTAGTACAAGACATGTTTGTCTCGTTCGGTGAAAGCGGGGATGGATACTACAAACAACATAACTATACTGCTTGGTAAGTTATCTATTCTTAAGTTCCAAGACAACTGCTTAAAGATACGAGGGTGAGTCATTACATAGAATCGAAAATTACCGCGACAAATTTGCCGCTTTTTTGTAATTAGGTTTTTTTTAGGTTTTGATATCCGGACCTAATCAATTTTCCATACACTTAGTACAGTTTACTCCATTAATTATATTTGATCGTTTTATACAGGACTTTCCTAAGCATTATACAAGTCATACATTTATAGATAGCTATACTGACAATCGCGATCCGTAAACCTTGATAAATTATATACCTAAACATTCCTCACGTATTGATGCAAACTGTAATAAATTCCGTGCAGTAACATTTGAGTTTATCGCGAGAGACTTGTTTACATATATGTCGAGAAACGACGCTTTCATAGGCATCTAGTTCGACCACTTTTCTCTAGAACTAAATCATATGTCAAGGTGTTATGGAAGCGTTCATAAGAAACGATTTCTTTCGAACGTTTTTTCTCCAACTTACTTTGCAAACCCGACTAACACGAAGTGAAAGTTTTTTTATTTTTTAGTGTTATACGTATATGTAGTATATAGCGTTCCAGAGATTGCTAAATACTTGATCACAAACTTTACCTCTTTTAATGAAATCCTAAAATCAAATTTTTCATCAGGTCTTATACAATGGGCTATGGCACACCTCCCGAAGAAGGATTTTCTTTCTTCGTAATCCTCATTATTTCAATTGGCCTTGGAGTACCAATAGTGTTGGCCCTTTCTGGTGTTGCGTTTGTGCTGTTCCGGAGGTATAGGCAGACCAACACTCGTACGAGATTCACCAATGAGGACTGACTGAAGTATCAGTTTGTGGTGCTAGACATGGACGACGACGGTCTTTAGGCCGTGGTAAAATGATATTGTTTAATAGACTAATTATATGACAAATCTATATTTCGTATAATAAGATATATGCGGACATCCAATTAAAAATCATACAATTCATGAAACAAAATTTTAAAATAGATTTTATTCCTGGTATTTAATAATGTTAGAATTTGCTTAACTTTTTGTAGTAGGCTGTATTATGTAAATGATGCAATGCAACGTAATCTATCTTTTTTGAGTTTAAAATCCTACAGCACGGTATGAATAAGTTTGTTTCTTATAGATGTTTCTATGTCTATATATAAAAAATATGTAAGATAACCATGTATGTAATTTGTATTATGTTAAACCAAATCTATTTAAATAAGTAGGAAGTAAATTTGATATCTAGGGTTTAGATAATAGACGATTTAAAAGTTATGGATATATATTCAGCTTCGGAATTATTTAGATATAATAAACCTTAAGTATTGTAAACCTATTGTGATATAGAAAAATCTCTATTATGAAATCACATATTAAATAATGTTTCATACTATTTCCTTCTCGATTTTTAAAACCTGGATGTAGAATAGATGTCTTATCTTCATAATGGTTCAATTAACAAATAAATGCTGCATGTAGTAACTCCATGAAATAACTGTAATATCACACAAAATAAATAAAACAATATTAAAGGGCCTAATGCTGTTAATCTTTTTAAGCATGATTGGCATAGTTATTATATGAGTTATTTGGTGGTCATATTGGTACATATAAAAAAGCAGTAGAAGGAATAAAATATATCATCGTTAACATAAAATCCATAAAGACACTAGACTGGATCATGTAGAATGCATCAATTTATTGAGTGCCCTGTAAAATTTCTTAATAATATAAAAAAGTTGTTCAAGAAACATATTCAAGGAAATAAGCAGTGTTTTAACATTTGTACTAGGCATATTTTAGATGAATTTGTAAATAATTTATTTTCATTATGTATTTTATTGATTTTCGTAAATAAAATTGTTAATAGATTATTTTTTGTTTGTAACTAATTGCATTGGTATTCTGTTTCTAGAGTACCTTAGAGGCTAAGCATAATATATGGTTCAAATAAAAAATCTTTTTAAATAAGCAAATTTACATAAAAATACTGTTCTTTATTCTTTTATAAGAAATATAAAAGTAGATAATTAGTAGGGCCAGTAGCTAGCCAACAGCAGAACCTTCATAGGTATATGTAACTGCATGCATGCATCATTACAGTTATATTAATATAAATCATAAAATACACATTATATTATTTAAATATAATGTGTATTTCATGACTATTAGGGAGTCAATGACAGCAGTATTACATGTCTAGATTTAGTATCTACTTTGTCCCTGAAAATAAATTAATACAAATTATATAGGGTTTTAGCAGTAATAAAACAATAGCTTGATTTTACATTCATATATCTCAGTGTATTCATTAATGTATTTGAATAATTTTGTCAATTTCATTGCATAGTGTAAAATAGTGAGATTTTGATCTCTAGAACATTGTAATTTCTTTCAAGTCAAACAATCCAAAATTGCTCTTCTGTCAAACTTAAAATTGCTCCAAGAGGGAGAGATAAAATTAAAATATGTGCTGTAAATGTCATCATCAGTATTTGAGCTCAAACTCTGTACTGGAGAGAATGGAGTTCCATTCACATTTTGTGGAGTGAAGAGTTGTCGCTTAGCCATTTTCCCATTTTTCTTGTTTCCATTTAACTTATGGAGACCATTATGTCCATTGATACAGGGTGGCCCAGCATTTTGTTGATATTCTTGAATTTCATTTTGAAGACCTTGTGAAATTGTTTTGTTTTTGCTATTATTTGATTCAATTTCCCCCATTGACTTATGTCTAGTTCTTCGAAAAAACACTTTAGGATTCCTCTCTGCAACCCACCTTCGGATGCGTTTTACAAATGGTAGAACCATAAAGAATGCATTAGGACTTACACCCATTTTAACTTTAGGTGTCATATCTTTTCTGTTTGCAGGCAAATCAGCAATAGGAAACCACTCACATGCCTTAATTTCATTTCGTGTTCGAGGTTGAAATTTAGTGTCTCGAGGTACATAACCAATTATATAAAGGCGCACAATTTGATCATGTATTGATGTTTCTATGTAGTCCTGTTTGTTGATAAGATTGCTAATGTTAAACCCTGTCTCTTCTAAGACCTGAAAACAAGAATTGCGGTTACAATTTATTTGACTATTTCTATTACTATAAACTATTAGATAACTTTGATTAAATTCAGTACAGACTTCAACCAAAGCCTAACATCACACAGGCAACCTAATTTTATTTCTAATATCATACAACTTTATATAAAAGTTAGGATAGTGTCTTATGGGATCAAATCTATAAAATATTACAAATTTAATTACTTCTCTAGCAGCACAAGTCCATGGCTCTTCATCCTCATTTACTTTGCCTTTTGGAAAGCCCCATGAAGCTTTAGTCCAATATGATTGTACCAATAGCACATGTGACAAATCAGAATCTAATATGATAGCCCCATATGTTGGTACACTTTGTTTATATTGCCTCCAGGTGTCCAGTATTTCATCCATGCGGCTGTTATGTTCTTGTAGAAAAGGAACATGCTTTAACCAAAATAAAACATTAGTATGAGTATATTACTAGGTAGAACAGATTCAGTATTATTACAAAGCTTCTCTTCCAGAAATGGATGTTTCTCTAGAAAATGAGTACATAATTTTCTTATAGAAGTCAGAAAAATATATTTAATTACCTGGAAAATATGTGCTGCGAATTGCGTTATACCACAAGGGTTTGCAGCATCATTTGTACAATAATTGTCCAAATAGAACCAGTGAGCTAATTCAATTTGGAAACATAATCTCACCATGTCAGCACGCTCTTCTTTTGGTAAATTTATGATGAAACGACTAAGGCAATACAAGTTAGTTAATTTATTGCGACTATGATTACAAATGAAAAAACTGTGGTAGTGTATATTTTTATGAAGATTTTCAATTTAGTTATTTACCTGCAAATGTCATCCAAGATATAAAGAGGAATTGAATGTACATGATTTTTTGATACTACAGCTGACGAAGTCATTGCTCTGAAAGCAACTTGCAGATTTCTTTACAACCGTATTGAAACAAAGAAACTAATCAAATATTATAAAAGTTCAGCTAAATGTTTATATTTTTAAAAGCAATTTGTCTTAATAATCCTCATTCCTCATCAAAACTTGACAAAGTCAAAAACTAAAATATTAAGACTTCGTGTTTTAACCTTTATGCCAAATGTCAATTAAACAATCGCGACCACAGATACCTAATGGTACGTTTACACGCTTGCCAAGCCTTGGCAAGCATCAACAATCGCAAGCATGTAATGGTAGGTTTACACGCTTGCCAAGCCTTGGCAAACTGCAAACAGTCCCAAGCCTCCACAAATCTCGTTTGGCGTTTGAAAGGCGTTTACACGCTTGTGAATGCGTCAGTCTGCAATATACATCCAAGCATGGCAGACACCGAACTTGTGACGGCTATTGCATTTGGTACTTTTAAACATCATCATACCATAATATGATATGATCTTTTTTTACATCGTATTCCTGATGCATGGTTCCATTTTGTAATGTTCCAGAAACAAAAGACTCTCATTCGACCAGCAACTCATTTTTTATTTATTTTTTGTAAAATCAAGCAAGCGTGTACTCGCCTCGAGATCACAATGGCTAGAAACGCGGACCAACATGTAAATGCATCGCAAGCGCTTGCCGCAAATGCCCTTTGATCTGCGTAAAAAAACCGACACTCGAATGGATCGGAAGCAAGCAGGCACAAGCCCACGCAAGCCAAGCCAAACGCCCTCTTTACATGCTTGCGATTGTCGATGCTTGCCAAGCCTTAGCAAACTGCAAGCAGTCCCAAGCCTCCACAAATCTCGTTTGGCGTTTGAAAGGCGTTTACACGCTTGTGAATGCGTCAGTCTGCAATATACATCCA
Organism: Pieris mannii; assembly: GCA_028984075.1. NCBI lineage: Eukaryota > Metazoa > Arthropoda > Insecta > Lepidoptera > Pieridae > Pieris > Pieris mannii. The sequence goes on from CM054780.1 coordinate 4,663,030, forward strand.
AGCATGGCGGACACCGAACTTGTGACTGCTATTGCATTTGGTACTTTTAAACATCATGATACCATAATATGATATGATATGATATGATCTTTTTTTACATCAGATTCCAGATGCATGGTTCCATTTGGTAATGTTCCAGAAACGACAGACTCTCATTCGACCAGCAACTCATTTTTTATTTATTTTTTGTAAAATCAAGCAAGCGTGTACTCACCGCGAGATCACAATGGCTACTAAACGCGGACCAACATGTAAATACATCACAAGCCCTTGCCGCGAACTCCCTTTAATCTGCGTAAAAATACCGACACTCGAGTGGATCGGAAGCAAGCAGGCACAAGCCCACGCAAGCCAAGCCAAACGCCCTCTTTACATGCTTGCGATTGTCGATGCTTGCCAAGGCTTGGCAAGCGTGTAAACCTACCATAACCTACCGTCGTGATCTTGACGGTTAATGCTGTTAAAATCTAGGGTATGGTTAGCCTCAATTGTAAAATTATGAGGAATTGCTAACATGAGTGATTTCGCCGTCATTAAAATTTTAATTTCTTACCAATATTCGGCCAGATAAATTTCAATAAAATATCAAATTCAAAAAGAGTTTCCGGGTATTTGAAACCAACAACACTTATCTGCAGTCCACATTGTACCTACAGTTTTTATATTTTGGGCCATCCATTAACAAGTATACGTACACTCAACTTAAATTTGTGTTAATACACAGAGAATCCTCCATGCCGTTAATATTTGAGTCGGGACGCCCTCTGGTGTGATATAGATATAATATTCTTGTAGAAAAACGAGGGTGCCGACATATCTGAGGAGCCGTATCTTACATGCCACTCTTACATTTTCTGCCTTTTTATCATCCCAAGAATGAGGAAAAGCCTTTTTAAGCCGCTTCCTTAGATAATTTGTTATCTGGGATAACGTTACATACGCTATAATCAAGTGTAACTGGATTTCCTTCCCTATCTCTTGTGCTTCCTCTACCTTCCTGCTAGCTTGACCCACCACTGTGTGGAAGGCTGCCAGCTATTTGAGGTACAACTTAGAGTCACTGAATATTTTTGCTTTACACGTCTCTTAGTCGTAAATTTAGTTTCTGATTGATAGCATTAATTCCGCTTAATGGGCTGAGCTGGAACTTGCCAGTTTTTTTTAACCTCGGGCTTTTGTCTGGACCTTCATAACTACTACGGCAGCGCCAACTTTTTTATCAGTTCTACTGCGGTCTATATGTATCTGAGATAGCCTTGACTCGATCCAATTCTACTGTATTTTGCTGGGTGCATGCTTTTTCTTTTTCGGTAAATGGTTTATATAAGACTTTCGTTGTGGGCTTACACAACAAAAAAGCTGTGATAGGCAGCGAGTAGCATTTCTTAATGAAGCCCAATCTCGTGGCACTATTTACAATTGGTTTAATCAAGATGAAGGGACGTCCTTTAACAGTGACTACTGCAGATAACATCTGTGCTGTGCGACGCTCGATAAAGTAAGATATGAGAGTGACCTATCAGCAGATACGTGCAAGCCTTGGCATTGGTATGAGTACAAAAAATATTACACGAACATTTAGGCACCAGGAAGCTTTTTACCAGATGGATTCCCCATACTTTAACCGATATCCAGAATCACCGCCTGGTGACTCAAATACTGTGTTTTTGAAAGCTGGATTGATTGCTACATACCCGAAAAGACAATCAGCTCAGAGAGTGTTTCCTTTCGAGAATTGGCCAACATAGGTAAGAAAAGGAAGAACTCAAGGAAAAAAAGATCATTACTCATTGTTCGGAAAGGTCATTCCGCGACAGTTGTGGTAGAAGATAGAAGTCACTGCAGACTGGTATGTCTAACGCTGTTTGCCTGTTGTCTTGGAAAAAAATCTACAGCAGCGACCTCCTTCCTTCACTTCTTCTCCTTCCTTCATCATGACAATACCCAGCCAGTTAATTTTACCTATACCCGTTCATTCCATACCTGTCAACCTTTCTTCTTCGATCGATGGGACATCCTACCTTAGGAGGGTAGCGTTATCATATGCCCTTTCTATATGAATGAATACGACCTTAGGTCTGATTAGGCGATATTACTGTGGGACTTTGCCTTTTCAATTTTCAGACACTTGTTCGCGAGCAGCAAGAAGTAGGTATGGCCCTACGCGATTGTCAAAATATGTCACGAGGCTATTTGGGAAGCCTTTTATAAATGCCACTTAGACAAGAACTATGTAACAGTACTGAAATACAACTACGAGGATAGCAAACGTCAAGTCAAACGAGAGATGAGTTCTCGATATACGAATTAGTAGAGGCGTGAGACAAAGAGACCCCTCTCACCGAAATTCTTCATAATGATACTACCTACAACAACTTTTCAAATTCTTCAACAGGCAGTCGGGAGAGATAAGAGTTAACTACATCCATTTACACACCTCTGATACGCGGACGATATTGTTTTATTCGGTGAAACAAAGAAGACCTATATTAGATCATAATTATTACTTTAAACGAAGAAAGTGAAAAAGTAGGCCAGGTCGTAAAAAGAAAATATTGACAAACTACGCGGTTGTTACAAACACTGCACCTACTCACACATACTGTATTATTTTAAAGGACCAAGGTTCCCCGTAGGAGGTCAGGGCGCCCTTAAAATAGGTGCATAGAAGTGGCAGCAGGAATGGAATGGAGAAATATAGCCAGACTAAGTTAGAAAACGCTGAATGAGCCTTAACCCGTGCCGGGTTCCGATCGTTGGCACTGAAGGTAGCTACGATATAAGATTTTGCCCTTGCTAAATGATGAGGTGTACAGACATGTCCTAAACTCATTCTGGAAATGATAGAAGTGACAATTTTAGAAGTTTTAACTTTAAAAAAACATGGGGATCCTGGGTTGAATTTCAGCATAATATTTGCCTTTGATCTCGCTGCTTTTCAATTTCCAGCTTTTATTAGCTAAATTAATCAAATACCGATAATTTTGCTTTTATTTATTCTGTGAATTTAATAACTAATATTACTGTTGTCTGTGTTCTACACCCAGAATCTGTGCTTTTATAATTTGTTGTCTTGTTGATTTTTGTGAGGACCTTCGACGAATTTATAAAAATAATTAATAGGTGAAAATGGATATAACTCCCTTATTTAAAGCATGTATAAAAACAGTAAAAACTCGAAATAAGACTTTTGGTATTTTAAGTCCGACCCCAGAAGAGAAGAAAGCTATTTTGCGGCAAAAATCTAATAAAAATGGTTTTATGTTAACTGCAAAGGACATTACTTCTCAAATAACAAGACTAAGAGATTTCTTGTTAGAACATAGAGAGAGGTATCTAAATTACTTAAATGACATATCGGGGAATGAAATGACGGAGTATGAACGTGATCAAATAGACACAGGTGCTCAGAGAATCATCAATACATGTTCGCACCTTATTAAAGAATTCAGGAGTGATAACCGCAAATTAGGTGTATCACAGCAGATGCGTGAGTACATGGATGCAGTCATTGATCTTATAGATAGTTATTTAAAAGCTGTCTGTAAAATACACAGTGAATTGAAGGCTTTTCGTGTAAAGCGAGCCTTAGATATGCGAAAACTCTCACGTTTAGAAGTAACACAGAAAACAACTTCCATACCGAACCCTTTCATTGTAGAAGCTGAAAAAGAGAATGAAATTGATTTTGAAGAAATTGACAGTTCAAAAACAAAACGTGAGCTATCAGAGAATGAAATAGCAGTTTTATCTGATGAAGGTGAATTAAGTGCTGAAGAGTTGCAAATGTTTGAATCTGAAAATGTCCAACTCCTTAATGAACTAAACAGTTTGACAGAAGAAGTAAGACAAATTGAAAGCAAAGTCTTACATATAGCTGAGTTGCAAGAAATATTTACTGAAAAGGTATATTTCAATATATTAACTAAGTTAACCTGTAAGAATTTGTTGTTTATATAATTTCACATGAAAACACTCTCTAACTGAACAGAAAAATATTTAATACTATAATTTATTATTTACCTTAAGAACCATAAAACAAGTTATATGAAGTATGTTAAACATTTTATATTTATAGATTAAAGTAAAAAATCATAATCATGATTATGTTTTTTGATCTATTTCAATTTGTGGTCAGAAATTAATGACATTTGTTTGATAACTTATTTATATAGACCATAATTTTCAAATATTTCTAAAATATAATGTCTAGTGAAACTGATAAGATTCAAAATCCAAAAACAGATGTTGGTCAAAAAATAAAATGAAGTATGACAACCCATTAATTTTTATTTTAAGAAATTTTTATTTATGTTAAATTATGTGCTAAATAATTTTGTTACTCCAGGTTTTACAACAAGAGCAGGATATTGATCGCATTGCCAATACTGTAGTAGGAACGACAGAAACAATGAAAGATGCAAATGATCAAATTAAGCAGGCAATACAAAGAAATGCTGGATTACGAGTGTATATATTATTTTTCTTACTTGTCATGTCTTTTACTCTACTTTTCTTAGATTGGTATAATGATTAGAATATAATAATTTGAAAAAAAAAACTGTTTATTTAATGTATTTTTATGTTTTATATACTTTAATACATTATCAGTAATACCTTTAACTTATTAAATTGAATAAATTTTCCCTAAATTATGTAATAAATAAACATAAAAGCCTCTATGAGACTTTTTAATACTTACAAAATTTCTTTAAGAGATTTGTAAATTTAATGCTATGAATATGTATATGTATTTAAAATTGCTTCTTTAAGTTTCCAATAATATAAGTATTAATTATTGTAAATCAATTATGTGGCTTATACTTGAAAATCATTACATATTTGCTGTGACTGTGAAATATTAATAAAATGTCTAGTTTTGTATTTAAAGTGAGCCAAATAAAACACTTTATTACAACATAAAACCAAAACAAATTGCAATTCAAGTTATTTACAGTAAGCGCTGTCCTCTAATCCCCTCAAAGTATACTACCAAATCACATTATACTATGGACTACCCCCATGGGCTTCCCAAACAAGTCGCTCTACTGTAAAGAGTTGCAGACCCTTTAAGCAGCCACAGTATAAAAACAGTATAATGACAGTGAAGAATTTAAAACTCATGTTAGGACATTTTCAAAAAAATTTAGGCAAGAGTGTAAAATCGCTAAGGCAAAACACTTAAGTAATAAAATAAACAACAGCTCTGATAAGATAAAGGCTACTTGGAAAATTATAAACGAGGAGACTGAAAGAACCTCCAGAAAGGATTCTGAATATAAGATGAACATAAACGGTAAAGTAATTAGTTCCGACCTCGAAGTAGCCTCTGCATTTGAAGAGTTTTTTACTAATATTCCACTAAATACAACCAGCGTTCTAAATTCTTCGCCATCAGCCGCCCTTTTATTATTGCAACAGAATGTTCCTGTATGCAATCGTGAGTTTATATTTAGCCGCATTAGCTGCAATGATATTATAAAAACATTTAAACAGCTAAAAATAAAAAAAACTAAAGATCTTTGGGGTGTATCTGTTTTCATTGTACAATTGGTAATCGATGCTATCAGTTCAGAGTTGGCTATAATATTTAATGAATGTATAGATTGTGGAGTCTTTCCAGACCAGATGAAGTTTAGTAAAATCACACCGTTATTCAAAACGGGCAGCACTTCTGACCCCACAAATTTTAGACCCATATCTGTGCTGCCTGCATTGAGTAAAATTTTTGAGAAAATAATTCTAGATCAATTACTGATACATTTTAATAATAATAAACTTATGCATAGCCAGCAGTATGGTTTTACAAGAGGTCGCTCTACAGCCGATGCTGGCGTTAAATTAATTTCCGAGATTTTAAATGCTTGGGAAAATTCTCATGATGCCATTGGAGTTTTTTGCGATTTATCAAAGGCTTTTGACTGTGTCCATCACGAAATCCTTATCAAAAAACTTCAACACTATGGCATTGGCGAAAAAGCGCTAAATCTTATGGAATCATACCTGAGCGGTAGAATTCAGAAGGTAAATGTAAATGGAGCTATATCACAGGGATCGTCTGTTACTATGGGCGTACCGCAGGGCTCCATACTTGGTCCCTTCTTATTCCTCGTCTATATAAATGACCTACCATTTCTTGTAAAGGAGCTTCACGAGATAGTACTGTTTGCTGATGACACTTCGCTTTTATTTAAAGTGAAACGACGAAATCCATCACTTGAGAATGTAAACAGTGCCATCTCCAGTGTGGTTCACTGGTTTAGTACAAATAATCTTAAGTTAAACGAGAAGAAGACAAAATGTATTAAATTTGAAACTACAAATGTAAAAAGTAGTCATTCTCAAATAATAATTAAAGACGAGGAAATAGACTTTGTTGATAGTGCGGTGTTCTTGGGAATTACTTTAGATAGTAAACTCCAGTGGGGCCAACACATAGAAGGTCTTTCGAATAGGCTAAGTTCTGCAGCGTTCGCAGTGAAAAAGATACGCGATCTTACGGATGAGAATACAGCAAAGCTCGTTTATTTCAGCTATTTTCATAGTATCATGTCATATGGTGTTATTTTGTGGGGTAATGCCGCTGACATTAGTTCGATATTTGTAGTGCAAAAACGGGCTATAAGAGCGATCTGTGGGTTGTCCCCACGGGAGTCAGTCCGAAATAAGTTTAAGGAATTAAATATTTTAACTTTGGCAAGTCCATACATTTATGAGAATATTTTGTATGTGCGGAAAAATATAGATATCTTTAAAAAGAATAGTAGCTTCCATAATTATAGTACTCGTAATAAAGACAAAATTAGCGCACCAACCACGAGGCTGCATAAAACGAGTAATTCTTTCCAAGGCAATTGCATACGTTTTTTCAACAAAATCGAATCGAGATACAAATATTGTCAATAAATAAATTTAAATCGTACATTAAAGTAAAACTGCTTGCTAAGGCCTATTATAATATAAATGAATACTTAAACGATCATAGTGCTTGGATATGAATTGCTTCAGTATAAATAGGTAACGCGACAGAATCTCTCGGCTGCATTTTCAGACTATGGGGCGATCGTCGACATCTACGACTTTTTTTTAATGTAAAGTGGGAACAAACCGTGATTCATGTGGTATCAAATTATTTCAGTATAATTAGTATTATTACTATTTTCTTGTGTAGCCAAGTGCACATTTCAAGGATCGTCATGCTCACTCAAATGTCATTGCTTGTGGCGGCGTCCATGCGTCGGGTTGTCTCTCTCCCTAAAATATGGCGAGGGGGCCGATGGCTGGCCATGCGTCATACTCGTGAACGGGTGCTACTTGTGGTGACTGGTCGTACTTGAATTCGTGTATGCGGTGATATTAGTTGTTTATACTACGTATTTGCGTGTTGTTCTCACGAGTGTGTAAGTGCGTGCTCCTATTTCACCATGCCTCCTGCTGATAGAGGACAAATCTTTGTTTTTAATTTGTTTTTTTATTCTTTATTACTCAATATGTCATATGGAACATGGTGTAGTGGTCGCAGCTCCTTACAAGCATTGTGTAAAAAAAAAAACTTGGCGATTAAAAAGAGTGGCGGAGAGTTTATTGCCAGTTCTTCTCTTCCGTTCTACGCCCTTGATTTGAGAACTGGCAGTAAATGTAAATTCACAATTTTTAAATTTTTTGACGTTCATAAGTGTACATTGTTACCTACATGAATAAATAAATTTTGTTTGTTTGTTTGTTTATAGCCTGCTTCCATAATTGTCCGGAACATAGCCTTATGAACTCTTCCCGCAATAACTTAGTAGGGTAGAGGTAAGGAAGTATTGCAGATACCTTCTTTTATAAACATTTCTAAGGAACTTCTTAAGCACCCTTTGAATGTTGTCCCCTTAATACCTTTCATGAGGGTGGCCCCCTTATGACGCAGCTGGTTTCAAAAATTGGCCTTACTAATGATGAATATTGCATCCTAGTGGGAGTGTTTGACACTTACACTTATATGTTACCTAATAACAATTTCCTCAGCTATGATTCTCCTAAGTTAAGATGACCAGCAGCGTAGCAAAGGGTCGGGCGGGCCGTAACGGGTGTCACCTTTTTTGGGGTGCCACCCACCCGGTCTCAACTTAAGAACAATGTACAAAAAACATCGCTAGCAAAATTTTCTTTTTCAGGGATTCCTCTTTGTAGAATTCGGGGATTCCCACAAAATAGACAGACGCTGTCGCGGGGTTTCCCCGTCCCATTCTCTCGATATTTCTCCAAGTCCTTTAAAAACAAAACAAAAATATCTTTATTCATATAGGTAAACAAGTACACTTATGAACGTCAAAAAAATTAAATTAATTGTTAATTTTCATTTACTGCCAGTTCTTAAATCAAGGGCGTAGAACGGAAGAGAAGAACTGGAAATAATCTTTTAGCCACTGTTTGTAAGGAGCTGCATCCATTACACCATGTTCCATATGACATCTTGAGTAATCAAGAATAATAAAATAAATTAATAACAAAGATTTGTCCTCTATCAGGAGGAGGCATGGTGAAATAGGAGCACGGACTTACATACTCGTGGGAATAATACGTAGTAGAAACAACTAATATCACCGCATACACGAATTCAAGTACGACCACAAGTAGCACCCGTTCACGAGTATCACGCATGGCCAGCCATCGGCCACCTCGCCATATTTTAGGGAGAAAGACAACCCGACGCATGGAAGCCGGCACAAGCACATCTAAGTGACAATGACGATCCTTGAAATGTGGACTTGGAAATAATTTGATACCACATGAATTACGGTTTGTTCCCACTTTACATTAAAACTAATCGTAGATGTCGACGATCGCCCCGTAGTCTGAAAATGCAGCCGATAGATTCAGTCGCGTTACCTGTTTATACTGAAGCAATTATTCATATCCAAGCATTATGATCGTTTAAATATTCATTTATGTTATAATAGGCCTTAGCACGCAGTTTTAGTGTAATGTACGATTTAAATTTATTTATTGACAACATTTGCATCTCACTAGGGATTTTGTTGAAAAAACGTATGCGTCGGAATTAACAATTAAGAATTACTCGTTTTATGCAGCCTTGTGGTTGGTGCGCAAATTTTGTCCTTATTCCGAGTACTATAATTATGGAAGCTACTCTTCTTTTTAAAGATATCTATATTTTTCAGCACATACAAATTATTCTCTCATAAATGTATTGACTAGCCAAAGTCAAAATATGTAATTCCTTAAACTACCTTTGGACTACAAATACGCTTTTGCACTACAAATATGAAATTAATGTCAGCGGCATTACCCCACAAAATAACACCGTATGACATGATACTATGAAAATAGCTGAAATAAACGAGCTTTACTGTATTCTCATCCCTTTAAGGGTCGATTACACCTAACGAGTACAGTGGCGAGTCAGTGTCCTCGGCCGAGTGCTCGGTTGGTATAAACACTTTAACGAGTGCTCGGCCGAGTACTCGGTCGAGAATAGAGGCGAGAGAGTCACTAGAATCCCAATTTGTTCACTAGGCCGAGTACCCACCACCCCGCTTCATTCTTCTGCCCCCACACCGGCTGGCTATCCCGCTCGGCACGTATAAACACGCACTCGCACCCACTCGGTTCGTCTCTCTCTCAACTCTCTCGCAAGCCGAGAGCCGAGAGCCTATTTACTGACTCACCACTGTACTCGTTAGGTGTAATTGACCCATAAGATCGCGCTTTTTCACTGCGAACGCTGCAGAACTTGGCCTATTCGAAAGACCTTCTATGAGTCGGCCCTACTGGAGTTTACTATCTATAGTCCCAAGAACACCGCATTATCAACAAAGTCTATTTCCTCGTCTTTATTTATTATTTGACAATGACTACTTTTCACATTTGTTTCAAATTTAATACATTTGTCTTCTTTTCGTATAACTTAAGATTATTTGTACTAAACAAGTGAACCACACTGGAGATGGCACTGTTTACATTCTCAAATGATGGATTTCGTCGTTTCACTTTAAATAAAATTAAACGCAAAATTTCCAGCGCCGCTTTACTAGCCTTCCTATCTTCTGTCCATAGTTCAGCAAATCTCATAAGTAAAATTTTAGGGGTATCCCCTTCAAACTTTGAGATAGCTGGCTTGGAAGAAGCTAGAAACGCTTTCTTAATTGCATGCCCAGGGGGTCTAGTCAAGACGGCTTAACAGTAGTGTTTGTAGAAAGTCGAAAACTAAATTTTTTATGAAAATGACAGCTAGTGTCGACAGTTGGTATCATACCAACTACTACTGTTACGCTGTGGATGTCGGTACGGATGAGGCCAGCTGCTGGCTTCACGCTTACCCTTCGTCAAATACTAGGAACTTTTCTTGAACCTGACACACTCCGAATTGCAACCTGTCTGTGGCTTGGGGTACCGGTCTGCGCTGCTCATAAATGTCAATATGGCAGTGATATCGACAAACTAGGACATCATGGACTAACATGCAAAAAAAGTGCTGACCGCTTTCGAGACATGCCGCACTCAACGATCAGCGGTTAAACGTTCCAAACTATAGTCGAAACTCGAAGTTAGCCGCCCAGAGTGCGTGGTGTGCATAAATCTGGATAATTTCTGCGTCATCTTTCTCTGCGTAAATCTTCAAGTGATTTAATCGTACCCCGTGCACTGTAATTTTAATTACGAGATAGGAGTGTTTCAGAGGAATATTTAATTATATTTTAATTGCAATTAAATAAAAATAATTACTAACGTATCCTACTAATAAATCCTTATCAGACATTGGTAATATTAAGTTAATATTTTATAGGTGTTAATATTATTAACACCTAAAAAATATTTTGTCAATTATTGGTTAAATGTAAATCGAGTAATAATACCTAATTATTTAATAATTGCAATTGTTTTTTTTTAGTAACGGTACTTCCGAAAGTTGTAGCAAACAACATCGGGATTCGTGGATTGCTTAAAACTAAGATGGCAAAAGTTTGAGTACGTCTGGTAAGATTGATATATATATATATAAATGTGAGCCGTCACGGGACGCCTGGCAGATGTGAAACATCGAAATTATTTTGTGAAGTAATATGCAGAAAAGAACAGATTGTGATAGGAACTAAATATGTCATAATGATAAAATAAAATATTACGATGACTATTAACATAAATATTTATTTATTTAATAAACATTTATTTTCATTAAATACAAAAATTTACTACTGCATATAGATTGTATGTATATACCATCGTATAGCGTGGCGATGCGTCGCCACGGCATGCGTCGCCACGCCAGAAATCGGTTTTACGTGCGGCTATAGATGTTTCACATCAAAAAAACAATTAGCTGTATCTTTGTTAAATAAAGCTAGGTTAGGTTTTTTTCACTTTAGTCAGATGTGGGTTTTGATGATATGACATTAATATTAACGATTTTAGAAAAAGAAAACGATATTGCCCCGTCACATTTTCATCTTTAAGGATGGAGTATCGTACGCTAACGCTACATAATCGTACGCAACTTGATAGTCACGTACGAGATTACCATTATTATCCAGCATTATCGTATTAAATTGTTTACATACGGGCAAGAACTAAATTCTCGTGTACGATAAAGTCATACGAGAATCGGGAGGGATGTATCGCTGGGCGATAATTTCCTACGTCTGTTTGCACATGGACATTTTAGTTAACAGATTTTTAATGGCAAGATCGAGTCTCGAATGTACGATTATTGAAAGAATACAAAAAAAGTTATTTCGCCTAAGCATTCACACGTCTCACTCTTCCACTTTGGCGACAATAATCGTAGGCAAGAATTTAGTTCTTTTAGACTTAAGAAGTCTCGCACCAAAACGTGTGAGAAACTTTCCCCATTAAATGGGCCATAACGATAATAGCATGAACATAAAAAAATGTCATATGACATCGTGTTTATACTATTCGAGATTCTCGTAAGTAAGAATCTTACTGATATGTCGATGTCTAAACGGACTCACGAATTTATCGCCTAACGATAAATCCCTGGCGATTCTCGTATGACATAATCGTAGGCGAGAAATCAGTTCTTTCCTGTATGTAATTAAACATTTTGATACGATAAATGATTATGCTATGGCGAATATTGCTGGCTATAGTCGCATACGATTTCATGCACCAAAACGCGCGAAAAGCTCTGTCCATCTAAATGTGCCTTTAATGTTTTGTAAATAAAGACAATAAAAATTGTGACAGCATCAATTTTTTTATAAGGCCCGTACGGTTTGTGCTTTGTGGCCCAGGGTAAAAAAAGTTTACAAAGTTTATTACTTTAACATTATACTCCTAAATTAATATATAGAAGATATATAATATAGCTGTATGAATTTTGCTGTGATAGTATGTAGTGCCTAGTGGGCTTTTCACTGGTCAGTGTCTTCTACTTTGCTCAGTACTCTACATAATTTAACATTAAAAACACAGATTCTTTGTTTTGTTTGTCGTCTAAAGCTAAAAGCAAAGCAGTAAGATACCAAAATCTTCATCTATGTTAAAAAAACTTTTGAAAAACATCAAAACTGGAAAACCTTACAGAACTATTAATACAGCCAAAGAAATGGATGTACAAAAAACCATGCACGAATTGGGCTATGATTTTAACACCGGTGAGTATATAAGCAGAAAACCTTAGTTCCTCCGTATAATTTCTAATTAATATGTTATTACAGAAGGCGAATTGAGGAAAATCGGCGTTGATGGAATTTTAACAAATGAACCATTTCAGTACAAAATCAGTAGTGATCAAAAAGAATGTCAGGATCACTACGAGAAACTTGGAGCAGCTGTGACAGAATACATATATCAATTATTAGAAAAGAAAGTCAATCTATTAAGATTACCAGTGCCTATAGATGCTGGTGAAACTGGAACTTTTGTGTTTGCTTCAAGGGGTTATGATTCACAGAAAACTCTTATGGTATTAATTCAAGGTAGTGGTGCCGTTCGAGCTGGCCAGTGGGCAAGATCGTAAGTTTTTCTTTACCATGTCCAGTATTGGATTGTCAAATTATCTGTTATCAGGTATACACAAGTAACCACAATTCCCCTTAGACCTTCTTCTATTAGGTCAATTTAGTTGTAGTATTATGTTAATAGATAAATTCTACAATCTTTAAATACTTTCTAATCTAAGAGTTGACAATACACTAAAAAAATTTGTCTAAATGTTTTATATTTTTACAATTTTATACTCACTTTTCATTTTTTCAAAATATAAATATATCTATTGTTGCATCACATACACTATTATGGTTAATAAAAGTCTAGTTTATGCTCAAAGTTATGTGCAAGAGAACAAGTTATTCTGGAAAGTAATCACATTACAGTCTCAAGGTAGTATCTTATTAAATAATGAGAAAATGTGCTTATCTATAAATCCTTAGCAAGATCTATATGTGTATGCAATTTCTATTTTACAGACTCATCATCAATAATAATTTAGATATGGGAACACAGATTCCATACATCCAAATGGGCATTAAACGTAATTTTGGCATACTTATTATGAATCCCAATGAGAATTATAGAAGAAATAAAAATATTCCACAAAGTAACACTAGTGAAGAACATGCACAATATGTCTGGAAAACATACATTTCAGGCACAAAAGCTGAAAATATTGTAGTAGTAGCTCATAGTTATGGTGGACTTCTTACAGTAATGCTAGCTCAAAAGTTTAAGAATGACTTTGAGAATCGAGTTAAGGCAGTAGCTATGACAGATTCAGTTCATTCATTTTCAGAAGCAATAATTCCAGACTCATTAAGAAAAGTAAGATATTTCCATTTATTTATTTATACACCACACTAACATGATGTTCATGATCTAATTACTCATTATAAGTTTAAATACTTAACTATTATTTCTTAACAGAATGCCCTTACTATAATCAGATAATCTTAGTATAGTCCTTCCTATTTTTGGACCAAGGATCCAAAAAATTTTCAGAATGTTCTGGCTGTGTAGTAAACTGCACATTTAAAAGAATAAAACCTGCACAACTTTTAAATTTATGAATTATGTTCAGGTTTCAATTAATTGGATATCAAATACATCACCCTTGGATACACCAATGAAGACCCCGGAATTTGAAATCACTAGATTATCAGCAGGTATTCCCGCTTTCATATCTTAACTTATGTTTAATAAATTTATAACTCCCACTTTCTTCAGGTCATCCACAACATGAAATGACATCTTATGCATCCATGGATTCAGTCTTTAAATTTATTGATTCTAAGCTGGCAAATTAAGTAATATAATATTAAAGGTAAAAATAAACTTTATAATATATTTATTAAAGGGTTTTGATACATAAAATATCATTAAAAATTTAATCAATTTCACATCTTATTTCTTCTTATCCTTAGAATAATTTTTCATCCAATACTTTAAGTCTTGCTTGTCTGCTCTTACTCCTAATACAGCAGACTTTGAATTAACATCCTTCATAGCAAACGGGGAAAACCCTGCAATATAATCAGGATCTAATGCATTTGTTTTATTTCTAGCTAGTTTTGTAGCAAATCTTTTATGTATGTGCTGGTCCTCAGTTAATATAGGATATTGAAAGTGCTGACCACCTTTGGGAGTTGGTAAACTGAACCGCTTGCCTCTACCTGATAAAGGCTTTCGTCCATTAATGTGTATGTGTTGGTTTCCTTTTTCATCAACACTAACAGCTACTTTCCTTAATGTAGCATGTCCACATTTTGGACAAAATAATTTGGTCATGACACTAGTAGTTTTAAAGCAAGTTGTACAGCGGAATATATAAGTACGTAGATGTTTAATGATTCTACCATCTACTGCTGTGACATTTAATCCAATTTGTTTCAGCACATTTTGCATAGCAAAGTCTGATGTTATGCAGGCTACATCAACATTCTTTTCTTCAAATTCACCAAGGGCCATCTCTTTTTTCTTTTCTTTTAAATTACTAGGTGTAATCCATTCACTGCCATCATCATCATCTTCTTCACTTGAAAACTCTGATTCATCTGGCTCACTTTCTTCAACCTAAAACATATAAAAACTATGATAGAAAAAATGTAAAAAACACATTTTAAATTGTAAAATTCATAATTTAAAAATTACCTTCACTATAATGTTTTCTGCCACTTTTTCATCTGTCAACTCAAGGTTTTTTATTTGTTCAACTATTTCATGAGCAAATGTACTGTCTTCATCATCCTCTTTGCACTTGATTTTAGAAGATACATTGTGCTCTTCTGATAATTTAGTCGTATCCCGTAAAGCTTCATCATTAATTTTGATCTCATCCGTCTTGTTAGTGTCTTGTGTAAGCCCAGATATACCCGTAATTTTTACAGTTTTTTGCATTGTAGGCTCAGTTTTTAAATGCTCAATACCACTGATTTCTTTCTCCATTTGATAAGTAAGGGCCATTATTTTTATATCAGTTGCTGAAAGGCTTGTATAATCACCAGTTTTCTTAGAGAATTCTGTCATGAATTTGATGTTTTCGGTAAACACATCTTTAACTTTTAAATCGTACGGTAAAACTACAAGTTTTCTACGTTGACGATCGTTTGTGATTTCATCAACTACTTCTTGGACTGTATAGACATTTTCCGCTATTTTCTGAAGATCTTCAGCTTTGATGAAAGCTGTTGTATCAACTACAAGATGCTTTATTAATTTCGGCATATTTATTATTCACCATGTAAGTTTATAATAAATATGTTTTAAAGGGCTACAATTACTTGAACAACATGAACATGTGATTCACTAAAATCCAGAGAAAATCTGTCAAGTGTCAACTATTTGGCAGTTGGAATTTGGAAATTTGTACATTAGCCATAGTTAAGTGGGTTTTAATTTGACACATGGCTGATTGTTGAACTATAAAAAACAAAGCCAATGAACAACAGAATCTAGTTTTGATTGAAAAAATAGTCCAAATTTTTTGAAAACTAAGTCAAGACGATCCTTTGATACATCTAAACGTTTCGTAATACGTAAATCAGTTGAGAGTAATAGTTTCACTACTTTAATATGTTGTGTGTAGAAGTTCCTATAATAGTACTTATTAGCATAGAACAAAGATGTTACCGACTAGTGTGGATAGTTGCAGACCCACACCAATAAGTAACATAATATATTTAACACTAGTCAAAAATAAACTTAAAAAATCCTCACACTAATAGAAACCCAATACGCTTTCAACGTAAGGAAGGCACACTGATAGTGTGGACTCTGTATCGGAGATTTGATTTCAGGCTGATAAAGTTCAAGTCAAGACTTAGTCCGATATCTTGCTCTCGAATATTAAAATCTAATACGTTTTTACAAACACTCATATCTAGCCTAACATATTTTAGTATACATATAAGATCGCAAAACTATTCAATTTTGACACATGTCGTCACAAATATCGACTTATTGCAATTTATTTTGATCAAGTTTGCACTTTACAGTGACTTGCTTGCCTTAATGTAAGATTTAGAAGCGAAAAATTGCACTAAGTTTGAGTCCCATGTGTAGGATAATTGAAATTAAATATACCATACACGATATATATTACGCTACTGCATTTGATTAGTATCAATCCTTTTAATCTTTGTAGCATTTTTGTGGGCAAGAACTGTAAACGCTGTTCGCTTTTGACAAAAAACTTAAAGACTGGAACTTGAAGTAGAGTTTTGTTTCTCCATGATAGGAAAGAATAAATCGACGGTAAATCTTCATAATTCTATTGGAAGACTAACAAGCCAACCTTAAATCAAGGATATCTGAATAATTACGTGATACAAAACAGTGTGTAAAATAGTAGTCTTTGTTACGATACACTAGTTTTATTTCGTATATGTTCATTATTTTTAACTTTCATACACTTATAGTCTATATTCAACTGTCAAGTATCAGTTGCTTTTTCAACTTATATGTAATTATTTTTATACTGTAATTTTAGTTTTTATTGGTTTCTATTTTAAAACAAACAATTAAGCAAAGATTTCCTAAACCAGCCTTTGAAACCTTTGTAGATCACTAATTTCATGCACAGATGTAATGTAATTATTTGAGAAGCAATATTAAATAATTACATGTCTTAGTAATGAGTTCGAAAAGGGGTAAACGTAACATAGGGAATAAGCATTTTCCTATAGCTGAATCTGTCAGCATAGCATTAAAAATACAATTGGATAAGTTTCTTAGTGATGAGAATGAGACCGAACTTAAATTTCCGTCTTTTTTGTCTGCCCAAGAAAGAGGCTTCATTCATGAGACCGTCGCAAAATTAGGTCTCAAATCAAAGTCACGCGGGAAAGGTAATTTTTTGTTTCGTTTTGTTTTAGAAGACTCCCGACTTTTATTTTTAAAAATGTATTGAAAATTTATTAAATGTTACAGGTGTCAACCGCTACATAACAATATATAAAAGAATTGGTTCAACAATAATACAAAATGATGCCAAATTGATTTTAGACTCTAATATGAGATGTAGTATCACTGAGTTGTTTAATGCATTTCCTATCACAAGTAAGGAAAAGGAAGATCTTAGTTGTTGTCCAGAGAAAGAGCGGAGTCCACAATTAGCTCATAAAAGTATGGGACAATTGAATAATGGTGTTGCTCAAGTAAATATTGCTTTTATTTTAAAATTTATCTGTATAAAAAGGCATTCATAGACATAATATTATTTTTCATGTTTAATCATATATGTGATCATGCATATTTGTCATAATGTACTATCCAATCATTTAAATCTATTCTTCGGTTAAGGTTTACAATTCAATACCTCGATTTTGAGGTGATTTGGAGGGTATACTTATCACCCCCAACCAATTTCAAGTGTACCAGAAACAGTTATTTCAATAAAAAAAAAACAAAACATACATATAATACCTAACATTAACTGGGCCCATCGTCCTCAAAGTCATCCACATTAGCCGGTCGTTTACCAAGCATAGTTCACCAAGTTTAAAAAAAATTAAAATCACGCACATTCACGAGAAAACAAAAGAAATGTAAAAAGTAACGCCTTTTTAATGAATAATCCGCACTGTAACACCAACACACTGTTCTGGCGGATCGTTTACAAATTTCTAATATTATACAAAATATCGAAAATAAAATTTAATTAGTTTAAATTACCACTCAAGCAGCATAAATTACTCCAAATCTCACTGAGGTTTTTGAATCAAGGTCCCCTGAGACTCCTACATACTCAGTATAATCAAATTCAAGGTATTGAATTATAAACCCAACCCTATTCTTCTAATATGGTTTTAGATCCTGAAATAAAATTGTATTTTTATATTACTTTGATATTGTGAAAATATAATTAATTTATTTTATTTCTGTGTTTGCAGGTTCCAAGCACATCATATAATCCTGACTTGATTAAATTTAGAGAAAAATTACCAGTTTATGAACAAAGACATGAGTTAATAAATGCAATTAACTCTAATCAGGTAAAGATTTTTAATATTTATATAAAATTATTCTTTTGAAATAGAAATCTGAATATAATGAGAGGAAAAAATAGTAGGTAAGTTTGTTCAAATATTAAAAAATGCTCTTCAATATGAATATTTTTGTTACAATAAAATATTATTTCCATAAAAGTGTAGTAATAGTCGTATATTTAAAATGTAAAGCATCCTTTTGCAGAAAATAAGTAATACAAAAGTATGACAAATTATTGTGCTGCTGTAATTGTTATAGTATGAGAGTAACAGCAGTGGAGCACTAGGCGTAAGGTCGAGCAATGTCATAGAGCTTACAGCACATTTTAAATTTATTTTTACGAAAAAAATCTGAATTTCGAAAAAGTACATCTCCTATTAGTGTTATCAGAAAACATGTAATCTTTGTAATGCAACTTAGCTCTTGTTATAAAAAGATTTCAGTGCTTTTTAAAAATAAACAGATGCTTGGGATTTTAATTTAAATAATACAGAATTTTTATGTAAATTTGTTTATTATATATCTCTGTTGGAAGCAAGAGGAGAATAAAATTGGCCTATAAGGCATTATTTTATGCATTTGGATAGTCAATCTTTATATAAGTTATCATATATAATATATGCTTTACTAGGTGATAATTGTTGCGGGAGCTACAGGATGTGGCAAAACAACCCAACTACCACAGCTAGTGTTGGAGCACTGTCAGGAAATGAAGCAGCCTGTCAGGATTTACTGTACACAGCCCAGACGCATATCAGCTGTTTCTGTTGCGGAGCGGGTACGTGTAAACTTGAGTTAAGCCTTGAGTTATAAACAGAAGACATAAGTTATAAAGTAGTAGAAGATATTTAGAAAATGTTAAATTTTTTAAGTGCTAAAAATACAATTCTATTACATGAAAACCATTTTTTTATAAATCTGCCTGAAATTTTGCACACCCTTACATTTAACAGTTTTCGTCTTCGGACTTGATAAGCGACGAATCTTTGTAACAATTATGTTTCAATGGATCAAAAGACGTTTCATAACAATCTAAGGGCGCATCCACATCTGGCGAATTTGCTTCACCCTAATGTGTTCCGGCCCTTGATATGTTTGATTGTCAAGCACTTTATAGTATAGTAAAACCTGAATTGGTCTAAGTGCATAATGTATTCTTTAGTCTTATTTTATCAAATTGTGTTTATGCTGTAATGAAAGACAGATGTGTATATTATAGATAAAACAGTACAATTTACGACTGTACGATTTAGTTTAATTTATTTTTGGATTGGATGTAAAGATTTTGGAAAGTTTTAAGAAAAATTTCTGCATCGACACTTGGCAGCAAAAGACCTGAAAACTACGTGTATGGGTTTGACGACTTGTAAACTTATGTGCTTATAAATTATTTCAGGTTGCATACGAGCGTATGGAGAAGATAGGACAATCTATTGGTTACCAAATTCGTCTTGAGTCTCGCGTAAGCCCGCGTACCGTGTTGCATTATTGCACTAATGGCGTCTTGCTTAGGACTTTGATGGCGGGTGATGAAGCCCTTACTGGTTAGTTGAAACTTGAAGTATAAGTTGAAGTATAAGCACGCACAAGTGAAACAATTCACGAGGTAGTATAAAAACCTAGTTCATAGTATATTTGTTATTTAAAAAGTAACCCCTTATTTATAAACCTACCTTATATACTATTTGATATTATATTATAAAACTTTTTTAAAAGAAACGACGACAAACGAATGTTATTGGTAATCCGAGGAATAAATTGTAGCAAAGTACCGACTGTAGCGCCATCTGCCGGGCTGATTTGTGAATCTAAATTATTCAAACAAAACGCATGCTATTGAAATTGAAATTCGTTTAGTAGTGAGCGGACAAAGCGGACGAACAACGTGACGCTTAATTTATATAAATTAACATTAAACTTTTAATAATTAAATTAAATTATTATAGTTTACTAATATTCGTTACTTTTGTGTAGGGGTGACGCACGTATTCGTAGACGAGGTTCACGAGCGAGATAAGTTTAGTGACTTTCTGCTCATCGCATTACGAGACGCTTTGCGCACTAAAGATTTAAAAGTCATTCTCATGTCTGCAACTATGGACACGCAGATATTCTCCAGGTAAGGCGATTTTTACAGCTGTCTACAACTATAATAATACAGTATTATTATTTCGAAAATTAAATAAACGTCTTTTATTAAGATAAAGATGTTTTCGAATGACGAGGCGCTTTTCCGATGTTTTATACAAATTAAATTTTTGTTTAATATTTACATGTATATCAATGGCCACCGAACCGTATATCTAAGTGACAATTTTGCAAGCAAGGATAGACAAATTAAAGTTATGAAACCTCTTTCTCAAGAATAGAAGTAATTTAAAAAATAATATAATTCAGGTATTTTAATGGATGTCCAGTGATAAGTATACCCGGGCGTTTACACGACGTTCAAAGACATTATTTAGAAGATGTCTTAAAGTTGACCAAGTACACCAACAAGAAGATGTCACAACTAGAACGCGAGCTTAGAGGGAAGCTTAAAACTGGACAAAGCTACTGGTCTCATCTTGAGGGTAGATACAATATTTTTTTTTTTAATTTAATCTTTAATAGCCTTGAAAAATGATGAGTAAATAACACATACATACCCAACATATTAAATTCCCCTATAATTTTAGGACAAAAGCAAAGTGATGTAGTAGAAGAGAGTGGTAGTAAAGAGGAAAAAGAGAATCTTGATCCAGCAATGCAAGCTGATATGGATGAATTTTTAGACGAGTGCTTCAATGAGGGTAGTTTGGTAAGTCACATGATGTAATTTTTATCGTGTGTGCTTATTAATTAAATAACGTTTAAAGACATTTTAAATAATACTCTGGGAATAGAAGTAAAGGTTTATATGCGTTGTAAAGTATTTGAGGGTAGTCTAAATTAGAACGAAATAAAGGATTCATATTCCATGTATGTTCATTAATTTATATGGTATCTGAAATATTACAGTGGTTTATTATTATCTAATAAGAATAATAATGTTAAGCAGTATAAAATAAATTAAGAAAAATGCTTTTTTTATATTATATTGTATATGCAAACCAATGAAATTCTTAGGACTCGTTCAGCCAAGTGCTGTACATGATTCTATCAGAAGGTGTAAGCGTAGATGCGCGCCACTCCGTCTGTGGAAGGACGGCTCTTCACGCTGCCGCTGCAAGGGGTCTGACTCAAACTGCGCAGCAGATATTGAGGCTCGGTATGTCAGGTTTCCACTCTTTGCATCTGTATTAGCGTCTTATTCTTAAATATTTTACAGTAAAACTCTTTTTTCTAACAAAAATCCTTGACATATTATACCTAATCACTCGTGGAAAATAGAGCTATGAATATGTAATTTTTTTTCATCGTCCATATTATGTTCAGGTGCTGACCCAACATTTAAAGATAAAAATGGTAAAACTGCTTATGACTACGCTGTAGAAGGCGGTCACTCAGAATGTGCCAAAGGCCTCGTCAGTTTCAACCAAATCGAGGAACCCAAATCCAACGAACAAGAAGAGTCGGCGGCGGACAACTTCCTTTTAGACGTCTACCATCACTCCTTCTCAGAGGAGCTCATAGACCACGATCTTATGCTGGCGTTAGTCAAACATATCCACCTTAACATGGCGAAAGGGAGTATATTAATCTTCCTACCGGGCTACGATGACATCGTTACTCTGCGAGACATGATCCAAACCAGCACAGAAATGAATGCTTTAAAATATCAAATATTCACCTTGCACAGTAACATGCAGACATTGGACCAGAAAAAAGTCTTCAACCCGCTGCCGAATGCGCGGAAAATTATTATTTCAACAAATATAGCAGAAACTTCAATTACGATAGACGATGTCGTGTACGTCGTGGACTCGTGTAAAGTCAAAGAAAAGTATTATGAATCCAATGGAGGTGTCTGTTCCCTACAATGCGTGTGGACCTCGAGGGCGTGTTGCCAGCAGAGGGCCGGTAGAGCGGGACGGACCAAGCCAGGCCATTGCTTCCACATGTGCTCCAAACGACGCTTTAAAACTCTACCCCTCAACTCGGTACCAGAGATTCTTAGGGTTCCTCTACAGGAGCTTTGCCTCCACACCAAACTGTTGGCGCCTGGAAATACTCCTATCGCGGATTTCTTATCGAAGGCCTTGGAGCCACCTTCATTTTTAGCCGTGAGGAATGCCGTGACCCTACTCAAGACTGTCGGCGCTCTTACTCCTATGGAAGATTTGACAGAAATCGGTCAGCATTTATTAGATTTGACGGTCGAGCCGAAGTTAGGGAAAATGTTGCTCTACGCTTGCGTCATGAAATGTTTAGACCCTATACTGACCATTGTTTGCAGCTTGTCGAATAAAGAGCCGTTCCAGATATCGATGAACCCAGAAAATAGGAAGAAGGGAAGCTTAGCAAGAAAAGAATTCGCCGCAGATAGCTATTCAGACCATATGGCGTTATTGAGGGCATTCCAAGCGTGGCAGTCTGCGAGGTCTAACGGCACTGAAAAGGCGTTTTGTGCCAAAAATCTCATTTGCGGGGCCACTATGGAAATGATTGTCGGTTATCGGTCGCAGTTACTGGCACAGTTAAGAGCACTAGGTCTTGTCAAAGCGCGAGGTTCGGGTGACATTAAGGACGTCAACGTGAACTCTGAAAAGTGGCACGTAGTGAAGGCGGTGCTGGTTAGCGGACTATACCCATCCATCGCGAGAGTAGACAGAGATTCCTGTACGCTGAGAACTTCGAAAGAAGTCAAAGTCGCATTTCATCCCAGTTCCACTTTACACAGAGGTGGCGGAGTGAGTGGTTCTCAAAAATCAGTACAAAGTTTACCAACGGACTGGGTGGTGTTTGAAGAAATTTCTCGTGTGGGGAGATTTTGTTTTATCCGCTGCAACACGTTAGTGACTCCACTTACGGTAGCTTTGTTTAGTGGGCCTCTAAGACTGCCCTCTGGCGCTTTAACGCAAAGAGCCAATCCGCCAGGTTTGTCGAGCGATTCAGATAGTGAGGCAGACGAGAATAACTCGTCCCCAGATACAGCAGTTCTGACTTTAGATGATTGGATGGCCTTCACAGCCGACGCATCCGATGCCATAAGCGTTTATTACTTGCGTCAGAAACTATGTGCGCTAGTCATTCGCCGAATGTCCAACCCAGGGAAACCGATGACGCCCCTCGATGAGCAAATCTTGAACGCGGTCGTCCACGTCTTGGGAGCTGAAGAGAAAAACGTGGGCTTACACCAACCCGCCGGCATAGGCCAGCGGCCGAAACCGCTGACTGTCGAATCGCCGATGTGGCGGCGGGAGGACGAACAGTTTAACCGACACGAGCAAAAATACTACCCGCAGTACCAGAACGACTTTGCGAATAGTTTCTATCAGGGCTACGGTTATAGAAATGGTCAAAGACCTGGCTGGAGGAATGATGGAATGCCACAGGGATTCTCATCTCAGTCGTTTAGTGGGCCAAAGAGTCCCATGTCTCCAAACGGAAAGACCCTGCTAGCTAATATAGAGAAATACTCAGAAAACGGTGAAAGTAATTCGAGGTACTTCATAGTAAAGGCAGACGATTTGCACAGTGTGGAAATGGCACAAGCGAGTGGCAGCTACCCCTTTACGCAAAACACTATCAAGAAACTGCAAAAGGCAAAACAGGTTAGTTCCGGTAAAACTATTTACTTTTATATCACATACAAAACAATGCATATATAGTAACAAAACAACATTAAACATTATTAGAGTAAAATATTAACAAAGATATTAAATCAGCCTAGCAGCCCTTTGTCAGTTCTCTCAACGGACAATTAAAAATGTCTGTTAATCTATGAAGTTTATTAATTATTTTCATACATTGTGTCATGTGTGTTTCAACTGAAGAGATTTAAGGAGTTTTCCGACTAAAGGGATGGAACGGTTTCGTGGGGAATTAGTAGTAACAGTAGTTCTAATCATATCGACAAACTTCAATTTGATTATATACTAAAAGTATTATTTTCTGTAATAGGAGGGTAGTCGCGTGATAATGATATTCTCGTGTGCGGGTGCTTCGAAGATAACAGGTGCGGCGGCCCTTGGAGAGGCAGCCGCGCCTTTAGACTGGATCAGCAACAACCACATACCCTTTCATATGCTCAGGTAATAGACATTTTATATTTTCTTTGATAAATTATAAACAATCTTTCTGATTTATTTATCGAGTATAAATATAGATTTTTTAGATTGTACCTTAAAAATTAAGTAAAACAAATAGACGTACATACAATTTTCAGAACGGTGCCGTCCCCACGACCAGTACCATGAATAAAAATATTAAAAAATCTGCAGAAATACAAACTATTACATAGTCTAATTGTAATAGTTTGTATTTCTGCAGATTTGAAACAAGAATTGAATTATCAGTACTGTGTCCTCATACTACCCTTAGCTGGGGCCAGAAAACCGTTTTATCTATCGTCTATAGTCTATAACAAAAGGATTAATTTATGTTATCGTATTTAAATGATTTTTTAGATTTACGCTTAACGAAACAAATAAATTTTGTTCTGTAATGTTGTTTATATAAATATATATAAATCTCCGGTCACGATGTTTGTCCGCGATAGACTCCTAAACTACCTAACCAATTTTAAATTTAAATGGCACACCGTGAGCAGTCAGGTCTAACTTAAGAGATAGGATAGCTGAGATCTTTAATTATAGTCGCAATTTTATTTTATTGCAAATTATTTATCTATAAATAATTGACGTCACAATAATTATCAGTTAACTCCAAAAGATTCTATCTAACAGATGTCGATACTTTTCGACTGGATTGAGTAAGTAATCAATAGATGGCACTGCTATGGTAAACCGACAAACGTGTCATATAAGCTACAATTCAATATCATGATTACCACGTGATATTGAGGCTAAAGCATAAATCAAATTAATTTTGTGAAACGACGGAGAAAAGAAGTTCGCGGGGTCAGCTAGTATTTTATATAAATGTTATCAAATCTACAGTTGTCATAGTTTCCATTTCTTATTAATTAAAATATATATTAAAAAAATAAAACAGTCAGGTTAACTTTTACGGTTATTTTTTCCTTGTATGTTAAACGAAAAAGTTGGTTATTTCACCTACCGAATCGTCTCAATTATTTATATATTTTATAACTTTAAATCTAATACTTCACTTACGATTCCGACTTAGACGATAAATCGTATACAAATTAAAATGTTGCAGGCACATAACAAATGGTTTAGCTGGCGGTGCCCGAGTAACAGGCGCTCGCGATGGCACGGAACTCTGCTCGTCAAGCGGACGCGGGCTACTTGCCGCCTTGCAAAGCCGTAGGAGACACAATCCACCGAGGCCCATACAGAAACAACCTAACGACCAATGATTTAAGCTCTAAACGTCCCGTCTAGGCGTAAATGTCTAATAACGCCATCTATCTTCAGGGGATTTTGGAACCACGCTTCGTTAGCTGATGTTTTTCCCATGTTGGCGTGAAATGTTTTTCTCGAGTAACGTCAAACACATACGTTAGATAGTGTAAATGTGCAATAACGCTACCAATCGGTGTCTAATGTAACAATACTTTAATGGCTAGTACAATTAATTTAGTTTCGTTTGACAACGAAAGATAAGTTGTATTAAAGGTACAATTGTATAATTATTATGGCCGTGAAATTGATTGTCATAACGCGAACTAGCGTCCGTGTATCTAAATGTACATACATACATACATATGCCAGTGAAAACTTAGCACGTTCGAACTTTACCTTAAATCATCCCTAACGGCTTTAAGTGTTTCATTAAAAGTACCAAGTAAATAAGGGATTGAATATCTATCGGCGTACTTATTATCAATATTTAATATCATTGCCATGACAGGTTACAATACTAAGCTTTCGTAAATTTGACTCAAACCAACAATGGTGTCTTCTACACCTAACTTCACTTAACAAAAGTAAAGGTTTATAGAATTCTCACTCTTTTCCTAAAAACGCGGATTTTTTTACATTGTTTGTTCTTAGGATTGTCTATTTCAAAACATATTGTATTGCATTAAAAACGTTATTGAGCAAGAAATGGTTTAATTTTTCTTCGTATTTCTGTAGTCCAAGTCCAGTCCACAAGTCCTAGATAATCTAAATGAATTGAAAATTAGACTTTTTAAAAAAATATATAATACATAGAATGTTAACATTTATTGTTGTTTTTTAAACGGCAGCTGCATATTGTAAGCCTAATGTGTACTTATGTGTTACTATGTTATTTTTTATATATAAAAATGCTCCAATTATTAATAAATAAGTTAATGCAAGTAATTAATAAAATTACCATTCATTCACGGCTTTTAATTGCGTTCATTAGCGGCGAGAATCTAAAATGACAGACGATACGCGTATCGTTTGTGTGTGGTTCGTCAGCAGCTTGTCATATGACTGACTACATTATCTATCTTTTCGTTAGACCAATCACATAGCGACACGTGTATTTCGTCTCTCAATTTACATTTTAACAGCCTTTGTCATCATTAACCTAAACATAGACAAAGAATTTGTTTTTTATTCTTTTCTTTTTCGTTATTCCTATCACTTCACAGAAAGGCTCAAAATACTTCTTTTATTGCCTTTTTTGTTATTTAATGTCGTCATGATTTTTATTTTTTCTGTATGAAATGTGAATTAATTGTTAAAGTTTCAGGAAGTGCAGTGACTTTTATAACATTCAATTTCTAATTTATAAGGCGGTTCGTTTTTTTAGTTTAAGACAGTTGCATTTATTTAGTATTTTATGATTAAATGTATTTCCTAAATTTTGGAAAAAGTTTAATGTGCAATATTGTTTTTAAAAAAATATTTGTCGCACGAAACATAAAATATTGTTTAAAATAGACCTCCAGTTTTGGAGATTTTCTTGCGGTTTTGAGTTGTAACTGAATTCTTTAATAATCTCGCTCATACGTCCTGTGCCCGCGTACACGCACACACTGTTGTTTATTCTCATGAATGTAATGGTGAAAAGCACTTTAAATAAAATGTATATATGTGTGTAATTGATTTTTATTTTTGTGAATTCCACAGTTCAGGTGAGTTAAAAAAAGAAACGTCTCTGATATCATTTATTGTAAAAATACACATTTACAAATGGCAAAAAAAATTGTATACAATTTTCGAGTCTTGCTGCTACTGCTAGGCAATCCAAGTCTAGTTACTGCTCATATCAGGTTTCCTTATTTATGGCGAAAATGTTATTATATTTGAATGGCTTTGATACTGAAAGGACATTAGTGCCTTTTCGTTCTATGCGCCTCCTTCCTTTAAAGACTTCACGTGTTTCCCCCATGGCGCCTTCACGTCCACATCTTACCAGCAGGGAACTTTTAGTTATGTCCCATGCCCCATTACGGTCATTGCTGTACTACCGCTCGTTGTATTTTCTCCTGCTGTTCTTTGCTCTGAAGCTGTTGTAGGGTCAGCAGAGAAACGCCCAGTTGATCCTCGCGAGTGAAAGGTTGGGCCATTTGTCGGAGCCAACGCTTGCAGATCTGTAAGCACAACTCTTAATAGTATCTTAAGTTGTGAAGCTATGTAATAAATATCAAATGAGTTAAATTGTCTTGTCTGTCTCAAAAGTCTGAAAATATTAACTCATAATGTTTGTAAATAAAGATTTTAGAAGTTGTTGATAACAATAAGTGACGGCCAGCGGTGAATCCCAAAAAAAAACAAAATGTATTGAAATTTAGACTTAAGAAAATTTAATCGGCCCGGTATGAGAAGCACGATCACTGAGCTATATTATAGACTTATTCTTAATTGAATATTGACCGGTCTGATATGAGGTATTCGATCAAAGCTACTGGTATCTGTTCTCCATTAACTTTTATAACGGTGTTGCATCAGAGGGGTAGAGGTATTGGTTATGCAGGGCAAAGGGAGTGCAATGGATATGTAACACAATTATAAACAGAAATATTGTTTGCATCTTAGTTCTTTAGTAGTTATTCTTTGGTAAGTGTTGTAAATAATGCTGTTGTCGTGTTGTGCTGTACAACACTGTATGCATCAACCTAATACTGAAGTTTTAAGTTTATTTTTATAAGTGAAGCTGACTTCATTATGAGCAAAGCGGCTTATTTTCACCGAACGAGTTAATGTTCGAATCTCTTAATGTCAAGCCGGGGTTTGAATGCACGGTTATGGAGACATTCACACGTAAGTAATGGGTAACTATAAGTTTTTTAAATGTACAGGAGGCAGACGGTCCTGCCCGTCGACATAACGCCGATAACGCCACCTATGTTCACTTGCACTGCCAGAAGGCTCGCAATCGCGTTGTCGGCCTATTAAGAATTGGTACGCTCTTTTCTTGAATTGGCTTGGAAATAGCATTGGAAGCAGCTGGTTCTACACAGTGGTGGTGTGCGGCAGACATTGCCTTATGAAACGCCTAGTTGTTGATCGACTGGTAAGGTGATACGGATGGTAATTTGTATTCTGCCTTGACGTTCGAAACTCAGATGCAGGTATTAGTCCGAACAACTCTGAACACTCTCCATGGTAAAAGCGGTAGAAGATGCAGAGAGATCCCACATCTCTACGCAACGCCAAGGAATCAATCCACTCGGAATGTGACAGGTCGTTGACGATTCGAATCGCTCTTTGCTGAATACGGCCAAGCGGAAGGAGTTGGTACTGGGGAGTTCCCGACAAGAGATGGGAACAGTACAGTTAGTAACTGAAGAGGCGTATTTGGATAATTTACAATCAAATCAAAATAATTGACTCACAAAGACACTATATTACATGTAATTTAGTAGAGTAATTGAGTAAATTATTCGTTATTACCTGCACGGCTTCCTCAGTCGAGAGATTAGTAAGAGAGTCCTTAAGATGTTCCTGTATCCATCTTGGCAATTTAGTTCGCTTGTCCGCGCGACTGAAACGCTTATCCGCGAATATCATGACACCGTAGTCTGTTTTACCACTGAAATTTTCAAATTATTTTTTAATTAGTGTATCTTTGTATTGACGCAAATTAATATTTCATAAGTAATCAATTACTTGTGAAATTTTAACAGTATTTTTGTCAAGTGCTTAAAGAAGTTCACTCGTGTCAGAGTCTGAAGTGAAACTTTTCTGTAATTTAAAAGCCCCAATAGACCAGTATATAATCACTCGATGTATTTGAATACATAGATATACAGTGTGTAAATATAGATTCACACTGTTTACACAGTGCTAATGATAATATAAATAAATAAAATATGTATAAAAATTTGCTTAGTTTACCGTACAAGGCGTGATGCGACACAATTTCTATCTAAACTTATAGTATGTAACTACTAAACGAATAATTCAACAAATAGGGTTTATTTTTTCTCGATGTCCCTTTCTCTCTCTCTCTTAATCAGTCTCAATCGCTCCCACCCTTTTCTTCGACCATAACGCTGCCTATCTTCGTGACGCCCCGTAAACATGTTACCTTCATGCTCCTAAAGAAGTTTCACTTCAAAACTTTATATTCTAATAATAATATGAAAACATTGTTTACTAACTAATAATTTTCTGTTTGTAATAAAATACACAAACTCTAACATACCGTAACACTCGTCCCACACACTGAGCGGCGTGTCGCATCGCGTCAAACGTCAGGAAGTCGTTTTCACGTATCTATTGAAAGGGATACATTTATAAATAAATATGTATCATTTTAATTGTACAGAGTTAATAGTATATAAAACATTGGCCTACAACTGATACGACTGATAAAAATAGCAATCATTCGTAACACAAATTAACTAAATAAAACAGAATGCAAAGTATTATAAAACAAAATCAAATTAAAAGATAGCAATATGAAAATAACAATCCAAATAAATAGAAATAATAAAAGTGTCATATCAGAAATTCTTGTATTAAAATATTAAAACATGATCTACCTGAAATTGATCCCTCAAATACTCGAGTCGGGCTTTAAGTATTCGACTCTGCGTGAAGACGTAAGGAATCCCGAACATAAGAACGGCTCTGCCCAAATGGTGGTCGAAGTCCACTCCTTCCGACACTTTGCCGCGAGCCACAGACAACAGCACTGCCCCGCGACCGCTTTCACACGCCTCAAATAAATATTCAGTACTTTAATCAATTTTTAAGTTTTTGAAGTTATACTTCTTTTGGCGCGATGGAGAAAAATGAGTGAATTTTTACGATGCGCGCGCACACCAACACCTAAATTCGACATCGTAAAGTTAGGTCTAGGTGGCATGGAAATCGATAACTATGTGCAAGTTGTATATTCTAGTATTTTTATATTTAGAACACGTG
Source organism: Pieris mannii (assembly GCA_028984075.1). Lineage (NCBI taxonomy): Eukaryota > Metazoa > Arthropoda > Insecta > Lepidoptera > Pieridae > Pieris > Pieris mannii. The sequence continues at coordinate 4,693,842 of CM054780.1, forward strand.
TTTCGTAACAGTACACTTAAACAGTGTGAATAAATAAACATAATTTTGGTGTTTTTAAATCAATTTCATATACGACGGTGATAGTATTTACTAATAATTTATTTATTTAAATAAAATCTTTTTGATTAATTTATAATTTATCGTTAATCACTATTGCACTTCAGTTATTTTTTTCCATACGCAAAAGAAGTATAACTTCTAATGCGTGTACATAAGTACAAACACGCTTTTTATCGTTACAATCGCACTGTTTTTTCTTTCTAAAAAGCAAATATCTTTATAAATATTAGTTTTTTTCGACTTTTTTTATTATTAATTATACAATAAATTTCGCAGTTGCAGTTCTTATTTATCTGCTCTCATATTAGGGCCGCCTGGAAGAAATCGCTTAGAAGCGTAAAGGCTGCCAGTTGCACCAGGCATATTTCTCAATTCTGGATTTTGGAAAAAGGAACCTAATCGACGAATATTTTTTTAATAAAGCCAAAAATACCAGTTTAAAACGAAGAATGTATTATTATTTAAATGTGTGTACATTCACACACAGAAATCCATAATTTTTTTCATCATGTGTGTGTATGGACAGTGACATTATTTTGCGTAATACCTTTATATAATTGATGAGAGCGAAACTCGTTTCTGCCGAGTCTTGAGTCTCGATGAAGAGTAGTTTATGCCGTTGCAGACTTGCCACAACACCTGCGACAAAAAATTTTATAGACTCAGCTTTTAAAAATAGTCTAACATCTATCGCTTTTCATCATAGTGTAAATACAATTTGATTGAAAGAGACAAGGGAGAAGTTGCAGTGTAATTAGATTGATTTAGTTTTTATAAATTGGCTATATATTTTTATTCGATTTGGATAAAAACTTATGATTAATATCATCGTAAATGTTAATTATAAAGTAATGAAATACTCATTAAAAATATATGAGCAATTTATTTGAATCCCATACGTTATTTTAATTATAGAAAAATATTATAGAAATTTTAAAATTCCACTAATAGAACAAATTCATTCGCTTTTGACAAATTTATATATAGATAAACAATATCACAAATAAGTGGGTATTTACCTTGATCGTACCAAGCACCAACGACGCTTTCTAAATATAAATACGAAGTAAAGAAACACACGACGCCATCAGGTACGCACGCTGATATCTGAAAAATATTAAAAAAAGCTGATAGATATATCTATAATTTTTTTTTAAATTCAGTTAAGCTGTTTCTTGTTACATAATTTCCGAACTAGAGATACCATTTTAACGTCAAAAATCTGTGATCTAATCTCAATATCTGATAAACTATTTAAGTTTGACATTCGTAATAATTAACAAGAAAATATAAACAAAACAAAAACATTACGGCGTAATAATTTCTTTTCTGTAAATTCCATCCGTTAGACTTAAAAAAATATACGCTAAATACAGAAAATATTTTTTTTAAAAAGCTTTTTCATACAAATTTTTTTGTAATAGTAGCAATTGCACGATAATAAATTGTTTATGGCAAATTTTAAATCCCATTGCGCCAACAAATGTGTGTCCGCAGTCGATGAATTCCGAATGACTTGAATGCCTCTTAATAATAGATTTTCAGCCAGATAGGCAAAAATACGTTACGTCAAAAACTGCAATTATCGTATGCATCGAAGAAACGAGAGTAAAGCTTGTTCAAGGAAAAAACTAAGAATATCTTACTTCAACAAGAAGTTGTCCATAGTTTCTGATGACAGCGACGTCTTCTCGAGTTTCATATTTAGACGATATCGCAACTTGGTCGCTTCCTTTTGAAACTATCTGAAAATTATAACCATAAATTCTAAGAAAAGCAATGTAATATTATTTATTTTTTTAAATACAAAAACACAAATTCAATAATATGTTACACACATAATATATAAGAAACGAACACAATTCTATAAATAAATAGTTTAATATTTTAATTTAAACGTAAAGAAAAAATCTAAAATTGTGGGTACTTTCTTATTTTTGTCCCAAGATTGTGTTTTTGAAGTCATACTTCTTTTGTCGCGTTAGGAAAAAAATATGAGAGTAAATTTTTAGGACGCGCACGCACACTGTTCCAAAAAAATCGCCACCCTGAAGTTAGCTATAGTAAGCATTTTTGTTTTTTCTAAAGTTAGTGTCGTTTTTCTATAAACGTAGAATAAAGCAAAAGATAACATATTTAAAGATTTTTATCTTGTTACCCCAAAGTATAACTTCTAACGCGTGTACATAAGACGCACTGGTTTTTTTATAAATACATAGGAAGAAAGAAGCGTTTATGTATTACAATTATTCATAATTATATTAATCAATTATTATAGATCTGCCGTGAGAAACAGAACAAAAATTAATATTGTTTTTTTTAAATAAAATACAAACTCCTTAGTGTTTTTTGGTGTTTATTTATAATGTTTTGCTAAAATAGAATAAAAAAATTGAGACAGTGTATTACCATGGGCAATAAGCAGGGCCGTGCGAGTGTCATGGTGAAGGAACTCACTACAACAGGATGGAAATCCAAGATCTTCGGATACATGTCCAATGGGGACAATGTGCCTGAAATATCACAAAGTTGTTCTACGTGTATAAAATAATATTAAAAATTAAATTACATGATGCGATTTAAATTATCTTTATTTAAAAACTAACAGTAAATGTGAATAAATAAGACTAATGTCGATTATATATATCATCTTAATATATATAAATCTCCTGTCACCATGTTTGTCCGCGATGGACTCTTAAACTACTTAACCGATTTTAAATTAAATTGGGACACCGTGTGCAGTCTGGTCCAACTTAAGAGATAGGATAGCTTAGATCTTTAATTATAGTCGCAATTTTATTTTATTGCAAATTATTTGTTTATTATTTGATGCAATTCTAACTGATGGCGCTGCGTTTAAAGTACTAATGTTTCACATTAGCTATCTACCTTTCACATAACCTATAGGTTCTCCTACCGTTTCCCTTGAACAGTTTACTACTATGTTATTTAACAAAAATCTTAGCCACAGCAACGCTTGCCCGAGTCTGCTAGTATTATATATACATTTCCTTACCCGAAGTTATGATGACACTCTGAAATCTCGCGAAAACCGGCCTCATAGCTATTGAACAATCCATACACCTGAAAAATTGTTTTATTTTTCATACCACGCTTCCAGCTGCAGTTCACCAGACATATAGTTGACTGTGAATCAAACTAATTTACGTTTAAGGAATTGTTAATTTGACACTGACAAACACGAAATTTAAGTGTTTTGAGGAAATTTTGTGTTTATGACAATTTATCTCTGAAAAACAAAAGATAATTATGCGTCTGTGGCTACTTTGGAACAAAACAACAAAAGTTCCCTACTTGCAACATTCGCAATGGCGACTTCCAACAGGACCACAATGTAGAGGCATAGCCACAATAATCAAGAAGTTTGCTTTAGTCCAAACATGAGGAGATTGAAAAGGACAAAACCACGTGCAAGTTATTCTTAACTGCTAAACAGTGGTTAGTGGAAAAAAAGAACACAAGAAGAGTAATACTTTCTTACGTTAAAAATTATTTAAAAAAACTAGGTTACTTTTAATTTACTTATTAGACTTAAGTTTGTAGATCGTAATTGTGTTGTGCAGAGAAAATTGATTGAAAAATACTTACGAAAAATGTAATATCGGATTAGACACTGTGGGTGTCCTATCATCAAAGGGCTCTATGATTATGACGAAACCTTTGGTGTATGTAGACACTAAAGTAGCCAAATGAGTCACCAGCGTCAGGGACGCGAGGTGAGAAGGATCAGATACCTGTTAAAAATATTTTTTAATTCCTTACGGAACAAAACACGAGATGTTTTTTATATACATAAATTTAAAAAAAATCTCGACGAAGAGTACTTTTGAGCAAAAACTATTTTAATTTTTGTCCGTAATTAATTTATACTTAAATATTTGTGTTACTATATGAACGGTATCTAATTCCGCGAAACGATTTAAAAAAATCTGTACATATTCAAGTAATAAAAGATTATAATCACCTGTAGCGTGCGCAAGAGTGACTGTAGTCGCGTAGCACAAAACCTTAACGGTTTTCGCTCAATACACACGCGGGATGACACATCCTTCAAGAAACCTGCATTGATAATACTCGTAAAAATATTAATTTTTTGAAGCACAATCAATGCGAATTGCAGTCAATAATTTTAAAATACTGACCATATTTCATACAATGTACGTATATGTTTATTTAAATTAACGTACATCTTAAATGAAATAAAGCCGTGAATTGTAACTTTAAATCATGTTTAAAAAAATGTAATCTAATATTTTGAATTTAGAAGACGAAAAAATTATGAAAGCAATTAATATGTTAATTATTTTTTACCAGCAGGAGATTCTTGTACAACGTGTTGTATGCGTAGACGTGTCTTGAGGTATTCGATAAACCGCTTCAGAAAACCCAAGAAATGCTCAGCGTTGCGAATGTTACCGGGGACCACCTCTATATAAAAAAAAATAATGTAGTAGTAATATAATAATAATATTTTTCTGTAAACGGATATTCACATACAGGCTCATATATACACAGACTATACAAAGCTGTCACACTGTTGGGACAGTGGCTTTCGTGACATACGAAGTTGAAGGTGGCTTTAAATCAAAAGAAACCGAGTCATTAAAATAATAATATATAATAATAATATACTATAAAAAACATATTTTTATTGCGAATTTAAAATATTTCGTTTGTTACCCTAATTTGCCCTATTAGGTTATAACATAGATTTATTTTCTTTTTTATAATGAAGTTTGCTTCTTATTTTTTTTAAGTTTTCAATTAAAAATTAAAAAAAAAATCTGAAACAACATCACCTGGTAATGGACCAGTTCGGTTAATTTTTATTAGATGTCATACCATCCAAAACCTCGTCAGGTAATACGGGATTCGCGAGTATTGTGTCCGTATCTCTCGCTTGGGCCGCTTCCCGTAATCCTTCAACTAATGCTTCATACTCAGCGGCAAGACGAGTGCTATCCTCTGCTTTCATTCTATAAAAATAAAAATCGCCATTTAACTTTTTTAATAACAACAAATTCGCCTCGTTTTTTAGGATAAAATAATTTATACTTACTGAGCAACGGACTTCTCTAGGGATTGTAGAGCTTGTGTGCTTTTGTCTATGGTACGGCGAGTGATTTTGACGCTGAGCGCGTCTATACATACATTGTCTATATTGTGAGCCTCATCAAAGACAACTACTGCCTCCTTATTCAACTCTTTTGATACAACTTCTGCTATCTTTGGATCAAGTAAGTAATGATATGAATACACTACTATCTCTGCATGAATTATCTGTGGACAATTGAGGTTGTTTAAGTAATGCCAAAACACCAATTAAAATCTATTAAAAGCCCTCTCATTTCTTGGTTTATAAATTTTACTAAGAGATTCTGGCTTGGGTTTCTTAGAATACAATTGTCTTTAGAAGGTGTTTTAGGAAAAACCTTGCCTATAAAAAGGAATTATATGAAACAGACATTGAGATATCTCCCCTTTTTTTGGAGATGAGATTGGAGAGTTTCAGAAATGTACTGTTTATTATAGTAATTAGAAACACAATTTTAACAAAAATCATGAAAATACAAACCGCAAATCTAGAGAGAAAGTAAGGACACCAATTTCTATCAGCTCCATATTGTTTTAGGTCATCTACATTATACACTCCATATGGTAGCATTGATTCTCTCCCTTCAGTATTAAAACCTTCATAGAACTGGCCTGAAATCAAAAAAATATAAGCCATAATAAATAATATCTAAATATAAACATTTGCAAGTAGCACAAACAGACTTTGCATTACACAGACAGTAACATCATTGCATAAGTTATATTAATTTAGAGTAAAATATCAAACACAGCACCTGATTAAATGATGTTCATTGTAGTAGTCACCAATAAATTATATATAAAATACTTACAAATAGGAACACTTATATCATGTTCATGCCTCTCTCTAATATAGCTTGCAGTTAAAGAATGACACTTTCCATCAACCAATTTGCCTTCTCTTTCTTGGGAAACCTATAAAAACTCAGACATGTTGTTTCATTACCACATGACACAAATAAAATATATTTTTTATTCCTAATAATTTACCTCTGGATGTATACACATGTTTTTTCTAGAACTTAAAACAACTCCAGTAAGATTGGGTTTTTCACCCTGTGACTTTTCATAGTACTTAAATAGATTTTTTAATTCCTCTAAAACTTTTTCTATTTCAGGAATAGTTCGGGAACAGTATATAAGTTTTCTGTAAAGATATAATGTATTTTGTTATGATTTAGAGTACATAAATGCTTACAGTTATTAATAATATTAGTCTATAAAAATATTAATAATAGTTAAGTAATTGTATAGATATAATACTACATAGGAAACTAAATCCAACTTAAGATGGGTGGCAAATTATTTAAAATACCCATAATATTTTGCATAAATTACCTTACATGATGGGGGTTTTGTATCATATAAGCAACAATAAGTGACAACAATGACACAGTTTTACCGGTCCCTGAAGGCATTTCCAGCAGTCCATGGCCCTATTACAAAAAAAAATTCATAGTGATTATGTATTGAACCAAGTAAAAAGTGTAAATAGAAAAACAATAAGGTGTAATGAAATCTTTCAGCTCTTTTAGAAGTAAACATTTACAAAGTCCTCTTGTTGTACAAATGTGTTGTTTGAAATTTAATAAATTACCTTAGCATCTAATGCACGTTTTAATTCCAGCATGTATGCATATTGCTCTGGATAAATATAATCGTATGGAAAGTATACAAGTAAGCCATCAACGGTTAACCTAGAAAAAAAACGTATTATGATTCGCTGCTACGGTGGGATTACTATTTATAAGCAATAATCATTACTTCATGATTTTTCTTTGATATTATTGAACCTGTTTTAATTTAACAAGTGTAAGATTTAAATAGGTATTTGGGTGAATTCTTAAAACAAGTAACAACTTTGTACACAAACAAAGTCACAGACTTAACTAACGAATAGAATAATGTAGTACAGATGTACAGTGGTACCAACCATAGACCAATAACATCAAATATTGTACAGTTATTTTATTTAGACAAGAGGATAGATTCTTACTATTGAGTATTATAAGACTATATTACTAAAGTATAGTTTTTATTACACAATATTAAACTATTATAATGATATTTTGTAAATCATTAAAAAACACGTCGCTGACACTGGACCAACCTTCTACAATACTATATTATTATTATTTAGCGTTGAACGCTGCCAACCAATCGACAACTGCTACGAGAATAATATAATTTAAAAAAATTGCGGGCTTTTCTGTATCGTCTTGCTTTAAGTGCTGGCTTACCTCAGCTGATGAGTATTCTCCAATCTAAAAGGATTTTTGTCACATAAGCGAGAACATAATAGTGTGGATTTTGTATAATTAAAAAAAATAACCAAATTCGCTGGCAAAAACTATTTTAACTATTGTTTGGATATTAAAGATGACCTAGCGTTACAATCTTTAAAAACAAGTTGATCTTGCCTTACTTAAATTAAATAAGTATGAGCTGCAATAATGAATCTAGTATTCAACTCATACAGATAAAGTTAGTAAAACTTTACCTAAAGGCATACTATAGATATATAGGTCCACGTCAATTTTCCACATGCATGTCGGCGTTAAGCGCCAGAAATTATCGTATCCAGAATCCAGATTCCATTAAAACTGTCATTAAATTTGTCATTGAAGGTAATGACGTCAGCAATAGTGCCGTCATAGATTAGTTTGTTGGCATTAGCCATTTAATTTGGACATTAGAGTCTACTTAGTCTAGTATTTTAAAGGCTTCTGCTTGGTTCGACCGCTCAATCGATGAGGGCCCATTTTTTTTAAGAATGGAATCTCGCTGTTGGCCTTAAGGGCCTTTACATCTCAGCACGGGCTGTTTTGGCGAGCCTAGCTAAGCCGGAAAGGGTGGGGTTCCCGCGACTCGCGCAAGGGCGTCTCCTGTGAGACTCGAACCTTGGGCTTTCGCGGGGGCCGGGGGGTTTAATCACCTGAAGGGCATGACGGAAGCTCCTTGAAGTACGACTAGTCCTCGCCTTCCCCGGTGAAATTAAATCACTACAGACTATCATATAAAATATAAATCTTAAACATTATTAATATTGTTGTAACAATATATAAATTTGCGCAGATATGCACGTTACAATTAGGTCATTTTAGAGACCAATTCATAAATAGATACTCAGTGGCGAATTTATCAGTACTCAGCAGCCTGAGTAGGCTATAGAATAGAGGACCAGATTGTTGAATAGAAGAGGTAAGGGCTAACTTCACGGCCTTGCAAATGTGTAAATCCACCACTGTACTTGTTTCTTACATTTGTATTTTATATATTTAAGCTTTAATTCTCATTCGCACTATTGTGTTTGATAAGAGGCACTGTTTGTATAATATTCATTATACTGTTGACTGATGACCTCTGAGCTAGTCGTTTTTGCTCTGGTCTATAATGAAGTTGATTGTGTTAGGAGCCGGAATAAACGGCACAACATGCGCATTGAAAATAAAAGAAAAATACCCGGATTATGATGTAAGTTAATTTTTTCTTACATATCTAATACGGATTTTTTTGCCCCCATAGTTTAAAAGTGCTACATATCGGTGATTTTAATAGACAAGTAGAAGATCAGCTTTCTTTTCCTGATACATATCGGGTCTAAGACGTGCAATTGTTGATTGCGCACATAGATTAAGGGGCCATTGGGGCACAGCCGTTTGTCAAACACACGACCTCAGGGTTAAAACTGTCCCCTTATCATTATTATCAGTAGCCAAAACTGATTATGAGAGTAGAAAATATTTCTACTCACAATAAAGTCTCAAGTCAACATCTTTTAATGAAAAAATTTTGAAAGTTAAGAATTTAGTAATCGATATCTGTATAGGTAAATACAGATTTAAGACAAAACACCTACCAATAAACACTGAACATTAATTTATATCATTACATAATTAATACCGATTTTCAAGAATACTAATGTAATTAGTCAAAAATACGTTTTGCCTTATATTTATCAAAAGATGAAAATTCTAAGACATAATATTATACTTCATAATATCCAAAAATCTCACATAGAAAATTATAGGTCTATAACAGCGACATAGCAGATTAGTTTCAGTACATTGAAATCGTTTTTATTATGATTACAAAATACATACGTAACCGATTTCTTAAACAATTAGTGCACTAATCTAAAAAGTAACGGGTACAGTTTATTAACGCCTATTGGATTTTTTTTTTCGTTTTACTGTAGACTTAGCTGATAAATAAATTACAAATTCTCCCTACTTATAGGTAACGCTGTTGGGTGCGCAATTTAGTCCGAACACTACTGGTGATGGCTCAGGAGGTCTTTGGTACCCCTACCTTTGTGGAAAAACACCAGAAGCTTTGATTGGGTAAGCTCAGTTCTCATAGTGATATGAAAATATAAAGACAGTACTAAAAATTATACGTACTTATTACACCTATATTTTTGGCATTCTCCTTTGAAATTTGAAGGTTACATACATGCTTGTCTTTTATAGAAAATGGGGCATCGAAACCTACAGTCTACTTCTTAAGCTTTGGCGGCAAGGTGGTTATGGAATAAGTCTACTACCAGTTTATGGAATGTATAGAGATGGGACACAATTAGCGCCAAAGTGGGCCAATGAAGTTTTTGGTTACATGGAGCTTGACCAGAAGCAGCTGGAGTATTTTAATAAACTCTTGTCTGTTCAGTATGTGTATGTATCGATTTCTATTTGACAAACTCACGAGTTAAAATTGAAGAAACTTGATTAACCTATAATTATGTAATTTATTTATTTACTTGATTGACCAGCCTCAAAAATGTTTACAAGCTGCGCTTAAAACTTGTATGATTTAAATGAATAACTCAAATTAGACAAATTAATTAACTGAAATTACCTATGTATGTTTCTGTTTTCTTATACATAATGCACATCACCTTTACAGAGCTGGGCACACATTTAACACATTTGTTGTTAATCCATCTACTCTTTTGAAACGTCTCGAACAACAATTAGACGCATTGAAAGTTACAAGAAGGCAAGGTAGTGTGAAATCCCTGACGGATCCTATATTAAGGAATTATGACGTTATTATAAATTGCACGGGTTTAGGAGCTCGGCAAGTAGTCCCCGATGACAAAGTGCACCCAATTAGGGGACAAATACTTAAGGTATTATGAAACATTGTTAACGATTTATATCCGTTAAAGTTTTATTCTAATGCGATACATTAAGCCGTTTTATTTTTACAGGTAGATGCGCCCTGGGTGTTCTACACTGTCCAAGACAAATGTTCGGGTCACTATATAATACCAAAGTAAGTTTCAACAATTCATAAAATCAGAGCAGAGTTAGTGGTTCGGAGGCCTTAGTGTCTAAGGCATATCCAGAAGTCGTGCGTAACTAAGGCTTACTGGATTTTTCTATGCCCGCAATGAACAGTTGTCAACATCGTGTCTGATAAGGCTTACAACTAAAACTCGATGACGTTTAAAGAATAAACGATTTTTCTTCATCCTTTTCTTACTTATATCAAACTAGACCAATACTCATAAATACTTGTAGAGCTACTGGACTTGTTTGAGACTCTAAGCGTACTCAAACTGATAGTTTTTTTCTGTATTTGTATAACTGTATAGTATATATTAGGTCATAGTTTCATTTCATATTACAGCGACACATTTTGTGTACTTGGTGGTACTGGTCAAGCGAACAACTACAGTACCGAGGTGAATAATGATGACACAGATTTTATTGAAAAAGGCTGCCACAATTTAATACCGTCATTAAAAGTAAGTACTTTGACAAATTACATTTAGTACCAAAAAACACACTGCAGTTGCTAGGCACATCCTACCTTACAGCCTCAGCTAGCATCGGTATTCTGAGCGTGAACGAATTGATTTTGGCGGTTATTTTAAAGTGCTCAGCAAGGCATGAGAGTACTTCATTCTGGGCTACCGCTTGCAACTATATAAAGCGCAAATTCAGCCTATCATGGACTACTGTTCTCACGTCTGGGCGAGAGCCCTAACACTGGACCTTATCAACGAAGAGCAAATCAAATCGTCGACAAGTCACTTTATGAGCGGTTTCATTCCTTAGGCGTTGCGTAGAGATGTCATTCACTCACACTCATCAATCAAGATTTCATTCTGATTAATACATGCAGCTGAGTGACATCATCAGTATTTCCGAACCAATTCGACTTAGGGTTCTTTAAGAAAAGAGCGATTTTTAAAAGGCTATTAGCACTCTTACAAGATTCTGGCAATGTATTATAGCATATATAACGCTTCAAATGTATATTATTTATGTTTCTGTTGTATGCCTAGAGCGCAAAACTCCAAAAATACTTTGTTGGACTACGACCAGCCAGAGATGAAGTTCGCGTAGAAGTTGAGAAGATAAACGGAAAATTGTGTATTCACAACTATGGTCATGGTAAGACTATTTAAAACACTATACCTAATAAACCCATTATTTAATTAAATAAAGAGAAAGAGGAATTCCTCTTCCGCATTTTATCGAAGTTGTTACCTACGATTGCAAAGCGCGTGTTTATTTAATTAAACGTAATTGTAGTCACTTCTGATACCTTATAATATTGTATTCTTTGATGTGAGCTCTATCTTTTTTGGCATTACACATTTAATTTTAGAAATGTTTTTAAGTAGTTTATGACCAAATTAATCATTCTTTCATTCTAAATATACTACATTTTTAATTCGTATTTTTTTTTACTTTATATGTCTGACTCTACACGGGGGAAAATTTTCAATGTGTAATTAAATTGCTTAACGTATATGTACAGCAAATCAATCAGCAGAATTAAAGATAATCGGATAATCTGTTGTCGGGCTTTTGCATCTAATTATCTATTACATCTAGGAATATAATTATGAATTAGTTTATAACCTACATTTATGTTTTAGGTGGAAGCGGCTTTACCTTATTCTGGGGATGCGGCAGTACTGTTTTAGAATTATTTGAAAAGCACGTGACTATAAATAATACAAGCAAATTGTGATAAAAATATGTAATAAATGTATTTATCAAACAATGTACATAAATCGAATATCTTCGCACCATGTTCTTTGGTTATAAGTGGCCATGATCAGATCTGAATAACAAAAATTGAGAAAATTTGTACAATATTTAGCCTTTATTGTTAAAATCTATATATATATATATATATATATATATATATATATATTACCTTAATTGCCACATTAGTTTAAATACCCCTCTTATTATTATTTCTTCTAAACTTGTTTTACGGGATATATACATATACTTTAAACAACAAATTTCAAAATAACAATATCTATAAGAAAAGCTATGGCACTACAATGTTGATTTCAGGATTTGCGCAGGGTCTCGTAGATATCGGTCCTCCTTTGAACCCTGATGGGAATAGAGCTCCTTACATCCTCAACCATGGATAAATCTAAAACAAGTTATATTTTTAATATTGATCTAGATCCAATAACACACAAACCTGTGAATTAAAACAAGTAACAACGCGTTTCATCAACAGTTCTGTAGTTCATCACTCGTTGACTCGCGACACGATACGTTATATTATTTCCGTTATTTAAATTTTTTATCATTACTACAATTCCTTGTTTTGTTTGACACCATTGTCCATATCATTAGTTTTACATCATATCAATTAACACTATCAATCTATTGTTTTATGTTTAAACTATGTAACTTGAGTTTTAGCAATATTATATGTTGGTTACAGATGTTTGTTCAATTATAGCAAGCTTATAAGCTCTAAAATAATTGATCGCATCATTAACTTCTGCAGATTTTTTTTAAAGTCTGTTAAAATTGAGTTAGGGAAATTTCAAAATACTCACCAACAGTGTGTTCAAGAGTATCCTCCTTCTCATCAAGTTTAGCAACCACTGCTCCCCATGGGTCTACAAGTGTAGTATGTCCCCAAGCCACATATTCCGCATTTACATCCCGTGCAGGGCTTACCAGAGCCACCCAGAGTTGCTGATCAGTCGCTCTGGCTCTCCCGAGCAACTCCCAGTGCTTAGGCCCCGTTGTCATGTTGAATGCACCCGGATAGATTAGTAAGCCACAACCTTAAAAAATTATATAAAATATTGTTAACACCCCCTAAAGTTGGGAAATAATAATAATTTAAAAATGTATACATAATATATTGTCCTGTTAAAAAAAGAGAATACCTTCATTGGCCATAAGATGGGCCATCTCTTGAAAGCGAAGATCGTAACATATTCCCAAACCGATTTTCACACCATTACATTCAAACATGGTAAGTTCATTTCCTGGTGATAATACTTCCGATTCTTTGAATGTTATTTTGTTGGGAATATCTATATCAAACAAATGCATCTGGAAAAAAATCTTTTTTATAATTGCTTTAGAAACAAGAAAATCTTTTTTATTTGAACTAGTTAGTCTATATTAGTGCAATCAACTTTACTAACTCTTTATCTTATTAAAATTAGTATTGAGATCTATAATATCTGTGCAACATAGAATTAGTATTAAGAGACAGTTTTTTTTAATAATAGGGGGGCAAATGAGTCTGCAAGACGCCCAAAAAGATAGTTGTCGCAGCCCATAGACACCCATTTTTAGTGGGTGCGTTGCCGGCCTTCAAGGGAGGAGTATGCTTGAACTTTGAATTTTTGGAGGTCGTATCTCTCAGGGAAGATCCCCGCTGGTAGTCGATTCCACAGTTTGCTAGTTGATTCCACAGTTTGCTAGTTGATTCCACAGTTTGCTAGTTTGCAAAAGAAAAGTTACTTTATTTGTTTTTATACTTCCTTTAATTCAATTCATATTAATTCCCAATTCCATAATTGGTACTTTAAAATCCCACCTTTCTATGTTTGGCTATTAGTTTTCCATTGATATCCCACACAGTGCAAGTATTATAAAGTTTGTCTCCACATCTCTCTGGGACTGTTCCACCTACAACACATACACCAGCCTCTGCAGCAGCTTTGGATAAGGCACGACTTGTCTCGCCCAATGGTACTTCTTCTGCATACTCATTGAAGTATTCTGTAATTAAAAAAAACATAATATAATTACACCAAAGAATCAAAAGAAAATAGACATTGTCAAATCCCCATTCATACAAAACATACAAATTTAGTAAAAAAAAGTATAAAATCTATCAATCAAATAAACTTACTGGTTCCATAAGGAGAGTTAAAACATTCGGGCAGTGCAACTAGCTGTGCTCCCTTCTCTTTAGCCTGGTGAATTTTTTTTACTGCTTGGGCCACATTTTTACTCTTATCTTTACCTACTGATAACTGAACTAAAGCTATTTTAAGTCCTGCAACGTAAAACTTATGAGTAAATATATATAATTAAAATTCCGCGTGTCATTATCGATAAGGAGTCGTGATAACACTAACCGGTTAGTTTTTAGATAAATAAATTGTCTGCTAGAGAAGATATTTTATTAGTTTATAAGAAAATTAAAACAAAGTCAAAATACTCTACCAATACTGTAAAATAATGGTTTCTTTACGAAACGTGGATGAATCGCATCGGTTGCAGTGACTGCCATAATAGCACTAAAATCACCTGTTATTTGTATTTAGAGTATTTTTTTACCTCTATTAAACATATTCAAGAAGTTGAAATAATATTGTTAGGAAGAAGAAGAGTACTGAGCAATCTAAAAGCATAAACTGTTAACTGACTAATAGTTATAATATCAATTTATCAACATTGCACTTGCAGTAAACTTAACTAAGTATCAAACTATCAAAATTCAACACCAACTACCAAGTGATAACTCTTAAGTCATTATGATAGAGGAAAGCAGGAAACTTACATTTCACTTAAAACTGTCAACATACCCTAGATTGTCAATGGTCATAGGTCATAGTCGAACTGCCATACCATTTGCATCAAGATATAGAGAATAAAGAAAAAACGTGCAGAATTTGCTAATTGTTCTTGAAATTAAGAAGAAATCCCTATCTCCAGCGTCTGGTCGTCAATAAGCTGAAACGATGACAATGAATATTACTCCAAATTATAATTCAGAGTCGATTCTTCATTTCTAACATAGTGATGTTATTGTCGTCTTACTTAGCATTTGTCGTTCATCTGTGGTGTCTACTGTCTTTATTTAGAGCGTTTTCACATTATCCGATCCGATATCGGTGTAGGACCCAATAACCGATATCCGATTAGCCGACACCATATGCTATTTTCACATATTTCCGACAAAATCGTTCTGATACGGCCATTTGCTCTATAAGCTTAGTGCGGGCAGGTCATCATGGCAGACGATAATAGAAAACTTTATTTGCTGTATCTATTTTTCCGTTCTACGCCCTTGATTTGAGAACTGGCAGTAAATGTAAAATTAAATACATTTAATATTTCTTTTTTTTGACGTTCATAAGTGTACATTGTTACCTACATGAATAAATAAATTTTGAATTTGAATTGAATTTGAACTATTATATTTGAGACGCAAAAAAAAGATCTGTTCACAGACAGTATTGGATACATCCCATCGCGGAAGCTAGATATTCAGAGGGAGCTGTTTATACTCTTTTTAGCAAGCTACAAAAAGCACCTAGAAAGTTTTTTAATTACTTTCGTATGAGTGAATCCACATTCAATTATTTGCTAATTCATCTCACAGACAGTATCAAGAAACAAGACACACATTTTCGAATGGCTGTGGGGCCTAAAGAAATGCTGGTTGTGACATTAAGGTAAGTTTACTATTTTCCTGTTTGTTTTTTAATCATTGGTTTCTATCATTATCGTTTGTTGGCTGGTGGTCAACACTGTACATGTATAGTGGGCAGCACATCAAGCTGGACACAATCATTGTAAAATAGCCCATAAGATAACGGGGCGCAGAGCTCTAGTGTGTCTAGTTTGATACACTGGCCACCATACATTATTATTTAGTTACAATTAAAGAAAGTTCGTTATAAAAAGTATTTTAATCAGAAACAAGTATTGTTATATAGAGTATTATAATCAAAATGGAAATGAAATAGCATATGACAAGGTACAATAGCATATGGCAACTCACAATTCGGTATATTTATCGAAAAAGTGCTGAAAGTTATTAGTATGGGATTCTGTAACCGATTCACAGGTTTGTTGAATTTCAACTGGTTGTTGAGTGGGTACATCAATGTAGGAGTTGCTTGAAGTCGATGTTTGTTGAATTACAACTGATTGTGGACTTGGTACATCAGTATAGGAGCTGCTTGTAGGTGAAGGAGATGACAGTAATATAGATGAGGGAGACTTTATTGAATTGCTATGAATCGAATGGCCATGTTTTGGATATGATCTACTGAATCCAGGTGCAGGTTTTACGATAATATATGGTGATTGTACACGTTGATGAAGGACTCGGTTTTGTTTAATTTTTTGTATACTAGATAGAAGGTCCATTTGTAGCTGTATTTTCTCTGGTTCTGACATATCTTTAACATATGGTATGAAAGACCTAAAAAAACTGTCCTCTGTTAACACACTTTCAGAGTTGGTAGTTTTATTTTCTTTTATTTCTTTTAATATTGCGGCCTCAATGTTGTCTATTTTGCTTTTATTTTTTGACGGCTCCTTCTTTCTACTTTCTCCTTCTTCTTCAAAATGTTCAATATAATTGGCAGCAATCACTTCATGATCTTGTTCTGTTTCTTCCACAATGTTGGCATCAGTTTCAGCTTTTTTGGCAAATTTCAGTAAAAATTTTAGGTTTTCATGATACACATGGTTTTTTTGCAGCTTGCCCTGACTTTACATTAAGAGATCTAATGAAGGCGTCTCTTATATTATTCCATTTGTTTATAATGAGTTGTGCTGAAACAATAATTAGCTTATTAATAAAAATGTACTTAGTTATCATTACATAGTTTAAATAGGCTGAGGCAAAGTTTATGTAACCACAATTTTTAAACGAGTATTAATAAACAAGATTACAATTTCTTTTTTACTTTTCAGGTACCTGGCCAGTGGTTGCTCTCTGACCGATCTGCACTACAGTTACAGGCTAGGAATCAGTACATTGAGTGAAATTATAAATTTTGTTTGCCAAAAAATATGGGAAAACTTCCGTAGCGAAAATTTAGAAAATATGTCTGAACAAAAGTGGAAAACAGTAGCAGAGGGTTTTAAAAAAAGAGCATCTTTTCCCAATTGCCTCGGTGCTATAGACGGAAAGCACATACGCATTCAAAATTTTCCACATGGCGGTTCAATGTATATGAATTACAAGAAATTCTTTTCAATCGGCCTTTTGGCAGTTGTAGATTTAGATTATTCGTTCATTTTTGTTGATATAGGCGCATATGGCAAAGATTGTGATTCCTCTATACTACAAAACACTCATTTTTGGAAATTGTTGATGCAACGAAATTTACAATAACAAAATTAAGCTTGTGTTATTTTACATAGCATCGTGAGGAAGCATGATGGATATCGAATAGACGATATAATTTTAAGTGAGAGTTCATCTCTACAAACTTTGTTCAGTTCCCATACAAAATCCACTAATAAAACGGGACGTGGGGTCCGTGCAACCTTTGCTGATTATTTCGTTTCCGATGTGGGTAAATTACCATGGCAACTGTCCAAGATCTAGGTCATAAAAATAAATATTTACATAACTTGTACCTACATTAATTATTAGCTGTAGTAGGTATTCTCGTGTGTAAACGTGTAGTTCTGTTTTAAGATTTATTAAAAGTGTAAATTACATACCAGTCTTTTTTTTCTCATCCTGATTTAAAACTTCATATCCCTCTTCAAGGTATTCACATACTTCTCGCCAACTATTGTCCCGGAGTGTTTTATTTTTATATTCCTCGTGAGTTTTACCCCACAAGCATGGTTTAGTTTCTACGAGTTTAATTAATGTAATTATATCGTATTTAAATGAAGACGACGCCATGATGACAACCAAACTGTTAACAATGGCCGCCACGCATCGGGCTCTACGCACACAAAGACAATTTAGATACACGTATAGCACACATACAAACATTATCGCCCGACGGCTCACAGGTGTCCGATAGTGCCGCCAGCATATCGGTGTCGGCTCCGATATCCGATATCGGGCCGGACAATATGAAAGACAGGTACATATTTCATACATTTTACTTACCCCGATATCGGATCGGCGTCCGACACCGATATCGGATCGGGTAATGTGAAAACGCTCTTAGTCTGTGATTAAAGAGAGTTAAGAATTCATACATAATGTAAATAATTAATAAGTCAAAGGAAAATATTTCTACATATTCTACATTTTACGATAGCCAAAATAAATAAAACTCTAAATTAACTTACTATAAAATAACTAAAACCACTTAAATGGAAAACTTAAAAGTTTGTAGGCTTTGTCTTACAACTGATATTAAACTTAATATTATTCATTCAACTTCATTGGAATACTACTATGAATTACTAACCGGAACTGATGTAAGTTATAAGTAGTGGTAAATTAACATAAAATAACAGAAAAATGTAATGGTAGAGCATCACATGGAGAAGTAGAATTAAACTGTAAACAGTTGATAAAATTGTCTTAAATACTATCAGTAATGTTATTAATATTCATATATAAATATATATATATTTATATAAATATTTAAATGCACTTTGTTTCCAGTTAATACATTAACACTTTATTTACATCATTATGGCCTGAAACATAGGATATACATAAGACAAATAATGTAAATAACCCTATGTAGTAACTGTGGTCTCTAACTACTAAAAGTAGTTTCCTCCAAACAACCCAGTATAGAAATATCATAAGCGGAACCTGTATATAAGTTGTTGTAAACATTTGTGGGGTTTCTGTTTTAGCCTCTATATGAATATAGGATGCCAACATATGCATGCCACTTATGTATGGCTTTGTTGAGGAAGTATTTTCTGTTTAGACAAAAATGCTTAGAAGTTCAAAGTATGTTGCAAAGGATTGTCATTGAAAAAGGACAGGTATTATTTTTAACAAATTTACTTTTCACAGTTTCAGTTTACATATTTATTAAACAATAACTCATATATCAAATATTTTTTATTTCATGCAGGTAACAAAGGCAGATATAACTCAGATTCAGAAAAATCATATAAATAATATGGGCATTACTCATCATGTGATTAATATAGATATTGACATAAATTCAGCTACATGTGATACAAAAAGTGCAGAGAAAATGAAAAATAAAATAAACCATGAAAATGTTGCAACATTTATGTTTAGTGAAGATGACTGGAGCATTAAAAGAGAAGCAGCCAACACTCCAATAAAGAATGAAATATATATTAGAAATAACTTTATTACTGATATAGAAGATATAAAGATAGAAACTAGTAGTCCCTTGGGAATGGATTTCCAAAAGCCTGATAATTTGGAAATAAAAAATTATGGACAAACAAAAATTCAATTAAATTATAATAGTTTAAAAGGTGCAGAGTCTTCAGATGATGACCAGAAATTAGTAAATTTGGTAAAAAAAAGTAAAGTATGTATCATTCTGTTAAACTATTTTTTTATATACAGAATATAAGTAAAATATATTTATTATCAATGTAAAACAATACCATTGAGTTTCAAAATATTATTGCTGCTTATATAATTATGATATATAAATATTACTGAGACTGAGCTACGTACATTGGGGTAAAAGTTATTTACTATGCATTTTATGCAAATGCCAATAATTACACTTTAATATTTTCTAACAACATTAGGACTTATATGGTTATTTTAAATTTAAGGTAAAGACAAAATCAATAATAGGATTAAGAAGAAAAGAAAGAGCTCAAAGAATCAAGCAAACAAAGAAAAACACACCTACTATTCATGATAAGGATTTAGAGGAATTTGTTATATTTATTTATTTGACGGTAATTATTATATCTACATGGTATAAAATATAAAATAATATTAGTTACTTATGAAGCTTGGTTGGTAGTACTTGATTCCTTGATTTGATTCACTAGACATGTTTTTTTTTTGGTATTGGGTATAATGTTAGCCTAGGCTACAAGCTTTTGCAAAATTGTTATGATTCAAAAAAGTTTATGTCGTATGTCCCTTTCTTGGGAATTATATTAAGAACATGTTTTGTAAATTATAGCCTACAGGCTGGACTGGACTTATTTACAGTACTATTGCTAGATCTAGTGGATTAATAAAAATAATAAATTTTAATGTAGCTTTTTGTAGTTATTCTACTAACATAGCATTTCAGGTATTATTGTAACCAACACATTAAGTGAATAGACTCTATTACTATTATTAATATATTTTTATCTCATTAACAATGTGACTAATGGTTAAGGGATATACAAAAAAACTCTGCAGTAACGGCGAGTAAATACAAAAGAAATAATTTTAACAAAATTCTTAAAGAAAGACGAACAATTGGAAGAGTTAAGAAAGCGTCGAGAATCTGAAGAGTTCCGGCAATCTCAACACAAATGTGATAAATGTTGTAAGACGTTCCTGAATGAAAGATCTGCTTTAAACCATGCAGTTAAACATGACGAGGTAAGATTAAAAAATTGATTTTTGAGTTCTATAATTCAATTCTTAGTGAACTGTAAATAAAAATATGTTTTGTTTTTTTAACAAATCGGGAATTACAACTTGCGCCAATTGAAAATTATCTAACCGTATTATAATTTCGATGTTTAACACATGATTTGTGTAGTTGAACATTATGCAAATAAATTGTTTTTAGTCACGGGGTAGTTTGGAGTGTGAAATTTGTAAACTACGTTTCAAGACACGACGCAAGTTTAGCCAGCATTACTCGATGCATCCTCGGCGCTATGTTTGCAGAAACTGTCCTAGAGTGCTAAGTTCACTGTAAGTATGCTTAAGAATTAACATGGATAATTTTTTATTCGCAAGTATGAACGGTGATTTACAGTTTCGGACTAATAAGTCGTAATTTATTATTTTTATTAAATGGAAATTAAATTATCAAATTAAACCGCAACGTTAAGAATAAAATACGTTAAGCTAACGGAATTAAAAAAAACGCGATATTTTATTATTATCTCAGATGTAACCCCTGCAGACACGAATAAACCCATTTCGCAAAAAACTACTAACAAGTAACTTGGACTGTTTCCTTAATTGAACTTTCAAAAAGGTTCGTCTCGATAAATCACGGCTGGGTCATGGGGGTGATGTCCCCCTGAGCTGGTTCCAGGACTTAGGTAGATTTTATATTTTGTCACCATCCAGATTTTATGTAACTACATATCTTCATTTCATTAATATATAATAACTTTGTATGATGACAAACGTGACAAACTGGACCACGACTATGTGATTCTCTCCTGGCGCCAAAGCGGGATCCGCCCTATACCACGAATTTTAATTCAATTCCTGATTTGACATTAGCTACTGTCATTTTGTAAAATAATGATACCACATATAAAACTGTAGTGATGTACAGGCAGTCTTAGTGTTATAAAAAGTAATTAATGTGCAATGTAATATGATCTAGGTGTGAGTGAGACAGAGATATAGCTTACTCGCTCTAACTGTCATGGCGGTTCTCGAAATACGCGACGTAAATCGAAACGACGTAAGTCGAGACATATTTTTTCATATGTTTACATGTAAAACTCAAGGGTTAGGATCCATATGGACTCGAAATTTTAAGAAAATTTAACAATATCACAGATACATTAATAATAAATGTTACAGAAAGTGACAGTGATAGCGATAGCGATGACGGCGACGATTTTGAAATTTATACATCTATTTGTTTTATTTCTCACGTCTCATGTCTCATTTTTCATGATTACTAATAATACACAATTATTAAAGAAAACTCTCAAATCCTTAATTAAATTCATCGTCATATCTAAATTATCCGTTCAGAAATATTTAATTTACTGATCTACTTAGTTTCTATTAAAGTAGTAGTTATTTAGATATATTTCGTTTCCGTCAATAATTTCGCAACGTCACTATTTCTTACTCGTCATTACTTTGCAACACTGAAATTGTCAAATCAGGAATCGAATTAAAAGTTCTAGTATAGGACACATGAGATGTGAAGACTAATATCATCAAACCTAAAGTGACCATATATTAAAAAGTGACTTAAAATGGGACGTTGGTTAATTTAGGTCAAATAATAAGTAGTCAAAAAAAAAACACTTATTTTAAGTTATTTTCTTGAAAAAGTTTAGATGGATTAAAAAATCACAAAATATAGGTACCTAAAATGTTCAGTTAGTTTATCAGAAGAACAAATTTGTTTGCCAGCTGGTGACGATTTCGAATAAGAATGATATGGCACGTTTTTTTTATATTCCGCTACTCAAACGCCGAGACTCGTAATTTGAAAAAGGGATAGTCCCGTTCACGTCAATCAAGTGTTAACGTCAATCATACACCAATATTACATATACATTTCAGCTACCAAGCAAGATTACATGTACGCTATCATCAAGGAGTGAAGTATAAATGTCCACACTGTGAGGAAGTGCACGTGTAAGTTTTGAGTTCTATCCAAATTAATTGCACCATTAGCGATTTGTAAATAACGGTATACCTATGTAAATATAACCACATTCAGTTGCTTACCTAAATATGATTTGGTCACTATAATTGGATCGCTAAGATTGGCTACTTGTTATGTAGCTTGCGATTCTAAAGATAAAGCTTTCTACTTTTATATTGTTAAAAAATATTATTAAAAGTAGTCCCTTTAGGCAAGGTTCCGAAGATACTGGCAGCGTTCCCCCTTTGAATAGCCAGACTAATTCTTTGTCCAAGGTAGCTGCCAGCTCTTCGTTCTCCTGTGATGTCGACTAACCTTTTTGATAATTCCCTAAAAAGCCTTAACGCGCTAGGACCCCACGGACCAAGGGTCTCGACACCGAATGGGACAAAATCATATTCAGAGCCTAGACCCCTGTATTTACAGGCTTTAGCTTTTTCAGCCGCATCACAAGCCGCACCAGCTCTGTTGTTGGTTCCATGAAGATTTGAAGGGGCCAGTGAGTGCTAGTCAATTTATCTTCGGAACCTTGCCTAAAGGCACTACTTTTCATAATATTTTTTAATAATTAAATTTTAAGGTTAGTTATTAGGTATATTTTTATGTATTATGTTATTTGTATTGAAAGTTATTTACATAAAAAGATTACATACAACTATTTAAATATTATATTGTATATGTTAATGTTAATTCATTAAGTAGCTTTGTAACCGCTTATGTGTCTTGGCCAAACATTTCTATTTATTTGATACTAATGTTCGATAAGTAAATATTTAACACAAATGTTTCGTAGTTTTAAAAGTTATAAATTATTATTTTCTTATTTCGGATTCGGACTACACTTCGCTATTCTTACTTTTAGGATATTGTTGATATTTTCAAAACAGTTTGAAATATTGTTTTCAGTAACAAATCAACGTATTTAAACCACTTACGGAGTAAGCACCCCGCAGATTTCACGTGCGAATTGTGCGGCGCCGCGTTCGTTACGCAACATGGCCTCAATCGGCACAAAAAGGCGAAACATCGAAATGTAAGTTATGTCTAGGGTTTCAATATTTTATCATGTATGCTGTACGTATGATAAGGTGTTTTATTATGGAAATTAAATTTACCTAAATCGACTAGAAAAGAGTACCTATACCATTTCTTAAAAGTCCGACAATTTACTGCCCGTTTTCCCCCTCTTTTATAAAAAAAAAACCTATAATGTTCTAAAAAGTTTAAGGTTTAATATTCAATTTAGCATAGTGAAACAGTTGAATTTGTAGATAAAATGGTTTAACCATCGTAGTAAAAAGTTTTACTAATGCATTTGTTTGTTTATTTATTAACAGCTTATTTATTTCCAAATGTCAACCAAAAATATTATACAATTGTTTTTTTTTAATTAACACAAAACCATGTATCGCAACCGTAAAAAATTCAATCAAAATTTGTAATACATTACCCCCATGCGCTTAACAAATAGGTGGCCCTCCGGCAAAGAGTCGGCAAGACTGTCAGCCAACACTGATTTATTCAAATTTATTGATTTTTAAGTCATATACAGTTAAACAAACACCGTCATATATTTAAAGTTCAAAATTGAAGGAAAATTCGAGCGACGCGGACGCACGGCGATGCGAACTGTGTAACATTCAGTTCGCGAATGCAAAGGCTTACGAACGACACAAGATCACATCCCAAAAGCACGCTGATATCACAAACCAGTAAGTTTTCCCTGTATTTATCTTTTTAATAAGATATCAGAGTATCATACTAGGTCTTCACCGGAAATTAAGAAGTTAAGGCGCGAAACACAGAAAAGGTGCGGAGGCATATTGCCGCTTCAAAACGCGTCAATACAAAATGTACACAGGGGGGCCGTACATAAATTACGTCATCGATTTTTTCCCGATTTTAGACACCCCCCCCTCTATCGTCATTTCTTACTGACCCCCCCCCCCTTCTCCCAAAATTGACGTCATTTAACCAGTTTTACAAAATAAAACATTGCAGATTAGAGAAAAATAGTTTTTGTAAGTCAACAACCATCGCGGATCAAAAAGAAGTAATAAATAGCCGTGAAAATAATTTTCTGATTTTGTTATTTAACGAATTTGCGTTAAACGCGTGATGGAAAAATCTGCGCGGATAAACGTGTTGCATCGTTCACGTTCGTACTCAGATTGAAGCGAGCGCAAGCCGCAGGTCCGCAGCGGTGGCGCCGCGCGGCAAAGACAAAGTCACCAACTTTGTTTAAACAGCGCCGATTTCTTTTATTATGAGTTATTTTAGTTAGAAATAATCTTTTTGTACGTGAAAAATAAACTTTAAGTAAATAAATAAGAATGACGTCAATTTCGAAACACCCCCCCCCCCATCAATCATTTTACCGTCATCCGCAGACCAAACCCCCCCCCTAATTTAGAATGACGTAATATATGGACGGCCCCACAGGCACGTCGTTTCGTCGCCTGTTTCGCGTCGCTAGCATCATCGGTGTCTCTGCACATTCATGAGTTGCAGCTGTTGAAAAGGAAGACATGCTATCACGATAAAGTCACCCTGCGTAATGACTCTTTGTGCCCTCTCTTCGACTCTTTGATATAATTTAAGTCACATCCGTGCCTTATCTATTCCACGCCGGCTCTGCGCCTGCGCCGCGCCTTTACCTTTCGCCTGTTCTGTATGTTTCGCGCCTAAGGTGTTAACAAAAATATCAGAGGCGCGGTTAATAACTAGTGTTTGTAATAGAATAATGTTAGGACTTATTAAAAGAATACTTATATTTCGATTTGTTTAAAGGTTCAGTTGCCTTGAATGCGGAGAAGTATTCTCGACGAACGACGACAGGCGTGATCATGCGCGACTCAAGCATAAGCGTGATCTTAAGCTTGGTCCAGATGACTGTACTTGGCCTATACAATGTCCTCATGTTAGTACTATTTTTGATTACGCTAAAATGTTGGCACATATTGTTATTCGAAATTTTTTTTTATTATTCTTCCTTTCGTACCTTCATGTATTCAAAATCCTAATTTTTGCAATGCAAAATTCTTTAAATTATACATACATATACATACAATAATTTTTTTTATCATTCAAAGAGGTTTTTTATTTATCAAATTAAACAGGTTTAATAGTATAGTTGTGTACCAGGGCTCTGAATTGAGACAACTGTAATGTTATATACATAATATAATGCTTATAGAGAACGATAAATACCATTATTCCATGAGAGATTATTCCAAGAGATTTGAGCGTAAAACAATATACGCTATTTCACGTCAGATTTGACTAAAATAATGATAATTTGTGTCCAGTGTCCAGAAAAGATACCGAATGCAATGGCGAATTGGTCTCACTATAGAGAGCGTCACCCTGACAAGAAATATCCTGTAAGGGACCACCACGTGTGTCAATACTGCGGGAAGGGATTTGCGGTAAGATCGACTTTAATTGCTTATTTATTTATTTGTTTGTTTGGATAGATTAGGCTCCAAAACTACTGGACCGATTTGGACCACACCATTCGAATTTCAAGAAACCGCCAAACGCTTACGCCGTCTTAGCAACAGACCCCGTGACTGTGAATACTTAAACAAACTTCGATTTGTTTAATTATTGTTCTTATAAGAAATATAATATTTTTAGACTAAAAACAGTCTGACGAAATTAGACTCCAAAAAGATTTGGGATTCAGGTGACAAATATATTATTTACTAGCGTCGCGTCGATTGGACTTATTTGTGACCGAGAGAAGAATTGGCAAGAAACTCTACACATAGTTCCCGAAGAGATTCGTAACGACGTAGATTATTGGCTCTGACAGCTCTACATACATACAATAAAAAAAAAATAGTTACTTTATAGTATAGTCTACCGTAAATGAGCATTTTCAAGGAAATTTTTGCCCCACACCACCATTATGGAGATCCCACTGAAGTATTTCCAAACTAATTCGACTTGGGTTTCTTCAAGAAAAGAGCGTACGAATTCTTAAAAGGCCGGCAACGCTCTCACGAGCCCTCTGGCATTGAGTGTTCATGGGTGGCGGTATCAGTTATCACTCAACATCAGGCGAGCTTCCTTCCCGTTTGCCCCGTTCTATAAAAAAAACCTGATAATCGTTTATTCAAGGAGTATTTTGGCTGAAATATTATTGATTTTTGTTATATTTCAGACAAAGGCTGGTCTGGAGTCACATAACGCGAGTCACAGTAATGAATACGCGCACAAATGCAGTGTTTGCGGCAAGGTGAGTGATTTAAAGAGTTGTTTGGTTTGATCCCTCCTGCTTTGTTGCCTTACGAGCCGTATTAAGTCAAAATTTCATCCGCATCACCTTGACGGCTTGATGGGCTGGTCCAAGGCCCGCTTCACAAGGCACATTCTTTTGCGAACTAGCGAAATGTAGAATCGACTCCCAGTGGGAGAGTGAGAGATACGACCTCGAATTGCTTAAACCCTCAACGGCCGGCAAAGCACCTACTAAAAGTGTCCATGGGCTGCGATAACTGCCCTTTTTGGTCACCCGTATGCTCTTTTGCCACCCATACTAAAAGAAAAGGTGAAGATAAAATATATTTATTATCAACACAAAGGTATAAAATCATATCTTGGTTTTTGTGTTAGTGTTTAACTATACAATATGGTATTCTGAGATACCCATATCTCAAGAACTGCCGAACCAATTTTGATAAAAATGTTAGACATGTGTATACACTTAGGAAATGTAGCGTTAATTCAACAATAACATACACACAGGTCAAATAGAAAACCTTTTTTGGAAGTCGGTAAAGTACTTTTTTTATTTACACGTTTTAGGGCTTTCGTCACCGTGATGGAATGATGAAGCACCAGAAGAGCGTCCATTCAGATACGAGACCTCATATGTGCTCGCTCTGTGGAAGGACGTTCAAATTAAACAGCGCTCTTGTCAAACATCAACGGGTAAGAATTCAGTGTTGCCACAGATAAATTTAAAAAATCAAGATTTTATGATATTAACTATTGATTATTTTGTTAAGGTAATAATTACAATTATAATTCGGTGATGATAATTACAATAATATATGCAAATTGCCTTTACGACGTAGGCTTGTTTTGTGGCAGCACAATAATTTGATGTTCTGGAGTTCCGCCTTGGGATAGGCCAACATTTTTTGTTCTATCATCAAAAGTTTACACAGCTCACGCAATGACAGATTCTTTATGGATAACTTTTACACGCCTTGGGCTGCCTATATTATTGCATTATAGCTGCATTTTCATTACGCTTTCTAATGGTAAAATATTTTTTTTTTAAATCCGTCCAGTAGTTTTTGTGTGGAAACGTTACAAACATACATACAAAAACACAAATGTTTCAGTAGTTTGCTTCAGTGTAGCTCAGGTTGGCGTAACCAAACGCTTATTTAAATAATCAGTACATGACTATCTACTAGCAGATTTTTTATTCATTATTAGATGACCCGGTGAACTTTTACCAACATTTAAAATGTGGTCAATGTGTAACAAAAAATATCTAACTGCATGCAAATGCAACAAAGATAGACATGATGGCATAACAGGTTTTTAAACAAAATTGAAATCTTAAGTTTCTTTTTAAAACAGACCAAAGATCGGAATTCATACTACAGCTATGAACCCTAGTTTCATTTCTAAAGCCACCAATAAATATTTGACAACAAATTTTTGAAATAATTAGCTACGAAAAGATTTTAATAGAAAATTAAATTGTTGTTAATAGATTTTTCCTTTACTATTGTGTTTCTCACGCTTTAAACATATTCTGAACTTCACAAATATCATGATCGAAATTAGCCAAATTGTTCCATTCTCAAGTTTCAGCAAAAGGAAAGAAAAGTATTTATGTATATTTTTGCCGATTATTTTCAGACACATACAGGTGAGCGACCATTCAAGTGTGAAGAATGCGGGAAGTCCTTCGGCTTCAGCACTACACGTAATATTCACTACCAAACAGTTCATTTAAAACTGCCTAATCCTTATGATCGTTCACGTAAGAAAAAACTTGCAGAAACTATAAAATAAATGCCTAATTTGATGTATGTAAACGCTGCAATAAATTCTATTAATAATAGTGTATTGACCTTTTATTACAGTTTCCCAAAAAAATACTGAAATAAATACTATGTATTTATCTTTTTTAAAATACTAAGTTTTATTAATACATAAACAGTTTCGACATATAAAATATGTCATGTCGACGAATATAAAGTCGTGGACTTTTTTTAGCAATAGTAATTGTTCAGATTTCAGTTGAACATTGATCAACTGCTGACACGTAGTTGTTCTAAATTTTAATAGCTTAATGTGAGGTTGACTTTTGGTCCGGTTAAGATGTTATTTCTTTTCTGCCCTTACCCCCAATAGATACCCTCGATAAATGGACTATCCAACGCTAAAAAAAATATTTAGGCCAGGATTTACTGAGATTAGTGCGTTTAAGGAAATAAACTTTTCAGCGTTCTTATATTAATTATTACTGAGATACAGAATCCGAGGCTTAAGGATAAATCACTTTTCAGTGGGCGTGTATTAAAATGGGGGCTTAGTCAAGATACCGTTACAGTAGTGTATGTAGAAAGTCGAAAAATAATTTTCTATTAAAATTTGTCGACAAGATTGTATTTTTCATGATGGATGGTTACGTGACAAATGTAATTTCCACAAATCCGTTTCGCGTTAGTGGGTCACGAACATATATGTTTCTCATACCCCAAGCATATCGCGGCTTCTACGTAGTACGTAGACGGCCAATAGAAAACTAAGTCAAGTTTAATGTTGTTACACTGTATTTTGTCTATAAAATATGTTAATCAAAATGTTGTTTGTATACCAAACGGCTTATCAAATTTAATTCAAGCTTTGCAAATTGTTTAAGATCGTCGAGGCCTTCTAATTTTTTACAGAAACGAAATAACCTACATTGCGATTCAGAAACGATAGGTATACCTGAAGCACAGATTACTTTAATTTCAATTCTCTGTCTTCAACGAGCGGTAACGAGCGAAAATTTTCTCTGTGGTCTTGTTCAGCGTGGTATTTAAGCACACGACGTTAACCATCAACTATATGGTCGTAGCGTTGTATATTCTGTTTAGTATATTGGATATCTCATATCTGTCATTCTGTGAGTGTACGTGTTACGTGATGGGTAGTTGCGTCTGGTAGGTGACGTTTATTTTGTGATTTGGATTTATTATAATAATGAATAAGCAACTTCGTTCTTGAACGCTCTGTTGTAGCATTAGGCTACTATATATTGTTTAAATTATATGGTACCTATGACCAATACCAAGACTTGGCTAAGTGTAGCTGGAAGCGTTCCGCATAGACAAAATGTACTAACGTATAACTCGGAATAGTGAACACTGTACGCCACACTTATGAGGCGTGATATGGCCATAACCAAATGGACATTGCCGTTTAAGTTTTTAAATAAAACATAATATTGTGTTTTACATTTTAAATATTATTTATACAATAATTTTTTAAGGTCAAGGCAAAATGATGCTTTAATTACCTGAAATATAACTTGAATATTAATTTTCACACGAACATCTCGACATGGAATCGCTAAAATGTTGTAGAATTTGTCTTGAAGTGGATGGATGTATGCATAATTTGTCGTCAAATACCTTGGCTTTCTACTATTTGACATTAACCGGCATAAATGTGAGTTAAAATTCTTAAATTACTATGTATAAATAATACTATATATTCACTATAATTTTTTCTATTATTGTTTATAAATATATTTGTGGAATAAATAATCGCACTTTTGATTAAATAAACATTTTTGATTTATTTAATCACTCGAAGCCTCGATTGGAAGATATGTCATTCTATTTAGTCTTTGAATTTTTTATTCTGCTTTTCTTGATTTATATATACAAAGCTATTTTCTTATTTTCCTAAACTGTAGTTTTGCATTTTTACAGCCTCTGCCGAAGCTAAAAATACCAATGTATGTATGTTATGAATGTACTGCTCTATTGAAGAAATACTTTGTATTTAGACAGAAATGCCTCCGTGGACAGGCAGTGCTCCAAGCACTTTTATCAAATAATGGGGAGGTATTATACACCAATATATCTGTATTTTATTAATTGATAAGCAGTGTTAGCAAGTAGTATAAAAATATGTTATAATAGGTAACAGAAGAAAACTTAAAGGACATAGGTAGAGAAAGTTTTGGCCTAACCTCAAGTCTGAAAATAGTTGAGAACGTCAGTTTTAACTATGACCCACAAGCTGACTTAAGAAACACTTATGATCCACCAAATCATATAAAAGAAGAGGATATTGTAAAGTTAGAGCATGATTACTTTTGTGAAGTGCAAGATGATTCTAGTGATCCAATTGATGTAAATAATTCAGAAGGGAATGAATTGATCGAAATCCTTGAAGATGATGAAGATGCAGACCATTTGTATGAAACTATGGAGCAGGTATTTTATTTTATAATGTGTTAAATTAAATTTATGCCTATTCTTATAAATATTGTCAAGTATTTTATGGCTGGAGCAGTAGATTGATTTTAATTGATTGATTGGAAAGTATCCTCACTCTGATAATGTGACAGTATAATATACTTTAGTGACTAATCCTTGTTTGACTTAAACTTTTTATTTAATTGCATTTCCAGCAATCATTTGAACAAATTATGCTTCAAGAACCAGAACCAAATATGTCAGTAGAAGTTGGTAAAAGAGTAACAAAGAAGGATACAGAAGATCTCGACAATTTTTTTACTATCAAATATTATACAGTAAGCTTACTTTATCATTACTGCAAGTGTAATAGAACTGATTACACAAAATATTATATATGGATGATGTAAAGGTTCATTTGCTAGATGCTTAGAGTCACTACAGGTATATAGATAAATGAAAATATTTTGACTAATGCAAAACAATAACAATTTTTGACATTGAATTCTTGCACTTGAACCATAAACAAATGAGCCTTTGTCTATAATATAATCTGTCAGGCATTTTGTACATTATCTACAGAATGCCTGATATATGTAAGTACTATAGACTATCTTTAGGGAATTAGAGCAACACCCAATATGTCTCTTATTACTAACCAGTTGATTAATCAGTGAGACTAAATTCATGGCTTAATTTTTTTAAGCACCAAGCAATTTGGATATTGTGAATCTAAAAGAAAGGTATATTATAAAATTAAGCAAAACAAAATTATTAATAATACGAAAATGTAAGCTTATTATTTATATATTTACACAGAATATATGAGTTGGATTGTTTTGGTAGCAATATTATTATTTTTTTATATGGTGCTGCTCGAATTTTCGCGCGTTTTCTGAAAAATGGACATTTAATTTCTGGGACACCGGGACTCGTAATTTGAAGAAGGGACAGTCCCGTTCAAAACGGGACGTTTGTTCACGTTAGCTTTGTTCCCCATGTGAACTTGTATTTGATAGGTGCTAAAGAAATATCAAGTCAAATTTTGTCACCTTTTTGATTTTGGGTAGAAAAAACATATAAATAATTGTGAGCTACATTTTTTAGAAACAAGAGCTGATGGATAAAATGGAATTGCGTAAAGAATCTATAAAATACAAATCGGCTGAATATAAATGTGAACTTTGCTACTCTTGGTTTCTTGATATACGTGGGCAAGAAAAGCATGCAGTTCAACATGATCAGGTGAGACAATTGCTCCTACTAGCTAATTAGGTCAAAACAACTTTCTTTCTTTTAAAGTCGTTTTCTTCCTCATTTTCCTGTTAGACCCTATGCCATTCACTTCCGCAGAACCGTTCTAGGCTCAATCTGCCGTAATAAACCCTAGCTAATAAATTTTCTCCTCAAATCTATTAGTAATTAGTCAGTTTCCCAGAGATATCCTTTCCAAAATGTTAAAAAATTATTACTCTTTTTAGATTACATATTTAAATTCTGATAGTTAATTAAGTATAAAGCACACCATGTTTGCTTATTAAATCGTGTACATTCAGTTTTTATTGTTCTTTTTGTGTGTGATGTTAGCTTTTCCTGTAATGTCAGTTGGCAAACATTTTTTAAATAAAAAAAATATTTATATTAAATTTCATATCATTTCCTTAATAAATGTCTTAGTGCTCAATGTGACAGTCTCTTGCTGATCACGGCTAAATTTAATCCATCATTGTTAGTCAATAAATTGCATTAAGAAACATAAAACATATTTAATACGCAAAACATTGATTTAAATTTAATAGTTTATTGATAAGAATGGCTAAATACAAACACTTTTTTTTTCCAGCTCCGGGGCGAGTTTTATTGCAAAGACTGTCACATGTATTTCAGGACTCAGGAACAATTACAAACACATACTAAATCGCATCCAAGATGGTTTTTGTGCAAGTTGTGTCCGCAGTCTTATACCAACTTGTGAGTACAAAATACTAAAAACTAAGTAAACATGGTTCCATACATTATTTCCAAAAGTCATTTTAAACAAATAATCTTGATTATGAACTTATGGTTACCAAAGCTATCTTGTTTCATAAGGATTAAAAGTTTAAATACAGTGTAAACTCTATATAACGACACTGAAGGGACTGTGCATTTTATGGTGTTATAGAGAGGAGTCGTTAAATGGAAGGAAGAAAAATCTGAATTAGAAAAAGAAAAATTATATTTCAGACTAGTCTTAGTAGTTATGTACACAAAGAGAATCTTATTTGAACACTATTGCATATAGTCTGTTATTTTTGTCTGACGTCTTTTGCTGCACCAGTAATTTTGTTGTATTTTTTTAACTTATTAATAATCTTGATATCACAAGATCAATCTTGATGATAATGAAATAATTTTCCAATAATGCCGCTGCTTCCAGAGCTTTTTTAATGCTCGGCGGAGGCTCAGGCTCAAAATGTACACAGCTGCGCAGTTTTTATTAATTTTAGCAACTTAAAAGGAGTGTGATGTTATGTAGAGTGTATCATTGTATTGAGAAGCTTAACCAACCACAGTCAAGATTTCGACGCTTTAGAGAGTTTGTTGTTAAATCGAGTGATGTTACATGAACTTTACACTGTATGTCATCATGTATAATAACTAATTATAAATGTTTTTAAAAGCGTTACAACACGAATAATTTTTCCAGGTATCGGGCTAAACTTCACCTCTTATATCATCAAGGGCAAAAATACACGTGCGAACAATGTAAAGCGGTATTCACGTAAGTCCTTTTGAATGACTTTCTTTTTAAACCGCTCAAAATTCCGCTTATAAAAAATCCCTTCTCTCCATAGAAACCGTATTATTTACCTGAGACACATCCGAAATCGTCACCCGATTGACTTCACGTGCTGTTTCTGCGGAATCTCGGTCGCTTCCCAGATCGCACTCAACGCCCATAAGGCGCGCGATCACGAAGGCCTTCAAGTGAGTAGATAGCCTAACATTAAGCAACGAAAAATGTATATTTATTTAATTATAAGTAATCTTACAGCTGATAGTTATACATATTATAAGGTAATACAGTCTTAAATATGATGTCCTTAATTAAACTTTAAATGATATATGTAAAAAAGTTAATTAAAAAAGCTAATATTTTCGACAATCGTGAGAAATATCGTTACTCTAAAATCATAATACATATATAGGAAGAAGATGAGACGAATGTATCGGCGGTGCACTGCGAGACGTGTGATATAACGTTTTCAAATGAGCAAGCGTACAATGTCCACTTGACCACGACTATGAAGCACATTGGCGAGTACAGGTGAGTACGTAATGTAAACAAATAAATGTGTATTGAAGATTTAAATATTACATATGTAAAGAAACATACAATACAGGTGTATATTGTAAGTACAAGGGTGGTGTAGATAATTAATAAAGTAGCAAAATCAAAAAAGGCCGGCAACGCACTCGCGAGCCTTCTGGCATAGAGAGTGTCCATGATGTGAGCCTCCTGCCCCCTTTTCTATAAAAAAAGTAAATCTCTTTTAACGACATCGAAGGGTCTTCTTATATTTGGTCGTAAAAACCGATAGTCGTAACAGCCGATGACGCTGTCAGAATTCAGCCGGGACCTTTACGATTGGAATTTGAATTGAATATAATACGGTATGTTTTCCTAAACGACGTCGTCGTAAACGGTTTTTTCTGTAGTTACAAACAAATTGAAGTAGATAGTCGGTAAACATACATACAGGGACCATAACATATTTTGTTTGATTTTTTGCTAAAATGTGAGGTATTATTTATTTATTTATGCTTCAGCCAATCGATTTGGACGTGCAAATGATTTTATATTAATTAACACTTTCTGAAAAATCTTACACGCGATGAAAAGCACTTAGAGGATTCACATTAAAACTTAAATTTCTTACACCGATAAAGTCGGCCATTGATCGTTCCGTTTTACGATATATCGTTACTTTGCGTCGAGGTATAAGTATAGGAATGTATGGACAATGAAGTCACGTACAATAAAGATATTCGTGTGTAGGCTTCGTTTCAAGTATCACGTGAGGTCTAAGTGTGGAAACATTAACCACTGTTTATCACCTGCTTGTCTATAGGAAAAATTATCAGAAAACGGACGCAATCTGGGGCCAAAACCCATACACCTATACCGGTTTTGGTTGAAGCGACAGTGGATGTTTATTAGACGGAAAATTTTACTGTGACCCTAAACAATCCGAGTATGTTAGATTATGGTGTTACGGTTTTTTTCTTCTTATAACTACAAATCCTTTGTCATACCCATACAGCCTGGTTAGGTCATGGTTTAATATAAAACTGCAAAAGGATTATTAGCTTTCTTTGATAAAGACTTGTTTATACGTTGTTTACATTGATGATTTCAATTTGGACTGATGACAGACAGTATATTAAAAAAAATCGTTTTTTGCAAGAACTGATAAACTGGAGACGAAATTTAGTCAACCTCTTTTGATTTGACCGATACTTATACCTTTTAATAGCGTTATTAAAAAAAATCGAAATAGGTATTAGAATTTAAAAAGTTCGAAGGGTACTCTTTGATTCATGCGCACTGTAGGAAAGTCGATCCCTTGTTAACCTAAAAAAAGCTCTTTCGATGAGGTAGTTTGTATTTTAAGATCAGGTTTTAGGTTAACTGGTTAAAAATTATTAATTAAATTAAATTATTATTAAATTATTATTGTAAGTAAATAAACTTTGTCGTTTCTTAAGCCGAAGGTTTAAAATAATTTCTTACTTTTCGCATTAAAGCTTAAAATAAAACATCGCATGTAATAATCCTTTTATATTTTGACTACGTACAAGGGGGTCTAGTCAAGACAGATTAACAGTAGTGACTGTCTACATACAATACTGTTAAGCCGTTTTGACTAGACCCCCTGGTGTTTGAAAATAAGAGTGTGTGTACTTATGTACACGCGTTAGAAGTTATACTTCTTTGGCGTATGGAAAAAAATAACTTAAATGCAGTAGTGATTAACGATAAATATTAAAATTAATCAAAAAGATTTTATTTAAAATAAATAAATTATTAGTAAATACTATCACCGTCGTATATGAAATTGATTTAAAAACACCAAAATAATATTTATTTATTCACACTGTTACGAAACACGTGTTCTAAATGAACTATGTTCAAGTTGTATATCTAGAATATATTTTTATATGTAAATTATATAGACTTTACGATGTCGAATTTAGGCGCGCGCATCGTAAAAATTCACTCTCATCATTTTTCTCCATCCCGCCAAAAGTATAACTTCAAAATATTGGGACCTTTATTAGTATGTGTAATTAAAACTTTGCGTTTAAGACCATTATAGCCTAGAAATTAAAAAAAAATCGTATCTTTTTATCCTACCTATATTTGGTCTTCACATGGCAGCATTTTGAAATTTATGAATTCTACAGATACAGCTGCGACACTTGTGATGAGAGGTTTTCGACTAAAAAAGAGAGATTCTTGCATTCATTAAAAGTTCACAAGCGGCGTCCTCTACGAATTGAAAAACCGATTATTATGGTCAAAGCATCCGATAAATCCCAGGCTAAGCCGAACAAACCTCGGGTTATGGTAACCTTACCCAAGAAGCGTCCAGTGAATGCAATCCAGAAAATCTTTTGGCCAGTGAAATGTAGTTACGTAAGTTTTTCCAATATCTATTTTTTTATACTAGCAAGCACTAAAAGTCAAAAGAATGTAAAAAAAGAAATAAAATCATTTTCGACGACTGTTTTGAAAAGCAGATATTTTTAAGGCTCTAGGCTAACTCTGTGACATTCAATAACGATCCCCATCTCGACATTTGAATGTTGAATGACAAATGAATGTTCGCTGATATCACAACATTGGTAACGTGCAAAGAAGTGTCACTGGCTCTTTTGGCCTCCGAAATGAGAATCTTTCGACGGGAGCGCCGTGTCACCTACCGCCAAATACAATGGCAGCTGCAGCTCCTCCTTTACTATGTCGATCCAGCGGTACCTAGGCAAATCTATTATTCACCCAGCAACAGTATCATGGAGCTTCTTTCACCGCCCGATATTGGCTGCGCTCAGAGTGCCCCAGCCAACAGCCTTTTTTTTAAATATAATGCCCAAACAAGCCTGCGAGACGCCCAAAAAGGCCAGTCATCACAGCCCATAGACAACCATTTTTAATGCGTTGCCGGTCAATTTTCAAGTTACTTAATATATACATATATGTTTCTAGTCTATTATTATAAATATATATTTTTCTCAGTGTCCCGATGTATTAGTGTACAGCGAGCAGGAAAATTGGTTACACCACCGCCGTCAGCATCCGGAGAAGATGTATATGTCTATAAGGAGAAGATATATTTGCGAGCATTGTGGGAAGGGATATAAAGTAAGAGACGTTTATTTAACGCTTCGGAAGACAAGATTTACCTTTTAGTATAATAAACGCATATAACCTGGAATTAGTGCGCGTGGAAGTGCGCTTTCTGAACTCTTTTTAAATTTATTTATTATTTTAAAATTTTTAAACTACTGACTTATCTTGTGGCCAGAAGGAAGCCTAACTTAATGTTGGATACCAGTATGTTTAACTTTTATTTTGTAATTGTTAAAACATTCAATCAAATATAATTTAAACCGATAGTTAGGATATTATTATTTGCTTATACCCACCCATAGGCTGGTTACACAACACTGAATTCTACTCGCAATTTGAGTGGTTGTTGGTGTTTAATTAATTAATTTATTACCTGTTTTGTTTCAGTCCCGACACGTACTCAATTACCACATGAACCTACACAATGGCGTTACCCCATACAAATGTGAAGCTTGCGGTAAAGCGTTTCACTCGCGGTCGCTTCTTAGAAATCATTTTGTGGGTGTACACTGCGAAGAAAGACCATTCGTTTGCGACACATGTGGGTTGGCTCTTAAGACAAAGGGCACGCTGCATAAACACAACCGGGTAAGTACACTTTAAATATACGGGAATATTTCAGAATCGTAAATTTTAAATACGGATGAGATAAATTAAGTAACACTAAGGGTCTGTTTCACAATGCATGGATAAAGTACCAAATAGCTATGCAACACATAAATTATTCGAAAGATAAAAGTTCTGAATAAGAAAGTTCGCTTTTCATGACGAATAGCGCTATCTGACAGTCGTGAAACGCAACAATAGTGTTTTTATTTATTTATATATACATTCTAAAAAATGTGTATGCATAAAAAATACAAGAAAATATGACATCACAAATTTAACACACACATACACATCAGTTACATTAGAACTTAAGCAATATATCAAAGGAAAAATCTAAAGAAACAACCACAAAATAAAAGAAAAACAAATTATGAATAATAACTAATAATATAAATAATAACTAAAAGATTAAAATAACAGTAGTTAAAAATAGTAATAGTTTATCCTACCAATAAGTAATAAATAGATTATTTGGAACGTATCCGGACATTGTGAAACAGACCCTTAATAAAACGGTCACTCTCATTATAAATCACATTTAATAGGTTTTGTGAGAAATGGAAAGATGAAAGTAGCGATTATATTATTCTTTTTTTAGATCCATACGGGCGAGAAACCCTTCAAATGTGACGTTTGCGACAAAGCGTTCGCATTCAAGACATCACGCAGACTTCATTATGAAGGTGTTCACTTAAATATTAGGAGAAAGAAGAAGAAGAAGTCGAAGAGAAAAGTGAGAGAAAAAGAAGAAGTCAAAGAGAAAACAGACACAATCCTGAACACTTCTCCTAAGTCTTCTTTGGTTGTCATATGAATAATTATCAATAATACAACACATTTCCTATATATTTTTTATTATGAGGTAAAAATAAGTTTGAGTATTGTAGTATAAAAATGTGGTTTGTAAATATAGACTAATATATCATTACACACAATTATCTCTAGTTTCAATTTTTCTATGAATACAACTTTATTTTCATTTAAAAGTCTTTCTTATTTCAATACAGAGTTTTGTACTACATAAATGCTACAGAATTTAGGATTTCTTCGATAGGACGTAATCCATAATCATCATCAGTTTTTGAGGGTATTTTATATATACCGGGCAAACAAGTAAGAGGCTTACCCGTTTAAGTAATAACGCCCATGGACACTCAATGCCAGAGAGCTCGCGATTGCGTTGATAGAAAAAAAATTTTAACGCGTAATTTTTTCGTGTTAAATATTAAATTTATTGAATTCTCGTGTCACAGTGTTTGTAATGAAACTTCTCCACGATGGGTTAATCGATTTTAAATAATTGTTTTGTGCGCTTTTACCTTAGTTTTTTTATATAAATATATATAAAAACGAAAACATCATCATTATTCTGTTCGCTTCACAAGCGACAACATAACAACGCGAAATGATACGTCTCCTTAGGTTGGTCGAACACAATCAACCCCACACGTTTTGTTTTTTTACATTTTGAAATGGTATAATATTTAGCTTCCACAGAGCATCAATCAGAACTATCAACGTGACAGTTCTGGCATATTTAGTTTAGCTTTGCTTAGTTTTCATTCATCTAGACATAGACTAAATATCCAGTGTGTGATTGATTGTGTAATTACACTAGCATAGGATATTTAGTTGGAGTAGTTATTGCGTGAGACAATCTTGGGCGGTTGTTCTCCATGCACTTTCCTTATGTGGCTCTTGCAGCTGTTGGATTGAGTGAACGCGTGACCGCAGATCTCACAACGGTAGGGTTTCTCGCCAGTGTGCGTCTACAAAATATATAAAAGTTTTACTTATTATAGACTATTCGTGCTTAAATATATACTTAGTAATTATTATTTACTTTTTTGTACTGGTGAACATTAAGTTCGTAAAACAATAATGTATGGACTTGCTTGCTACAAATGTTAACCAGTATATTTCGTGACTACTTTTCTTTATCGACAAGTAGGTAAACTTCTGTGTCTAACACGTCGACATTTTCGTATAAGACATACCGGTTTCCTCACAAAGTTAACTCTTCACCGTAAGAGCTAATATTAAATGCGTTACAAAAAGTCTATTGGTGAAGAATATAGAGCTAACAACCTCAAAGATGACAGCTGCACCCCAAGCAGGCAGCAGTACCGTGGTAAAGCAACCAAATTATAACTCACCATAAAGTGACACCTCAAGGTATTTTTCTTCTTAAATGCCCGGTTGCAAACAGTACACACATACGGACGTAGATCGGAATGCACGGACCCATGATGCGTTGCAAGATTTCCCGCGCTGTTGAATCCCTTACCGCATCGGAGGCATTTGAATGGTTTTTCCTTTAAGTGTGTGTACATGTGGGCTTCTAGGCCTTTTTTGTACTGAAATATTCATACACAATACAACAAATGTCTCGACACATGATACTAGCTTAAACTATCTAAAAATGTCTGAATATAACATAAACACTCAAACTAACACTTTTAAATAAAAATAATTTGAATTTCGAATTGTAAGCCATAAAGGTCATAGATAATTTAATCTGTAAATGCCATAGAATCACCAATGTCATAGGTAAAGACGTAATATAAAATAACTTAGGAATATGAGCAAATCACTTGGCATTGTCGTATAGGAAAGTAGCATGAGTATGATAATAGGTCACCCGCGTTGTTGAGTGTGAACAATATTTCCAGCAGCGACATTAATAAGGACACAAAGTAAATGTGGTATAAGCATAGCGCAAAACAAACATAAATGTAAAGTATTACACAAAACTGAGCTTTTTTTTTTTTCAAAATTTTAGTTTCATAAGAAATAATAGGAATTTATAAGGCACGAACGCATTACTTACCCGCATTCGCATTCCACAGACGTCACAGATAAAGGGCCTCTCTCGCGGGTACTCCTCGTAGGGATGGTTCATGCGAAAGTGGGCCCACAACGAGCGCGCACTAGTTATCACTTCCGAACACTAAAAAAATATTTTAATATTTATATGTATGTACCTTTTTAACCAACTTCAAAAATGTTAGGTTATCGTTTGACCTACATTTCTGTAATATTGTTGGTATAGTAGAATATAACAGTCATACGGAGATGTACTTTTTTATTAAATTAGGATTCCAACTTAGGAAGGAGTACATGTTTCATTAAATTCGGTTAAGTAGTTTTTGAAGGGTTTATATAGACATGTATTTGAATGATGTTAAATTTAAAGTTGGCTGATTTTTTCTAGACTACATTTATCTTTTTTGTTTTGAAGGTAGCAGTATTTTTAGCAAGAATTAATAGTTTCATAATATACAAATATATATTTGAAATTATTAGTGAAGTGAGATGAAAGAATTTTTTTTTCTCAATTTCTCGTATCATATAAATATTTTTACGTAATGCATAAATCATATACATACAAGAGGACATTTGTCAGGCCATTCGGCAGGTGCGGGTTTTGACACATGTGTTCGTTTGTGATAAATAGAACTGTGTTCGCGACGATCCTTCTTATTCGCGAACGTCTCCCCACATTCGCGGCATCCAATCCTATAAAAGTTTTAATTTAATTTATTATTATATTTTGTGAATAATTTTATAATAATAAAACGAATTATATATTAATATTATTTATACGGATAATTTTCCATCGGGATTCTAAGAAATATCTGGGCCGTAAGTTTTGGTCGCGAATCTGCGTATTTTAGATTTTATTGCATAATCAAAACAGACAATAAATTTTCAAAAAAATGTAAGAAAGACAGTCCTACAAGTTGTGAAATATTCAATAGAATTGAATTTTTCCAATTCCATTCCATTAAACATGTGTTAAAATAAAATGCAAAGTAAAAAACCGTACTACCATACTTGAAGGTATCTAGAAAACTTTATGACGATTTTCAATCGAACAGACACGAAGAAATGGTTCGGTATGGACGGAATAATTCGCACACTTATATTGAACTAGATGACCAGGTAAAACAACATATAATTCTGTAAAATGCGGTCAAACCGTTTCCAAAAATAATAGACATCAAATGTTTCGAACCTAGAAAGGATTAAGGATTTTGTATTGGAAAATTAAATTATATAACCTTATGTTTCATTTTTAATATTATATATCATCTATCTTACAGTTTAAACCGTCTCTGAATTTCCACATTTTTTTTAATATTCAATAATTATAGACTGATTTACATTAAATTTCACCAAGAGTCAGCCATTGGTCCAGCCATTCTCAAGTTTTACAAGAGACAAACGAACAGAAATGTAACGTATTTAGATACGCACGTATTTTTTGTCGCATCCTTATGTTTTCTGGCCGTGAGGTGATGTCTTTTAAACGCCTCTTCATTCGCGAACTTCATATCACACTCGCCACAGTGCGGAGCTTCCGGATTGTCCTCTATCTCTGTTATCTCCTATAAATTTTATTTACCGTATTAAGAGCCTCTTTTGAGTTAAAACTTGCTAAATTGGAGGTTTTGGTTTTCAGCCAAACAATAATTTAGAAAAAGCGCCGATACTCTGTAACCACCAATAGCGGTAGCGATTACCACGACTTTAATTGATTTTTTACCGAGATAGCGACACAGCTAAGAATACTGTGTGAACTTCATCGAAATATATTACGAAAACTTGGATCAGTATTGCTGTCACAATTGGAAGTTATGGAGTATCGAAGCAAACGGCTATTCACAAAATATTCATATTTATCTAAAAAAAACATTCATTGAAAATTTCGTTTCCATTTCTCAATAAGTATTCAATCATTTTTACATTTTAAACAAATTAACTGTATGTACTTGGGTTCTTAAAAAGTATTTAAGTTTAAAAAGTATTGAAAACGACCAACTTAGATATAGCCAAATATTTTTTTAAGTAAATGTGGCTTTAAGTAAGGAACAATCGCAATTATATTCAAAGAAACAAAAGGAATTAATTTATTAACCCATTATTGAGTAGACTGTGTTTTTGTTTGGTGATAGTGTGAGAAGAATTAACAAACATACATCTCGGTCTCTGTGCATCAACGCCTTATGCCGAATGAGTCCCATCCGTGAGACAAAAGGCAGTCCGCAAAAACGGCACAGAATGTCCGATGCGTGACGTTTGCGTACGTGACCAAGAATTGCGTTTAAATTACTGTAAAAAAAGTATAATAACCGAACTAAATAAATAAACTATTTGGTTCTTAAGTATATAATTCCTTATATTAAATTAATAACAACGCACAACTAAGGGTTGCGAACATAAAACACCGAAGATTAAGACGAAATTTTAATTGAATAATTTCAAATATGGATTTATCTCTGGTCTATAATCATAAATTTGTAAAATATCTATATGCAGTACATTAGTAATTACATGCAAAATTCATCAAATTACATAATTGTGTATCTTTGGATTTTTATAGCTGTGCGTAATTATTTGGGAAGTTGAAATATTTTAGAAATTATACTTCTTTTGGCGCGATGGAGAAAAATGATGTGAGTGAATTTTTACAACGCGCGCGCACCCCGACACCTGAATTCGACATCGTAAAGTTAGGTCTAGATGGCATGAAAATTGATAACTATGTTCAAGTTGTATATTCTAGTAATTTTATATTTAGAACTCGTGTTTCGTAACAGTACACTTAAACAGTGTGAATAAATAAACATAATTTTGGTGTTTTTAAATCAATTTCATATACGACGGTGATAGTATTTACTATTCAATTTATTTATTTTAAATAAAATCTTTTTGATTAATTTTAATATTTATCGTTAATCACTACTGCATTTAAGTTATTTTTTTTCCATACGCCAAAGAAGTATAACTTCTAACGCGTGTACATAAGTACACACACTCTTTTTATTTTATGCTTTGGGAAATGCCCTCAAATTGTCCCTTTAGAACAATATGTATATGTGCTAACAATTACGATC
This sequence comes from Pieris mannii, assembly GCA_028984075.1. Taxonomy (NCBI): domain Eukaryota; kingdom Metazoa; phylum Arthropoda; class Insecta; order Lepidoptera; family Pieridae; genus Pieris; species Pieris mannii. The sequence continues at coordinate 4,737,864 of CM054780.1, forward strand.
GGTAGGATAACCCAAACATCCTGCGGGCCTTATTTAATATAATTATGAGATTTAGTTAAGTATATGTCGGTGATTCTATTGTGGTTTTCTTAGTTGATCCCGTTTAGTTACTATAAACATAATATACATACTTAGTAACTTCATCACAGTGCGGACACTTGTACTTCACACCCTTGTGTTGTAACATATGCTGCTTAGCGCGATTGCTAAAAAAAGAATTTGTTTTATAAATGTTACCCTATGCTAATATTCATAATCTTTCTAATGTTAATTACATAGGTAATGACTGTGAATACGTATATATCCTTGGGCTTGACAATCAAAATCGCTTTTCGACAGATAAATTTCGATTCTACCCGTAATCATTATTTTTAAATTCATTTGTCGATGGGTCACGCCTACAGCAAAGTGATTTTTCCTCAAGCCTGTGTTAATTGTCACCCAATTGATTGGCAGTAAAGAGAGGATGCGGAATTTATGGACGAATGTGCGTCTTGATTTTTATATTTGTTTTATTTAATATTTTTTTAATCAAGCGGCTTAAAAATTGAAGTATGCTAATGCGGCACTTTTCCAGATAATTGCTGATACAACATAGATTTTCGTCCTTCTATACTCTTAACTGATGTCATGTATTAAGGAGAACAAAACTTTTGTATGCATTAGTACAATTACTACGATTGTACGAATACGAATGTAAATAATTCTTACTGGCGCCAACAGAGCGACATTCTTCTACATAAATTTTATTAATACACGTATCTGAATATAAGGTATTTTATTTACCACTCTAAATAGAAGCATCTAAGTATCAAAATTTAAGCTGTAATTTATCGAGTTAGGAATAAATATGGTATTAATTAAAAATTCCTAATTTAAACTTGATAAGATTAACATGTAAATACAAAATATTCTAATTTTTATTACTCACAATGTAGAAGCAATAAAAGGGCACTGTTTACAAAGATATTTCTTGCTATGAACGGAATACATATGCCGTTTAAGAGCCGCCCGACTGAATCGCAGTTTGCAAATCTCGCACTCTGCCTCACCTGCTGACTGAAAAATGAAACCTTGTATGTAAAAATTGTCTCAAAATAACTTGCCTAACCGGCTTATATGAAATTATTTGATCCTTAATATTTTATAATAAAATAAACATTTTTGTAAAATTTCTACAAACTTACAAGATCATGTCGTTCCTTGTGCATTTGCCAGAGTTTATCATTACTGAAGTATTTGTAACACATTTCACACTTGAACTCAGCTTTGCGGAAACGTTCTGAATCTTGACGCTTTTTTATTTCCTCCATTTGTTCTTCTTTCTGAATGAAAATTCTTACTTATTTAGAAGAATTGTACAAATTCTTCTTAAAACTCCTGTGCTTCTAACAATTTATGCATATGTGATTTTTTTTTCATTTAAACCAAAAAAACAGTATAGCTATAACCTTTTAGGAATTGGCCTTATATATTTCTGTATCAGTATCATGATTATTTATTTTTCTAATATAGATGTAGGTGATCAAACTTTTGTGCCTGACACACTCTATCAAATTTTTGGTTCCTGAAATTGCTGTTTTCCTTCTTTGTATGAGTGGACAATATTCACTTTGAAAGACTGTTGAAGCATAACCTATGACTTTAGAAACGAGAATGGCCATTATGTAAGCTTTAGTATGCCACATTTATTCGGCTCAGGTATTTTATATACAATAAATTTATTCTACACAAAGAAAATGCTTACTTACTGTTGTCTCCGCAACTGTAAAATTATCGTCAAACTTTAAATCAATGTCTTTAGGCAAATTGATATCCTGTGGAGTAATAAAACCTTTTCCCTTTCTAATTCTTATTTTATGCTGTTTTGATATTGAGACTATTGGCTTTTCTTTTTTTAAAGTTTTTCTAGGTCTCCTCAAAGGAGTTTTCTGCTTTTCAGTTGATTTCGATTCCTTAAAAAATAAATGGTTGTGGGGTATAATAAGCTAATTGCATGTTTATTATACAATTTTTGTTTCTTTTGACTTATTACAAGATAGATAAATATGTGATTTTTTTATCGCAATACAAAAAATATGTACCTACATACCACTTTAACAACACCAAGCTTGCTTAAGGCAATTAAATCATCTTCAGAATCATCTTTTGTACCAATAAAATCATCGTCACTTGGCCACTCTTTATCTGGTCCAGTATTAAACGGATCCATATCAAAGAACAAATTATCCAAAGGAACATTAGGAAATGTTTTTATTTCCACCTCATCATTTTGAATGTTATTCTTAGTGGGATCAATATCTATGTCACAAACATTTTTGGAAAATGACAGAGTGCTATTTAATAGTATGGCTTCTCTATCAATTTTTAATATATCTCTTTCAGTTATCTAAAAAAATATTCAAGTAAATTAATTTACTATAGAACACTATATTTTAAATATCATTTAGGTGTACTTAAATTAATGATATACCTCTTCTTGGTAATGAAGAATACTTTTTAAAACCATAAGGGCTCTCATACATTTTTGCCTAAAGTAATAATACTTCTTCAATAACAAAGCACACTCTTGGCACGCATACATTGGCAACTTTAGCTGTTCTACCTGGAAAAAAAAAATTATACCGTAAGTCATTCTTGATTTTTAAGATCATGAAAGAATGTACTGTTATTAATCATCTATTTTAAGTGAAATAATAATATTCTGTTGCATGTCTTGCCTATAAAGACGAAAAAGTGTGAATTTCAAATTTACTTACACAGATTCCAGTTATTATTTCATAAAAATGATCCAAAGACCCGGAGTGCAGCTTTAACAAATTAACACCCATTTGTAAACAAACCCTACAAACTTTTGCAGCAGTCATTTTAAGTTAAATTAATATAATTGCATTGAAAAATGTTATAAAAAACAATGAATACAGTTTAAGATTAGTATAAATAAAAAAAATAAAAACAAACAATATAAAATTTAAAGAAGCGATGCTTTGCCGCATATGAGTTGTCTTTGTCAGCTGTCAATACAAAGATTGTAATAATTGTCGCCTATACAGACTGAATATTGGGCACTGACTGCAGTCATTAATTAATATGTTAATGTTTTGCTTCAACAATTTTAAAGCTATCAAATAGACGATACTTGTCATAATTAAAAGTCAACTTAACTTTGGAATTTGGAAATATATCATGTATTATGTACACACTACACAGAGGAATAAACGGAATAAATTGTTATTTAATTTATATTATTTTAATGGCTTGAAATAAATAATTATATTAGATTTTGTATAGTACTTATATACTGTTTACAAGGCCATGGCAACCATTAAATACTGCAGAATTTGCCTACAAATCAATGTTAAAGTTTTTGTTATGGAATCTAACTCTCTAGAGCATTACTATGAAATATTAACTGGAAACAGTGTAAGTAATAATGACAAGTCTACAAATTTCAGAGCAAGCTGCTATAATAGGTCTTAGTTTGAAAATTTTTGTAATATACTATATTACTAAAATAATATTAGAATTATTAAAATAATATTAATATGTCTGAACTGTTATAATTATTTTTAACCTCGATTTGACCTAGGTCAAGAAGCCTGAATTATCAAAATATGCTTGCTTTGAGTGTGCAGCTTTACTGAAAAAGTTTTATATATTTAAACAAAGGGGACTGCAGAGTCAATTCATATTGGAAAATATTCTTAGAAACTCTGGTGAGGTATGTGTTACTTTTAAAAAAAATGTAAATTCTCTAAAAGATTCACAAGACATTCAAGAATTTTATTCTATTTTATAAAATATCCATAAATAGACCTTCAATATTGTAATTTTTTTAATGTTAATCATATATCACTCTGTTAAGAAAATCTTATATTTATTTATAAAAGTGAAATGTACTTTAGATTACAGATGATGACATTATTCAGATAGATAGAAAATCTCTACTGTTAGGTTCAAATCTAAGTAAAAGTGATCTTCAATTAAAGTATAGTGATGGAAACTCAACCTATACAGATGATAAAATTGAAAATAATGTATTAATAGATGAGCTGGACTTTGATTGGCCCAGTGATGAAGAATTGCAAAAATTTAAGACTGAAATAGAGATTCCTGTTAAAGATGAAAAAAAGCAGGAAGTTCCAATAGCATTAAAGGATAAGACACAAAAAAAGATAAAAGTATGTTAAACCTGCTTATGTAACAAATATCATACTTTCTATTGTAGTATAATCATTATATATTTCTTTTGTTGTTTGAAATAAGTAAGTATTATTCGATTCCAATTGCTGTTTCATTAAGTAAAGATATAAAAAGGAACTTTTCTACTGATAAGAATGGATAAAGTTGTTATTTCAATTTTTTTATTGAATATTTAATTTGTTTAAGATACAAAAGCAGAAGGTTAAAAAGAAAATAAATAAAAGAAAAGAGAAGAAAAGTAATCTGGTTAAGAAAAGAACACCTGCTGCAGTAGATTGTATTGATAATGAAAGTTTTGCAAAACATTTTGCAACTATCCATTTAACGGTAACTCATTCATTTTATATATCTATTTTGGTTTCAAGGAACAAAGTGTTAGTTTTGATAATAAATGTAGAGCCAATTATTTAATAATATTTATTGTTTAACTTAGGTGGAATTCACATATAAATAACTTATTTCTTATTATTTATTACTGTATAAGACAAAGTAATAACATATTTGCTGTATCAAATACTTTTTTATAAAATGTGTATTTTTAGACAGAAGAGCAATTTGAGGAGGTAAGAAAGCGTAAAGAGTCAAAGAACTATAGAAACTCATTTTACAAGTGTGACATTTGTTATAAAGGATTCATACATACAAAAGCCTGGGATACACACAATAAACAACATCAAGAGGTATACTGTTTTTTTTCACTTCTTAAAATAACTTACTCTACAAATAATATTTTACCACTGCCTTGACGGCAACATAAAGGAATTTTATAATAAAAGTAAAAGGTAAATTTAAAAAGTTTCTAATAAGAGTAATATATTTTCAATAATCCTAGAGAAAAAAAACGTTATTTTATTGTTCTAGGGTAAAGTGCAGTGTGATATATGCAAAATGCGTTTTCGGACTAAGCACAGTTTGCAGGTACACATTCAATTCCACAGCACAAAATACCGCTGCAGAAATTGCCCCTACGTAACACTCGGCAAGTGAGTAACAGTTATATAATACAGAGGAAAGTGCTGTTGAAATGTATTACTAATGTTGGTCCATATGTCGTAGTAAAATTGAGAGTTAATTGAATCTCTAGACAGTTATTTAAAGATCGATATGCAATCAAGTAGCTAAAATTCCGTAAACAAGTGAGTGAACGAATAATTAATTGTCTAGATATTCAATTTACACAGCTTCAACTATTTTACTGCGACATAATATGTAAATAAGCTACTGAACTGATTTTTGACTAATACATAAATAAGGTTTTGCTGTAATATTACTAGTGATATGCTTGCTTAAACTCTCGAAATGCACGCTGACGTAGCTGTAGGCGGAAAAATACCAACTTCGAAAAAAATTGTGTTTTGCACTATGTACAATTAATTAAAATATCTAGTGACTTTAATTTTTCAGAAATCACGCCAAATTGCACATCCTTTGGCACAGAGGTCATACATACATTTGTGACCATTGTGGAGAAAAGTTTAGGTAAGTTACACATATTATAAATTCTATATTAAAAAATACTCGGTTCTGAGACAAGCAAGCTAAAGCTGTGTTGGCCAATGGCTTTAACGTGCGACTCTCGTTCCATAGATTTATATCCTTCCGCAAAATTAATAAAAATATTGAGTCTTATAAAATAATATTCATTTTACAGTAATCGTAACGCATACCTAACTCACGTGCGTTTAAAACATCGTTCGGACTGGGTTTGTGGTTTCTGCGCTTCCACATTTGTGTCGCAACTTGGTCTGATGCAACATAAAAGTTATCACCATGCGAGTCATGATGTAAGTATTCCTGAAAAGGAAATGCATTACGACCTAAAGTTTTTGTTTTTCAGGGTTGCCATTAAATATGGCAGTGAAGCAATATCGCTATAATGTATATGGTTTTAAGGTAAGTCTAAACATTGATTTTGCCTACAATATCTTGAATGAGGAATGATAGTAGCCTAGCCTAAATCGAATTGATAAAAAAAATGCATTCCAATGGTAAGTATCAATGTGATCTGGCAAAGTTTAAACGTTGGTCTTATGGTATTTTTTATTTCTTAAAGATAAAATATTTCCCAGCTAGGAACAGCTTGTTTTGGAAAAAATAAATGACATTTTTAGTGTTTTTTTACCTATTATTTATGATTTTACTCGTTGAAAGCTGAACTTCCACTAATATCTCATGTCCAAATCGGTCCAGCCATTCTCTAGTTTTAGAGAGACCAAAAGAAATTTATTGGTATAAATACATATTTATAGAATAACGAAAATATTATATTTGGATATACATAAATATTAATTCATCCGGTCCATGAATATAATTACTAACATACGCATAGAAGACTTTTATAACGAAAAATATAATTATAATTTTCATCTCAACAGGAAAAAACAGAAATAGATGAGAATCCAGATGCGCCCCACTGTGTCGAATGTAATATGAAGTTCGCGAATACAGAGGCGTTCAAGAAGCATTTCCTCACAGCGAGAAAACATGAAGAAACTGCACAGACAATGTATGTATTATATCTATAAAAATGTTTAAATTTGGAATTATGTACAACTACTGTATTCGATTCTCGATTTACCTTCTCGTCTAGGTCTACGCACTTTTGACATTGAAAGATTTTTGGGTAGATACGTGTTTTGTTGTTGTTTCATTACATATTTCGTACATTCAGATCTCTTGTAGTCAACTCTAGTAAGGAATAAGAAAAATGAAATACAAAGGGAAAAATGCAAAAAGTGCATTATTAATTTTTTTTACAGATAATGTAAGTGTCGGTAACTCCCCAGTATAGGTTGTCGGGAATGTGGGTGCGTAGCCGGCCTTTATAAGCAGAATCTAGAAGACTTTAAAATACATTATTTAAAATTATAATTAAGTTTTACACAGCATTAAGTCATTCATAAACAGTGTCGGTAACTCCCCAGTATAGGTTGTCGGGAATTTGGGTGCGTAGCCGGCCTTTATAAGCAGAATCTAGAAGACTTTAAAGGACATTTTTTTAAATTATAATTAAGTTTTACACAGCATTAAGTCATTCATTGACAGTGTCGGTAACTCCCCAGTATAGGTTGTCGGGAATGTGGGTGCGTAGCCGGCCTTTATAAGCAGAATCTAGAAGACTTTAAAGGACATTTTTTAAAATTATAATTAAGATTTACACAGCATTAAGTCATTCATTGACAGTGTCGGTAACTCCCCAGTATTGGTTGTCGGGAATGTGGCGAGACATTTGCGAGTAAGGAAGAGCGTCGCCAACACGCCCATATTCATCAATCGCGGTACGCCGGCGGCTATCGGCCGAGTGCGCCGCCCGCGCCTACCCGTTACCCACGATTGAAGACTGACGACCCTGAACCTGATAACGGTCCTACGGTCTGGCCTAATAAGTGTCCTCTGGTGAATATGTTATGTAATATGAAATGCACTAAACTTTTTCAGAGGGTTACATTCTGTAATATTCCTTAAAATATTTTCGCGCTGGTTTCTCATGGATAATCTAGTGTGTAGATTGCCTTATTTAATTTTTTTTTAATATTTTTTATAATAGTGTTCCGAGATGATAGCGAGTGCACGCAGTTTGTCGGCACATTTTCGCACGGCGCATCCACACGACGAATACGTCAAGGAGAAGCCACATGTGTGTCACGTTTGCGGGTCGCGGCTACAGGTATTCTATTTTGTTTGAATCGTAAATAGGTGAGAATCGAACCCAAATTAGCATCTACCCTAGATCAGCAACTTGCTCTGGGGCAGATGTAGAAAGTTCTCGCTTTATCACATTTAAAAAAATCAATATAGTTAACAAATAGGTTTTGTTATTGCATGTTTGCAGATTAAGTAGGGAAACGTTTCAACCTGGTTCCTTTCCTAGTAAATTATAAATAAACTTATAAACTTTTCTATACGGTCTAATTAAAAAAAAACATTTGCTCTTTCTCCGAAAGCGCATTCCTGATCAGCCTTGTATTTTTTTTTTCGTGGGGAAATGCGTTACTCATACAATCCCGCGGCACGGTTGCCTGTGAAGGGTCATGTGGGACTCGGCACTGTGCATACCCACTAAAACCCCACGGAGCCACCAACAATCGCCCGAGGCAGGACACGGTAACAGCTTAGCCTTGTCCGCATCTAATTGCGATTACTCTCTGCGACTGCCTGAGAATGGTTTTGTTGTGCCGGTTTAGCTTATCCGCTCATATTGGGCACCCGTATAATGCCTTCGCTCGTACTACATTAGCGTATAGGCGGACACTCCCCCACCAGCCTTTTTGTATACTTTAACTAAGACATCAAAACAGTTCTCCAGTCTTTTTTTATGAAGACATCTTCAACGAAATATCAGTTGAAATATAGTTTAAGAAGACCTGGCACAAAAGACGACGCTGTTAAAAAAATATTTTTATTTGGATTGGATTACTAATAGATTTGGTAAAATATAATATCCATTTTTGCTGGTTATATTCAGGTGGCAGTTGAAATATCATTGATATCAATAAGAAATCTGTAAATCTTCTAATTTTTAATTGTAATAATGCAGATAATCGATGTAACATTCAAATAATCTTTTCATTACATTTCACAGCGTAAAGACAGTTTAAAAGACAAAAGATTACTTTAAATAAAAGAGTGCAATTAGACAAATTTGGTTTTATGAATAAAGCTATATTCTGAATTCACAGACTAAATACAGCCTCGAGGCACACATGTTGAGTCATCTTAAAGAAAAGCCGTTCAAATGCAGTCAATGCGGGCGCGGGTTCAACAGTGCGGGATGTCGCGCGAGTCACGAGAACACCGTGCACTCGGATTTGCGACCGCACCAATGTTCCCTCTGCCATAGAGCTTTTAAGAAGAAGGCTACGTTGAAGGCACATTTTATGGTAACAATCGCGACTCTAGATGTTTTCATTTAAAATTTTGCCTAAAACAATACATTTATTTACTCTGAATATTTTTTTTTAATTTTTAAGTCTTTTTGTCTTCTCTTAAGATAAACTTACAATTTATTAGCACGGATAGTCAATTATACATCTGTAATATTATTTAGATAAATTTGGTCGTATTTAAATATGTAATATATAGAAATGAATTGCTGGTCGTTTGTCTCGCTAAAACTCGAGAATTACTGAACCAATTTGGCGAATTATGATCTAGAAATATTTATGAAAGTTGAGAAAAACGGGAAATATAAATAATAAGTAAAGAAATATACTAACAATTGAATTTTTCAATAAAAATTGATCCTGTAACATTTCCGGTTACAGAAATATTAGATATTTTTTATTTGTTTTTAATTTAAAGTAATTAAATTTAAAAAATAAAAATACTTGACTTGGCCACATAGTTTTAGATGCCTTCAGAAATTATTGTTTTATAGCCGTAGTACGTGGTTCGATCTCTTTGGTGATATGAAGTTTATTAAATATATTTTGTAGACGCACACTGGCGAGAAACCCTACCGTTGTGAGATCTGTGGTCACGCGTTCACTCAATCCAACAGCTGCAAGAGCCACATAAGGAAAGTGCATGGAGAACAACCGCCCCGAATACTTACTAGGACAAGACATACATATTAAACTCTTGAATTCTCATTAATTGTAATAACAAATTTATTCCTAATTGTTAAGGTATATTATGCAATGAGTAAAATGTAACTATTTACTCTGGTATTGTAATCCATCGGTCTCCGATTCAGACAATGGCTACATGGTAAAACATCTATAGTGACATTAAGTTGTGGTACAATTTTTATAAGCGTAAAACTGACGCGCTTACTTAGTTACTCAGAATGAAATACTTTTATTTGTAAAATAGTTTATATTAGTGGTAAGTGCATCTTAAATTATGAATAATTTATTGTATTAAATTACTTATCTATAACTAGTAGTTGGTTTTATTGTTGACCTTTATTTTATATTTTGCATAAAATAGTACGATTTTTTTGGTCTCAACCTTAAAATATTAATAAAGATTTTGTTAAGATTTTTTATGATTGAATTTATACGAACTCTAGTACTTATGGCATGGGTTTTCCATTATAAGGCCTATTCAGAAACGCCATAACAATACTTGGCGCTAAGTCCGATTTAAATATGCATTTGAGCCATAAAATTAATATAAAAAATGTATTCGAGTTTGACATACATATTGAAACTTAATTAAAATAAATGTTGTAAAGTAACTTTCTCCAACTACACTACATTACCTTATACAAAAATATGGAATATGTTTTCAGATCTTAAAAAAAATGTGGTCATAATGGTCCACTTTCGGAATATCAGTAGCCGCCTGCATCATTTTTGTTTTTTTTTTATAAGCAATATAAAAAAACAAATTTAATACAACTTTGTTTTAATTTTTTGTTAATTTAATAAAAACCCAATTTTAAAAAACAAACATGTACACACGAGCAAATGATAAGCGCTCTAAATAGAAATACGCAACGCTACGATGGTGGCAGGTTTTCTGCGGTCGTTCGCATATACATTTTTTTAACTGTAAATAATCTTTGAAAATGAAGTCCGTAAGGCATGCAAAAAGTAGCCTTAGTAACATATTTATTATAAAAAATTAAGTTAATACAAAATTTCTTATAGAAAAATATCGTATTTCGTAAAATAGTATTTCAACTTTGATCTAAATAAAATAATAATTCCGATCTATTGCTCATATCGACACATTAAAACGTTACATATTTTGAAAAGTCATAGAAATCTGGGGGTCTAGTCAAGACGGCTTAACAGTAGTGTACATACACTACTGTTACGCTGTCTTGACTAGACCCCCTTGCTTTTTATTCAAATGACAACACAAATCTACTTTACACAGATTTCTTCCTAATATAATTATTGCTATTTAAAAAATCTGCCACACGAGCAAATCGTATGAATATCTTGCTCGTCAGCGTTTAGCTATTATAAATGATTCGATTATTGTAAGAATAATATTTCAAAAGGATTTTTGTGACGTTGACTAGCACGCTATCTCAACTAATATTATAAAAAGGTAGTAGGTATTCTCTACATCTACTAAACCGATTTTTAAACAAGAAAAAAAGAAGCATGAGGAAGGTTTATAATATTTTTAAGGTGAAACTCGGGCAAAGGTCACTAATTTTACAAAAGGCATTACCTTATTATCACAAATTAGTAGTCAATAAATCTATTTTAATCTGTAAGACTTCTTCGGTATGAGAAATGTCTAAGTTACATACATAGGTTAAATCATAAGTCTATGTTATATGACAATTTATCTTGTCTAATCTGTAATGTGCATTAATTTATAAACGAAAAAAGAAATAATTAAAATGTTAGGCAATGTAGTTTAAAAAAAAGATATAAATTATTTATTTAAGTTAAAACATAAATGAAATATTTTAGGTATAAAGTGTAATATTATATTAATTAGAATACTATTTGTTTGACTGTAGCAGTTTCTTAATCATCACTTGTTGTAAGCTCAAAAGAAAATAAAGTTTTGGTCTTACAAATAAGCTTTTATTTAAAGCCTTTTAAAGTTTAGTGTATATTTTTCATTCTTTTTTTAATTTGTCTAATGGTGTTAAAAATGGCAACCGTAAAGGCTTGTCGAGTTTGCTTAGAAATGCATGTGAAGCTTTTTAAAATGTCTTCAAATACTTTAGAACGCTACTACGAATTACTGACTGGAACAAGCGACGTAAGTGTCTATTTAAGTTGATATATATGTTGGCGATTTTCTTTTATGTAACAAAGTTAACTAATTTTTTATTTATTTTTTACTCAAGAGACCTCTAGTTATTTCAAAATTGTTTGTTTCCAGATATGATTGAAAAACATTAGGTTTAATTTTTGAATTAATTTTTTTGAGTCATAAAATAGCTTGTCTTCATATATGATATCTTTTTTTAAGGTAAAGACGCTTGGACTACCTGAATATGTGTGCTATGCGTGTGCTGCACAAATGGTTAAGTTTTACTTATTCAGGCAAAAGAGTTTACGAGGGCAAACAGTATTGCAAGGGATATTTAAAAGTAGAGGGAAGGTAAAAATTTGGGACATATGCATTTAAACTTATTACATATTTAATATTTCACTGCTTAGAGTGGTAAAGGAAGGAGATTGGATATTATAAATATAAAGATTAATAAAATTGACTAAGTACTTAATTATATTTTCAGATCACTGAAAAAGATGTTAGGCAAGTAGATAAAAACAGCCTTATTCTTACATCTAATCTTAGTATTCAAAAAGCCATGTATGTTAGCATAAGTGCAGATTCTACTATAAATGAAGATGTTTATATGAAGATTGAAGATAATCAATTAGATAAATTAGAACAATATGATGAAGATTCATATAACGACAATGATTTTGATTGGCCAAGTGATGAGGAAAATCACAAGAACAAAATTAAAAAGGAAATGGTTGATGTTTCTGTAACTGTCAAAAGGGAGAAAGAAGAAAAGACTGATGATGTACGTGTATAATAATATTTTATCTGAACTAAATATCAACATTGTCCCAAAAGTTGTTTGGCCTGTAGGGTAAGATTTAGAGACTCAAGACTTAGGGAAGACTATGACATCCATTAGTTAAATCTATTATGATAAAATTGAAAACTTTTGGACATATGACAACAAAGTGCTAAGTCTCTATTCTGATCTTAGCCTTAGAGTATAGTAATAGAGTTAGTAGTTATTTTGATAAGCTATATAAAATTTAAAAAAATCACCATTCACATTCCTTGCTACTTGCCACCAGTTAGATTTTTAATTATTTTTACATTTTAGATACCTCTAGCTAGATTGAAGAAAGCAAAGAAAAGTAAAAGAAAGAAAGTCGAGACTCCCAAAAAGCGTCGTGGGAGACCAATGCACGCGCTAAGACGTAACACCAATCTTCCAGAGGATGCTGTAACCCCAGAAGACTTCCACAGATATGTCAATGTGGTTAACCTGACGGTAATAATTGTTATTCTGTATTTCTTACCAAACATTATGGCTTTGCCTTAATCTTGTATGTATTAGTTAATAAGTATTCTTTGAATTATTTAAAATGCATTATTATTTTTATTGATAGATAGCGGAACAAATGGAGGAAATTAGTAAACGCCGAGAGTCAAAGAACTATCAAAATGCCACATTCAGATGTGAGTTATGCTTTAAAGGTTTCCTGGATTCCCGAACCTGGCAAAATCATAATAAAAATCATGTTGAGGTAAGACCGATAATATTCTCAACTTTATGGCAAGTGTGATTCCTAACTCTTTCTCCAATTCAAGAATTTATTGTTATATTGTATACGCAGTTGTATAATCTAAAACAATAAAATATTAAGTGCATTAAATACTATGATTTTTACAGGGTCTTGTGGAGTGTGACATTTGCAAGTTACGTTTCAAGGACAAGTATATAGTGGGAAAACACCTTAGACGACATGGTACCAAGTATCATTGCAAACAGTGTCCCTATGTCTCTACTGCTGTGTAAGTCAGTCGACATTATATATATATTTTTTAAATTATTGAATATGTATTTGTTTGTTTAGTCTATTGTTTTGGTTTACAGTAAAACAATTTTTGTCTTCCCACTTCAATTCCAGTTTAAAGATGCGCCCGCGCCATCTAGTGATAAAATATGTTGTTAGATGAATACTTCCTGTCCCCGCTTCGCATGGCCGGATATGTGATCTTTAAAACATTTTAGAAATGAAAAGTATTTTTACTCATTGTTCAGAAGTTTTTGAGTTTATTTATATATTCCTATTAAACATATAAATCTTTCCTCTTCATAGCATTAGCATATATAATAGTAAAAAAATTACATTGGTGTTTGACATAATCAATATTATTACAGGCATCAAGCAAAACAGCATATACTATGGCATCGCGGTGTTACTTACAGCTGTGAATATTGCGAAGAAGTCTTTACGTGAGTATATTTCCATATTTTTTCGACAATTTCGTCATTTGCGATATTTATAGTACACTGGTTGTTTGTGTATCCCTTAATAATATGTACTACATATGCTTTAACATTTACAGTCAATGGATGTCGTACATGACACATGTACGTCTAAAGCATCCATCAGACGTGGTGTGCGGTTTTTGTGGGTTCACCTTCATTTCGAAGTTGGGCCTTCATCAGCACAAGTCCCTTATGCACCGGGATCAGGATGTGAGTTTTGCTTTTCGCTAACAAAATGAATTAAATTAAACTTAATTTTCAAACAAATGAAATTAATTTGTGTCGATTTTTATTACAAAAAAGCTTCAACAAAACTCAGTTTAACACATTAAAAATTAAGTACTCAAAAAATTACGGTTATGTGTAATATGTATGTATCCATTATACTCAAACAATAAATGTCACTCCCGTATTAACAGTAAAAGTAATATATCTATTGTGTAAAACCCATAATTACCAGTGAGACGGTACGGACACATTTCTTTTGTTTTATAGATAATTTTAACTTTACAAGCCAAGTAGGTGATTCTTCTGTGCTTAACGTTCGTCGTCGTTTAGACACACTAGTAGTTACCAAGTTTTTCGTCCTCTTAGGCGCAAGTGTTATGTGAAAAGATTATATTGATACACGCCTAGCTAGAGTTTAACATCTTCTAGATCAACACTGATGGTATAATAATGAGAAATATAATTTTAATTTTTGTATAAAACTTTTTCTCCTGTTGTATGGAATTAAATGAACCATTTTACTGTTTAACATAACAGGAGAAAAGAGATATAGAAGATAATACTGAGGCTCCGTATTGTGCGCTGTGCGGTGTGAAGTTCGCATCGAATGAAGCGTACAGCCGACACATGGTCACTGCGCGGAAACATGTGGAGACCAATGAAAATAAGTAAGTCTCTCTGGAATATTTGTTTCACAAACCTTATAGTAAATCTGCAGGGCGGTCTAAAGTTAACATTTAAAAAAAAATTGCTTTAAAAACAGAACTTCGATATTAATTTTATTTTGGACTGTTCGTCAAATGTTTTAACAACGAATATTATAAATATCACAAACTCCAGGGATTAATAAGTCCTGGAGTTAACATCTAATAATAGACATTTCCGAAGCTGTCGTAGAAACACAAGTAATGTGTGTTTTTTTTTTCATTTAAGCGCGTCCTTTGTAATAAACGTAAAATTTATCTGTGTGTCAAACTATCAAAATATATTCTTACAAAACGTATAGGAATTATGCTTGCCGATTTAGTTTTCGATTTTGCAGAGACTTTACCACATATTTTAAACATGTCTGAGAGGTTCTGAAAACTAACACAGACATAAAAATCTTTAAGAATATTTATTCAGAAAGCAAAACTGTCATTTTGGATTGGTCAATTGGAGATTCTTTATTTGTAAAGAGTTTTTAATACTTTACAGAAATGGGTGTCGTCACTGTGGCGTGTCTTTCAAAACAGCAGACGAGTTACGTGCACATGTGCGTACATCACACGATCGTCGGCCATGGACGCGTTCCGACGGATCGAAGAAAAATGACTCTAGGAAATATCCGATGCAGTGTCCGCATGTAAGTTTCTTTAGTTAATAACAATTTGTTTTTTTTACTTTAAAGTTTCCACTGGCAGTTGCATCTTAATTTAGCAAAGGAATACTAATGTTGTTCTTTAAGGTTCCCTAAGTAAACTAGTATACTTTTATCGTAGCCGTAAATAATAAAGACTTTACTATTCGCAATTAAAAGTTAGTTGTATTCATTTTAAATTATTATAAAAACTTCCAATTTCTACTACTGGACTGTGGACTTTGGGCTTGATCACTCGCAAATGCGAAACCCTAATCAAAACGCTTTCTTGTATATTTTCTTATGGCATACAAAATCTATGTATAATTTGTTTAATTTATAAAATAAACGTTTTTTTATTACAGTGTCCACAACAAATACCTAATGCGCGTTCGTTTTTCTGGCATTTTAGAAAAATTCATCCTGATATTGAGTATCCTATAGAAAAGGGACATGTTTGTGAAATATGCGGTAAAGCATTTACGGTAAGGCATCTTAAAAATAATACATTTATTAGTCATTTATTTATTCATATTTTCTATCTGAAGGATTGTCCCACTGATAAAAGTGTCAAAATACAAACAACGTCAAATGATAGAAAGCTGGAAGAAATTATTTTATTTTCAGAAAAACGCCCTCCTATCGTACCACAAGTTGACGCACTCGGGCGAGCGTGCTTTTAAATGCGGTCAATGTGGTAAGGCCTTTCACATACGACGGAATCTCTTACTACACGCGGCTGTACATTCCGAACAGAGGCCTCATGTTTGCACTGTGTGTGGGATGAGGTTTAAAGTCAAGACTGTATTAGATAGACATTATAGGGTGAGTCACTGCTTTATATTAATGCTAATTTTCAGGTACTTACAGGAACAAAATAAAATAAGTTTAATATATACGTATTGTAAAATATATGATTTTTTTATAACCATATCTGTGGTAAACACCTGACCCAAAATGTGTTTTTGTAAAATTATTTCAATAAATAAGTATTTTAACAATAATAAGTACTTCATGATTTAATTGTAAAATAGAGCAAACCTGTTTTTTATGTAAATATTAATGGAATTATTTTAATCTTAGATGTCGTAATATTTTAAGTTTATTGAACCCCTATTATGTATATAGAGTTAAATAATATTACCTTTTAGGTGCACACCGGTGAAAAGCCCTATCAATGCGACGTATGTGGTAAATCGTTCACTCAGTCCAACAGTTGTCAACTACACGTGCGTACAGTACACCTTAAGCAGCCTGCGCCGTATGTAAGTCGCGCGCGCAGAGAACGACAGAATAAGGCGCTTGCGCAGCCAAATCAGTTACTGATGCCGAATAATATCGTGAACTAAGAAAAAGTAGCGACATAAGGTAGTCTATAGAGTAATATGTCCTGTTAACGGTCTGAATCGTTTTTATTGGCAATATAACGGTTATATAAAGATATTCATAATTTTTTCCAATTTCATTTTTATACATAAACCATCAAAAGCTACGCTTATTTATATATTTATTTAGTTTTATATATTAAGTCTAGATACGAGTACAATGAAACCATGGAAATAAACTTTTTTAATACAGCAATTTAACAAAAAATATATTTTTTCGATATAAATATTCATGAATGTTTTTTTCATGTTGATCTAAGGTAGGTAAAATTTCTATATAATTAATTAGAATCTAAAACTAGATGCTATTAGTAAAAGTACATAATAATTGTATTATATTATTTAATTCACTGTACAGTATTAAGATATATTAGGTACATATTTTATATTTAAAAAATTTATTTACATATTGTATTTGTTTTGATTAAATAATATTTCCTGCAGTCTTAAAGATTTAATCAATTTATTTGTCCTATTAAAATATTTTAATAACATATGTAAATAAAGATGTTTTTTAATTTGCTGCAATTTTTTATAGTGAATCTTATGTATTAAGTGTTGAAAATGTATGCAACAGACATGCTTGCTGTTTCTGTGTTGTATCAGTATATTAAGCAATTTACAACAACAATAAACCCTGTTTACAAATGACAACCTTTATTTCTTGTACTGGCTAACTGTCTTACCCCTATCTATCTCCTGTGATACTACTCAAAAATCACTCAATAAGTAATGTGTCCAGCCTCTCCTAGTCAGAATTATACTGACTGAAAGAAGGACCACCGAAACCTACATAAAGGTTTCATCTCCCAACGATATTAAAATCAGTAACTTATCAGCAGAAAAATCTGCAGTCAAATGTTCTAATATGTTGTAGCTGCCCCTTGTGCCGCAATTACAGCATCACACCGTGTTTTCATTGATTGTATTAATCCTTCACATAAATCTGTGCCTCTTATTGACTCCCATACATTGTGGCAGTGAGTAACAAGCATTTCTCTTGTTCTCTCATTATTATTATCCCACCTCTGAAGTATTGTTGCCCATATATAATTAAATGGATTTAAATCTGGTGAATTTATAGGCCACAAATTTACTTTTACCCTTGACTGATTTTGAAACCAACTTTTAACTTCATTAGAAGTATGTAGGGGACTACTTTCTTGAAATATTATAATTTCGGGAAGCTCCGGATATACTGTGCATATAGTTGGTATTATAGAATCCCTCATTAGGTCTATATAGCTTTCTCCATTTACTGTCATGCCATATAGATCAGTCAGTTCACCAGGTCCAGCTGTACTCATCCACCCACACATATTTGCTACAATACGAGCAAATTTATTTTTGGAGTTTACATTGAAGGGTTCATATTTGATGTTCTCTGTTCGTAATGGATGTCGACGTCCAGGTGAACTTGATAGAAAACTCTTTTCATCCACAAATATTGCATTTAAAAAATTATAATCTCTAAATTCTCTAGCAAACTTCAATCTTGCAGCTTTATTAGTTTCTGTCATAATAACTTTGGAAGTGATTTTACCCTCCCGTTCTAAAGCTCTCCTTACTGTTCGAAGAGAGCAATTAAACTTCTGAGCAAAAAATCGAGTTGGTGTTAATGGTTGTGCTTCATAAATAGCCAACATATTTCTTGTATCTTCTTCTCCTATCATGTATGGTTGTTGACGCTTTCTGGGTCGGTCTTGTAGGTGACCTTCTTCTTCGTAACGACGAATCCATAGTCGTACTGTATTTCTCTGTAATATCAAATAAACAAATATCACACTAACTAGTATAAGGCAAAAAGGGTATCATCACTACAAGAATTGTTTTACCTGATGATGGAATTTATACAATTATAAAGTACATTTAATACTACTGTGTTGCTTGGTACAATACAGTTTAATAATATAATATTTTTTTATCACAACATAATGCAAATAAAAATTGTTATAATTTTTCTTTCAGTAGGGTATTGCCTAAATAACGTAGAGATAATTAATGTTTATATCGTCAAGTCATAATAACGGCGAAGAAATTAAATAACGTACTGTTATTCCCAACTTTTCTGATATTTGCCTTATATTAAAGCCTTCTTCATGATACACCAGAATTTTACTTCGTTGCACAATATCCAAATTTCGTGAAGCCATGGCGAGTACAACACCATTAAGAATTGCTTTTTTGATTACGACACCAAGAAAGATTTGAAAGTCTTCGCATTAGTAACTTAGAATTAAAAATATATAACATAGTACATGTAAACTATTATTTGTTTTTTTTCCTTTTATCAATAAAGATGGCGCGTCTTAATTGTCATATATGGATATGTCACCGTGATATCAGTCATGTATGACCGAAGAACTTGACAGCGTCGTGACGTACAGTCAGCCATGTGCCATCGATATGATAGAAAAAATACAAAAGTAGGTGGCGGTTTCCTAAATGTTACTACAAGTTAGTTCATATTATTTGATTTCTCTAAATCTTACGATATCGTTAGTCAAATCAGGCCTGAGGTTCTTTTAAAAAAAAAATATTTCTCTACATTTGTATTTGTTCGTTATATTATTTTAAAACCTATTCTTATTTACTTTTTCTGAGAAAATTTCTGTCTGTGTATGTCAATTTTCAAAGTCAACATTTTATGAATTCTGATATCTCGTAGTAGTAAAAATAGTAAATAAATAAAGTCTGAAATTGTAATTATTATCTAATAACATGAATAAATTTCAAAAGGCTTTGTGATCATATTTTCTTCTTTAAAAGTATTTAAAATATTTGTTTAGCGGTACAGAATGGAAAACGTAAAAGCTTGTAGAATTTGTTTAAAAATGGATACAAAATTTTCTGTTTTGCACCCAAAAAGTTTGGGATTGTGTTATGAATTACTGACAGGAACGACTGTAAGCTATAATAAAATTTGATTTACTTATTATCAAATTTTTAATGATACTTGATGCTAAAGTGGTATATTTGCCCTATAAATTAAAACCATACATATTGCTCTCTACCAAAAAAGCTTAAAGCATTGTTATGATTAGCAAATACTGTTATTTTACAACTATGATATAGTGTAGCTAGACAATTATTTTTATTTCCAGGTACAAAAAGGTTTAATAAAATATGCTTGTTTTGAATGTGCTGCTCTTTTAAAAAAGTATTTTTGCTTTCGGCAAAAGAGTCTTCGCAGTCAATTTGTTTTGGAAAATATATTAGAGCACTGTGGAAAGGTTAGAATTGTGAAATTAATTATACTGTTTATTGTTATTTTGAAGATAATTATGGAAATAATAAAAAACTTTTTAGATAACATCATCTCATATAAATAAAATTGATAGACAAAGCTTACTTTTAAATTCAAATCTAAGCAAAAATGATATTGAAATAAAAGACAGTGAATTATTAGAAGATATACCTTGCACAGAAGAAAAATTTAGTGTAGAGAACAATGATGATATAGACTTTCGTTGGACATGTTCAAGTGATGAAGAACCTAAAATTAAAAGTGAGGAAAATGTAGTTATTGAAGTTCCAGTTAAAAAGGAAGTTGCAGTCAAGGGAAAAAAACGCAAGGTATGTTTCTTTTACAATAAATTGCTCAGCAATGATAATAAATATTTCATAACCTTCCATAAAGATGGCTCTTTGAGGATGGCTTTTTGAAATCAATAGAGTTTTTCAGCCGAAACAACAAAAGGCCCAGAGATGGATTAGAAAGAAAAAAAATGGGCGGAAGCAAAATGGTGTTAAGAAAGACCATAAAAAATCTGTTCCTGCCACATTTAGTAAGACTGTTGCAGATGAAGAGTTATAT
Source organism: Pieris mannii (assembly GCA_028984075.1). NCBI lineage: Eukaryota > Metazoa > Arthropoda > Insecta > Lepidoptera > Pieridae > Pieris > Pieris mannii. The sequence goes on from CM054780.1 coordinate 4,758,782, forward strand.
AAGCATGTTGCCATTGTTAATTTAACAGTATGTATTGAATATTTATTTATTTGTATGTTATTTTGACAATTCAGCGATTGTGACTAAATGAACAAGTTAATATTTTAGGCTTTCTTAAGATTTAAGAATATGCACAAATGCATTGCATTCATCCTATGTATTAAGTAATTATGTAATCATAAGGGCTTAATTATTAGTATAAATTGTTTATTTAGGTGGATGAACAATATGAAGAGGTGCGTAGACGTCAGGAATCCAGCAATTATTTGAACTCATTCTACAAATGCGAAATCTGTTTCAAAGGCTTTATTGACGCACGCGCATGGCAGAATCACAATAAACAGCACAATGAGGTAAAATTATTCCAATCTTAGTTTTAAGGTTGTTAACGGTAAAGCTTATTCGGTTTAATCAATTTGATCAAGTTTGCAAAGCATTATATAAATTCCTTTACTATAAATTTTAATCTAGTCTACTACTACTATTTTTTATATTTAAGGGTGAAGTCCAGTGCGACGTTTGCAAGTTGAGATTCCGCAGTAAGGTGATTCTCAGCAGACATGTGAAGTACCACAGTACCAAGTATCACTGTTTGCAGTGTCCATATATCTCTCAGGGCATGTTAGTTACTTCTAATAATTAGATAATATTTTTTAATTCTCTCTACAAGTTTGTACTACAATTATTGACATGTATCTACATTCACATAATATACATTAATACAAACTAACTACATACGTGTGCAAGGACCTCTTTGGGAGCGTTCACGTATTACGACACGCAATTTTTGGAGATTCTGGAGCCCCGCCCCACCATTTTGTTTTTCTGTACCCAATAGTAAAACGTTTCATTACCACCCAGTGACTTATTAAACCTAAAAGTTGGCATTTTTGTGGTCTTAAGTATCAATCCCTTGTCCCGCATCGTAGTTTTACACCAAACTCCCCGTTCCCCCACTCTCAAAATTCGTTACGTAATACTTGAAGCTCCTTTTACGGCTTCTTACAATCAGCTGAATCTCCACAAACAATATTCAGATAATTTCATATTTACCAGCTTTCTATTTAAAAGTCTTTATATTAATATCTTAATTTATTTTCAATATGTGTATCCTTTAATTGACTTTTTTTTTCAGAAACATATTTTAAAAGCCTATCAATAGTGAATGTGTATTTTCAGTTCTCAAGCAAAACTCCACTTGTTATGGCACAGAGGCGTCACATACGATTGCGATCATTGTGGCGAGAAGTTTAGGTAAGTACCTCCATCAAAAGTTGCTAAAATTTTAATCGTTGCTACATTTATTCGGTTTAATATACATATGTATAATTATTATTATTATATTAAACATTTTGGTTCGTAATGTATGATTTTTTTATTTCGAAGTAGTAATTATTTATTTATTTATTTATTTTAACCTTATTTTTTAGCTATTCATAGAAAAAGGAATACAAAATATTAAGTTAATTTTTATCGCAACATTATATTATGTGCGCAATGCTTAGTATTTCTTTTTTTTTTCTTACCAGGGTTGTCTGGAAGATCGCTTGTTAGCGAAAAAGCCGCCCGTGAAATCCCTAATTATTTTGGTTTATTTGTTGAAGTTTTTTAATAAAAATTTATGATCAATGATTTTCATATCGGACACAATGCAAACTCAATGATTTTGGTTTATGCGAAATAAGATTTTCTTGTTTTTGCTGCAGACAACGCATGTCGTACATAACACACCTGCGAATGAAGCATCCGTCAGACTGGGTGTGCGGTGTTTGTGGAAACACCTTCGTCTCTCAAATGGGCTTGTTGCAGCACAAGAGTCTGCGACACACCCAAGTAAACGTGAGTTAACTTTGGTATAACATTTAAATTTAGAATAAGGTCTTTATCGTTAAGATTCGAATCTCAATATCACCCTTATTAACGAAACTATAAAACGTTTAGTGAAAAATATTTCAACATTTTTTAAACTTATCAGTCAATATACATGAACTAAATAAAACTAAAAAAATACTAAACTTATTTCGTATGGTATATAAGAGCAGTGTAGGCCTCGTTTCGAAGGCCGTCTGTGCGCCATTCATTGGCTTTCACTCTTATGGTGATGGAAAACATTATGAGGAAAGCAAGCCATAGAACTAAAAAGACTGCGTGTGTCGAACTTAAAGGCCTGCCTATGACAAAAAAAAGTCGATCACGAAACAGATACAGATATCTAAGGTGAGCGTCCACTAACGCCACTGGTACACTGGTAAATAAACTAATTATATTATGTATAAACGAATTAAATATGAATAGGAAAAGACTGAAATAGAAGATAACCCCGAGGCGCCATTTTGCGAGTTATGTGACGTGAAGTTCGCGTCTCCAGAAGCATTTAAACGACACTTGGTCCAGGCTCGGAAACACGTGGCTACGGCCGAGAACAAGTTAGTACATACAATGATTTTTCATTTAACTCGCAAGAATTTATTTAAAGGGGATTTTTGCATTTCCTTTTCATTAATCATCTTAATACGTGAGGGATCCGTTTTAACGGCCTTCGTGGTTAATGCATAACTTTAAATTTCATAGATCGTAGCGAAGCAATAAATAATTTAGTTTCTTTTGCGATCTGCGAACTGTGGAATCGTCTCCCGGTGGGGCTCTTAGAAGATATTCAATGTTAGAGTGTAGGTACTCCTCCATCAAAGCCCAGCAACGCACCCACTAAAAAGCGGTGCCCACGGGCTGCCATGACGGCCCTTTATGGCCCGTCGTCGTCCCGTAGGCTCGTTTACACCCCTATTATAAAAAATATAACAGTTTACACACACCATAACTAAAGTAAGACTTTCCGAAAAGAATTCCCAGGGAAATTATACTCAGGTTCTGCAGTTTCAATAAATTATTGCATAAGTCAATTAATATGGTAGATACGGGTGTCGAGAATGCGGGGAATCATTCAAGACGGCGAAGGAGCTGCGGGATCACACCCGGGCGAGACCGGAATGTCTACGAAAGCCGAGTTACTCTACGTCACCCGCTAAGAACAATGGCGACCCGCGCTCGTGGCCCATGAACTGTCCACATGTAGGTATAATAATATGAAATTTATTTATAGATTGTATTATATTTATTACCTTACCGTGGGAATGATATCAGACATCAAGTGGAACGTTAGAATAACATGTGAAATTACATTAAAAAAATATGTGAAAATTAGTAACCGCAAATAAGATTTGGGTAAAAGAACCAGGGGGTCTAGTCAAGACAGCGTAACAGTAGTGTATGTAGAAAATCGAAAACTAAATTTGTATGAAAATGACAGCTAGTAGTTGGTACCAACTGTCGACACTAGCTGTCAGTTTCATACGAATTTAGTTTTCGACTTTCTACATACACTACTGTTAAGCCGTCTTGACTAGACCCCCAGGCCATAAAACTTTAAAAAAATTATAGAAATTAATCCTATATTTAAAGGTTGACATGGATGTTAATTTAATGACTGAGGATCTCATTAACCAATATTTTTTTATTTAGTGTTAATTCTGCACATTATTCCACGTCAATCATTTGTTAAATTAACGTCTATTAATAATAATAAATTTAAAATGAAGAATTTTCGTCTATGTATCAAGATATAAAAATGCATGGAACGAAGAAGGTATCATAGAGCCACTTCTTCCTTCTGTCTTTATACTTATATTTAACATTATTGTTTAGCATAAGCTAAACCAAAACACAAACGACAGTCGCCATTTGGGCACTTTGAAAGAATACATTAGGCGACATTTACGTATTTATTTATGACTACTTAAATACAACTCTGACTATACATTTATATAATATTAATGATTGTGTTAGTGTGGCAAGGAGATAGCGAATGCGTACATCTACTCGTGGCACTTCCGTACAGCACATCCCGAGAAAGATTATTACGCGGGATGTGATTCTATATGCGATGTTTGCGGCAAGGGATTTCCGGTGAGATTTAATGTATTAAACTTTTAAAAGAGTATCTTCTATTAAGGTTTAAAAAATTAGGTCCTATAGATGTTTTATTAATTAATTTTTAATTATATGTTTTAAGAAAAATCCGTTTGACATAGGATTAAATGCTAGCTTGTGAATTTAAAAATATGTACATTTTGCGGGATTTACATAACATCTATGGAAATATTTATTCAGACGTTTTTACGCTTGATCAAACTTATCTTAGAAAACCCAAAATCTATTAATATTTCGGCGTTCGACCCGCGCAACTTGATGTGAAATACTTGATTGATGTTTAAAATATTAATTTAAACCAAGGAAACTGCATTTTTCTTTGGTTATATCATTTACTGTATGTTCTAGAAACGTCTCCTAAGCGCTCATATCGCCAAACACTCTGTCGGTGGACCGAACGAGCTAAATGGAGGAGGCAAGTGTGAGACGTGTGGCAAAGTCTGTGTGAGCCGCAGCTCTTTATACGCACACAGGCGCACGCATTCGGAAGCTCGTCCGCACGTGTGTACGGTGTGCGGAATGGGATTCAAAGCTAAAAGTGTACTACAGAGACATGGATTGGTAATTTGTTCAATAATAAGTTTGCTTAAATTTGACGTCGAAACATTCTTCAGGTACATTCAGTACATCAGTTCCTTCTTGCATTTTTATAAATTTTTCCGATATTATTTTTTCCTAATATTTTACAGTATTATCCTAACATTATATGTATAAACAATAGTTCTAATAAATTAAACGAATAATTATTTTATAAGGTACATACGGGCGAAAAGCCGTACACTTGCGAGTTGTGTGGCAAATCTTTTAGCCAATCCAACACCTGCCAACAACACATACGGACAGTACATCACAAATTACCGCCATTGTACGTCAGCCGATCTAAACGCGAGCGCATGATGAGGCGTCATGCTCTTGCGCAGTAATAACTATGTGAGTATATATTTTCAGGTTTATTCCGATAATAGATTATCCTATTCCATATTTCTATCATTATATGAGTTGAAATCGTTACGTCAATTATACTACTAATTATACGGTATTGACAGCTCGATCGCAGCCATTTTGCAATTTGTATATTACAGCGTAATGCGGCAAATGCCAAACTAACTATTATGCAAAAGTATTTAAATCTTCAAACTTTATTGAAATACAATTTAATCTAGATTGTATAGATAATATAGATGTAATAAATTTCGGCGGTCCAAAATATTCATGTTTAACTTAATTTTATTTTTCAGATTTAACCGATCAACTCGGAGCTGCAAACATGAAATACTCAAATACTCTATAAGGATAGCTATTAATAAATTATTATAAATATAATATACGTAGTGAATATATGTATTTTATTTCACCAACTATTGTTGTTATACATATTATACGCAATAGAATTAAAAAATATTCATAGTAAATTTACATATGAAAGACAGGTGGTATATAACCTAACAGTAGGGGAGCCCACGATGCTATATGGGGATTTACTTGACCGCCATAGAGACCCATTGTATTGCGATGCTTAAATAATTATAAGAACAAAAATCTTATGTAATATACCCATTTTTGTCGGTGGGGAGAGCAGAACGGCTATAGATTTTTAAAAATGGGCAGATATATTTTTTTTATAAAACAGGGGGCTAACGGGCAGGAGACGGCTTACCTGATGGTAAGTGATACCGCCGTCCATGGACACTCTTAAGGGCTCGTGAGCGCGTTGTCGGCCTTTTAAGCAATTCTTACGACGATAGATTCGCCTAATCTGATAATTAAGAAAATAAGTTTAATTATTGAACTTGATTGAGCTTTTCAAGCTCTGGAAATAAAAAAGTGTGTGTTCTAGTAGAATACTGCTTACTTAACTTAATACTTAGTACGTACTTATTATAAAATAATTTAAAACAAACCAACAAGTATAATAAAATCATATCTATATTAAATATTAGTATATTGTTTAATATGGATCATAATTAACGTATCTACCAGGATAATGACCATATACAAAATTATCCTACAACTTATTTTTAATTACTTACAGTATTAGCGAAATTGGGACGATTACTGGCTAATATTTTAAATGATATACATTTGTAAATGGTTAATGTTTCGTCTTTATCTAACTAAGCATCTCGTGGCAAAAAAGAACATTTATATTCTAGCTATGGTCCAGAAGTTTCAAACATCGATGCGCCTCTGCTGGTCGTGTACAAAATACTTCGTTGTTATTATAAGGTAACACATACCATAAAAATGATAATAAAGCATATTAAATCTAATGAAGTGTAAGGGCAACTAGAAAGGGTTTTGTTAAGATTTGGACTACATTATAAATACAGCATTTTTTTATTGCCAGCCAGTCATAGGGAAACATCAACACGCAACGCAGTTCATTATTATTAGGAGATGGAGCAGTGGGGTATCCCATCCCATCGCTGACCTGACATAATCTATCTGTATATATAAATATATAATCTATCTGTATATATAAATATATAATCTATCTGTATATATAAATATATAATCTATCTGTATATATAAATATAATCGCAATATGCTGAGCGCATAACTTGAAGGCAGCCGGACTAATTCGAGTATTTATTATTTTGTTGCCAGAATTCTAAAGAAGGTTCTTATTAAGAAACACTGTAAAATATAAAAATGAAATCTTTAGTTTTAGGTACTCAGGTTTTTATTGCGAAAAACAGTTTTTATGGGGTATCATAGCAAATTGTTCCATATGTAGGTCATCAACAAGTCAACTAAGAAAGTTTGCGGAGGCAGGTAGTTCTCGTTAAAACAAAAGTATGTATTTATAATATTTATTCTTTATAGATTTAACAAAATAATAACTTAAAATAATTCTATATAAATAGCAATTCATTTCGCGCACAAAACAATATTTCATCTGTATGTACAGAACATTACTCAAGCCAATCTAGTTCCAAGAATTGTCAACTTATTTATCGTATTCGAATGCTCAAGTGAAGATTGTGACTTGAGTTACCTGATAAATAATGCTTGCCATGGATATATCAATACGAAGTATTTTATCGTACATCTCACCGCATACATAAGTACCACATTTAGTAAAAATTACATTTAAAAAGTGGTAAGAACATTGTTAGCATATAAAATTGCCATAAACAAAAAACAATATTAATTGCACAAAGCGCCATCTAGTGAGTGTGTTTAGTTTAGACATTTTGCTTTTAATGGAAAATAAATAGCATAACTCACAAACTTAGCAAGCTTCCAACATTTTGTGATCAAATTCGGTAGTGTATGCTTTCTCTCAAATTTCTGGAAGACTCATTTCTAGAGGCGACATTTTAATAAATATTGACAGGTAATAATTTATAAAACCCACCAGCATCTATTACCAAATTTCTCAAAAATATCTATGTAACATATTATAGTACAGTTGTGTCTTCTGCTAATTCATTGACCCTTTTCTGAAGTCGAGTTCGCCTAATATACGGTTGCTTGAGATGCACTGTATTGACGTGCACTTTAACACTGTTGGATTGGGCGAAGGCTTTGCCGCAGATTTTACATTTGTACGGCCTCTCACCAGTGTGACACTGAAAAAAAAACCGTTTTTTTTTTAAACAAAATCACCAAATTCGTTAACAAAGACGGAGAAATAAAGATTATATTTCAGACGAAATTAACTAAAAATTAAAGTTTTTATTTGTACACACTATAAGACTCAGATAGCTATGAGACGATGTTTTTAATAGGCAAGTTGATGATTACTCTTGTCCACACGCTGTCAACTTTTTGGGTCTAAGGCATATTTCATCACCTTGTCTAGGTTTAAGGCATGTACTCCACCGCCGTAGGAACGAGTGTCAACGCAAACACAGATAACCCATCCAGAACCTTTGACTTCAGGGGTGAGTTACTGAACACTCCAAACAATCTCATATCACTTATATGTGAAAACATTAACATTATTATCGTTTGGGTAAATGCGCTGTCCCGAGATTTACCTGACGTATATTAATAAATAAAAAAGTGCGTACAAAGTATACACATCAGAAGTAAAACTTCTTTGTTAGTTAATTATTACTAAGGTCCTAATAGTCGATAATGTACTTGTATATGATCACATCACGTATTTGTATATCTATATTCACACTATTTACAGACTGTATACGTGGTAATGACAATATAAATAAATAAAGAATCTGCGTTTACTGCCTAAGACGTTATGCGACAGAATTGCCATTTAAAGTTCTAATATTTAACTACAAAAGAATACATTAACCAATAGCGTGTATTTTTCTCGATCTACCATTCTCTCTTCTTTTGCTTCGACAAAAAACGCTGCATGTCTTCGTGACGTTCCACAAAAATTTTACCCTCATGCGCCTAAAGTTTCACTTCAAAAATATTTGCTAGATAATCTATTTATTACGGAAAACTAAAATAAACCGCAACGCAACTAAGTTAATATAAAATAAAAAAAAACTTACTCGAAAATGCCTATCCAGTGCAGTTTTCGCCTTAAACCCCTTACCACAATCGCTGCAAATAAAGGGCCGCTCGTCAGAATGCCATCTCTCGTGCATCTGAAGATTGGTTTTGTTCAAGAAAACTTTGCCGCATTCGTTGCATTTGAAGGGTACTTCACCATTATGGATCCGCTTGTGAATAGTTAAGAATGAATTTTTCTGAAATGTGTGAAAGTTATAAGACGAGTGATTCTTATTGCGACTATCCTTGTTCTCACAGCTAAGATAAATTATATATAAGAAAAATATTATACTTAACATATAGTTAAAAATGGGATAGGGGCCGTTCATAAAATACGTCACACTGAAATCAGCTTTTTTTGACCCCCTCCCCCCCATTGTTACGCTGTGTCACACTTTTTGTGACCCCCTAGAAATATTTCGTCACAAAAACTAAGACCCCCCCCCCTGCTGAGTATGATAAATTCTATATAAGTATTGGAAAAACAAAGAAACCCGTTGTGACGGATCGCAACGCCGCTAGAGTCGCGCCACAGAGCTAGCGCTCATGTCAAAAAATAATAAACGGCGAACGTCACGCTGCCCTATACCCCCCCTCCCCCCTTGTCACATCTTGTCACACTCAGCCAGACCCCTCCCCCCCTTGTATGCGAACGTATTTTATGAACGGCCCCATACATAAAATATACAATAAAAATTATTACACAAAATAATATCTAATACGGCTGTGTTGTCTGATGGTGTGAAAGTGTGGGTCTGTACGTGAGGTGTGAAGTGTGTTATTCATGTTATATTGCTTTGATATTCTCAATACCGTATACTTTATTAAGAATTCAAATACATAGATATTTTAAATTACCGGACGTCTATACAGATTCTTGACGTCAAAGCACTTTTTAAGATGTCAGATATTACCAAACCGTTACGACTACCTTTTCCTTTTTTTACATCGCCAACACACTTGGAGCCTTCTCTAGGAGGAGCTAACTCCTAGAGAGCTCGCATCTGCGGTCAGCACCAATACCTGCCTGCTAGTTTCTTACGCTTACATAAAAATCTCCACTTTATCGATTAATTTAAACGGTACATCAAATAAACATAAAAAAATCAAATACCTAAAAATGTTGAACTATATGGTATGTGATGCACAACTAATTACTCATACACATTATCTCCGCGTGTAACGCGTATTTATATTTTGTTTGTATTTCAATATCGAATTTATTCCTATATCTCCGTCGTATAAAATATTCTCACCCGAAATGATTTTCCACAAATATCGCAGACATATTTCTTCTCTACGGGATAATCTTCATTGGGATGGTCGCGTCTGAAGTGCGACCAGTACTGACGAGCGTTTGCTACTTCTTCAGAACACTGTAATAATTATCTTATTTTTTATACAAAATAAGACAAAATATATTCTAAAAAAAGAGTGTGTACTTATATACACGTGTTAGGAGTTATACTTCTTTGGCGTATGGAAAAAAAAACTAAAATGCACTATAACGATAAATATTAAAATTAATCAAAAAGATTTCATTTAAATAAATAAATTATTAGTAAATACATTCACCGTCGTATATAAAATTGATTTAAAAACAACAAAATAATATTTATTTATTCACATTTTTTAATTGTACTATTTTCGATTCCATGCCAGCTAGACCTAACTTTACGATGTCGAATTTAGGTGTTGGTGTGCGTTCGCATCGTAAAAATTCACTTTCATCATTTTTCTCCATCGCGCCAGAAGAAGTATAACTTCAATGGGCATCCACGATGCCAGTCAATTTCAATTATTTCATTGAACCTTTAATAATTAGCTAATGACGCTATTAGACATTTTTAGTCTAGTTTAGATTAGTACCAAGTTTATTACAGTTTTTAATAGAATTCATTAATAGGTATTTGAATGTAAAATTGTTGTAATTAGATAAAAATACAAATTTCTCAAATCAAGCTTTCGAAACAGTCTATTTTAATATTTCTATTCTTCATGAAAGTGGTGCAGTAGTTATTGGTAGCATTTTTCTTTTGAAATTGATAGGTATTTGAAATCGGTTGTTTTTTAAAATAACTTATGTCATCACAATTCGAATGTCAGTTTCTCACAACACATATGTGGTATAATAGTGGGTAAGGTTGATGCGTGAATAACTTGTTTTTTCACTTCCGTTCCATTCGGAATTGGCCCAGTCATCATATAGACGAATAATAATTAAAGTGGGTAGATCATTCTACAACTTAGGTAAGAAATATCTTCTAAAACCTTATATCATTGTTGAGACAGAGAGAGAGAGAGAGAGAGAGGGAGAGAGAGAGAGAGAGAGAGGGAGAGTGAGAGAGTTAAAGCGGCGAGGCGGGTTTTTATACACCCGAAACGTGGGGCAATGACGTCAGGTGCACGTTATGGTAGGTTTACACGCTTGCCAAGCCTTAGCAAACTGCAAACAGTCCCAAGCCTCCACAAATCTCGCTTGGCGTTTGAAAGGCGTTTACACGCTTGTGAATGCGTCAGTCTGCAATATACATCCAAGCATGGCGGACACCGAACTTGTGACGGCTATTGCATTTGGTACTTTTAAACATCACGATAGCATAATATGATATGATATGATCTTTTTTTACATCAGATTCCAGATGCATGGTTCCATTTGGTAATGTTCCAGAAACGACAGACTCTCATTCGACCAGCAACTCATTTTTTATTTATTTTTTGTAAAATCAAGCAAGCGTGTACTCGCCGCGAGATCACAATGGCTACTAAACGCGGACCAACATGTAAATACATCGCAAGCCCTTGCCGCGAACTCCCTTTGATCTGCGTAAAAAAACCGACACTCGAGTGGATCGGAAGCAAGCAGGCACGCAAGCCAAGCCAAACGCCCTCTTTACATGCTTGCGATTGTCGATGCTTGCCAAGGCTTGGCAAGCGTGTAAACCTACCATTAGATAACGCTCTCACATTTGTACCAATCAAATGCCGCCGACGTATACATTATCATTGTTCGTGTTGTTTGGTACACCAAACGGCCGCTTTCTATAGCCAAAATCATTTATTCATATAATGCACACTTATGAACGTCAATAAAGAAATACATATTAAATGCTTCTATTTTTCATTCATTGCCAGTTCTCAAATCTAGGGCGTAGAACGGTACATGACATACACATGACGGTACATGGATCGATAAGTCAATGTATTTTTGTAAACCATCATTAGGGGTTATATATATATTTGTATGAAAATGACAGATCGACGGTTGCTATAAAATTTATTTATTTATTTTAATCTTTAAATTGGACCGATCAGATTTTGACATTGTAAATTAGCAATTTTCCCAATTTTGACCGTTTCGCAATTGTTGCGGTACTTTTGTTTGTGTGAAACCTAGCACGTGTTATTCAATTAAAATCAAGATATAACCTCAAATAAGTACGTACAAGTGAGCATTTCGCGGGCCAAGTTCGACCGTCCGACTTTTCTTTGTATCGCTTGAGTAAGGCCTTACACGCTTTGTGCTTGTGTGCAGTACGCGAATGAACCCGCAGTTCGTCAATATTAGAGAACTTTTCACCACATTCCCGACATCCATTTCTGAAACAATACGATTATTTAACACGATAAATTAATTGACATTAATTTTAAACGCAAACTTACTTCTTTTCAGATTCCACTATATGTTTCTTCGCGGTCGCCATATGGCGATTGTAAGCCTCAAAGGACGCAAACTTCATGTCGCATACTGAGCAGTATGGGAGATCCTCATTGTCTTCGTTTAGCTCCTAATTAAAGCACATTGGTAAAAGTAAAATGAACCGTGATTCGGTTAAAGTATGTTAATGCAATATATCATAACAATGATACCAAAAAGAAAAGAATAAATGTAGATGGTGTTTTGCAGCCTTCGTAATAATTGAATTTTTCCCTAAATTAAATTTTATTAAGTATTTCTTCGTATCAATGGCGCAATCACACCATAGCAAACATTTTCGGTATATTTATTTTTATATGAACATTGCTGGTCTATAACTTTGTCTTTGCTTTTATTGTTGTATATGAGTTAAAACTGTGTTCCAACGTGGCACTGAGGTATCCGTAGTAACTAAATAGTTAAAAATCAAGAAGCCGTACATTTCACCCATTGAAAGGTTAAAGGCAGACATGGTTTTAACATAACACCTTTCTTTAGCGTCGGGTATAACTAGGTACATACAGCGACACCACGATGCTTCAAATTCTTGTGCATTTTGAGGCCGTGTTGTGACAAGAAGGAGTATCCGCAGTGAGGGCAGATGTAGTCCGATGGATGCTTTATTCGCACGTGGCTTAGGTACGACGTCCATTGGCTGTAACAATATTAATAATTACTTTTCACTACCACGCCTTTCTCACTTTTAATTGTTTCCAATGCAATATCCATCATGCTAGCTAGCGGTGTTAATTTTTATATCATTTATTTTACGAAAGCTAAAAGTCTAAAGTTTTATAGATGGTAATAAGTTTTAACCAATTAGTGGTTATTTGTTGAAAGTTTTTGCTTAATAAGGATGAAAACAACGAATCAGCAACATCACTGCTAACGCAGATGTTAGTGGATTCTTATTGTATCTCACAGATTAAAAATCGAAGGGACGGTAGTAAGTCTCCTGACTGACTGTCCAACGGCTACTTAATACACAACACCGAACAAATTATAAAGGTGGGTACTGACTACTGACCAACGGTACGTGGTGCAATGTAACGTGTTATACAGCGAGTATTCATGCAGTCAGTACGTCGTGTTACGGGGAAACTTGCAAGCAACGAGCCGCTCGTTGCTCGTTTTGAGTGCTCCACCCCGCTGGCGGTTTTTTGGCGAATTCTTTGAGTATTACGCGGTTCTGTCAGTACGCTCTTACAATTCGTCGGCCATCTTGAATGTACGGCGAAAGCGGAGCACAGACTTTTGACGAGCATGTTATGCCGATTTTAAAACTAAGCGTAACATACTCGATGCGTAATACGCTCGATGCGAATTTTACATTACACCTCGTAACGTCAGTACGCACATTAAGAATGAACAACACTAAGATATTGAAAAAAAAATTAAAAGAAAACTTGCTACAAATTTTATTAACAGACATAATCATGCTGTTTTGCGAACGATAATATACACATACGTTACTTGATGCCTTCTACAATATTATGGTCTGGAATTAGTCAAAGAAAGAAGGGAAAACTAATTGATCAAAGCACCAAGTCTGTTAAAAAGCGCGTTATTCAATAGGTATACCAATGAAGATCGCCAACTTAAGCCAAGGATTAGGTATAGATAGAAATTATTAATTTAATAGTATATTCACACCTTGACCGTTTCAGTTCGATAGATTATCTAGCGAAAATATAAAGCAATATGAGTTAATTAGTCTATTTATTAATACTTCGTTGCATAAAGAAATGAAAAATCACGTATATGGTTGTTTTAAATGCAGATAAATTTCATGCTAAAATAGATGAAATTTTGTATCCCAAATTAAATATATTTTACGCTATTTACTCACGAAAACATTTCTTCACAATGCGGACACTGGTACAAAACCCCTTGATGCCAGAATATGTGATTCCAACCTTGCGATCTGAAATACATGCAATCAACCATGAAAGACTTATATATATATATATATCTTAATATATATAAATCTCGTGTCACAATGTTTGTCCTCAATGGACTCCTAAACCACTTAACCGATTATAATAAAATTCGCACACCATGTGCAGTTCGATCCAACTTGAGAGATATGATAGTTTAAATCTCAAATTATAGTCGCAATTTTATTTTATTGCAAATTATTTGTCTATAATTTGATACATTTCTAACAGATGGCGCTGTGTTAAAAGTACCAACGTTTCACATAGGCTATCTACCTTTCACATAAGTTCTCCTACCGTTTCCCTTAAATAGTTTACTACTATGTAATATAACAAAAACCTTAGCCACAGCAACGCTTGGCCCAGTCTAGAAGTATTGATTTTGTAATATACTCACGTAGTTCGCGAGACATATGAGCAGTATTTGCATTTATACTTCTTGGCGTGGTACATCATGTGATTATTTAGACGACGTTTTGACTTAAAGCGCAATTTACAAATTTTACACTGCGCCATACCTGACGACTGAAAGTAAAAATATATTCTATTTGTTTAAAGTAATGATTCAATAGGTTCTGATATCATAAATAAGAAAGCAAAATATGAAGTATATATCTATCTAATATATATAAATCTCCTGTCACGATGTTTGTCTGCGAAGGACTCCTAAACTACTTAACCGATTTTAAATTCAATTGGCACACCGTGAGCAGTCTGGTCCAACTTAAGAGATAGGATAGCTTAGATCTTAGATTATAGTCGCAATTTTATTTTATTGCAAATTATTTGTTTATTATTTGATGCAATTCTAACAGATGGCGCTGTATTAAAAGTACCAACGTTTCACATAACCTTTCCTTTCACATCAGTTCTCTTACAGTTTCCCTTGAATAGCTTACTACTATGTCATATAACAAAAACCTTAGCCACAGCAACGCTTGGCCGAGTCTGCTAGTATCTAATAAAATGATGACGTCAAGTAACATCTAAATTTCTTGAACAATTTCATATAAGAAAACGCGCCACCATTTCGTTTACCAGTTATTTTCTGAGGCCTCTGATTTTTAGTTAGCTTAATTGTGTCCTGGTTATAGCAAATATCAATATATTGTCGAAAGAGTCACAATCCAAATCTTAGAAGAACACAATATAACATACCACATCATGTTTCTTCATATGGTGTTGCCAAGTTTGCGGGTCCAAAAATACTTTATAACACAACTCGCATTTAAATGGTGCAGTTTCGTAACTTTCTGTATCTTTACGTTTTCTTATCTCTTCTTTTTGTTCCTCTTCCTAAAGGAAACATATTCAAGATTGTTCATACAAAAGTAGTGGTATATGAACATATTAAAACTTATTTCCGTAATTTGGTAGTTTTAAGAATAACATGTTTTTTTACTATCAAAATCTACACCATCTGTTGTCTTTGGTGTATATATATATATATATATATATATATATATATATATATATATATATCACGCTTTTGCTAAAATATTCTGCTAAGAAAACATCAAAGAAAACATATAGTGATACAATTACTTAATCGTTAAATGTTCCTTTCTTAATCAAATGTTATATTTAGGTTTACAAATTTATTTGCAAAGTGGTAGACAATAAATATATTTTTTGGCAAAAATATAAAATTTTTACATTATGTGAATATTACTGTGCAATAGTTACCGAACATGTGATGACGTCAACATAGTTCTCAAAATTATAATCTTCAATTTGCTTCGGCTGAATTACATCCTTTCTTAAAAGTTGGACTGGTTTCTTGTGTACTTTTACTTTTTTTTTTGAGGTTCTTGGTTCCTAAAAAATTTGGCTGTTATTATAATATCCACCCCAGATAAACTTGTGATGGGGAAAATGGATGTTGCTTTTTTGAGTTAAGGACATGCCAGTTCCCTCACAATGTTTACCTACCATTAAATAGATGCTTGTAGACAGAAAATAATTCAAATGCACCTCAGGGTTAAGAGTCACCCTATGGACCACTAACACTAACTAACAAGACCAACACACACAGGGCTTGCGTCTCATCCAACTATGTAATTCATTTTAATAAATGTTTAAAAAAAAATTCTGGCATGGTAAAAGCTTTAAGATTACAAATAGAAACTATTAAATTCAAACGGTTTCTCTATTCATAGCTGTACACCTCCACTGTTTCTTCGTTTGACTCTTTGTTGATTATCATCTCATTTTCAATATTAGTTATACTATTATCAATACTAACATCCTCCTCATCACTTAACCAATCAATGTAACTTTCTTCAATATCACTATTAAAATTTTCAGAAGAATCTTCTTTAACTAAATCATAAAAATCTAAACCACTATCTGTATTTTTGAAATCATAGCTATTGTCTACTGACATATCTTCATTTTCCATTATATCTTCAACTCCATCAGGAAAAATATTGATTGAAAAACCATTAAAAACACTCAAACTGGATTCAAAATAAGACATTTTCTTTTGCATTTTTTTAATAGTATTCTCTGTAATCTGAAAAACAACTTTAAGCATATCAATAGAGGTCTGTTTTTTTATTTAGTAAATAAATTACAGGATGGGGATAGTTAATGTATATTTTAAAAAGGTAAACAAAACAAAATCACTTATTACAAAATAATCTATACACACCTTGCCATAAGTATTTAGAACACCCTGCAACACTTCTAGACCTTTAAGGCTTTTCTGCCTAAATACATAGAATTTCTTTAATAAAGCAGCACATTCATAACAAAAATAACCCGGCATTTCATTCTCACTAATCTGAAATTCCAAAGTAAACATACAATTGAAAATTAATGCTTACGGTTAAGTTAATAAATTTTAAGACTTACATTTAAACCAGTTATAATTTCGTAATAAACTCCCAAAAAGTTGGAGTGTAAATTTTCTAGCCTCAAGTCCATTTGTAAGCAAATCCTACAAGCTTTTACTTTACCCATTACTGTAAAATGTTGATATTACTTGTCGTGGTTTTATACTCTGATAGACAAATTAAATCTCCATAGTTACGTCTATCAACCCCGTAAGCGTTTTAGTTACTACATTAGTAAAGTTTATTCATTTAAATCAAAAGATTTTATTTGAAAATGACAACAATAATAGGTTGAAATTTTGAACTACAACAATTTTGATTAATTTGTCTTTCGGAATGTACATTGTACATGTCAAGAAATTTACGCGTAAGTACAGATGCCACAGACTAGGAAAACTCGAGTTATTACCCCAACAGCCGAACAAACCAAATTTCAAGTAGAAATTCTACAAGAAATTGTAAACAAGCGTTATAATGATTGTTTAGATTCATCAAAATGTTTAATGCTAGACTATAAATATATTATCTTTATAAGAGATCAAAACTAGAAGTATTTAAAAATAAAACCAATAAACAAAAAAAAACACATACACATGAAATAAATAAATAAAAAATTCACAATCTCTATCAAGGATTGTTATATAATGCTATAAGCTTATAAATTAAATACGGCACTGACAAATAAAAGAATTGATTTTTCATTTTTGTGGATACACTCAACGCTAATTACTAACTTTGTAACGCTCTCTAAATGAAAAGTTATTTAGTTGATTCGAGTAGTTTTTCGACTTGATCATCTCTATATCAAATAATACATATTATTTTACAAATGGAATCATAAAATTTTATTGCACAGAAAATGTGTGTTGAAAATACAAGATAGATGAAATACATCAAATATTCCTCGCCCTATCGATGTTTTTAATATTAAAAGTTTTATGCTATATACGACATAAATAAGTATGTTTTTAATCTGGGTTAGGGGCCGTTCAAGTATTACGTAAGTAGATTTACACAATCAATGCCTCCAACACCCTTCCTCTTGTCAGCAAAAGTAAGCAAATCTCTCAAAAGTAATAGTACATAAAGGTATTAATTTTTTGTAGGAAACCTCGGAAATGGTTTTTGTTTTGAAACATATATGTGCAATGCGTGGATAATGTGTAAAAAAGTTAATAATAATTATTCATTGATAACATGAACCCTACTGTAGTTCTTACGTAATACTTGAACGGCCCTTTTGTTTCAGTGAGTGAAAATTCACTTTAAGTTTGTCTTTATTCTGTTTTATTATTTATTAACTCTTTGTCGGTTTAGAAGATACATATTCAATCAAAGAAGGCACCAGAGGCCTTATAACTAACATGGTGATCTGTATCAGGCAACGCTATTTATTCCTATGTAATGCATTGAATTGGATAAGTATGTTATTCTGTAGGCATCTCCATTATATACTTTCCTAAAACACTGTCAAGTTAATAACTTTTATGTAAAAAAATCAAAGATTGTTTTAAAAGTTTATTTCTACAGCATTTTATATAATTTTTTTTATTAATAATTGTAATTCACAATATACATTAAACATTCTTTAAAATTAAATATTTAAAGTGGTGAAGTGAATGAGGAAGTGAAATGAAACAAGAACAACTATACACTGCGTTGACCCGACCGCTCGGCACCTGTCAAACACGGATGCCAATCACAATCGAAGCAGCGCAGCGCCATCTAGTGCGTTCGTTCAATAATATAATTATCACTGCTAATACTAAACTCAAATCATACAATACTATAAACAAATCCCTAACATTACTCTTTAACGCAAATGTCACACTTATAAAAAATACATATTAATTCAGTAGTGTTCAAGATTTTTACTAAACTTATGAACAATATAATACAGGTTGTTTGTCCGCTGCCAAATTCTTAACCCTTTTCTGAAGTCTAGCACGGCTGATGTACGGTGAGGGCTGTTTAAGATGTACTGTATGCACATGGACCTTACAACTATTGGATTGGGCGAAGGCTTTACCGCACAGTTCACATTTGTATGGTCTATCGCCTGTGTGACACTGAAACAAGATTTTATGGAATACATATATAGAAACATCATATTGATTGTTGTGAACAAGATAATATACAGTTTTACTTATTACATATTGAATATTTATTTGTACAATTTTGAAGATTTATATAAATTAGGTACTTATAGAAATAAGGACTTGAATAGCTATATTATGTATTTATCTTATGTCACTTCTTCTTCAGTACGTAAAGGTGATACATGCTTGAACAATAATAGTATTTATATATATTATATATAACAGTTGTTAGATAAGATTTAATAATATTATTGATTAATATATCATACCCGGAAATGCCTATCAAGTGCCCCTTTACTCTTGAATCCTTTTCCACAAACACAGCAGATATAAGGCCGCTGTTCAGAATGTGTTTTCTCGTGCATCAGAAGATTAGTTCGGTTAAAGAAACTTTTATCACATTGCTTGCATTTGAAGGGCTTTTCACCGGTATGGATCCGCTTGTGGTAGGTCAGGAAGGCATTTCCCTGAAAAGTGAAAGAAGTCCAGTAACATCAGTACCGATTGTATATTTTGTATGTTTATATTTTACACGCAGTCACTCAAGTGGAGGTGCGAGACAAAGTAACTGCTAATAGCTACCCTCCATATTTGTTAACTTATGACTCCCTTTTATCATGGTACTCCGTTTTACAACCAAGTGTATAAATACAACATAGTTTATAAGACTTTATAAATAAGCTTCAACAATTATTAAATATTTCTTGAAATCATACAGTTTCATACACCAAAGTCTGCATTCTAGAATATTATTCAAACTTAAATTTAGTTTTAATTATATAAAAATATAAATCTTTTCTGTATGAAGTTTGACATACTTGACATTGCTTAAATAAATAAAATAAAAATTTACTTTATTTGACTCAAAACACACATTACATTCTATATACAATATTCACTGTGGTTAACCTTGTACATAATGTGTTCTGTTAGTTCAGTAGTTTTAGTAACGCTTTGTTTTTTGATTTACAATTTGACAGCAATAGTAATACAAAAGTCGAGGTCTTCCCGCCGTAATAAGAATATTTGCATAAATGTCGGTACACTTACATTTTTCTTTAAATGTCTGATAAAACCCTAACCATATTTTATCAAAACGTGCGAGGCTTGCGGACAAAAACGAGTGAATTTTGTCGTAATCTACTCTTGTCTACGTTTGATATAGTTTTAATAACGGAATCTTGGTTAAACGATAAGTTTTACGATAGCGAACTCTGCGGGGGTAACTATACTATGTTTCGGCGCGATAGATCAAAAGAAACATCACATAAAAAATATGGGGGAGGATTGTTAATCTATATATCTCGTAAATTGCAGGCATACGATAGACCTGAATGGAACACTAATGTCGAAACTCTGTGGATAACTATACCCGAGAATTCGCTTGGAGCTAATGATCGGCGTAATCTTCATATCGGATTGGTCTATATACCTCCCGATTCTAAGCAGCCGCAACGACTTATGACGTTTATTTCCTCGTTCAGTCATATAATTGAATCAAACGCAAGTGACAACTTCATAATTGTTGGTGACTTTAATCTTCCTAACATTAATTGGTCTCCCACGGGACCTATTATTTTAAAACAGGGAACGACCCATTTACAAGAAATCTCCGAAGATTTTATAAATAAGTTATATTCTTCTGGCCTAACACAGCATAATTTTATATCCAATATTTGTAACAACGTGTTGGATTTAATATTAAGTAACGTCTCTCTAGATAATACCAGAGCTGATATAGCATTGGTTAAGCCCGATATGCATCATCCCTGTTTGAGTATAGATGCAACTGACTTACTTCTACGCAAAATGTCTCCAAAAGTAGATCTGAAGTATAATTTCTACCGCGCTGACTATAATGCTATCAATCAGGAACTAAGCAAGGTCAACTGGACGCAGCTTCTAAATGGAGATACTATTGACGAAGTAACTGCAAAGTTTTACGATATTCTGAATAAGATTATTGTAAATTATGTCCCAATGAGTCGTAATAATTGTAATAATAAGTACCCCGTGTGGTACTCTAAATCTCTGATACATGTTATCAAGGATAAATTAAAAGCTCACAGACGCTGGAAAATGTATAAGAACCCGCGAGACTATGATGAATTTTCATTGTTACGTAGTAGGCAAAAGCGTTTATCCACAAAGTGTATGCTATCTTATGAACAGCATATACAAGAAAGCATGGCTAAAAGTCCTAAGGCGTTGTGGTCATACTTAAAAATAAGAGGCAATGTAAATCTGAGTACCCAAGCATGCTAGTTCTTGGCGATGTGTCCTACAAATCGGAGCCTGAGATTTGTGATGGTTTTAACAAATTCTTCAACAGCGTCTTCCACTCTCCCAGCGATACTTATGATCTACCTGACCTACCCGAGTCAGATGTTATATATAACAACATTCACATAACGGAACATGATGTCTTTAAAGCTATAACAAAATTAAATATAGACAAGGGTCCAGGTAGTGACGGAATACCTGCAGTTTTCCTACAAAGATGTAGTAAGGAACTTGCAATACCACTATCATATATCTATAATTTATCCCTGAACACATTCTGCACATTTCCTTTAAAATGGAAAGAAGCACATATCGTTCCAATTCATAAAAAAGGCTCCAAAAACAAAATTGACCACTATAGACCAATCTCAATTCTTAATTCTTTTAGCAAACTGTTCGAAAAACTAGTCCATAATGTTATGAGTCCATTAATCTCTAAACAACTACCGGAACAACAACACGGCTTTACTAAAAATCGTTCAACTATTTCTAACTTAACTATTTTCACTGACTATATACTGCGAGGTTAGGCTATATGAGGGAGAACAAATTGATGCTATCTACACGGATATAGAAAAAGCTTTTGATCGTGTTGATCACATTATCCTTTTACGTAAGCTTTTCTACCTGGGAATACGTGGCGATCTTTACAGATGGATAAAGTCATACATAACTAACAGACGACAAGCAACAGTAATATGCGGGTACAAAAGCATGTTCACTAACATCACATCAGGAGTACCCCAAGGGTCAATACTTGGCCCGTTATTATTTAATGCTTATTTATACGATATAAAATACTGCTTTCGCTTTTCCAAACATCTTATGTTCGCGGATGACAAAAAAAATTTCTTTAGAATAAAATCTATAGATAACTGCAATCAAATTCAACTAGATCTTAATAGACTAGAAATATATTACAAAACAAAATAAACTTACAATAAATATAAACAAATGTAACAAGATAACTTTTTCACGTAAAAACAAAAAAATACAATATATTAACAAAATCAATAACATCCCCATAAAACAAGTAAAATTAGTTAAAGACCTTGGAATATTATTAGATGAAAAAATGGGCCTATCAGAACATATCGATAACATAACAGGCAAAGCGTATAAACAGTTTAGGGTTTGTCAAGCGGTCATGATGCAAGATATTTCAAAATATAAATTGCATAAAAACCCTTTATTTTGCATATGTCAGAAGCGTGCTGGAGTACGGAAGTATTATTTGGTCTCCATATTATGTAAAATACAAAAAAGCTGTGGAAAATATACAAAAAAAGTATATCAAATTTCTTTCTTTCAAAAAATACAAAAGTTTCGATAGTTATTCAGGTTCTTGCTCATATTTTAATTTAGACTCACTAGAATATCGACGGAGTCAGCAAGATTTGTTCTTTTTACATGCTATTCTTAATGGGCGGATAGATAGTCCCTATTTGCTATCATTAATTTCATTTAAAATTCCTCCTGCGTATGCGACAAGATACTCAAAATTGTTCAGTGTGCCTCGTACGAAGTCGAATTACCTGCGTAATTCTCCAATGTTTCAGGTTTTATCGAACTATGACAACCATTGTCAAGACATTGATCTTTTCTACCACAAAAAGAGAGATGTCAAGAAGTACTTGGAGAAGCGGGAAGACTCAAGACTCAAGACGAAGCAAGAAGAAGATTTTTTTTAGTAGTAGTTTTTTTAAGTAGTAGTTTTAAATTCTTAGTATTATTTGTTGCTTTTAAATGTCAAATTTCAGTTTTTTAATTTTATTATTATTATTTTTTTAATGTTAAATTTTCTTTTAATGCGCTTTACTTGTTTTCTGCTTTTTATACACAATTTGTTAATCTATGTAATCTGTTTTGGCTTTTTGTATTGTATTAGTATTTTGTATAATAATATGTATTAATTAGTAAGCTGTTAGATTACTTATAATTAAATAAATAAATAAATAAATAAATAAATATACATAATTTATATAAAACAAAAAAAAATATACTTCTATGAGCACTAGCGTTTAAACTAGGCCTAGCCTGTATCTTAAACGCTAGTTTCTTTCAGTGTCATTAAGAAATTGGTTAAACTGTTTGTCATTAGACATTTGATTATTATTGTTTATTGAACAAAATGGATGCTTGAGGTTAAATTTAGAACATGGATCTAATTAATTTCATACATTGTGATTGAACCTATAATATCCCTCCTTAAATTTGTCAAGGTTGCAATAAAGTCTTTTAGCTCTTTAAAGAGCGTACCAATTCTTAAGAGGCCGGCAACGCAAGCCCTCTGGCATTGAAAGTGTCTATGGGCGGCGGTATCACTTAACATCAGGTGAGCCTCCTGCCCGTTTGCCCCCTGTTCTAAAAAAAAAAAAAATTTTTGTCATACTGATAATTTTCTAATTTTTGGATTGTCGCAGTATTCCAAAAGTTTACAGTCTCCCTTTGATCTGTATCAAATATGTCAAAATACAAATAGAAAAAATATTTAAGAGCTCCTGAAACCTTTTTAGTTTGAGAGACGTTTTAGGAATCGGTTATAGTAGATGTGATAATATTTATGGTTTAAAATATTCTTACACGGAATGATTTTCCACAGATGTCACAGATATATTTCTTCTCTACGGGATAAACTTCGTCGGGGTGGTTCCGTCTAAAGTGCGACCAGTACTGACGTGCGTTTGCTATTTCTTCAGAGCACTGAAATAATACATAACAATTTTTATTTATACAAATCCTTAAGAATTCCTAAGAACTGTAAATAATTATTATAGTTGTCACTTCCACCAACACCCTTATAATGAGTAAATGTTTGGCAAAATAATTACATTACAGGGACCCAATTTCTAGAACTTTCTGAAGCTGAACAATGAAAGTGCTGAAGAAACTGAAGTTACAATAACATGTTTTTATATCTAGGCTTGTTTCAATTACTCTAGATATTAAGCCGAAGGCAAGTTTATATCAATACATTCAGAAAATCGTCAAACTTCTCAAAGTTGTTTTAGGCATGGTTACAAAAAACATAATAATCTGTTAAGCGATATAATATTTAAAAATCATAACAAAAACACCTTTACTATAATGAACATAAATAAAAAAAAATATGTTAATTATTTTTCAATGATTTTTTTTTGATTTTTTTTTCCAATAACATATGTGCGAAATTTGAATTAATATAAGTGATGGATTTTGCCATAATGGAATTTGTGTGATTTTTATTATTTTATTCTGTGAGTACATACATGCGGGCATTTAGTGGGCCAAGTACGACTGTCGGAGTTCCGTTTATATCGTTGAAGCAAGGCCTCACACGCTTTATGCGTGTGCGCAGTACGCGAGTGTGTTCGCAGTTCGTCAATACTAGAGAATTTTTCACCGCATTCGCGACACCCATTCCTGAAATGATACGATAAACAATGTAACTAATAGGAAGCACCATATTTTTTGGTTGTAAAAGAAATGTATAGTGTAGTACTTCTTCTCAGAGTCCAGTATATGTTTTTTTGCTGTTACCAAGTGTCGCTTGTGAGCCTCCTCCGATGCGAACTTCATGTCGCAGGATGAACAGAACGGCAGGTCTTTGTTGTCTTCATTCAGGTCCTAAAATTAATGAGGCACAAATAAACAAAGACGAAGTAAGTTCATTTGTCAAATTATAAGAATATTGAAGACTCGCAATACTTCCATATTTTAAAATTTTAATCAATGAAATAGTAAGCACGTAGTACGCAAGTAGAAATAGTAGCACGTTAATCTTAACGGCTAAACGATGTTAAATGAAAGAACACACGATTCCTCCTCCTCGGCTTCGGGCGATTGTTGGCGCCGTGGGGTTTTAGTGGGTATGCACAGCAGCGAATCCCACATAACCCTTCATCTCCAGGCAATCGTGCCGCGGGAGGGTATACGTGACGCATTTCCCCACGAAAAAAAAAAACCACATGAACAGATTGTCGTCCTCTTAATAGAGGACTGTAAGTAGTGTTATTGGACACTTTGTTATGTTACTTTTTAGTCAATAGGGTTAGACTTTAATTACTTTCAATTAATTAAATAAAATTACTTATACGTTCGATATCTGAGTGAAGTGACAAATATTTATATTTTAAATTCACCACTTTTGTAACAAGTTTACAAGAATTAAACAGGATTGATTAGATTTAGTTAATTTCTGACAGAAACTTCATAACGACTTAATAAGGAAGTTCAAGTATCAGAAAACATGGTAAAAAATACTAAGTACAATACAAAACGCCTAAAACATTTTAATGAATTAAAGTAATATACATACAGCGACACCGCGGTGCATTAAACTCTTGTGCATGTTAAGACCATGTTGTGACACGAAGGAGTATCCGCAGTGAGGGCAGATGTAGTCCGATGGATGCTTTATTCGCACGTGGCTTAGGTACGACGTCCATTGGCTGAATATAATATCGTATTATTTAACGTTTATTTGTGATGTTGTAAATGCTTTGCACTTTAAAACAAACGTTACTAAATATTTGAATTATTGAGTATTACATATTAATGTTTCCTAGTCCAATATAAGTGTATGTATGTTTGACTACAAAATTATAGGAAACTGAAGTCCTAATATTTTAAAGAACCGATCAACTATTCTGAATAGCCCAGCCCATCTTTCATAAATTAAGTTGTCTAAAAGTTGACAGATATTTGAAGACGGTAAAAATATTCTCAATTACGTTTTCCTACAAAATTCCTGTCAGCATAAAATCATGGTGAAACTAAAAGATATTAAAGAGATGTTTGGCGTGCTTTATGATTAACAAAAGATATAGATTTGTGTGATATTTGTCAAATTACTTCTATTTATCATTCAGTATTGTTTGTATTCTATCTTTTTTTCAAAAAGATTAATTTTTAGTATGTAATTTTTTTTAATTGAAACAAACAAGATTCTATAACTCTAGTTTTAATATATCTATTCTAGAGGGCAGAGCTTTATGAATGGAAGCAACTAACAGTATTAAGTAATCCAATAAAAATGAAAAATCGATATTATTTACGAAAGTTATTTTCTAACATGTATTGAGGTAAAAATTGAATTGTAAATTTTGATTTCGGTGGTGAATGAAATAAGTAATATTATACAATATTAAATATAAATTGAAAAACTTACGAAAACATTTCATCGCAATGCGGACACTTATACGTAACCCCTTGATGCCAAAATACATGATTCCACGCTTGTGTCCTGGTAAAGAGATATACAAATTAAGAAATAATTTATTTATTAAGAATATTTGTAGCTTATAACCAAGTTAAGTACTAAATATAAATATGTACATATTTATGTGACGAGCTTTTATTGGCGTACTAATTGTATTTTTAAATGCAAGTACTTAATAAATAGGTGGATTGGTATAAATAAATTAATTTTATTCAAACTAACTGGTGTCTGGTACAAAGAAAACAATAAACAATCTAAATTACTTGAGGATCACTTATGATACAATATTCAATGAAGAAGTCAGAAGTCAGTGCTGCACACACCTCAAGTGTGGTGTCGACAAGCAACATGTCAAATATAGGAAAATAAATATATATAATCGGGTTCTGCTTTAGATTCTGTCAAAAACATCGACCCTTTTTCGCACTACTCTACTGCTTTATTTAAAAATAATTTAAAACAACTGTTAATGTCCTAACTCTTACATGTATATTTGTCGTTGTCGTTGCCATATTTTGTGTTGTTTTGCTCTGTATCATATCTTTATTAGTGAAACCTATTGTGGAAACATCCAATGTGTTTATTTTTAACTTTGTTTTATTTGTAAAGATGTATCTGTTTTGTTTCCAAATAAATATATATATATATATAGGCTATATTTTACTTTATATACGAATACATTATCATCAGGTTTCCCTTTGTTTTTCTTTATTATTTAGTAAAAAGGGAAGAGAGTACTCACGTGTTCCGCGAAACGTATGGGCAGTATTTGCATTTGTACTTCTTCGCGTGACACATTATATGTTTGTTAAGACAATGTTGCGACTTGAAACGCAACTTACATATTTCGCACTGCACACGGCCCGACGACTGAAAATTAATTTTTTTAAAAGTGAACCCATTAATGGCCTGCCTGCGTTGGTAAGGGCCAAACGCCGGACTTTAAGAGACGTTATGTGTAATTTGACTGATTTGTGTGTTATTTCTATTTATTATTCTTTATTTGTGTATAATCGTTGCACAAAGATTAATAATAGGTATATACATTTTTCTTTGTAACACAAATGAAGATATATAACTCTATCTAATCTCTTGAAGTACAATTAATAAACGCAGACGCGCAGAAAACTGCATTCTAGAATTTTCCTATACCAACCCTTTTTTCACATCAAAAGTTCTAGTTCTTTTGAATAGGGATTGAGTTTTTGAAGTTTTGGTTAGTTACTACTAAGGGGACGGATTTCTAAGACTGTTTGCCACTGTAGTCTGAAGAACATACACCACTAGTTTTTTATAATAATTTAGTACAGACAAACAAATTTATCAAACAAGGTAATTACTAAATTTTCTTGATTTATAAATTATTTAAGTATTGCGTAAGCAGGAGTACTGCAATATATCCCTCTCCTTTACTCTTGTAAGCAAATCTCTCAAAAATAACGTACATATTATTTTTTTGTAGGAATCCTCGAAATGCATTTCGTTTTCAAGCAAATGCAATGTTCTTACATATGCAGCCTCCAGTCTCCTAACGTCAGATTCGTGTTAATACTATGAATAATTAATTTTAATGAAAGAAAAACATTGAACAGTACAGACTATATCATGATTCTTAAGGAAGAAAAGTAATATGGGTTATTTTAAATAGTAGACAATGATATTACCAAATCGTGTTTCTTCATATGGTGTTGCCAGGTTTGTGTATCCAGAAACACTTTAAAACACAACTCGCATTTAAACGGTGCACTTTGGTAATTTTCTGATTCTTTGCGTTTACTTATTTCTTCTTTTTGTTCTTCTTCCTAAAAAGAATACTGAACATTACATCAACAAAAGCTTTAGTGTTAATTTGGTTTACTGTGAAACTTCTATTATGCAGTGCAGATTAAGTTCTTACAGAATATTTAATATAATACACAAAGTGTTTTAAAAACGCTACGACTGTCGGTCACAACAGCTGTCGGCGATATCAACGAATTTGTGCATTGTTCAAAATTGTTATAATTATGTTGCATGTACGAAGATTATTTTGGGTATAGAAATTATTATTTTATGACGTACGACTACTTGTTAAATAAAACATAATCGTCTTTAGAATAAAATCAAAAACAATAAGAATGTTTTTACGAATCTGAACTTCTTAATTCGTAAGACTTAAAATTAATACGCGCACATGACGGAGGGACCTGCGCATGGATAAATTACATAACCGTGACGTTTCGATCACAGCGACACACCAAACTCAAAATATCATTATTCATATAGGGAAACATGTACACTTATAAACGTCAAAATATCAAATGAAATTAATTGTAAATTTACATTTACAACCTGTAGGGGTCAAACTCAAAACGCAGAAGGTAAGTAGGGCAGGGCAGGGCAGAGGATAGACAGATATTTCAAAGCTTTTCGCACAATAGTATAACACAGAACTGCAATGTGTGTTGTAAAAATTATCAATGGGAACAATTCTTGTATCTTTACTACATACAATTGATGGGTTTTGTAAAAAAGTAAAAAAAATATTCTTGTAACCAAACGGTTTAACAGATTTAACCCTTTACTGCATTTTGGTACAAATATGATCCACACCGTTCTTTGATCAATATTTCCTGTTTGAATAAATAAATTTTCGTTTTCTGCAAGGAGGATCATAAACGGTACATACGCTTCCATACTAAATACTAACAACACCATCTTTGAGTAAATAGCTGTACTAAAAATTGGTTGCAAGTTAGAAGGGCATATTTCGACCGGTGCCCCGCGTAAGTGTCTTTTTAAAATTGGTTTAAAAATAGTTATCATCCCAATTTCTATTAGTAAAAATATGTAACGTTGGTGCAATATTGCAATTTATCTGGGCAAGGTAAGGTTTTCTGTATTTTTATGATTTTACTCTGTGAAAATGTTATTTTAAGGTTTGGATTAAATATGAGCCAACATGCAGAAATATTCCTTTTACTGTTGGTTTATATTTGGTACATTATGCATTAACGTAATACTTGCGGACTGTGGTTTTTTATTTCAATAAAAGGCAGCAGGTTCGATTATCTCTGAAAAACATTTTTTATAATTAAAGATATAGAAAATTTATTTTTAACATCAATAAATACGTGATTCAGGCTGAATGCAATCTAAATGAACAACACCCCATTCTGATGACATACTAAGAGACTCAATTTTTAGATTCATATTGTTTTGTTGTACATATAATGGACCCAATAAAATTTTATGGTGGTGTACATACATACCATCATTCAAAAACTTCCTAACAGCACCACTGATGAAAAGGTTTCTGATTATGATAACTACAGAAAACGGGCTAGGCGGTAACTACGGAAATCGGCCACCTATAATACTACCTGAATCAGATTCTGACACGGAAAGCGACATTCCATTATCAGTACTTACCAGTACCAGTTCACGTGCTAACAGAAACGCAAAAACTAGATGGAGGGACAGCTTTTTAGAGAAAACAGAAACAGAAATTCAGTTCTTAGGCAATACCAGCTTGCCTGCTGATATAACGGAATTAGAGTTATCGTCCTGTAATCGCTTTGAAGAAATTAAACGTTTCTTACATTTCAATGATAACTCAACCCAAATTCCCAAAGGTTAGGTTGGCTATGATCTATGACCTACGTTGGCAACAAACCCATGACCGAAGTGAGACGTTATGATAAAAAAGAAAAAGTGTACCAAGCTGTTCCCCGTCCAAAGGCTGTCACGACATACAACAGTCATATGGGAGGTGTGGATCTGTTAGATGCACTTCCTGGTTATTGCGGGATCAAGATCAGATCAAACTAATTTTATCACCGCATATTCTTTCATCTTTTAGATATGACGACACTCAATACTTGGCTGTTATATAGACGCGGAAATACTAACGCTGGTGCATGGTTTCCCCTTAGCGGTTTCAAAGTAGCTGTGGTGGAAGCCCTATGACCAATAAGCCCAGCACAGTCGCCAAACGCGGATCCTGCAATCTTATCGAAACTGCAATCCAAGAGAAGTCTAGAGGAGCTATTGCAATAATGCCATCTTTCAGGATTCAAACTGGATGTTCGTCTTGACCAGCTGGATCACTTGGCTATCTGGTTATCCAGGTAGCGTTGCAAAGTGCCTGAGTGCAAGAGTAGATCCCACATGCTATGCAGGAAATGTCAAGTCAACTTATGCTTGAATGAGAAGAGAAATTGTTTCCTGCTGTTTCACACTATTTAATACTTTTTTTTTTGCAATTTCTGCTCATTGTGCCATATTTGAACCAAAGTGGAAAAACCTGATTTTCTTACATATTTTTTAATAAATTTTAATTTGTTAAAATACGTGTCTTTTTATTTATTTTTTTACGTAACATATATTTTTTTGGCTCGAAAACAAAAAATCATGCAGTAAGGGGTTAATTATAATTTTAAAAATCCTTTTATATAGTTGTGCTCGTGCATTATCATTTAAATGTGCTTACTTAGGAAATACATTTAAAAATATCATTTCACTATAAATGTATATTGAAAACTGCAGTAATTCCTTGTTAAATACACAATTTTTAAGTTATTATAATATAATATGGTTTTGTAAATCTAATTTTAAAGATTTTTTTAATTATACAAAAATAAATGGTTACCGTAAGTGTGATGACATCAACGTAGCTCTCAAAATTGAAATCTTGGATTTGTTTTGGTTGAATTACATCTTTTCTTAAAAGTTTAACTGGTTTCTTATTCGCTTTTATGGACTTTTTCAATTTTGAGGTTTTTGTTTTTGGTAGCTGAAAAAAAATTGATTACTAACACAACAATAAGGACAAATAGTACCACAATATGGGCAATTGTAAAAAGTAGATACACTTCTACTTTAACAAACATTTTCTGCAACGGTTGATTTGAAAGATACAGATATACATACTTAATTTCTAATAAATAATAGGAGCCATTATTCCAATAGATTGTGTTATTAATGTCAGATAATATATGAAGTAACTATAGCCTTCATGATATTTATATAAAGCCTAACTCTTCTTGCGAAAAATTGTATGTATGTTGAATAGATAATTAGTAATCATTGCATAAATGCCAAGAAGTGCTTCTAACTACAAATAAGTTTGTAAGTAATGTTTGAAAAAAATTATATTCTCTGTTAATCTATACCTCCACTGTTTCTTCCTTTATTTCTTTTTTGACGATCTTTTTCTTTTCTATTTTCTTTTTTATACTCTTGTGTACTGCAAGAGGCTCATCATCACTTAACCAATCTTCATAACTTTCATCAATGTCACTATTTAGTTTTTCACAAGGCTCTTCTTTGATTAGGTTGTATAAGTCTAAGGCAGTATTATCATTTTTAAAATCATGGCTCGCTTCAGTAGATACATTCATTTCATTTACCATTGTATCTTCTTCAACTCCATCAGGAAAAATATTTATTGAAAAACCATTAAAAGTACTCAAGCCCGATTTTGAACAAGAACTTTTCTGTTCCATTTTCCTCATACTGTCTTCTGTAATCTGAAATATTTTGTAAACCTCTTTTAAAAATTCTTTTGTAGTTTTTTTTGTCTTTGTTTTACTCCTTGTTTAAGTACAGTAGTAAATACAAAATTCTAAAAATGGTTGGTTGGACCATACATCATCATAGTGAAAGTGAACAATAACTTATTTTACACACCTTGCCATAAGTCTCCATAACACCCTGCAGAATTTCTAAACCTTTGAGACTTTTCTGTCTAAATGAATAAAATTTCTTCAATAAAGCAGCACATTGATAACAAAAATATCCCGGTAATTCGTTTAAATTTAGCTAAAAATTACATGCCAAGAAAAAAATATTAGATGTTTTAAAAATAATGACTGTATTACTGTTTACAAAACGAATATTATCTATTACAGAGTAAGTTTTAAATTAATATAGTAATGCAATGCAAAGAAACTTGCTAACTGAATGTTATTGTCTTAAACTTTTAATAGAACAATTTATTTTTAATAGAGACTTTAGATATTGTGTATTAATAATGTAAGACTTACGTTCAACCCCGTAATTATTTCATAATATAGTCCCAAA
Source organism: Pieris mannii (assembly GCA_028984075.1). NCBI lineage: Eukaryota > Metazoa > Arthropoda > Insecta > Lepidoptera > Pieridae > Pieris > Pieris mannii. Next base: position 4,791,358 of record CM054780.1, read on the forward strand.
AAGTTGGATTGTATATTTTCCAGCCTCAAGTCCATTTGTAAACAAATTCTACAAGCTTTTAATTTTCCCATTATTGTAGAATGTTGATTGATTTTAATATAAATTGTGATAGACCAATAAAAATATTAGAACTCCACCGTTTCCGTCTTTATAACTCCTAGTGTAAGATACTTTTCCATAACCTTGTCAATTAGTATAAGTAACGCGAGAAAATAAGTGTATTTTCATTTTACGAAACTTGCAAAAGTGATAAAAAATAAGTTCAACTGAAAGCAAGGAGAACGTCTACCTTTTACTATTTTTACACTAGACGCTAAAAATTAAAATCTGGTTTATGTCACAGATTATGAAAAATACTCTGAAATAAATATAAAGTAACAATAATTAATGGCTTTATTTCTGTCAACGTTAATAAGCTCCGTGGATACAGACTAGAGTCAGTGGTCGATAAAATTATAGGGTATCAAAGAAACAGCAATTTTTGACTTTAGGGATGTATAATATGTTTATTAAAAAGATCAGGTAATGATTATATTATATCGTATATCAACACCTGACGAATTCTAACCACCTATGAATAAATTTTAAATTGACCAGGTTATCTAGAGGTTATTTTACCAGTACAATCTGTTAACTTATTTCAAGTTAAACCGCCGTTTTGTTACCTTTAGACTTCAAGCTTCGGTCAAATAACAAAGAAAGCGTGAAAGATATTAAGGTCTTGTATATAAAATAGTTATATTACATCTTATTATATTGAAATACAAGAAGGTGTGTACGTAAAGTAGAACCATCTCTCGCTTATAATTGATAGTTTCATCTTTTGATTTGATTTGAATATCGTCGGAATCGTATGATACGTCCGGTCAGTCGAATACTGCGATATTCTTTTGATACTTTCAACGACCTCGCTTCAGGTACACCTTCTGAATCTTCATCTTCATCCACGACCAAGAAGAATCAACGAAAATACACTTGTTCTAACGATGCATGTCGTTCTTCATATAGCTGAATTATGTTTTTGGTCCAGACATTAGAGCTGTCTCCATCAACGCCTTCGCGTTCCATTGTCTGTCTTTCGGCCACACTGTCGGGATGTAGACAACATCACGACTTTTCTCGCTCATTGGTTGTCGTAGAAGATACCATGCTGCTTCTTGCGCTGACATCTCAAGCATTGCGTTAAGCAGCTTGATACTTAAGGCTTTCAATTGGCCTGTGTAATCCTGCTCGGGATGCTCTTGCATCATCTTGGTAAAGCTCACGACGTCGGTTACTCATTCCACGGGCTGATTTATTAACGTACACTACGACATACTCTGCACATCTAAACTCATCTAAGATGAACTGTATGTCGATGTTAGACTTGACTTCGCCAGCAAGATACGGATTAAATGTAATTGTCTGAGTTCATCGAAGTTTCGTCTAAACTATTAGCTTCAAGAAAAGCTATCCTGGCTATGGCTATGGCTTTCTGTTGTAGTGTTCGGCGGCGTCTATCACATTCAGGTATTGGAACCAATACGCGGGTCGTTGACATTGGCCAGTACGGGATCCTAAAGCTGCAAGTTGTCGAAGTAGCTTGTAGAAGTATATGCAGCCCGTAACCGGATCGTCACTCACCAAGGAACACCGCTGAGAAGTGTTGAGATCTCTTGTTGTTTTTCCCGGATATTTAGTGCTCAGTTTGAGAAGTATAGTGAGCAGTTTCATCCAGTGTATTTCGTTTGCACTTATAGTGAGAAAGATGGTTGGCTTGCCAAGTTGACGAATCACGGCATACAGGTCTCGTTTGCGAGAAGCCAAGTATTGGACGGAGTTGGGATCTATCTTCATAAACGCGAGGTTTTGTATGACATATTCTTTCAGAAATTTAGTGTCCTTTAACATACGTCTCATAACATTCTCCGTGACTAAAAAATTGCGGAAAGTGTTGTTAATTCCGTCCACCAAGTGCAGCTGCAATATTTTCATTGCAACGTACAATATTTTGTTGTGGCGTGGCTCCGCGTTTTGTTTGTGTCAATGTTTTGTCACAATGTTTTGCCTGATGTCCTGGTGCGATATGGAGACAATCTTCTTCGTTCCACATCTTAGAATGTTGCCTTGAAGCAAGAATCTCATATTCAGGTGTATTTTCAGCGGAAATAGTTTCAATTTGGTTAGACGGATCATCCTGTATGTTGTCGAATAAACGCACAGTATGATTCAGTCTCGACACATCGACTTTAATTTCGTACAAACGATATAATGGTAACTTTTGCAGTACATCGAGCCACGCTTTGATTTTCCTTTTGGACATATTATATCCGCTGATGTAGACAGATTTATGAGCGAGATTCCGTTTGATATTAATGTTAATGACGTCATCCTCATTAAATTGGCGCGGCAAACATTTTACCATCTCTTGTACGTGTACTGGTACATTGATCACTTGCGCTAAGATTCCATAAGAGGAATCATGGCGTAGACGACGCACATGCATGAATGGCAGCCGTGGCTATATTAATCTTTCACTGATGGGATCCAACAGTGGTAGTCCTTGTGGTCGGTCAGGATATGAGAATCGCCAAGAATCGCCATTGATTTTTTGTTCAGTGAACATTTGCAAGTGTTGCAAACTACATAGTTCATATTCTTCTCTGCAAAATTGTCGATTTTCTTTGATGAACCAATCCGAGATTACCATCAGCTGTGCCGAAGTGATGGGTTAAAGGTCGTGCTTGAACCAGAGTCTGTCGCAAACCGAGCAAGTGTTACCAAAGTCATTATCAAGAAAAGTTGATGTAAATCTCATGATAGAGGATATCCATTTAGTGGTCCAGGTAGATTGTGCCTGTTCTACTTTAATTTCATCTGATGAAGTACCTAGTTGTACAGTGGTTTGTGTTGTGTCTTCTGCTAAAGATTAACGTCGTTGATTTGTGAGCTGTCTTTGAATACTTTTTCGGACATCGTCTGATCTTCCTGGTGAAGGGTAAGAGTATGTAGTAGTTGATTCTATTGAACCACTGGCAAGAGCCAGTAATGGAGAGACAATAGTTAGCCAGTTAGCAACTTTGCGTAGCCTGTAGATGCGTTTCCTTTCAGTATCAGATATTCTCGTAGCTATCAACTGTACAGGAGTTCTAGATGTCGCCATGCGCTGTCTGCACTCACGTTGTCTCTGAGCCTTCGATTTTGGTGGGGCGATTGTTGGTGGCTCAGCGAAAGGTGTTGCAGACGTTGAAGAGGCATCATCTCGCGTCCCAACGGATAAATTACTTATCGATAGTAATTACAGATCTGTAAGATCCATAGGCTAGTCAGGTTAATTAACCATTGGATAACTGAAGGTGGTTCTGCAAAAAATTTTTGATAATTTATTTGTAAAATTTAAAAAAATATTGGGCACATTGTTATGACATGTGCGAGGTTAAAATTTAATTTTTAATTGCAATTTAATTCTTAATGAGGCCGTTCAAATATTACGTAACGTAACGTAACGGCTGGACCATACTTGACAAAAAAATTAATTGACGGCACTGGAACCACCTTGCGCTTGATGCGACTTGAGAAGTTTTATTCATTTGCGGCCGGAACATTGAAGATGGCGGACGACGAACCGGACCGAGACGTTGCTTTGGCAGCAAGCGACGATCTACTTACCGAGCGTGATTTTGTGTTACTATTAATATCTCTCTACAGAAATTACCCTGCATTGTGGAAAGTTAAAAGTAAGGAGTAGGTATGCGGATAAGAACAAAGGTCGCTTGCTTTATCAAGCATAGTCAAAGCACTTCGAGTATATAAACCTGCATACACCGAAGATTTATTGAAGATTTCTGTTTTGTCTGTCTCATATTTCACCATCACATTAAGTATTACATTTTTGTTATGATTATTTTGGTTAAGATAAATGAAAATAAATGGATAACATACATACCTGAATATTTTCTTTTAACTTTTGAATTATAGCCTCACGCGTCTCCTGTATTATTAAATCCAAAGTAAGAGGAGCTACAGCACACATAAACTTTAAATCTTCCAAGTCCCTACCAGTGACCAAGTACCTTAGAGTTATAGAAAGCCTTTGGCTGGCAGGAATAGCTTGTCGCATATTAGTATCTTGCTTTTCAATATTCGGTCGAATCAACTCCAACAATGTTTCAAAATCAAATCAAATCAAAATGTCTTTATTCATATAGGTAAACATGTACACTTATGAACGTCAAGAAAAACAAATTAAATTAACTGTAAATTTACATTTACAACCAGTTCGCAAGTCAAGGGCGTAGAGCGGGTAAGAAGAACTGGCAAGAAACTTTCCGCCACTTTTCAATCGCCAAGTTTTTAATACAAATTGTTTGAACTGGAGCAAATCAATCCCAAGGATTAGGGTCATTTAAGTATCCGTCACATTTATAAAAGGCTTTATTAATTAATTTACTTTTAACAAGACAGTTCTCTAATTTCGCTTGGGAGTTTGTTGTAAAAACGAATACAATTTCCATATAAGGAGTGGTTCCATAAAAGAATCGCTGTCCATTCGTAGAAAATTTTTATAATCGCCGTGCTCAGTTGCTTGAAGAGTTCTTTGCAAATGTTCATGCATGAATCGATATCTACCTATGTACGATGGTGTACCATTCCTTACACCATCGCCTTTTTCTTTTCTCTTTTTCTGTGATAGATACCGCTAGAGTTAAAGCAAGGAATGCTTTGTCTGCGTTGGAAACCATTATTAATTTATGCGACGACCACTTTCCTAAGCTCAGGGAGGTGAACGACTGCGGTATGTGTACTTGACGGCAGAAGTCTCGTCAAGTGAAATCATCAAGCACGTAGACTTGTCCAGTGCACTTGATCGTCTCCCGGACCCATAACATATTATGTAAAAAAGGAACGCCCCCTCTTCTCGCCTCTATAGTGCTGACGTAATACTTAAATCATCAATTATATGAATCACCATATGGGAAAAAACATATTTTTTTTAAGCCAATGGTCACAGAAGCTATTATTACTTACTGTTACTTTTTTAATAGTAAAAAAAATACTTAAAATTAACTACTAGTACTAATCAGGTTTTTTAAATGCAACACTAAATAACCTTTCTTGCCGTAATTGTTGTTGTAATAAACTATGAAAACCACGTTAACTTTTCACTCCACTTTGAACAGACGACGAAACAGTTCTCGTTGTGTGCCGCTGTCTTTCTTCTCCTCGGACCCATAATCTAGTCAACAATATGAGCGATGGCATTCGATTCGGAATCACCTCTAGAAAAATGTTTTTGAAGGATTTTGGTGCAGGTTAAAAATTGCAATTGCTATTAACAAAATAAAATGAAAAAAAAATGATATTTCGTTTTTTGTTAATAACTCGAAAAATATTAATTAATTTTGAAAAAGCTCGTAAAAGAGGAGGAAATTTCCAATAAAATAGTCCGAACTCCCGGAATTCTATCTCCATTATTTATAATTTTAATTAGACATCGATATTAGGGCTCGGCGCAGCAGTTACTGCATGCGCGCGCCGCCGCCAAAGAGAGTTCAGCAATAAAGAAAAATTATAACATAAAATGTGATTTTAAAAATTTGAAATCTTCTTAACACTTGTAAGAATTAAGCCCTGAAGAAAAAAAAGTTTAATCACCATTTTTCAAAAAGTTATTCAATTGTTAACTAACAAATTTTTTCCCAGTCTCCATTGGCTTAAACAATGGGATGAAAGGTATAAATAATTGGCCTATAAATTTTAAACTTCGTGGAGCCCTTTTGATATAATATGTAGGTACTTTACAAGATCGTTCGGTTAATTTTCATTAAAGTTTATTAATTTGTTAATTATGATTTTTTATAACTATAATGCTAAATAACCAGCTAATAATGCGAACGAATTAAAAAACATGGTAGATTTTTTAATATATAATTATTAAACATAAAATATACTTATTTTACGAGTTTTGTTACAGATGTGAATTGCAAAATAATGAAGTTTCAAAAACCGTTCAGTACAGTAACATCCTATCCAGCTCACGAAAAAGCTTATAGTAAGCTAGATTTTTTTTATGTTATAGGAGGCAGACGGGCAGAAGACTCACCGGAGGTTAAGTGATACCGCCGCCCATGACTCTCGTACTGAGGTGAGGCTCCTGCCCGTTTGCCCCCTGTTTCTATAAAACTACAGTTCTGTTGACGATTCATCAGAGCAGATTGATATCGAATAGATCGCCAAATGTATATATATATATTAGTTTGTTTTATTATAATTTTATACATACTCTATATTGTTTTGTATTATGCATTTCTAGCTATTCATATTCCTAAAACCAACATCTACCAGCTGACAGTGGTAAAACCTAGCAAATACTGAATTCGAATGGTAAAAGCTCGAAAAAATCGTCGTATTATCAGAAATATTTACATTTACCAACTGATGTCGGTAAATCCTAAGACTTACATTTAAATCTTAAGATTAACAATCGTTCGAGCTTTTACAGTAACATACACATGAAATAGAACACGTCAAAAACAATATATTCGCGCTGCTCGAATAAGCTATCTATGCAGTTGCAGCATCAGCTGAGGGTTTTCCACCGCAACACACACAGCTGATTGCTTATTTCGTATATTATCATAAACAATCACGTGGTCAAGTTTCAAACAGGGTAGTATGAATTTATGTTTATGTTTACGCGAATAGACTTATAAAAAATTACATGTGTGTTGTTTGTACAAAATTTAAATTTCCATATTTTAAGGTCGTAATTGGAGAAAAAATATGTCAAGAAAAAGTTTGCTTTCGTATTTAGCAAGCCGTAAAGATATTTTTCAAAATCTGTAGGTTTTAATAAATTAATTTTTAATGAAAGATGAAACCATGCAATATATTCATATGTATACTAGCAGACTCGGCCAAGCGGTGCTGTAGCAAAGGTATATTACATAGTAGTAAACTATTCAAGGTAGGAGAACTTATGTGCAACGTTGGTACTTTCAACACAGCGCCATCTGTTAGAATTGTATCGAATAATAAACAAATAATTTGCAATAAAATAAAATTGCGACTATAATTAAAGTTCTAAGCTATTCTATCTCTTAAGTTGGACCAGACTGCTCACGGTGTGCCAATTTAATTTAAAATCGGTTAAGTAGTTTAGGAGTCCATCGCGGACAAACATCGTGACAGGAGATTTATATGTATTAAGATTTACAGCTAATCATTGTTTCACTCGAGTGCCATCTAGCGGCACTATGTGAACCTTAAAACCCCATTTGACGCGCGAAAAAATGAATATTACTGCTGTTACCATTACAATAACAAAGTCAAGCCCAAATTTACACTAGTACTATCGCAAGCTTTATTCTTTGTACTGGGTGCCGTATTGAATCAGTTCGGTAAAGAAAAAAACTAGTTCCTTCTTCTAATGATAATTACTGCTGTGTTTTAATTATTTTTTTATAAAATGTAATTTGTGGCGACACCTACAATAACCTGCGATAACCTGTGGCTACAAACAGTGATGATGAGTAATGACCTCACATCCTAAATCGCCCTAAGGAGCTGTCCATTAATCAATGATCTACCGATCGATCGTTTTTCTAGGCCGTTTTTCGGTTTATACATCTCGCGTTTGACGAAACAATAAGCCCTTTAAAAGTTCGGTACCTGTGGTAGAGTAACTTTAACGGCAGCATCTTTTCCTCGCTTTTTTTCAATAATTTTAATTAAGTACTTAATTATTTTACTTTTGATATCGATACTTGGGATCGTTATAGCTATTGGAACTTGGAAGCTCCATAGCGACGGTGCACGTGGTTCAAGTCCCTGGTCGGACATATTTCCTCTACATGTTTCTTTCCTTTCACTTTTTAGTGTCTACTAGGGTTTCAAGTTCTATCCTATTATTTTTCTTACTAGATTCCTCGAAGAGATGCTTATTAGCCATAAAGCGGGTTCTTTTGCATCCTAATAATTTTTAGAATAAGTTAAAATACATGTACATTTCGATCTTACATTTATAGGGATTGTACTACTACGATTGTGATACTAAAAGGTGCAATCTGTTGGAAACAGATGAATTAATCGATTAAGCAAAAGGAAATTTAGTCTAACCGTTGTCAAACCTTTCCTTCCTCCTTTTAGACAAAGTAGGTTAGAAATTCTTACGTAAGTTGGTAATTGCATTATGTACCAACCTACGTTCTATAAAATTCCATAGTAAAATACCTAAAGATTTGACATCTACTTTTTATGTGGTTCCCTCTCGCTCGCTCATGCAGGGGATTATTGTTTCGAGGAATGCGCGCGTCGGCTAGTCTCGCTATACATGTCAATAAGGCGGATATTATAATAACGTTTTGAACAGCTAAACCCTATAGCGTTTGAAATAAAGTTGAACATAAGTATGACCTGATTACGAGTTCTCCTTCGCGATGCTGAAACCTTGGCGTGAGACTATCTATAATATACTTTTTGCTATATAATAAAATCTTATTTCTAATAAAATTATACTAGTGTATGTTAAGTTTGTCTAATAACGATTGATATTTCTTAAGAGCCTGAGAATGCATCTCGTTTGTAGTGTGGCACATTAAGTTCAAAGTTCTATTTTTATCAGAAAAGTAAAAATTCAAAGTCCTTGAGAACTAGTCTCGTGGGGAGTACGTTGACGTCACAGATAATTTTTGTAGGTATGTTTATGCAATAGCATGCCTCGATTGGCCAACAAAGCCTTGTCGGCAGCCATTTTGACGATGCTGACTCACCAAAGGTGAAAAATTTGATGCGTACTCCCCACGAGACTATACAACGGTATTGGGCATTTCCCTCGTGAACACAAAATTTGGGTTTCATGTTCCCCCGTTTGCAGCGTGGAACTAAAATTAGTTTTTTTGAGTGAAAATATAGCACTCTTCTACAAATAATATAGCGTGAATTGTTTACGTGAGAAAACAATTTTTATAAACTTTAAAGTGTCAAACGGAAGTTTATGTTTTCATATCAGTTGTTTTGAAGCCAGTATTGGACTCGCAGGAGATTTTGAATTTTATGCTAAATAAACTAAACCACCCTCTAATTAACAGATCTTTATACATATAATGTGATAAAAGTGTCAGTGAAACGTAAAGATAATACTTACGTTGGGTTGTGAGTGACTTGTGTTCGAAGTTTTTAAATTGTTTAGCAATATATCTGTAATTAATTGGGTTGGTGGAGTCAGGATGTAGCCTAGTTCTATGGTATCCTTTCAAACAATTTTGTTTTTGTGGTAACTTACTAGTTTGCGAAAATGTCAGAACCAGTACCAGCAGTAAAGATAAAAACAGAGCGGCCAGATGAAGCGGAGATCAGAGAACTGGCTGCTAAGATGGTGGAGGCCAACAAAGCAAAAGCTTTGGCGGCATCAGTCGCGGCAGCGCGGCCTCCGCCTGGTGCACGGCTAGGAGGACCGACTCAAGCAGTCGGAGGTCAAATGGGTATTCTTAACTTTCTTACAAGAAATCAAAAGCCAGGTACTCCGTCTGCCGCCGACACGCGTCCAGTAAGCGACGACAAAAAGACACCAGCTCCAGATGAAGCCAGTTGGAAAGGCCACTTCGGTTGGGACATGCTTGGCAAATGTCATATACCATACATATTTCGATCTGGAGAGAAGTACGTAGCAGTACGAATGGTTGAAATTAAGCTATTAAACAAGTACCTGAATTATTTACATGCAGACATATACTCTTGTACCTGTATTCGAAGCTATTACATCACAGATGTCGAGGCTTTATTATTAAATGAGATCAACAATAGGCATTGTGATGGTCAGTTTGGGCGGGATCCCTTCACACAGAAGGATTTGGTGGTGAGACTATCAGACGCTTATGAGTTCTATAATTTTCTAGATGTATGCTATAATAAATTGTTACGTGGAACTACAAATAATAAGGACAAATGTGGTTTTATTCGTATCAATAAGGAGTCAGTTGTACCATATACAGTTAGAGATAATCAGAAATTCGTACCTTTGTTCTATTTTGAAGGTGAAACAGACAATCTAAAGTTAAAAGCTGACCAGCTAAAAGGCTGGGATTTATCATACCTGAAGTTCTGTTGTAAAGTGCAAGGTATTAGGAATGAACTATTTGCAAGTGAGACATGTTCAGTGATTAGTTTAACAGACATAAAAAGTTATTTCCCACCTGGTACAGACTTTGAGGAATACTGGCCAAACAAAGTGGTTGATTCCCAACTCCTAATTTCTGCTAAAGGTGAGATTTCATTTTAATTTATCTTATTGTATGAAATTTTTATTGAAAGATTTTTGTTAACTTTAGACACCCTAAAATTAACTGTGTGTTAACTCAAGGAAAAAATCAAAAGTAGGTTTAAATCTGGATCAGGAGCATAGCGGCATGCATTCATTTTAATAATAATATTTTATAATATATATACATAATTTAAAAAACTCCTTTCTTGCAATTCAAAATGACTTCATAAATCAATACTAATAATATTGTTGTAAACATGTATTGGAGATTAATTGATGCTGATTTGTTCCTAAATTGCTTATCAAGTTTAAATACTTTTTTTTTAACCTAAGTTGCCCTATATACTTTATACATTATTTGTATAATATTAATATTTTAATATGATTTATTCCACAAAGAATTTAATAAATATAAATAAAAATATATAATTATTGAAACTAAATATAGATAGTGTTAAAATTGAAAGTAGATATACTTGTTATTAAATTCTCATTTAAAAATCTCTAAATTATAAATGTAAAAACAAATGTAGGGATATTCTAAACCAATCCAGGGAAAGTATTTGTCCTTAAATATTTCTTAGTTTTTCTTAATAATATAATGCATGAATAAAAAAGATAATATATATTGAAATATATAAAAAGGTTTAACCTGTTCAAAATAGTTGTTTGAAATCAAGGTTGGACCTTCAAGACAGCCTTGACATGCTAAATATAATTTGCATTATATTGTCTCTATAGAAAATGTTTCCTCTCAGATTTGTGTTAGGAAGTTTTTCAGACAGTTATATTAATATAGCATTAAGGAACACATGCATAATAGTTCAATTAAAAATTGCTAATTGCTTTAAAATATTTAAATTAAGTAATGTATACTTACATTTATGTTTAATGTAAAATATCTTAACAGTAAATAAATTCATTAAATCATAATAACATATACTACAATGTCTGAACCTTTCTTCGGTAATATCTGTACCATAATACAATCTAGCATACTTTGCTTAATATTGTCATACTATCTATGTTAACTCTCTTTCTATTACATGTTTTACTAAGGTACTTTATTTCTGAAACAAAAACTGTTTATATAAATACTAAGACCTAGGTGTACCATAAATTTTTTACAGGAGTTATTTAAATCATACACTTTGTGTGATGAAGTTTAAATATAGATTTCTTGTTTTATCATATAGTCAAATCACTCCACAGTCATTAAAGTCTGTATCTTTTTGTCCTCATAAGTACTTAAAAAAAATGTGTCAATAAAACACAATCTGTTGTGTTTTACACTAACAAATTATAATTTTGAAGACAATTACTCCAAATAGCATTTAAATTCAATGAATATCATGTGCATTCATAATACCATTGCAGATATGGGTAAACGGTGACTATAAGGCACAGTAATAAGTTTTCATCATTTCAGGTTCTGTATCTGGTGGTCAGTGGACGCGGGCACCACCCGCTCCTCCGCCGGGAGTAGTGGGAAGTGTAAGTGCGGGTGTAGGGATGAACAACGTGGCTGCCCCATCACGAGGTCGCAGGCCCGCCCAACGCCACACACAAGCAAATGCAGCCATGCAAATGCCTCATTCAGGCCTCTCTGCAGCGGCTGTGCAAGCCTTAGCCAATGGTTGGACAAACCTACCTGCGTCTTTGACTCAAGCGCAAACTCAACAAGTTTTGCGATTGGCTCAGGTGAGAAACTTCATTATAAAGACTGAGTTAAAGAATAGTATTGTAGGAATGTGTTTTCTTGTTTCTGTCTTAGTAACTGTAATTGATGTGTATTTGGTTGTCCTATTTTAATGATCATTGACTTAAGCTTTATTTTTGTGAACTTTGTTAAATTTGTGACAGTAATGAAACCAAAATCCGTGTCCATGTTAAGGTTATGAGAAATAAACATAAATTATGTAATAGGCGCAAGTAGCTGCTCAGGCGCAAGCAGCTGCACGGTACTCAACTGCAGCAAATGCATTAGCAGCTGCTGCAGCTGGCATACCTCACCGGTCGCACAACCAGAGAGCTGTGCAGGTAAGTTTCTTTCTCCATTGCATTTCACTATACCTTTCATACTGCATAATACCTTTTGTATTTCACGTTTGTCTTGGTTTTTGCTGCTTTTTAGAATTAAATCTTGCATGTTTATGTTTCTTTTTCCTTGTATAACACAAACCAAGGTGTTTGTTATTGTATTTGGTTGATAATGTTCTACCTTTAATTATATTCATGTTGGCTTTGTCAATGGCCTAAGGAAAATGATTTCTAAGAATTACGGAAGTTGTTTAAGCCCAATATTGTCATCCACAATTCAATTACTTATTGAATTCTGGATGACAATATTGGGATTACACATAAAAAAAATAGGACAAATTATTAAAGGATTATGCTTTAAACTACGCTTATAAAATGCCTAAACCTGAAACATGACTGACTTATTACTACAGCACAACTCTGGCTTACACATTTATTATTTATTAATTAATGTTTCAAGAGTGCTTGCTATCTCTTTTTTGGGTTTTTTCAGCCTATACAGTATGGGGCACCTTTGACAATATAATTTATGGTTTTCAGTTTCCAAACAGTGCTATAACAATGGCGATGGGCCAGCAACCTCCACCGCTGGTGAGGAGCACGGCCAACTCCAACAATATGAAGTGAGCATTGCTTTACTAAGTTTAGTTTCCTTTCAAAAATTAGAAGGGCAGTCTTTATAACTAAGTGTAGAAAAGGACTATTAAGGAGTTGTTTTCTTATGTAACCCGTATTCTGTTATAGAAAGTTTAATAGTTTTTTAATCACCCTCATTTATAAAAACTTTATTTTATGCTCAGTTATAAAGGCTGTTTTTATTTATGACTAAATCGCCATTGTCTAGACACTGGTATTTTAATTAATTTTTTTCTTAATTTAAACAAAAATACTAACATGCATGTAATGTGATGGAAAGTATCAGTTGGAAAATTTGTAGTTTTTGCTCATATTTATTCTATGCAGTTCATCTTATTTTTATCTTCAATTTCTATATTGAAACAGATTTTGATTATTGGGAATTACATTGGAATGTATTTTGGGTAAAAGACTAGTCCTTAGAAAAGAAATTAATTTCTTCAATGTGTTTAAGTTGCGTTGCATTTAATTTTAATTTAAAAAATGTATTTTTTTTTGTTGAAGATTTGAATGTGGATTTCTAAATATTATCTTAGTATAAAGTTGTTTAAAATATTATGTTTTATCAAATAGAGTTACACTAGTAAAAATTAATAGATTTTAAGAAAAACATTCAGTTAATAGTACTGTTGACCTAGTGGCTTGATCATATTATGTGACCTTAATCTTGAGGACTGGAGTTCAATCTAAAATTCAAAGATGTATGTCAGGCACAGAAGGTCGATTATCTACTTGCTATTAATAAAAAATGGAATTTTGTTAGATTGTATAAACATATGGGAATTCATGTTCCAGTGTTTCGGCACAAGCAAGTGGGTCAATGAATGGCCACTCAACCTCTCACTCCGGGGACACAAGGAAACGACTCACAGCTATCCCAGACATCAATATCAGTGGAAACCATACGCCATATAAGGTAAAAATCAGTGAGCTAAGGCTGAAATATCAAAATCAGACTGTCAATTACTGCAATTTATCGAAATTGTTTAGTGCGTTTGCTAGGCTTATTTTTTAACTAATAGATCATATGTACTATGTTATTGTCATGTGAAAAGCATTATCACATTTTAAATAGGCAAAATCTACAGACAGCCACAAATCATTCAATTAAAATTTTGCAAATTATCAATTCATCTTTGTACCCTGTGCATAAATAAAAAGTGAAATAATGTTATTATGGCAATATGTAAATAAAATTAAGGTTTAAGAGTGACATAAACTACAATACTTAATAAAAATCTATTGGCATAATAAAACCCCTTTTATTAGTTACACCTTGTTATCTTATACATACATATAAAAACATGTCACATGAGTAAAGGAGGTTATTTCGTCTTTTGAAAAAAAATCTCATACTTCAATCTTATTATTTTTTAATAAATTAACCCTTGTTGTGGATTAAACTGCACTTTGTTGATTCATAACCTTTAAGTAAAAAGATGCTTCATAGCACTACTACTATATATTAGTTTCTTTATTAAATTTTGTAACTTTTTATTTTTAGGTGCAGAAAGCATTGGTAGAGAACATGATGGTACCGTGTATAAATGCAAAGCCCTATCAATACACTGAGCTTCTAATGACATTACCAGACCTTGCTGGCAACTTTTTTCCAAGGGTATCACTGACTACCTGCCGGTCTATGCTTGATGCACTAGGCCTTTCACTGTACCGACCTAATTCGTAAGTATTATTTATATACCTCGGCCTATGAGTACAAACTCCATCAGAACTTAGTTATAAAAGCAGCTGATTTTAACATGTTAATTTTTGCAGTTCCAGTTATTTTTTTCTCATTAAGTATATCAATTACACAATTTTTTTTAATACATTGCCTTATCATAAAATTATTAATTTAACTATTATGATTTGATGTATACAAATAGTTTATTTTCCCTAGAACGCAACTGCAAGTGCTCCGGAACTCTGGCAAATGCAAATCAGCAGCTGCTGGCGAAAACGGGATGGCGCTTGTACAGATTCGCGACGTCATGCAACATATGCCTCAATTCAAGTACATGTTGCGGTCTGGTTTGACCGCTGACGAGCCGCCCCATCAGCCTCCTAGACCCGCTCATGCCCCACCACCCTCGCATGCGAAACGAGCAAGGGCCAATTAGTGCCACCTCTACCAACAGTGGCTACAGTAACAGGAATTCAATGAACTTAATTGAAGATATAACGCACCCTGCATGTATGGTTTGGTATACGGCCTTGTGTAGTGTCATTAGTTGACAGTGCCCGATTTAATAAGAGCCTGCATGCATGAACTGTTTTTTAATCTTATTATATTATTAACAACATTGTCACAATAAATATTGTATGGATGACTTCCATATAAATACATATGGTTGCTGTATGAAAATATCACTTATAATGGATTTAAACAAAATTGTGACAAACAAGTTGTTTAAAATATTAAATATAAAATTAAGTGTGATTGATCAATCCTACACCTTCCTATGTATAAAGAAGGTATATATAAAAAAATATGTGACAGTGGAACACTGCCTAAAATGTACCTAGTATTTATATGTACAGTAGTAATGGTCTTCCATAAAGTGAATTAACCCCAATAAATGGGTTTGACCATGTGAAGCTTGTCTAAAATTACTTTTAAATAAAAATTGATCTGATTACACCCATTCAACAAAACTCAGTTCATTGACGATATAAAAGTAAAATCCTTACAATGTCTGCTGCATGGTTATATCACTATTTCAATTTCAATTCTAAGATCAAAGTAAAACAAAACGCTAATTAATAGTGTTTAAAAGAACAATTCAGTGGATCCAATTGATTGCATCAGATCTAAATGTGTCAATTGTCAAAATATAGTAATGTCACTAAATATGGGAACTACTCGAAGCATACTGCTATTTGCATTCTAAATGCTAATATAATTTATATTACAAATCTGAGGAAATGCTAGTATACTTGAATATTTTTATGTATTCTGACAAAAGCTACTTTCACTGTACAAATTGTATGTAATGTAAATCAGAGATCTTAATTATAGTGATCTATTATCTTAGAAGACTGAGATTTTTTAATTGTTTCATAGATCCGAATATTGTTAGTATCAATGTCTGCAAGTGTAACATGTAAATATTACAGTAATTACATATTATGTCGCGTTAACTATATAAGCAGTTTCTTAATGCTAAAAAATTTAATGACTAAACATATAATTATACTCCTTATGTTGTAATGTTTCCATACTTTGCCATCTATCTTAGGCTTTAATATAAACATCACAATTTTTATTTTCATTATATAATTGGTAAATAAATAAAATATAGTAAACGTTAATTATAATAAATTGCCTAACACGCTAGAGATTGGTGGATAATAAGCATTCAAGTATATATTTTTATCTTTGGAATATTACTAAAAACTTCAAATGGTTCAGGCATAATATGGAATTAGCTGACCATTCTTAGATTTTTATATGTAATATTATTGTAAAATACATTTATTTATGCTTACATTCCAGCCATTCTCATGTAGTATATAACATCAATGTACGAATTACTTTACTCCAAAGCATTTTATTTAGTTTTTAAGTTTGGGGAGTTAAAACATGTAACACAGTATTTGTGAAAAAATCTCATAGCTAAATATTTATTTTTCTATGTAATTTGATTCAAAATCAAATAGTTAATCCCCCACCACCAGTGACAAAGTAAGATTTAATTTTAAGATTTTTGTATTATTAGGAAAATTTAGACATTTTGTTCCTCTAGTAAAGCTAGTAGCGACTAATGCAAGGTTTTTCATTTTATATATAAATTAACTTATATAAAAACGAACGATTTCTCTTTAAATTCATGAGAAAGCCTGTGATTAGGGTTTATATATCTAAATTTACATGGATCCATCACAATTCTGCATTTCAATGATAATAATTGCACTTCCTGCAGATATGTTATATTATTTTAAAATGATATCCTCTGCATCTCTAGCTACATAAATTGATAAGGATATACTTAAAAGTATTGCTTACCAATTGTTTACATTAACATAATTCTCATGTTTTGAAACTGAAGGTAAATTACCCTAGTAAAGTTTCTTGAAAGAATTCCGTCTTGTTTAGTTGTAATTTGTGGATAACACAGGTAACAAATTGCATAGGTAGATTACGTCAACATATTTATTTTTGTTTTAAGACCATAAAGTAAAGCTTCGAATTGAAGAAACTTTAAAGCTGTAAAAATTTGTAAGCTAAATTATTTATGATATAGTTTAGGAACTATTTGATAAATTTATAGTTACAAATTTTAAATGCTCTTTTGAGAGCTGTTCTGTATTAAATAAATGGGATTTTTATCATATTTTTTGTGGTTTTATTAGTAACAATATTTTTAAACTGATATATTTTCTTTATTTTTAAAGTATTTACTAAGTAGTGTAAGAACATGCAATTGTTAAAGAGTACTGCATCATTTCCCTTCTCGCCCACAAGTCTATCAAGTACATACGCAAAAATTTTCGATTGATGAAGTAGATTAAGATAGCAGTTCTGCTATCTATAATTCTAATTAAGTTATCACTGTATGTATAACAGTATTTTTTATCGAAAAAATTCTAACATTTTGGGTGTTTTATTCTAATACGGACAGTAAAGAAAAGCGCCTGTAGAAGTAGGTTCAAGGGAAGAGAAAGCTATGAATTGTATCTATAATATAATCATAATTAAATTGAAAGAAGGAAGGCACAACAAAAAAAATACGTTTATTTTGGAACATAAGATCATCGTGGTATCACTTTCCACGTCATTAAATTCGAGACTGTTGGCATCCCTACTCATCGGCAAAGAAAACAGAGGGTGTTGGCAGGTGTTGTTTATATTTCGGCCAACACTGTTGGCCGAAATATAAACAACACATGCAATAAAAACAAATACATATCGAAAAATTTAAAGAAAAGGATTTCGTAACTCTTATAAAAATTATTCTAATATTCATTAAACGTTATGACACTACAGTTACAGAAATTTCTTAAAAAATAACATGTTCTACTGATCGTGTGGTACTTTTACGAAAAATTTCTTTTAATGCCATAAAACCTTCGGTAATTTGCTGCTTATCTGAGGAACCGCGTAGAAGCGGTTGTTGCAAACGGGCATATTTTGTTAAAAATTGACTTTAATCATAAAATAAGTAAATGAAAATATAAATACTAAAATTATTTATTTATTTCAATAGATAAGTTAATAAAAACTTTCATGTATATGGTTCCACGAAATATTTTAAGTTTTACTTGAAACTCGCATAAAGGTACATTAAAGACACCTTACAACAATAGATAGAAATAACAATAAAATTAATAATTAGTATAATTATACATAGAGACCAATGCATAATAGTCCAGTCAATTTAGACATCCAAGGTTACAAAAATTCCCACTTGGCTGAATATTGGTAGGATTGCTCAATACACTATTATAAAGGAAATGTGAAAAGTCCTCATCGATCCGGCACGTGCAAAAAATTTTACTCGGGGTCAAAGGTCACAAAAACGGGTTTTTCGCGATTTTCAGCAAAATGGTAAGTTTTATCATAAAATTAGCTCAGACAAAAATTGTATATCAGATAATTATCTATAAAAAATGTCTAAATACTTTTTTCCTAAGAGCCACCGTTTTTGAGATATAACGATTCAAAAAGTTGAAAGAGTTGTAATCGTCATAATATGCACACGTTTCCACGCCACCTTTGAGGTAGTGTACTTAGCGCGTTTTTTTTAATGTGGTTTCCCCGGTAGGCCTATTCCACTGATCTTTTATGATTCTGTTTAATTTGAAACTATTGAATAACTGTAGATATTTTGTCTTGTCAATATTTAAGTTATATCTCAAAAACGGTGGCTCTTTTTGCTGAAAATCGCGAAAAACCCGTTTTTGTGACCTTTGACCCCGAGTAAATTTTTTTGCACGTGCCGGATCGATGAGGACTTTTCACATTTCCTTTATAATAGTGTATTGAACAATCCTACCAATATTCAGCCAAGTGGGAATTTTTGTAACCTTACCCCTATTTTTTAGTCTAATTTGACCGGACTATAATGAAGGGCTTCTTCATAAATTTCCTACCTCTCTTATCTCTCGAAAGACACGATTTATCTATTTGACAGTCATTGACAGTTAACACATTACCGCCAAATGCCAATCGGTGACTTGTCAAAACCTTACCGATAAATGATAATTCTAGGAAAATTCAATCAAATTTTATTAATGAAATGAGTAGTTATTAAAATTTAGTTATTGTTTTAACTAAATTAGAGAATTATAAATATTTTATTATTAAAAATACAGCATAATTATTACTTAAAAATTCGTGATTTCTTTTCTAAATTCAGTGATTGTTTATAAAGATAAACAGTTTTATTAATGGAAGCTGCCAGCGAAGGAATCTTCGGTCATAAGATTTTTAAATAAACTAATAAAATTAAAATTTAGGATCAACATCGTTATATTTTCAATTAACCTTAGTTTTAAGTTTTATTTTCATAGGGTTAGGTTAGGCGATTTATTTTTGCAATGAGTATTCAAGTTTGTAGGGATACCTCAGACGCTGTGGCGTTGTATTTGCCACAACGTTTGTATTTAAAGCCATTTGCCAAAATAAATATTTCTGTCCAGCTTCCCACTCACAAGGTACACGGCAAGTCAATTTCCAATTGGGAGCTTATGGAAAAGTTACGAAAAATGATCCAACCTGATAGTTTTTCAATGTTAAAAGTGTCCAAGCACAGTTCTGAAGTGATCCGGTTTGATGGGGAGTTAGAGAATCGTTTAAAATTGGAGCGTGTAATTGCAAGACTTGAGGACAGGATAATTCAGCTTAATGATTTTCCTGAACCATTAAAAGTTCGAGTTTGTGAGGCAAAGTCTGAATTTCCTAGTCGCCATGCCTGGGATTCTTTTTTTCGAGATGCAACAGATATGGATGAAATGAAGCCCGGAGAAAGACCTGATACTATTCATATTGCAAATCTACCAATACGTTGGTTTGTTCATGATCGAGATAGGAATGAAGACTCACCACCTTCAGAGAAATTGTTTAAGAAAGTATTTGAAAAATATGGAGATATCAGGCAAGTAGATGTGCCAGCAGCTGATCCTTTTCGTCTACAAATGAAGGAGTCAATGCGTGGAATATTAACACCACCACAGGATAGTGCTCTCTATTTTGATGGATATATTCAATACAGTGAATATGTAAGTTTTGTGAGATGCATGGATGCTCTAAGAGGAAAAAAGCTATTAAGGAAGAATGAAGATTTAGCTGATTGGTGCAATATTTTAGTTGACTTTGATAAAACTAAACACATGACTGATGCTGCTGTCAAACGCAGGGCTATTGTTAGAGAAAGGCTCTCATCTAGGCAAAGGGTTAAGGATGACGAGGAAAGACAGGAAAAGGAGCGAAAAGCAATAATTGAAGCAAAAGAAAGGTATTATTTAAATATTCATATCAGTAATATTCATATTTACATGAAATTTATTAATTTAATAAAAACTTAGTGTTTTTTGGGAATCAATTTGACTTTGAGTAGAGAGCCACAGATTTAATCTCTTTGAACCAACATCATCATCAAGTTGTAATGCGTTAATGGCTTATACTCTTGCAAATATAATTTCAATCTATCTTAATTTTATGGGTGGGTTGGGCTGGATTAGCTTTCAAAACTAATTTATCATGCACCTCTTTTTATGAAGCAAATAACAAAATTAGTTGTATTTTTCTGATCTCTTTATCATCTATCAATCAGCTTATCTTCCAGAAATATAAAAAAAATAACTTTTTATTTTTCACTCTTTAAGACAACAAATGGAGAGAAATGAAAAAGACAAACTACAAAAGACAAGAGAGCGGGAAGAAAGACGAAAAAAAAAGCAGTTAGCTAAACTCATGGAAAGGGAAGATGTGGATCTTAATAAAAAAGTTTCAGAAGAACAAAAGAAACTGCTTAAAGTTCAGAAGAAGTTGCAGGCAATAAGGCTTATTGAGGAATTGTTTAAACGGATAGAGGTTAATGTTTTATAATCTTTATTAAAAAAAAATCATTGGTATCTTGTTCACAAAAATATCCACACACCCTAGTAATATCCACCACAGCCAGGGATCGAACGTACAACCTTAGGTATGAGTCACACATGGACAACTAAACTATTCAAAACCTTCATATATGCTTATGAGACCCATTCACATTTTGTATTAAATATATAAATCTGGCTTCACTTTATTTTTAATGGCGACTTCTATGTAAATCACAATTCCGCCAATGTCGCGTTCTTAGTCTTAACACGGTGAGAATAGATTGAATTTTATCTAAGCAGTTAATTAATTAATTAATCTGGCTTTCTTGGTAAAAATGAATTTGTTTTATTTGATCGGCTGACAATCTCTTTGGCTATTTGGTAAGCAACCAAGTGAACTTTATAAAAATTACATTCTCCACTCCAACTATACAGCTATACTATTTATTAAAGGCATTTTTTGAACATCAAATCGACTCATGTTACACCTGAATTGACATTTGGTTTGTTCTCCTACAATAAAGTTCACAGTAAAAGAGTGAGTCACTTTTTAACAATCTAGCCTCAATTAAAATGTTTTTTTAATGGTAAAGCGTTTGTTTTTAGTTACGCCCTGAACTACAACGCAACGGTTCTCGAGATGAGCGTTACTACCATGCCAGTGAAAGAGCTGCCCGATCAAGAACCATAGACAAGTTGAAAAGACAACAAGAGAAAATTTTAGATGAACAGCAGGACCTACTTCGCCATGCTAGAGATGGTAAAAATATATCTTATATATAAAATTCTCTTGTCGCGGTGTTTGTAATTAAACTCCTCCGAACCGGCTTTCCCGATTCTCATGAAATTTTGTGTGCATATTGGGTAGGTCTGAGAATCGGACAATCCCCCTAAATGTTAAGGATAATCCACCCCTAATTTTTTTTTCAATTTTAGATTTAAAAAAATCTTTTTTATGTTATAGCATTGTTAAATACATATAACCCTGAATTTCCGACCCTTTACAATCAATCCCTATTTTTTATTTCGTTATTAAAAACTTATGTGTGAACTCTGAGGTTTATACAGAAAAAAATTCACAGAACAACCTTAAAAGATTTCATTCCGGAAAACCGAACAGTCTCTGGGATAGCATAGCAAAATGTTCCATATATGTACTAACGGGTAGGCTCAGTAAAATCTCTTTAAGGAGAAACGAAGTTCGCGGGGGCAGCTAGTTATAAGTTTCTTGAATCAGTGAAAGCAAAATGATGCACACAGAATGCACAGCTGTGTATCATGCATTCAGATTGTTATGGGTTTATTATTAAGTTTAAAGTACTATCTAATTCATAAGACGTTATAAAAAAATTCATATAGAACTTTCAAGTACAATTTTTTAATATATTTTGCTTTATTCTGGCAAATAAGGTATTATACATGTTCAGTTTTTGGAAAATCCCCTTTTTGTATGAAACCTTTTTAAGTATGCCTGTATCGACTTGTATGAATGCTTACAAAGAATAAATGAATGAAGACGTATTTGATAATCCCTTTAAAATTATATTGTTTTTTTTGGGATTGGCATTGAATAAAGACCCGAGCTAACTTCCATTAGCGATAGCGACACCGTCGCCATTTTTTAATATAATATCGTAATGCCTCATTGAAGTTAGGTTCGCCATTAGGAGTTGCAATCCTGAACCGAAGGTTTAATATTTTATGAACATATTACAAGCCTTACTATGAACCTATTAATAACTAATACATACCTTTTTTTTATATAGAACAGGTGGCAAACGGGCAGGAGGCTCACCTGATGTTAAGTGGTACCGCCGCCCATGGACACTTGATGCCAGAGGGCTCTCGGGTGCGTTGCCGGCCTTTAAGAATTTGTACGATATTTTCTTGAAAACTTTTTTATCCTTATATTTTTAGTTTAGTTAGGTACATGTTTATAAAGATATTTCTATAATTCTAAGCACATTTCACGCAATCTTTGACTACATACGTAGAAGAAGTGAAGCTTATTCTACGAAATATTGTTATTAAACTTTGTTTATTTCAGGCCGTATTTTAATTCGTTCGGCGCTTGAAACCAAGAAGCCGAGGCGTGAATCAGCCAGTTCCTTATCTTCAGAGGATCTGGACCATAAACGGGTCAAGACAGAAAAACTGACTACTCCAGAGAGGGATGAGTACAAATCAGGTAAGAATTTTAATGCATGTAAAAATTCATTAAATTTTATATGTATTATGAAATATAGAGAAACCGCCCATTAAATAAAGACTAATGCATTATATTTAACTTTAAAAGAAAATAAGCCTTAGGAATCTGTGTCATATCTGTATTCTCTGTGACAATCGTCACTGATTAAAGATTTTGCACCGTTTTTAGAACAAAAAATAACAATCGCATTGTGGCTTTCTGTTTATTATAAATTCAATATATTTAAAAATTCAAATATGACTGATAATATTTCTTCAGTTCCAGGAATGTACCCGAATCCGTACGGTTACGGATATCCGTTTGTGCCTGCGCCCGGATACCCCTTCCCGCAAAGTATGAGTATCCGATTTTTAATTTACATCATGTTAAAGCATATTCTATGTTCGATGATACTTCTGCATAAATATAGAAATAAATTGATTAATCTTTACTTATTTGCAGAATATTTGAGCTTAAAGACATAAATACTTACTTCAAAATAAAAAATAATTCAAAGAATCTGTCTTTGAACTATTTTCTATAGATAGCATTTACTACTAAAACATGTCTCAACAGAATTCACTTTATTAACTGCAATATCTATAATACCTAGCAAGGTATGTAGTTAGTGATTAAATAGCTATATTATGCTGATGTGGCAGACTTTTAATAGCGATAATTATACGATAAGCAATATTAAGGACCACGCCCGCTACCATGGTAGGTAGTTGTCAATTGAAAACCCTTTAAATTGTTAAATAATACAGGTATGCTATATAATTTTGTGGCGTGTCTGGCTTTAAGGCAGATGTTTAGAAACCTTGTTAAATCGAAAAAAAAAACAAAAAGGCAGACATCTTACACTCTGAATTTCCAAGATATTTGTTTTTTTTTACTTTTACAATTTGCTTTTGGTTGGAATTCATATCAGCGCATGTCAATAAAAATTGAAAAATAATAAATAAAGGTCATACGAGTAATCGCATTAATTAGCCATAATACTTTTTCTCAGATTTGCGGCCTTCAACGAACTGTAATGGTTAAAGTCAGTAAGTAAAATGTCTGCCAATTTTTTTTTTATTCAGGGGTTGTAACAAATCAAATGCACCGAATTACAGCTACGATTTAGTAGAGCTTTTTTTGTGTTCAGCGTCCATGTATTATCCGGTCCGCGGTGCGTATTATCCTCCTCCGGACGGCTACGCGCCGCGTCGGGGTTACCGAGGACGCGGGCGGGGGAGGGGCCGAGCGAGGTTGCCGCACTTCGACGGACCGCACGCGACGCAGCAGTACTATGAGTAAGTTAAACTCTCAACAGCACCGTTACTCTGAAATTTCCAACAGCGATCTCAGGGTTGCGTCTTCAGCGACGTGGTAACATTTAATATTGAGAAAACAATAGTAACTTATACAAGAACATATATTCGAAATTCGATAATAACCTTAGTATGTAGAAAAAAAAACTAAAATTTAGTTCATTTGTATTTACTAATTAATGTTAAATATATTACAGTAAAAACAAATGCGAACAGTCGTGGACAGAGAGAATTTATTATCTATAGTAAGGCGGGCGTTCCTAAATGAACTGTACAAATTTTCAACTTAATAAAGTGTAAAATTTGACAATTTTCTTCTTCTTGAAGTGCCTCTCCATTACTGGAGGTTGGCCGTCAGTTTTCTGAACCGCGTCTTGTCCTGCGCCAGATGTAGCAACTCTTCCGCATTTGCAATACCCGTCCACTCCCTGACGTTGCGAAGCCATGACTTCTTCCTTCGACCAACACGCCGTTTTCCCTGGATTTTACCCATTATTATTAGTTGAAGGAGGTGGTAGCGGTCATGGCGCAATACGTGGCCCAGGTACGCAACCTTTCGCTGCTTAATGCTCCGCATAAGTCCTTTCACCATTCCAACTCGTCTCATCTCAACTCAACTCTTGACAATTTTAGTATCAAGTAAAAAGGGAAAAATTAAATGCAACTGGGACATCTTTTGCAAACCAATTCGCTTACAACCAATCTCATACTTATGAAGTTTCATGGCGATATAAATTAGGAGGTCCATGCCCAGAAATGCGTTTCTAATGGCAATTTTCAAAATATAATATAGCCAATATTTTTTAAATAAATTATGTTTCCTTATGAACGTCAATATTAATGAAACGGAAATTCTCTCGATCTCTTTACGCTGACAAGAACTGGCAAGAAAATCTAAAAAAGTATATCTCAAATATTCATATTTTACATATTATTATTATTTCTTCTAATAATAATATGTAAAATATGAATATTTGGTCTGAAATAATATTTGTGGATATAAATAATTTAAAATGTGTAAAAGCGAGTTTTTAAATTTTTACAGATATTTCAAAAAACTAAGCGAAGCGGAGAGTCGCAACGAACACGACGACCGCGCACGTTCACGTTCACGCCGGCGATCCTACTCGCGGTCACGATCACGATCGCGGTCACGAAGGCGCTCATACTCCCGGTCACGATCGCGAAGCCGGCGCTCACGCAGCCGCAGATCAAGAAGCAGGAGTAGACGATCACGGTCAAGAAGTCGGCGATCTAGGTGAGTTAAATTCCTTACCTCTGTCACTGTAGTTGGTTAATTTGTTTAATGGATTCGAAACGAAGGTCTAGATTTCATTCAATGTGACATAATATCTTGTGTGGTGTTGTTGAGATTTTTAACATGGCAATTAAACACAGATGTTTCTGTGATTTCCCTTATATATATAACGGGCAGAGAAGATTCACCTGATGCTAAGGACCCAAATTCCAAAAAAGTACATTGTTTCTCTCTATTTTTTGTCCACGTTTCTTAAAGTAGTAGTTTAAAAAAGTAGGCAAATGGAAAAAATATATGGTGGAGAGTAGTTTATGTATCCATTTTAAAAGATCGATTTAAATAATCTCTCGATAGAAAAAAAATCCAAAAATAGCCGATTTTTTTACACTTTGATTTAATTTTCATGAAAATGTATAAAACATGATTTTGAAATTTACGCCATACATTTGTATCGTAAGTCAAGTAATCCATTTTAGAAAAAATATTAACATAATTACATTAATATAATGTTTTACATAACTAATTGTTATTAAGGACCGGCGCGACTCTCCATTGCGCACCGAAGTCCACCCCTAGACACTGACACAGCAATTTGTGCTGGTATAGGGCCTTAAGTGATAAATGCCGCCGTCCATGGACACTCAATTCCAGAGGGTTTAATTTTGATCAAATAATTTCAGGTCTCATCGCAGTCGAACACCATCAAGATCCAGGCGATCCAGGTCTCATTCGCGACGGAGATCTAAAACTAGGTCAAAGACCAAACATCGAACGCCATCCCCCAAAAAAGACCGAACTCCTGAACGAAATCTCGTTTCCCCTAGGCGATCTAAAAGTTGGTCTATGCCTAAAGAAGGCGAAAATTAAGAATGAATGTCTAGTTCTCTAGAAGTAAATATTTTAAGGAAATAATTATACGTATTAATATAAATGTATATTTTTACTTCCCTGTCGCTTTTATCGTTTTAATTGAAAACAGTTAAACAGTATTAAGAGTCGAGAATACGGTAGTTTCGATAAATTTTAAATTAAAATAATTTAATTAAAAAAAAAAGCAATTTGTTCGAAATTTAAAAAATTTAAATGTTGTATTGGAATTTTTTTACAAGGCGGGACTTATTTGTTGGTAATTCGAAAATAGACACCTCATCCAAATCGGACTTACGAAGGGCGTACCTGTGCTTGAACCTAAAATTTAAAAAAAAAAACGGAAATAACCTCTTCCTTAAAGTCGTTTTTTAATTGACTTAAGTTTTTATTCGGATTTATTATAGGCCCATAGCCAATCCTTTGACTACTTGTATAAATTTTTGGGAAAGGATTAAATTTTTACGGGGAAGTTTGTAATATTCTCAAAATGCAATAAGGAAAGAATCCCTAAATAAATTGCTGGGTAAATAATAAATAAGGACGAGCTGGTACTGGGGAGCTCCGGCCCAGCGGTGAGAACAGTACTCCATAAGGCCTTAGAGGCTAACATAGCCTTTTCGATGAAATGACCGCGAAAATGAACGTCAGTCAATATGTCAAATCGAAATTTAAAATCGGCATAAGATTAGCCATATCCATGTAACCACTGGTTTAGGCGAAATTTTGAGTCGCAAGAGCATTTTCCGACGAAATTATTTCTTGGTATAAGTGTTAAAAACAAATACAGAAAATCCCATGACAAATTATTAGACTTTAATCAGCTGATTTGTTGAAATCAATTTAAGATATGCGATAAGGTTGAGGTAATATGAATGTGAAGTGATTTTTGAAATAGTAAGGAATTGATATAGCAACATGAAGAGCATAGGGATTTTAGTATATATCTTAGTTGCGATACAGGTATGTAATAGTGTACATTTACGTATTTTAATATTAAAATATATACTTTCAATCGTTTAATTGTCACAATTGTAGTTTAAATTTTTGATACTTCATGTCGTATGACCTTATGGGTAAAATTCTCGTCTAAAACTACAGTGAAAAGTCCATCGCTTTAAAATATTGAACGTCATGTTTCTATTTTAAAGCGATGGACTTTTTTCTCTTAGAAAAACTTAAAAATGAAGGCAACGCCTTCTACGCTCACTGTGAACTTCTAACATCAACGCGCTCCACTTCCATCTGGAAACCTTTCCGAGACTCCGATAGACTGCGATGACCCATAGCGGAAATGCCCAAACTGACGGATTTATTAAGCACCCTAGGTTAGCAGTTGGGGACTTTAAGGGTTTGGTACTTTTTATTCCTTTTGCTGCGGCGCCGATCAGTAAGTCACAGCCCTTGTTTAAAAGTTCTCGCAAGGCGGCCTCGAGTCGATAGCGCTGTGCTTTCTTTAAAGCGTGGACAGAAGCGGCGATATCTCGTAATACCAACAAAACAAAAATACAAAAGCATAACTACTAAGTGGAGTCTCTGACTGGGTCGACTTAATCTAGTCCAATTTAAATCTAAGAGGACACAAGTTGCCGTTTTCAGCTAAAACACCCTTTGTCGCTATTCTTCTTAAAGCCTCGGCCAGCATCGGAATACTGGGTGCTGGCTGGTGGAAGGAGAGGCTAAATTAGCGTCTAAGAAGCTTCGTGTGATCAGCAATGGCGAGAAGGCCAGCAATGCACTTACGAGCCTTCTGACAGTGTGTTCCACTTCACTTTACTGTATAAAGTCAAAATAATAATAACTTTATTTATATAGGTAAAAAATTGAAGCTCTAAATATACATTTACTACCAGTTCGCAAGTCAAGAATGGGCAAAAAGAATTCACAAGAATCTTTCCGCTATTGATTTTAATCGCTAAGTTTTGAGTCATCCAAATTGTATCAACTGGAGCAAATCAATCCCTTGGGACATTCAATTTCAATTTCAAAACCTTTTTTTCAACTAATACAAGAGAAAGTTTACAAAAATACATATGTAAGTATATAA
Organism: Pieris mannii; assembly: GCA_028984075.1. Lineage (NCBI taxonomy): Eukaryota > Metazoa > Arthropoda > Insecta > Lepidoptera > Pieridae > Pieris > Pieris mannii. The sequence goes on from CM054780.1 coordinate 4,819,993, forward strand.
AAAAAGTACTTAAAGAAAGTTTTGTTGCACAGCTGTCCTCTTGTACAGCTTGCCTTTGTGGTACAAAGGCCTCCTCCAGCTGTTTCCAGTGCTCCTAGTCTTATCCCTAGCAAGTCTTTGCCACAGAGGACCGGAGGCTTTTTTAAAGTCATCAGCCCACCGCGCACATGGTCTTCCTCTTCTTCGCTTGGTATTGTAACGAGGTGTCCATTGAGTGACTTTAAAAAAAAATCCCAAACATTAGGATCATTTAAATATTCGTTAAATTTATTGATTAATTCACGTTAGACGAGAGTTTTGAATTTATTTAGTGATAATTCTTTAATTTCACTTGGCAGTGTGTTGTAAAAATGAATACAATTTCCATGTAAGGAGTGGTTTATCCTCTAGAGCCTGGTTGGTCGTACTTTTTTTTTTTCGAGTATTATACCGGCGAAGTATTTATAGTGGCTACTATTAGTTTTAAAATCGTGTATACTTTTTTTTGTATATACAACAAGCCTTCAAGAATATATTGACCAGATAGTATCATAATATTTAATTCCTTAAATATTAGATAAGCCTCCTGCCCCCCATTCTATAAAAAATATAAATTTATATGTTACATAGTTTTTTTGATTATATCTAATAAAAAACTTCTTGTTAACATAAATGCGTAAATCAAATTGAGCATGGATTTTTATCTAATCTGCACGCTTCATTTGTGTGGCTTAATATCGGGTCCGCTCCAATAATTTGATTTTAATTAGCGATAAAATTGTATGTTTTAACTATTTTTATTTGGACCACAAAATAGGACAAACATATATTAAACAAATGGAATTACATATATTGTCATTAAAATGGCGCCCAGCAGAAGTGGATAGTGGACTAGCTAAGAAACGGATTCACAAAAACAACTATCTGAATAGGAAAACACATAAAAACTTAAATAATTATTACAATTATATTTTATTAGAGATATTTAATGAAACCCAAGAATTAGCAACTATATTCTACAAAACTAAAATTTAATTACGTAAAATGGACAGCAAATATCCCAATTAATTAGAAATAAAGCAAAATACTTGTACTCTCAAATACATTTGAGTTTATTATTATCTTTAACCTTCATCATCAATAGCTGTACTTCGCTATCGCTATCTATCTCGTGCTTCTTGTTTCCAACTTCGAATACCTATTGTTTCGCGGACCTTGACAATTCCATCCCATCAACACAGACTCGGTCTACCAGGTTTTCTCCCTGGGGTTATGTCATCCACCATTCGGTGTACAAGTCTCAACCACTTGAGCCTGTTGAATTTTATGAATTGGACGAAAGGAAGAGGAAAGTTATGTCCAGAACAAGGTTTTCTTACTGAGAAGTCGGGAAACATTTACTAAGACTACAAAGCCCGAAGTAGCAGCGTTTTGCTATAATGATGTTCTGTATAATTTATTATAAGTAGATTACATTACACGGACGTTTTAATTAAATAGCTTTTATCGAAACCATCATAAATATACATAAATATATTTACAATATTCCTACGTTTTTGTTGCAGGGTCAAAGTGCGGAATGTAAGTATATCCAACTTAATTATTATCTAAGTTATTAAAGTATATATTTGGAGCGATGCTTCATTACTCTTGTTTTACACGTAGATAGTATGTTTTTTTAATCAGGCAGTTTATGAGCGTTGTATGAAAATTAATTTAAAAATGTTTTTCAAAATTTTATTTGAGTGTATTGTTACTTTACTACAATTAAATATATATTAGTTTATTAAACACTTCTCTGAAAATATCAGTACAAATTATAATATTTAAATATTATGGAGGGCTGTCTGGTCGCCCTTTCAAAATAAGATGTGCACAAGTGAAATCTACATAAGCCGTACAATAAATAATAACAAAACCAACAATTAAAACATACCAATTAGTGATTTTGTTGCTTTGCACCAGAAAATAACTTTGTTTTAGCTCTTATAGTATCGAATACAAAGTCAAAGTCAACCTATGCTATAGGCAAAAGCAACCTCATTTTTTTATTTTCAGCACTTGATGCAAAGAGAAGCACTCTAAGCGTGCCATGGTTGGTTCATCTTCGTTTCACTCGCTTGTCACTCAGAGGTAAATTAGATACCTGTGTTGGGGCTCTCTATAACAACAGATGGGTCCTTACTGCAGCTAGCTGTTTGATGGAGTAAGTTTTCCAGAAATTATAGATGGCATTAATATATTTAAATATAACGAAAAAGTTAGATTTAAGAGTCATTAACATCGTTTCATAACATGACCATTGACCGTGCTAGGATCGGGTTACACACAATGCGGTAGTCCGAGTACTTGTATTAGTATGAGAGTATTTGTATGTTTGAGACACCTGCATATATAGTTATATTACTTTTGTCCACTTACCCGTTGCATCGTAGTGTGCAATTGTAGGTAGTGTTGAGTATTCTCAACACTACCTACAATTTAGCGTACCCGCAGACTACAGACTTTTTATCGGCCGATAGTTTAGTCGAGTTGGCCTGTTCGTGCGCACACTGTACCAACAAAACAGTTGGGTTGGTCGCGAGTGCGCAGACTAGCCAACAAATGGTTTGGCCGATTGATTAATTTACTGGAGTTGGTGAAGAGACCAGTCTAAAAAAAATATTATAATTGCCTTATACATGATACAAATGAGAAAAAAAATGAAGAAGCGGAATCGAGAGTATTGGGTACATCCCATCTACAATGACAGATTATTGTAAGGGAAGTTTTACACAATTCATTCTAAATTACTACACTTCCCGGAAAAGTTTTTCTCCTTTTTCCTCCTTTCAGTTTCAATGAACTCGTTAAAATAATTGGACCTTCAATATCAAAGCAGTCGAGTCGGCCGATGAAACAATCGGCAAGTATGCGGGCGGGGAAGAGCCCCATACTGATCAAGCGGTCGGGCGATAGTTTGCCGATGGTTTAGTTTGAAGGCAGTCGTGAAGCCCATCAAACTTTTTTATCGGCCGATACTGAATCACTGTAATGTGCGCATCTGCATACATATTCATACTGATTAAGAAGCCGACCAAACTATCGGCCGATAAAAAGTCTGTAGTCTGCGGGGACGCCCGCGTTCTTGCCGATAATAATCGGCCGCCTGTCGGCGCCGAGAAGTGTCTGCGCAGGCAATGGATCAATGAGCACACGCTTATTCATCACAAAATAATCCACGATAGTAGATATACCTTTATACAGTAAACACGAGGAAACGCAGATACTGTATTAATTGAATCCCTTACACAATGGTTTGACGCCGAAGTATTCGTTTTCAATTTGATCGTTTCCATGTTTCACGCTTTATCGCAAGTGGTATTGGACGATATAGTTGGCAGAAAGGATTACTATAAATCTTTAATTGTATTAATTTAATAAATGAGCTTTATCGCGAGCACCTGAAATGTAATAAACCAAAATTTATTGTTTCAGGGACATTGAGGGTTATAATATCACGTAAGTATATATCTATGTTATTTATTAATTATTTATACCTAAATAACATTTACGCATTTTGTACAATCCTATATCATTTATAGTTTAAGCTAAAAAAATAAATAATTATTTTATTCTTACCACATTATTACCAGAAAAATAAGTAAATAGCGTCTACAATTAATTCGACATTTTTCTTCATTGTACCAGAAAACACTTTATTCTATACTTTTCGATTCTACTATGTTTGTACCTAATACTTAAAAAATGAATAATTAATTAAAGAGTTACTCCTCATTCAAAAGGAAGCGAGTTTTATAATGCACTCTTTCTTTTGTTTCTGTCAAATTGCTTTAACAATGTGTTTTAAGGAAACTTGTAAGTGCAATTATATTAATTCAGGTTTTATTAATATGAGAGATAGGATTAACACATCGCATAGTCTATAACTATCTACCTTAAAAATAGCTAAACATTAATATTAGACAACATTTATCATCCATACAGCTCTCGCTACATCTGGAGTCGTTTCGATACCAAACATGTCTTTACACCTGGATTCGTGATTGAATCTACAGACGTTATAACTCACCCTGAGTTTGATCCAATAACTTTGGAAAATAACCTTGGACTTCTTGACCTCAATACGCGTATTGAATTCACGGGTAAGTCCATGCTAGAATCATTAATTTGTAGCCACACCAAAATTCTAAGGAATACAATCACTGCGATATCGTCAGACTAGTCCCCCCCTTTAGATTGGATATTTTCCTCCTGCAATATTCTTTTTCAGTTTAGGTTATATTCAAGGCCATTTCTTACTTACTTAGATTTTACGGTCTACTACCTACTACTGCATTCCTACACATAACATTTTTTAATACTTAAGAAGTTGTATTTTTTTTTTGTCAGACAAGATCCAACCCATTGCATTGGCACAAAGTGACGATGAACCTCCTTCATCTGGCCGGGCCTGCGGTTACGGCGAAAAAGATGGGAGTAAGTAATTTATTATATGACAGCTTTTTCCTTCTAAGATTGCTTATCCATAAATAAGGTACCTTTATCTTTTTATTGTTATTGTAATCCTTTTAGAATTTGGTGAAGATCTTTTCTGCGTGGACGTGACAATTACAGAGGCTGACGGTCTTCTTATTTCACAAAGCAGTGTCAATGCTTCCAAGGTTTGCTAATTTTTTTCCTTTGAGCCCCTTACTTTTGCTCAAAATAGAGGTGTAGTGTATGTACTACATAGCGATCACGACCACTGTCAAGAGTTGTTGAATGTTCTGGATAAGAAGAAGTTGATATCTATATACCTAGTCCAGCCATAAGACATATATTCATTTAGAAAAATGCATTTTATAAATGAAGTAATGTAATATTATTAAAATGTATACCTACATACATATTTATTAATGTCTCAGCAAGAAATGAAAAAATATTATATTAGAAATGGCCATGGGCTTTATACAGACCTTCAGTCTGTTAGTCTTGCTTGCTCCAAAAAACAAACCATCACTGACGCAGAATCATGACCACGTTGTACCTTTACGACCACTTGAGCAGAACTGTGCACTTTATCATTTTGTTTATTGTAGTCTTCAATCGTGAAAATTTTTGCATCGGTAAAGAGGATATTTCTGTGCTTTTCCTGCGTATCGCGACAGGTGTTTTGATCCATCCATTCAGGTCTCGTTATATAACACGCGACAGGGTCCTAGTATATGCATTTCTCGCAATAAAATTTTTGCCTCCTAATAGGGTTTTGACGAATTCTACCTTTAATAACCTTTATAATTCTAACAGCACGCGATCGCCACGCACATGTTTTCTGGTCTTTGACAGACGAAGTGTATTTGTTGATAGTACGATATACGAAGTGTCTGGAATATGACCGACGGCTCCATAAGTCCATATACACTTCATGTCTATCACTGCGATCCTATTTTCTTTAGCACCCCATTCCATATTGTAATTTTTAATGAACACGCAAAAATATATGAAATGGCGCAAAATCGAAAAAAGTTTTTACAATAATATACGTATTCCAAATTCAAAATATTAAAAAAAATTAAAAAAAAAAAGAGTTTTTATCTAACAGTATTTATAGTAAGTAGTTCGTAACGTACAGTCTCTGCGAATATTGCAATTACAAGTTGTATAATATTTTTAATATACATTCCAGTATGATATTGGGGCTGCTTTAGTATCAGATGGGAAGGTGCATGGTATACTTGTACGAGCTGCTGATGACAACTCAGCAGGAGGTGTGTAACTGAATTTTGTTTTTTTACGAATTTAAAGCAGTATTTTTTATAAAATGGTTTTCTGCCTATATTTTAAAACATTATTAAAACCTAATTAATATATATATATTATATAAATAATGTAATGCGTAATTTTTACATAATATTAATTTTGACTTACCTCTCTAAACCACCAGAAATCTTTAGTTAGGTGTACGGTTAGTTAGGTCTATTTTTTCTGTGTGAATTGTGATATATTAAAGGTTCCGTTTCAACATATGAAAACTGATTTAATATAAAATATTATCTTGAGTATCTTGCAAGACTGAGTCACTCGTACATAACCCTTAAAACTTTGATAGGACTCGACTAAGCTTAGAAGACGCACACAATTAAATACAGTGATGTTACAGCTTTCCTCCCAACCTCTAAGTTCGTGTCGTGGATAGAGGACGTGACAATCGAGAAAGAACCTGACAGTGAGGAGACGTTGGAGGTCGATTATAATGACGTTCTTGTAGCTGAATGATTATAATTAACTCAGAAACAGGCCTAATTAATGATATATTTTAGTAAAACATGTATGAAAAATTAATAACTATTCTAGAGAATACACTTATATACTACTGCTACTAGTGATTCTTGTGTCCTATTTTTATAGTCCTTTTCATTGACTACATATGTATTAATTCCTTGTATTGTTCTATTCTTTATCTCGTTTACTTTTTGGGCTCACCTTATTTAATTTAACTTGTTTTCTTTCGTCACATTTCCTGGAAGAGATCGCTTGCAAGCGATAAGGCCGCTGTTTATTTAATTATCGTAATTGTATAGTATTTTTTGCAACGTTTTGTAAATAAATAATAAATAAAAGAGCAGAAAGTTTATACCATCGTAGAGTTTACGTTGTTTCTTAGTATAATGTTTAATAAGAAAGTGTTAAAAATTATCTTAATTAGTCAATATTAAAGCCTTCAATTAATCTTGATTTTTTATTTCTATAAGTGTATGTCAGTATGATACGTCAAAATTATCGTGTTCGTCCGCCTCCGTGTACATTAATTATTATAATAAAAACAGACAAGTAATATTGGTTTATTTATCACACGATTTCTAGCACAGAAATGGACTAAATTTTATTTTTACTTTGAAAATTTCTGAAGTTATATGAATAGTTAAGCGATAAATTAAACACCTAATTTCTGAGCAGTCTAATAATTTTTGAGTATTGAAGTTCTCAGTGATCACAAATAGTTATTTAAATATAAATTTGTGTCCATATTTTCATAAAACAAAATTCTTCGAGTTCTTTAAAAAACAATATTTTTATTTTTACTAGAAGTATTAAATACTTTTTTAATCGCTTATGTAAGTCAACATAAACATGAAATATTATTTAAAATAATTTTTCGTTGCGTTTCAATAATATTAATATAGATAGTAATATAGTAGTAGTCAAATAATCTAACAAGTAAATATCAGAAGAAAAATTTTAAATCATCGGATTAGTTAGATAATTAAAAGCTAAGTATAATATTATCTTCTAAATAGCAAGATATCGTATCAATAATCGATGGACAATTAATATTAAATTAGATACATTTTCAATTACTAATTATTGGGTCGTGCAAAATGAAGGTCTTAACAGTTATTTTATTTTGCGTCTTAGCCGCGGTACAGGTGAGATTTTTGTTAAATTATTCTGTGTGTTCGTGTTTCTCTCGTTTGCTACAAATATCTTGCTAGCAATATTAATAAATATGTATAACATTCTAGTTCGTAACGCTACTTCTGAGGTAGGTTCAGAGATTAAGCGACGTATCTAGTTTTAATTGAGCAAAATCTAACTAAAAACAATTCAAATCAAATTTTGGGAGTTATCAATATTAAAAAAAGGACTAAATATACATTAGCTATTCCTAAATCAAAAGCGAAAAGCGAGAAAAAGATGCAAGAAATTCTCTGCCACTATTTTAAATCGTCAAGTTTTTTATTTACAAGGAAATTGTATGCTTATACAACTAGTATATTAGTATGCTTCACTTGATATATTAAAACTGAATGTCATAATAATAACTAGACTTAAGGTGGATTACGAATACATATTTGTGAATTGGAAACAATCGAAATAATTACCGAGAAAAATTACCTTACCTTGAGAAATTTACCTAATACCTCCTTACTTACGAATACTCACGATTGAAAATGTAATTTATTTAATCTTATCTGAATTCGTGCTCATTTATCATGTCTTAATCCCCGTCCCATATAATCTTGTCCTAATGCCTTAATTACTGCATAATTAGCTCCTGTTTTGGGTAAGCTAATTACTAAAACAAAACGATGCCTTAACAGCTAGTGTGCATTGTTAATAGTTTTAACATAAAAATTAGTCTAAAAAGGATTGCTTCATATACATGTAGATAGGGTACGTTAAATGATATTGTTGTGTTTAAATTTTCTTACGTTAAGTATACCAAAAAAGAAGTGCGCCTTCCACTAATCATTCAAGTTTAAGTGGCAGGTTGGGGGGATACCTGGCCGCACATGCACGTTTTCGTTGAAGAATCTTCGGCAATGGTTTGGTAACAGAACCAAGTCATTGTTCAGAAGTGCGAGATTAAAAATTAACCGTTATAATGGCCAACCTTAGAAAATACCACTATTACAAGATTAGATTCTAGTTTAATAGACATTATTTTTTGTTACAGGGCCGTGTCGCATGTAAGTGTTAATATTTCTGAAAAAAATACCATTTACCAAGTAGCACAAAATACGCCAAGAACGTATATTGTTTGTTATCTGACAGATAACGTTATAATAACCTCCTGCCCGTTTGCCCCCTGTTCTACAAAAAAAAAAAAAAAATAAATAAACATAACTTCATGCTTTATCGATTACAACAAATTTGACAGCAAAAATATTAGTTCGCTACAAACAATACTGATCAATATAAATATAGATTGATAGCTTGTTATTCAAAATAAATCTTTTCAGTTTATAACAGCTGCTAGAAACTACAGTGTTTGAGAAATATAAGTTTATTAGTCTGAAATTATTAGATGCAACTGCTAACTAAAGTAACTTTTAGTGCCCAAGGATGAAGAAACCAGTTTTGACGTACCCTGGTTTGTTCACCTTCGTATCTCACGCGTGTCGTTCGAAGGACGTCTGGACTCTTGTGTTGGAACTATCTACAACAAAAGATGGATTATTACTGCTGCTTCCTGCTTGACTGAGTGAGTATTGGAATAAAAATTGTCAAAAATGTATTTATTTGGAGACGGTGCACCTAATGGATTTCCTATGGAATATTTATAATGGAGTTCATATTTGCTGTATTATCCCTCCTGCCTCGTTTCAGCACCGTGAGAGCCTTATGAATTCTAAATTTCACCAAGATCACCTTGATGGCTGGAAATCTTCCACAGTCCTTGACACGAGGCATTCTCTTTTGCAAACTAGCGGACTGTGGAATCTATTCCCGGGGGCGGTCTTCCCTTAGATACCTCCAACTATTCAAAATTCGAGTGTACACCTTCCTCAAAGGCCGGCAACGCACCCCCTAAAAATGTGTGTCTAAGGACTGCGATGACTGCCCTTTTTAATCATCCCGCAAACTCGCTTCTCCCCTATTATATAAAAAAAATTTAACGATATCATGAACTTTCATGAAATCCATTCTAATAAGATCATCTGATTAATTAGCGTTGAATCGTGCAAAGTAAATATTTCTTCGCAATATGTGCTATTTTGTCATTTGAAATGCCTTGTTTTTTTCATTTAACAAACGTCAGTATCTCTAAACTGCTTGAAAAGTCTCGTTGGATATGTTTATATTTATTGTTATTAATATTGTTAGTCATTTTAACATATTTATTGTTACAGATTGAACAGTGAAGGCGTTCCAACGAAGTAAGTAACTACACCATTACTAAATATTTACAAACACTGTAACTATTAGTATTGTCTTTTATTAACATAACTTTTACACATTTAAAGAAAAACACTTTTTTAACGGATTGAAGTTATGTATTAATGTAAACTTATAATTATTTAAACATAATTTTAAATTTAACCGACGTTTCGCGTGCTTTACAGCGTGCGTGGTCACGGTGACTGAAGACAAAAGGTGTTAATTATCAAAAAAAGTATCACAGCTGTAGAAAATGATGTATTATCTGTATTTATTTCCCCGGAGTTGGTATCGACTAACTTACTTTAAATAATTATAAGTTTACATAACTTCAATCCGTTAAAAAGTGTTTTTCTTTAACTGTAACTATTAACTAGTTTTTTGAATTATTAAACTGTCATGTACATGTAAGATATTTGATACAATTCGAGAAATTTATTAAACTAATGGCAAATAAAAACTAGACATCTATAACTCTTAGTTAAATATTATTTTTCTCAGCTCAAGTTATATATGGGTCCGCTATGACGCCTCAAATGTCTACAGACCTGGTTTCGTGACAGAAACCTCAAAGGTTAAAATCCACCCAGACTACGATCACAAAACTGGAGCCAATGACATCGGTCTCATTGACATTGACAGGGATATTGAATTCACAGGTAAGTTAAGACAATGAAAGATATTTTTTAAATAAATTATGGCGATCTTTAATATATTAATTATGAAGAAAAAAAAGCCGGAAAATGGTGAATTTTATTATGTATATAAAATTCACCATTTTCCGGCTTTTTTTTCTTACAATAGATTTTGGGATATCATTCTGTTTTCTTGACAATATTTTTCTTTTTTGGTATTAGATATGGTTGTTGGATAATCTATAATAGTCTAAAACGGAATACTTTTTTGCCGATTGGGTGGAATGTACCGGAAGAAGGATATAAAAATAAAAATAATTAAAACCGATTCGAATTGTGGCTCTTGTCCCATGGGGTTTTGATAATTATGTTGGGCTGTTTATTTAGAAATAGTTTTATAACGATACTATGGTTTACTTTCCCCCTTATTAATAATTTTGTCCTTTCTCATACTATATAATATTTTATTATTAATAATTACCAATTGGTTTATTATATGAAACCGCAATTTGAAATGAATACCAATATTTTCTTACCAAAACTTCTTAAACATGATTTATTGAAAAGTGTATAAACAAAAATTATGATGTTTCCCGAAACAGGATATTAAATTACTTCGTGGTGTACCCAATTACTGGAGGCCTCTTCGTATTCCGTTACGATACACAACTTTGCGAATTCTCTTAATTAATCTCGATTTATAATTTGAAGTTCAATTTGTGAAATATTGATCACATGTTTTTTATCGTGCCCTTCATATTCATATTTAATGGATTAAAATGATTTAGTCTTTTTGTTACAATTATCAATATTTTCACTTCCTCAAACTTCTTATGACACGCTAGTAAATCATATTCATTAAACATATGGCGATACAACTTAAAGTTCATTTCTTCAACAATATACAAATATATACAACAAGTATAATGACTATATTATATTATTATTTGCCTTAGACATTATTAGTACAGAATCTGTCACTCCTTGCACGACTAAAAAAACACGTTTTGAATATAAAATGGTTGATTCTTTCTGTGATCCGTTATTCCGTAATTCCGTATACTAAATCAAATCAAAATATCTTTATTCATTTAGGTAAACATGTACACTTATGAACGTCAAGAAAAACAAATTAAATTAACTGTAAATTTACATTTACAACCAGTTCGCAAGTCAAGGGCGTAGAGCGGGTAAGAAGAACTGGCAAGAAACTTTCCGCCACTCTTTTCAATCGCCAAGTTTTTAATACAAATTGTTTGAACTGGAGCAAATCAATCCCAAGGATTAGGGTCATTTAAGTATTCGTCACATTTATAAAAGGCTTTATTAATTAATTTACTTTTAACAAGGGCTTTGAATTTATTTAGTGACAGTTCTCTAATTTCGCTTGGGACTTTGTTGTAAAAACGAATACAATTTCCATGTAAGGAGTGGTTTATCTTCTGGAGCCTGGTTGGTCGCACACTCAAATTAGTTCTATTACGCGTATTATACTGGTGAAAGTCACCATTTGTTTTGAAATCGTTTAAGTTTTTTTTGTACATACAACAAGGCTTCAAGAATATATTGACCGGATAATGTCATAATATTTAGTTCCTTAAATCTATTCCGTACCGACTCCCTCGGGGAAACACAACAAATACCCCGAACAGCCCGCTTCTGCAACACAAATATGGATTGAACCTCTGCAGCAGCACCCCACAGTAGAATACCGTACGACATAACGCTGTGAAAGTAGCTATGCTACACAATTTTAGCCGTATCCTTATCAGTAAGCTGTCGGATTTTCTTTACTGCATATGCTGCAGAGCTCAGCCTATTCGAAAGAGTCTCTATGTGTGGGCCCCACTGGAGTTTACTATCTATTGTTATGCATAGGAAAACAGTTTTGTAAATACATACATTGTGAAAGAAGGATGTTACGCGTTTCTATCTACGAGCTCTTGGCTGGCATAGAGGCCTTATTACTGAATTTGTGTAGTTGAATATACTTATCGGTCAGAATAATATTAGTCAAGAGCCATGTAACTTATAACATCATCGCACTGTTTGTAATCGCAGATTGTAGATGTCACTACAATATGTTAGGCATGCCAAATATACGTTTTAAGATATACGAAAATGCCCGTGAACAATCGTACATAGCAAGAAATGGTAACTCGACCACTAGGCCCTATTTTATCCTGAGAGCAATTATCGCGCGGCAATTAAAACGAGCCCAAGAGAAGCTCTTTTAATTACAGACCTCTCAAAACTTCGCACAACTTTACTCCAGTACTTGGTGTACTCTTCAAACCAATTTTCATTTTACAGTTCTTCAGTTTAAAATTTTTACACAATTTCATTTATATTTTGAAACTGTGTGCTTTAAACATTTGTGATAAGTACAATTAAGTTTTAGCTGGTGTAGACTCTTCGGTTGAATAATGTTTTTTTTTTTAATTTCATTTTTGTTTTCTATGTAAAGTCAGTACAGGTTCTGTTATTAAAATTAAACATGTTTTGTTTGCTTATACTCGTTCTCTAAATACTCTCTCTCTCTCTAAACACTCGTCTTCAGACACTTATATAGATAAAATGATGGTTTCAGACAAGATCCAGCCTATTGATTTGGCAGCCCCTGATGCTGAAGTACCTGAAACTGGCCTGGTTTGCGGCTACGGCGAGATAGAAGGAGGCGGTAAGTCGGCTGACCCAAAATTGCTTACAACTGTAAAACCCTGATGGCTTGTAGATTTTCCATGTGCCTCGATCGCAGTCCATTGTAAGTTCTCCTACTCATTCTAACATGTCGTTTCATGTGTAGTTTACAATACAGAAAACGGTTTAATATGTAGTTATTTTGTATTTCAATAGTTAATTTGATATGAAATTTAAGTTAAAGATATGATATTTTTGAACATACAGGCCGAAAATTGTTATATTTAAACAATGTTATATTTATTTCTTTACGATAATCAGGCATACTTAAAAGAAATATATATTTCATGATCAAAGGAATGGAAGAAAACTAAGGACAATACCAATATAGACATTTATTATTACTTTAAATAGTCATTTTTGTTATTACACCGGATTATTATTTGTTTGGAATACACTGAGCTACAATTTCAATATTAATGTGTTTCAACAATCGGTCATCAAGATATAATTCGATACACATACAATCAGGCTGGAATCCAAGCCACCATTTGCGACCTAATCGTCTTGAATGTTCATCCACAACTAGTAGGCATTTTAATTAATTATTTCTTATATACATTGATCATTTTATTACCATGTTGCAGAGGCCGGTGAAGATCTGTACTGCGTGGTTGATACAGTTACCGAAATTGACGGTCTGCTAGTGGCACAGAGCTCTGCCAATGCTACCAGGGTTTGTTATTGTTAACTGAATATTTAAAAATGAAAAGTCTTTATGTCCTTATTATAGTCTATTTTATTTATCTTAATCTATATTACTTATATATTATTAGTTATCCTTTTTAAAAGTACCCATAATAAATTAATATCATGAATGTTGAAACGAGAAATGTATGATAAAAAGCGGAAAGATTATATGACATAATATAATAATTAATTTTATACTACAAATCAGCGTATATATATATATATATTTTTTTTTATTCTAATATTGTTCGGTAAAGATCTTAGTTTGGGTAATGGTTTCTTCCAAAAATTTTCATTTGTCTCTGACGTGTGCAATTGCGCTACAGAACTGAATATTAATTTATTTCTAGATAATTCGTGGAAAAGATAAATAAAAATGTTGTATTAGAATTGAATGACAATCACTACGCACAAGTCTATGAAATATGAGTCTACGTAACTATTCCGTCATTATTTATCTATTCCATCAGAGGTAAAAAATAGGTCTGTATTAAAGAAATTTAGGTATTTTTTGGGAATATTTATCCGAGTTTATGTAACTAATTTTGTCCGCTCTTTTGTATACATGTGAAATAGAAATCTGGTCATTTCCTTTCAATTTTAACATGAAATATGAAAGAGTAATCTTAATTTATGAAATGATTAATATTCTTGCAGTACGACTTGGGAGGTGCTTTAGTGTCAGACGGCAAAGTACATGCTATTCTTGTACGCATCGCTGATGAAACCTCAGCAGGAGGTTCGTATGTCTTAAGCTTATCTTAACCAATATAAAGGACACTTATAAGAAAATACACCTTCCTTTTACTACCTTGTACATATATATGTGTTTCGTAAATGGAAAATTTCTAAAAAATATTTGTTTTCCACATCGTAGACGCGAGGCTTGATAAAGTAGTAAAAAAATATAGTAATATAAGACAAGTAGCATATAATACTTTATGAGCATATATAAAATATAAAAATAAATACGCGTATTACGAAAATGTATCAGTATTTTGAAATGATTTTTTTTTTACGAAAAGATTGTCTAAAAACACCAAGAGACTAACAAATATAAAAAAGAATTGAATAAATTTAATATTTATATTTATTCTAATAATTTATTGTAATTAAAAACTGTCTTTGTTTTCATAACTATTTTCAAAATCAAGATTGTCACATGTAGCAATAATAATTTGAATATAAGTATCATGTTTTCTCTTTTAGCCTTCCTTTCTACGTCTAAATACGTAGCCTGGATTGAAGAGGAGACAGCTGAGAAGGTACCTGAACCTGAGGAAGAAAAGATTTCCATTGTGGATGGAGACGACGTTCTCATTGCAGAGCCCATTCTTACGTTTTAAATTCAATTATAAATAAATAAACAAATCAATTAAGTGTCTATACTTATTATGTCTGTAATTACTTCCCGTGATAACAATATATTAAAATGGGGTCAGTTTTTAAAACAAAAAGAAAATAATCACAACACTAGAAGCCAATTGAGCCATAAGTCCATAAGTGTCATTTAGAACACTAAAATAAGTTTTCTCTAGTTTTGTGTTTATAATAAGCTCATATATTAAATCATTAATGTCAGTTGTTACCAAGCTTCAAACAAAGAATTTTATTTAAACATCTCTATACAAAAACTTCACCGAACTTCCCTTAAAAATTAAAAAAAAATCGGACAGACAATTTCTTGTATTTAATCCTTTTGATAATCATCTCATTCAGTATGGCAAAAAGATGAGAGTGAGTAATTTAATTTTAATATATTTCTATAAATATATATGTCGGAGCAATGATGCTGGTAGTGGCTGCCATTTTCATTACATATTTAATAACTTCAAAGTCATATTAGTTCAAATCAGTTAATACGAGTGGTTTATTTAATTTGTCAATGTTGCTATATCTAAGTAGCGACTATTCAATGATTGATAATAATAATGACTTCACCAATCAGTTTATGTATTCATAGTAACCAGAATTTATAGCAACAAACTTATTTCCAAAATTTAAACGTTAATGTATGTATGTAGGAATTACGAGAGAGTTTCTGTATGGGGTAGTGGCAACCTTGGAAGGTTTAACCCTACAAAGACTCTGGTTTGTTGTCTTTGTTTTGCTCTGTGTTGGTGCTCCCAAATACCAGCTTCTTTCTTTTGATAAAAATGGAGTTCATTAATTTTTTTTTTGTTTTCCTATAAATTTATAATTGTTCAAAAGGACCAGAATTGTGTAGAAAACAAATCAGTCATAAAATAAATATCAGAAACTATCTTCTTAATACGATACGGATGACTTGCAAGATATCGTATCATCGTATATATAATAATCGACGGCTAATTTATAATTATAATTAAAATAAATTTTCAATTAGTAATTAGTAGATTCTGCAAAATGAAGCTGGTTACAATTATTTTATTTTGCGTCTTAGCCGGAATACAGGTGAGAATTTTGTTAAATTATTTCGCGGGTACTTTTTTTATTCGTTTGCTACAAATATAATTCATAATGCTACTTCTGAGTTAAGTGCTGAGATAAGTCGATATATGTGGATTTTAATTGGCTAAATCTTAAATATAGTTCAAATCAAAAAAACTATTGGCAAATCGTCAAGTTTTTGGTTTTTGGTTGTAAGGAAATACAACCACTATTGCTTCAGTTATACTTTACACGATATATTAAAATAAAATGTCATAAATTTTATTTTGTCAATAATAAGATGTTAACGCTAATGGTAACAGAAAAGATACAAGGTCAAGGAATCCGATCGAATCTACGAACTAATACAAAACGCAGCCAACATACCTTTACGGATAGTGTTTGATATTGTTAAGTTTTTCATATATAACCTTAATAAGGATTGCTTGCTATGCATGTAGATAGTTATTGGTAGGCAGATTGTATTGTTATTTTCTTACGTAACACCAAAAATAAGAGCGCTTTCCACCAATCATTCGAGGTAAACTAGCAAGTGGGAGACCTGGCAGCAGACGCACGTTTTGTTGAAGAATCATCGGTAATGGTTTGGGCAAACCTAGTTATAGAAGGGGCATTTGCGTCATCCAAAATAAAAGCAGCCATTATGATCGCCAACCTTCGAAAAGATCACAATTAAAAGATTACATTATAATTTAATACATATTATTTGCTGGTGTTAATTTTGGTATTTTAAGTAATAACTATATTTTTTTGTTACAGGGCCGTGTTGAATGTAAGTGCATTTCAGAATTAATATCATTTTCCAAGAAACACAGTCCGAACAATATACGTCAAGGACGTGTATTTTTCGTTATCTGACAGATAAACATAAGCCTTCATGCATCATCGATTGCAACAAATTTGACAGCAATTAATTATTAGTTTGCTACAAACAAT
Organism: Pieris mannii; assembly: GCA_028984075.1. NCBI lineage: Eukaryota > Metazoa > Arthropoda > Insecta > Lepidoptera > Pieridae > Pieris > Pieris mannii. The sequence continues at coordinate 4,837,008 of CM054780.1, forward strand.
ACTAATCGTTTTAAAATACATTAAATTAATATAGATTAATAGCTTGTCATTTAAAATAAATCATTGCAGTTGATAACAGCTGATAGAAACTACAGTTTCTGAGAGATTCAATATAAGTCTGAAAGTCCAAAATATTAAACGCTATTTCCCAAAAGTCCACGAATTCACTCGCGTTAATTCGTTATGTCTAATTAAAAAAATAAAAAGATAAATTTTAGCGGACAGCGATGAAGAAACCAGTTTGGAACTACCCTGGTTGGTTCACCTTCGTATCACACGCCTGACACTCAGAGGACATCTGGACTCTTGTGTTGGAGCTATCTACAATAACAGATGGATTATTACTGCTGCTTCCTGCTTGTCTGAGTGAGTATTGGAATAAAAGTCTTAATAATGAATGGATTCTTGATATTTTCTGGCCTATAATAAAGAACATCTTTTGCTGTATTAACTCGACTATGTAATTGCATGTTGTTATTATTTTTTATAAGTAGCCGAGCCGGCTAACTTAGTTCCGCCTTACAGTCTAATAATATCGTGTTATGTTTAGTTAAACTTATTTTAGGATTTCATTAAGGTTAACATTAATACAACTTTTTTTGCAAATACTGAAATGTTTTATTGCTTGCCGTTGCGAAAGAAGAATGACAGATGTTTATATTTATTGTTATAATACTTTTATAATTTGAAATTTAACGGTAGTTTTTTTTATTTTTACAGATTGAACATTGACAACACTCTAATAGAGTAAGTAAGATAAGATTAAGACTGGAACTTTACGAAGACTATATCTATTTTTTTATTTAAACGTTTTAAAGCAATGTGTATGCCTATTAAAATACAGTAAAATATAACATCAAAAAATTTAACACACACACATGAACATACACATCAATTATGTTCATCCAAGATAATTGGTAGAAATCGAATAATTTACTAAACTAATGGCAGATAAAAGATTCCCTCCTCAAATAATATTTTCCTCAGTTCACGTTATATTTGGATCCGCTTCGACGCCTCAAATGTCTTCAGACCTGGCTTCGTGACAGAAACCACAAAATTTAAAATCCACCCAGAGTACGACTACAAAACTGGAGCCAATGACATTGGTGTCATTGACATTGACAGGGATATTGAATTCACAGGTAAGTTAAGACACCAAAACATACTCGTATGCAGGCCAAGAAAGGAAAAAAAAAATACTCGTATTTTATAATAAGAAACTATCACGATATTTAATATGTCAGTTATTTTGTGGAGGTGCATCTAGTTTATGCGTTTTGTTGGCCTTACATGCGGAATTATGTCAATAAAAATCTATTTTATTCCAAAATTTTCTGTTTTATATTATAAAATATGTGTGATTGGTTGTTAGATCATAATTATTCTAAAACAGGATAAAACTGTTTTGCCAACAGGGTGAAATATTCTTCTAAAACTGATGCAAATATTAGGTTTTATTGCGTTATTTAGGTATGTTATGTTGGGCGGTTTATTTAGAATTTTTCCCCGTATGACTTTTTATGTATAATCATATATAATATTTTAATTATAACCAATTCATATATATTTTTTTAAAGGGTAATTTAAATAAAAACGAATATTTTCTTATCAAAACTTTTTTTATATAATTGATTGGAAGTGAATGATAGTCACGGTCAAAATAATTTTATTCATATTGGTAAACAAGTACACTTATGAACATCAGGAGAGGAGTAAAATTAATTCTAAATTTACATTCACTACCAGTTCGCAAGTCAATGGCGTATAACGAGCAAGAAGAACTGGCATGAAACTCTCCGCCACTCTTTTAAATCGCTAAGTTTTGAGGCATACAAATTGTTTGAACTGGAGCAAATCAATTACAAGGTATTCCATATAGGGAGTAGTTTATCTTCTGGAGCCTGGTTGGTCGTACTGGTGAAAGTCACCATTTGTTTTAAATTGTTTATATTCTTTTGTACATACAATAAGGCTTCAAGAATATTTTGACCAGATGGTATCGTAATATTAACTGTTAAACTTATTCTTAATTAGTTGTCTTTTGGTTTCGGGTTCGTAGCAATATAGCTTTCATCACATGTGACGATGTCAAATACAGCATTTGAGTCACCAGCGTTGAACTTATCTAACATTTGGTGACACAATTCCATGCGAAGGCGTTTTAGGTTGTCGGTTAAAGTATGGGGACTCCATCTGGTACAAAGCTTCCTGACGCCAAAATGTTCGTGAAATATGAACTTGATTCATACCAATGCCTAGGCTTGCCCATATCTGCTGATAGTTCAGTCTCTTATCTTCCTCTATCATGCGACGCACAGGACTGGTGTTGTCATCAGTAGTCGCTGATAAAGGACGTCACTCACGCGGATCATTATTGAGATTGCTACGCTTTAACTTCTTACGATTAAGCTTCATTAAGCAATGCAATTTACTACATTAGGTTAAGTTCTAAAATTAAACTTCAAAAAGTTTTTATTATCAATGTTTCTAACTGACTGGTTCTAAACATTTTCAGTGTCACGTACACAGATGCTGCAGAGCCCAACCTATTCGAAAGAGTCTATGTGTGGGCCCCACGGAAGTTTTCTATCTATTGTTATGCCTAAAAATACAGTCAAATACAGTCAACAAAGTTTAGTTCACTGTCCTTAACTTTTGTAAATCTAATATATTTTGTTTTATTCTCATTAAGCAGTAATATATGATGAAAGATGAAAAGTGTATGGAAAAATTGTGATGTTTCGCGAAATAGGTTATTAATTCGTGGTGTACCCAATAACTGGAGGCCTCTTCATATTCCGTTACGATACACAACTTTGCGAATTCTCTTAATTAATCTCGATTTATAATTTGAAGTTCAATCTGTGAAATATAGATGTTTTTTTCGTGTCGTCCATATTTATTTTTGATGGATTAAAATTATTTTCGTAAAGCCTTCCTGATTATCAAAACCTTTTTCACTTCATTGAACTTATTATGCTCGTAAGTTAAATTCATTATTTATGTTTCATACAAACCTATAGCGATATAACTTAGAGTTAATTTATTCAACAACATACAAAATATATGATGTTTACAATATTCTTAACCTACATATAATTCATAATGGTTATATATTCATCTATATATTAGACATGTCTTCGGTTGAATTATGTTTTTGGTTTTTAATTTTCTTTATTATTTCTATGTATAGTCAGTTCATGTAACAGGTTTAGTTATTTAATACTCTATATAAATTGGTTAATACTCTGTTATTAAAATAAAACACGTTTTGTTTGTTTACGCTTGTTCTCTAAATGCACAACACACGTCAGCAGGCATATATAGATAAAATGATGGTTTCAGACAAGATCCAGCCTATTGCGTTGGCAGCCCCTGATGCTGAAGTACCTGAAACTGGCATGGTTTGCGGCTACGGCGAGAAGGAAGGAGGAGGTGAGTAGGCTGTTCCAAAATTGCTTACAACTGTAATACTCTGAATTCTTGTAGATTTTCCATGTGCATAGCCTGAAATCCATTGTTATTTCTCCTACTCTTCCTAACGCGTCGTTTTATGTGTACTTCAATAAAACATTACTTTACAATACAGATACATAAAGGTTATTAAAAAGCTTCAAGATGTAGTTCTGTATTTTAAATAAGTTAATTTGCTATTTTTTTTAGCCTTTTGGGTAAGAAATATGATATATATATTTAATGATCAAAGGAATAGACGTAAACTAAGGCCAATATCAATACATACATTTATTATTACTGTAGTATGTACGTTAATTATATTATTACACTGGATTATTATTTGTTCGGAATACACTGAGCTACAATTTCAATATTAATGTATCATTCAGTAATCGTTCTTCAAGATATAATTCGATACAAATACAAGTAGTCCAGTCGGAATTCAAGCCACTATTTCCGAGCCTAGAATGTTCATGAAAAACTAGTAGGCATTTTATTCAATTATTTCTTATATACTTCTCTCTGTTTATTACAATATTGCAGGGCCTGGTGAAGATCTCTTATGCGTGGATGTCACGCTTTCTGAAGAAGACGGTCTTTTAGTGGCACAGAGCATTAACAATGCTAGCAAGGTTTGTTAACTGTATATGAAATGAAAGAAAGTTTTTTATTCCTTGCTTCAGACTATTTTGTTAATTAATTAAAATTTAAATCTATAAAATTATTTATGATCTTAAAAAGTAGCCATAACCCAGGAGCATGCAATCATGGTCAATGTCATGACAGTGGGTGAAGTCAAAGATGTCTGTCTGCCTACCCCTGCGTGAAAAGCGCACAAAGAATTAATTAGTCTTAATAATAATACATTTCAAATAATACATTTAATACTGTTTCAATTAACAATATGTAGATTATATTTCTTAATTCTAATCTTGATCGGTGACGTCCGTATTGGGCCTCTTCCAAACATTTTCATTTATCTTGGGCGTGTGCAATTGGGCTCCAGCACTGAAAATTAATTTGAGCATGCAATCATGGTCAATGTCATGACAGTGGGTGAAGTCAAAGATGTCTGTCTGCCTACTCCTGCGTGAAAAACGCACAAAGAATTAATTAGTATTAATACATTTCTAATAATACATTTAATACTATTTCAATTAACAATATATAGATAATATTTCTTAATTCTAATCTTGATCGGTGACGTCCGTATTGGGCCTCTTCCAAACATTTTCATTTATCTTGGGCGTGTGCAATTGGGCTCCAGCACTGAATATTAATTTATTTTTAGATGAAAAATAATATGTGAAAGAGGTAAATACAAATGTTCTACTAGATATACGGTCACCGCTGTGACTGACAATTCTATGAAGCACAAATCTATGAAATTTTTATACTTGCGCTTCGCTTCTATATAATGTATCTATACCATAAGAATGGTTAAAAAATGTCTGTATTAAAGAAATTGACGTACTGTTTGGGAATATGTTTCCGAGTTTATTTTACTAATTACTGATACTCTGTACCTACTTGCAGTACGACTTAGGAGCGGCTTTATTGTCAGACGGCAAAGTACATGGCATTCTTGTACGCATCGCTGATGAAAACTCAGCAGGAGGTTTGTATATTGCTTTATTTTTTTTATGTATATAGTAAACCAAAATTATCTGAAATCCTTTATATATACAATATTTATAACGCAAACATATATTACATCAATCTATACACAGAAAACAAATGAACAATGATAGCAATGTTATGATAATTTCAAATTCCGTCTCCAAAAACTAACCTAGGAGTTCAGGCACCTCTTTTTCGGATTCTTTGCGATTAAAACGGATTAAACAGTACTTATCTGGAGCTGTATATATTCGATAGTGGGCTGATCAATTTTAAAGCATTGTCAAGTACCTGCCTTATACCTAATCCGATGTTTTTCTGGTAATTTTTTTCTTCTCAACAAAAATTGCTGGTATTTTGTTGTTTTTATTTTATTATGTATATCATTTAGTGTTTTTATTTTATTTTATATATGATACCAAAATTATCGTATTTTTAGATAAAAAAAACTTGTCATATACCTACCGTAGATATAGTATGTGAATTTAAAAATTTATAATGTGTTATAAAAGTTGGAATTATGCCTGCAGCAACGAAGAACATGTCTAAAAACACCAAGAGGCCATAGCTAACAAACCTGAATAAGATTTTTAAATATAATAATAACATTTCCTTTTTAACATCTATATCCAAAAAGGTTTTTGTCACAAGTAGTAATAATAATAGTTTGAATCTTAATAAGATGTTTTCTCTTTTAGCCTTCCTTTCTACGTCTAAGTACGTAGCCTGGATTGAAGAGGAGACAGCTGAGGAGGTACCTGAACCTGAGGAAGAAAAGATTTCCATTGTGGATGGAGACGACGTTCTCATTGCAGAGCCCATTCTTACGTTTTAGTTTCAATTATAATGTTTTAAAGGAATAAAATCATAATTACTTCCCGTCAAAACATTTTTTTAATGTCTTCATTTGTAACAATAGCATTGATTAAATTTTTTAAATGGAATTACACGTGAGCTATATTTTGATATCTTCTACACTAACAAAATAATTGTTGGTATTTGTTAAAACAAAGAAATTACTTTTTAAGACTAATATGGCACAAATGGTCCTATTCTTCTTATCAATTAAAATTGCATGATTAATAAAATATATTTGGCCACTGTACCACTAAGAACGGTTTGGATGCCGTTAATACGTTAAATAGTATCTATGCCCTGACTATGACTCGATATATCCTTGACGATTATCCTTAATAACGAAAAAAGGCACAACATTGTATGTTCTTTATAATTAGAAAAGTAAATTAAATCAGTAAAGGGAGGTTAGACTTATTATACTTTTCCTTGAAAAAAAAAATCAAATCAAAAAATCAAAAATAGTTCAACATATGCACAAACACTTACTTAATTATATAAAGGCGTAATTAATTAAAATTGGCAAAATCTTAATAATTTCAAATGCATCTGAAATAGCAGTTGATAAACCACTGCAAACCGCAATGTAATGTCATCCATATGTAGCGATCCGACATGTCAAAAAATTAAACCCTTACAAATTTAGTAAACAAAATCGAACAGCCACTCTTTGACATACAATTCAATCACTTGCTTATATTGGAATAACTAGAAACCTTGTAGAGATGTACACTCTCCGCGTCAATCAATCAATCAATCAAAATATAATTTAATTTATCAAAATTCGATCTGTGACTATAAAAGCAATTTTAAGTAAATAAACGTGCATACAATTAATAAAATAATTTTAAGAAATAATACATTATGCAGTATGATAAGTAATTGGTTAAATAAAGACAAAACTTTCACTAATTAAGTGTGATTTTAAAAAAGATAATATTTTTATTCGGAGCAATATTGGCTCACACGGATCATTGACACTTTCGTAACATCGGTCAGCGCCAGAGTGGGTCAGCACTTTCAAGTTTATCTCATATAGACTAAGAGAAGTTGCGAAATAAATAAAGTGCTGCAACATGCTTAAAAAATTGCGTATCAAAAAATATTTCTGTAAAATTTGTTTAGATTTTCTACAATGATCTTCAGACATCGCAGCCAATAATTGTAATGTACAAATAATTTTCCTTTTATAGTATCTACTAAAGCTAAAAGCAAACCTCGGATCTACAGGGATGGTTCATGCTGTGCTGATATGCGTGCATGCAATGAACAAAATATGTGTTTATATGTGGCTCTTTGAATTAAGCGCGCTGGCTAAGTTAAATAGTCTTCATCCATCCATCCTTAAAACAATGGAATTTTGTCCACATTCAGAAATGTAGGTGTAAATTTTTAATTATTTTGTATCGCGCAGCCCGGACATACAATGACCACTATTTAAGCCTTGACTTGTTTAGCGCGCGCGCGTTTAAATTTTTAATTATTCGCGGAATGTGGTTAAAAAGTGTTTCAAGAATATTCATAGCGCAAAATCACCTACATCATGAGCACACCCCACATACACACCATCACGTACATACCCACACTTTTACACCATCACACAACACAACCAAATTAGGCTTACTTAAATGAATTGAATCAGAATTAGTTAAATGTATTAAATACATTTTGTTTGTTTGTTCCCTTTTGTAAATCTTTTTGTAGTAAAATGTATCATGTTTCCATTTTTGGCTATATTTTCAGTGTATTTGTTTGTAATTATATATAATTTATGTTAGCTGTAGGCTTACGAAATAAATAAATAAAATAAAATTATTACTTAAATATTTACTTAATAATTATAAATGTACATCACTATAATCGATAGGATGAATTGAGAAATGTCAAATGGTAAGATCCTGTAGTTTCGTCACTCAAACGTGGAATGCTGCTATCACGTGTTCTTATAAACATGAAACAAGTATTTGGTAACCCTTATATAAGGCATATCTTGTGTTTTACGCATTGAAAACTTTTAAGAGACCCTCTGTTTTTTATTTCAAACTTAGATTAAAAAAATGGCGGATTAAGATTGACATCCGAATAAAACTTTACGTAACAAGGTCTGATGACAACAAATGAAAGTAGAACGAAGACCTTGAACAAACATATATACTATTATATAAGCTATAAATGAATTTCGTTCCAAACTCGTATAGCCCGCAATAGGTAAATTAGACATTAGATGTGCTATTTCGTTTTTAAGTCTTTTGCCTAAGATCCTGTATGTATTCCCAAATAGTAGCATGCTCATAATCATGAGTCTCAATTGTTAGTAGTAGAAAGATGTGGAGTATAATATAAATAAGTATTACCACAGATAGCCTCAAAGTTATACAAAGAAACAAAATGTCAAAAACAAGCAACAAGAGGTAAAAATTGCTAGTACTACAGATGTATCGACTATAGAAACTTACATAATTGTGATCTAATAGCTAGTGGGAATTCGATTTTTGCAAACTCAGTCTATTGCACGTTTATTGATTGTTAATTAGTCGTGGGAACAGTAACATAAAATATATTCTGTAGTTACGTGATGAGTAAAGGAAATGCATTGTACGCATATGACCCATTTGCCTAATCAACGTTTTATTTTTGTGAGTTTGGTATAACAGCTTCGTATTTAGATATACTAACAACTATGCATAACTGATATTGCGGACACTATCTACCTTATGAAAATTGCTACTGGCGAGGTCGAATGTACTGAGCTAGTAAGCAAAATAAGCCTTCGAACATATTATAACAAAACACTTAGAATTATGAACGTATTGCACGTGCCAAGAGTAAACACAAATTATAGAGGGAGGAACTTTATGGTTAGAGCAGCAAACAAATTTAATAACTTTACGGTTGACATTGATATGTTCGCTTGGAGTGTGGTGACAGCAAGGAGAGCTTTGGTACAAAATTATTTTAACCAGGATGAATGAAATGTATGGACTTCATTTTCATTGTCAACAAATTAAATTTTGGTTTTCTTTTTTTTTTTTTAACACTAAAAAAATTTGAAATGTTTATGTACCTTCTTGTTATATATATATATACAAAATTAACTATTTGTGAAGATTTACAATTGGCCCATATTGTTATCATCTATTTTTGTATTGTGCTGTGAATCTTCTGAATAAATAAATAAATAAACTTATTTATAGCTACTTATGCACATGTGTATGTCACTGAGCTCCTCTTAAAGGGCTGGACCGATTTAATCATTTTTTTTATCAAATCGTAATTTATCAAAACAAATTTATATAATAAATTGGATGCTCCCTGGATGGTTAAGTTTTACAAATCTGCCGGGATGCGGATACTACGGATGGCGCTGCAGTCCGTATCTAGGTTATTTATCTAGACAACAAATAAACAGCTGGTATAAATCTTCTGTTGATGTGTTCGTAATGAAACTCCTAAACAACTGGACAGATTTTGATGAAAATTTTGTGTTCAAAAATTGTGGACATTAGAAATTATTTACATTATTCGATATTTTTTTGCATGTTTGACGTGTGTACAGGACAACGTCTTTCGGGTCAACAAGTTACATATTATGTTTGTATGTCTACGGTATTGTTGTGTTTAACGCATGTGCGGTAATGTACTTTAGCTGCAGGGCTCTGGCGCCATTTATATAGTCTTGTTTTAAAGGTTAAGTATAAAAAATATTTTGCAAAAGTACCTAATGCTTAGTCAAGACTTTGTAAAGATTTATATTGTCATTGTATGTATGCTAAAATTTTGCTTAAACACGGAAACGTAACACGTTTTAGATAATTAGTAAAAATACAAAAGAAAAAAGGGAAGGGACATCTCTCATTTAGAACAATCCATGAGGGACATCTACTAAATACTTTTTGATTATTAATATATTAACCCAGACCCAGCATGCTTTTTGGTGATTTTTCGTTTAGATTTTAGTTTTCGGCGATAGTCAAATGTATCTAGAGTGATTAATTAATTTAATTTGTATGCCATCGCGCGATAGTATTAAAGGGCCGACAAATCTCAGGTTTCGTTAAGAATTGCGTACGAACTTTCTCTATTACAGCATCGCGCGCACGATCTTTTGTTTGCTCATTTGGCCGCAGCGCGCGCGCAGGTCAAGCCGAATTCAAAAACTATACGCGTAGAAATCTAAAGTTTTCTTATTAAATATAAACAAACCTAAACGTAAACTGAAAACGTGTGTACTAAAAATATGATAAAATAACGCAATAATGGTGAATTAGATAAAAATATCAAAATGTTTCGATTAAGAAAAAAATTAACAGTGTCGTTGATTTTAATTTTAGTGTTTCAAAATGTTTTCATCAAAAGTGATATATTATTTTATTTACTATGGTGCGTTGTTATACTAAGATTACTGATGCATTTGCTAACATACGATTATGACTATTGGGAAAAGCGAGGAATATTTTCACCCCCGGCATTACCTTTCGTTGGACATATAGCAACTGTGGCTACTATGAAGGAACAAGGGGGCATGTGTTTTAAGAGGATTTATGATGAACATAAAGAGAAACGATTTTTTGGTGAGTAGAAAAATTCTAGTTTTTAACACTTGCTGTTACGGTGATCTGCAGAGACCAGCATGCAGCAAAAATCAACCGCATGTGTCACAGAAGGTCACCGTTTTGCCTGATAAAATAAAAAAGATCACGACACTGGACATAGAATAAAGCAAACTTCTAGAGGGAAGAAACTTAATTGCAAGCGCGTTAGAAACAAGTCCTTTCTGTGTCTCCAGAGCACGCAGACATATTACCGGTCGTATAAATCTATCGACCCAATAAACCTATTGGGAACCTACTTATTAATAGGCCATCCTAGTAGGAATTAATACTTAAAAGGGACCACTTTCTAGGTATTTATATTGAGAGATTTATAGAATATAAATTATTCAGCAATAAATATAATACAGTTGTTATTACGATACGATTACGATATCTGTCTAATAATATAAAACAAATGTGCCTTACCTTAACCTTATTTAGAAGGAAATTAATTATTAGTTGAAGGTCTAACTTAAAAACTCTGATTATGATGATAACAATTATCAATCGGATGCTATGCAAGGAAGTTGGTAAAAATGTAGGCCAGTTTATTACGTAAATGCTAGAATATACATAATATTTTTTAGTAAAGTTAAATATTGCGGGGAGCAGCGTCTTAAAATGCAATAATTAAATTTGTTTAATTTATAGATTTTAATTGTTATTAAGTGTTATACTATTAAAGTTACTATATTGTGGTGATGGATGATATGAAAAATCCATCAATATTGTTCTTAGATATTCATTTTTTGACAATCATGCATTCATGTAATTTATCAGTTTTACGTAAATTCATCTGAATTATTGTGTTAAAAAACAACTGAGCCTTATTAATACACCTTTAAGATCGTAAATTCGGATCCTGCCGACACAATCATTGTTTCTGGAACTGGTTGATAACTTAAATTAATGAAATAATTCTTACCCGCTCTACGCCCTTGACTTGCGAACTGGTTGTAAATGTAAATTTACAGTTAATTTAATTTGTTTTTCTTGACGTTCATAAGTGTACATGTTTACCTATATGAATAAAGATATTTTGATTTGATTTGATTTGAAATGAAAAGGAATAAAATGGGTCATAATAATCGTTCGATTGTATGTTTGATTTTTATATAATATGGCAATTCTTTAATGGCAAATAAATTCGTTATACGTTAGTTAAACGTTGCATTTACATTGCATAAAGGTTGGTACGGTAAGGTACTTATAAAGATTTCCATATTTAACATTTAAATGTTAAGAATTGTATGACATTTAACAGGTACCCACCAGTTCTACCAAAGAACTTTAGTTGTCTGTGACCCAGATATAATCAAACGTATGTGTGTCAACGATTTCTACCACTTCACCGATAGAGGGTTCTTTTTCAACAAGTATACGGACCCTTTGGCTGAATCCGTACTTTTTTTGCGAGGAAGCGAATGGAAAAGGTTACGAGCAAAGATATCACCCATTTTCTCGTAAGTATTTGGCGTAATAGATAGGCTTTATAGGATAAACCTTGTCTGAATGATGTGGCCCTTGAAGATTCTTAAACTAAGACATAGTCACAGTATCTTTGATAGTAAACCTGTTTTTTATAAATATAATTAATGTTTCAGGCCAAATAAACTTCGAGGGATGTTTCCTATTTTAGAGAACACGGCTAATGAATTCGTTGACCGAGTCAAAAAACTAACTCAACAAGATGACATTGAAGATAATGAAAATCAAAACAGGAATTTAAGTAATAAAACAAAAGCAGAAATCGATGGTAACAATAACTCAACTATTGATGATTTAATAAATTTGGATCGAGATATAAAAGGAATAGAACAGAAGAAGACAACAAAGAGTTCACGTTCCAGTGAGGATAATAAAATTATTAATGCCAAGAAAAACTGTGTAAAAGTGGATGCAGAGAAATTAGTAGGAGGATACACGGCCGATGCGATCGTACCATGTGCTTTCGGTCTTAAAAGTAATGTCATGTATAATTCAAAGGATCCATTCGCCGTAGCCCTGCACGCCTTTTATGAAATGAGCTGGTTTAATATTTTTGAAAAGTAAGTAATTTAAACTCATTTACGTTGCCTGCCTCACAGTTTATTATAGATTGCACTCCGAGGAATGCTCCATGGAACTGTGTCGACGCGTATCTCGCTCGTATATAATTAGTCCCTCATGTAAATAAACATATTTTAATGAGTTGAGCGATGATTCGATTTCGTCATCACCTTTCAAAGAATGCTCATCTAGAATCACGCTGAAAATTCATCCTCTTTGTTATTGTCATAACCAGGTGCCGCTCTGCACGATTTGGTTCGTCGTTTCTTGTAAAAATAATGTGTTCATGAGCGGCGGCGGTGTCACTTAGCATAAGGTTAGGGAGTGTTCAAGTATTACGTCACGCAATTTTTAGGGATTCTTAACCCCCCCATGTATCGCGCCGTAACATTTTTCTGTACCCAATAAAAAAATGTTTCGTTACCACCCAGTGACTCATCAGCCCTTGATGGCTGAAAATTTTCCACATTCCGTTACACACGGCATTTTCTTTTGCGAACTAGCGACCAGTGGAATCGACTCCCAGTTGGGTCTTCCCTGAGAGATACGACCTCCAACTATTCAAAATTCGAGCGTACTCCTCCCTCAAAGGCCAGCAACTCACCCACGAAAAATGGGTGTCAATGGGCTGCGATGACTGCGCTTTTAGGGCGTCCCGCAGGCTCACTTGCCTCCCTATTATATATGTATATAAAAGAACAGCAGAGGAGGGAATCTACTATATCTCCTCTAGACAGTATAACATGGGTTATAGTGTCTAGAGGTGGAGGATGTCTGGAGGGCGGCTCTCCTGGAAGAACTGTCCTCTATTTTTTTACATTATAAGGAATTTCTTAAATTATATTATTAATACATAGAAATACCATTCGTTATAAGGATATCGATACAGTTTATGAAATATAAATTCTTAATCTCATAGTTTATTCAATGATTTCAGAACAATGCGTCAATTTTGGCCAGCGTTTGTGTTATTTTTCAAAATTCGCATAATCCCAAAGAAGACCCACGACTTCTTCTACAACATTGTGACTAAGGTGTTGAGGGACAGGTCTAGTGGGGTACAGGAGAAGAGAGGAGATTTCATCGACATGATGATGGCACTTCAGAGTGATGAAAAGTGCGACGATGAAAATGATTATAAAATAAGTAAGTGTTGTTAAAAGTAAAAACATCCTTATGAGATTTAATAGATTTTTTTTTATTTATATTTTTATTATAATTTTTAGATACAAACAGTTAATAGATACAAACAGTAAATAGATACCAACGCGAATTTATATTATAATTTATTTTTCTCTTTCATTGCTAAAATGTTAGAAAATAAAGCTCGCGTTTCCGTTAAACAGTTTCATTCAAAAGTTGCAATTGTTATACACCTTAATTTATTTTTAATAGATTTTTATATAGGTGTTAAAATATATATAGAGAACGGTGGTATGTAGTTCAAAAACGAATATTATGTCAAGTAATAGCGAAGTTCTCAGTAATAGAAGAACAATGTTTCACTAATGATCTTGTTATATTAACGTTAGTATCAAGGTTTACATCTTTTGATGCGTTATCCTTATGTTCCTCTAGTCGTCTTTCAGATGTTCACACAGGGTAGTTAAATTGGCACAATAAGTTTACAGAGAGATAGTACTTAGAGTTACAACGCCTTCAATAGTAAGCGGTAAATTAAATCCCGATTTTTATTTTATAGTTAGACGAATAATTAAATTAGATAATTATATATGTGATATTGCTTGTCGTGTGTGAAATAAAATAATAGTAATCATTTTAAAACAAATATACTCATACAAGTATCTAAAGACATTCAAAGTTTTTTGAATTGTATTAATATATTTTGTGCATTAAATGAATATAAAATGATAATTAATATGTAGAATCACTCAGTTACTGAATTAAACACGTATACTTTTATTTAAATGTATAAAACTGTCCCGAGTTTCGCGTGTTTGATAAGCTGATCAAATACAGCTTAACAACTGTAGAGTTTTACAAACGAATGCGATTTGATTTGGTTAAAATAGGGGGTTTTTATATGTACTATTAACAAAACTAGACAAATAAAAATGAATCGCAAATTATGTTTCCAAGTGCAAGACTCAAAGATGTCTGGACCAATTTATGTATAAATAACTATACCTTAAAGTCTGAGGAAACTTTTTATTCCGGAAATACGATTAGTTTCTACGGGACAGAAAAGCATAATGCATATGTTGGTATGTCGCTACTTAAATGGTAGGCTAAGAAAAAAAGTCATATTAGAGCGAAACAAAGTTAGCGGGTAGTAAACAAATAAAATACCATTTATATTATATCTTAATAATATATAAGATTATCTACTATTTACGTTAAAAAAATAATTGCGAGAAAGCAGGCTTTGCTTAATCTGTGGTAAAACTGAGCTATTCATTCAAATCTTGCTAATTCTAAGACGTACACGACGGGCCTTGTACGGCAGGATTACTAATTGTGAAGAAGATTTAATATAGCTTATACCCACAAAACTTAGTTATACTTTGCGTTTTAAGGCACTTTTTGCTCCGCCAGTATGTGGTACCTCTGACCATTATAGTACATATTTTCAACCAAATCTGACATAGGATTTTTAAGAAGGCTAAGAAAAAAAGTCATATTAGAGCGAAACAAAGTTAGCGGGTAGTAAACAAATAAAATACCATTTATATTATATCTTAATAATATATAAGATTATCTACTATTTACGTTAAAAAAATAATTGCGAGATAGCAGGCTTTGCTTAATCTGTGGTAAAACTGAGCTATTCATTCAAATCTTGCTAATTCTAAGACGTACACGACGGGCCTTGTATGGCAGGATTACTAATTGTGAAGAAGATTTAATATAGCTTATACCCACAAAACTTAGTTATACTTTGCGTTTTAAGGCACTTTTTGCTCCGCCAGTATGTGGTACCTCTGACCATTATAGTACATATTTTCAACCAAATCTGACATAGGATTTTTAAGAAGGTACTCTATTTTTATTAAAACGCCGGAAACACACTTGCGAGTGGCTGTGGCGGCTGTGGCCGGCGCTGTTCCTTAAGATCAGTGACTAACATTTATACTAGTTCGCTGTAGTTATTTCAATATAAGTAGCGCTGATATCGCAACCTTAGACTGCGGTGTACTAAAACTTTTCTTGAGATCGGAATCGTTATTTGAAGATACAGAGTAAGGGCTTAGGTGTGCTTTTTCCCGCTTGCTCAAAAAGAAACACAATTCCGTTGAACGCAACAAAACATTTGTAATACAATTTGCGTAGGCGTTTTTTACCAATATTTTTTAGTTCTAAATAAAATATGTATATATTTTATTTTGTTTATTTATTCACACTTCGTTACATTACAATATAAAAAATTTACATTATTAAATGAAAAGGAGGAAAACTTTCGGCCTTATCGCTTTCGAGCGATTTCTTCCAGGCACCACTATTAATATTAAATAATACTAATTGTTTATATGTCTTAGTTTAACTATAGTTTGCTCTATTGTTATTTTATCTAGATCGCAGTAAAGGTTAAATGATTTTGCTGGTCCATGTAGACTAAAAGTATAATAAGCAATACAATAGATGTCGATGTTAGATACACATAATGACAAGATGTTAGACATAGAAACTGTACATAGTTATTCGACCTGTAATAAGATTGTCATTAGACATTTTTCCGCTTTGTCTTTATTTAGAAAAGATTCACTTAATAAAAAGGCAAAGTCTAAAAAACATTATTTTACAGCTGACATGATTATATCGGCCAACGCGTTCATAATTTTCCTCGGAGGTTTCGAGACAACCTCTTCCACTCTTGCTTTTCTCTTTCTTGAGCTCGCAGCGCACCCAGAAGTTCAAGAGAAGATGCGAAAAGAGATAAGAGAAGTTGTGGAGAGAAATGGGGGACTCACGTATGAGGCATTGCAAGATTTGACTTACATGGAGATGGTCATTCAAGGTAAAATAATTTTAGTAATTCTGAAATATTGAGATAAGTAAGTTTACCTAGGAAAGCTAGCTAAGCTTTGACAATGACAACAACTGTTTAAAAAATATCACGTCTCAAATTCAAAAATCAATGACATGTCCACATCCGACTAAGGGTCGGATGCAATCTAATCCAAGACTGGTTTACTTTATTGCGTGCGAGGAGGTGTCAATAAAAAATTCGTAAATGTAATATTTTGTTGTATAAAATGTTCATACATTATTAAATATGATCTATGAGTTACCTTATAAATTAATCGCATTCCATAATGAATATTAAAAGTTTAAACAAATTTTCAGAGACATTACGGTTGTATCCGCCATTTCCGACGATTCAGCGGATGTGTACCAAAGACTACACAATTCCAGAGACCAGCGCAGTTGTGGAACAGGGAACCATTGTCTTATTTCCCACACTTGGCGTACAAAGAGATGAGCAGGTATTGTTAGCTTTGATTTAACTTAATAAATTTATTTTTTATTATAACAATGACTATGAAATCACTATAACTATCCATCATTGAATAGATCTGGTAATATTGGCATATCAAATAAAATTATTAACGGATTTGAGTTGGTTTAACTTTGACATTGTAA
The DNA here is from genome assembly GCA_028984075.1 of Pieris mannii. Lineage (NCBI taxonomy): Eukaryota > Metazoa > Arthropoda > Insecta > Lepidoptera > Pieridae > Pieris > Pieris mannii. The sequence goes on from CM054780.1 coordinate 4,854,185, forward strand.
GTTTATAAACCTTGCGACATAAAATGACAGTGGCAGATGACAGTAACGACATTGCAACGATAATATGGTATCACCGTATTTGTGGTCGCACTTAACTGAGACATCTTGATCGATATTTATTTGCTTAGTATAATAATAGGTCGTACTAAGTATATATCATACTAGGTAGTAAAAGAGATATTTTTAACAGATACTGACCTCTTCAGATTGTTTTATTTAAGAAGAAATCTCATAGCTCTATTTTAGATGATATTGTAAATCACTTCTCTTCTTTTAAAGATTTTATGAAATGGAATATTTTGAAATCAAAAAAAAAGTGTTATTTCGTTAAAAAACTGGCTTAATAATGTCAAAACTATTACACATAACTTGAACTGAAATAAGATCAAGATATTGTATGCGTAGGGAAAAAAAATCTTTGCAAGCGTGTATATGACATATTTTTATTATTTATTTTAAATTAAATTAATTAAAGGTATTATTGAAATTCTCAACGATATCTATATAAGTTTCGATAAACCTAATTTTTATTTCTAATAATAATTTATATATTCTTCGATTTCAGTATTTTGAAAATGCATCTCAATTCATCCCGGAACGATGGTCGGAAGGAAAGTCTGCTCCTCGACCTGGCGTCTACATGCCCTTTGGGGATGGACCTAGATATTGTATTGGTAAGTTCTTTAAAGCTGGAAGTAAAGAACAAGATGTTTACACATGAAAGACATCTTGTAGTAGCAGTAGATATTGTTCAGTACCAGTTGCTGGATTTTGAAATACAGAAATCATAGTTCTAACTTGTGACTCATGAGTATTGCGTTAATTATATTAATTATAAATCACTCCAATCTTTTTAATATTGAACCTTTTAATTATGTAAACGTCATTTAAATTTTATTAGCATGTGAACTTTAGATAGAGATAGATATAAGAAACAAGAATATTGTATTACAATTTATATATTACTAGCAGACTCAGCCAAGCGTTGCTGTGGTTAAGATTTTTGTTATATTACATAGTAGTAAACTATTTAAGGGAAACGGTAGGAGAACTTATGTGAAAGGTAGATAGCCTATGTGAAACGTTGGTACTTTTAACACAGCGCCATCTGTTAGAATAATTTACAAATAAGAATTGTATCAAATAATAAACAAATATTTGCAATAAAATAATATGGTATAAATTGACATGTAAGCTATCATATGTATTAAGTTAGATCAAACTGCACACGGTGTGCAAATTTGATTGATTGTTCGGTTGTTTAGGAGTCCATAGCGGACAAACAACGTGACACGTAATTTATATATATTAAGAATATATGTATTTATATATCCATGTTATGCATGGGTATTTATTTTTGGTGTCATGTGTACAATGATGGCTAACATTTGGTTTACGCTTCTAATTATTTCCTGTAACTAAACATTGTTTAGTTACATCTACATAAGATGTATCTAAACTAATGTTGGGTAACATAACTAGTTAAATTTAAGGTTAAACTAACAAAATATGTTTCGTAGTACATTTATAGCATTTAATTACTTTTTTAATCTTAAAAAAAAATGTTTTTTTATGAATATCAACATATCTCGTGCAATATATCATAACCCAGATTTTCTATATGGAATTGCAAGACCACCGCGGTAAGAATGTGTTTGTTAATATCGCAAATATCCTAAATACAAATGAATTTGAACTTTAAACTAAGGCAAGAAGGTTTAAATTAAAATATATCTATAATATGGCCAGTGTTCGGGTTAAATTACTGCAGACGCGTTGAAATGGGTGTCAATTTTGCGTAAACAACTTGAAAGTGATATTATACCATAATTATCACTGAAGTATTTTTAATCAGCTTTATCCCTATTTGATCATAGCTCAGACGTGATACGTTCCCTGTGGAATACGTCATTATCGGCAAGCCTACGCAGCTTTAATAATTCCAATATTTAGTTTACACATTGATATAACGGAATTATTTCGCATTTGACGTCCTAAGGGTTTGTTAAGGAGAGACTATGCTATACTCTGATTTTTGATTCCGTAGATTTCTGACAGCTATCATTTTTTGACATGTCAGAGATGAGATCAGAAAAACCTTTTTGGCCGGGCAGATTTTTCAATTTTATATTTATATACAAGTTGAACAGAGTCTATTAATACATTTTATTTGTTAGATTATATATACATTATCTTACTTATCCACATTAAAATTGGATTTACGGCGATTGATAATTACGTCACTTTTTATGACAAACATTAAAAAACGCACACGTAAAGATAACATTTTTTAAATGTTTCCTAAGCCTGGAATTATTAGGCAGTCATGCCAGCTACAGAAGAAAATAAAGAAATTGAAGTTTATTCGATATATTGTGCGTGATATTGAAATATTTGTTATTTTTGTATAAGGTCTCTTAAATAAGTAAATTTTTTGATTTACTGAAGAACTTTAGAACTGCAGAACTGTTTTAGTAGCAACACTTATGTAATGTCACAATTCTACGAAATAAAAAATCAGAGTACGGAGTATAGCCAATAATAATTTACAAAAAAGTGAATTGAATTCAGTATCCAATTTTAAGTTTGTGCTCTGTTTCTTCAAAGACTACTACTTCCACACTATTCAAAACAAGAGTTTATATATGAATTTACATTAGATCGTAACAATATTGCGATTATAACTAGCCTTTTTTCTAGTCCCGGCATCAACGTTTCAGATAATTAAAAAAAAAATAATAAAAAAAATGAAAAAAATAGGTAACCAAAACCAACAATAGATATATCCCGTTTATTTTCCCGTAACCGCTTATTTTTTTATTTAATATTGATTAAATAAAAAAATAAACGGTTTACATAATTATATATGTTTATTTATTTTCAGGTAAAAGATTTGCAATAATTCAAATGAAGTGTTGCCTAGCGAGATTGCTGCCTCAAATTCTTATTAAACCAGTTGGGGATCACATCCGCACCCAGCCGTTTATTGCTGATCCCTTATGCCCCATGACCCTACACCCCGCAGACTCGAGGGTTATTATTACAAGCTTATGACAGTATTATGTAAATTTTGTACAGATACCGGCAAACTTGTTGAGCATTAAACAAGGGAGTGGGGGAAAGTTTGCGCATCCTATCGTCATCTGATTTACCAATCACGATATGACACGTCACTCTCCCGTCCCCATACCCTCCCAGTGACACCTAAAAATCGCTTCTGCGCAGGCAAGGACATTTGTTCAAGATGTTTGCCGGTATCTGTAACATATGTTAATTGTAAAATATTGTGAATCAAATTTAGTTTTAAATTTTATCGATGAAGTTTGAAATTGATTGCTACGTTTTATAGACGATATACATCTGTTGAGTGACAACCATTTCTTTAATTGACATAAATTTTCGACACGACATTTTTCTTTGAAATCAGTTTAATTAACGACATAGATTTTTTATACTGTGTATTAAGGGAAATGTGCAAAGTGAAGAAAATAATACAGTATGATAAAAATTTCTACGTGTCTGTCGTCGTTTTAAGTGTTTATAAGAGTAATTTTATAAGTAATATAAGTACTGCGTTTTAGTTTGATGGTTACCAAATAAATATTTTTATAGAAGTATTTGTTTCATCATTTACATACCTGTATACGATAAGGTAGATTTCTCTATATCAGCATTTCAATTCTGTCACGGCATCGCTATTAATGTCTGAGACCGGAGGTTTAAGTAAACCAGTATAGCGTTAGGAAATTAGGTTTGTCTGAGGAAGACATCCAATAAAGATGTTTTGGAAATTCTTCACATAAGCTATGGAATGTTGAATAAAATTGCGTAAAGGTAAAAAGTTGTAACATTAATCCGGAATTACATTACGCAATTACTGGCATGCATATGAAATCAATTTCACAAAAGTAGTTTCGATATATGTGAAAGTAATTTCGGAACATAAGTGAAATCCACAGTCTCACAGTAACCATGGCCACATCAGCATCAAAGCTATATTTTTGTAAATTCATATTGCTAAAAAGATCCTTATAGATTAACTTAAAAAAGACTATAAAGACAAACGATTTTGGTGGATGAGTAACAAGAAAGGGTGCAATGAAGTTAGTCTCTGAATTAGCAGATGAAAATCCTGAGAGCTATACAAACTATTTTCGAATGAGTAAGAAAGAAGAGTGTCTTATAAAATACAAGAATTTTTCGGGTAGTGTTACTAAAAAAACTTATACTTCTAAATTATGCTGCGTTTTTAGTAACTGCAAATTCGATACAAATTCATGGTGGCATCAAAATACATTCTTTCATACAGCACAGGCGCTTTAGACTCCAGTTTCACGTTGCAACTCCATCATGAAATTTTGACAGAAGTCGTCAACCTCATCGTTGATTTCATACAATTAGTTTTTTATATTATAGTTATTATTGGCTCGTAGCACTGAGGTCATTCGAGCTCGGTTGTGCACCAATAGACCTTTCTTGCTATGTGCGCAATTAATACTTGCTCGTAGAGTGAAGTAAAACGGAGGCCTTAGATCCAAAAAGTCGTCGGCTTTTTGTCAGGCATAGAATGCCGGTAACTCCCTTTACTTCACATACAACTATTAACGCGGAAAAATGATGGAAGGAGACAAGAACCCTGCGCATCGCGCAGGAAGAGTCGTCGTGTAACTCTCGCCGTGGTAAAACATGTCAAGTCGCCGTGGTAAGTCAACATGTCGAGTCGCCGTGGTAAGTCAACAGTTGTCGGATAGGGTTCGACGTGGTAAACTTGACAGTCGCCGTATTGCAGTGACTAGTGAGGATTCCCTTCTCATGCGTATCATGCAACATTTAACGCCTTGCATACAGTCCACACTCTCGCATTAGTTATACCGTGCTAGACATATTTATGAATTCCTCTTATATAACGCCATAGCACATATTATTTATTGGACAAATGTCATAATTTAATGTAAAGAAATTAATACTAAGTTACAATAAACCTTAAAATGTAATAACTAAAATATATTATTAAAAGGAGTCCCTTTAGGCAAGGTTCCGAAGATACTGGTAGCGTTCCCCTTTGAATAGCTAGACTAATTCTTTGTCCGAGGTAGTTGAGATAGTTTCCAGCTCTTCGGTCTCCAATGATGTCGACTAACCTAACTGTCTGACTGTTTAAACAGGTGGCATTCCATACCAGCAGCCCGGCCATCTTCCATGGAATTAAACTCATATTTCCTGCCATCGTCTCTTGCAATTCCAGTCGGCTCAAGTAGACTTGTATGTAAATTATGACAAAAGGTATAGAAGGATGTACATTTATGATTATAAATAACTAGAATCCAAATGTGCAATAGCCCTGTTTATAGTGCTGACTGAAAGTATGAAGTGTATTTATGTTAGTAAGATTATAAAACACAATACGGTCACTTATTCATTTTTCTAATTTCATATCATCAAGTTCCTTGTTGAGGAGAACGTGTTTGGTTAAACGTTCATTCGTGGAATTCGATTCGTGTAAGTAGGCTTATACGAAATATCGCTTTATTTAAAATAACCTTAGAACTAATTATTAAATAATTTGAATGTTGAATTTACCTTTAAAATTCTTTTGTATATATTTGTTAAAGTGTTTCAAATTACAATTAACTTAAGTAATTTAATTACGTTTAAAAATGTATTTATTACCTAAGACTAGTAGTGTTTAGCAGTGTCTGGAATGGCCTAAATTAAAAAAATGTTTCTACTGCTGGGACCGTATCCTCGCTACTATTATGTCAGGGGGTTAGAAAGGACCTTGAAGTGAATACTTTATAGTATAGTATAGTAGTGAAGTATAATATAATATATATATTTATTTTTGTTAACACAATTATATGTATCTGCCACAACTGGTACTGAAGAGTGATCTGCCACTACAGAGATGGAGTCCCTTTATGACTAAAATAAAATGTAAACCACGTATACAATTAAGACAAGGGCCTGTACCCTATTGTTTATCAATTTATCATGTAAAAAATATAGGAATAATACACAAATATTCATTTATTCAATAGGCGAGTCCACACAGAGCGAGTAGCGCGCGGTAAACCCGTGCCGACAGGGTGCGCGCGGCAAACGATTGAGGCACCTTTGAGCAAATCAAAAAGCCGACATTCGAAGGCTCGTGCGCTCGGTTGCTGGCCCGCGGATGCGCGCCCGCTTGCCTCGGACGAGACACAATGACGAGACACAATGCTCGCACTGTGTGGACCCGCCTATTACCTTTTATTTCGAGTGGCTTGGGGGCTTGTTTTTGATGATTCATATGAGTCTCGAGTAGAAAAAAATGTGATGGGGTAGAAGTTTTTACTCGAAAAAACTCAAAAATGTGGCTGTAATTCAGGAAGGCGTCGTCTATTCAGTCAGGTAGTAAATCAGAGTACTGAAGTCAGGTGTAAGTCTACGTCTCTAACTTTTATACCACAAAAACGTCGAAAGCCCGCCCATACAGATAACGGGCAGGGTGCTCGAACAGACTTAGCATTAAATTTTTTTTTAATTTTTGCCAATACATAAACTAAAATTGCGAATACAGAAAAGTATAGGAAAATGGGTGAAATCTAGAACGTTCTATCTGCTTGTCTAGAGACGCTATCGGCTTTGTCAGAGCCGTAAAAGATCGAGATGAGACAAAATATGGTTTCAAAAAAAGTTGTATAAAACCTTGAAAAATTGATAGTGTAAAAAATTCTAAATGACTGAAAATAGATTTGCGTTCATAAATCGGTTCGTGCATTAAATCTGTATACATTTTTTTATGGGACGAGTATGAATTAACGAATTCTCCAAATTGAATTTGTTATTTACAGGGAGTATTTGGTAGTGGAAGTCATATGATTAGAGTTGCGCAACGCGCAACAACTAGTCAAGTATATGTCCCAGTACCCCAGATATTATATATCTGATGTTATATGAACCGTGTTTGTTTGTGGTCAAACATATAGCAGTAAACTTAAAATTTATCTTAAAAGTAATTATTCGCGAGGTTGCAGACTAAAACTTTTTGATAAAATGCAGGTTCCTTGAAGTTGTTCTAAAAAATTAAAAATTCTTTTGAAAGGACTATCTAAGCCGATGTCAGTGAAAACTGGGACTTTCATTCACGTCACAAACACACCGAGTTATCGTAATTACCATCTGCGGTATGAAAAGCCCTCTGAGCCCCTTGCCACCATTGTAAAGTGTTGTAGATACGGGTTGCGGAATGTTAATCATTTAGCGGGAATTTTTAAAACGGGTATAATGACAGCTGACGTTCTCGTTTTGACAAATAGAATATGGATTTAGTGACATTTCACAAATTTTGTTTTTTATTAATTGCGGTGTTGCAATTTAACTGATAATTATAATTAATAACAAAATTTCTTAGTTAAAATCAGTGAACGTAAGACGATTTTAAGTAGTTAAGCAAAAGTTAATAAACAAATAGTCTGACAAGATTAATAGGCATAAAGTGAATTTTACAGATTAATTTACACGATTATACGTAGACAGACTACGTCAAACAATTAAATTTATTTAATTCACTGAAATAAACATTAGAAAGTAAATTTCCTAAGGTGCCCTTTTTTAAAAGAGTTTTTAAACCAACTGGCTAGAAAGTTCGTTCGAATAATCGTCATAAGAAAATATCGATTCCGATATTAAAATTATTTATGGTGACATGATACAGAATTAGTGCTAAGATTGTTTGTTGCCTTACTTTTTCTGAAGATAGAACCATTTATATTTGAATCAAGGTTTCCAAGCATACAAAAATGATCGTACATGTGGTATAATTTTATAAGACTGTACGGATGGCAGATAGTCCGCTCTAGATGCTTCGTTGCTGACCACGACGCTCAGACATGAGCTGCCGTTTAAAGAGAGAGAAAGATTACGGGTAGAAAATGTCTATCATACGCAAATTGTACTATAATTTATAGTAAAACTAGCAATTCTCAAACTTACAAAAAGTCGTGGATATGATAATTTGAACTTATACGATAAACTTTATGGTCCTGGAAATCTTACTAGCAGCAGTTGCCTCACAAATTCTGACAAAATGAGTTTCTTTGAGACTATTGTTATTGTGGACTTAATGTAGCGAAAGTATGGTAAAATTGTCACGCATATACCCAGAACGCACCATAAGCATTAATACAAATACTACGACGAATGCTTAGTTTTATTATTTTATCATGTAAGGGTTTTTAGCATTGAGAATGTGATGTTAAGTTTAGTCTAACATCGACCACCGTTTAAATAGGAGTCTAATATCGCTTAAAATAAAACTTATATATTTAATTCACTGATAAAGTTTCTTTTATATTAAAACAAATATTTTAAATACCGTCGCGATTCCACTGTGTTGTTGGGTGTGTTCCTTGTTTGTTGTATTTAATAACATAATCATAATAAGTAATTAGTTTAATTTGGCATTACTATATAGTGTTGTTAACATAAAATTTAGTTGCACATCTAATTAGTCAATATGTATCTAACGAGTGGTAATTTTTTGCAATACTTAATAAGTATTATATTAATTTGCTTCAATTCAATGAAGAGAAGAACAACAGATCTTAGCTCGTGTTGAAAAGTTAAAGTCAGTGAATATTTTGTGTGAGAAAAAGCGGGTGCGTTTATCATCTTATAGTACATAAGTATAAAAATTTAATTGAGTAGTAACTCGTTACAGTTCCCAGCAAGTAAATTAGCAAGTATCGACACATGCGAATAGTCGTTGTCACATAATAAATCACGTGCGAACTTACCACAACGATGTGTGCCATTTTTAGAGTGGTGAAGATTTTGTAATTTTTGTCCACTACTTACTACTAGCTTTAATAGCAGTTATGACATCAAGTCCATATTATTTAAATATTATTTAATCCCTACGATCCCTAATGGTCATGAAACAGATTCAGAAATCTGAGGCCAAGACCTAAAGAGGTTGTAGCGCCACTGATTTTTTTTTAAATTTAACCAATCTGAATTTGTCAAACTATTTTTGCCGAAATTTGCGCCGCCGTACTGCAGTTATTTGTTTATCAATCGGTGATTACAATAATGAATTAGTCCCTTCTGATCTACCTATGAACGTTGATAAAAATAAATTATATAGAGACAAGAGACAAATCAGATAATTAATATACGTTGCTTATGCAAAAGACTGGTTGTGTCGGACTTTAGCCATCCATTCAGCGGGGTATGAAATTGAGTACACTTATGTTGTGCACTATCGCCTGAACCTAATAATTAATCCACAATCTCAGATTGAAAACAATCTGAGTTTAGGCCGTGACAGTCGATCGATCTCCTATCTGCATCCCAATAACAAAGCCCTACGAAGAAAATCCATTTTTGGCGACGGATAGAATGCAAACTCTTTGCTCTATACACTCATATTTTGTGCAGGAAATTAATGAGATAATTTCATAATTTATACAAAGCTGGATTTTGTCGATAAGAATGCAATATCGATACTACGTCATCAATCAGTGCAGCATTAGACTAAATCAAATGTTTATTATATAGTTTGTCTATTCAATAATAGAGGTCACTGAAAGCATTAATGGCAATTAAAAACTCTTTTAAAATTATGAGAATGTTCTAAATGTGAAATAGGTCGACACTTGAAAAAGGAACTATGGAATTTCGAAAATATGAAATTTTAAACGTTATTGAAAACATATAAATAGCGCTCGAGAATCCTGTTCGTGGCTCAGTAAAACATCGGACTCCAATAGTACAGGAACTTAAGAAGAGGATACCCAGAGGGGAGAAACCATAGCAGAACACAATCCCAGCATATATAGTAAATGTGTATGATATTATTATAAGAGTTGTTATGCACATTTGTGGCCCTTCAGAGTCGGATCGCTGTTCCTGCGCATCTCCCCTCAAGCTTGCTCCGGGGCCTCTCTTTCTCCTCCGCCGTTTGTCGCGAAATATAGCGGTCTCTGATAGTGCGCCTCGGTTCGCGAATAAAAGTATATAGTGTTTAATAGTTCCGGGACGTATTTAGCGCTCTGATTGTGCGTCTCGGTTCGCGAATAAAAGTATATAGTGTATAGCGCTCTGATAGTGCACCTCGGTTCGCGAATAAAAGTATATAGTGTTTAATAGTGCCGGGACGTATTTAGCGCTCTGATAGTGCGTTTCGGTTCGCGAATAATACTATATAGTGTAAATAGTGTTTAATAGTAACGCGACGTATTAAATGCTCTAATATAGTGCGCCTCGGGTCGCGAGTGAAATATAGTGAATGTAACATAGTATCTGCCAGATGGTGAATTTTTTAGTGCGAAACATAGAACATTTATAGTGTATATTTTAAGTTAGAAAGACTTCTGTGCCGCGTATAGCTATATATAGTGTATATTCTTAAGACTACCAAGTCAGTTGCGACAATAACTACGAAAACCAGTGCGAAGATGAAGCGAATTGCACAAGCTAAAATAAAATTAGCCGAGGTTGAATATGAGCTGACTCTAAAGAAAAAAGATGTAATAGCAGCACAGATAGCAGCACTGGAAATTGAAGATTCCGATAATGAAGATCTCAGTTCTTCCGATTTAGTTAACGACCAAGAAAAAAGAGTGAGTACATGGTTGGAGACAAATCAACGAAGTGATGAAGTTGAGTGCAGCGCATTGCCACCACAAACACAGTCGCAAGCGTCAGCAAGCGCGCAACAACATGGATCAACTATTGAGTATGATCAAAAAGAACAGCAGCTACACGAATTGCGTCCCTACCATCAAGCAAGTCTACAGCAGCAAGCATCGATTGCAGATTGGAGATGGGTCCCTACGAAGCACAACGTTGCAGATGATGCTACTAGGGATGTACCGCAAGAATTTACATCAGATCATAGATGGTATAATGGTCCAGCTTTTTTGTACAAAATCCCAAAGTCACTGAAGTACTTCCTGATGTAAATAGATTTTCAAAATGGGAAAGATATCTAAGAAGTACCGCAAGAGTAATACAATTTGTAAATATTTTGAAAAATAATTCTGTACATAATAAAGTTAATTATAAAAGAACTAAAAAGAATACCCCAGAAGATGAAGATTGGAAGAAAAAGAAGAAAAAAGTGAAGAGAGTAGAAGATAGGTATACACCTCTCACGGCAGAAATTATAAAAGAGGCCGAGAAACTTATTTGGAAAGCAACACAACAAGAATCTTTTGGAGAAGAGTTAAGTTTCTCACCGGCGGGAGGTCCATTCCACCAAGCAGCAGATTGTCATCCTTAAGCATAAAAATAGAAGACGGGGAAATACGACTGAACTCACGAATATCAGCAATAGAAGGTATAGAACAGTCAGTGAAATATCCGATGGTAATAGATGGAAACCACCGTGCTGCAAAATTATGGATAGAGCATACCCACAAGAAAATGCACCATTCAGGAGTTGATGCTACAATAAATGAATGTAAACAACAATATTGGATTCTCCGCTTTCGACCTGTAACTAAAGAATTAGTACGAAGATGCCTTATCTGCAAGTTGAAGACTGCGAAACCGCCACATCCATCCACGGGGAACTTGCCATTGTGTAGATTAGCTCATCATCAGCGACCGTTCACATACACTGGCTTGGATTATTTTGGGCCATTAACTGTCACTGTCGGAAGAACTCATCAAAAAAGATACGTCGCAATATTTACGTGTCTTACAACGAGAGCTATTCATCTAGAACTAGCGAGCTCTCTTAGTACGGATGCCGCAATAATGGCTCTACGAAGAATGACAGCGCGACGAGGATATCCGAAGCAAACCTGGTCAGACAATGGCACGAATTTCCATGGCGCTGAAAAGGAACTTCGCAAGAATCTCATCGAAGCTACAAAAGAAAAAGCAGCGAAAAAGAAGATAGAGTGGCGATTCATTCCTCCTAGTGCTCCATTTATGGGCGGCGCCTGGGAGAGGTTAATTCGTTCAGTTAAGAAAGCATTGTCAACAATCTCGAACGAAAGATATCCTAGAGAAGTACTCCACACACTACTTACTGAATGTGAGCACACTGTAAATAGTCGACCACTGACTCACGTCTCAACAGATCCAGAGGCCCCAGAAGCTTTAACGCCGAATCACTTCCTGATGGCTTCGTCGAGTGGTGCTTCTCCGCCTTTTATCCTAGCTGACCAAGATCTAGACCTCCGAGGTAGTTGGAAGGCATCACAACGACTTGCAGACATGTTTTGGTCTAGATGGCTGCGTGAATATCTACCAGAACTACGTAATCGTCGAAATCCTCAAGGGAAGGGACCAGAATTTCGAGTCGGAGATTTAGTAATAGTAGCCGACAACAACCTGCCTCGCAACAGCTGGATTAGGGGCAAAGTATGCGCTACCTTTCCCGGTCCAGATGGCATCGTGCGGACAGTCGACGTGTCAACCAAAGGCGGCATTCTACGGCGTCCAGCGCGGAAATTGATCCTGCTTCTGGAAAAGTTACCTGCACCGAAAAAAGATTGCGTGGAGTCAGCGGAAGGCAGCCTCGACGCACGGCGGGAGAAGAATGTGCAGGAAATTAATGAGATAATTTCATAATTTATACAAAGCTGGATTTTGTCGATAAGAATGCAATATCGATACTACGTCATCAATCAGTGCAGCACTAGACTAAATCATATGTTTATTATATAGTTTGTCTATTCAATAATAGAGGTCACTGAAAACATTAATGGCAATTAAAAACTCTTTTAAAATTATGAGAATGTTCTAAATGTGAAATAGACTTGAAAAAGGAACTATGGAATTTCGAAAATATGAAATTTTAAACGTTATTGAAAACATATAAATAGCGCTCGAGAATCCTGTTCGTGGCTCAGTAAAACATCGGACTCCAATAGTACAGGAACTTAATAAGAGGATACCCAGAGGGGAGAAACCATAGCAGAACACAATCCCAGCATATATAGTAAATGTGTATGATATTATTATAAGAGTTGTTATGCACATATTTGATAATCAATATAAAACAAATATAGTAAATAAAACCGTACAAATAATATTAAAATACACATTTCTATGTTTAAAATAGCTTTTAATTATTTAAAAACAGGTGTAAGTTAAATCCTCAGATACGATATTGGCACAGTTGAACTGTCATTTTCATATAAAGGTCTATTCACATAAACCGATCCGACCTACTATGGATAGCTATATATAATAGAAGCTACCCGTAGGCCAATTCCTGGAGGACCTGTATTTATTGCTTCACGCATTAAAAAAAAAATCTCTGCCTTAATAAAAAACTTTATTGCCAAAATAAAGCTTACAAACAAAGTTGAAACTTGAACATACAGTTTATATATAATATCAAGTGAACCTTTTTTATCTACATTATTATATATATAAAGACGAAATATTTGTTTAATAACGCTGTTATCTAATTATGATCAGTAGGAGTAGAACAGTAAATAATAAATTAATTTAAAATATAGAACCGTTTCAAAACGACACTAAAAAGTATTAAAGACATTATTTCTTATTTGTATTAATTTGTCTTGTATTAAAAAGTGTAATAAAATATAACTAAATTATTTGTATACAACATATCAATGAATCTAACATTTGGAACATTAAATGCCACCATACATCATAAATCTAATTATTCGTCGATATAGATTAATTAGCTGTCGAATGTGTGTGAATTTTCAAGACTTTTCATTTCAGTTAAAATCTTTTTATAGGACTTTGTGAAATCGGGTATTGATACCTCCATTATCCACATCGTCCATGGAAGAGCTATACTTAGAATAAACACATAAAATACACAAGAAATTAACATCCTCCTTCAGTTTCTTAAGTCGGTAAAATAAATGTGTTAATCTATTAAAAATCAGAACTTTCTTTAAACATGATACATTTATTTTAATTTAGATTTGTCGTTACAGATATTTGGTGACATAACACTGGCGGAGAGAGGAGAGTTTGGAGTAGAAAATTCATTCAGAATCACAAAATCATACAGATAGAAGATACAAATAAATAAATTAAGCATGAATGTCGGCAATTACAAACTGCCTGTTAAACCCAAATTTGAAAAAGTTGCACTTAGTGATCACTTAGGACCACACACGTCTTTCGGTCACGAAAGACATAGTACGTATAAGCAAAACAAGTGGAACAATAACACAAACACGTGTGGTTGGACAGATACTTATTACAATAATCCCTATCCGTCTTATCCAACGCTTAACAAAATATTACCCTATTTCAATAACAACTACTATTCATATATCCCTAGTTCCAGCCATTGTATACCACCTCCACCGCCTCCCCCACTTATGGATCAGGTTATGCCTGACATAAAACATGCCCCAGCACCACATAAAGACAATAAACATGTCAAACCTATACCAATGAAACACACGAATATTAAAAAGAATCCTGAGCTAAAAAGAAGTTTAGGGAACTCGCCGAAATCAGAGATTAAAACGGGTAATGTAACTGAAAAGCCTTACTCCCCACCTGTTCTACCCATACCGACATTTTATGATGTTTTTAAACTTTTGGATAGAAGATGGGAAGTATATAATAAATCAAGAATGCAGGTAAAAAGAGTTGAAAGAGCGGTGGTATCAGGAGATTGTATTCCTAAAAAAATTACACTACTCGACTATTTATCAAAAAAAAACCAACGAAAGAGTTTCATGAAGCTGAATGATAAAAAAATATTATAAAAATAAATAAATTAATTACATTAATGATGTTCTAGAAAATAGCAACATTTTTAATATTTTACGTCTCAAAGTCAATAAATTCGTCATTAAACTAATAATTATTCATATTCCGTATAAAGTGGCTTCTACCACGTCAATGGAAGAATTCTGAACAGGATACCATAGGAAAATATAGTTTGTAAATTGTGTTTCCTTAATTGTGTAATTTATTGGTTTTATAATTTTAATAAAATGAAAATGTGCAATCTTAGAAAAAATCCTTAAACGATATATTATGCATACAAATTTACAGTTCACGTTATTTTATTCTCTGTCTGGCTGTCTTTTTATGTACTGGGTTTATATTTCAAAGAAAAAAGCAATTTGTTACTATAGGAACACCAATCTACTTTTTCATTATAAAGCATAGCTCTCAGACACAGCTATACCTAGCTCAGAAAAACGAAATGCGTAGTTTAAAGCTATTATATTAATTTTATATATATTTTACAAGAACACAGCAATGTATAATGTTTATGACTTATGAAAATAATATTTAGGGAAAATTAATTTATCTTCAGCTATCATATTTGACAAGTATTAGAAGGATCCTTAGGCCGATTCAAGAATTGAGACTTAGGGCTATGTTTAATTTACATCTGAAAAACTTTTTCAAAGTATTCTGGTATACCAAAAATATTTTATATATTTCCTTATTTATAGCTTAAGCTCAGGTCATCTAGCATAAATAAATAAGTGTTTCCGGAGCTTGGAGCAAAATAACATGTGAAGCTCACCACGGAACACGAAGGAGGCTGTGGATGCCCTCATGGTCTATCCAGAGGTCGTAGGATATTAAGTATTAGAAATGTCTTAGTAGTAATCATTGGCTGTAAACATCAAATATTTTTTATACAAATTATTTATATTAAAACCTATGGTTAAAAACGCTTAGTGTGCTGGTCACTTCAGAGCTGGTTCATTTCTCGCTCAACGAATTGGTTTCGCTATAAAGCGAGGAAATGTTGCCAGCATTTAAGAAGACTAGCACAGAGAACTTTTTAAATTGATTTTGGTTCTCTATTTACCGATTTTTTATCATTATGTATGTTAAGAATATGGAAAATGTTTATATATGGTAGTAAAAAGCTAGGTATACTTTTATTTTATATTAGATCAATTGTATATTTTTGTATAAATTATAAAAAAATATAATCATTTGAGTTACCTTAATTTCACGAAGTCCTATCAATCAATACCTACCAATTACAATCTAATACGCAAATGGGTTTTTTCGGTTAATCGGAACATTTATAAAAGTTTTAATTGCTTAAGCGTCTTAACCATTATCGAAAGATGATTTTTTCGTAACAATTAAAGTTCGAGAAGCGATTAAAGTATATTAGTCACCCACCACCCATCATCAATAAGAAGTAACACTTCTGTAGAGGACTTCGTTATAAGGCGTCCGTAAGTTAAAACGTTTAGAAAATGGTTTTAAAAAGGAAAATTTCCTTCCCAGTTACTGAAAAGGATTACTTAAAATTAATTTGCAATTTCATACACCGCTTGGGTTTAGCAGACTGTTGGTATGAAAAACAAGAAATAAGATGTTCAATATTCAACAAAGCATTATCTCTTATCTTAAATATATTTTCGGTTATTTTTACGGTCAATATATTGGCAGCCAATTACAGAACAGATTTAACGTTAAAAGAAAGTAATGATTTGCTTATATTTAGTTATGGTTTGCCAGCAATATGTCTGAAAGTTATAATACTTTATGCGAAAAAAGATGAAATTAAGGTATTTTTCAAGAAACTTCTTGAGGGGGAGGTGACCCAAAAGCCGAATACGAAAGCTATAAGAGCCGCAATAGTTGTTTACGTGGTTGTTTGTTGTGGTTTTTTATCAGCAACAGTGCAAATGCTTTATAGCATCAAGGATTATGTTGTGGAAGGTATTATCTGAATGTATATGCACTATTAACCCAACCAATTGTTGATAAATAAATATTGTATTAAACCCTAACTAGTTTAATACAAAGGTCGAAATCACCACCTTTTTGATTCCTTACCTGAAATTTCTAGACTCAGTCTCTCACTCAGTTTTTAATTTTTTTATTTCCTTAAGTTTTGTTTATTTAAAAATGTGAAAGAGTCCCGTTAATTTTTTTAAACCATTGCCATCCCTAGCTCTCGGGTCCGAGTATTCGGCACCCAATGTGCGGTATCCCGACCACTCGGATCCAAAAAAAAAAATGAATAATATACATTTAAACATATTTTCAAACATTCATATTTACTAAATCAAAATTCGACATAATGAACACGTCGATTTTTAAAGACACTCGTCATTTGCTTCTCACTTCCTTAAACCATGTTTTTTTTTCACCGTACACGCATTTATTGATTACAAAAAATATCATCGGCGCACACTCAGTGACAGTTTGGATGCACGACTTTTCACCTTTTAATTAAAAACTCAACTCTATCAAGCACTGGTCAAACAGCTCAAAGCAAAGTGAAGTGTTATTTTTAACATTTCAGGCATACCAGTTCGAGTCGAAGTTCTTTATTACCCTAAAGCGAGCGACGCTGGGCTCCTTGTAAATTTTATTAGATTCCTAGCCATAGTCCACTTCTGGTACATTATCTGCATCATGAATTCTACCGACTATCTCTGCTTATGTACTCTTGTCTTCATCAAATACAAGTTTATAAGAGTTCGAATGTTTTTTGAGAGTCTTGGTAAAAAGTCTAAGAGTGGTAAAGAGTTTGAGATGGAGTTTTTGGATGGTGTCAAGTTACTCAAGCATGCTTTTTGGTATGATTTTAGTTTTTAATACAAAAATGTATTCACATGTTTCTTATAAGTATAATTTGTCGAGTTATTTGTAAGATAACCGAAAAAGGACTTTATACACCTAATTAATATAGAAATATGTGTGTTATAATATATTAATTGTTGACTCCAATGTATACTTATAATAATTTGTCATTAGGTGCGCTCGCAATGTACAAAACACTATTGGAAGCATTTACAGTGTTCAAATCGTTGAAAGCATTACTTTGTTAGTGGTTTTACTTCTAAAATCCGTGGTGAGTTAAAATTTTGTTTTCCAAAAATCCTTGACGTCCGTCGTTCCACAACTTAGCTTTTCTTAAGGCAATTTCTGCCACGCACCACCACAGCTGATCACTGAAGTACTTCCGAACCAATTCGAATTTAAGAAAAGACCGTTCCTATTCTTAAAAGGCCGGCAGCGCGCTTTATTACTTAACATCAGATGAGCCATCTGCCCATCTGCCTCCTGTAACATAAACAAAATGTAATAGATACAGAAATTGGAGTCTAAATACAAGACTTAGCTCGCGAACTAGGACTCCCATGTTCCGATCCTTTCGTATGAAAAACCGTAATGAATTTGGACTGTGTAATTATTATGTACATAAAGAATGATACAAGACTATCATAGCTTTTAAAGGTTTAGTATATAAATGCATTTAAGGTGGAAAATCTTTCTTCTATCTTGATTTAATTTGCTGTAAAAAAGTAATTTACAATATAAAGTTAATGAAGTATGCGCCGGCAAAGCTAGTTAGCGTGCATTATCATAATTAAATAGTGTAATGTATGTTAATTTGATGTTTAAATTTACCGTGTTATTTTAGTATGCTGGATCCGATATGGCGCTGTTACTCGTGTCTTTGGGATCTTATATCTCTATAGTTATCTTAACTGGAGTTTATATGACATATTCGGCTAATATTACATATGAGGTATATAGTGTGTTGTTATAGTTAATAATAGTATTATTAAGTTAGCTAATAATATTAATGAAAGATTCGATTGTTTATTTTTATTAATTAGCTTCTAAAACTACAGGAATGATTTGAGGATTTGGATGCCCTTATTATTAATGTTAGAAAAACATTCCTTGATTATTTGGTTTTAAGAAGATAAATGAACTATTTTAAGGTGTAACCTGGATTTTACATTACAGGCTTTGCAAGTCTCTACAGCCATTTTTCATTGTGGATGGGAGAAGGTTCAGATTAGACCTGGTCTTCGGAAACTTGTAGTCGTCACGCTCCAACAGTCACAGAAACCACTTTATATGAGAGCCTTTGGGGTCATCAATTTGTCATATGAAAATTTCTTGGTGGTAAGATTTTAGTAATTTATTTATACTTAGCTTTGTGTGAAATGAGTTTTTTTTCAGATTAGCATTTCAGTGTTTATTTCTATACTTGACGCACGTTCAGTGGCTAACAATTGTGCGACTAAAATAATAAGTAAGTATATAGAAGGCCGGCAACGCACTCGCGAGCCTTCTTGCATTGAGAGTGTCCATGGGCGGCGGTATCACTTAACATTAAGTGAGCCTTCTGCCCATTTGCCCCCTATTCTATAAAAAATAAATAATATAAATAGTGTAAATTCTATATAACGACGATGAAGGGACTTTGCATTGCATGACTCCTACTTATTTAGTCATAGTCAAAAACAGTCGACACGTGCAATCCCAATTTGTAATCAAATTTCTTAGAAAGTTCGTATGCAAGATGCCGACAATCGAATTTATTACGGGCTAGGATATTAAAATGACAAAAGAAGGTTCTCAGTTTTTAGTCAGTTTAGCATTCTACAATTGTTTTCGTTATGAGAGTTAGGTTTAATGCTACGTATAGTGTATTAATGTCTGGAGGATAAGCTCAACCAAACAAAGCTAATTGATTTCAACGCTTAAAGGAGTTCTTTAATAGTTACATGGAGTTTACTCCGTATAAACAATATCTATAATAAAATAAGCAATACTACTAGTACCCGCTTGTTTCAAAATTATGTGGATCGTAGCGGCCACAATACTTTGTAACTTCCAATACCTAGATAATTATAATTGATATTATAAGAACTACATCGAAATTGCATATAAAAGAAGATCTATATCGCTGTTGCTATTGGAAGTTGCAGAGTACGGACGCTGCATCTTTTCCATAGACTCTTTTTATAGGTAAGAATCAACTAGTTTACACGTATCTAATTAGATTTTTGGATCTAAGGCGTATGGTACATACAAGCGTTAATTGTATTCAATGAAAATTAATTGCTGTACAGCCGGGATTTGAATGCACGTTCTTAGTAAATTGTAAATGACAAGCTTAACCGCTGCGCACTTAAATACAATCTACAGTCTATTGTTTTACAATCTACTGTCAGGAATTATTTTCATCAAAACATATTTGCAGGTTTTACGGTTGTCTTATTCATTCTTCGTGGTTATGCGAGATTCTAAAAGCACAAGGACATAAAGAAATCTGACAAAGAAGCAACGTATTAATAGATTAATATAATTGAATTTCTAGTTTTTTAAGGAAAGGTTATCAATAAGTTTGTAGGATCGCAAAGGATGTGTTGAGTTCTTCGGAAAATTAATATCAATAATTAATAAATATCTTGATTGCTTTAGTACATTAAATAGCCTTGGTATAGTTGGTTAGGATGAATATATAACTGCCATTATATATCTGTTAGTATATTAAAAGCAATTGCTGAACAAACCTCTAGGCGCTCCCCAGTACCAACACTTTCCAGATGACCAAAATCAACGAAGAGCGGTTCGATTCGTCGATGATCAGTCACTTTCCTAGTGGTTTGATCCCTTGGCGTTTGATAGAGATATTCTCTGCATCTTCTACCGCATTTACAATTGAGTCTGTTTAGAGGAGTCGTTCGGATTGATACCTCTAGTGGAGATTCATTGGACGTCGAGGCTAAATATGAAATTCAACTCATGACAGCTTGTCAGTCGTCGTTCTGATAATTTTTTACAGCTACGTACAACAAGCAGCCCGCCATGGTTTTTCCGAAACAATACGAACTAGGGCCCATCAATAAAAGATTGTACCAATTCTTAAAGGCCGGCAACGTACTCGAAAGCCCTTTGGCGTTGATACTGTCCATATGACTTAACTTCAGGTGAGCTTACTGCTTTTTTGCCATATGTTGTATAAAAAAGCAACATAAACTTGTATCCTTATGTTATGATATGATATAATACTCGGAACATACGACTATTTTATATTAATTATATAAATATGTGTAAAATAAAATGGGAGTAAACCTTTTTAATATCAGTTTCTTATAGACGTCTGAAACTAACTTGTAAACTTATGAAACAGCTAATGTATCTTTATTTACGAAAACTTAAATCGCACACAAGATTAAAGTAGATAATTGATATATTGAGTCATAAAATACATAGCTCGTTTATATTTTAAAAGCGTTGTCCCTGATTTATGTTAACTGCTGTGTATTTGCACTGATTGTGAATTATTTGTTTGAATTTTTCGCTCAGAGTAATTAAAACTAGGACGGAAAATTGTTTGTACATTCTAGGTTTGCGTATTTTATTTTGTTGGAAACAGTGCTACGAAGATACAATGTAAACAGGAATATAATATTTTTATTCTAGCGGTAATGCCATTGTGTTTAGTGGTCTGTTGTTTTAAAAAAAACAATTCAATATAAACTTTTTAACGAATATTTTTTTATTGTATTATAATGTTTTTGTTACACGATATTTTGACTGTTTCACATATCAAATATTTTATATATACGTAGGTAATTGAAATAAAATGATGAGTAAAGAAATAACATAGAAATAACATTATTTATTACTAAACAATACTCGTGCTCTAAATTGACAACAGTGCATAATAAGTGAAATTTACAGACGAAACAAAAAAAAAACTTTATTAGGAAAAACAAAGTTACGCGGTAAAAAAATTTCAAAAAATTAACTAACTGCTATAGGCACTAACAAAAAATTAAATTTTGACAATTTACTCGGACAATGAAAAAGGTTAATTAAAAATTAATAAAAAAACTAAATTACTTTTAATTTACGATTTAAATTAATTTGAACTAATACGTTCCGTGTAGTAATTTATTAACTAAATTATTACACGGAATCCTATGTGCCCTTATCAGAAGGTTAGTCCTAGCTGTGGGCACATGAAGTAACGGCGGACGATGGCTTTCTGACCCATCAGGGACATAGATGCTAAGGTACTGAAGTACGGTCGATTTACTGTGCTTGGCATGTAACAATTTTATTAAGTACATCACAAATTTTTTACAGTACTCAAAAATTTGTTTTGTACTCGCTCCAACATCACCTTATTTTCATGGGGGGCTCAAATCGCTGAATTATGCTCCATATGACTTCACATCAGTGCATCATATAACACTTACACAGTTTTTTATAAGACTTTCGACAAATCTGCCTTATTTCGAGAACAAAACATCAAGTCCGGCGTAAACACAACTTGCATCACCCGTTTGATAGTTTCCATTCTATTGTGTAATTATATTATTATTACGATTCGTAATATAATTACACGTATCCAACCTTACCTTGATTGGTCACGGGACCATTTCAAAAACTCGTTTAGCCATACTCATTATAGTCCAAAGGAAAGGAATACAGTTATGCCTGTGCTGGTAGATCTTAGGGACCATAGATAGAGCTTTTGAGGATATAGGCCTGTGCAGTTCTTGCAAGCTTGATTGAATTCACCAGCCACTCGCGACCGGCCGCGGCGTGAGGAACATCGGTCTCCATCATGACCTAGAGCTCCCTATACCTGGCATAGTCAGATTAGGGATGAAACCGGGATCTTTACCCTTCACTTCCCTCATAGTGAGCTTCCGTCCTGCTCTTGAGGTGTTTGACCAATTTTTATATTACAATTTAAAAAAGGGAACCTGCAGGTGACTGAAGGTTTTTTATTTCGCGGTAAACCTACGCTAGAAAGCGCCACATGTAACCTTTCCGGAACACTGCAGCATGTATTTTCAGAGTGGGTTTAAAAAACGGGTATTTTGTACTAATTTTAATTGATGTGAATGTGCGAATTGATTTGTTGATGTTATAAGAAGTTTTACAAATAAAAATGAACTCGACAACGTTGTATTGGTAAAGACTGATACGAAACTAAGAAAGAAATGTGTATCTTTTAAACGTAAGAAGTTGGAGAAACGCCAAAAAAATGTTGCCAAATTCGTAGCGAGTGCTCCGTTTAAAAATAATTGTGTTTAAGTTTTCGAAAAGTTGTGAAACAATGGATTTATATCCATTATTTTGGGATATAGCATTAAACATGTGTTTATCTTTAATCATACCGGCGATTAAAAATATTTCTAAGTTAATTTTTACGAAATAAAAAAGAATATTAAGAACTTAATTAGGATTTGTTTGGATCGTGACTTACTCCAAACCATAAAGCAATACAAACAGATTTATCTACTCATTCTGGGAACTTTTTTCTAAGTAAGAGCTATGCAATTGCAATGGCATATTACACTCTAGAACTTAGCATAATGTAGTAGCAGTTCTAGTAAAATTTAAAGTCTTTACAAAGTACGAACTAAAATACATTATGGCAAACGGGAGTCACAAGTCTTGGAGATATGGGTGCGTATAACCTGAATCGAGACTTAAAATGTTTACTTTAAAATCCACTCATAATCTACACATATATTTTGGTTTAATCAAATTTGTATAAATTATATATGAACTATTAAGAAAATATGTTTGATGGAAATGTGATGTAATATGTGTTGACTAAAAATAAACGCAAGCCTTCTTTTCAAAGGTATCGTTTCGTATAGGCTTCTAACATTTTCTGTTTAATAATGATTATACTTTGAGGTTTACCAAGGAAAAAACTGGCATGTGTGCTGTAGCAATTTGTCAAACTTTCTAATTATTGTTCATGTTACTTTCAATCGACTCCTCAATTAACTTTAAAAGCTACTTTTTATGAACATGCATAGTGCTAGAAAGTAAGTGAATTTAATGGTAACTCGTTAAAATTCGTTATCACACACCGGATTTCCGGTTTAACGTTTCACTGCCCCGCGGAAGCAGTGCCACAGTTAAATAATAACTCTGGTATTTGAACTAACTCAAATGGAATTGAATTTGTATGCATCGAGAATGTAACTAGGTATTATATTTTTGGGTATAAACAAATCTGAATATTTTAAGTTACTTTAAATGGATATTTGATGGTTACCTTATTTATGTGGTGTCAAAAGAATTCGATTAAAAGGTATAAACATTTTTGTCCCCGTAAAAACTTAATCAGTGTAATTGCAGCGTTTTAACTAAATTACTTATCTGTCTTTTTTCATCAAAGCTTAGACACAATTTGACGGAAAGACGAAAGATTAGTTGAAAGATGCACTCTTTAATTTAAAAAATTGTATTTTTTTTAAATAAGGAGGTGAAAATCATAGTGAAGGTATGTCAAATCTTAATATAAAGAATGAAATAAGTATATTAAAAATACGTTAACCAATCAACCAGTTTTAAAAAATCCATATAATTTATATAAATATTCGTAAATCAACTGAAGATATAATTTAGCAGCACACAACCCATCTAATGCAATTTAATATCCATTTAGACAAAGTTTGACTGTATGAAGATCCCTTTTAGTAGAAGTTACGATTCACAAACCTTTATTAAATTGACAAGTTTATCAACGCGATTGTACGGGCGTAAGCCCGTTTGCATGCGAGTATATTTTAGAAATAAAGAATTTTTTTCGAGGCTCTATGAACGGCTGGTGGACGGTGGTAAATATTTAAATGAGTGATAAACTTCGAACAAATTCGACTTAATAAAAAAAAAATAGGGGTACAAAAAGCGTACAAATTCTTAAAATGAAAGCAACGTACTTTATGTCTATGTGAGTGTCCATCAGCGGCGGCAGTTTGCCACATGTCCTATAAAACAATATAGTTGACTTTCTTCCTCAAATATTACTTCATCGAGGACTTTAACATTTCATGGATTAAGTCATATGCGACGGGGCTAAAATGTATTTTATGCTCCATCGACAATCCTGAAACCATTTTTCTGGTATTTGTATTACTCCCCCGACGTGTGTCTTGATCTTTAGTGTTTTTGTCTAAATTACAAATTGCAAGACCCTTTTAACCCGCTCGGCTTTTAGTAAACTCCAAGGAAGAATTCTCTTTAAATTATAGAGTCTATTGTCGTTCTTAATGAAGCAAAAGCGTTTTTTGTACTCAAATACGTTTTTTGTTAGAAGGAAGTATAATTTGAAACATTACACTAAACTAGAAAGTATCTACGCCGTGTGTGTGTTTTTCCCAACGATGTTAAGTGCCATAACGCCCATGGACAGTTACATTGCCGGAAGGCTTGCAAGAACGATGCCGGCATTTTAAGAATTGATACGCTCCCTTCTTGGAGGACCCTAAGTCGATTATAGTGGAGGTGCGCGGCAAAAACTACCTAGTGATGCTCAGTTGTGTACTAAAAGGACGTCGAGGTTGGTTGATACGGTTGGTATTTTGTATTCTGCCTTTACGTCTGATGATAAAAAGTAAGACGAGGTGTAGTTGACGAGTCGAACTGTCTATCCGTCAGTCCAGTCCCGACGACTCCAGTGGCTACCTCAGCATTTAGAAAATTAGAAATAAATATGAGTATGTATTCTTGACGAATAAAAGGGTATTAAATTTAGGCATCATCCAGGCATCCAAATGGAGAAGGGATAGAGATAGTGCCCGTCTTGTCAAAATTTCATCAGGCGATGTAGCCAGCACACCAAGTTCTTTTCCCATGAAAATAACATCAGATGATCTCTGATGATTCAACATAATAAATTAAACATTAAATCTTTTTTCTTGATGTTTTGCAGTACAATAGTTGCTTAATTGTACATTGTTTTCGTAATATTTTAAAGTTAAAAGTCAATATAGGAGAAGATTGCACTGGAAGCTTTATACTCATTGTGTCACAGAGTAACATGTATTTCAAATGTTGACTTTTAAAAGAGCTTATTCGATATAATAGTCTTTAAGTCAAGAGAATAGAGTTTAAAATTGAATGTGTTATTATCGACACTCAATATAAGGTTGTCACATTCCATGTAAGTATTGTTACACGATTGTATGACTACTTAAAAACTTTATTAACAGTATATCGGTGTTGTGAAAATTATATTTATTCTCAGTGGCTTATTCAAATTTCTTTCAAAAACAGTAAGTTGAATGACCTATTCTCTATGGTTCTATTGTGCTGAGACGGGCATTGAGTAACCACGGATACTTTCTGAAATCTTTCTTATCTCAACGAATAATATTAAATTGTATTCTAATATTTCTCCACGCGTATCAACCTTATAATCCACGTGGGCAATTTCAGGAATACAGTCACGTGCGGAATGTTTTATGTTTAATTGTTATTTGTTTTTGTCGAGATGAAACGTTGCCGTTGTAATGTCACTTTGTTTAATTGTACGCGTTTGTATTAATTTTTTTCATAAACGAGTTGTATGTAAAAT
This sequence comes from Pieris mannii, assembly GCA_028984075.1. Classification (NCBI taxonomy): domain Eukaryota; kingdom Metazoa; phylum Arthropoda; class Insecta; order Lepidoptera; family Pieridae; genus Pieris; species Pieris mannii. Next base: position 4,880,259 of record CM054780.1, read on the forward strand.
GATACTTGGGGCATATTTTTTTAATTTATTGAACTAGGAGAAAAATTGTAAAATGTGTGTCTTGAAGAGTTAGGAATAAGTCTTCGGATTTCCGTCGTTTCAATTGTTTTGCGTTTTGTTTTTTTTTTTTTTTTATTTATTTATTTATTTATTTCAAACATACACATTATCTTTACAGCCTATGCCAATACGACAATGTGGAGAAACATTTAATAAAAATATAATAATGTACATAAAAATTAGACACATAATTTGTCAAAGGTGCGAAGATACCCAAGTTTTAATTCTACTTAATCATAAACAGCAATACTGTATAAATTAAGATTCAATTGTATTATATAAAAACTGCCCACACGAACTTTGTTCTGCCTTAATTAAAATCTTTTCATCTAGTCTTTTTCCATTTGTTTTCTCCAAAAATCCTTCTTCGGAGCCTGTCTTCTATATAAATTATCTTATCGGAAATCTTGTCTAAAGAAAGTGAGTCTATATCCTAAATTTATAACTCGGAGAGGATGAATTACAATATAAATTGTTCTGTATGTTAAAGCAGCAGTTTTGATCGTTTTCATATAGCTAATGAAACGCCGTTATTATTAACTAAAAACAATCTTAGCATTATTTTGTGTATGTACTTTAGTTTTGAGAAGCGCGATTGACTAGTATATCCAATCTCGGACACCTCCGACCTTTTTCTGTTTTATCAATGACACAACATAAGCCATGTTCGTTTAACATTGTCACCAAGCCAAGTTCATTTTAGAACTAGAACGTCAACATTAGCGTTGATGAAAACGCGTATTTCAAAGACAATGTCATCTTTTGTAGGCCTTTTACTGTGAACTTTAGAATTTGCCTCAAAATTTGTGCAACAAAACACTCATTCAATCCATATGCAGGATTAAGACTAATATTATGTAAATCTCTTGTACCATGAATAAAATAAAGAATAAACAATTGTTAAATTTTAACGCCATCTATGGTGCATAGTTGATATTAGTTATCTATTGCGGCAATCAGGTATTTGATAAGATTTAAAATACTGTTTAAGATTATTTATTAGTTTAATATACTACATGAATTGATTTTCTTACACATGTCTATAAATTGTAGCTTTATAAATTCAAGTAAACATCATAATTTCAATTATCCGCCAGTGCTTTTTCTAGGATAGGCAAGATGGCGGGAACCAGCCACTATTATGACCATATTTGACAACACGTAATCAAAAATTTTACTTGTGTACTTAACAATTTTAATAATTCTTAAATAACTCATAATTATGATATTTAGATCAAAAACAGTCTCCGACGAAATTAAACTTCAAGATGTTATTAGAGTTACACACGTGACACGAATACATTATTTGCAAGCTCGCTAGTCTATGGGAACGTTTGTGTCACGTGACTGACGTTTAAAATCTTGTATTAAAACTATGAACTTTTTGATGAAATAATGATTATTTACTATAATATATTTAACTCCATAACGCTTTTACACCACATTTTTAATATTTCCAATATCTATTTGATGGTGTTAATATTTAACAGTTAAGTTCATCATGTAGTTGAGACAGTCTCTTGCTAACAAGACAAGCTTATTGGTCTTGCTTTAAAGCAGTCGAAACATTGAGTTATACACATAATGTTTTAATAATTTAGCGTTAAAAAAATAATTTAAACAATTTATTAACAGATCCGATATATAGAAAAGCAAATGTTTTTTTGTAAAGAAAATGTTGTGTGGTTTTATGAATCCACGGTAAAATTGAAACTTTTTTTCACATTATAGACATTTAACTATTAATTTTTGGAATGATAATGGGACTAATAAAAGTAGACTAAGTCTCCAACTAAATTTTTTATAGAATTCTGTGTCTTAGAACGACATACATAATACTTAACAATTATTTAGATTATATACACATATTAAATTAGCATGGAGCACTGGCACAAATGAATAATAGTCTATACGCTACACGGTCAGCTGCTGCGAACTATGTGCGCCGCCATATTGGCCTTGGCTACTATGACGAGCGCCTTTAACTTTATCCCTACTCCGTGACGACCGTCACGCGACATGCGCCACACAGACCAAAAAGTTCGAGACGATGTAATAAAAGTTTCACTTTAATATTCAGCAGAATATGGCAACTTATTCTGATGATATGCGCTATGCGATAATAGGCTTAACAACTGGCTTAATCATTAATTTCAAATTATTATTTGTAACTTGATTTAACTGAGTCTCGCTAAATACGACTGTTGAAAGGAAATCTCGTAAAGATAGTCGAATAATGTGGAATGGTGACAAAGCAACAAATAAAACTATAAAAGAAATGCATGCCGACTGCCAGTATTCTTTTTATTTAAATAAAAAACCAAGTTTGAAAAAGGGGTTCAATAAAACTTATTGATTCTTCTGATAGGACTTTAATTACTGGAGATTTAATTAAAGAGACTTTACATGGATTCTTTGTGCAATAAAAGATAAAAGTAAGGCAATACTTTGTAAATGAATAGGTTATAATTTATAAGACAAATAAATATACTTCTGGAAGCGTTTTGTGCAGTAATTAATTGCACTTAACAACTTTTTACTGTTATTTCCAATCCAATTCCTCTCAGGGTCCTTGAAAAAAAAAGAGCATACTAATTATTTAATGGCCGGCATCGCACTCGCGACCCCTCTGGCATTTAGTGTCCATGGGTCATATCACTTAACACCAGATGAGCCTCCTGCCCAATTGACCTATAATTAAAAAAAAAGTTCAATCAACACTAGACTGACTGAGAACATTATAAACCCAAATTGTGTTGGACTGGACAAAGTAAATTTCATTAGCTGAAATTTATTATTAAAGTTAATTAATTAAAACGACTAAGCAGCATTAAATCATCGAGAGGCTTTGTTTAATTTATACCTTTTATTTTACGTCCTGAGATGGTGTTTTTCCCCTGATTTAAGAGAGGTAGCGTTTTATTTCCTGTTTTGTTTAATTCTACCAGAAAAAATTAAGGGTTTACGACACACAAACATTTAGACGAAATTCCAATAAAATAAGGTATTTTTGATATAAGCTTGCGTCCGTTTTGTTTAAATTCACTTGATCGGTCATTAAAATCAAACGAGAAAAATTATTTAGTTGTTTGTAAAATTAAACACCTAACTAAACATTCGTCTAAAGTCGTTTTCGCTTTTATTTTAACCCACACGTTTAATTAACCTTCTTTATTTTTTACAATGCTATTAAGCCACCGTAACGAGACGTTTTCTAATTTCCTACACCACCTAATAAAGTGTCCTAGCTACTTTACCCGGCTATCTTGACTATAAAATTAATTGAATCTTCTAGTAGTATTTTAGGCTTTATGAAGAAAACCGAATGAATGAGTAAAGAGATATTATAATTCGACGGCGGAGTACCTAATGAATATTACATTGCATTGGGAATTGTTCCATTTTTAAAATGTTAAATTGACAACTCTTTATGCTGCATTAATATACATTAATTTATTTTTAGCTGTAAATCACCAACCAAACATTGTTGACAGATGATTATGAGCGAAATATTTTTTTTTGTATGGAATCTTGCTGTTGGCCTTAAGGGCCTTTACAGCTCAGCACGGGCTGTTTTGGCGAGCTTAGTTCAGCCGGAACGGGTAGGGTTCGCGCGACTCGCGCAAGGGCGTCTCCTGTGAGACTCGAACCTCGGCTTGGGCCGTCGCGGAGGGGTCAATCGCCTGAAGGGCAGGACGGAAGCTCACTGGAGTGAGCGAAGTACGAAGTAAAGGTCATCGCCTTCCCTGCTGAAGGCGGTTTTTAACCCTAGTCTGTTTGTTGCTGCTTTTATTATTATTGGCCGCGCGGGCGGCTTTTAATTTGTTGTTTGCTAATGTGATTGGATCATCCGGGTCCGTTAGAATGTGTCGGGGCCTCCTGCGAGCCTTCTTAGTCGGGAAGGATGAGCGAAATGTCAATACAGTGATAACCTTTATTAGAATTACTAGCGACACCTATTAGTGGTTTATAGCATTACCCGAGTACAGAAAAATTGGTTTGTTGTCCATGACGATGTCCTTATATTATGCTGGTTGTGTGAATAAATTAATTGGACCCAAGATTTGCTATATTTCGTTTGTTCAGAGTCACAGTGTTCTAGTAGTTCAGGTATATAATTACCTTTACATTTAAAAAACCGGGTACATTATGAGAATTTGCTCCATTTAACTCTTTTGCACGTGTATTGAATAGATTAAACACAAAAGAGTATTTCCACAAAGGAACATCAATCATACTTGAATCTTGCATTAATGTGTTTTTCCTGCGTAATATTAAAATGTCGCTTATCTTGTAATGAATACAAAATAAATGTTTTGTTTTAGACATTCTGATTGTAAGCCAAGCTGACAGGCTGTGAAATTTTATGAATCATACTGTTAATTTATATCAGTTTGTGGTAAATTTGTTGTGCGTATAGAAAACGTCGTAGCCATGGTAACACATACAGAACAGAAACGATGCATATGCGATTGCATCGTTTCTGCGATGTACTGACAATTTGACAACTCGTAATGTCGCACTTAACATACGTAACCTAACGTACGTCATCTTATAGCATTTTTTCGGTCCAAAGGTGAAATAAAATTAAGGATCATCTAGTAGTAATATATATGTAAGTATGTGTAATGGCCCTTAAACCAAATACTAATATTAATTGTCTTTGATAGCACTTACGCCGCGACTAATCAAACTTTTTCTGTTTATACTTTTACTGTTCCAAGGTATTTTTATAGTACAGGGGACAAACGGCTCACTGATGTTAAGTGGTACTGCCACCCACGCTCACACTGCCAAAAGGAGCAATCTTGAAGGACGCTAACTCAAATTGGTGTGGAAATGCTTTTGTTAGCAGCCGTGCACCACCACTAGGTGGAACAACCTAGTGGTGGTGCACGGCTAAAAGATTTTGCGCGGCGGTGATAAGATTTTTTTTCCGAAATAGTGTTAAAAAGTGCTCATATGTCGAGGTGATGTATTAATGCCTGTATTAATCCGAACAACTCCCCCAAACACTCTCCATGGTAAATGCGGTGCAAGTTGCAGACCCATAGCTCTATGCAACGCTAAGAGTCAAGTCACTGGAAAAGCGACTGGCCGACGATTCGAATCGCTCTACGTTAATTACTGTTTATAAAATTTATAAGTAATATTACTAGCTGAATTTTTAATTCGTGACATGAGACATCATCATCACGGACTTTTCTGTAGACCTTTTCAATGTGTACAATACTTAGTACATTATTTTGATAAAACTCGTAGGGTTCAGCCTGCGTTTGCAATGTAAGCGGAATAAATGTAATTATTTACGACATCACATTAGAAACCTCAAAAATAACAGTACTTTTCCACTATTTAATGGATGTTATTATACATATAAACCTTCCTCTTGAATCATTCTACCTATTAAAAAAACCGCATCAAAATCCGTTGCGTAGTTTCAAAGATTTAAGCATACAAAGGGACATAGGGACAGAGAAAGCGACTTTGTTTTATACTATGTAGTGATTGTTACACATACATTATTATTACATAAATGTCTACTAATGATTGAAACAAGATAATTGTTTTCCATCACGACCTTGAAAAGTGCCAATATTTTAATGTCACAGTGTAATATAATATATAATTGAGGTTTGGTTGATTTCAAATGATTCGTTTGATTTGGTTTACTTTTCAAATCGTAAAATATTTAGCATTTGGACAAAGAATGAGGATTACTTTTTAGATTTGAGCTAGCTTTGTCATACAATTATCGCGAGCATATTTCGTTGGGTATGTGCACGACACTGTAGTATATACATTACTATCTATTAATCCCAAATAATATTTAATATTATTATCATCTATTATTGTATTTAGATAATAAATTATTATTAAAAAATCTTTTCGACACTAAGGTCCTATCATCTTTTTAACTTTTTATGTATTTTATTGTAATCGTAGAAACATTAAGTTTATCTACATAATAAACCAAATTTAAATATCTTATTTGGAAATTTATTTCTTTGCTTACTGTACACTTTTTAATTTTAATATTATATATAATTTATGTATTTATTATATTTCTATTATATGTTATTATTTTACTATAAATAAGTGATTAACTATTATAATAATTTATTAAATTCGTGCATATAATAATAATAATCTAAGGAGTTTGGACTGAATATATAATAGAATCATAACTTTTTTAAGTACTAAATAAAGTTTATTAGTAATAATAACAATCAAATTATTATTAGTATTAAACATTTTCTTAACTTACATAGTAATAAAAAAAATATAAAATTAAAACAAACTTAAAAAATTTGGTCCAATAACAACCCAAGATTCATGACATTTTTAGAGATTTAAATCGGTGTAATAAAATGTAACGCATATAAATAGACATTATTGTTATTTGGTAATCATTATTTATTTAAATACGATAATAATTAATATTAACAGCCTCACTCCCCAAGGCTTTATCAAATACAAAGAGTAAATGTTACAGCAATAACTAATGCTAAATGTGATGAAATGATTAAACGTAACCAAGGAAGTTATTTGCACTTTGAGCATCGTAAAACTTAGCGGTTTCTGTGATATAAGTCAAATTTGTTTTATGTTGTGACTTAAAGAAACTCTGCAATTTTATAACTCTACTAGCTGACCCGGCAAACGTTGTTTTGCCATGTATATTATTTGTAGGAAACATTTTTTTAGGTCAATAAAAATAATTATCTACTATAAGTGTTCGGGGATGTACTTATAATCAATCGAAAGCGTTATAAACAATAAAATAATACTTTATGTAGGGTAATAAATTAATGTTTATTAATGTAGAGAATTCATTTTAAATTACAATTCTTGCTAGTTATCTAAATATCAAAAATATAGAATCAAAGAAACAAATTGAATTGAAATAAAAAAAGAAATTATTAAAAATAAAAATCGCGATGGTAAAGTAGGGGTTGATTGTAAACGGTTGAAAATTCAGGGTTATATGTATTTATTAATGCTGTATCATAATTTTTTTTTATCTTAAATTGAAAAAAAGTAGGGGTGGATTACCCTTAACATTTAGGGGGATGAAAAATAGATGTTGTCTGATTCTCAGACCTACCCAATAACACAAAATTTCATGAGAATCGGGAAAGCTTTTCGGAGGAGTTTAACCACAAACACCGCGACAAGAGAATTTTATGTATATGAGATTAAATATAAACGGTAGTTTAATTTTATTTACATTTATTAAATATACTAAATGCTTAAGGTCGTACAAAATCATTATATAGATACTCTATGATGAACCAGGATTAGTCATTGAGTGACTAATTAATTACAGTTATTTGTACTTATTTAATTGTCATCCGATAGTGCTTGCACTATTCTTTGTGATGTAGAATTTCCAATTTCCCTCATAGATTATGTAATTTACTTTGAGTTAACAAAAATATCATTTGTATTTCACTATTTTTTTTTAGAATGACATTGGCGGTCCATTAGCGAGCGCAAGTACCTCCAGATGTATGAAAACGTTTTATTAGAAAGATTGGATTAAAAAAACTAAAGATTAAGATATACGTATCTACAATTTTTAAATGGTGTTAAAAATAAAGCATATTTCTATTATTTTAAATACTTTTTTACAATGTTATAAACTCTCAGTGATGAGTTACATTAAAAAACATCTTCAAATAATCTGATTTGATGCAGTATCCCGTCAATCAATTGTTTTATTTTTACTGTCCTACATTACCCGTACACTCTGCATGTTCACGTCTCCCTTAATTATTTGGAATGAGAGTTATTGTGTGAAATAGTGTCTTATAGGTACTGAAATTTAACTTTCTAACTTTAATATTTAAAATTTACTTACGTTAATAATATCCATGTGTTTAAAAATGCTTAAATTTGACGCCTCCCATCATATTAACGCTACATTCTCTACTGGCCAACCAAGGCATTTCGAATACTTCGCAATTGTCAGGATTAAACAGTTCTTATCCGGAGTTGGATAGATATATTCGGTAGTGGGCTGATCGGCTTTAAAGAAAGCATTGTGTTTTAATTGCATTCTTTAAAAAAATATGTTTACCTATATTGTCATACATTTTAGATAAGAGAGTTTTGTACTAAATAGCTGCTCTCTATACTGTCTCACTCTCACTCACTCTCTAACTCTATACTGCGACATTGCAAGCAATTTATTTATGTGAGTCTTCTATATTATTTATAATATAATTGTATATATGGAAGAAAATCGTCTAGCATTGTTTATAAAAATAAGAATATGTAACTTCTGTCACGTAGTCTATCAACTTATCTCATTTGGCCATGAAAAATTAAAGCTTTCAATCACAAGAGTACGGCTTCAAAAGCTCTCATACATCATGCATTGAAGATATTCTGAACTTACTTAAATAGTTACAAGGGACTTATACCGCATTGAATATATTAAATTTCACTTGAATCCATCTTTATAGTGAAATACTTCAATTCCCTAAAATTGTTTAGCATAAATATGAAATGTTTAATTATAAAATGAAATGTTTTGAAAGAAATGACAGTGTTCATAGGCAGTTAGTTGAAACAACAAATATAAGGCAATTTTAGGCTTACATAGACCACAAGAACACAGTAGAGTGTCCTTTCCTTAATAGAGACTATAAGTAGTATTATTTGACACGTTTTATATTCAATGTCTTTGTGCAGAGATAACATATAAAAAACAATTGAAGCTTACATAGAGGACGTTAAATTTGATTGATACAATTTATTATTTTATTTTATACAGTTGTCAGGAGTCCAATTCGCCGCACAAACAATGCTTGGTTCCATCACAGTAATGCTACTCCAACACGTGGCTGACCCACAAAACATTGTATTCAGGAGGTTTTGTCGTATTTATTTTTATTTTTATTTGATTGTAGAATTAACTATTAAATTTATTTATATATAGAAATCAAAAGTGAATCTCTTCTAACCCGTATTCGTATAAAGATACCCTTAACAAAATAAGCTGAAAGATTAATAGTCTCGCATTTATTTGAGCGAGTTGCGGCGAAAATTCCTGTTTACGCAAAGACGGCTTAAAGTCGGCTTGCCTTAACCCCTTTATTGATTGTTTCTATCAAAGTAAACGTTGCTTTGAAATTACGGAAATGTTATAACCGAGTCATGCAATTGACAGAAAAACCATTTCGCGTAAACTATTTCATGTTACGATATTTCAAACCGACAAACAAAAAACCTAGTTTTTATTACATTTTTTGACTTAAGCTTCACAGTTCGCCATGACACGTTTAGGCAACATCTTTAAGAGAAGAGGAATTGGTATAAAAACTAAAATAAGACTGATACGGGCTCTAGTTTTCCCTATCTTCCTGTATGGAGTAGAAACGTGGACCATCTTGGCTCGACGGCAAAGGATCGATGCCTTTGAGATGTGGTGCTGGCGGCGAATGCTCAGAATACCGTGGACTGCAAAGCGCACCAACACGTCAATCCTGACCCAACTTCGCATACGAACTCGCTTATCTACCGTATGCCTACAGCGAATCGTATCGTATTTCGGTCATACAATGCGCAGAGGCGATGAGAACCTGGAGAAACTGATCGTGGTTGGTAACATAGAAGGCAAAAGATCACGTGCACGACTTAGCCAAAATCCTCAGGAGTTTTAGCGTTAACGTCTTTAAGATTCATAGACATAAAGTCCATCGGTTTGAACTTACCTCTGCAACAACAGTTGCACGATGAAGCAACTAAGCTAACCTAATAAATATTTTGAATGCGCGAAGGTTAAACGTTGATGAAAAGCATAATATTTAACTCAGATGATTGCTATCTGGAAGATACGGAATTTTATGGAAACCACATTAAAACGATCGGAATGCCAAAAGATAAACAGCCGTCAATTAATTTTAATTACACAAAGTGAGCCGTGGTTAAATTGTGATAAGCATCCACTGAAATATCGACACAATTTCAAGTGAACGAATTTCGATCATTCATCCGTGGAAATGATAAAATAATTTTTATTTAAATTAAAAAAATATCAATCCCTTGTCTACGTAGAGTAAAATATATTTTATTTTTTACCTTTATAATAACTAACGATGCTTGTGCACAGTTCTCGTCCTAACAGTACCTAGTAGATTCCTGAAAGTGCAAGCTAACTTTTTACAAAAATTAGCAATAAATTTTTTATTCAAAAACTCCGCATGATATTGAAGTTTATCTCAGGGACAAAAGTCCGGAGAAGGTTTTGTGTTCCTACAGATTTCACTCCACAATAAAGCTGTTAGAGTTTACAAAACCAAGAACAATAGACTATTAACAATCAAACAAACTTACGTGTAAACAATAACAAATCAGATTATAAAAACTTTTTCTATTTATACAATACTTATTTGATATTTAGTATGGTGATTTGTCAACGTTAATAATTTAAGTTTATAGTGAAACTGTGCCAAAGCAATAAACTCAACAAAGTGCGGTTTCCCGCACTCCGTCATAATTCTTGAGATGCGGCGAGCAATCACATTGCATCGCGACAAACAAATTGTCATTCCACGTCCCACCGACATATCCAATTCCACAAGCCAGCTCTTGTACGTGAAATTCAAGATGCGAGATCTAGAATAAGAATTGACTGAGGTATTGGCTTAATATGACGCCTTTGGTAACCGGAATTATGAACATATCATAAAAGCTTTATAAGTATTTTAACCGTTCCTAGTGAAACCAATAAAAAAACAGTGATGAACCTCTTTAGATCTTAGCCTCAGATTTCTGAATCTGTTTCATGATCACTTTTAAATCTAACAGGCAAGTATGTGATCAGTCTTCAGTTCCTGACACACGTCATCCACTTTTTAGGTCTAAGACATGTCGGTTTCCTCACGATGTTTTCCTTCACTGTTCGAGCAAAAGTTAAATGCGCACATAGAAAGAAAGTCCATTGGTGCACAGCCGGGGATCGAATTTACGACCTCAGGTATGTGACTCGCACGCTGAAGCCACTAGGCCAACACTGCTCTATAGTGAAACCAATATGGAAGCGCAATACTTTAACCTAGCCTAAAATGTTGATGTACGTCAAAATGGAGAGGATATTCAGGGTCTGTTTCACAATGTCCGGATAAGTTCCAAATAAGCTATTTGTTAATTATTGGTAGGATAAACAGTATTTTTGTGTTTCACGACTGTCAGATAGCGCTATTCGTCATGAAACGCGAAGTATCTTATTTATTTTCTTAACTTTATCTTTCGAATAATTTGTGTTGCATAGCTGTTTGGTGACAACCTATAACCTGGCGCCGTACAGTAGCAGACGAGGTAAAAAGAGCTGGTAGATGGAGACTCAATGTGGACACCCTCTGCCCCACCTAGGGGTTATAGGACATTAACTATAGCTATTTGGTACTTTATACATACATTGTGAAGCAGGCCCTTAATCTCTTTAATATTACCTATTTGTATGAGTTTGTAATATGGAAGAAAACGTAACGAATAAAACACCGCGCGCATAAGAAAGTTTAAAAATATATTATTATTTTTATCACCGAGTCTAGCTCATTTCCTTGCATTAATGAAGAAAATGTTATTCAACACTTCTGAAAATGGCGAAATAAACACAAATTATAAACCGGTGTCTCATAAACCGGTTTTATAACCGGATGTTTACCGCAGTTATCTAAATAGCCCAAAAAAGTGGTCAAAAATAGCATTTTTGTTGGATAAGAGGATGACGTGGGCTATCTATATGGTTGAGCTTCCGTACGCTAAAAGGGACATTTTCTTTTCAATGCCTTTAGAATTTTCGGGAAAAATGCGCCGTCACATTTGGATAATGGCGGTAAGGACAAAGATTAGGACGCGGGATTTTATATGCAAAAAATACTTGAATTTACCTCTTTATACTCGTTTATTATGCACCCATTATGAAATTACCTTAGAAATAGTGTAGTTTATAAATATAGTCTGGTCTTGTGCTGCACATACTCAATGCCTCGAGACTCAAGGGGTTTCTAGGATCCGGAAAAGGCTTAGGTATTTAGTCGTAAGTTTAAAATCCGTTAAAAAGTTTTCTCTTTATCTTGTTCGATAAATCAGGTGAGCCTCCTGCCTGTTTGCTCCCTGTTCTATAAAAAAAAATGAAAACTTTTTTAACGCCGCAGTCTGTCATTAAAACTTCTTACAAATAAAAATGCGAGAGAAGTTTAAAAAAGGGCAAATTAATCAAGGTGGAACTTATAGCGGTAAAAAGTTGGTAAAAACGCAATATCAAAGCCATTGTGTGCTTAACGCTTAGGAAGTCAAATTGACCCAAATTATCACATCGAAAAATAAAATATATCTAGTTATCTTAACTTAGTGATATAAATGGTAGTAAACTATTTATGTATAGTTACTGTTGCTTACGTTTAGTGGTCTAACGTAACCCAGTTCTAGTATGCACACCTAGGTATCGAGGTATCTTATTTATTGTGATAGGTAAAATCTTTATTAGAATGTTGCGAGAAGTTATTATTTATATTTTATGCTTATTACACATTTATAAGTTGTAAGAATTAAGCTTTTTTGATATAGGGCTTATTTATTTATGGCACATTAAATGAAATAAATAATAGTTATTATTATCATTAAAAATTATATTTAATCAGTATTCGTTATATAATCAGGAATACATTAGTATAGCTTTAATTCGATCGAAGTCAAACCATCAGTTATCCAGAATCATTTTAAAATTATTTTTATTGTTATATTAAAAATAAACGCAATTGTCTAACAAATTTTTAAAAATATACTAAATTATTCGATAGCAAAGCTTTAAGCTAGTACCAAACGAGACCTTCAACAAACGAGATATCACATTTCATATAATGTAACCATGTACTAGAATTAAGATAAGGAGAACAATCTCGCGATCTTGATGAAAGGCAAATATCTATAACTTTAGGCTGCGTTGCCGACATTGAATATTAATCCTGTGTTTGTTCGGCAGCTAGAATACAAATTCTCTGATAATTTCAACTGGATTTTCTTAGTACTACTATTGCGATTAATGGCATAAGTTACGATTGGGTTTGAATGAGAAAATATTATATATGCCAAGAATGTCCATATTTCGATATAAATCAATCTGTTAGTCTATATAATGAAAAATAACGATTCGAAGGTTAGTTATTATAAGTAATATAACCTTATTCTTTGATGAAAAAATTGTAATCTTTACAATACTCTTCAGAATCAAATTTTTACTCCGGTATATCTAAAACAGGATTTGTCACAAGTATTTGTCATCTCATGGCATGGAGTCGACTTTGAGTCTTCGGGTAAGAATCTCCTTACTTTAAACCAATTGTCCTTCAACTCTTAATAAGTAATACAACGACAAGATGTCTAACAAATAACAAACAAAATTATAATTAAATGTGCATGTGACTAGCCATGATCAAGTTTAATTAATCACAAAAATTAAATCAAATTCAATGTGACACAAGTGAATTTCGGCCTCCCTTGTTAAAACTGAAATTCCTGCGTTAACGATTCAAATAATATTTTATTGAACACAATAACAATAAGTAGTTGCTACGCCACACCACTTAACTCGGCAATGTCATTATATATTATTGATTGTAATTAATCACATGAGAAATACGTTCACACGATAATGTTCACGTAAATAATTCATATTTCAAGTTGATAGTGATACTGCGTAGGATAGCAAAACATTAAAGTTTAACAACCTAAAGTTTGAGGTTTCGTCTATTTTAACTAATTTGACAATATTATCCCATCGCTCCATCAGTTTAAGTGGCCTTTACTACTATGAAGTTCAATTTTGATTAAATACTGTTATAAGCTGGAATAAATAATCATAATAATCCAGTGGGGATACAATTCTATATGGGTCTTGGCGTCATTGGCATCGCTTTTTAAATAGCTTTAATTCGGTCGTGATTATGTAGTATATTTTTTGATTATGTAAAACATGTCTTTGATTAAGATCAAAGCCACCTCAAGATCGGAATTTCTTGAATTGACACAAATTTGATGTAAAGTGATGCGTGGCTTTGTCAGTAGATAGTACCACACGCTGTTTGCAAATTGATGAACTACTTATTCGATAACTAATGCGATATTTTATTGGGTACAAATTCTGCTGTTCGAAGCTAATCCACCAAAAAAAGAGCCGATCTTGGGTTATTAGCGGTGTAACTAATATGACTTCATTTGAAATATTTAGATGTGAAGTTTCACTTGGTCAAATTAGTGGATTATCCAACTTACAAAAAAGATAAATGCTTTTATGAAAATGATTTTGTATGGAACCCTGCTTGACTTAGACCCAAAAATATGTACATGTTACATTTTACAATTTAAGATTACTTATTATTATTTTATAAATTTATTATTTAAAACACGTTTATTCTTAAATATTATTTATATTCAATTTACAAGCTACTTTATTTGACGATTGTACTTGATTCACGATGTAACGAATTTATGATGATATGTTACTATTTTACAATTTTATTGTTTATAATTAATATTTATAATTTACAGTATAGATTATTTGATGGTTGTATTTGTTTAATACGTTTTACTCGATGTCAGTAAGTTGATTGATTCGATACCGACATTTACGAACAGAATGACGAGTCGTCATGATACGATCTAAAATAAGTGAGGGTATTCGGACCGATTCGCTTGACCAAGACGGACGTTAAATTGTAAGCTGTGTGGTTGTTTAAGGATAAGAAGTGTTGGAAGTATATATAATTATTGTTGTAACAAAGCAGGCGTTTTATATTATACACCGAGAATCGAATTGTGAGAATTCATCACATACAGAAGGAATGAAAAAATAATCTACTTGGGGAAATGTGTGTGTGTGTCACGTTCCAAGATTTGTGACCTAACATTTGGACTTGGCTTGTCGAAATAAAAAGTTTGAAGATAATACAAAAAAAACACCTTTTGTGTTTTATTGATTATTTTTTAGCATTGTTTATTAAGAAAAGGAATAGGCCACATATTGGATGCAACACTATGAGTTTATACATATTTTATACGTTAAATACGTATAAATTTCAATAAATTACGTATTACGAAGGATAAATTTTATGTATCGTGATTCTCTTATCTATATATCTTTGTGGTCTCTCATGAAACACTTCTATTTGATAACTATGTATTATAAAATACATATAAATAAAATAATTCTTAGGTAGAGGTAATTTTAGTAACTACTCAGCCAATGAGTCTCAATTGTACAACGTACTGCAGTTGTTCTGTTTTAAAGGGAGGTTGCCAAAAAGCCGACCGAAAAATTGCTCCTGACTGTCATCATTGGACGTCGAGGTAGAAACAAATACAAAATTTCATCAGTATCACCTCGACGTCCGTCGACGACTGATAGTTATTAAAGGTAGTTTTGCCGCGCACTATGACTATGTGTAACTAGCTACCCACTGAAGTATTTCAGAACCAATTCTACTTAGAGTCCTTCAAGATAAGAGGAAGTTCCAATGAAGCCAATTGGAACGATTATTAGAATTACTCAATTAATAAATAATCAAGCATCTCTTATCAATTATTTACTTGGTAGTTTCGATATCGATAAATACTTAGAATTTTATAGCACTCAATCGCTTTTGAAATGTATATATATATCTCATATAAAATTCATCGGACTTAGCACAGTACTTACTACTTGCTTTTTAAATATTTTTTTAATAAGTCGTGATTTGTGTACTATATTTTTTATTGAAGAAGAATCAAGCACTCAGACATTAAATTTTTTTAAATCTTAAACAGAAAGACGTTCATAAGTGTACATGTTTACCAATATGAATAAAGATATTTTTGATGGATTGATTTGATTAAAAAAGATACACCACATATAGAAACAATGAAAATTACGGCCAGATATTAAGAACCAGCGATTTCTGAGATTGAAGTATTTAAACATATAAATGAACGCTTTTAAATATTGTACCTATAGATTTAAGCTTAGTAATCTTCTGACTCTTAAGTAGTGCCTTTGTTAAAGTTGTGTAATAAACCAACTTAACACAGACTGTCCAAGGATATCGTTTCTCCTTGGATAGAATGCCTAGCGAACCCCGAGGGTCCATCTTAAGGGCGTGTGATGTAGTGGGTGAGGTCTCGCTACCCCTCTGAATAGCAGAGGGATTTGAGTGTAGATACAGCCCCACAGTCCCCGCGTCAAGTTCGACATTCTTGATGCGGGCCTGCATTAGTGCATTTCAACCTCATTAAAAAAAAGCATATTGTTTCAACTATATTAAAATTGCCAATATGTCATTTAATAATGAAACAAAGCAGTGTATTCTAAGAAAAGACAGATAATTTTTAATTTGGTTTTTATTAATGATCAAAATATTGATTAACCTAATCTAAAAATAAGGAAGAAGTATTAATTGTAAGTAAATTAATATTATTCTAATTCCTCAAAGTAGTTGATATCAGATCTTTTAAAGTTATCAGATAACATATATATCGTGTCATTGTTAGCCATAACAAAAAAATCGCTACTAGACGCGAAGACACTGAAGTTTTGCACCCGGATGTGTCTGTGCAGTATACGGGTAGTAATTATGGTAATACGTAATAAACAAGTTAGTAGACGTTTTCTACGTTATATTTCAATACAATTCGCTATGCGTCAACGTGAATAACATATAAAATCTAAATTTTATTTATTTATGTAGGGTACCTGCATAATTATCAAATCAGTCATAAAAATAACGATTTTAAATTTTCATCGGATTTCTTACAAAACTTTTACCATCATCTTTTTTCACATGTTAACGAATTGATTGTATGATTCCTGTTTAAACAAAATAGTGTTTCAAATTTTACAAATTAAATTTACTGCTAGTTCTCAAATCGAGTACATTTTTGGCAAATAAGAATCATACTCAATGCTAAGTCGAGATTGTGAATCTTACTCATATGTAAGAGATGCAACAATATCAGTGACAGTAATTAAAGTCGTGGTGGAACTACACGAGAAAAGAGAAAAATTCAAATAAATTTTCTCGTAAATAAGTAACAAATAAGGAAAGATTCATAAAATTATGTGAAAAACATAAATAAAAATATTTTATTATTCATATTACTGCTTATCATTTAATATGTTTTGATTTATATTTTCCAGAAATCACTCGTAATCACTAACTAATACCTCCCGCTTACCTCGTCCCGCAGTTGTTTCAATTTTATCTTGATATTGACGAGGGTTATATTAATCAAACAGATTTTTAACGAAACACTGCATTGTTGAGTTTTTTAATTAGTGTTTGTGCGATGATTTTTCTACTAGCATTTGCTTTATTCAATGTATGTTCTTGTGTACCATTTCGGTATCATAAGGATGTTGGTATCAAGCAGGCAGAGCACTTGATGATTCAGGAGAAGATGGGAAGGATAATAGGTGGAAATCAAGTGCCTAGTATTATGACATATCCTTATCAGGTACTATTAGGAAAGTAATAATATCGAGACGAGCGTTGACAAAAAATATTCGCTCACACAACATTTATATAAGTATAATCCTAGAATAAATTCAATATTTCTTAAAGATAATTGCATCTTCATTAACTGTTTTCAGACTTATTGTGTTTAATACACATGTGATTTATTTTAGTATTTTTTATCAGTTATGGGAGAATTGTTTGTGATTTTTCGTCGTCCGAAGTAACAGAACATCATAACGAACGACGATTTTACATCTCAATTTTTAATTGGAAATATCTGTTCTAGGCTGGCATAGTAGCTACTTTGACAACTGGCTGGACGTCAATTTGTGGTGGAGCTCTGATTTCAAACACTCGGGTATTGACGGCAGCACATTGTTGGTGGGACGGGGAGAACCAGGCTAAGTCATTTACCGTTGTGTTAGGTTCTCTAACTATATTCTCAGGCGGAACGAGACTTGTTACTAGTGACGTAGTTGTCCATCCATCTTGGAATGATAAAGATATAGTTAATGATATAGCGGTTGTTAGGATTTCCAGAGTGCAGTTTACTAGTAAGTATTTATGGTGTATTTCACGTACTTTAGCCTATTTAGTGACAATATAGAAACTAGGTAAATAATTCTTTAAATTATAATGAAAAGAACACAATACTTCAATTACAATTCAGCATTTATTTTTCCGCTGACTGTGAAATTTTTACTGAACAGGAACATTTTTGCTGGACGTGGTACATTTACTAATTCTTTACATTTTGTGTGTTCTTTGTCAGTCTTTCACGTCACAATGATGCAACTAGATTTTTATTAAATCTATCATTTACTTCTTTTAAAACTATAAGTACAATCGAGTATACTCTATGATATAATAAAATAGCTAACTCCACATATGAAATAATAACAGAAAAAGAAAACTAATTTTATATCAATTACCAATATTAAAAATGTATATTTTAATATATTGCAGATAATATTCAAGCTATACCACTACCATCTATATCGGATGTTAACAACGCTTTCGCTGGAGTGACTGCTACCGCTACGGGTTATGGAAAGACGAAGGATTGTGAGTTATTAATGTTAGACATCTTCTTAGAAAGTATAAAAAATAGTAATTTGTTGTAGTAACAAAGAATATTGCTGTTTGCAGCTCAAAACGGATTTCCAAAAACCACTCAACTGCATCACGTCAACCTTAAAGTTTTGACCAACGCTGTCTGTCAACGAACATTCTCAGACGTTAAATTACACAAAAGTCATCTATGTACAGATGGCTCACAGCGAGTTGGTACCTGCCAAGGTGATTCGGGTGGACCTTTGACAACTATTGTCAATAATAAGCGTATGCTGGTATGTATTAAACATTGTTCGTTTCATTGTCAAGTCTCCATGCTGACTGAATGGATTGGCGGATCAAATTTTGATTACATTTACTTACCCGTAGAAACAAGTCTTTAATATAAACAAAATAGAGGTTAAAGGCATTCTTTCTAAATCGTCATAGATTCCATCGAAGGAACAAATGTTTTCTAATCTATGCATATAAAATTTTCGTTGCACATTGTTCGTTTCCATTCTCCTCCGAAACGGCTTGATTCTTATGAATTTATTTATGCCTATTCAGTAAGTCTGAGAATCGGAAACTATCTATATTACTCGAAATTTAATTTTTTTATGTTTAAGACAAACATCTTTGTTTTTATTTTTTTATTTTCGTCTTCTCTCTACGATCGACCCCTACTTTGTTAGTTAAGAACTTATTACTTGAACTCTGATGTTTATATAGAAAATAATCATAGAAAAACCTAAAAAGTTTTAATTTCGGAAAACCGAACTGTAGATGGGGTACAATAGCAAAATTTTCCATGTTTGTATGTAAAACGGTTTGCAAGGCATTAAGGAGAAACGAAGTTTGCGGGGGCCGCTAGTATCAAATAATATAATAATTATTGGACATAAACTCTAATCACGAATATATTTTGATTTCAGATCGGAATTGTATCGTTTGGACTGGGTGATGGTTGTGAACGAGGCACGCCCTCCGTGTACACGCGAGTTACGGAGTTCCGTACATGGATCAACGCGCAACTATAGAAATTCATTAATTATGTTATTTTAAAACAAATATATGATTTACTGAAACGTTTTATTGAACATTTACCCGTGATATTTGATTCATAGAAATACTAACACTTATAGATAGACGATTAAAATTGACAATATATAAAATAAAATACCGTGTAAATTCTTTATAAAGAATTTCAAGGGACCTTTTTTTTTTCGTTATACACAGGGAAGGAAAAAGAAACAAATTAAACCAATAACAATGTCTAAGATACGCAGTTCGCGGGGCCAGCTAGTATTACATAATATATTGTTGCACATAAACTCTGTTCACGGGCATATTTGATTCCAAATTGGAATAATATCGTTTGGACTGGGTGATGGTTGTGAACGAGATATGCCCTCCGCATACACGCGAGTTACGAAGTTCCGTAAACGGATCAAGGAAAAAAATAAAAAGAAATAAAATCAAATCACAATAGCCTTTATACGAGTACACTATAATTATACTTAGTCCATGTCATTTATGTTTTCCCAAACCAATTGTCGCGGTATTTCGATGAGAAGCCCTAAAATCTATAGCAATGGGATCATTTCTCTAAGAGATGGCAAAAACACACCTTATAATGGAACCTACATACTTTAGTTAAATGAGAATAAACTATATTCAAATTGTTATAAATTTTGTCAAAAAATCGAATCTAGCTCAAATTATTTAAAAGCTTTTTTAGGCGATAATAAAAAGATAAGATAGTTTAATAAATATGTAGCTAAATAGACGGAATTAAATGGAAATAGAAGAGAAAGAGGAAATTAACGAAAATACACGGAAATAAATCGAAATATACGAAAAAAGGCGAACATAAACGTCTATTAAGACGGAGATAAACGGATTTAATGCAGAATATAAAAATTATGTTTATTAAAAGTAAAGCCGTTTTCAGTACTTATGTAACGCAAGCCGAAGTGAACGAATTTCGATAATTCCATTTTCAATTTGTGGTAATGATAAAATTTTTATTTGAATTAAAAATTATCTATCCCAGATCTACTATGTCAAAATCGTGCGAAATTAATTTTATTTTTTACCTTAATATAACGTTAAAACTGACAACGAAGCCTATGCACGTACAGTTCCCTCTCAGTGCCCCAGATACGCGCAGAAATGATACTGAATGAAAAAAAAAAACCTTTTTTATAATACGGAGAAGAATAAAACATTACCAATCAAACAAACCTGTAAACAGGAGGACCAAAACAAACTATTAAAACTTTTTTTATTTCCTTACAATATTATTTTAAAACTTACATTGGCAATTTGTCGAAGTATACAATAAACTCAAAAAAGTGCGGTTGTCTGCACTTTGTCATTTCTCTTGATATGCAGATAGCAATCAAATTGCATCGCGTCAAACAAATTGTCATTTCACGTCCTAAAGACATATCCAATTACACAATCCGGCTCTTATACGTGAAATACAAGACGCGATATCAAGAATACGAATTTACTGAGATAGTGGCTGATGCAAATATGATCCATTTGGATATTGGCGGTAAGGACACAGATTAGGACGCGGGATTTCATGTACAAAACCTACTTGAATTTACCTCTTATGTTCGTTTATTATGCACCCATTATGCGAACTTACCACTGGACTATTTATTTTATTTATTTATTTAATAACACTTCGTTGCACTACTGAAAACACAAATTACCCAATAATTAAAAATTTGTAAGGGATACAACGGGCGGCCTTATCCCTAATAAGCGATATCTTCCAGGCGACCCTAGAAAGAAAAGAAAAAAATATCAGTGCGCGGCCTTGCCGATTATTCGGTATACTGCTGAATATACTATTCGTTGCAAGTCACTTACGATTGATCAGGATAGGATAAGGATAAGAAATGTTTATAAGAGTTTTAAAGGATGATAGGGAAGAAGCCAATCGTATGGAGTCGGGCAGCCTGTTCCACAGCTTAATGGCGGAAATTCTAAGTTAACAATTTTTTGTTAAAAAATGTGGTCGAGTCATGTGGGAGGCACTCGGCTGCCTCTATGCATTACTAGAATCCGAGGGAAGTCCAAGTGTTTAGTGGTCAGTTAAAAATCCGTTGTAAACGTTTTATTTTTTTGTTCGATAGATCAAAACTTTGTAAAAGCCGCAGTCTGTCATTAAAACTTTTTACAATTAAAAATGCGAGAAAATTTTAAAAAGAACAAATTAATTAAGGTGGAACTTATCGCGGTAAAAAGTTTGTAAAAACGCAAAACCAAAGCCATTGTATGCTTAACGCTTAGGAAGTCATTGTCTATCAAAAGAAAAATTAAAATTGCGTTTAAAATCTAATATATATAAAATTCTCGTGCCTCGGTAACTGTAATTAGACGGAAATCTCCTCCGAACCTCCGACATAGCTCGACCGATTTTCGTGAAATTTTGTGTGGATATCGGTTAGGTCAGTGAATCGAACAATCTATATACAGCATACAAATATACACACAAACCTTGATTTTCACCTCTCTACGATAAATCGATAGTTATTTTTATTGAACTTAAAAAAAATCCTAGAAATAATATACATGGCAATACAAATTTTTTCAGGAATATATCTATGTAATCTAAGCTTAGTGATATGAATTCCAGTAAAATGCATAGTCGAGGGGGTGCCTCAGGCACAGAATGCTGATCACCTATTAGATTAACAAATGATCATGAAACAGATACCGAAATCTAAGGCCAAGAAATGATTTTTTTTGAATAGCCGAAATATTATGTATAGCAAGAAAATGTTCGACCATTTAGTGTTCATAGATTTAGTTCTCTTCTATACTATCTTGTACAAGATTTAGTACTGTTTAATATTGATAGTAAACTGGGTAATATTTTGTTGTGGTTAAACATCCCACAGCCATCCGGCCCAGACAGGCAACGTCCGGATAATGTGCCAAACTTTACGCAAAAAATGTTCGTGACAAGTCTGCAATTTGGAATCTGCATACGAATTTGGCCTAACAAATACTAACTTAATGTTCTTGAAATATCGAAAGCGCTTAGATGATAAGGTAATTTGTTTCATTGTCAAAATGGATGGTTTAAACATTTTTCACTTTTTCAATCCACATGTAATATAGGCGATTTATTAACAGACAAATTATCATTTTTGTTCAATTGTTTTGATAACTTTATGCCTTCACCTCGGAGCAGTGCATCTCGCCCATGGATGTGTTTAGTTCGTGTTTTATGACTAGTTTTACTCAGTAAAATGAATAATATTAACAAATATCTTTCTTTACAGACACAAATGCGTTATTAAGTATATGTTGATATTTTGAGTAAAAACAGAATGTTCAATAAGATTATTTGGTTAAATGGTTATTTGGTTCAATAATCACTAAATTTCCGATCGGTAGGCTGCCACATTATATTGGCACGAACAAAAAGGAAATAGAAACAAAATACTTGTACATACCTACATATGTGGCGCAATCGTTCTTACATTGCATTTATTATCTAGGTTAAGTCAATGCCCTGTAAGCATTTACATTATATTTAAAATGAATTAAATAATGAGTCGTTTTCCAAGGCTTGCCTGAGATGGTTGTTTAATTATATTTCTCGTTCACATATTGTTATGTGCCTACTCATACGATACCCCACATCCTAAAGCTTTACTAATATATAAATATGTAAGTATTAGGAGTAAGAATATTAAAAAGATAGAAGAGTGCGGTTTAAAATCGCAATAAATTGAAGTGGTAAGTTGTCGCGTCAGACAGTCACTTGTGGGAAGAAAATTTATGTTCGCTAACGTTACTTTAAATTCTGATATTTTCTCTTATTTTACACCTTGCATGGTACATAAAATTCAATTAGCAAAAAGGTTTTCTGACGAGTGTAATAGAATTCTTCAAAGCTCGCTGCTGTCAGCATCAAACCCTTTTATTTAATTTTATTGAAATATACTTATTTTATTTATAAACAAAAAAACTTGTGTATATGAAAAATGTTATTATTGGCCATGGCTTATTTAGAGTACAACAAGCTTTTTGATGTATACGGAATACCTAGTGAGTAATTTCCAAATTTGAAAATATATTCTCGATTTTTAATCAGGAATAATTTTTGAATAGGAAATAATTGATATTATTTGTCTTAGTAATTTCGATAGCTGATTTTGTTAAATCACAACTACTTTAGAATGGTTTATACTACTATTCTTTAACTGCCTTTCCATTACTGGAGGTTGGCCGTCAGTTTCTGGAAGCGTGTCTTGTTCTGCGCCAAATGCTCAACTTTTCCGCATTTGCTATACCTGTCCACTCCCTAACGTTGCGAAGCCATGATTTCCTCCTTCAACCAACACGCCATTTACCCTGGATTTTTAAGGTGGTAGCGGTCATGGCGCAACACGTGGCCCAGGTACGCAACGTTCCGTTGTTTTATGTTCAGCATAAGTTTTTTCATCATTCCAACTCGTTTCAGAACCTTCTCGTTTGAGACCTTCTGGATCCAGCTTATACGAAGCATGCATCACCATGCACCACATCTGAAATGCTTACTATTTAACTTAACCTATTATGTATATAAAATAAACTAATTGAATAGTAACGTTAGTAAGAAACGGGAGATCACATTTTATATGATGTAACCAAATACAAGAATTAAGATAAAGACGACAATCTCGCAATCTTGATGAAAGGCAAATATCTATAACTTTAGGCTGCGTGTCGACATAGAATATTAATCTTGTGTTTGTTCAGCAGCTAGAATATGAATGCTCTTCTGATTTCAACAACCTTTTTCTAACACAGTAGCGGGTTGTGACATAAGTTACGAGATATTATACAATGTGTCCTTAAAGAAAGTTTAGTTGATCGATCAAAAAATAGTAAGTAGTGTATAAAAAAATGTTTAATTATTATTAATGTACACATGGAATTTATTTCTTAAAAATAATACTGTCCTCGCGTTCGCGGCTCATTAAATGGAACAAAAATTACTTACGACGACTCAGTGCCGGCTGCCATGTCGTGACGGATATTTTCTTTCAATTGCGCCAGGGAAGTCGGCTCGCGTGCACTTTAGATTAAAGATAATCCCATAAACCATAGGCGTTAAATCAGGACTGCGTGAAGGCCAATTTAGGTCACCTCTCCTGGAGTACAATTTGCCTGAGAAAATTTCACAGCAGAGACGTATTGGACGTGTGTGTCGTTGCTCCGTCCTGCTTGAACCATGTTCTTTGGTTATAGCCAAGAAAGTTCAGTCACTAAGAAGTCGTCTAATATTTTCACATAGTGCTCTGAAACGAAATGTAAACTTTCTTTTGAGACACCTATACGTGCCAAGAACCAAATAAAGATATAAAACAGTTACATAATATAAAAATAACGATAAGTTTATTTTTATGAGTATAAATGCCTCATTCAGAAAACAATTTTCTTTTAATGCCTTTAAACGACAAGATGTCTAACAAGTAACAAATAAAAGTTAATATTTGTTTAAGCTGAAATTCCTACTCTTTAAAAAAACTTTAATTTAACACAAAAACAATAAGAAGAGTTGCGATGCCTCACCCCTTAACTCGGCGATATCATTATATATCATTACATATACGTTCATATACGAAATAGAAATACGTTTATAAATACCTATATAGCCTACCTATATAATAATAGGGGTTTAACCTAAAATATTTTAATACTAGTGATGTATGAAACGATTGGGTCACACGATAATGTTAACTTAAATAATTTATATTTCAAGTTAATAGTGATACTGCGAAGGATAGCAAAACATTAAAGTTTAACCCAAATTTTAAGGTTTGGTTTATTTAAACTAATTTGACAATATTATCCCATCGCCCCATCAGGCTAAATGGCCTTTACTACTTATGAAGTTCAATTTTGATTAAATACTATTATAAACAGCAATAACTCATAATAAAAACCCAGTGCTTGTTACATTTATATATGGGTCTTGGCGTTAGATTATTTCCGTTCTGTCCTGTCTGACACGTGTCCGTTTACTCACACTACTAGCGAGTATAAGATGCACACATAGACAGAAAGTGCAATGGTGAAACAGCAGGGACTCGAACCAAACGACCTCAGGGATGAGAGTCGCACGGTGAAACCTTTCGGCTAACACTGCTAATTTTATATTTAAACGTTGGTATTGTTTGAGAACGTAATTGGTAATTACACTGCTAAATCCGCGTTATAGAATTTGAGTTTGATAATTTCTGCAGCTTGGATTTGCGATAAAATTTACCCACAAATGACAGATAAACACTAAATTATATTTTCCATAGATAAAGCCAAAATCAAATCTGAATCCCGTCTCAAGGACGACTTTGGAAATAATTGGAATACCGTATCATATTGTAACGCTCTAAGCTATAACAGGCGCCTAAGTTCATGACATAGTGATGCGTGATGTCGACAAAATTTAAATGTTAATGTAGAAATAAATACTCGGCCTTAAAATATTACTCAAAAAAGTTGTTATGTTCAAATTAAGAGGTCTTAATTACTCTACCATTTTAATTTTAACGTCAATGATTTTGTCAAACGGATTATTGACACTGACAGTTACCACAGTTACTGTAATAGCTGAAACCTTGGAGTCTGGAGAGCTTACAGCTACTTAACTACTTACTAGTTTTTGGAACCAACTAAACAGCTAAATATATAACAATGATTACTTGTGATACCAGCCGTTTACACAAATACATAATAATTCAAACAGTGTTAGCCCAGAGAAACCAGCGTGTGACTCAGATACCTCAGGTTGTAAACTCGATTACCAGCTGCGAACCAATGGACATCTAATAATCGCTCGTACATTATAGGAAATCATCGTGAGGAAGCCGATATGTCTCACATCTAAGAAGCGATGACATGTGTCACTTGAAGCCTGATCACCAACTGGTCTATGGAGTATAAATGGTTCCATCGGATGCGACCTGTGGTTCAGATCCATTAAATTCATTTATTCAAAGAGTGGCGGAGAGATTATTGCCAGTTCTTCTCTTCCGTTCTATGCCCTTGATTTGAGAACTGGCAGTAAATGTGAAATTAGAATAATTCAAAGTATATTTTGACGTTCATAAGTGTACATTATGTTAGCTATATGAATAAATGATTATTTGATTTGATTGATTGATTTGAACATATTATATTATGTACTGTAATGTATTATGTTACATTTAAAATGTATGTGACAAATCTCAGTTCTTGTATAACATCGAAATATCGTACATCACTCAAAAATCGAGACACGACAAATATTTCAAAGTATCAGTAACATGTAATGCGGACCTTCAAAGAACGTTGTCGTGGCTTTGTATCCAAAATTACCGTCTACTCCGAAGATCAATTGCTTTTGGGAGTTTCTAGTCACATAAATACTAGATGCTCGTGGAGTACAGCACCGCTCATTGTAATATAATAGTTTCACCTACGGTGATTTTTGAGTAATATTCCTCGTTTAGAAGAGTATTTTTAACCTATTTATGAATTGTAGCAGGACGCCAGTGGGATATCTTGCGCAAATGATTGTATTAAGAAGATTTTGTATGGAACCCAGCACGCATTAGACCCAAAAATTTACACAGAAACAATGATCATCTACTTGTTAATATGTAAGTATACGTAATACATAGGTTTGGCTTAAAATTTAACTTATAAGACAGACAAGTTGGTGTTAACGTGTCATATATAAATTAGTATGTATAGGAATTAGCCGCTTCCTGATAAAGGAAACGGTTATTGAAAAAAAACTCACAAGATACTGCATTTTTAAATTCAAATCAGGTTGAAAACGCACTGCGGAAAATTTCGTTACAGACACAATTGACAGTATACTCGACTAAACAACGATATGTCAATACAAAAATTTGTTCCTGCTGTTAGTCTGGAAGACAATAGAATCGCCTTTGCATTGCTTGATACTTGTTCAATAAAACTTATGGTACACAAATCTCAACCGAATTTAAACTACGTAACTAACTGCGTCAAGAACAATAAATATTTATATCGATTCTGAGAATTTATATCGATGTACAAACTACCAACTTTATAATTGATAAGAGATGCTTGTTATTTATTAATTGAAGTAATTCAAATCCATGCAATTGGCTTCATCGTATTCTATCACGGAGCACCAAACTCCCCACTCTTTGAAATCAGAGTCCGAATTCATTAGGACTTTATAGGAAATCCTTCAAAGGGCGTTTGATAAATTTCTAATCAAAGGCTATTCTATTCTATTGCCTTCCTTATTAATAGTGGGAACAATAAACTATTTTGTGTATTGACAAATATTTGTTTGGTCGAATGTAACTTTAATTGTGTCAGTAACGAAGTTTTGCGTAGGGCTTTTCAACTTGATTTGCATCGACGTGAGGAATCAAAATGTTATTTACTTATGTAGGTAACTTCTATACTGTTTTTACAGTCAACACTTTGTGCTAAGCTTTGGATATTTAAGATACGATGTTTTTTGAAGTTCACCCTGTTGAAATGCGCGACTACCTGCGACTTGTGGATTCAGCAAGAATGACAGATTTTTAAAAATATTTTTTTACGTAATTCCTAAGAATTCTGTTTTTATAAAATTAACTTCAAAACATCAAGTAAAAAATAGTTTAATAAAGGTATAACTACTTATAATTAAATATATTTTATAGATTTATTTTTAATTTATTTATTTAGTAATCCTACAACTAACATAAATTATATATAATTATACACTGAAAATATAGCCAAAGATGGAATACATGATACATTTTACTAGATTTAATTTAGAAAAGGGAACAAAAAAAAGTATTTAATACATTTAACTAATTGAGATTTAATTTATTTAACTAAGCCTAAATTGGTTATTATTATTTGTTATTAATTTTTTTTTAATTTTTAATTTTCTAATATAATCACTATCACCTCCCGCGTTCCTCGTCCCGCATTCCCGCAGAATATACTTAAACAGTTGATACAACTTTATCTTGATACTGATAACGGATTTATTAATCAAATAGATTATTAACGAAACAGTAAATTGTAGAGTTATTTTATTGGTGCTTGTGAGATGTTTTTTCTATTAGTTTTCGCATTATTCAATATATGTTCTTGTGCACCATTTCAGTATCATAAGGATGTGGGTATCAAGCAGGCAGAGTTCTTGATGATTCAAGAAAAGATAGGGAGGATAATAGGAGGAAATCAAGTGCCTAGTATTATGACATATCCTTATCAGGTATTATTTTGAAAGTAATAATAAAACAAAGCAACACACAGCCAATGGAGCCATCTCGTGTATCTTCTCTTATACAGTTTTTATATAAGTACCTACAATTATGTTGTAAGATAAATACATTTTTTTTTAAATATATTTTTTTAACTCACTGTTTTTACACGCATTGTGGTCTATTTAAGTTATTCTTATTACTTATGGGTGAATATGTTTGCGTTTGAATTAAAAGGTTAATTAAATTTATAGGTAGGTTTGATTATAAGTCAAATAAGGCGCCTAATGATATTACGTTATCTGAAATTGCACAAAACATATCCTACATAATAAAGAAAGTTTATCTTGCGAGGGCTCAATTTTTAATTGGAAATATCTCTTCTAGGCTGGTATAGTAGCTACTTTGACAACTGGCTGGACGTCAATTTGTGGTGGAGCTCTGATTTCAAACACTCGGGTATTGACGGCAGCTCATTGTTGGTGGGACGGGAAGAACCAGGCTAAATCATTTACCGTTGTGTTAGGTTCTCTAACTATATTCTCAGGCGGAACTAGAATTGCTACTAGTGACGTTGTGGTCCATCCATCTTGGAATAATAAGGATATTATTAATGATATAGCGGTTGTTAGGATTTCCAGAGTGCAGTTTACTAGTAAGTATTTTTGGTGTATTTCACGTACTTTAGCCTATTCAGGGATTTAACAATTTAGAAACAGGTAAATAATTCTTTATTTAATAACGAAAAGAAAAAAAATCTTCAATTACAATTAAGTATTTATTTTTTCCACTGACTGTGAAATTTTTACTGATAAACTGCTGGACGTGGTACTTTTACTAATTCTTTACCTATTGTGTGTTCTTTGTTAGCCTTTTACGTCGCTTAATGTAACTAGATAATTTATTAACCAAATCATTTACTTAATTTAAAACTATGAGTATAATCGAGTATTTAATATTATACTCCGTATAATGAACTAAATTTAATAAAATAACTAACTCCACATATGAAATAATAACAGAAAAAGAAAACTGATTTTATATTAATTACCAATATTAAAAATGTATGTTTTAATATATTACAGATAATATTCAAGCTATACCACTACCATCTATATCGGATGTCAATAACGCTTTCGCTGGAGTGACTGCTACCGCTACGGGTTATGGAAAGACGAAGGATTGTGAGTTTCTAATGAAGTATTATAGTATATACAACACTCAAAATCTATTACAACGACATCAATGGGACTACTTATATTTGGTCGTAAAAACCGATGGTCGTAACATGCGATGACGTTGTTATCAAGTACCTAACTACTTTTACCCGCCAGGACCTTAGATTTTGGTCAATATAACTTGTATTTTGTTCTCTGTAAACTATAAAAGTCAGTGAGAAGTTGTAAGTACAACAAAATGTTTTTTTCAGCTCAAAGCGGATTTCCAACAACGACTCAACTTCATCACGTCAACCTTAAAGTTTTGACCAACGCTGTCTGTCAACGAACATTCTCAGACGTTTCCATACACGGAAGTCATCTATGTACAGATGGCTCTCAGCGAGTTGGTACCTGCGAGGGTGATTCGGGTGGACCTTTGACAACTATTGTCAATAATAACCGCATGTTGGTATGTATTAAACAAAGTTTTTTTTTATAGAACAGAGGGAAAACGGGCAGAAGGCTCACCTGATGTTAAGTGATACCGCTGCCCATGGGCACTCTCAATGCCAGAGGGCTCGCGAGTGCCTTTTAAGAATTGGTACAATTTAAAGTTCGTTTTATTGCGTCTTATAAAAAAGTAGAAATAAAACAAATGAGCCTTGTTGGCGTATGGTACTTACTGATGCCAACTTCCATAGAATATACCCCTAGAACTAACTTCAAATTCTCCTAAATATGATCAAAAGTTGTTGTAGAATCGAATTGAGAGGTAATTGCAAATGTGCATAAAAACACAGTCATCTTTTTGATATTCAGTTCTAGCCTCGGGGTTTATATTGGGTTTTGTTGGTTGGTTGAATTCAAGACTCAATATAAATTGTGTATAATCGTGCGATAAAAAAATCTTGAAAAACGTATCACATTAAATGCCCCTAAATGTACCTCTCAATAGCCCCCAAGACATAATTTCCGCCTATATTTGGGGGGAAACTTCCAAGAACCATTTCGACTTTATTTACAGTAAAAACACTATTTTTCCGTAGAACAAGGGTGGAGTATAAACTAAAAAACCTCATTGATACACAGGCGAGCATCAGTTACAACCTCTTAATTATTACCATAGGTCTTCATTGTTGACGCGCGAAGTTATTTAGCCGCCTAACTTGGGCTTGTAAGAGATTTTAGTTTTAGTATGAACAAAGACATTTTACATCGTCATAGATTCTATCGAGGCAACATCGTTTTTTGAAATCATGTAATATTTTGTTAGGTAACTATATATAGGGCATTTTTGTTTCAGATCGGAATAGTATCGTTTGGACTGGGTGATGGATGTGAACTAGGCACGCCTTCCGTGTACACGCGAGTTACGGCTTTTCTCACATGGATCAACGCACAACTCTGAAATTCATTCCATATTTAAAAATAAATATATGACTCACTCGTTTCTATACTAAGGGTCTGTTTCACAATGTCCGGATAAGTTCCAAATAAGCTATTTATTACTTATTGGTAAGATAAACTAGTGTTTTTTGCGTTTCACGACTGTCAGATAGCGCTATTCGTCATGAAACGCGAAGTTTCTTATTTGGAACTTAATCTTCCGAATAATTTATGTGTTGCATAGCTATTTGGTACTTTATACATACATTGTGAAACAGACCCTAAGTATTGTTCAAAAATTACTTACGATATTTTGTAAATAAAAATAGAAACACTATTCTTACACAGGCAATATGATAATGTCGAATCATTACATTTTTTAAAGGGAAATAATGTAATACCAATTACTCAGGATATACCATATTGGTTCTGTATATAATGCCGACATCTGTCGATATGTCGAAAACAGTGTTTCGTAAACGCAACGTCTTTGTCCATGGATCTCTGTGCAATAGACGCGTTCATACCCTTGGTATGTCTATTTGTAAGTATCTAAAACGTCGATGACTCATCAGATCTTGTTGAACATAATATTTAATAGTTTACAATTTTTGCTTTTTTTATTGAGGAGAGAGCATATCCCCTCAGAGTGCTTCAACAGCCACTAAACCCCCCCACCCAATGATGTCACTGATATTCGACAGGGCTGCAATAACATCCCCAGCAGTAACCGTCGTCAAGGCCTTTTACCCCAGACACACTATTTTTACTTCCCTACTAATTAAAATTTACTGATAAATAAAATTTGCCTTCATTATAAATTTTAAACCACTTACTAACACGCGTACTCAATGAAGTATTGTATCACGTTCACTCGCTTGCGGCACTCAACCGACAACACGTCTAATATGATCGAGCGCCCGTGGCCGTCTCCGCGATCTTAATTTTATTCCTATAGAGTGGTAATACAATTGAAAGATAGTATATGTTTCATGATTTTCTAAGAGCTCGGGTGTACTTTAGTACTGTAGATAAACGCTACAAATCACTCTTGATTTAATAATCTCAGCCGCCTTATTAAACCTCAAATGGCGATTAAATATGTTCTAACACTCGTAACACGTTAAAAATAATATAAAAAAATATTTTAAGTGATACGTGAGTACGTTATAAATGCTCCAAATCCTTAAAGTTCAATGTTAAAAAATATTTTTTATCTGTATTTTTCAATAATTTGTATGCTGAATAATCTTTTATTAAATATAAAGAGGCGTTTAGCATATAGTTACGTAACGTATTGGTAAACTTAGCAATTTTTCTACAAAACTAGTGTTCTTTTAATTTTTATCAAGTTAATAGGTACCGCTGAGATCTACAACAATGTAAGAAAGTTGAACTTGTTCCGAACTTCCAGTATAAACGGTGCGGTTCAAGAGTTTTTTCAAACTTTACTTCATTAGAAGGAATTCTTTTGAAATAGCACGGGAATTTCTTGAAGTTAAGCAACGTGGAAGTTTTATTTGTATTACAAAACAGTTTTTAAATGTTAACAAACCATGTTGGCGTCTGAACAAAAAGTTAAAAGTATTGGATGGGTGTCAAGAAGTTTGTATCAAGAGTGATAGATAATCTTAATATATATAAATCTCCTGTCACGATGTTTGTCTGCGATGGACTCCTAAACTTCTTAACCGATTTCAAATGAAATTGGCACACCGTCTGGTCCAACTTAAGAGATAGGATAGCTTAGATCTTTAATTATGGTCGCAATTTTATTTTATTGCAAATTATTTGTTTATAATTTGACACAACCCCAACAGATGGCGCTGTGTTAAAATACCAACGTTTCACATAAGCTATCTAACTATCACATAAGTTCTCCTACCGTTTCCCTTGAATAGTTTACTATTATGTAATATAACAAAAACCTTAGCCACAGCAACGCTCGGCCGAGTCTGCTAGTATATTAAAGAAATAGTTTGTGAGCAGTCAGAGAACATATAGAATGGTTAACGGCCTACAAAAATCATAGACAATTGAATAGAGGAGTATGCACTGAATATAATTCTATAAAGAAAACTTCCATAATCTAGGTATACGATGTGTTTCGTGCGGCGGCAACAACGAACTGCTTGGAGTGTGCCGCAAATGATGACACTGCACAGCATGCGATGGAGGATTGTCCACAGTGGTCTCAGTTACGTGATAATCTTTGTTCTGTGGTGGGTTAACCTTGCTTTGCCTTGTGTTATACAGAACTGCTCGGCAGTGACGAGGTATGAAATGCAGTGGTATCCTTCTGCGAGCATGTCACAGAACAGGAGTCAGCAGAACGAGAGAGGGATCGCTTTAGGACGAATCCTAGGGGTAGAAGACGGGGAGTAAATAGAAGAAGATATGGCCATCTCCTAGCTTCTATGGTGTGTATACTGCACCCAAGGTTTTTGAGTATAACATGCCGTTAAAGTCCCGGTAAAATGCGACGCGGCTTTGTAGGAATTTGTCAAGGTGTGTTTAGTGGGTATAGTTCACCCAGTCTCTGAATAGCAGGGATTTTGGTGTGGGTCGAGTTCCACATACCCCTGCATTTTTTTAGGCCAGGGGATGCGCAAATGTAATACCTCGAATAATAAAAAAAAGGTATACGATGTGTTAATGGGTTACATCCCAAATGATATCAATAGTCCAGTGTCTGTATAAACGTATACTTAAATATATACATTATACATTTTTGTACAATTTGTCAAAAAAAAATACGTAAGAATGCTTTAGTTAAAATGTTGTTTATATGAAAAAGAGGGTTTCTATTTGACTGGTATCAATGGCGTTTACTATTAGTGTAAATCACGGTAATTAAGTAAAAGCTGTCATTGTCCTTAACTGATAACGCTTAGTCGCCAGGGATCCATTGATTTCCATTATCCCTGAGATAACGCGTTAATTAGCAAAATTATTTTGTGAATGTATGTAAGAAATGTAATCTTTCTTTTTGGTTTCTTTGAAGTAATAGAATTCCAAAAATGAAACCTTTAAAGTTGTTAAGAAGCCCTTTTGACACGTATGTATGTATTAGCCACGCCTGCGGGCTTAGTCCAGATGCCTAACTGTAGTGTATGAAGAAAGAAACTAAATTTGCATAAAAACTTGTACGAACTGTAATTTTTATACAAATTTCGTTTTAGACTTTCTACATACACTACACACTCTGGGGAGATTAAACAACACTGTTTGTCAAAAAAGTTAAATATATTGTGTTAGATTCACACAGTCGACAAAGGCCCAAAATCATTAAAGCATTGAGTTTGCGTCAAGTTATCCATTAGTTAAGATTAATAGTGAAATTAACACTAAGTTAGGGGAACCTAAAATTGCGTTGAATTATAGTTTAGTCAGTGTGAGTTATGATCCCTAACGAGGCTCTCTTGACCAATAATTTATTTTATTAATTACATCATACTACTCTCTGGCTGAGTTAATTGTTGCTTGCCGCCTTTATGGCTAAGTGCGGTGTCCGAAGAACGGTTCCTTGGATGAATATAGAAATACCTTTTGGTTTTGTAGATATTAGAAAATATATTATTATCACACAAACTTTAAGAAAATTCCTGATATAATTCTTAACTGACCAAATCCACAATGACACAGTATTGTTAGGTGGGATAACCGTCTAATAGCTCACCGTATTCATAAAAACTATATGAAAAACTAAATTGTACTCTTTTGCCTCTGTCAGATGTTTACGCTGTTTAGAAAAGAGACAGATTTAGCTGTTAAATCATTGCAGTTAACTGATTTATTTTTTATGAATAAGGCCCTTGCCATGGAATTTTCATTTTTAATGTCTAAGACGGTAACAGTATGAAGTACTAAAATATCAAATGGTATATAATATGGATGAATATATATGAATTATATGGTTTGCCCCGGTGTCGAGACCCTTGGTCCGTGGGGTTCTAGCGCTATAAGACTTTTTAAGAAAATAGCAGAAGGTTAGTCGACATCACAGTAGACCGAAGTGCTGGCAGTTACCTCGGACACAGAATTAGTCTAGCTATTAGGGGGAACGCTGCCAGTATCTTCAGAACCTTGCTTGAATAATATATTTTAGTAAGTATATTTTTAATTGTTTTTAGCTTTAGGTACATTGTTCTAGTGTTTTCTTAGTGGTAATATGAATGATATCGATACAGATAGATGCGGAATATACGCAGATGCTACGGTCGATGCTGTGTATTTGGTCTAGTTTTGAGAGAACATCAGAATTAGTTATTGTTTAGCTTCTCGTCGTAGCAATTAATATAATTACTGGCTAATTGAAACATAACATAATTGATATTATGAACATTGCTATTACTTAAAGTACGAGATTTAGTAGCGTTTTAACATTTATTAGAAAGTGATCATGCTAGCTTGTTAATGAATATTGAATGAATCATTGAGTATCAGTATCAGTCCTAATGAAGTTACGCGGTAAGGTTGCAGTAATATCTCGTAGTAAAAAGCTTATTTTAATGCACTTTTAATTAATGAATAACTCAATATCCAATAATAGTGTATTTATAAACGGAAAACTAGTCGTGAGCTGTTTTGGCCTAGTGGCTTTAGCGTACAACTCTCATCCCGGTTCGATCCCCGGCTAATCACCAATGGACTTTCTTTTTATGTGCGAATTCAAACATTCGCTCGAACGGCGAAGAAACACATCGTGAGACTTGGATTAAACTCAAAATGTCGACGGTGTGTCAGGCGCAGAAGGCTGATGCACTGATACACTTACTAGCTTTTTAGATTGACAAATTAACATGAAATAGCAAAAATCTGCATCTATTTCATGTTAATTTGAGGCTCTGACCTAAAAAAGGTTGTAACTGTTGTAGGCCACTGATTTATTTAATTTGATTACTATGTTTACTGTAAACATTTGGTAAATTTCGCGAAGTTATGGTAAAGTTCATATGTTTATAAGCCGTAGAGATACCGACGTTCTAGAATGCAATTTTGATTATTTTTGATCTCCACGACTATTGGCAGAGTTTTCTCTCGGGGTTGGCCCCGAGCAAACTTTATATATAACAATTATAAATCTGTGTCACGTATGTGAAAACTTAACATTAAATTGTGTATTAGGTCCATACTCTAAAACGTATTGTTAGTTATAACCTCGTAATTAGCGCTGTCAAATATGTCCAACATACACAAAAAATGACAGCTCCTGAAACTCGATGTCAGTTTTCTTGACGTTCTAGAATACGGGACATAGAGTGCTTTAAATATTACATAATAATATGAAGAATATTAATAAACTATATACGGTTTGTTTGGCATATAAAGACAAAGGCCTCACGTTGTACAACGATATTTTTATTATATTATATTAATTATTTATTTAATCCACACGTTTTTATGAAGTATGTAATGTCTCATATTTATAGAGACATCTATAAGATTTTAATAATCTCAGAAATATCGTCACTCCATCGTTCATGAGCGGGCTTAGAGGCGTCATGTGGGTAAAGTTGGATCAAAAATGACACGAATACGACATTATTTAATTTACTTTTGATTACAATACAAATAACGCTTTCATCTCAAATTATAACTAGCAGCGGGTTAAAAGCACCAATCTCACTTTTAATCACAATCTACTCAACGACAAATCATATATAATCACCACAATGTTTTACTCAATCAAAAATACCCTGCGTCCCCGAACGCACTATCCAAAGTAAAGATGGCGCTTCGAACCCATTTGAGACATATCAACGCTGGAACAATAATTGTATTTTTATTCGGTTAGTAATGATTCTAAATTATGATAATTAAATAATGACTAAATTAAGATTCTTTACGGCCAATTGACTCGATCAGAACATTTCCTGATAATACGAGCATTCTGACATATATTATTTTATAAGATATAGACATAATTGGAATGGTAACAGGGTTGTGCCTTTTTTGTTCCCACAGCAAAAGGCAAGAACCGAAAAGTTAGCAAAGCTTAATTGATTTACACATTTGGCATGTTTCCAAGTCTCCGAGTTTCAGAGTTAGTGGGGTTATTTATTTGAAACATCCCTTCTATAGTCAACCGTACGGATCTTGAGCTATGAGAAAAATAATTGATTGGCCGGGTTATCTTTCTGAACATATCTAAGAAATCTTTGAGTTTGAAAAGCGTTGATTTGGAACAAAGAATACGTATAAATTTTTTAATGCAACCTATCTATACGATATGCTTTAATTTATATTTTACAACAGTTATAACAGTTATTAATATACTGAGGTGGGAAGTTGGGGATGGTGTTGGTGGGAATCGCTGATGAAGTGAGGTCAGCATTGCCTTTAAAAAGCCAAATAAAACCATCTGCTGTGTTATGTAGTGGAACACTAACATAAGCAGAACCTCGGCAGTCCGTGTCATCCACGTCCTAGTCTGGGACTTGCTGCAGCCACTCAGCGTGCCCATTACCTAGAGCTACAATTGAGCTGAGGATGCAGGGGAATAGGCGAGCATTCTGCGCCTTAAAACAGAATCTACACACAGGAGGTAACCCGCATAAAACCGAGCTTGTCTGAAAGCTTTAAAGTGGCAGCCCCACTATCAAACTAGGGCACAGTGGGCTAATCTCAAAAAAAAACGTGGGAAAAACAACGATTCAAGAAACCGAAACAGTGAGAAACCGGGCCGATCTTTTATGAGGCCCAAGACTGAACGCGATGGAGACTCACTGTGGATGCCCTCTGCCCCACCTAGGGGTTATAGGACATTAACTAACTATTATTATATAAATTTGTTCAAAATATACTACCAATATGGTACATACATATTACTTACCCAAAACCTGTTATTGCTATATATCATACAACCTAGCTGAATGTGCTTCGTCATGGTACCTTTGAATTTCTTGGTAAATACGTTCCTTGATCCTATATAGGTGGAGCAAGCATGTCGCCATCGGAGAAACCAGAATCGTTTTTGAATAAATAAAAATGAGCCATTGTATTTTCAGCACATTTAGCGTTTGTGTAAAATGATACATATACTGGAGGGACTAGGGAAACAAGCGAAAGTATAGAGAAAAGTATGATGTAAATCAAATTGCCCCGACTACTTAAACTGCAACGTAAGTTGAACGCCATTATTAAGCCTACTCGATTTTGTTTAGGTTAAAATTTGATTGTGACGTTTAAACTAATGATTGCAAATTGACGTCCCATGACCATCATAGAGGAAATTGTACTATTTTTGTCGAAACAATTATTATGACGTCAGTCAGTTAAGCCATTAGGGTAGTCACAGGCAGTAGTACGTTTGTTAGTAATTCTGTTATAGTTTAGTTTGAGACTTTTTAGTATCTTATGTTTTCAATTTATTTCATTTGGGTATAATCTCCTCCATTATCCCCGCTTATCTTGAGCAATTTGTAGCCCCGCATTTCCTGTTATCTTCGTTAAATGCGAGGCTTAACTTCTTCTCGAGCTAACGACACAGATCTTTCTTAAAAAAAAACTATAAATAATAATAAAAAAATTAATTAGTTTTGTATTTAGACTTATCTTCATTGCTTCTTAATCCACAGTCTTTTGAGTATTGGGTAACCCGAACTTTCCATTTAGGATCCGTTCTTTTCTTCCATTTCTCATCAGAATCGATATGATATTCCCACAGGAACCACGAGCCAATAAAATAAGTAACATACGATTATTTTTTTACAGTTTTAGTTGATTTGTCGTCGCTCCAATTTGTAGAGTAGAGATGATGTAGAGAAGAGATTTTATACTTTACATTAGTTCCGTTCATTCGATCAACGTCTCCGAAAAATGCCTAGCTCCTTATATGGCCTTTTGGTAATTTTTAAAGTTTTTTGCGGTAGAATTTGATTTCACATCAAATCTAGGCTTTCCTGTTACAATACAAGCCCTGTACCATATTTCTGAATGTACTTGGACATTTTAAGAAAGAAATTTATTATTATTACTTCTAAGATGTATTTAAAAATTCATACAAAATGTGAAATACTCGTCTAGTCTAGTCTCAGGATTCGTAGTCTTAACTATACTAGGTAATATTGTGAAGAAAAACTGTGTTCTTCTGTCCATAGTCCAAGAGGTTGTACTGTAATAATATACTGTAATAATAATGAAATTGTCAGCATATGTATAGCTGTATAACCGCTATAACCATATTATGTAAACAAGAATGAAATTCAAGAATTATTATTTAAATTACTTTATAGAAATAAAAATCAAAAGAATTTTCAAAGAAACCTTTTATAGGTAATTATTACATTAACAATTTTAGGGTATATCAAATAATACGTTGGCTCTTTAGCCCTTTTTTGGGGCTCAAATCAGACAAAAATACTACTACCGAAGAAATAAGCTTTATCTGCAAAAAAAATAAAGCATAAACGAAACATAATAAATGGATTCCATTTTCTTAGGAGAGGATTGAAATATGTATTGTAGAAGAAAAAAATGATATGGCAAGGTGTGTCAGTTATATTTTAGTGGATCGATAATTTTTTCAGAAATACTGTTGTGCGCGGTAGTGGTGTGATAGTGGAGTTGGGTAGTTTATGTATCTATTTTGAAACATCGACAAACAATTTAAAAAACTTCGCTTCATAGAAAAAACCTAACAGCCAATTTTTCACACTTTGAATTCATTTTATGACGAAAATATATCATGATTTTGAGACATACACGATATATTTTTTTTAAATAAAAAATTATTTTTATAATAATAGGTGGAACTTATGACCCCTATATATATATACTAGCAGACTCGGCCAAGCGTTGCTGTGGCTAAGGTTTTTGTTATATTACATTAAAGGGAATTAATTAAGGGAAAAATTAAACTATTAAAGGGAAACGGTAGGAGAACTTATGTGAAAGTTTCATAGCTGTTGTGTCAAATTATAAACAAATATTTTGCAATAAAATAAAATTGAAAAAGATCTAAGCTATCCTATCTCTTAAGTTGGACCAGACTGCACACGGTGTGCAAATTTGATTCGATATCGGTTCGGTAGTTTAGGACAAACATCGTGACAGGAGATTTATATATATTAAGATATATATATATATATATATGTCCGGCGCAGGCGCCGATCGGAAAGCAACTAAAGTAATCCACGACCGATTCTACGCACGACTGACAAATTGACTCTTTTATAACATAATCTCTGACATATATATATATATATATAAATGTATTATCACTAAAATATAATATGCTTTTCTAAAATTTGTGTTTATGAAAATTAAGCATTATCATGGCTCATGTCGAGTTCAACATCTAATAAGAGAAATACTGACTTATTTGTAACGTAACGGTCTGATATATTCAAATACACTTTAATATTTACGTCGCAAAAACATGTTACCAAAAAACAAACGAAAGCTTTGCAAAACTCGGGTGGGAAAAAATAAAACTAACTGTACCTATAATATTTATTTCTCAACGATGTTTGATTTTAGAATTAATTAAAAACTTCATTAATTAAACAACGTAAATATAATTAGAGTTCTACAAAATATCACTATTTTAATAGTTGTTGTAGCGTGAAACGAAACGAATATGAATTTGAATGTATAATGATGTGTCAATATATTACAGAATAAAGTAAAATATATATTATTTGGCAAACACCTTTGCGTCTATTTTATTGATCGTCATTCTTTAGGAGACATAAATTAGCCTTGCCAGGATGAAATTTGGGTCTGCGATATGAGGTGCCTCGCGATGTTTATTATACGAGGTAAAAACCAACATTAAATTGCCGGATACGATACAAAGACATTTTGGGAATACAACTCTTGTAACACAAAGGATATTAATGGATATTTGTCAAAAGTTTGGTTCTAATTAGTTTTACTTTTTGACTATAATGTCGTAAAAAAATATAATAGTTTAATTTAATTATTGAATTAAATAAAACAATGTTATTCCGTAAATCACAACAACGAACAACTAACTTATTGTTATTATTCAGTAAGCGCGATAAACAATTGCGGGAATTTTAATTAAATTATTTTGTTCTTTTGTTTAATAACTGCTCCTGGTTTACTTAATTGTACCCTGAAAACATAATTAAGCACCGTCATTTGTTTACCTTATAGGTGCTGCACGCCCGTTGAGTTTTATAAGTAAACTTCTTCCGCAAAAAATTTTTAAAGAATCGATCGGAGTCAAGATTTTACAGTACACGTCTTTTCAAATTAATTTATTAACAATATAAAGGATTTAAATAATGATGACGTTAAGTATTGGAAGAGAACTCAATACGTGGTACACAAATATCGCTAAGCCAAAAATTCGGATTAGGAGGGGACCAATCGAAGGTAAGTTATTTAGATATAATTCATGTATACTATAGTAGTAAAGTACTCTCGTTCTACAAACGCGTGATTAGGCACGTTTCACACATGACGACCCAATGTTACCGCATACTCGTGTTACAAGCCATTACACACAGAGGTCAGTACATTGAGTATAATTTAAAAATGAAATAAGTATCAATTTTGTGATCCTTGGTCTAGGGTGAAATTGTATTCTCACAAAAAAAACTCCTTTCTATAACGAATTAATTCACTCCTCCACAAAATTCAAAAATCATTTATTCATATAGATAACATTATGTACACTTATGAACGTCAAAAAAAAAAGAGAAATATACAATAAATGAATCTAATTTTACATTTACTGCCAGCTCTCAAAACAAGGGCGTAGAACGGAAGAGAAGAACTGGCTCTCCACCACTCTTTTTAATCGCTTCACTTCACTTTCTCATGGCTTGAATATGTTTAAAAATACACGTATACAAATTTATGTCAACTGCCTAGATATATTATATTCTAGTGATGCTAAATTGTCACAAACATCAGCCGTCAAAACTTGGAGACTCCAGCTGTTTCGTAAATTGTCACCATGTGTTATCTTCTTTGTTTAATGTAAATTGCGCTATAATTTATTCAACACAGCCTTGCATACGGTAACAACTCGCATTGCGTCAGTACTAAGTCAATGCCTTCTTTTAGCTTCCGTGGGGTATTATTTATTCAAGTATTGTCTATCAAAAGCTCACTATCGTCCTATGTATACTTGTATGCTACAAAAGCTTTAAATAGAAAATATAAATAGGTTTCAAAGGACATTCGCGGAATTGAAACGTCAGTCTTTATGTATTTTCTATTTTTGTGTTTACAAATTGTAGTGTTTGTGGGAATCTTGTTTGGTGCAGTACCTGTTTTCTTGAACATAGCTTACTAATGAAACTGATGTTTCGTTGCGTTCAAAGCGGAATTCAAGGTATTTAAAAGACGTCAATACTTTGTAATACCCTTTTAGATTCATCTGCGAACAATATCGACATATCATCAAAGCTTTTAATGTGGTATTTAAACATCTAACTTAACACTATAAAGTGTAATATTGACACTCCTCAATTGTCAGTGAATGTTACTCAAATTTTGAAAATTGAAAAATACCTTAACGTTAGCTTACATTTGGCTATGTCGCCAGTACAACAATAATTACTTCATTTTAAATAAAAAATAATAAATTAAATGAATTTATTCTTAAAAGGCCGGCAAGGCACTTGCGAGCCCTCTGGTATTGAGAGTGTTCATGGACGGCGGTATCACTTAACATCAGGTGAGCCTCATGCTCGTTTGCCACCTGTTGTAAAAAAAAAATATACAAATTAAAGTCAAACAATTGCCTGAATGTGGGTTTTGCGTAAAATCCACGGGTTACGTAGCGCACTTAACAAAAGCCATAAAAATGACA
This sequence comes from Pieris mannii, assembly GCA_028984075.1. Classification (NCBI taxonomy): domain Eukaryota; kingdom Metazoa; phylum Arthropoda; class Insecta; order Lepidoptera; family Pieridae; genus Pieris; species Pieris mannii. The sequence goes on from CM054780.1 coordinate 4,923,472, forward strand.
CATTTCCCATTTTTACGCCATTTTTTATTTATGCTTAGCTTTTATTGGTAGTGGTGTCATGTTATACAGCCTTCTTCAATATGTGGACGATCTAAAATAAAATAAAAAAACTTGTGGCACTCGGGGACTGCTGCGGTAAAGCTAGCATAGCATTTTATGTCGACATAATGCTATTACAATTGTTTATTTATGCAGCATTTTTTTTCTTTGTCAATTATTCAATCTGCCACTCTACCAGACTCAGACTAACAAGCCTATATAGTTTGTCTCACTCTAACGTGTACCGGCCGCGCTTACGCAACGTCACCGATCTTGTCAGAGAGATGTTAGATGCAGAATGCATTCTGTCCTGCTCTAACGCGTATTGGCCGCACCTTTATTACGTCATAGTATGTTCGGTTATTTTTCGTTACGGAATTTCTTGATTCGGTCGCAGCGCTCAATGCCTGCGATATTCTATGCAAAGGCTTAAAAAATATTTTTAATTTCAAGGAGTACCTCTAGAAACGTAACAATAATATGTCTCATTTACATTTTTTATTTTTTATGATTAATGAGGCATCATTATTACACTACAGTATCACTGTATTGTGTACGATATAACATCTATACCAAAGAGTTATAAGATAATAATAATTATGAAACCATTTTCGTGATACTGACTACGTACCTATTAACTTTCAACTCGCTACAAAAGCTCACTTTATAGTAACTTTTATTTTATGACGTTGACACTTTTATGACGGAAATAAAAACGATAATGAACGTTTTATAATTTTCTTTACCGGTTAATTTTCCCTCTGCGACACAGGCTTCTATAGTTTATATACTTTTAACTCATATCGCTCAATGAGATACTAAATTAAGATGGTTTTTAATCCTTAGAATGTAGACGTAAACAATACGATCTGATATTTTTACCCGCTATTTGCAACTGTTTGACTGTCCTGACTTATTGTCGCTTTTAGTATTTCACACCCCTTCTTCAAACAAACAAGGAAAACCAAACTATTTTACATTTCTCGGTCTAAAACAAACTCGTTACTAAGTAATGTATCGTATACCTTCAGTTACCACACAAATTACGAACAAATATTAATTTGTGTAAATAAATTCTTACAAAATAATATTAAAACTATGGTATCCTTTATTAGATAGGCTTTGTTACTACTTTTATATTGAACACATTATTATCATCAATGCAATTATTATTACTATTTAATAAGTAGATAATAATTGTTAACTGCTTTGTGTTAACGTTTAAATATGTATTCCGTTTTAGGCTTTTGTGTAATATGTAATAATAATAATTTGCTGTGGGAAAACTGATAGTAATGTGTTTTGTTAGGATGCAAACAAGCTACGGACCGTTATATAAGCCATGTCTCGTGTTAGTTAGTAAGTGAATTGTAGGTTTTTGGTGATTTTAATGTTGTGGATCTTAACATAAGCCTGAGGTATTTCAATCAACGCACGGCTCCATTATTGCACTAATAAATATTCATACATAATTTATATTTTGCCGAATGGTAAAAGAGACTTTTGTGTAAAATACACGCCTGAAATACTAAAAGTAATATGAGATATAGAAATCTAAATTTTTAGGAAATGTAGCACTGTATAGGTCTGGGTGATGATAGTTAAATCAAGATTTTATAGCTAGAAGCTATGATGTCTTATACATAGGGTATGTAAGGGGTCTTCCGGCAATGTGTGTGTGTGTGTGTGTGTGAGAGAGAGAGAGAGTGTGATATCCATAGGCGGCGATGTCACTTAACATCAGTTGAGCCTTTTGCCCCCACTTCTATAAAAAAACTTATATCGAATTTGACAGCTTCATGAGGTCTCGGGTTCAGACCTTAAGAAGCTTAGCCTAGCTAGACAGTTGGGTGGTTGGATGTCCTACACTATGGGGGTTTAAAGAATAGATATTGCAAAAAATAAATAAAATAACATGGTGCTTGCTACGTACCCTGTTTTAAATGAAGAAAAAGGCTGTTGCGTCGACCAGCGTGAACGAATTGCCTCAAGAGTACTATATGGAAATTGTTATTTGATCCAGAACACAAAAGAGGTAACATCTCAATATAAGACCGGGACATCTGGAGTTTACGAGAGCGTAAAAATAACGGGGATTGTAAAAAGTTTATCGTCTTATTGGACAACCAATTTGCATTGATGCGGTTGTTTTATAACATCCTTTATTTGAAACAAAGGATTTCACATTAACTTGGTGTTACGGAAGTTTTGGCCTATTTTAAATTTTTTAAATATTGCTGTGCGAGCCAAGACTGTATATTTTGCTAATTTACAATCGTGATAATTTCCTATGTATGGATGAGCCCTGGTTGTAATCTTGGATCATTTATAAGCAGGACGATTTCCTAAATCGTTAGAGTCACGCCCCGAGAGGATTGCCGGCCGCAGGTACTCTCTCCATCTGCAGTTAATTGAGGCATGGGAGTTACACCCCGAGAGTATAGCCAGACGTAGGCACTCTCTTCGATTGTTTATCATTTTATTATATCGCTCATATTCTATTGTTATACACGTGTTGAATATAAGGTAATATAAAAATCTTCTATTATTTCACACACATGATCTCCCAGGAACCTTGCGAAAATTAAAGTTTATACGCGGCGAATTGTAAACATCTTTTCACATTATTAAAAAATAAGCATAGGACCATAATTGACCTTTCGAAAGTTTTTAGGTTGAACACATCTTTGTAAGAAGCATCAAAAGGATGACATCTCTAAGGTAAATTAATCTTATTTTAAATTAAGCTTATCTCATAAGCTTAAATTGCATTCTATTATAATTAGTGCTGAGTTGCTACCTGCGTGGCGGATGCAACAGGTGTCTCCTAGAACTAGGTCAAATCACGACTTCTGATGAACAGTGCCACAGTATGAGCTACGAAGTGCGACAAAACTATATGATTACCAACTAGGCTGCCAAAACATAATTTTACCGGTAGGTGCTAAATTACCTTAAATTATATTTAAATTTGTAATAATATGGCAAATATGTATTAATAACAATAAGTTGATTTAATTTGTTTGTTTGTAGAAATGAGATTACGACTGGATTAGACTTGATTAGAGAGAAACGACAAACAAATTTGCTATCACTAAATAGTTAAATTAAAAAAAATATGAAATAGTTTTTAACAATTGGTAATGTAATTCACAATGCGGCTTATACTGATACTAGCAACCTATTGTGGAGGATGGTAAACAGAGTTCTTGCAACCTAATAAGGGTATTTTCGATAAGTCTAGCCACTGACTGGTTACAGTACAACCAATAAGCCATATCATCACCTTTACTTTGGTACTAACTATAATATGTGAAATTCACGTCATTTCTTTTCTTTTTTATTGTCTCTTTTACTGTTTACATATGGTTTTATTGCTATGCTTTGTTTCACTAGTTTTGTATAGGAAATTTTATGATTTATGTAGTTTTGCACTGTTTGCGCTCACCTTATCTATTTTTTTATTTAATTGTTTTAATTATACGGTATTTTTTTCATAACCTCAACGACGTGTTAATAAATAAAATAAAACACGCTTAGCTAATTTCTAATTAATATTAATCTATTAATAAATGTGTATAAACGAAAACATAAATAACATTATTTATTATAAGATATCATCATAAATAAAACATGAAAATAGGTAGGTAATTTTCTCAAGTTTTCATTAAGTAGTCACCCAGGGACTTAGCGGTTGTTCGCTGCGACAAGTTATAAATGTTTATGAGAAATGTGCTTTTATTTAAGTTTTCATTATTTTGAATTTCACATTATTTAAATATTCAAAACATGATATTAAAGAGTTATAAGTACACTTCAAATTTAATAGATAGGAATCATTATATCCTCAACAAGGCAAGACGGTACTCTGGCTCACATATCGCTATGCCGGTGTGATTGAAAATCCGGCGGTTCGAATCAAGCTTGATCCATTGACGTGTTGTATACATGTGGGGTCACTCTGTATCTTCCCGCATTTACAATATGAGCAGTGTTCAGAGGAGTTGTTTCGATTAATACCTGCAGTAAAGTTTCGTCATCGGACGTGGGGCAGACTACGAAATTCTACGCCTGTAACTTAGAAGTTCGTCGTTCCACTGAGCGGCTTTTAAGGCAGTTTTTGCCGCGCACCAGCACTATACGGAACTAACTGCCCACTCAATTATTTCCTAACGAAATTGACCTAGGGTCCGTCCAGAAAAAAGCGTACATAAAATGATTAGAATATAAGGTATTCTTATAATGCCGGCGACGCATACGTGAGTTCTCTGGCGTTGAGTGTACACGGGCGGCGGTCCTCCTGCCCGCTTCACCCCTTTTCTATATAAAAAAAATCAGGTGCTGATGTATGAAGGATCATTTTTGACGTTTTTTATATAAATTTCCGATATTGGAAACGAAATGTCAGAAATTTTAAACGCATTAGAACGACGTGCGATAAAAATGGCGCCGGATAGAGAATACTGGCATAAATTAAACATTTTTCATATCACACATATTGTAAGTTAATTAAATCTGCGATTGAATTTTTTCCTCTTCAATATAAAACTTGATATATTTTTTGGACAGTGCTCAAAGTTTTTAGTGAAGTGATAAATCATCCCCTGGCAGTTCCGAAATCCGGTGCTTGGCTTTTAGCGTACTATACTAAAGATCGTATACACTGTTTACGCACATTTAAGTCATTTAAATTGTCTTAAAGTATTTAATGATTTGGTAACTATATTAAGAGCTAGTTTAAGTAGTTATTAGGAAATTAAGTACTCCAATAATGACTTGATTCACTATAATTTACTTCACTTTACATAAACTGTATAACTTCAAACTTAAACCAAAGAATTGCCAGTGCTAATGCGACACAATTTCTTTTATAATCCTTCTCCGACTCGATGATCCCACATAGCGCAGATGTTCGATGTCAATTCGTAAACAACCAAAAACTCAAACTCAAAAATATCTTTATTATATAACGTCAAAAAAAACAAATTAAATTAATTGTAAATTTACATTTACTACCAGTTCGCAAGTCAAGGGCGTAGAGCGGGTAAGAAGAACTGGCAAGAAACTTTCCGCCACTCTTTTCAATCGCCAAGTTTTTAATACAAATTGTTTGAACTGGAGCAAATCAATCCCAAGAATTAGGATCATTTATGTATTCGTCACATTTATAAAAGGCTTTATTAATTAATTTACTTTTAACATGGGCTTTGAATTTATTTAGTGACAGTTCTCTAATTTCGTTTGGGAGTTTGTTGTAAAAACGAATATAATTTCCATATAAGGAGTGGTTTATCTTCTGGAGCCTGGTTTGTCGCACTCTCAAATTAGTTTTATTACGGGTATTATACTGGTGAAAGTCACCATTTGTTTTAAAATCGTTTAAGTTTTTTTGTACATACAACAAGGCTTCAAGAATATTTTGACCGTATAATGTCACAATATTTAGTTCCTTAAATTTATTCCGTACCGACTCCCTCGGGGAAACACAACAAATATCCCGAACAGCTCGCTTCTGCAACCGAACGAGACAAATGAGCAACTATGGCAAATCCGCACTAAAAGCAAGATTCTGGCAAGTAACTCTTCTCAGTTTTTTTAAATCGTCGGCGACAACGAAAGTTACAACTATATGCTTCACTTGACTTTTGAAGCAAAACATCTTATTTGATTTAAAAAAAAATAAACAGACACGAGAAACCAAAACATCTTGAACGGTCTTAGAACATTCGTCACATTTAATAAATACCATATAAGTGATAGAATTTTGTAGGACGGCACTTCCTTTAACTGAACAGGAGATCCGAGACCAGTTTAAACACTGATTGGCAGAGCCTTTGGCCCCAATGGGTATTTTTTTAGATGTTTGAGTAACCGGGTAAACTTCGATAGCGGTGTTCATGACGTCTGCGTGTAGTTCCAATCGCACATTGTAGATGTCACTACAAAACAATCCAGGTTGGCTTAGGAGTATTAGACAGTTTCTTAAGTAAATCGAGTCCTCATCTTTTGGTGCTAGAGTTGCGTAATTGTATTTCCACCATGAATATAAAAAAGCGTTGTTTTCTTAGTATATCTAGTTTCCAATAATAAATAAATTATATATAATAAATAAAGTAAGAAACCTTCAGAAAATACTAAAATTAATTTTTATTTCTCATACTATTAAAATAGTGAAAAGCCGCCTTTAAACGTTACGTCACCGTGTGAAGATTTTTTCTCATACGTGACAGTTTCTGACCGAAAATCATTTGTAGCTTTTCGATATTTCGAGTGGAAAGTAAAATAGATGACACTCAGCCGTTAAGTTATAATCTCCGAAGTTTGAACTGTGTTTCCAATAGCGTTCATTTTTGTTCGATTTGTGTCTTTTTTTATTATATTTTAATCTATTACTGTTGAATTTTGTGTTGTTTTCTTGTGCAAAAAAATGTCGTCTTTGGTATGTGATATAAATTTAAATAGTTACCACATTGGAGGCTCTTAGTTCCGGTAGAATCAGTATCAGTTTTAAGATTCCTTTGAAAATTGATAACATCCATTTCTTCGGCGTGTATGATCTATATGATGAATGATGATTAGTATTGCCAGTGTCCTCAATGTGTTGATTACATGCGGATCATTAAGCTATGGCATGCAGTTCATGTCCCGACTAGTCATTTATTCTCAGTCTCATATTGTACTACTAACGATTCATTGGTTAGATGAAAAAAATATGATATATATACAATATTTTTAAGAAAACGCGTTAAAAGACCGATTTTCTCCAGATTTCCCCGCAATAACAGTGCCGTTCCATTAAGAAAAAGAACATAAATTCCGACATACATTCTCGTGCTTTTTGGCACGGCTTCCGTTAAAAAAAACACATTTTATCACATGCTGAGTGCATTTGCGTAAGCACTTTCTATAGTTATGTGTTTTTAATGTTGCCGTAATTTCCTTGAATATTGAGCCTTTTAGAACAATGAATGTTTTAACAAGGATTAGGAGAACCAAACTATTATATAACTAATATGTTGTAATTGTATATTTAATGTTCTGTGAGATGTGGAAAAACATTTTGGGCATTCTATGAATTATTTTATTTACTTGTTAATTAGTAGTATTGTTATGGTGTTTGGATAAGGATCTGGTAAGGATGTTCTGTTTTCTTTTACCATTCAATTAACATGAATGTAATCACGATTTCAAAAGCATTGAATTCAATATACATACATCATTCGTGGATATGCAAATGTGGTGATTTATCTACTGTACAGGGCGTAGGGTTGGAGCCTTCAACAAGACAGACGAGAACGCTGAATAATTCAATAGATATGGAACACCCTTTATGTTAGCTATTGGCTATTGATAGATAGATATTTCAATATAAGTAAGAATACTTTCATAATATCATTCCTTTATCATTATACCCTTACCCATTCATATTACAGGTATCGAAAGATTTTATATTATTATCACTTACTAGTGACTCGCCCCAGCTTCGCACGGGTGTAATGCTGATGAAAAGCAGGTTTTTATTATGTATTGTTATTTCCGTTGCTGGAAAGCTCCGATAATATACGCGTTCGATCGCTGCTATATAAGCTGTAATAGGCTGTATAGATCTATTTTAAATGAACAATGTATTCAAGGTATTTAATTGGTTAAGGATTAATGCCGTATTGGTTAAAATCGCTTCGAAAATTAGCTATTATTTGTCGTAAAAAGTAAATGACAAAAAAAAGTTATTGTGGGTTATCCATAAGAAATAGACATATACCATCACGGACTTTTCTGTTGACCTTTCCAATGTGTACAATACTTAGTACATTATTTTATTAAAACTCGTAGGGTTCCGCCTGCGTTTGCAATGTAAGCGGAAAAAATGTAATTATTTACGACATTTTTTACATTTACACATTAGAAACCTCAAAAATAACAGTACTTTTCCACTATTTAATGGATGTTATTATACATATAAACCTTCCTCTTGAATCACTCTATCTATTAAAAAAACCGCATCAAAATCCGCTGCGTAGTTTCAAAGATTTAAGCATACAAAAGGACATTGGGACAGAGAAAGCGACTTTGTTTTATACTATGTAGTGATTTTTGATGAGAAAATCTTTTGTCGAAAGTATAATGATAATTATAAGCGTACTATGGCGCGATCTCAAACGTTGAACGTTAATAATGGTCAATGGGTGAACGTCAGTGAAACAAAATTACAAGACGAAGCAAAGCTCATGACTAACCTATGTCAGATATGGCTGCATTAATCTATTTATTTATTATTTATTTATTTATTAACACTTCGTTGCATTACATAAAAGGAGAAAAAAAAAACCATAATTTAATGTAAAGCAACTGGCGGCCTTATCGCTTTAGAGCGATTTCTTCCAGACAACCACTGTGAGTAAAGGAAAAAACCACTGTGAGTAAATTACATAAGGTAGGCAAGAAGTGCAAAAATACATATTACAAATACAATAAGAAGGAAAAAAACATACTTAACAGAAACAAAAAGAAATAACAATAAACTAAACTGATAAAGGATACATAAAAAAATAAACGAAAAGTAAAAAGTGCACATGAATCACGATAATCTAATTCAAGATAATTCTATCTTATTAAGAATACAAATAATTTCTTTAACTAAGGCCTAGTAAACTACAAAACTAAACAACACTACGGCAAAAGGTACTGGCGGACCCTTCCGCTACCCGTTCACCTACCGTTTTCAGGAGTAACATCTGGCTGCTGGCTTTGTTTAACAGCTCGTTGTATGTTCGTCGTCCATTGTTATTCTTTACTTATTATTATTAGACACAATATACAGGAATGTTTCGATAAAGTAGAGTGCAGTGGCCCCCACACTAGGATTCCCCGTGTTGTGGGCAGCCAGTCTCTTCCTTTTCACATCTAAACAGTATTGCTTAATTAATTCTACATAACACATTTATATCTATACTATTTTTGTACAATAAGAATGTTTTCTGTATCAGTATAGGACAGCTTAACAAATAAGTAATATAGTATTGTCTTTTATTAACATAACTTTTACACATTTAAACGCTGTAAAGCACGCGAAACGTCGGTTTAAATTTAAAATTATGTCTAAATAATTATAAGTTTAAATACAATAATACATAACTATAATCCGTAAAAAAGTGTTTTTCTTTAAATAAGTAATAATAATAAATGTCCGTAAGGATAATATAATATAAAGTTTAAAGAAGCTATTCTATTACTGTGATAATTATGTTATAATCGAAAATACGAGTATATATTTCACTTACAACGCTTAGTACACAATAAATTCTAAATGCCAACCCACACCATTTTAATTACTAATCAACATTTCTTAAAAGTTTCTGGAGACTGAATTGATTCGAATCGGGAACTAAGAAATTCATACTAATTTTCTCAACTAATATTTTAAAATTAGATAAATAAGACGTAACATGGTTACAGTAAAATGTTTAAGCAACCTCGGCGGTTCACTTACGCCCAATAACCTATATTTGACCATCCGAGAAATCCACTAACCAATCGAAGGCTTGTAATAGCTATCTGTCGATATAAGTTATCCATGGTAGGTTGGATCGGTGTATGTTGATAGACCTTTGTATGAAAATGACAGTTCAACTGTGTCTATATCCTATCTTCAGATTTTAACTTACACCAGTTTTTTTAAATAATTTAAAAGCTATTTGATATGTTTTAAACACAGACACGTATATATTAATATTATTTGTAGGGTTTTGTTTACTTTATTTGGTTTATATTGATTATCAAATATGAGTGTAAAGAGCGAAGAGATTGCATTCTATCCGTCGCCAAAAATGGATTGTCTTCATAGGGTTTGGTTATTGGGATGCAGATAGTAGATCGATCGACTGTCACTGATCTCAGATTGTTTTCAATCTGACATTGTGGATTAATTTTTGGGTTCGGGCGATAGTAATATGATCATGAATTTTTTATTGGGTATATGTTGATCAGCTCTTTGAGTAACATAACCTTATGAACATAAATCGCATTGTTAAGTAATCGTTGTCTTCATTTCAATCGGCAGCTCATGTGCGAGCGTAGTGGTCAGCACTTGGAGCGAACTATCGGTTTCCACCGGTTTTTATTCAGCGCCTCTCTTATGACAGTAATTTGAAGGAATCCTTTACTTCATCGGTCTATCTGATTGATGATCGGCTACGGGATAAGTGCGTTCTACATAAGTTGTGGGTAATCGCTACTATAACTATAAATATTCCGTTCACACCCAACTGTTTTTAACACCGCTGCATTATTTGGCTGAATCTATGTTAATAAAATTAAAATTATTTTTATTTTATTTTATTTATTTAAGTATTCCTACAGCTAATCACTAAACAATATCCAAACAATTATATTACACACAAAAGCCAAAACGGAATACACATTGAAACAGAAACATAAAGCACAGTTTTACAAAGCACAGTTGTAAGATTGATTGATTGGTAGATTAAATTATATATAAATTAGATATTATACTCTTTTTTTAATAGTGTTGCGGTCAAACATTGAGTTTAAAAAAATCCTTGAAAATAAATATCCAATGCTATCTTTAAGATCCGGGCGTTCATTCTTTTTTTATAAATTTCAAATATCATCGACTGTCAAAAGAGTTCAATATAATATTCATATAATTTAAAATATTATTCTGTGTTTGTTTTAGAGATGAAAAAGGTATCTGCTAATTTGCACGTAAGTTATACTTAAGGAAGCATAATCTTTATTAATGTCAGTCTTCCGAAGTTTTATTTGGGCTTTAGCTTAAATACCGTATTGTTATATAACAAGACGTACTTTGATATAAGCCGACTAAAAATCTTTTAGATCCCTATCATATTTTATGTTTAAAGAACTTTATTTCTCATTACAAAAAAAAATATTTTATTTACATGAGAAACTTAATATTAATATGTATATATACGAGCGAGATACACGTCGCCATAAGCCGTCTTAATTTTAGTCAACTGTGTTCATTCTAACATGCATCTTTACTGCCTTTTTGAATTTGTCAAACACTCCAATATTGCGAATTTGAGATGGTAATTGATTAAATGATTGCACCTAATAGATTTCATTAAATAATTTGTACGCGGCTTCGGCAAGATAAGCAAACTTGCTCGACGAGTATTGCGTGTAGTTGTGCATTTGATTTATTTAAATGATAAAACTATAAATATTTCTTAAAACTCCAAAAACGTACATTGTTTCTTTCTATGTTTTGTCATCGTTTCTTAAAGTAAGGCAAATTAAGAAAAATATATGGTGTAGTTGAGTAGTTTATATATTCATTTTGAAAGATCGATATACGATTTCAATAACTTAGCTCAATAGAAAAAAAAACAACAAATAAAACCAATTTTTGACACTTTGAAAATCTTAAGACGAACATTCATATATAATATGATTTTGAAATAGCACAGCAATTCATGCTTAGATAGGGACATAACCTTATCCTATCCTGAATAATCGTGACTTCTGTAATTATTTCCTTTTCTTTTGTATTGCATTCATGAATCCGTAAGATTAGCTTTTTGGTTTCTTATTAATACTTTTTGTGTTACTTTAGATTAAGGTTCTATAATTTTTATGCACTCATCATTTTTATTTTTTAAGTTTTTCTCTTAGTAGGGTTGCCTGGAAGAGATCGCTTGTTAAGGCCGCTCGTTGCATCCCTTATATTTTTTTATTATACATTAGTTTTTTTTAATATGCAACAAAGTGTGAATAAATAAATAGAAAGTGTTTTCTTTGAGTTTTCTATGCCAAATATAAGTCAGGTTGGCCTATTTAAACTATTAATTGGTCAGCAATCGAACTCCCATCCTTTGCGTGATCATCATTGCACTAAAGGACCTTGGTTGCCTTCTATAGTGTTAATAAATAAGAAGATTCCACTCTATTTACATCAAAATATAACAAAACCGAAACAAAATACCACAAAAAAAGACAATGTAAATAGGCGACCTTTTAGCAAATTACTTGAACTAATTCGTAAAGCTTGGTCTTCGTAAAGATTTTCTTAGTACAGAAATTTCAGTAGCTTCTATCACCAATATACCATATAAGAGAGTTATTCAGTTGTCCCAGGGTAATAGCATCTCACTTGCATAATGGTGATCCATTATTAATGCCAATTTGCCATAAATTGATCTCGGTGCATACTAATAACATTATAGCTTCAATAAATTGCCTGATATTCCGATTGCTACGTTCGAAATTTTCATTGCTCCATAAACAGTAGAATTGTAACTTTTGGTAATATGATCCAGGTGAGATGATAAGGGTCAATTTAGATTTCTGAATTCAAAATTATTTTTTCGTAATATAATCTCTTATTAACATAACATTATATAGAAAATAGTGTTACCAGAGGTTTCAGCATGATATAAGTGTCGTTGTAGAAAATATAGAGTTTTGTATGAAAACTACTGCGCCAACGAGTATTGTATGTGTCACCGTAAGATTGTTAACATCGTTATATTACAATCTATCTAGTAAGATTGTAAACTATCGATAGATTGTGAACCGTATCATTATGATTGCAATTTAACGCATCATTTTTCGCTATATTGTAATCTACCAAAGTGAAACCGTTAAATTACAATCTGTCCCGCGTCAAATTGTCAACTGTCTGCAAGTTCTTCCTGATTGGTCGGTCTCATTTCATTTAGAAATGAAATAGACGTGTCACTTAAATAAAATAAAATTTATTATTTAATAGGTAATTAGAAATCCTGACATATGTTAGAAACAAATTGTAACGAAATATTTATTCTACAAACACAAATTCTAATTAAAAATTAAAAAAAAATCAACAATTATTATGTCTTTAAGCACAAATTATAAAAATAGAAATAACAAACAAATATGACGTGTGGCCGGGGCGGCGGGGGCACATACCGTTCAACCAATCAGAGCGCGAGTTGCATTCCGTCCTACGCCGGTTCACAATTTGACCGCTTCCCATCGATAGATTACAATCAATCGAAAAATGATGCGTTAAATTGCAACCATAATGATACGGTTCACAATCTATCGATAGTTTACAATCTTACTGGATAGATTGTAATATAACGATGTTTACAATCTTACGGTGACATATTATGCATTGTTTAGTTATCAGAACTCGTAGAAGCCAAAACACGCATCGTTCGAATCACTTGACGAAACTGTACAGAGAAATAGTAACTTTAATTATTGTACATAAAGTGTGAACAATTACCTCGAGAATATTAGATATTAGAGTTTAACCTCATTGCAGTGATATTCGTATTGTTAAACTATACGTTTTTGTGATAAATTTATTCGTGTTATCAATAACTGAAAGTTACATTTGACTGTCACAAAATTTCAACCAATTTGACACGTGTTTTGGATAGTTATTTCAAGAATAATCAAAGGCAAATAATAATATGCAGTAACTGGAAACATACAGTCTCATAGCTACCTTATTTTTTAAGTCAATCGCCACTGAGGGATATGGTTGGTATAATTGAAGTATTTACAAAATGTCTTAATACACAAGTACACGTCAAAATCATAACCTCCTACATCGGTGTCTTTTCAAGTCGATAAACGTAATTATACCAAAATTATTTGATAGAATTACTTTTAACGACTTGAAAAGAAATATATAGCACCTTTTGTGCATTTTATAGCTAAGGAGAAAAATGTAAATTTAAGTTATTTTAAAACCTCCGAAGATGGTTTGGATGGGAACAAGAAATGAAGTGGAAGGAAGTAAGAATATCAGAGTTAAACAGTGCAAAAACAAGACCGCTCATGAATGTTTAACGAACGTTTATGTATTCCACGCTGCACCAGTACTACAGTTTACTAACCACACAGTTATTTTAGTCTTATGAGTTTTTGTTAACTGGCTCGTTATACATTTAATCGTCATGTATGCTTTCGTATCCCGTACAGCAGTTTCTGTAATTAAAATTATGTAAAAGTAAACATATATTATTATTTGCTTTTGTTTTTGCGTATGGGATTTTGTATAATTATATAATATCATTTAATACCACATCAGGCACACTTTACGAACTGTATGTCACATAAATAATAATATTAACAAATTTAATCAATGTTTAATTGATTTAGCTATTAAACAATTGATCTATGAAAAGGTTTGCAATCAGATGAAAGTTTTTAGTTCGTTTTTGTATTATTTATAAGTTTCGCAAATGTTTAATTGATTTAGCAATTAACAATTCAGTTCTCACAATAAAGTAATTGTTTATTTATTTATTTTGTTATCTTACAGCTAACATAAATTATATATAATAATGAACATTTATACTGTAAATATAGCCAGAGATGGAATATATACATTTAACTACAAAAAAGGATAATTAACAAAAGGAAACAATTTAAAATTATTCAATGCATTTAACTAAGTGGTACCTAATTTGGCTGTGTTGTGTGATGGTGTAACAGTGAGAGTAAATATGTGAAGTTGTGTATGTAGGGTATGATGCATTTACCTTGTTGGACCACTGTTAATATGTATACTGTGTAAAGGATATCTAGAAAATCTGAAAATGTCACTCTATCTGGTAGCGGTCCGTTTTGTTTGTGCAAGAGATAAAGAATACGACAAAGACAGAATTCATGTCGCAAATAATGCGCCGCTTAGGATGCTCACCGTACGTCTTTTTGAGTCATTTTCTATAACAAATTCATCCAAAATGCTGTTACTAACGTTCTGTTTATTTAAAAGTTAGGTCTTGTTTCATCTATACAAATAAAGAGTAATCGCAATATATGTTGCTGAGCCCAAAACTCGAAGACGGCTAAACCCATTCCAGTAACTATTTGAAATATATTTTTTTTAACTCTGTGGATTTTTTAGATCAATTGAGTTGTATTTTGTACTTAAGTTTTAGTTCCAGATGACAGTTAGTTTAACATTAAAAATTTGACTCAAATGTCGTTTTGCCATGGTTCATATATAACTAGTCTGCCTATAAATACTGTTATTTAAACAACTTTTTTTTTACTTTCTGACAAAACTCATACTCAAACTTCTCATATTAATATATAATATTCGATAGTTTACTGATAAGTATACGGCTAAAATGGTGTATAATAGCTACTTTTACAGACTTTTGTCGTACGGTATTCTAATTAATTAATTGCATGCCCAGGTCAAAATTTTCCATTTTCTCTAAATTCACAGAGGAGCTGGGACGACATAGACAGTAAAATGACTTATGACAATCTTTTGAGCCGTAGTACAGGTTCAGCACGTGCTAGGCTTTTGGCCGTGGGTACGCATGAGGCCGGCTACTGGCTTCACGCTTACCCTTCGTCAAATACAGGAACTTTTCTTGAACCTGACACGCTCCGAATCGCAACCTGTCTGCGGCTTGGGGTACCGGTCTGCGCTGCTCATACATGTCCCTGTGGCAGTGATGTCGACAAACTAGGACATCACGGACTATCATGTCAAAAAAGTGCTGGCCGCTTCTCGAGACATGCCGCTCTCAACGATATAATACGTCGGTCCCTTGCCACCGTCAACGTGCCAAGTCTACTTGAGCCGACTGGAATTGCTAGAGACGATGGCAAGAGACCGGACGGTATGAGTTTGATTCCATGGAGGATGGGTCGGGTTTTGGTATGGGATGCCACCTGTTCAGACACACTGGCCCCTTCCAATCTTCATGGAACCAACAACAGAGCTGGTGCGGCTTGTGATGCGGCTGAAAAAGCTAAAGCCTGTAAATACAGGGGTCTAGGCTCTGAATATGATTTTGTCCCATTCGGTGTCGAGACCCTTGGTCCGTGGGGTCCTAGCGCGTTAAGGCTTTTTAGGGAATTATCAAAAAGGTTAGTCGACATCACAGGAGAACGAAGAGCTGGCAGCTACCTTGGACAAAGAATTAGTCTGGCTATTCAAAGGGGGAACGCTGCCAGTATCTTCGGAACCTTGCCTAAAGGAACTACTTTTAAATTTTAAGGTTAGTTATTAGGTATATTTTGATGTATTATGTTATTTCTTAGGTTTAATTTATTTATTTATTATTATACTCAAATTCAAAGTCAAAACAACTTTATTCATATAGATAAACAAGTTCACTTATGCACGTCAAAAAGAAGTTAAATAAATTATAAAATTACATTCAGTACCAGTTCGCAAGTCAAGGGCGTAGAGCGAGCCAGAAGAATTGTCGAGAAACTTTCCGCGTCTTTTTTAATGGCTAAGTTTTGAGTCATACAAATTGTTTGAACTGGAGCAAACCAATTACAAGGATTAGGATCATTTTAATATTCCTCAAATTTATAAAATTCTCTAATTTGGGAGTTTGCTGTAAAAACGAATTACGACGAACGATACGAGCCTGGTTGGTCGTACAGTTAATTTTTTTTGTGTTATAATATTTAATTCCTTAAACTTATTTCGTACCGACACTGGGCGAGGCGACGAGGGCTGTCAAAACATCAAAAACAGCTCACTTCTGCAGCACAAATATGGATTGAACCTCTACAGCAGTACCCCAGTATTAGAATACCGTACGACAAAAGTCTGTAAAAGTAGCTATTATACACCATTTTAGCCGTATACTTATCAGTAAACTATCGAATATTATTTACTGCACATGCGGTTGAGCACCGCCTATTTGAAAGAGTATGTTGAGTGGAGTTTACTATCTGTGTTATGAAATAAAAGTCTACAAAGTAGTACCCTGTCCTTAACTTTCAAGTTACCAATATAAGGCTTTACGCCAGTGATTGTAAATTATCATAGCATCAGGTAAAATTATCTCACACATTTCTAAAATATATAAAATGTTACAATACATTTCCGCTGACCCAATAACACAGTATTTGGCATAGGAATTCGCGAACCGCTTCAGTTACGTAAAGTTTACGTGGACAATAGGCTACCTTAACGCGAACGAACGTGGAATATATATATATATATATAATAACGAAGAATATAATTTTACATATGCTATTTTTTTAAATTTAGAAGGTATTGGGTTTCAAATTAAGTCATTGAGACTGTCTTTAAAATATGATTAAAAAGAACAATAAAAACATTAATTAACCTTAAAATATAATAACTGAAATATATTATTAAAAGGCGTCCCTTTAGGCAAGGTTCCTACTAATTCTTAGTCCGAGGTAACTGCCAGCTCTTCGGTCTCCTGTGTTGTCGACTAACCTTTTTGCTATTTCCTTCAAAAGTGTAATAGCGCTAGGACCCCACGTACTAAGGGTATCGACACCAATGGGAATAAATCATATTAGGGACCCTAGACCCCTGTATTTGCAGTCTTAAGCTTTTTCTGCCGCATCACAAGTCACACCAGCTCTGTGCTTACACAGTGCTGGTGTGGCTTGTGTGGGTTTCATGTAGATGCGAAGGGGCCAGTGTGTCTGAACATGTTGCATCGCATAACAGCAACCGACCCATCTCCCATGGAATCAAAGTCATATCGTCCGGTCTCTTGCCATCATCTCTTGCAATTCCATTAGGCTATATATAATGATATCAAACGGTAAATTAGTCTTATACAAGAATAATATATTTAAATAGATTAAAATACCTTCATTGACCCCATCAAGGCTATCATAGTGAGAGATTATGTGGGACTCGCTGCTGTCCCACTAAAACTCCACCGTGCCATCAGCAATCGCCCAAAGCAGGTCACGCGTAACAGCCACGCGATCAGCCGTTAACTCACGGTCATCTACGGCCTCGAATGATGTGCCTGGCACAGCAAAGGCAAGAGCGGTAAATTCACCTTAAAGCTGGAGAAGGCTGGGTGCAATACTTGCAGGGATGAGTCAGATGTTAAATATCTCCCCAAAAGAAGTCGTTCGTCTATTTTACCCTTATACAGGAGGCTTCCAAATGGCTTGAGGCAAAACAAACTTGGAAACGGTTTATAGATTTTATAATCGTTCAATTTTGGCCTATCTCCAGTTGGTTCTGTGCAAAGTTTTACATTTGAATGTTAGATAAGGAGTTAGATAAGGACTAGCAAAATTTCTTTAAAAAACTAATCAAGGTACTAGCTGGAACCCATTACCTTTTATTTTAACAAAAGTATAAAATATACTTATGCCTTAATATACCTTTTAATAATATATTTTAATTATTAAATTTTAAGGTTAGTTATTAGGTATATTAGAATTAACTACACTTATATTTTTTATTGGTTTAATGTATTGAAATTTTAATATTATTAAATTTAAGACATTAATTTAACTTTTTTGACGTTCTTAAGTGTTCTATTTTACCTATATGAATACTTATAGAAAGCGAAAAGATACAATGTTCTAAAAGAATCTTGATCTAATTGAATATGGATATAATATGTATAGTTCATTATATATCTATCAGATTTATTTCAATCAAAGAATTAGATGCTTCTGCGGGACCAAATGGTTTTGTGAACAATTCGAATATTAATAAAGTGTAGTTCGTCTTTAGACAGAACTTAGGACATTATAAAATATTATAACAATATATAATTATAACATATAATGGTCTTTATCAATATCAAAAGTTGGTAACTCTTTGCATTAAAAAATAATTATGATAAATAGTTCTAGCATATAAGATCCGTAATAAATTAACTTTTTCTAGCAATTAACGTTGCCGTAGACGTCCCTTTGATTAATTACTTCACCAGATAATTTACCACAAGTTTTTATCAAAGGTAACTTTTCCCAGCATCCTGTTTTGTTAACTTAATTACTTCGTAACTGTTTTTCGGTTAAATCTTGTTACACATATTATTTCGTATTTAATTTAATGTAATTATATTAATTAATTTCTGCTCTCTTAAAAGTTATTAAAATTGTTTGATATCCTGGTGATTCTAAATAAAACCTTAGTTAACTTAATTAATAGATAAAAAAGGGCAGATTTTTAGTTATAAAAATATATATTTCTTTTTTATTTATTTACTCAACAAGCCCATAATTAAGCGTTGTGAAAAGAAAAAAATGCAAGCTTGTAAGATTTGTTCTTAGTTAACGTAAATGTCGATCTCCACCAAGACATGGGTAAACACCAAATCAATTACCCCTTCCTGACAAAAAAGGCCTGTAGGTGCCCCCGACATGTCCAACGGAGCCGGATGATCCATTAACAAAACATAATGACAAATTAAAAGTCACCCCGCACGGCAAATAAAGTCAAAATCAGATTAAGTTAAAAACCTCCTTGACCGGGAAAGGCCCACGCTTTCGCAAGCGAGATTCCATTCATACTATGCAGCTGAAAAATATTGACTCATATTGATTTATTCTTTATATTATCTTTCAATCTCAATAATTAAATAATAGAACAAAGTGTTATGCAATATTTTCGCAATCCTATAATAATAGCGTTATCACAGAGTTTTAACAACTATTGATTTTCACAACACAAAGGTCCAAAAGAAAACTCGTTTGAAGTCTAAATTGTCGTTGCTTTTTTATTTTAATTATTTTACGCTTGCAAACATTGACTAAATTGATTACAGCTCAAAGGCTTTGTTGTATAAGTATAATTATAGTCACATTTTGCGTTACAAACTCGTAAACACTTTACAAACTATATTTAAGCTGAGCGTAAAACATTTGCAATAAACGCTAACTTGTTGTTGGGGGAATTTTAAACGGCTGCACACGTGGAGTGGCTTTATAAGGATTGTTTCTGTTTGTACTTGACCCAGTCATACTCGTAGTTTCGGGAACGTCCTTCGGCGTTGTTGCCTCATAAGGAATAACTATTTGTTATGCGAAGTTTAAGATTCTTATAATTTCGGTTAAAGCCTGCGTTTATTTATGTAATAAAGTACATCACATCATATATAATACACATATACACATTTTTATAGTGTAAGTTTTTTCATTTCATTTTTTAAAAAGGAATGGGTCCTTTTTATAAAATGTACAGGATTCGAATCTTTTATCCGCAGTTTGGCAATTAATAATATTTATGCCTTCTTACAAAAAAATGAAAATTTTCATGATTTTTAGGTGATCTTGACAATTATAGATAGGTTATATATTATTTTTTAATACGTAAATTTTAATATAAGTGATATAATTTGGAGGTTAACATTAAGAAAAGTTTCGCTTTTCGTTTCTGAAATATTTAATGGTAAATAGAGATTTCGGAAATTTCGAACAACTCTCTCCTAATTCAAAATTCATTTTGCCCTTGAGGAGATATACAGTCTCTTTTCTAGAGTGCAGCTGAATTATCCACCCACGTAGTTCTGGAATGCTAGGCTGTGGTTTGTCAAGGAGTACAAATCCTGGAAGGAGTTAGGATGGCTTAATTAGCCAGGACTAACGTACGACGGACCAAATGTGGCTCTAAGTGCAGAAACTGAGTCTACACTGCACTGTTATATATAGAGATAAGATAGTAACGTGTTTGAAGAGGAAAACAATGGAACTGTTAACAGACCGGTCACGTCGGATTCTTATCAATTCAAAAAAAATCTTCATAGAATTAAGGTCAAACAAAATGCATACATCCTTTCAACAATACAGCTGCGTCTCTTCAGCTCATGTCCAGGCTGATTGTCCATTGTATAGCTACGAAAGGCACCAAAGAATTTATAGGAATAAACATAACAAAAACTTATGGGAAGACTTAGTCCGACCAATATTTTGAATTCCTTATTTTACTATACTCACAACGAAGGAACCATATTATTTTCAGAAGGGTGGGAGCATCCTGGAGACAGCTGAATACCCAGGCCCAAACAAATATATTCACATACGTTACTTAATATCTCTTTCGACAATTAAGTCGGGGTCGCCAATTATTTAGCAATATACAATATTTTATATTTTTTTTACATCAGTTTGGTTAATTCCTCCTTCAATTTAGTAAAAATCACCGTTTAAAAATCACCTCTGTTCTCGTATTAGCACATATATCAGGTGGGTGGATGTGCATAAATTTGACGACCGTAGATTTAGCAAGGCGGGTTAGGTAATCGCGACCTGTGTCACTCGTAGCGAAAGCCCGTGTGACGCCTGGCTTACTGTCACCTTCTATAAATCAAGCTATGTTCAAGTAAAAATGCATACTAACCAACTGGTTAAATACCCTGTGACTGAAATTTGTTTGCACGTAACTAAGATAATTATTTCATTCATTAATTATGGTCACCATTTTTTAGTAATTAGGTTTTACATGCATTTTTAGCATGCTGGTGGTAATTATTTAATAAGCTAGATTTCCGTTATATGGGTCATTGCATGCATGTAATCTTTTTAATTTTATGATCGAATATTCGTCAAAGTTAACCTTCTAATATAATATTTAGACATTCATTAATCAAGGCAATAATAATCATAAGGACTTATTTTAATTATTATTATTAGGGTAATATTCAAAGTAAGGAGCGCCAATTAAGACTCCCGTATATCAAATAGAAGCAGTAGCAGTGTTGGCCTAGTGGCTTCAGCGTGCGACTCTCATACCCGAGGTCGTAGGTTCGATCCCCGGCTGTGCACCAATGGACTTTCTTTCTATGTGCGCATTCAACATTTGCTCGAACAGTGAAGGAATACATCGTGAGGAAACCGACATGTCTTAGACCCAAAAAGTCGACGACGTGTGTCAGGCACTGGAGTCATCACATACTTGCCTATTAGATTTAAAAATGATCATGAAACAGATTCAGAAATCTGAGGCCAAGACCTAAAGAGATTGTAGCGCCACTGATTTATTTATTTTATATGTAAAAGCAAATAGAAGATAGGTTTAGGTATATTTCGAAGCTGGATCTTAGGCTTGCACATGACGAATTATATCTCGGATATCCATGTAACCTTTAGGATATTATTTAGTTCTTGTTATACGATTCACCTTTTATGAACTTACATTACAAGTGTCTCAATGAAGTTTGTAAATAAATATTATAAGAAATGAATCAAAACATAATGCTCAAAGCTTTGTATCTCCAGAAATAAACCTATTATTTGAGAGATTTGTTAATAAATTTCAGAGAGATAAGTGGTGATTCATGGCGTCAATTTCTCAGAACATGTATCATAAAGGGCTGGGGTTAAAGATTAGATATAACATTGTTATTATAGACTTGAAATATCACGGCTAAAGTCAATAATAATAAACTTTATTCATAACAAAATATGTTCTTTCGTGGTACTAGGTGCATGTTTAAAAGAAAAGAAAAGGTTTTTATGTATAAAAATGGAAGTAGTGTTAATGTGTCTTACACGATTTTTGTTTAATCTAATTAAACAAAAATTGTGTAAGACTAAGTATGGGTGAGTGTTTGAGTATGTGGATGCGTGTGTGTGTGGCTGAGAGATGTTATGAGCGCGCGTGCGTCTAGGTTTGGGTACTGATGTATATTTTAGAACTATAATCATTAAATCAACAGAGATATATAAGGGGTTAGGCGCTGTATGCTGAAATACAGGTTCACACCTAGTTCAGCGTCAGATAAACCTGACTAAGTTTTTTTAAATAACTAGCGCAATTAGATGTAAGTTTTTTCTGTGAAACAAATTTGAAATCAATTATTATTATTAAATACAGAAGTATATATAGATTGGCTTTAAGTAAGTCATACAACACATACATATTACTGAAGATTCAAGATCAGATCAAAGGCATTGATTTATATCTGCTACTATCATCACACGAATAAACGAGTTACAACGTTACGTGTTTGATCTCGAGGTATATCTCGAATCGATAGGTCCTATGTTATCAGTCTTGCGTTGGAGGTGGTATATATCCTATTTTAATATAAAATAAAGGCAATTTCCCTGAACCTCCAAGAGGGACAGTTTTAATCAATCCTTGTCACATGAGACACGGGACGATAATTTTATTACACATGCGTCCAGGGGTCGTTGGAGTTCACACGTGAAAGTAAACCCTTCGTCATCATTAGCAAACCTAACTTGCTAATTGCTTCTGGTACTTGATAATTACTTTATCGAAAATTGCTAGTTATACGGTCAAGTTTTAAACTAAGTGTGTAATAATGGCCTCGACTTTGTCATGACGTACTGTTTATTGAGACTGGGCGATAACGCAGACTTGGAACAAGATTGGTCGTTGATTACTATATTAAAGCAACTCAAATAATAATTACGAATTTTATGTGGAATTTAAAAAGTTTTTGTAACTTTCATTATTTAGGCATTTCATTTCTGGTAATTGTATTAAATTGTCATTATATATTAAGTAAATTATACACTATAATTTTACTGATTCAAACATAATTCCTAAGAAATCATCTTCGTCTATATTCACCTCAGTTAAGTACGACATAAATATGAATATTTTTCACGAGATAATTTCCTAATACAATTTCAACTTTGACACAACAAGGGCCTATTTAGTGAGTAATTGTGCGGCAGAATCGTGACTTGAATCGAGCGACCTATGTCACACGTCATGTGTGGCGTCATAATACCATTACCGTGACAATTTACATAATCCCCGGATCCATCTATGCTGTCTAAGATTAAGATGGACAAAGTTTAATCATAGTTTATCGAACATTTAAAGATAGAGAGAGAAATGCAGGTAATAAGCAACGGTACTCTAATTATGTCAAAAATATTTTCACATACATAATATAATCTCTTTATATATATTATATAATCATTTTTACAACAAATTTCCAAGCGAAATTAGAGAACTGTCACTAAATAAATTTAAAGCCCTTGTTAAAAGTAAATTAATTAATAAAGCCTTTTATAAATGTGACGAATACTTAAATGACCCTAATCCTTGGGATTGATTTGCTCCAGTTCAAACAATTTGTATTAAAAACTTGGCGATTGAAAATAGTGGCGGAAAGTTTTTTGCCAGTTCTTCTTACCCGCTCTACGCCCTTGACTTGCGAACTGGTTGTAAATGTAAATTTACAGTTAATTTAATTTGTTTTTCTTGACGTTCATAAGTGTACATGTTTACCTATATGAATAAAGATATTTTGATTTGATTTGATTTGAATCATAGTTTCGAAATCGTATCCGCAGTCATTCAAACGTCAATAGTTGCGTGACATAAGGTATTTAGTTAAATCTATACGTTCTACGATTCTAAGCAAACAAAACAATTGTGTTATTATTTCAGTACCACAGCTAGTAACAAAAATATTTTGGTACACTATTGTTCAACAAAGCTTCAAACAGAATTTCAATATCACACAACGTACACTTGCCAACAACTCATGATTTCCATACATAAAATATTAGCAATATTTCATTCAACTCCGACATCTCTGATAGGTTTTTGTTTTTATTTTATAAATTTTATGCCTGATTGATTGTGTATGGTTACCGTTCACAATACTCAACGAACTCCGATATTCGTTATCAAGAATTGATTGCGTCATTAGTGTTTAAAAGGAGTTTTTTATTGAAACATAGATATTATTTGCACGATTCTAACGGTAAATCCACCGATTGTACTGTTACGAAACCGACAATTTTCGGTTGCAATTCACGATGACGCACTAAAAAACTTCTTCCATACATTTCTCGACTTTAGCCTCTGGGGCCTTTGGGCTGGCTGATGGCTAGACTTAGTGCTTAGTAACCTCTCTTTCGGTCGGAGAAATAGGCACACTAGTTCCTTCAATGTGCTTTTAATACTTTAAAATTTCAAACCATGGAAGTTTAATTATTTATGCTTTTAGCCCATACAAAAAATAATATATAAATTAATGAATAATAATAATTAAATACTACTTTATGCTTACCCTCAGATATAAAGTTTCTTTTATCAATAGACCAAGGCTCTTTGGACCTCTTACACCCGATTTTGTATTTAAGAGATAACTTTTTACAATGACCTATATTTCTGTTTTCTCTACCATTTTAATTATATTTGTAGCCTATGTTCACCTATAAACAGATTGAGAATGTGTCTAACATGAAACTCCATGTTTTTACGTGTTTATACGTTCATAACAATGTATTATTTCTCACTATAAAATATTATACAACATTAAGTGTTCTCGGGTGACCACGATAGCCCATTAGATTACGCTATGGCCCGCTATACGTGTTAACCTAAACATAAGGTAATACGTGACCCTATTTACACAATTTATACCTTCTACTAAACTTAATTTGGGTGTAAGAATAAACCAAAAATTCCCTTAAATGTAAATCAAATTTTTGATTGATGAATGATTTCTTACTTTGTACTATATTACCGGTTAAGATTTGTGTATCTGTCTCGTGATCATTTTAAAGGCAAGTTACTTTTAAGTTAGTAGTTAGTTGGCAAGTTAGTTTTAGCAACGTATACTTGCTATCTATGCATGACATACAGTCGACTGAGTTTTGGACAAGTGTTCTCATAGACAGAAAGTCCATTGGTGCTTATCTGGGATCGAACCTACCTCCGGAATGAGAGTCGCACGCTAAAACCACTAGGCCAACACTGCGCACCGACACTCACTCCCCTCTGCTACCCAATAAGCCAACAATAGAGACACACATAAAAAGTTACGCATTATTATTTTATTAATATATTAAGAGCTAACTGTTGAGAGTAGTCTGTGTCCGTTACTAAGTGCATGAATGTAACAGATAGGCCTTAAAGATTTATTCCTCCCCATTACATTTTATTATCCAAGCAATACTCATGTTAACCTTAAAATATTATAGGGAAATAAGAAGGAATGGCGGTATATTTTATTATCTTTGTTATATTTAATCTGAAACTATAACCAAAACAAATATGGGAAAATGTTTCTTCTTTTTCTTTTCGAAATAATCATTTCTGTCATTTTTACTTATATAAGTGTACTGTAGTGTTGTCCAATTTGTTTATTATTCATTCATTATTCAATGATGTTTTGTGAGTAATATTTTTAATGTGTCATTGTTTTTTTACAACATATTGAAGACGAGAGCACAATATCTATACACGGTGAACACGCCCAGGCCTTCCTGTGTTTTATAAGTAGTGTTAACTTTTAATACGAGATTTGCGTCATTATTAATATATATTATGTCTTATACATCTTTTAGTAGTCGTCACATAATTCCCTAGTATTGCTTTCATATAATTTGTATACCAAAATATCACATTCGTCACTAGTACTCGCAATAAAATTTAAATAATGCATAGTATCTCCGTTGAGTAATCGCAGCAAATTAATGTTAAATACGGAATATTATTTCAAAAAAATCCGTCAATGAATACGACAACTTCACATTACAATGGTAAAGTGTGAATTGGCGAAAAGCGCGACGGCTAAAAGAAAACAACGATAATGGTAGCCTTATTATAACCGTAGTCTGTAGTATTATTAAATATTACATATCCACGCGTGTGATGTAGAAGTAAAGGAAGCAAACAAAAAGCTACGCTTCTACGGCTACGAGATACGTAGCACCACTACGCATTGCCTACGCGGATAGTTTTCACTTGCGTGAACAAGTTTTATGAGATTCACCAACTTGTGCACCAAATATTGTTATACTTGCCTCAAAAGAAAATATTTCTATGAGACTTTCCCATTAAGTGGGCCGGTTGTAAGTACTTTTATTATTTTTCATACATATGAAATACCATATAGTGTACATTAGCAGTGTTCACGATACTTGACGTTTACGCTCAAAACATGTCTCCGTATGTCCTTCGAAGGTTGAAATGTAGATTTCTCGATTGTAGTGGGAAGGATGCCAAATAGCACAGTTTATTAGTATTCAGATGGCGCCCGGGCTTACCACTATAGTACTAGGTCAAATCCACCTCCATACTAAGATATTCAGCACAGTTCATGAAACTAGTCTTCCAAGGAAACCATTTATAAATTAGTCTTAACAACTAAACTAAATAAAACTTAAAGTTAAGAAATTCTGCCAATGATTTAAATATTTTTTGAAGACTACACTGCACTTAATGTTTTTTTAATCTACTGCTGTAAACACTTATTACATATTATTATCTAAGTTAACCTTAAATACCAAGATTATTATTACGTGGGTAACACTGAAAATGTTTAGAACTGGCCAGTTAGAAACTTTTTTTTTAATACAACTTTAGAACTCTTTGGTAACCTAGTAACCTAATGTAGTATATTGCATGCATTTGTCATTTGTTTTTGGGAATTGGCGGCAAATCTGAGACACGTGAAAATTATTCTAACGCGAGAAAGTTTTCGGTCAATAATTAATTATGACTTTCATTGTAGGCTTACTTAACAAAGCTACGATGGGCTGCGATTAGCATTTTTTAATAAATCGTGCCACTATTTACAATTGGTTTAGCGAGTTTAAGCGTGTACGTAGCAATCTCAATAATGATCCGCGTGAGTGACGTCCTTTATCAGCGACTACTGAAGACAACACCAGTGCTGTGTGACGCATGATAGAGGAAGTTAGATATTGACCTATCAGCAGATTCGGGCTAGCCTATGCATTGGTATGAGTCAAGTTCATAAAATATTTCACAAACATTTAGGCGTTATGAAGCTTTATACCAGATGGATTCCCCATAATTTAACCGACTACCAGAAACGCCATCTCATGGACTGGTGTCGCCAAATGTTAGATAAGTTCAATGGCGGTGACTCTAATGCTGTATTTGACATCGTCACGGGTGATGAAAGCTGAATATATTGCTACGAACCCGAACCCAAAGGCAATCAGCTCAGTGGGTGTTTACTTTCGAAGATCGGCCAACTAAGGTAAAGAAAGGTAGAAGTCAAGGAAAAAAGATGATTGCCTCATTCTTTGGTCGGAAAGGTCATTTCAGTTGTGCTAGAAGGTGGAAGGACATTTACTGCAAACTGGTATGTTAATCGCTGTTGGCCTTTTGTCTGGGAAAAAATTCACAGCAGCGCCGTTCAAGCAGAATCCTTCTCCACTACGACAATGCTTCAGCGCACTCCGCAAAACGGACGGTTAAATATTTGATTATAGCAGGTGTCGAGATAATAAGTCAACCGCCACACAGTTGTGACCTGGTGCCCTGCGATTTTCTTTTATTCCCAAGAACTTAAGATAAAATTCAAGGTATTCGAGCCTTGAAGATGCGGTGAAAGTGTAAGAAAATGGTATAAGGTATATGACCTGAGTGCGTGGAAAAATTAAGCTAAGTTAATTTTGCAGCTTATATTTAGCTTATTACAGTTTCTGTAAAATTTTGTGTTCAAACGAAATATTTATTATTTTAAATTTTTTGTCCCAGAAGTTCGTGATAAATTTTAAAATTTCGTTTCACAGAAACAATATTAGCCAAATTATTTTAAATATTTTATGTAAGGCGCATGATCAAAAACAAATAGATTACAAATTTGCCTTGCCTACCACTGTTTTTGTTTCGATTATGGAATCTAATGATTGGCTTTTTAAGATCAAATGACAGAAGCCTAAGATTTCAAACGCTGAGCACTTCAACGTGATCTAACGGTATATCTTAATACATCGAGCCGGTTCAATTTCCGCCAAGTTACGTAAAGGAAATTCACACTTGTGAAGGTAGAAAGGATAAAGTGAGGGTTTCGATAGAATTAAAGTGGAATTGTTGTTTTCGTTTAGCTTTATGAAGGCTATTTATTTGCCTTATAGGTTTATTTGCAGATTATCCGATTAATAAAAGTGGCATTTTTCACAAATATTTTTTTGCTTTTAGGAAGATAGCTGAAACTCCTTAAATGAGTTCAATCAGATCAAATCAAATCAAAATATCTTTATTCTTATAGGTAAACAAGTACAAGTACAAGTCCGCAAGTCAAGGGCGTAGAGTTATTTGTGTATATTGATTTGTCTTACAGCTAACGTTAAGCTATATTTATATGTTTAAATATATGCTATGCCTTGCCATTTTAGTGATGGTTATGGAAGTTGCGAAATAGAAATTGCATTCGTAGAATACATTTTAATTTTAATACCTTCTTAGATGTAAGAACTGACTTTGGGCCTAACATAAAAAAAAACATTACATAACATTTATTATTGACTTTTAAACATCAATTATTTTTAAATGAGTTTCGTCCAGTAGCAGGATGTGTACAATTTATTAACGTATAAATCTCTCTTAAAAAAATTTCAACATAGGTATGATTTGACTGAGTATGTCGATAGACAGAAAGAGTATCTTGAAAACCGTATGAAGTACGGGTTTGTAGTACCCATATGTACGAGTACAGTAGTTCTTAACCCAATCGCACGTAGCAAGTAACGCGCGAAATTAAAACGTCACAAACATTAAGGCACTCCAGAATGTGTTCAGTGAAGTTTTCTCATCCGCACTTAGGACGTAATTATCGGTTGTATTCTCTTTGAGATTAACAAAAATTCGTTATTTATTTATGGAACTGTGTATAAACTGATGTAACGTTTATGTTATCGGTGGTATACTCATATGAGTGTCCATGGGCTGGTAATATTACCAGAGTGTAGTGAGGGAGAGTACTTTTGACTTACTTTAGTAACTTACATAAGAAATATACATTAAATGTTTCTAATTTTACATTTACTTTATTACCAGTTCCCAAACCAAGGGCGAAGAACGGAAGGGAAGAACTGGCAATAAACTCTCCGTCATTCTTGTTAATCGCCAAGTTCTTTTTTGTTTTTTTTTGTTGAAGGCGTACTTACGGATTGATCTTTAAAACTAATAGCTTTTTTTAGATAGTCTAGGTCTTCTTTGAATGAAATCGATACGAGCGAAGGGAATAAAACTACACATAACTTAATCCTATGTGCAATGCTATTTTCCATACGATGATTTATCGAGTTTCAAAGACATTTTAATGGTTACTGCATAGAACTAGGTATTATCGGAGATTTATAGCATGTAAGTTTGAATTTGCTTAGGGGATTGGGATAACATACGATTTAGTTATATTCCATATTTCATTTTGATCGTAAAACTTAAT
Organism: Pieris mannii; assembly: GCA_028984075.1. Taxonomy (NCBI): domain Eukaryota; kingdom Metazoa; phylum Arthropoda; class Insecta; order Lepidoptera; family Pieridae; genus Pieris; species Pieris mannii. Next base: position 4,953,408 of record CM054780.1, read on the forward strand.
AGCGTATGATGTTAAAAATATTGTAATTTATCAAAATAAGTGTAAAGCTTTAGAAGTATTAGATGCGCTTGTATATTAATGTCATTTTACTTAATCTCACAGCAATAATTCGCGGCCATAGACAAGAATTCAAATTCTCAGACTCGAATTTGTATGGAATCGGTCAATTGACCAACCGTGTGAAGCGGTCATAATCAAACATCTTTAAAAGGGAGGCACTACACAACGATTATACGTAAAGTCAACTCTAGTAAATTATAATTCTTTTTTCAAATTTAATTTCAAACTGTTCAAATTAAATTTAAATTTGAACAGTGTGAAAATTCGTTCGCTGTCGAATAACGCAATTTCAATACATTCTTTACAATACATTTTTATAATGATTGACGAATCGACTCACGTCTCAAAGCTTTCTGTAATAACACAACAGTTTGGAATAACGTAGTCGAATGATGTGAAATAAAAGCCTTTTAATATGACGTCGAGACATCTAGTCTAGGATCTGGACGTAAATTAATTATAAACTTAATAATTTTATTTTTGATATAGAATCGTCCTCACTGCCCTTGTAATCATTCATTTTGGTAAAATTTTTAAACATCATCCAGAGTTACAATCAAAGGCATATAAAAAATCCTACAAATCGGTCAAGCCGTTTAAGAGGAATTCAGTCACACACGAACATTTGAGTCGTATACATTTTAAATTTCACCAACATCACCTACATGGCTGGTCTGTTTAATAAAGCATTTTCATTTGCGAACTAGTAAACTGTGGAATCGACTCCCGATGGGGGCCTTCCCTGAAAGATACTACCTTCAACTGTTCAAAATTCGAGCGTACTCCTCCCTCAAAAGCCGACAACGCTCCAACTAAAAATGGGTGTCTATGGGCCGCGATGATTGCCTTTTTGGGCGTCCCGCGGGTTAATTTGCCCCCCTTTTTATATATAAAAAAGTACAATAGAATTATATACATATGTAAGCTATTTTAAGTTAGATCTAACTACCCATAGCGAACAAACAATGTCACGCATAATTTATATACATCATAAATGTTATAACATGCATAAAATATGTCACCGTGTGAAAAATATAACTATTGCCTTGAGATCCTAGACTATGCACAATACGATGTCAAGAAATTTTAATGTCGTTTATATTATTAAGTGTCAGGGTTCACGATCACAGATATATAAAAATCATATCAACACGTTTAATGGATTACAACGTATATTATATTTGGAGGCAGTAAGTTGCATTTATTTACGGCATAAAAATGCCTAACAATAATAATAATACGAATATTGTGTAATAAGATAACGTGTAATTTGTTTTATTAAAATGGTAACGCAATATCATAAGGATATCAACTTGCAAGTTGTCAATTGTCAACGTGTCAATTAGTCAGTAGTGCGTTGATTCCATCCCTGAGTGCAGTTGCATCTTGTGTTCAAAAATTAAATAAAATCTCGGACATCGATAGTGATGGTATGGTATGTGGATTCTATTTCCGCACTTAGATGTTCAATAGATCCGTTGTGCGTAAAGTCCTGCCAGCCAGCCTAACTCCTTCCAAAAGCAAAGAAGCTTCCTGGGCACTTTGCAGGCTTCACGGAGCGACCTCACTTTTCCGGGGATTTCTGTACGTTGTTTAGCCTCGGCCTCGCATTCCAGGGCTACGTGGGTAACGTTTGCTTGCTAACGCAATCAATCAAACAGACACGATAGTGATAATTTATCATATATTAATTGCTTCGAATCCGTAACATGTCAATACTACCTTATTGTAAAAAAACAATGAAGCCTTTTAGGTCTGGGCTAAGGCCCAGAAATTTAAGGATTTCAATATCTGTTTTGTGATCATATTATCTTATATATATCTTAGTAGAAGCGTGTCTATAAATATCCAGTTTTGATGCAGAATTGAGGAAACAGTTAAGTAGCGAGATTATTAACGGAATTGGTGACTACTGCTCTACTTAGAAAGCATGGTATGCTTTGGAGTTCAGCGACATGCATCCTAAGCAATGCTAGAAGCAAGCCCAAGCGTCTGTTCCTTAAAACAGTGTAATGTAAATTGTCTACATTCTAGATCACAATCGGGTGGGTATAAGAAGAGGTTATAATAATATTTACGCCGGTAAAGTTTGCCTTAACGGTCTTTCTGTTTTTTCTATGATCACCTGGCAGGTAGAATATAAATTATCTCTCCCTTTTATGGTTAGGGATAGGTACTTTTAATTGTCGCGGAGTATCGTAAATAAACTACTTACATAATTAATAATATTTTAAAAAATCATGTGTGTTACAAATATACATAATAAAGGTAGGTTCTTATATTGTATGTATATTTACATGACAATGTTAAATTTCACTCATGAAATAACATTTGTAATCGATATGAAGTTTTAGTTTAACATATTTTTATCTTATCTAAATTATTATCAACCATACAATTTTAGGTTCAAATGCTGGCCTCTATATGCACTAAATAGAACATAGACAATTATTCCAATAAACCTGTGCTTCAAAAAAGAACTGAGGAAACCGGAAAAAATCGGAAAAAGGTTCCTATAAAAATATCAGTTAAATTTCGACATTTCCAAATAGAACACAAAACGTTTCATACGGCCAGAAAAATATACGAAATATAAAAATCTTAGTTATTATGTGAAACTCATAAAGCAGACCAAAACCCGATTTATTATATTGTAAAAAGATGTTCCGTTTTAAAATTTAAACGTTGTTTAATTGTTTTTTTTACGCAAATTGAAACAAAAACCACGTACAATATCCTAATGTCAATCAATGTCGTTTTTTGTACATTTTTCATCAACATCTGATGAAAATATGAAAAAATCTTTTATACATGAAAATGTGAGGAATTTTATACATTCCTATTAAACGGCAAGGGTGGCTGAAAGAATTTAGGGTTAAGGACATTACTTGCTCTATATTTTCTTTAGTTCTATCGATACTATTAGCACTGGTTCGATAAACATTCCTTCTTGGCGTAATAGTAATTTTAGTTTTTTAATAAAACACTACTGGCCTAGTGTACACTAGCGTACCATTAAGGTAAATGTGTGAAATTTAATAATCGATCTAAGTTAAAGGAAAACTTAATGAGTATGGAGGATGGCTAACCTAAGGCAGGTTCCTCCAACTGTCTCACCACTGACAGACTGGTCCAAAGGCCGAAATCCATAGGCCCAAGTGGCAGTGAGAAGTTGTAAATATCATTAGCGGTCAGAATAACGTTGTAAACGCGATTCAAGGTATGACGTCATCCCAGTGATAGTAGTCATAGATTGTAGACGTAGGTAGCGCCTCAAGTGTGGTATTATATCACAGACAGACATTGGCAGGTTGTGTCAGGTCTGTGCCTAAAAAAAATTTCCTAACAATGTGTTTTTTGCCTCTGTACAATGTTAAATATCTTAAGAACAAATTAGATGAATCAATTAAAAATTGATTCCAAGAGGCTTAGAGTAGGATAATTGTAAATCTATCAATTGGACCTCAGACTTAAGCAAATATCAACGCTTCAAATTTTAAACTAATTAATTAATTATTAATAAAGGTAGAAATGTCAAAATATTGTTGTTAGTAAAACGATTGCAAATTGATTAGAATAACTTGTAGAAGATCGAATATTACAAGAGTTTTATCGTTGTTAAGCATTCGCAAGTACTTCGTATTAAAATTTTGACAGCATACCTTCTATGATAGCTTAGCTTCGTTAACAATGCTTAGTGACATGGACATGACATTCGAAAAACAGTTAAGAAAAACATTTGTTAACCAAAGCATTAAGCGATGTGTGTCATAACAAGGCATGTTTGCGTTTCCAACAATAATAATTATGTATTTCTATTAACGTATTAATGTTTTGACATGACGGGTAATGGACAGCTAACACTAGAATAATAAAGAACTTTAAAACATGCTTTTACAGTTACTTATAGGTCAAATCTGGTTACACCTGAAGTAGAAACATCATCTTAGGACTCCCCTTCACGTCCCTCTAAGTGATGGAGGTCCCTATCAGACTCTGATGATTCAGATGTGATTTTTCCTCCGCATAGACGGCAGCGATGAAGACGACTTGATTATTCAACTAAGCAGAGTAAAAAACATTTTTCAATCCCTTCTCTGCCAGCGAAGATGACGAACTATATTCTAGCGAACTACAATCATACAATTAACGACGACGTTTGTAACACGCTAGGTTATAGTTTCGTCATCCTTTGTTTGATAGTAATATTTAATTAACGATCGACCGAGACAGACAGAAAATAATATATTTTTTAAACTAGAGGGGTTTTTTTTAATGTGATGTAGTATAATACAACCAGATTGTTATGATTCTAAGAAAAGCATAATTTTTTGTTTAGTTTTATTTAGACAAAATACACGTTTGATCTTTCCTGTTGATTGTGAAGTAGTGTATTCTGTGGAGAGTTATTAGTACAATTTAAGGCTTTGATCGCTGATAATTTTGTTTATTGTTTCTTGATAAATGCAGTTTTAAACAATAAAAACTACTTTTTATTTTCTTTTCATACTGGATTTGTTAATGACCATATATAATGTCTTAATTGTCACGTTCTAAAACAAAATGGTTTAGAACGTGACAATTAAGGACAATTTAAAAAAAGATGAAGACTTCCCCATACTTAAAGAGTCCCTATGTGAGAAGGATAGAATACATCCAGAGTTGGGATCTGGAGTCAGTTTACAACTAGAATTAGTAAAATTCCACACATGTAATGCGGTTGGTTGAAACAGTTCTATACTAAGCAAGATTCATATTTATTTATTAATATTTGTTAAGGAATGAAAGAAAAAGATTTTAATTTTCGTTATTTATTTAAAATTAGAAAACTTTATAAATGTAACTCACACAATTAAAGTGAATATACAAAATTAACATTGTAAAGGGTTTAGTTTCTTTTCATGAGTTAAAAGTTAGTATAACATCGTTAATTAATGAGTATAAAATTTAAAGTTAATTATAAAGAGAAACACCAGCCGACAGCTCCTATATTTTGATTCAATTACTGTGTTACTTTACGTATATAATTATTAAGAACGACCTCAAGTCTAATATACTGAGCTTAACAGCGTATAGCTTTTGTAAATAATCTAAGCAAGGTGTCGGAGGTAACCGTAATTAACAAAATCACTCAGATTTATCCAGAAAAGCTTTAAGTACGAGTATCTTCGTGTGGCTTCATTAAAACGCTCCTAAAACAAATACAGATTTATTTAAAACAGTAAGATTCATAATAAATATAAATGACATTGCACGTAAAATACGTTATACAGGCTAAAAAAATACCTATAACATTGACGCAGAAATGTGTATACTCCAAGCTTCACTTTGGGATAACGTGCAGCTGAGTTTTTACCTGCAGCTGAGTTTCATCATCGGACGTCGAGGCAGAATACGAAATTCCACCCGTATCACCTCGAAGTCCACCGTTCCACAACTGCGCGTTTTTCTAGGCAGTTCCACAAAGCAGCTGCGGTGGTGCGAGGCGAGGAGGGGAACCAGCTGCCCACTGACGTTTTCATTTTGGGTCTCAGTGCCGGTTTTTTCACGTTGTTTTCCTTCACTATACGAGCCTGTGTTAAATGGGCACATAGACAGAAAGAACATTGCACAGCCGGGATTCGAACCTACAGCGATTTTAAGACGTGATCATTTTTAATAAATTTATTAAATTTCTAAACTTACTCAGATAAACTCACACAAAAGAAGTAACTAGTTCTTATTATCTGTATAAAATGAAAATAATTACAAAATATGTTTCAATGCGCAACACGAAGAACTACTGAATAAATTCAATTATGTTTTAATACATTTCGTGAACTCTAAGGATGTCAATCGAAAGTAAACTTTGATAACATTAAAACGTTGTTTTAATTAGTACTTTGTTTTGTATTCTGTAAAAGTTAACAGGTAGTATCGCAAAATGCTTCGCATGTCGCTATTAAAACGGTGCCACTGTTCACAACATTCCCAGACATCTAACGACACGTCTTCGTTAGTATGTGTAAATAACGATATCAACGTGTCAATAAACAGTTTTCTAAGACAACTAGGGCGTGTTTAGAAATGCAAGGATGCAGAATTGTGGCATTTAATTGGTTTATTATTCATATGAATAAATAGAGAAACAGTCGACAAAGTTTAGAACGATTTCATAAATAAATTTATTTTACATTAATAATTATTATTCATTAGAGCAGTGTTGGCCTAGTGGCTTCAGCGTGCGACTCTCATACCTGAGGTCGTAGTTTCGATCCCCGGCTGTGCACCAATGGAGTTTCTTTCTATGTGCGCATTTAACATTTGCTCGAACGGTGATGGAAAACATCGTGAGGAAACCGACATGTCTTAGACCCAAAAAAGTCGACGACGTATGTCAGGCGCTGGAGCTGATCACCTACTTGCCTTTTCGATTTAAAAAATGATCATGAAATAGATTCAGAAATCTGAGGCCAAGCCCTAAAGAGGTTGCAGCGCCACTGATTTATTTTAGTTATTATTCATTACACAACTTTGCCGCACACATACTGTGTTGGTTAATGACGTAACCAAAAATATTTCGTTCAGGCTTATCTATAATAGTACATCGGCGGACTTTATCACTCATGGTGCTTGCATGCGCATCTATAGTCATTTTTATTTTATACGTAAGTAGGTTTCTTTTTGTATCTGGCACATTATGGTTTTTTAGATTCGGAAGTGTTAATTGCGCAGATAGGCAATTGGTCTGTGTTCGTTGGACTAACGGAATGTTTTATGATCTCTGATATAAAGGTTATATTAAAGTATGTAAATATATACTGTATCATAATTACATAGACAAAGTTGTGAGCATCAGTTAGTCTTTGATAAGTATAGAGTATCTGCAATGCGAGCGATGGGAACATTGCCAGTCGTGCAAGCCAAACAACTTTCTTGACAAATCATTTTATTTAAGCTTACAGTGTTATAAGTAGGTTATACAAGTATTGGTGACTGATAATGCTTAATATTTAGTAACACGTCGTGCCCTACTGAACGACACGCTTGTTAAATACTAATTTAGCCTCACTTATGGATTAACACGAATCTGAATGTTGGCGTCAATCGATTAAGTATAAATTTATTAGGAGATAAAAGTATCATTTGTAAGTTTGATGAGTAGTATAATAAGACGAAACTTTCATTTCGGACAGTCAATTAGGAAATGGTACGTAATATGATTACTCCATCGGATTCCCTATTATCTCTTATTAATCAAATCCAAATGACGTTAGGGAGGCAAGTTATTAAGAGAATTTTTGAGAGGTTTTCTTTGAAACCAATTCCTCAATTGAGGATAATTTTAATTGGATTCACAGATATTTTTATCAAATTACAAGCGTCTGGTTATCGATAAAATAAAAGGAATTAATTGTTTTGTTGAGTGTTTTCTGGCATAACGTTATTTTGTATTAATCTATTTACTCTCTCACTGCCAGCCCTCTGGCGTTGAGAGTGTCCATCACTTCATCTTCACCTATGTATATATACATCAGGTTCCTGCCCGTTTGTCCCCTATTCTATATAAAATATATTAAATGCAATATAATAATTGATTTCTCAAAAACGATCCGGGATCCTACGGTGTATTATTTTTATACGCTTATCAAGGAATTAATCGTAAAGCAAAACAGAACGGTTTTTCAATTTAAATTTAATTTGAAAAATTGAAATTTTTTATCAAAGCAATATTTCCACCACTTGGTGGTATTCTATATGAGGTCGTTCTTAATATACCACCAAGTTCTGCAACAACAGGGGTGGCCCAACATCTCACGAAGAAAGCGAGACAAAGTTTAAAATTAAGTCTCGACAATGTATATTTGCAATAAACCTAGTTTAATTAATTTTAGGATTAAACTAGATTCTATGGCAATTGGAGAATGTACGGTGATTAACAAACTTTTTCAATTTCGTACATTCACACATTATTATATATTATAACTAGTCATGAACACATTATTCACTTTCCAATAGATATTTCCGCAGCTAATTTATTATATTTATGCATTATAATGTCAGGCTCAATTAATTTTGTTAATAATAAATGTAATACGATCCATTCTTGTTGCTGAAACGATTCTTTAAAGATCGACATCGCACTCGCAAGCCCTTTGGCATTGAAAGTGTCCATGGACGACGGTATCACTTAACAACAGATGAACTGAAGACCTGAGACCCGGTTGTTCTCTAAGACATACATATTATGTATAAGATATACACATCAATTACATTAGAACTTAAGCAAAATAAAATAAAATAAAACAAAATAAAATCTTAATAATAATATAATATATAATAATAGCTAAAACTAAAAAACAAAAATAATAGTAAAAAACAAACAAAATGAAAACTTAAACAACATTAAGATTTAAGAGCCTGCAAAACAAAGTTACGTTAAGTTATACGTACGTACGTTTAGCTATTAGTTATATTATTAGTATTATTATTAAGATTTTCTTTTGTTTTATTTTATTTTATTTTGCTTAAGTTCTAATGTAATTGATGTGTATGTCTTATACATATGGATGTCATAAATTTCTGATGTCATATTTTCTTTTTTTTAGGCATACACATTGTTTCAGAATGTATATATAAATAAATAAACAGAATTCGAACATCGGGAGATTTGAAATTATAAAAATTGTTTTGTTATTTATCGTTTCTTTCTCTTAGTTATTGTTCCTCTCAGTTACCTATGTTATCTGAAATCTGTCTTTATTACTATTTCATCGTTTTTATATGATATCAAATTTATGGCATTGAAATTAAGGAGATTCATGTTCTGTTATGTTAAAGGTTTTTTATAAAATTATTGACGCTTACACTGACACTACACAGCTATGATACATTTGTTACTGATTAAAAATTCCAGTTTTATTATTAAGAAAAAAAAGCTTGCTTCCAGACTTAAGTCAAACAAATTTAAATAAACATCTTTTTTTTTGTTTAATATCTGTCCATATCTTAATTAATTAGGGAAAGGAACGATATAAGAATTCCTTCCAAAGCTATAGCTTAAGATGGTAAACTGTCGTTAGTTTATTTATTTACTTAGAGATATTAAAATAACTGTATCTTAGTTTCCCAAAAATATTGAACTATTTTAATAAAAGCTACATGTTTGTGAGGTGTAACATTCTTTGTCACTCGACCCTTGATCCCTTCATACTCGACTAACAGTTTTCCTTATGGGATAAGGAATTATTTAACAAAACATAAAGAGCGTACCAATTCTTAAAAGGCCGGCAACGCACTCACGATCCCTCTGGCATTGAGTGTCCATGGGTGGCGCTATCACTTAACATCAGGTGAGCCTCCTGCCGTTTGCCCCCTGTTCTATAAAAAAAAAATAACGCATTTTTGATTTAGTGAACGAAAATTAAAATATTAAGTCAATAATTAATATCAGTTTTCGTAACGATGCATAAAATGCGTAAAGGAAACGTTTAGTGTAAACAAAAAAAACTCAATTATTTTTGCTTGCAACTTTTAAATTCCTTTTAGAGTACAAAAAGTTTTTGGTTATGTAACTTAAGATTTACGAGTTCGCGCATATACTTTAAATAGGAAAAGACAAAAAACAATAAACTAAAAGTTGTGTTCTTGCACAGACATATTTAAAAATCTGTTTTCATTGTTAGAATGTAAATAGTATATATATAATAAAATTGACGGTATTTCGTAAGAGGGATTTTTTCTTTTACATAATAAAATATTATATCACTACGCACATATTTATATGTACATTCAATTTATTACATCCTAAGGAGAGCAATATGGTTAAATGCTACTTTTATTTGCTGGGCGCTAATTAGTAAGAAAATATCTTTTAGAATTTAGGTTCAATACAAATTAGGGTACAATGGAGGATGAAAGATTTATTTCTAACGAGGAATCCCTTAAGTTAACCATACATTTATAAGAGCTATGACAATAAATGAAATATATAGGATATCTATAAATATATATAGTTATAATCTTAAATGATCAAAAGTAATTTTTGAGTGGTTGTCTGGAAGAAATCGCTCGAAAGCGATAAGGCCGCCAGTTGCTTTTCATTAAATTATGTTTAATATTATATAAATTTATGTTTTTTTCCTTTTATAATATCTGTAATGCAACGAAGTGTTAATAAATAAATAAATATATTTTTTTTATAGAACAGAGAACAACCGGGCAAGAAGCTCATCTGTTGTTAAGTGATACCGTCGTCCATGGACACTTTCACTGCCAAAGGGCTCGCGAGTGCGATGCCGATCTTTAAAGAATCGTTTCAGCAATAAGAATGGATCGTATTAAATTTTATTCTCTATATTTTATATAAGATCAGCAGAACCTTTATCCGGCTGACGTGGAATGTCAACACGCGCGGGTATAATAGGCCCAATATGTTGTGATCCGTATGATGAATACAAATTGCCGGTCTTTCGGACCCTGATTAAGGGTTGATGTACCGTTTCAAATCATTTTTGGCACTGAATCAAATTACACTTGCTACACCGTATATTTGTGTGACGTGTTGCAATGAAATGCATTGAATGTAGTGAAGTGTTGGGGTAAATGAATGTTTGATTTTAAACCGTATTGACCAAGATGCCTAGGACGTTGTTCTAATAGTTTAGAAGGAATGTTGTTTATATATACTCATGAATCTATGTATATCTATTTTAGTTTTGCGAACGGATTGCGTAGTTTTGCTCTTTCGCGAATTTTGTAAACGTTTTTGACATTCATAAGCATGCCCTAAGTCGCAGCTAAATTGAATAAAATAAATTATGATTTGATTTGATTTGATATGTGTTATATAAAACAAGCATATTACACAAAGAAAAAAAAGGTGTAAATTATATTACCGATCTGAAATGCTGGGAGGCTCTTAAGTACGTATCGGATTTCGAAATTTTGTTAAAAGCTCCTCCGTGATTAAAATATACGACTTAAAACATACAAGTTGTGTGTAACAACTACTACAGAAATATAATTTTATTAATTGGTTTTTTACAGAATTAATTGTTTTATTTAGGAAAGTGACTGAAAATTGTTAAATAAACTGTCAAAATAAGTCTACACATGGCGAAGGAATGGGAGGCATATTCAAGAATCCAAGGCATTCATATAAAATTGCATTTTTTCAACTTATCAATTATTTTGAATTTGCAACACTCATATTATTTTAAAAACTTCTTTCGATTTTGCGCCATTTCACATATTTTTTCGTGTTATTATCAATTTACAATAAAGTTGTTAAAGAAAATAAGATTGCTGTGATCGGCTTGAACAAAATGGGTATGGAGTTTTTTAAAACTAAAGAGATGGATCGATCAAATCGCCGTCTGTCACGATACGCAGGTAAAAGTCACAGAGATACCCTCTTTACCGATGAATTTTTTTTTTACGGTTTAAGAACACTACAATAGGCTAAATTATAAAGTTTATGCTCACAGGTCTAAAGAAGTCCTCCGTCACTGATGATTTCGTGGGGCGAGTCTTTTATAGGAGTCACAAATCTACTTTTTTGTGAAAAGGCGTGAAAACTTCAGCAAAAGTACAGTGTGTCATGGTGTGAAACTTATTAGTAATTTACTTTTTAACCTTGGACTTTTTTATGGCATCATACCTTGGGCCTTCCAGCAGTATTCTGCACCTGGTCACAGGGAATGAACCTAACGTACTCAAGAGTGGCTCGAAACTAACGTTTCGGACATTATAAGAGCTGGCACTGATCTAGCCCAGGCATCAAGCCTCTAGACTTCAAATTATAGTCAGTTTTCGAGGATATGCGTATTCAAAACGGCACGGCGACATTGTTTCTCTTAAACTATCTTTGGAGCAAGCAAGCAGTGGCGAAACTTCCCTTGAAAGCAGTGCGTAAATCTATAGATTCGTAGCCAAACAGATTAAAGGCCTGTATAAAAGCAAAGGTGACCATTTCGAATAGAATATTGTTTTATTTTTAGTTGAAACTTCAATATATATTAATAATATTACATCACTTTATTAAAAACAAAAAGAATGTGTGTACTTATGTACACGCGTTATACTTCTTCTCTAAATATTAAAAATAATCAAAAACTTTTATTTAAATAAATGAATTATTAGTAAATACTACCACCTTCGTTGATTTAATAACACCAAAATAATTTTTATTTATTCACACTGTTTAATTGTACTGTTACGAAACACGTGTTCTAAATATAAAAATACTAGAATATATAACTTAAACATAGTTATAGATTTCCATGCCACCTAGACCTAACTCTACGATGTAGAATTTAGGTGTTGGTGTGCGCGCGCATCGTAAAAATTCACTCTCATCATTTTTCTTTTGTTACTGAACTTATTGCTGGACTAGATATAATATGTACAACGTATGCTTTGAAAAACGGATTTCTATCTAAAACCAATCCGTAATCCGTCAGCGGTATCTTGATCAAAACGTTAAATTGCACTGTGAATGGCAGGGACAAGCGATTCAATCTCAAACTGTACTGGCCTTGCTCCAACCGCGGGTCAAACTTTTCGAAATAACCAAGTTTAGCTTAGGATAGTTAGGATAAGTTTAGCTGCCGTTTTGCGACACTTGTGCATTATGAATTATTGAACGACTTCTAATCGCGTTCGACGATTTGTGAAATAGTTTTTTCTCATTATAATAGTTGTCTAGCACACAGATACCTGAAATAATGAAAATATATACTGTAGTAATAAATGCAACTGCTGTGGTGTAAAAGTATTTGCTATTTTTTTTATTGAACTGCCGGGGTTTGCCAAAAGCTTCCCAAGAGATCCGGGCGTATGTCTGATATAGGGCGGCTCATTTACGCGAGTGTTTACCATGTTATATATCACAACCTTTATCTCATCAAATATATGAATAGCGGGAAAAGATCATGCAGATTAGATTAGTAATAAAAATAGCGCACCTTTAAGTAAAAACTCCTTAGTCCTATTTAAAGGTGACGTTTTAATTATGTAAGGAGCAGTGTTGGCCTAGTGGCTCCAGCCAGCGACTCTCATACCTGAGATCGTAGGTTCGATCACTGGCTGTGCACCAATGGACTTGCTCGAACGGTGAAGGAAAACATCGTGAGGAAACCGACATGTCTTAGTCCAAAAAGACGACGACGAGTGTCAGGCACTGGAGGCTGATCACCTACTTGCCTATTAGATTTAAAAACTGATCATGAAATAGATTCAGAAATCTGAGGTCAAGACCTAAATAGGTTGTAGTGCCACTGATTTATTTATTTAATACATATTTGTAATAATTAATTTCAAAATGTCAAGTTTGTTCTTTATAATGGTGAATGAATCCGCTTGAATTATTTCAGCCGTTGAATTCACAGCTGGTGAACGCACACAAACATGTTATATCCAATTGAGCAATTGAGTTGTTAATTGCAAAAAGAAAGTGGAAAAATCTTCGTATTACGTATATACAACATTTAAACCTAACATTTTAAATGAAATGCCCAGAAACGGTAATTCTTTTATTCAATGTTAATCCAACAAAATACGATTTCTTTCATAGAATTTTCACGATTCTTTATTGATTGTATTAGATTTTATAAAGTTTACATAAGTGAGCGGAAAAAGCCTCGATAAAGAGTAATTGAAATTCTCGGTAAACAGCCAGTTACTTAGGTTGTTCGATGAAAATATACCTTATTATAAGGCTTTGAGGCAATATGAGAATATATCTTATACATAAAATTCTCGTGTCGCGGTGTTTGTGGTTAAACTCCTCCGAAACGGCTAGACCGATTATCATGAAATTTTGTGTGCATATTAGGTATGTCTGAGAATCGGACAACATCTATTTTTCATCCCCCTAAATGTTAAGGGTAGTCCACCCCTAAATATTTTTTTTCAAATTTAGATTTAAAACATTTTTTTATTTTTTTTATGATACAACATTAGTAAATACATATAACACTAAATGTTAAACCCTTCACAATCAACCTTAAATTTTCAACCCTCTACGATCAACCCCATTTTTATTATAAATGATATACATGGCAAAACGATGTTTGCCGGGTCAGCTAGTTTTTTTTTATAAAAAGTCTAGATATAGAAGCATAAATTTATGCACAACAAATAACCTTGAGTCTGTAATATGTTTTTTATTCAAGGAACACATTTAATTACATCACTCTGTATTGACCGCCTAATTTTCCAGATCATTAAAAATAGGAACACAGCAAGATATAAAACTAACAAATTACATGACATAATTTATATTGGTGATAAATGTATAAAAAATATAAATATATAGGTTGGATAAAATTACCCAATCCTTTCATTAGTACATACATTTGTAGATTTAAACAAACTCGCATATGTTGCACTCGCAGCCTCCTGCCCGTTTGCCCCCTGTTCTATAAAAAAAAACCTGATTTTTGTCTTGGTCTTGGAGACGAAACGAAGAGTCACGCGCCATTTCCCGCAATACTAGTTTTCATTTGGTTCTCTTTCGTTTAAAAAGAATTAATTATTAATTTGAAAAGCTTTAAAAAAATATATTTTAGCATCGCTATCTAACCGTTTCCTATATCGGATGCGCCTTTGAATAATGATGGTAGAAGTTTTGTAATCTTTCGCGACCGGCTGCGGACCGCGACGTCCCAATCCCGGGGTCCAAGGGATTTCCTGCCCCACTTCGCACTTTGGGATTATCTTACAATTTGTGAAATTTACTTTTATAAATATTGACGACCTAGAAATACGCAAATTTTATACAGTATTGTATAAAATGTATTTTCTTTTTTGTTAACACAAGTCAACAAATGATAATATAGCTAGAGTTACTGTGATTGGTCTGTGACCTTGGCTTAAGAAGTATATAATCTATCATGTAGGTGATTTTACAGACATTAATTTACACCATGACTTTATTTTGTGCAGCTTTTCGCCCATTAAAGCTTTTAATACAACTTTTTGTCCTTTTCTTAATTCATTAGAGATTTCATTCACTAATAGAGTTAACAGCTCTTACCTGTAAAGTGACAAAATATACACCGGTCTGGATTATTAAGTGCCAAATGAATCCAATTTGCAGCGGATTGGACTTCCAAAAATTAATCCAATAGAACCTTCATATGCCGTTTATAAATGAATTAAGTATCGTGTAAAACATTTAATTCCATTAATTAAGAAGTATCGTTAAATACTTTTAGTGCACTTAGAATGCGTTGTAGTTTTTAAAGGATTGAATTCCTTTAAAAACTACAACGAATTATCTTCTTTCAAATCTAAACTTTTAATTATACCGAAACCGGCCAGATACAAATAGTTATAGCCAAAGAGAGAGAAAATACTTTTTCCACAACCTTTTATTATCTAAATGCTTTGAAAGAAAAATAATGCATCAGTGTATTAAATGCATTAGTAGTTTGCCATCCTCTATTAATAATAAATATATCATGTAAAATGTAATGTTCGTATATGTACATTTCGGCATTTCCTTTCAATCACATTTATAAGTGTGTGTGTCGCAAGGCGCGCTAATGACACCAAGCGATCAACCCGCCGGCTTCCTCTACCCATTCAATTTGTGCGATTGTTTGTATCGAGGACACTTCACTTGTAGTCGAAGAGATGGTAATTTTATTTTTATTTATACGTTGCATATTCGTGATAGTAAATTTAAAATTCTCAAATCAAAATCGTTAGATGATGTTAACTAGCTAAGAACTCCCCGTCACTCTTTTAAATCGCCAAGGGCTTTTTTTTCTGTCAGTCAGTTAGTCCTGGGATGTATTCCAGTTCTGCGATTATGACAGTAACTACCAAAAACACTATAGAATGGTTCCTAAAACTAAAAGGCTTATATATGCTCGGTGTATGTTGGAGTGTAAAATTATGTAGAAACCGAGCTAAACAAACAATATTTTGTTAATATAAATGGTTATTTATCACGTCGTTGGCTCTTAGTATACCAAATGAACATCCGGAATTGTAGAGAAGGATTCAAGACGGACTCTGCCGCTACAATCTAATTAGATGAGGGTTATCAGTTGTTTTAAGGGTACCCATTGACTGCTAAACTTTCCTTATATAAAAAAATAATGCCACTTATATATTACTAGTGCCCCAGCTTCGCACGGGTGCAATGCTGATGAAAAACAGGTTTTTATTATGTATTGTTATTTCCGTCGCTGGAAAGGTCCGATAATATACGCGACATATACCATATAGACATATACCATCACGGACTTTTCTGTAGACCTTTTCAATGTGTACAATACTTAGTACATTATTTTGATAAAACTCGTAGGGTTCAGCCTGCGTTTGCAATGTAAGCGGAAAAAATGTAATTATTTACGACATCACATTAGAAACCTCAAAAATAACAGTACTTCTCCACTATTTAATGGATGTTATTATAAATATAAACCTTCCTCTTGAATAACTCTATCTATTTAAAAAAACCGCATCAAAATCAAAGATTTAAGCATACAAAGGGATATAGGGACAGAGAACGCGACTTTGTTTTATACTATGTAGTGATGTAGTGATATATTATGAGTAAAATTATGAATAATGTTAATAGGCACAGTACGGATCGTTCATTGTAAAAATGTTTGAATGGTTTTGCGAGTTGAATAAGTATGTCTGTGGCATCGTAGATCCTAAACCGATTATGATGTCGTTGATTCTGTGGATTGTGATACAAGCTTGAAATAGTTTCTAGCTATAATTTACTACCATCTTTTCAAGTAACATGACAACTCTTTTTGTCAGCTGCGGCAAAAGACTTACACACAAACCTTATTAACTTTACTTTCAAACAAATATGACAAAGAATGAAATGTCGGACCACCGTTGTTACTGACAGCTGCAATATTTCACAGGCTTTATAAATTACTGTTAATAATAATAATGACTATTTTTATCAACAATTGAATAGTCGTCAATGTATAGATAAATATTCAAAATAAAATGCTAGTATTAACGGCTTCAAACTGATTCGACTTTTTCGTTAAATTATAATTCCTGTCACATATACTGACTGACATTGATAGCTAATCTTATATATAAAATTCTCGTATCGCGGTGTTTGTGGTTAAGCTCCTCCGAAACAGCTTTGCCGATTCTCATTAAATTTTGTGTTTATATTGGGTAGGTTTGAGAATCGGACAACATATATTTTTCATCCCCCTAAATTTGAAGGGAAATCCACCCCTAAATTTTCTTTTCAAATTTAGATTAAAACATTTTTTTATTTTTTTTATGATACAACATTAGTAAATACATATAACACTGAATGTTAAACCCTTCACAATCAATCTCTATTTTTTATTTCATTATTAAAAACTATTAAAAAAAATTCACAGAACAACCTTAAAAGATTTCATTCCGAAAACCTAACAGTCTCTCAGATAGCATAGCAAAATGTTCCATGCTGGTATGTACTAAACAGGTAGGCTCAATAAAATCTCATTAAGGAGAAACGAAGTTCGCGGGGGCAGCTAGTAGTAATATATAAGTTTTAACGTAGCATTCAGATTGTACCTTACCTGGTATGGTACCTTTGAGCCGATGGAGGTGTTGATGCTGAAAGATTTCCTTGGTGTAACCAAGGAAATGCGGTATTGTTTCTTCGTCACCATATTGTTCACTTATTTTAATGGAGAAACTGGGTCTACGGGTACCAAGTAGAAACCTGAGGCTTAGGTCTAAACTTTTGGATGTACCGCGCGCACATACCAACTTGGTTAGCAAAGCGCCACTCACGCGAGCAATACAGATAATCAACATTTCTATTGAGGTAGACCTATTTGTTTGTACACTGGCTGAGTTCACAAGAGTTGCTTGCTTTATTGTTAGTTATAAGATTTAGGAATATAAGTTTAATTTTTAATGTTTTTATGTAGGATAATTGGTGTGGGAATTATTTTGGAGTTCTATCGAATTAGTAGTAACTGTAAAGATAGAAAAATGTAGTGGAATAAATAAAATTTCAATCGATAACACGATTTCAACTATTGCTAAAGTTCCAAACCCATTTAGTTTTTAGATCTATTTACATTTGTTAACCTTGACTGGACTTCAAATTTCAACAACCGTTATTTATCCCACTTCATCCTAATTTCTTTTGGTTATAAAAAGGGAGCCAAACGAGCGCAGACACTCACCGCTTCAGAATACAAATGATCTCACCTACACAGTAATTTATTTGAAATCTGTTGGTAAACGTAATGATGGAAATTTTTATATATTTTACATAATGATTTATTTTGCAAAGGGACGTGATTTCCCTTGGACGATTTGTCATTTACTGCGATATAATACCTTGTTAGTAGGTAGAAAATAAATGGATCCAACTTGTACTAAATTTTCCAACATTCGCAAACAACATTTCTAGTTCAATCATAAATATGCAATACAATCAGTTGTCTGATTGGCACAATGAACTGAAATTATTTTGGTGAACTTCTTTCTGTCTTCAAACATTTTTGAGCAAGGATTCAGAGACGTTAGTAAGTAAGTAAGACGGTGGTAGGCCGAGTTTAACTAAATTTTAGCCAAAAGCTATAAATATACATTGTTCTTATCGAACTTCGCGAAGTTTGGTTACTATTGTTTTTGTATAATTACAGAGAATTGTTTTTAATAATCTGTGAAGTTATCAAACATTTTACATTGCAAATTTAACACACATTCAAACATATGCATATCATCTAAAAATGTGGAAGACTTCAATTTAGCTAAAACAATGTAAGAAGAAAATAATTTTAACTTTAAAAGTTGATTTTTCGACCAATAAAATACAAGTGCGAAATTTTCATTTCAAACATTGTAATTAATTTTTTAGGGTAGTTAAGTGTTTTAATTTTTTTGTGTCATAACACAAAAACCATAAAAACATTGTTTTACAAATTTTCATAATTAATGATGTATTATGTAACACATTTGCTAAATAATACATCATTAATGATTTGTTTATGTTCCGTAACGCTTGGTGGCGCCAGATCCGTAACTTAGTCTTGATAAAGTTGCCGATTTCACGTACCATTTAGTAACCTGAACGGTTTTCCTGTTTAATTCCAGGTCCAGCAGCAATTCCAGAAGTACGAAGGTAAATATTGTGAGGAAACCGAGGAACCCTTAGACCCATGGAAGTCCATGTGCAATTATTGGGCGACAAAACATGCTCTCATTTATTAGACTACCTACTAATTTCTTTTGAATTACTTTGGTAGAAGTTTGTACTATCCTGGAATTTTAGATATAAATTAAATAGCAACCGAACCGAACTAACCAATCATTGAGTTACGTGCTGAATCGTCCAGGGCAACACTTCTAATTACACTAGCAAGTTAATAAAATCTTTAGATCGGCATAGTCACTTTCATATTTATCGGAATATTAAACAATATAAAAGATCTCAATAAATCCTACTACAGATATCTGAGACCATAAAAAACATTTTATGTGTCATTTGAGATGTTGCATTCGCACAATTGTAATTTATGTATAAGCTTTGTCCAAAAACTTGGACGATGGCCAAACTCGACTATTCTACACTTACTATTTCAGTATCCTTTTCCTATTAGAGAAAATCATAGGATGTTTTTTAATAACACCGTAAATAATACTGGTTATAAAATCAATATAATTCGCAATTTTGGAACTTGATTTTTACACAGTAACATTATAAAGTTTTGATAGTTTCCTGATTATATCTTATATATATAGACTATTGGGTTGATTTGAAAAATTCTTACTTTTTCCCTGAAATTTAAAAAAGTGTTTGGTATCTGTCATCTGTCTAACACTATCAAATATTTTAAAATACCAATAAAGATCCCTATATCGCGTACGGATTCTATTGAGAATGGAACTAAGTGATATTCTACAATATTATAGAAGACATCTATATATACAAAATAGTCAGTGATAACAACTGTCAAACTATAACATATTTACCAAAATAAATACCCAGTCGTTAGGGAAAAAAATAAAATAAAAAAGATGTGGATCGCTTCACGATTTCGCGTGTCATCCTTGCGCAGGCCATGCTAATATTCTCTGTATCGTTCCTATTTTAGTTTACGTACTGCTGAAGCGAGTGTAGTGGTTAGAGGAAGACTTCTGTTTCTCAAATTTATTATGTGCTTGCGTTGTAAGTATTTTTCGCATTGTATATTACGTTTATACATCGTTTTTCATATTCCCTATTGACTTTAATACTGGACTAGAATGAAAAGTGTTACTTGATGATGATCTTCCACGACCCTATCCACGAGACATTTTTGCGAACTAGCAGACTGTAAAATTGGCTCCGGGTGGTCTTCTAGGAAGTACGTAGTAAAAGAGAGCTTATTCCTCCCTAAACGACCGGCAACGCACCAGCTTTAAAAGTGTCCATGGACTGCGATTATTGCTTATTATAGCTGTCTCTTGTAGCCTCATAAAACATTAATAACCAAATATTGAGGAAGCATTTATTTTGGTATGCCATCATTCAATTGCTATATTTAAGCTAATATCTAAAACCATTAAAATCATCAATTTCCGTAATATAGTTGACCCTAAGGGTCTTCTAATATTAGTTGCGGTCAGGAAATGGTTCGACTCCACTGAAAAGTTTCGGAACTAATACTTATTTTTGTTTGTATTCCATTTCATCTTTCTGTTAATTAAATGAAATTAATTTTATATGTATTGGCAAACGATATCCACAATCAATTTAGTGTATGAAATATTAATTAATTTAATTACTAGAGAATCGCTATCAAATTAAATTGTTAAATTAATATGTTTTATTAATTATGTATTATTGAAGTTATACTACTTTTGGCGCGATGGAGAAAAATGATGAGAGTGAATTTTATTTTTAGTTTTTCTAAATTAAGTAAGAAAATTAAGTACTTCTTGGACTTCACTTGAAATTAAAATATAGTCAACAAAACGTCAAGTATTTATGCTTTTCATTGCTAAGGGAAATAGCCCGACTGAAGAATTAATTTAGTTAGACAATATAAGAATAATAATAATAATAATAATTATCTTTATTTCTTCTCTCACATATACATACAAGGTTACAATGATTAAAGCTAAGGATAACATTTGAAAGTGTATGTGAGAGACTGGTCTCTGAAACAGGAGACAGATAGCCAGCCTCTCCGCCACCGGACCGGAACACGTACAATATAATAGGTCATAATATACAATAGAAGAAAAAAAGTAAACGCTAAAAGAAAAACACTGCAAACAGAGATGTAAACTTAAATTTGGTATGTGTGTGCGCATGCGCTAGTGTGTATGTGTGTGCGTGTGTGTGTGTGTGTATGTGTGGGTGATTGAGTGATTGGGTATTGGGTTTTTTAACAGTTAATAAATCTTCTGTTTCATAACTCAACGTCTTCAGCCAAGTAGTAACCGTTTTTTTACATTCATATTTTGATAGAGGGTAAATGAACATTTATCGTCGTAGAACAAACCCAATTTAATACGATTGAAGTAACACGAATCTATGTTATATAAATTATTGAAATTTTTATAGTACTGATGTAAAATCCTTGATCGCCGGCTCAATTCCGCTGAAACCATGGTGCGCAGTAAACCGTTTTATGTAAAAATTTATTATGACATCACTTCATTTATATTCTTGTAGCTTGCTCCAGATCTGCGCGAAATAATTTCCAATACATATAGAAATGGTTTTCTTTAGCTTAGTAACAGTGAGATTGAGGCTTTTCTTTAAGGTATTTATCGTCATTTTGTAGCAACATGTTATCTATTTTATAGTAACCGAATTTCGATGCAGTTTTTGACGCTCACCTCCTCTGAAACCTGCGGTTAGTATAAACAAATGTGTATTTTTTATCACAGGATCAAGGTTAAAATAATTATGAATTTTGTATACTTTTTTATCACTAAAATGTAATGTGTAAATGAAAATTACTCTATATATATTTTTTAAATATTTTAATTATTCTATATTATTTTTTATGTATGCAGTTCCACAAAAACCCAGTGAAAGCCAGGTTCAATTTAATTATCTTAAAAACACAATTAAAAAAATATTTTAACTAATTATGAACGAGTTATTCTTAAATATCTAATGTTCAATTCACGAGATCTACTAGTCTTAAAGATAAAATTTAAATTTAAATTATATTAGTCGCTAAAGCAAGACTGGTCTGAAGAATGTTAATTCAAAATATACATTATTTATTATGAAATGGTATTAGGTTGTAAAATATTTGAGAAACTTGAAACCTCGTAAAATTCTCATGTCCATAACACCGCAACTTTACTAATTATTCATTTCTTAAGGGACTTGTTTCTTGCCATTAAACTGAAAGAAAATGGCTTTCATACTAAATCATATTAGTTATATTATTTTTAATAACCTAACATCAAGTGTTTATGCAGTAATGTAAACATTAAGTATCGTCAAGCGTCTATAAAATATATAAACACATTTGGTTTCACGTCTTACTTAAAATAGGAAGGTCAGAAATAAATCTGGGAACCTGGGAACCTATTAGACTGTATGGACTATAAGGTCTACTTCCTACTAGTTTATTCTTTCATTTATTTATTTCAAATAAATACACGTCGAATAAGCTTTGACACGGATAACAGCTCCTTATTCGGACTTTTAAAGTTGTTAAATAAAATAAGAGTTAGATTTAGTATTGTCTTTTATTAACATAACTTTTACACATTTAAAGAAAAACACTTTTTTACGGATTATAGTTATTGTATTTAAACTTATAATTATTTAGACATAATTTTAAATTTAAACCGACGTTTCGCGTGCTTTACAGCGTGCGTGGTCACGGTGACCACGTTTAAATACAATAATACATAACTATAATCCGTAAAAAAGTGTTTTTCTTTAAAAGAGTTAGATTGTTAGGGGAAAATAATTATTTTATAATATATTATATTATTAACAATTTCAAATAATTACTATATACATATATAATATTCATGTTGTTGGGAATTATTGCGTTTTATGTTAATTTATGCTTTATTTTAAACTTAGTACCTCATTCTAATCTTTCGCAATACATCGAATCTATGTAAACAATTGAAATATAGCATATTTTTATATTGTATTATTAACATATGGTAAACAATGTTTATTAATTATTTACATATATCAAGTCACTTAAATATTTTATTGTATGGGGTGTGTGGTCCGTATTTTTTATGTGCGAATGAATATATACCTTCACAAAAAGTGATACCCGGATGTGTTATAGATAAAGATACGAATGGAATAATAAAAGATAGGGTATGTTGATGAGGGTCATAAATATAGATTTATCTATGGCATAGAAATACTTAAGCCATCTTTTTGAGTCATTTTTATGTAGGATATATATAAATGACTAAATTTAAACATATTAAAAGGCAATCAGGTAATTAAATTATAAAAAGCCCACCGTTCATCTCAACGTACATAAATACGTTAAATATTTACTTAACTATTTAGGTAAAAACTATCGGTTTCAGTGATTGGTTAGATTTAATATATGAGTAATGGGCTTATATAAAATACACCAAACATTTTATCCCTCTTACAAAGCTTGTGTCGAAATGTTTATTATCAAGAATTATGTATTTCATAATTACATACTCGTTGTCCCAAATAGTCTCTAGACGCATATACAATTAGTTTCGACTGCCTATAATACGTTTCCTTTTTGTATTAAAAATTAAAGTATTTCTAATCACAGTAGATACAATGAAGTAGATTACGTAATAAGTAAATATATATAACCATATACCTCTATCTAGGTCTATGGGAAGTCTGTTGGGGGTACCTAAATAGGTAAACGCTGAAATCGTTCATTTTATTATCTGGAAGAGATTAAAGAAGTCAAATCATACTTTTGATTACATTGAGGTACTTTGGAATATCAACAAAACGTGATTAAGTTTATGTTATATATAGTTCCAGTTACTGAGGTTCTATTATACAAGAAAAAAAGGTTTGTAGTAAAGCGTTTCATTACGCCATTAACTCTTTATATACTCGAAGGCTGTCTTAGCGCGATTTTTTAATTGCTATGTCGCAGTCGCGTACCGCGAGTACGGAAAGAGGTTCGTTGAGTGAAACACATAGCAAGGTTTGTAATCGCTTTGTAATCCGTCGTTTAAGTGACTAATAGCTGAATAAAATATTAAATAAGTCGTGGGTAGAAAAGGTGAGATCGACAGGATGTGTACTGAATCATTTTCGCCCGCGGAATAGAACTGCGATCGTTACAAACCATAGAACGCAACGCCACTGCGTTCGTAGTGCGTCCATTCAGTCACACATGCTGCCTCTTTTAGCGTCCACCGCTTAAACGATTACATACTATAAGATTAACACAGTTCTAAAAATCTTACCAGAAGACTACAACCATCAAAAGATAAGACACTGCGGCCTGTATGATTTGACAGTAAATTAAATAACATACAAACACAGTGTAATTTATATTTTCTTTATATAAAAATCAAATAAATCCTCCATACCACGTACGGCGTGGCCGAGTCGAACTGGAGATTATGCTCGTCCCAGAAACGTTTTAGTATAATATAATACAGTAATGAATTTATGATTACTTATTATTATTTTACAAATTTATTATTTAAATCACGTTTCTTTTTAATTAATATTTAAATTCAATTTACAAGCTACTTTATTTGATGATTGTACTTGATTCACGATGTAACGAATTTATGATGATATGTTATTATTTTACAATTTATGTTAAAAATTAATATTTATAATTTACAGTATAGATTGTTTGATTATTGAATTTGTTGAATATGTTTTACTCGATGTAAGTATGTTGATTGAGTCGATACCGACAGTTAAGAACAGAACGACGAGTCGTCTTGATACGATCTAAAATAAGTGAGGGTATTAGGACCGATTCACTTGACCAAGACGGACGTTAAATTGTAAGCTGTGTGGTTGTTTAAGGATATGAAGTGTTGGAAATATATATACTTGTTGTAACGAAGCAGGCGCTTTATATTTACACTGAGACTCGAATTGTGAGAATTCATCACAATAACTACATTATTACGGAATAACTTTTAACGACGAAAACGTAGTGAATATGAATATTTAGTATTACAAAAAAATTGCAAGTATAACACTATTGATCTGTAAGTCAAACCTATATAATAATTGTAAATTATCGTATTAATTAATATCCGACCCAATTTCCTAAACTGTGTCGGAAATATTGGTTCCGTCAATCACAGCTGGCGATCAAGTTTAGAGCTTTAAAAGTAGCTTTATATATGAAATTGTTGTATGATATTAATATAACTCACATTTAGCCAATCTTGAAGTTGTGAAGTAATTATCGGATTCAGAATATGTTATTAATGGCTAAGAGCTCTAAAAGAGTATTATTATAATATTATTAATAGACCTCCATTTAAATCAATTTACGCTTTACAATTATACTGTTCTTGTTACACTTTGGTACAACTTATTTATAAATGATAATTTCAGACACTTTATTAAAACAAAGTTGTTAAAAGTCGAAAGTTTATTTTCGTAAATAAATCTAATATCTTGCTGTAACATCTGTTGCCTCCTCAGTTAATTAAAGAGAACGCAGCCTATTACGGGAGTGATCTAAATTTTCCGAAGAAAATTATGCGGACTGAAGATAAAAGTATTGGATATTATTAAAACAATGTTTTATCGAGTTGGTATGTCGATAAAACTTATGCAGATCATCAAACAACGGAGTGTTGCGTACCTGGACCACGTATTACGCCATAACCACTACAACCTCCTTCAATAAATTGGAATTCTGAAATAATTCTGATGGTAAAACCTAGGGTAAATGGCGAATTGCTAGAAGACAAGAATCATGGTATCGAACGTTAGGGAGTACGACTGCGGAAGAATTACTGCATCTGGTACAGGAAAAAATAAGTTTAACGGCCTGACAGCCAACCTCCAGTAATGAAGAGGTACCAAAGAAAGAAGAAAATATATTATAAAGGTCTATTGGTAGTATCTAGTATTTTTGAATAGGTTTTATTAACATTAAGATCAATAATCTGGAATAATAACGGCCTCTAGATACGAAACAAACATCTAAGGTGCCTTAGATTTACACACAACATCTCGTCTTCAGTGAGACAGCTACAAAACCAGAAAAAAATGCTTCAAACACTAGACAGGGTAAATCATAAAGTCGGGCTATACATGAACACTACAAACACAAAAATCTTATCCAATAGTCTTTGCCAGGCCATCAAAGTAGACAGTAAACCTAAAGAATATGTTAAAACTATATATATTTAGTAAAACAAATATATGGCGATAGAAACAGCAGTAATAACGAAGTAGATAGAAGAATAAATGCGACTTGGAAGAAGTAATGGACCCACAAGGAAATTCTAAAAGAAAACTGACTGTAGTTCTATCACTTACAACACAAGAGGATAATAATGGTTTCAAATATTCTGTCATACGCAAGTTAAACGTGGGTTTTCAGCAAGTAAACAACAAGAAAATCCTTGCTACCACGTAATGGAAAGAAGCATCTTAAAGTTGAGGAGAATAAACAAAACAAGAAATTTGACATTCTTACAAAAACAAAACTCACAGATGCACGCACACAAACGGACCAAGGCTTAAGTGAAAATGGTCAGGTCTTATTGCTAGAGCTTGGGACAAAAGATGAACACTAGAAATAATGAAATAGACTGGACCTACTAAAAAGAGATTATAGGACAACAAAACAAAAGATGGACAGGTGACATTATAGAACTAGCAGGAAAAGAAGTAGCTGAATGTTGCTCAAGACAAAGAGAAATGGAAAAATATGGAGAAGGCTTTTACTATAAAAGGTGCCATACAAAAACTACGATTAAAAAGAAAAAAAGAAATCTAACTTATACTAACACAACTAATACATACTAAGGAATGTAAACTAACCGACTGTGGTATGGATTAATTAATAAAGCTTCAATGATAACATCAAAAAACGCTTTTCTAGGAACACATCTACTATCATAAAGAGAAATAACAGGCGCAGAAACATTCGTGCGTCGTGCCCCATTAGAAGTAAAGAGATTTAATTCAATAAATCTTTTACAGTAATCTCCGTTAATATTATACTTTAAATTGTAGATTAATAGTGTCTAGCCTTGCTTCTCCCAATATACTGGTCACTGAGTTTATAACAATCACTTTTAAATTTAATTTAAATTTCTGAGAGGCCAATAAAGGTTGTCTCATAGTTTTCATAAATTGGAAGGGAAATAATGAATAATTTAGTTCTAATAAAATTGGTGTTTCAGAATATTAAATTATTTTCAATCCACGAATCTCTCTTCTACCTCAGTCGCGTAGTGACATTGACCCTGCTCGTGAGTTTTGCGTTTTTTTTGTTTTTGTGTCCTTTTGAAATTAGTATAAGTTTGCAAATCATTTTGTTATTATTATATTATTATTAATAGGGAATAAAATTCAATAGCAATAAACAAAAACAGTTTTACATATTTACAATTTAGATTATAAATGGTGGTCCACTCGGGAGTTTTCAGTTACAAGGTGGAAACTTAAAAGAACACTCGTAGAATATTAGTTGGATGCTTAACTAGTATATTTTTATAAATTTCGTCGTAAATAGATAATTTTAATATTGTATTTTATTAATGGTCTGTTTCACAATGTTCGCATAAGTTCCAAATAAGCTTTTAATTACTTATTGGTAGGATAAAAACTTACTTTTTTGCGTTTCACGACTGTCAGATAGCGCTATTTGTCATGAAACGCGAAGTATCTTATTTGGAACTTTAATCTTTCAAATAAGTTATGTGTTGGATAGTTATTTGGCCTGTTTCACAATGTATGGAACATTGTGAAACAGGCCCTAATACTATTTATACAAACTGTCGAAAGTTTGATTATATAGACTTTTAACCCGTTTCTTTATATAAACCATTGCTATCACTAGCTCTCGGATCCGAGTGGTCGGCATACAGCACCTTGTTTACAGAATACTCGAATCGGTAAGTTTTGGTTTCTGACATTTACTCTGGATCCATTGTTGAAGCAGTCAATATATTTAATGATATCATTAAAACTTATTAAAATTACATCAAGTTTATATGGATACTTTTTAAATATTTTTTATGTAGCCTCGTCAATTATTTATCCCCTTTTTGAGTCCATTCGACCCACCATTCAGAAGAACGTGTCTTAACCTCTATGATGTCTAGATTACAAGGGATTAACAAACTAGGTGTGTTACCTATACAGTTGCTACCTTTATACATTGTACTTCAGATTTTTTTTTTGAAATGTTGTTTTTTTTGCTTACGTGAGTGTCATGATTGCCTATAAGTGCTTGTCATATTATACCAACTAGCGGACAGACATTACAAACCCTGCATTATATTTCAAGTGATTCGGATATTAAACATAGTATGCCTTTATGACTGCAGCGCCATCTACCAGGCTGTTTAGTGAATCTACACCTTCTCATTCTAACAATAATTATATTTTTGAACATGTCGAGCGTTGGCAAGTTTTTTTTTAATAAAAAGACTCGTTTGATGGACACGTCATATGTATTTTGCTCAATTCAGATTTAGTTATGAATTTCAGTATTTCAGTTGCATAAGATGTTTTTAATAAAATTATTACGCTAATATAAACTATAGCCAATGCCATTATGTATCCCAATGCCGTTAACAACTTACAAATGTTAACATGTTAGCAACAGTAACTTTACATTTATATTATAAGGTCCTTGCTCTCGCGCGATTTTATAAATTTCATTTTATAGCAAACATAATAACACACTGATTAAACTTTTATACCATTTGCTTTGACAGTTTTATTTGTTTTAAAATAAATTTACGTTAAAATAAATAAACGGGACGCATTCTTATTTTGTCTTGATTTAAAATTTTCGAGTCATTACCAAAAGGGACTGCTCGGTCTTTTAGAAGGCTTACGAAGCGCCCAGAGGTCATTCATGCCTCTCAATTTTTTAAGTGTTGTGGGTAATCAGCAAGCCACAGGTCTACCCACAACTCTTAATTAATAATAATTTTGCGACGCTACCACACCGGATTCCTCACGATGTTTTCCTTCACCATACGAGCAAATGTATAGGAATAATATATAGCTCTGGTATACAACTGGTGCTCGAAGTTTCAGTCCATAGATGCCAGTCGCACGCTAAAGCCACTAGGACAACACTAATTATAAAGTATTAAGAATATATTTAAGAATAATTGATATTGTATTAATGTTTAATAAATTGTCTATATGACTAGTGTTTACTTGGGAAATTAATATTTTCGTTATATTACTCGTACGTTTTCGTTTATAGAACATTTAAACCCTATCAGTTACGACTAATTTAAATGTTATTAATACATAAAATAACTAATTAATTACAACGCGACTACAAAATTGAAGGTCTAGTTGTTATATGGTAATTTTAAGTGAAGCAAAATTCTTACGGAAGGCTCTGGTGTATGCCAAACAAAGATCTAAGAAAGAGAAAAACTATAAACTATTTTTACTACATAACGTAGAGTTAATTTATTCTACGTTACGTAGTGAGCAGCAGTCTCATGATGACTACACACTATAGGCAGGTACGTAGTATGTTTCATTTCAGTTCGCTATTAATATATCTTTATCACTAGTAGGCTGAAGTGATA
The DNA here is from genome assembly GCA_028984075.1 of Pieris mannii. Classification (NCBI taxonomy): domain Eukaryota; kingdom Metazoa; phylum Arthropoda; class Insecta; order Lepidoptera; family Pieridae; genus Pieris; species Pieris mannii. The sequence goes on from CM054780.1 coordinate 4,983,165, forward strand.
AAGATTTCGATTGCCAAAAAAAATTCTATCCGTTTGTAGAAAAAAATATAATAGAAGTGTGATGAATTCTCACTATTCGATTCTCGGTGTATAATATAAAACGCCTGCTTTGTTACAATAATAATTAAATATATTTCCAACACTTCTTATGCTTAAACAACCACACAGCTTACAATTTAACGTCCGCCTTGGTCAAGCGAATCGGTCCGAATACCCTCACTTATTTTAGATCGTATCAAGACGACTCGTCATTCTGTTCGTAACTGTCGGTATCGAATCAATCAACTTACTTACATCGAGTAAAACGTATTAAACAAATACAACCATCAAATAATCTATACTGTAAATTATAAATATTAATTATAAACATAATAAAATTGTAAAATAATAACATATTATCATAAATTCGTTACATCGTGAATCAAGTACAAAATATCAAATAAAGTAGCTTGTAAATTGAATATAAATATTATTTAAAAAATAAACGTGTTTTAAATAATAAATTTGTAAAATAATAATAAGTAATCTTAAATTCATTACATTCGGCCGTCCGACTACGTGCGATCTCCTGACGCACGGTATAATCATGGGAAGGTTTAATAAATTCAAATAAGTACATTAACCAAATATTTTAGTTTCATGTGAACTAATTGTAACCTATCTATACATTTGGTTTTAATTAATTATTCATTACATTAAGTTTTATAAATTCAAATAAGTACATTAACCAAATATTTTAGTTTCATGTGAACTAATTGTAACCTATCTATACATTTGGTTTTAATCAATTATTCATTACATTAAGTTTTATAAATTCAAATAAGTACACAAACAAAATGTTTTAGTTTCATGTGAACTAATTGTAACCTATCTATACATTTGGTTTTAATCAATTATTCATTACATTAAGTTTTATAAATTCAAATAAGTACACAAACAAAATATTTTAGTTTCATGTGAACTAATTGTAACCTATCTATACATTTGGTTTTAATCAATTATTCATTACATTAAGTTTTATAAATTCAAATAAGTACACAAACAAAATGTTTTAGTTTCATGTGAACTAATTGTAACCTATCTATACATTTGGTTTTAATCAATTATTCATTACATTAAGTTTTATAAATTCAAATAAGTACACAAACAAAATGTTTTAGTTTCATGTGAACTAATTGTAACCTATCTATACATTTGGTTTTAATTAATTATTCATTACATTCGGTTATTATTTTCTAATATGGGACGTTGGGAGCTTAGAAAATTCAACAAGTCTTCCGGTTCGCGACAAGTCAGAGCCTGTGCACTTCTTCTAATAGATTTATCTAGTATTCCGTGGACTGAAACTGACAGTGAACGTTCACTGTTGGAGGAGGAGGAGCTGGAAGACTGCTTGCGTTTCTTCTTTGATCGCTTTTTGTCTCTCTTACACTTGCGTTGCGTATGCTTACGTTGCTGCTTTGGAGGACGATCGTGAACGCTTTCTCTGAAGTTCATCATAACGAGTAGGCGAGCCTTCGGGAGTCATCGCTTCATCAGTATTCAACCCTCAAAAATAAGATATCATTTTATCACGTTAGTATATCAATTCATTGTCTAAACGTACTAAAGCTATATGGATATTATTAAAACATTTCAAAATTAAGTATTTAAAGAAATAAACTTCATTTATTTGAAATGAATCCTTGTCTGAAAACAAAATACAAAAATAATAACAATAATTTATTTATTGCAAGAATATGGTACAAAATGTTAAGGTGGTATCGTATCTCGTTCGCATATTCTGCCACACACAGTGGCGTGCAAATTTACCTTAATTTACATTTTATTATTAGTCACTTTATTAAATTTGTATCAATTACAATGTCACAGGCAAATAATCATTTATTGAATAGTACATTTTTTCCAAAAGTAATGCACTATGTCTCTTTTTAAAGAATCTAGTCGGAAGATCTTTTAATCTTTTCGGTAATTTATTGTAAACTTTAATTGCCATACACAAGGTGTTTTTCCGAAACAGTTCTAAATTCATTTTTGGCACAGTCAATTTCTCCCCATGTCTACTTCTTACTTCGAATTCCACTTTATACTTAAAAGTATGTATATTTCTATGCACAAATAAGGATCTCTAAAATATAAATACATGGAAGAGATAAAATTTTGAGTTTTTTTAATAGAGGTACGCAACTATCAATACAGTTTGCTCCACAAATGACTCGAATACATTTCTTTTGAGCCTTAAATACCCTATTTACTTCGATGGAACTTCCCCAAATTATAATTCCATAACTAATTATAGATGAAACATATGCATGATAAGCAGCTAATACCGTAGCATGATTAACAGTTTCCCTTAGTCGTTTTAACATAATAACAAAACTGTCTATTTTGTTCTGAAATCTCTCAATATGTTATTTTATTTTATTTATTTTATTTTATTTACAACTACAAAATTTATCTATCGTTATATGTACCTAAAATACACACTCGTTCGTTATGTCCAGTTTATTCTTTTTATATTGTTAGTATACTTGTCTTTTAGACATATATGTCTGAAAATGGATTATGTTAGTTTTGGTCACGTTTATTTGTAGATTCTTTGAATTCATTCAGTTTATGGTGTCGTCTAGAGATTTTATTAAGTTGTTTTTTAAATCTTGGTCGTTTTTGCTTTTTATTATAAGTGTAGTGTCATCAGCAAATAGTATAAAGTTCTGGTTTATAGCATCTGGGAGGTCATTTATATATGTTAGAAAAAGTAGTGGGGCTAAAATACTGCCCTGAGGTGTTCCGTACTCATTTTTCTTATAATTGGATCTATAGGTTTTTTGTCTTTTAGTTTACAATTTTTTTTTTAAATATTTCCACATATTGCATTCTGTTTTCAAGGTATCTTTTCACCCAGTTATAAGCATTACCTCTTATTCCGTAGCATTCTAAATTTTTTTAAAGTCTTTCATGACATACAAAGATAAAGCCTTGGTCATATCTAGAAAGATGCAACCTATAAGCATTTTATCATTTAAGTATTCGGTAATTTGTTTGACTAGGGTAAAGCACGCAAGGGTGGTAGAACAATTAGTTTTCTGAAACCAAATTGTTTTTTTTTTTTTAATATCGTATGATACAAAGAAATTCTCTATTTTATTATACATTACTTTTTCGAAAATTTTAGATAATATTGGAATTAAAGTTATTTCTTTTTTATGTAATGGTTTGATAATTGATATTTTTAGTTTTTTCAGGAAAGATAAAATGTTTAAAGAACTTTATTTCTCATTACAAAACAGAAATATTTTATTTACATGAGAAACTTAATATTAATATGTATATATACGAGCGAGATGCACGTCGCCATTAGCCGTCACAATTTTAGTCAACTATGTTCGTTCTAACATGCATCTTTACTGCCTTTTTGAATTTATCAAACAATCCAATATTGCGAATTTGAGATGGTAATTGATTAAATAATTGCACACCCTCACACCTAATAGATTTCTACAAATAAATTGTACGCGGCTTCGGCAAGATAAGCAAACTCGCTCGACGAGTATTGCGGGTCGTTATGTATTCGATTTTTAAACGACAAGCAACTATGGATAGAGTTATTTAAAAAAATTATTTATCAAGATACAGGTGCTTTATACATATAGTTGTTTAATTGTTATAATTTAGGTTTCTTGGTAGATTTTATTAGTCGGCGTTAAATAATTGTATCTAAATAATGATTTTATTAATTTATTTTGTAGTTTGTAAGTTAGAAATTATGTTTTTACATGCCGTACTCCATATTTCAATTAGATATATGAAATGTGACTTGACTAAACAATTAAATGACGTACGGATTGAGGAATACATTTTGATATTGACCAAAATCTGCCTATAAGTGATTATAGGTATATTCTAATACCCAGATATTTTTCCCATTTTTTGTTAGTGATTTCAACGTTTTCGTCAACGTCAACGTCAACGAAAAGATCCCTTCTACTATCGATAAATTAATTATGTATGTCTGCCTACTTGAACCATTCAAGTAGGTATAATGCGCATGATTTAATTGTTTTGGTATCTAAATTATCGTATCCAGTAGATTTTGTTTATGTGATAATTTTTAATATATCCATGTTATTTATGGGGTAATGAAAAATACTTTTATGGTTTAGAGAGATTTTGACTTCTGACAAATTATTTGTTTTATTTTTAGTAGGCAGTGAGGTAAAATAGTCATTAAATAAGTTGCATATTTCATGCGGTGATTCATATGTTTTGTTATCGATATTAATTGCTTCTATTCCTGAATTAAATGTCATGTCTCGTGTATTTGTTTTAATTACATTCCAGGCTGCTCTAGTTCTGTTTTTTTTGCGAAATTTATGTATTTTGCATTATTAAGCTGATGGGATGTATACATTTTTACATTTATTTTTAATTTAAAATAGTTGAGTATTTATTATATGCAGATATATTTTGTTTTTTATTGTGCTTATTTAAATGATATTTTAGTTATAACGTTCTTTTTCTTATACAACATTTTTTTTTTTTTTTTAGAATCTATTTCTGATAGGTTTGAATGTATTTTTAATTTTTAAGATCAGAAAACACAAATTGTATAATAATGTTATAGTGTCAAGGAAGTTGTCGAATGCTTCATTTGTTGTGGTGGAGCTGTATAAAGCTGCCGTCCGAAAGGTGAGACTTGATAGACACCTCATAAATGTATTAGTGTTTTTCCTATTGAGTTCCCGTCTGTATATAAACCAGTACTTTGGAATATCTTTAACGTTTTCGTTTTCTTTGAGTGTCAGTCGTTCAGTCAGTGATTGTGCGGTCTCATGGTCTGAAAGTGCCAAGTAGTGCAGGCACGATTGTGTGTCAGTTATGTTACTTGCTATTAAGTCTAAGCAGGAGTTTTTACGTGTTGGGCGCTTTATTTGATTTTGTAAATTATTATTTTGTATAATAGAGAAAAGTTCGCCGAAATTTTTATTATTTTTTTGAATTTCTATGTTCCAGTCTCCACATAATATTAGTTTTTTTTTGTTGCGTTTCCTGGGTAGGTTACTTAAAAGTTGTTCTAAATTATATAAAAATAAAGCTGTTACATCTAAAGTAGGAGTCCGGTAAATACATATTATTATTAAGTTGTATTCACTTATTTCAACGCCACAATATTCAAATCAAGGAGGTATTGGTAACAAATTTCCTTGTATTTTAAATTGTTTTTTTATTAAGACGCACAAACCTCCTCGGCGTTGGTTAGGCCAAGAATATGAAGAGACTAATCTATAATTATTTATCTTAACGTTGGATTCATTTCCTTGTTTATTAAAAGTTTCTGTAAAACATATGATGTCTACATTTCCTAAATTTCTTTGCAGGTCTTCTCTTAGGTTCTCTTAGTTAGGTTTTCTTACGTTGTGTATAATATCGAATTTACTCAATTTCCGCGTTTTTATCGTATTTCGAGTGGCGTATTTCAAGTAGTGGCAATATTTATAATTAGATTTTATAGATTCTACATGAAAGCTAATTAATTTCACATTTAGGTGAGTATTATTCTGTACATTTGTTATAAACACTATCACCAATAACGATCCTTGAAACGCACAAAGTATTCTATAGGCATACTTAGCTTCTTTTTTTTTAGTTTTACTTCTTCTAGGTACACATGACCTCTACTCTAACATACTACACGCTCACAGATCAGGAGGCATACATAGCCTCTAGTAGCTGAAGCACACTTGGCTTCCTATCGTAGGCACACATAACCTCTAACGACTAAGCACACATGGCTCGGTAGGCATACATAGCCTCTAGTAGCTGAAGCACACTTGGCTTCCTATTGTAGGCACACATAACCTCTAACGACTAAGCACACATGGCTCGGTAGGCATACATAGCCTCTAGTAGCTGAAGCACACTTGGCTTCCTATTGTAGGTATACATAACCTCTAACGACTAAGCACACATGGCTCGGTAGGCATACATAGCCTCTAGTAGCTGAAGCACACTTGGCTTCCTATTGTAGGTATACATAACCTCTAACGACTAAGCACACATGGCTCGATAGGCATACATAGCCTCTAGTAGCTGAAGCACACTTGGCTTCCTATTGTAGGTATACATAACCTATAACGACTAAGCACACATGGCTCGGTAGGCGTACATAATCTCTACTAGCCAAAGCGCACGTGGGGCGTTCGATTTCTAATTACTTATAGAAATAACATTAATAATCGTATAAAACACTTGTACGCACCTTAGATTGGGTCTTGTCCCGCTTCTGATTTGTGATGAATTCTCACTATTCGATTCTCGGTGTATAATATAAAACGCCTGCTTTGTTACAATAATAATTAAATATATTTCCAACACTTCTTATGCTTAAACAACCACACAGCTTACAATTTAACGTCCGCCTTGGTCAAGCGAATCGGTCCGAATACCCTCACTTATTTTAGATCGTATCAAGACGACTCGTCATTCTGTTCGTAACTGTCGGTATCGAATCAATCAACTTACTTACATCGAGTAAAACGTATTAAACAAATACAACCATCAAATAATCTATACTGTAAATTATAAATATTAATTATAAACATAATAAAATTGTAAAATAATAACATATTATCATAAATTCGTTACATCGTGAATCAAGTACAAAATATCAAATAAAGTAGCTTGTAAATTGAATATAAATATTATTTAAAAAATAAACGTGTTTTAAATAATAAATTTGTAAAATAATAATAAGTAATCTTAAATTCATTACAGAAGAAAGTACATCAAAGCATCCATGCGGCTTTTAAGTATTACATAAATTTAAATGCTAGTTAGTTACATTGGAATTATGAAAAGTAGAAAAACATGGCCAACGAGAATTAACCATAACCACTGTTACAACAAAAGCGTATTTATTTGGGACTTTAACAGACAATACCGCCTCCATTATTTACTTCTCTATGACATAGCATCCGGCCGCGCTAGGTAAATGACGTCACATCCTGCTATTGCCCCGCGATTTGTGTTAATAAATCATTTTGCCCACTAGCGCTCATACCATGAAATGGTTGGTAATAGCTACTTTGATAATAAGGTACGGTTAGTAGGTATGGTTTTTACTAACAACGCATTTAGTTTTATCAAGGTATCAACGTTATTTAAATAACTTTAAGGATCAAGTTTATTTATTTAAAGTTGGCTGATGGGCAAACTCCGCGTTGAATAAACGTTACAAATAGAATCTTTTACAGTATAGTTTTTTTACAGTATAGTAATATAGGCAGGAAAAGAATAATTCACATAAAACAGTTATTTAAATAAAATATGTCTAAGGATCAGATCGTTCTAGAATGAAGCATTTATTTCAGATTATCATTTATCTTATAGCAATAATAATTTAATACATTAGTCTTTCGAACCAGTAATACCATATTGTACTGATTTTAGTATATATATAATTTCTTATTTTGTATTTTGTACTTAAAGTTGATTTGAAATTATTAAATAAATTAATGATTTTACATAGAGAAAACTTCTAAAACATAGTTTGTCTTTTATTAACATAACTTTTACACATTTAAAGACAAACACTTTTTTACGGATTATAGTTATGTATTATTTTATTTAAACTTATAATTATTTAGACATAATTTTAAATTTAACCGACGTTTCGCGTGCTTTACAGCGTGCGTGGTCACGGTGACGGAAGACAAAGGTGTTAAATGTCAAAAAGTATCACAGCTGTAGAAAATGTTGTGTTATCTGTATTTATTTCTCCAGAGTTGGTATCAGCTAAAAGATGTAGGGTTTCTCCAGAAATTGCTCACGGTGTCCTCCATTTTCGTCTTATTATTAGCATTATGTCTAAATAATTATAAGTTTAAATACAATAATACATAACTATAATCCGTAAAAAAGTGTTTTTCTTTAAACTTCTAAAACCTTAGTTTTACCTTTCTACCTATAATAACACAAAATGAGCTGTAACTCACAGATTTATAACTAAATACTGCTCTTATTGCAAGTAAAATATATAATAAAGGGAAAAGTAGTCAATGTTAAGGACAGATTTCTTTATTATTAGACCCCGGTAATTCCATGTCAGATGGACCCAAGGAATTGCTGAATTAAGCGATTAAGTTGAACCCATGTTTGTCGGGAATTGTCTAAATAGTTAGTCTGTTGAAAATAAAATGGGAATTTGACTGAATTCCAGGGATTATTTCAATGTATTCTTCGCTAATTGCATGAAGAGTTTTAAAATGTGATTTACTTATTTTACCATTCCAACAAATAGACAATATTTTACAACAAATAGTCAACTAGTAGAATGTGGTGATAATCTGTAGCAATAGTGGCACAGTTGTTCAGGCAGTTTTATTATTTAGTTTTATTTTATTTAGTTTAGTTTTATTTAGTTTTTATTTTATTTAGTTTTATTTGAGATTGAGAAAAACAGTGTAGGAAAACCCAAAAAATTGACAGCCTGTTAAACACTTCAATGCATTATTTTGTTGAAAGTAAATAATAAAGTCAGTTCTCAAAAAGATACAGATATGAGAGAAAGAATTAAAAAGGAAGTCATTTAAAAATTTCAATATGAAAACATCCCTTGAAAACACAATAGAATATTCTGGAACGGTGGTCCCTACACGGCCATGTGAGTACGATAAACAAGCCGCGAACGAATTCACAGCCTTTGCAATCGCAGCCTTTTTATGGCGTGTCGGAAATAAAGCCACACGAGGGAGGCTCTATGTACCACCTTCACAATACGCTGTGTGGTGCATGTGATAAGTTGAATTAATAATATACACTATTTACAGATGACAATTTTAGAAAGCTTTACATAGCAAGAGTGGGACTTATCGCGATCTCGAGAAAGTAGAAAAATAAAGAAACATTATTTGTACTGAAGTGCATAAAACTCGAAAACATGAATATCATGCGGTTAATATAATCTGTTATCTTTGCTAACCATTTTCTATAATTTAATTTTAATTGTACACTTTATTTGTTACAGCCATAATTTAGCGATTTCTTGTTTATCTAGTTTATATGCTATCAACACTTTCGGTAATTGGCTAATAATAATTCGGTGTATTTGAATGTACCTTAAACGACAGACTTTTAATAAATACATATCAAAATATTAGTACCATACCATTATTAAATTAACGCTATTAAAACATGGTAAACTTGCCATTTCTTTGAAAATAAATTATTGTAACGCGGTATCCATCTGTGAACGCAGGTCGTCAGCAAAGAATTCTGTTTTATTTCTAGGGCTCTGAGATGTAAAATGAACGTCTTTACATAGGCATTTAATCGCCGCATATTTGGCTTTCAATTTAAAGACAGGAGAGTTCTTGAAGAATGTCATGGATATGGTTTAAGTCATGAGAAGTGTAGGTAGTAGTCCTATTTTGACAAAAGATTTTCGCAAGTAATATTGCCTACACAATTTTATCGGCAAAAATAAATCAGCATCAATTAACAGGAAAAGAATTATGTTATGGGAAAGTATAGAAAAAGGAAACTCCACCGAATGAAATAAAAATGAAACAATTCGTTTCTAACAGCTGACCCTAAATCAATAAGAATGCATAACAACTAATTGATGAAAAAATAACTAATTCTAATACACTTACAAACAAATAGTGGACTTATGTTAGTTCATTAACTAACAGTATTAATTACGGTTGCGATATAGCTCTGAGATTATTATATATCTGCCTATTTACCCAGAAAATAGTGTCAATTAAATAAAAAAGTCTAGAGACGCTCTTAAGTCTTACGATCCTCGCTTAGCAAACTATGTGCGCATCAAGCGGTATATATCATTTAATATACAAGTTTGCACCTTAACCTTTTAATTCTAATAATTAAAAGCATTACTCATTTATAACATATGATAATCAAAACATGTAAATAAGTTCGCAAATTGCATAAAGAAAATATAAAACGCTACTGTCCCAAAACTGAGGCATACACTCTTGGCACTAGAATCAAGAGTTGTTTCCGTGCCTGTGCGTAGAGGACATTGTTTGAAACTGATGATATTCACTCAAAACAGGGACGAGAGTAAAGAAAACATACGGGCTTTATTGACAAACAATTGAAAACGATGCCTGGAGGGCTCGTGCGCTCCTATATAACCTTGTTGTTTTTTATGTATCAGAATAGGTAAATAGGTCAACTAGTAACGTTGGACGAAGAATTATATTATTCATGTTGCCCTGGGAAATATTTAATTATGTTACGTTTTATTTTTAAAAACTTATTTTAACTCTTATGCTTTTATTATATTTATAAAGGCAATATGATCATTTAAAAATGATTTTGTTTAGAATTTTCAATCCTGATCAGTGCCATGACTGTCAATTTGTAGATTTGTGCTTTAACTAGTAAATTAAAATAAATAAATAATTAATTCAAAAAGAATGCAATCATTAATACAATGTTAGATTCACACCGCTACTTTATGGGCTTCCTTTTACATTCCAACAGAACGCCAACAAATTTATGTTATTTCATAAAACCTGCCAGATTATTTATGCTCTTTTGTCTTATATTTACAGCATGGCATTGTATATATTATTGGCCGATGGCTGGCCATGCGTCATACTCGTGAACGAGTGCTACTTTAGGTGACTGGTCGTACTTGAATTGTGTATGCGGTGATATTAGTTGTTTTTACTACGTATTTGCGTGTTGTTCTCACGAGTATATTAGTGCGTGCTCCTATTTCACCATGCCTCCTGCTGATAGAGGACAAATCTTTGTTTTTAATTTATTTTATTATTTTTTATTACTCAAGATGTCATATGTTCCACATGGTGTAATGCAGCTCCAAACAAACGTTGTGTAAAAGAAAAAAACTTGGCTATTAAAAAGTGGGGCGGAGAGTTTATTGCCAGTCCTTCTCTTCCGTTCTACGCCCTTGATTTGAGAACTGGCAGTAATTGTAAAATTAGAAACATTTAACGTATATTGTTTTTGACGTTCATAAGTGTACAATTTGTTACCTATATGAATAAATGATTTTTGATATGATATATACGTACGTACAACAATAGACATTACCGAATAAGCAATGTTATTTTTGGGTAACTTGTGTTAGTAGCTAGTAATAATTTGGAGTAACAATGTACAAATAACGAAATATAATATTGTCAAAGTTATCTCCTCATTTTGGAAATTCCCTTCTTCGTTAATAATTAGAAGATATAAAAAGTGCAGGTAGCCTAGCAATATTTAAATTAAGATTAAAAGACCATCTATTGAGTGATGCAAATCTACGGAAATGAAAGTTCATCCAAGTTCTACCAAGTTTCTTTTTTTTTTCTCAACTTACTAATTGTAACGTTAGCATATAAGTGTTCTCATGTAAGTGACTAATATCTATTATGAGATTAAATGTCTTTAAACCTAAGATTAATGTCACTTTAACCTAGATATCTGGCCATGAACGAAAACGGGAGTTTGGCAAAAGAAATAAGCACACTTTGTCGTGTAAAATATATTTGGATTGGTGCCTAATTTTATTAGCCATGGCACTGTATAAGCGTTTCTATCAAAAACGTCACATAATACAGTTTACATATACTATGTTTATACACATACTAAGTAATTATAAACATACCTATTTGAAAATAAAAATTTTATCTCTCGCAAATCCGGCCTCGGAGTTCTCTGCAAAATCTCTGAATTGCAGTGAAAATTTTTGCTTCAGAATTTATTTTCATGCATCAGTTATTTAAATTACATAGTAATAGAACTAATATGGATCACTTATATTTTTAATGCCTTGTTTCGATTTCACGCCATCTCATACATCTTTCGTGTTCATTATTCAATTTCAATATGGAATCGTGTGTTAAAGAAAAATAAGATTGCTGTGATCGCCTTGCACATATGGTGTATGTGGTGGAAGAGGATATGGAGCCCTCGATCGTATTCCAGACAATAAAAAGCTTACAATCACCAGTATATTCCCATATCCTGCTGTCAACAGATACAAAAACACTATCAAAGACCAGAAATGGTCGGGCCGCATGCTTTTAGAACTCCAAAGGCAGTTTATATTGTTACAGCCTGACTCGTCGAAACCTGAATAGGAAGCAAAAAATCTTATCGTCAGAAATGATTTCCGCCAGGACTCTGTTACGTGTGTAAAACAAGGCCTGAAGCTCGGTGCTTATCGTCGATATACAGGACCTAAATCAATCTTTACAATTAAAGCGGTTCGATCAAAGCGCCTTCTTTCACGATACGCAAGTGAAAAGTACAGAAATACCCTCTTTACCGATGAAAAAAATTTAAGAACAATACAATAAGCAAAATGATAAAGTGTATTATGAGCATATTGAGCAGCTTTAGATCTGTGAATCTAAAGAAGGTACTCAAGTGGTCTTGGATCATGTTGTGAAACGTCACAGCGATACACTTTTAATAATATTCCGTGGACGTTCCAGCAGGATTCGGCACTTGGTAACGAGGCACGAACTACCCAAGCCTGGCTTGAAACCAACGTTCCGGACTTTATAAGAACAGAAGACTGGCCGTCGTCTAGCCCAGACTTTTAGACTTCAAATTATGGTCAGTTTTAAGCGACATGACACTCTAAACGAGTCTCTTAAACAATCTTTGGAGCAAGCAGTGGCAAAATTTCCCTAGAATATTTTCCACTGTGCGTAAATCTATAGATTCGTGCCCAAACAGATTAAGTCCTGTATAAAAGTCAAAGGCGGCCATTTCAAATAGAATTTTGTTTTATTTTTTGCTAAGACTTCAATAAAGATTAATAATACATTGCTACATGAAAAATAAATGCATTTTTATTTGTAATTGAACTTATTACTGGACTAGGTATAGATATAGGTATATAGATGATTATTGTAGATGATTCGTCCCGTTTTAACCGTAAAAAACTAATATTGATTTATGTATTAAGTATTTATTATTAAGTTTCCTTTTTTAAATTCGTCCCTGGTTTACGCCCTTAGTTCTAATTTAAAAAATAATATTAATTAATTAATTAATTATATTCCATAGATACTTTCATAATTTTGTCCTATAGAAACGTATCATAAATGTATTTTTAAATCTGAAATAAATGTAAATATCTATGAGTATAAATTAAGAGATTTGTAATCTTATTTAGTAATAAAAATTTTGAATCTTTAGAAAAAACACTGTGTACGAGTGAAGAATATTCATTTTGATTACTCACGCTTTCTTAGCTTTATAATCGTGGAGATTTAGGCACTTTCTGTAACAGTTTCTTTAACATTGCATTCATTCGTTGTATAGCAATTAACATTTTCTTTTTTCGCTTATATTATATTGTTGTACGCGAGTGGATAAAATACAGGGGAAATATTCTCTATTATTAAAAGCGATGACCCACGACCCGTACACTGACACGCCATTTTTATGAATAATCAAAAAGAAAAATAATTCATACGAAGTGTTGAGTAATCGCAAAAGAGCTCATTTATTATTCGATGCGATTTTTTCCTCTCCTTTCTCTATAATTCACGAGTTTGGCACTCAATGCAAATGAAATTTTCCTTTGATTTTGCGACAAAATAATATTTTTGACTTATCGAAAGGGATAAAGTGACGAAAGTTTACACTACTCAGAAGCTGAAACAGATAATCTAAGATACCGTTTTTTTATTATTGGTTTTTGTATACGGGATTACTTACATATACTTCCGTGATTTGGTGATACACTTGGAGGTTCTTATATACTGTTAGTAGGAACAGAGGGCTGATCACTCAAAACAAAGGCATCAAGCACATCGACTCAAAATTGATAATCAATTCATGTCAGATTTAAAGATACATTTATGATATGATTCCATAGGTCAAAATTATGAAAATATCTATGGAATATAATTAATATATTATTAAGATTTGAACTAAGTGCGTAAATCAGGGACGAATTTAAAAAAGGAAACTCAATAACAAATACTTGATACGTAAAGACATTAGTTTTTTACGTTTTAAATGGGACGAACCATCTACAATAACCTATATCTATAACTAGTCCAGCAATAACTTCAGTTATAAATGAAAATAATTATGACATATGTATAACGGATTTTTTAGAAAATTCGGTGCGAAGTCGACTTACCACCTCAGGAAGCTATATATATTTATATAACTTCTCAAATATTAATTTCTAACGCTAAAATGTCAGTTCAAAAAATCGATTTAAATGTGTTTGTAATATTAAAGTAGTTGCGAATAACTCATTGTTATTATGAATTTACTATTAGGCGCTGGCACAGATTATATTTTGCGAACTCTGGCTACTTCGATATTTAAAACCATCTAAAAGCAAAATCAGTACTTAAACGTATAAAATATAAATGGAAAAGTGTGTAACGTTGAAAATGAAATGGAATGTTAAAAGTATATACAGTATATGCTTTTAACATAACATTTTACGGTAAGTATTAAATTTTTTAGTTAGAAAAAACTTACAGCTTATTTAGCTATAAAAAAAATACTTCTTAAATTGAAACACCAATTAGTCTGTACTAAGCAGTAATATATACAGAAGTAATCCGTGTTGGGTGTGCGTGTGTATTTGTAAGTGTAACTAAAGCCTGTGTGTGAATCGGCTTGATTTAGTGCCGTGTGGGACTTTATATGTAGATGCAATTCTATTGTTATTTATTTACAATCTCAGTTACTGAAATTTGAGTTAAATTTCACATTCAAAAGATGAAAACGTAATACCAAGTGCTTTATATTTCGTTTGATGGTGCGAACTGCATATCTAGGTGCACACGTAGTCCAATTTTAATCCGAAATGCCACATCGTTTTGTTTTTTAATCATCTCGGCTTATTTTCATTAATCTATGTCATGAATAATCCATTCAATTTTTTGTCCAATGCTGCAAAACCGAAAATTCTTCTTGCAAATATTAAGAATACTTTTGTAATCAAAATATATCTTCATAGACCTTTCGAAGACAAGAAAATGCTCTCGCAAAACAAAAAGTTATGCAGATTCGAAAACATTGTCTCAAACTTCGAATATAAATAAGAGAAAAGTATTAATAAATTCCCCCAAACACTTTCTATTGACTGATTGGTTTCTTCTACTTTGTTTTTATCTGTGGTGGGCATCAGGAGTATTAAGGGATTTGGTACAAGAGGGAACACGTGGCTTGCTCTTTAGATTTATATACATATAATAAGCAATTATATAAATTGTAATTTATAACAATTAGTATTTTTTTGTAAAATTTTCGTCATCCTGAGTAAATATGCAGTGGAAGGATCGCGGAACGAAGGGCAGGCAATTAATTCAATGACAATAAATTTAATCTATGGGTGGCATACCAGGCTCGTAGATACCTAAAAGATTGAAGTAGAAACCTGTTTCAATATAAACGTATCTCCTTTTTAATTCAGATACTTTAATATTATTATACTGGCATACTCCTTAACAAACACACTAAAATGATGTCATCTAATGAAGAGACATTTACTTATAAAACTTAATAAAATATTTTTTATAAAAGCTTAATATTGAAATGGAAACATATATACATATTTATTTAAACCCCTACATAAACTTTTAAACACGTTTTTGTCTTAAAATGTGCCATAAAAAATTAAAGCCAATATAATTGTATATCATTTTTTTTTTCAGTGGCTACTATCACTTACAGGGTAATATTATTTGCTACTTTAAATCAATTACCGATAAGTGTGATTGATGTAATTAAAACCTATTCACAAATAATAAGTC
This sequence comes from Pieris mannii, assembly GCA_028984075.1. Taxonomy (NCBI): domain Eukaryota; kingdom Metazoa; phylum Arthropoda; class Insecta; order Lepidoptera; family Pieridae; genus Pieris; species Pieris mannii. Next base: position 4,998,944 of record CM054780.1, read on the forward strand.
TATATGGACACTCCAGATAGCAAAAGAAAGTCAATGGATCAATTGTAGGGGACCTGTCATAACTCACTTCCGAAGGGACCGAGGCCGGGCATGTCGTAATCAGACGGAAAACTTGTAAAAACTTGGAGAGAAGAGGACAATTAGGGCGACCCTGTGATTGGAAGCTAACTTCAAAACGCCGACAAATTACTTTTTTAGTTTAGCTGGAAATTTAATTTTGTGAGTGCTGTCTTGTGCTATATTTCAACATATTTTAGTGCCGTTTGGGGCTGACGGACCTAGATAGGTTAACGTTATATTTTACAAATTGTTGTTTTCGTTTTGCAAAAAAGATTTAATAAATGATATGTTTAATTTAAAAGTTTTGTCTGTTTCACGATAATTTTAGTTGTTAGTAAACCGCCTAGGCTTTTCTAGACCATTATTTGATTATTCTAGACAGCATTCTTGCTAAAAAAAATTTCAAATACAAACAACAACCAAACTGTGATTGAAAAAACAATAACTGCGGTTTGTTTTTGCCGAGTAATGAAATGCGTTAAGTTATTTGCATGTACCGTATTGGTAAAACCGTACACCGTAGAAAGAGCAGTATTGACAGTGTTTAAGGGTGTGACTCTTAAACATCAGGTCATGCATTCGATTCAGGGCTATACACTAATGGATTATCTGCTCTACTAACCCTCACTCGTACGGTAAAGGAAAAAAACAGTTAGTTTTACTTTGTTTGTACTACTTCGTTATCCTTTGACGTACGAGATAAGTTAGAATATTTATCCGCATCAATTCGTTTACATTCATTTACGTAGATTTAAACATATACAAAAATCATTTAAAACATTTCTGTCCCTACACTCATTATCAACAGTAAGCTTTTATCATAATATAACCATCACATAAAAACCCGCATATGTACTTTCAGAGTCGCTGCAAAGATTTACATAAATCACTCTCGTATAACTATATACCGTCCATCTTACCTTTAACGACATCCGTATGCCAAGACGCCTAGCGATTTTATATTACAAATTTACTAAAAACTAGAGTACATAGGGCTTAAAAGCTTCAGTACATATAGCTTCAAAGTTCCATCTTAAGTTTGGGCGTGCGCTGTCTTCCATTACACATCAGTCAGGCCTCAAACTCTGCATAGAGCAGTCGTGTCGGTGTCAGCATCATAACTTAGTATCACGAAGTGTGTAGTGTAGTGCTTAGTGTCCTTGTGTGTGTTCCCGGGTAAAGGGAAAGTTATGACCTTGGTATTTAACAGGTAACTGTGTATTTTTAATTAAAGCCGTTTCAGCCGTCTTTTTGCTTTACTAATGAATAAAGGTGGTTATTATTTAGGATATTTATAGTTTACGTATTCTTTTGGTGCTATACGTTTATTTAAATAAGAAATATATTGCTATAACTTTATTGTAATGGGAGAATTATTATACATATTGAATTAATTATAGTATTTCTATACAATATCTTAAAATTAATTTAATAATTGGTCTCATTAATATGGTAGAAAATTATTTAAAACGTATTTAAGCTTTTAATTATTTTTAGTGTAAAGGAATTTTTAATAAATAATTATTTGAAAAATTTGGAAGAAAAAAGTTTTTTTTGGCATGTTATATATTTTAGACTTTACATATTCTATTTATTTCGGGAGACAAAGAGTATTTAGTTCCATCAGAACATTTTAGATAAAAGTTTTTTACTATAATCGCCTGTGACACTTAAACCTTAAGTAAGTATCTTGATCGACTCAATCGACTTTGAACATGAAAAGAATTTCCTTTGAATGACCAAATAAAGGGTCCCACCGCTTCGGCTGTTGCGTTCAATTACCGATACTTTTATATAATATATAAAGTTACGCTTAATGGGGTGGAAAATTGGCATATTTCTGTATGCTATATTAATATTTTTTAATTGCTTGAGTGCTAGTGAGTCTAGTTACAGAAAAATGAGAATTGACTAATTATTTTTTAATTAATTCATTTAAGGAACTAAAAGTATGTTTCGGTTTGTGTATTGCGAGCTTAATCTTCAGATTTAGTTTACAGTTAAATAGGTGTCTGTCTAGGGCGTGGACACACAAATGCTGCGTCAATATTATTTCAACCAAAAAACATCGTCAACAATCGACTTGATGTGACTGTCTCTCGTTGGCTACGATTACTGAATCTGTGAAAGATAAACCAACCGCGGCCAGAACTATAAAGATAAATATTTAAATAGCGTGCCTAATACTTTTCTCATAATGATTTTGGAGTTGCACAACTCAAAAAATAACATCGAATACTTTTAACGCAGTCGTAGACAAGTTTTGCGATAAAATTATACCTAAACAAACTTTAATCATTGTTATCGTTCTAAGTTCATCTGTTGAATAGTTTTAGTTGAGTTTCTAGTATCAAACTTTCTGTTCCACGCCTGAACAAAACATTCATATTTTCCTTTCGCATTCGAGCCTTTATGTTTACTTTGCGTGAGCGATAATTGGCGTACTTTAATGTAATTATCACGATCCTATTTTCATACAAATAAATTGTTTTCTGATACTATAATTCTACAGTATTTAGTTGTGTTTATGAAGTATGTTAAGTTTGTAGAGCAGTGTTGGCCTAGTGGTTTCAGCGTGCTACTCTCATACCTGAGATCCTAGGTTCGATCCCGGGCTGTGCACCAATGGACTTTCTTTCTATCTGCGAATTTTATTTGCTCGAACGGTGAAGGAAAACATTGTGAGGAAACCGGCATGTCTTAGGCCCAAAAAAGTCAATGACGTGTGTCAGGCACTGGAGGCTGATCACCTACTTGCCAATAGGCAATAGGAAATCTAATAAGATTTAAAAATAATCATGAATCAGATTCAGAAATCTGAGGCCAGGATCTAAAAAGGTTGTAGCGCCACTGATTTATTTTTTTATGAATTATGTATCCCAAACACTAATAGCGTTGTAGTCCTGATATGCATTATACGTTACGTAATAATGCATATCACGATGGTTGAACACACTTAGCTAGGGTAAGAAAGGACAATCTATTGCTCGGTACCAATTTGAAATGCTTAGGGGTAGTACATATTACAGATGCGTTAGAGAGGTTCGGGCTGCGAGTGCCGATTAACTGCGCTAGGCATGGGAATCAGTGACTTGAAAATTTATTGCCAGTTCTTCTCGTCCAGAACGAGCCATTAACTGGTAGTAAATGTAAAATTAGAGGCGATTAAAATGTATTTCTTCATTGACGTTTCTAAGTGTACCTAAATAACTAAGAGATTTTGAATTTATTGAATTCCTAGCTGTGCCGCGGGCTTGCACTAACTTGCTTAGAGATTCACCATTTCCACATGTATTGCGCGCACTTAAGTGTTCATAACCAATTGGAGTAAAACACCTGTTTATAGCTATAAAAGTACGGCAATGCTCTTGCGAGCTTTCTGGCAATATAAGTGTCCATGGGCTGCGGTATCACTTAACTTCATATGAGCCTCCTGCCTGCTGCATATAAAAAGTATGGTGACTTATTTGAGCTAAATAAAACTTGAACCATTCGCGTTATTAAGACTATAATAGTACTTCTAAGTCCTGGAAATTAATTCTTCCTTGTAACGGTATATTATTTAAATAACTATGACGATGTGTTCCAATGATAATTTAAAGCGAAACTTTAATAAAATATAGGTGATTTTGATTTTAGTTCGTTTACAGTGGTTTTATTCTGTATTAACTTGATTGTTGACTTCTGAATAGTCTACCTTGGTAATGGAGAAGTTAGTCTGTCTATACCTTTCCAATGAACGTAAACAAAAATAAGTACCCCAATTATAAAAAAAAGCTTGATATTTTATGGATATATCTTCTTTTAATAACTCTCCATTACTGGAGGTTGGACAGACGTCTCTGGACCGACTTTCTCTCTCTCTATATATATCTATACATGTATATGGTTTATATATATACATATGGTTTTTTAATATAAGTTTAAAGGCTTGACCTACACCATTCGTGGTTTACAACTCTAGATTAATAAAACCGTTTATTAGTTTGTGATTGGTAATGCCACAGGATCTGTTATTTCGTTTGACTTACTTTGCTTAGATATTGTATTAAACCCAGTATATTATAGAGGAATGTTATGAATTATTTTACGGCAAAATACCTCAGAAGCTAAGAGATGATCATCCTCTGCCTATCTGCCGTCGATTTTTGGATTTAATAACATCTACAACTCGTTTGTCTAGCTATATTTACTTTATTCAATTGATTTATGGGGCAGTGCCGCCAAATCTAAATTAACGATCTTTCAGTATTGGAAAATAAAATTATCAAAATACTGTTCCAGTATAATTATCTTGCACTTACCACAAATTCATAACGAGACACAAACTTAATCAATTTCAAACAACATTATATGTAATAATATGTATTTACAATACGATGTATTTACAAATGTAAATCTGCGTTCGCGTTTAGAGGAGTGCCGTTTTCGAGAGGGCCGTCATTTAGATGATATTATTAAAAAAATAAACTACATTTAATTATATTAATCATTCTATATATTATTTCAACTGTACCTTTTGTATTTATTTCTTAAGCCTATACAATTAATCAATAAATGCACGTTCTATTGCACCACTCGATACATACGCTAGTCTGACTTTTTCCAACCCGCAACGTGTGACTCATAGAAGTCTGCGTCGAATCAGTTATTACCAGTTATTATTACAGTAAATCAGTTGGATTACCTGATACGTACGAACTACGGGAAATAATGTATACCTACGACGGCGCACACCTGTATAACAAACTACCCACAAATATATTACTTCTTTCAATTCATTCAAATCGAAGCTATGTTCACTAAGCTTCGACAAAATTACTTTTAAATCCATTTCTTATAATTGCTTTCCATTCATTTTTCAATGGTTACTTTTACTTTTAAGTTTATTGCATGTACTATCTATATTTTTATAGTCGTTGCTTTAAGAACAACTACAAAGACATTTAGGTTTTTTGAGAAATAAAATCTTTAAACCTAAGGCATTATTTTTTTCCTTTACCATACGAGTTAATAACACAGATAATTCATTAGTGCACTCCCCTGAATTGAATGCATTACCTCTTGATGAGCCACACGCTTAAATACTGTCAATACTGCTCTTTCCACTGTGTTTGGTTTTACCAATACGGACATGCAAAGAAATTAACGCATTTAACTACTCGGCAAAAACAAACCAATTTTCTCATCCAAACATCAATTTTACTCGCGCATAAAATGAAAGGAAAACGTCCATATTTTCTGACTCATTTTCCATTCTCTTTCATTGGCACGTGTAGCCCTAGAGCTAATTATTTGAAGTCCTATTTAATTTTCACAAATACATCGTCTTTATTTTATTTAAATAAGGTTAACGGTTCACTCAGAATACGTTATGTCGCGTTAAAAAGGAAGATAAATTTAATTTACAGTTATCTTTAGCTATGTTTTTTGTGCTTAAATAAGAATATTGGCTTATGTAGGTTATTTTCTATAAATCACAGTTATTATATATTATACAAAATATAGTAATAATGGTATTCAAAGTAATGGTGACGTTGATAAGAGAAGATGTTATTTTTTCTGGCTCTTATACTAAAAGGTTCCTCAGCAAACACCATTGACGTGCAAAGTACTTAACATTTATTTTATGAGCAAACCTTGTGATTTGATTTAAAACGAATTAATTCAATTTATGCCAAACACTTTTCGTTTTGTTTAAACACCTTAAAATTCTCTCTTTTTAACGTAAGAGCGTCTTGTCGTAATTATACCCGCCCTTGGCGTCTTTTATTTTGAAATTAGAATCGTTTTTACTTGATTCTCAACGTGCCTGCAATAAGATACTTACGAAGATAGAAATTGCCACCAGTTTTAAATTTAGAACAAATTCGATCGTAAATATTTCTATTAAGCTATCACCAAACAGTGTAGTAATTTTTTCAACGTATGACGCTCATCAAAAAAACATTATGCTCCGGGTGCTCACAGATTATGCTCGACTCTAATGTAGCTTATACAGGCTCAATTTTGTCTATGTAAATTTCAAAGTGATATTCGATTTTCAGAGACAATGAGTGAGTAATGAGATGAATATTTAACGATAAATTTTAAATAGAGAACATATATTCAAAATTATATTTACAATACAATTTTACATCAAGTCATTGGATTTACCTTAAGATTGGATTTGAAACAAGCACCTGGAAATATTAATAATTTTTACTTTGATTCCACTATTATTGCTTATGGATTTGACTTCGACCAATTCAAAACGTCGAAAAGGTGGCTTATGACCAAGATTAATAAGACATGAAAACAATAATACAAGACATGGCTTCGGCCTTACGATCAAGAACAATGAAGACGTGGCTTTGGCCTTTAAAACTACCAAAATTTTCCAATTATGGCCAAAAACAAGACCTGGCTGTATGGAATAAAGTCCTTTGCCTTTCCCATTAGGGATAAAGTGAAAAAAAAAAAAATTACATCAAGTCAAAAAAGTTCACAATATGAGACGGTTTCATGAACGCAATAAAATTTGAATTTAGACGTTTAATCTGTAATCCAAATGAATATTTTATTTTAAAATAGGCTTGAGTAAAAAGTTTGAATCCTTTTTTTAGTATTATGAATCGTAACTACTATCTTAATAGCAAGTTAATATATCTGTTGAGGAGATCTATTGTCCTGTTTGGTACTTAAAAAATTGTTGCAAAACAATGGTAAGCAAAAAAAAATACTTTATTAATTATTTGTATTTTTTACCAGGTATATATATATATGCAATATAACATGAGAATAGAAAAACATTTTTCCGAACTGTAGGCTATGTATATATGTAGGTTATATATATATACTCATTGGGAAGATATTGTCATTATTTACCTATAATTATTTAATTGTCATGTAACCGTAATAGATTCATACAAACTGTATCTAAAACGATTACACGTAATGTGGCGAGGGGCTAATGTCTAACGACAGCATGGCGATTTGAATAACGGCTGTGTTTATGTTAAACGTTGATGTTACAGCTAATAGGACGGTTATTATGTGATAAAAGTTATTCGTATCATTTTATTTTCCAGTATGAATATTAAGCTCTTATTCGGAGGTCCACTATAGTATATATATATTTTTATTGAATAAACATTAACAATTTTAAGTTGATCAATTTAAACAATTAATGTTCTTTCTACAACCCTAAATTAGTTTTTGCCATAGCTCATCGTTTGATAAATTTTTTTTATTACATATAATTACATAGACAAGTGATGAGGTTTCTGTTTAATTCAATTTTTATTGAGATATTTTGTTTTCCTTCATTGTATGAGCGAGTGCTAGCGATTAGTACATCGACAAAAAGTCCATTGGTGCAAAGTAGGAAAACGAACCTACGACCGCAAGGACTGTCACACGCTTTAAGCAACTAGGCGAACACAGCTAATTAAATACAATATATGATATCACAAGTGCTTTGTAAAATATTATTTGAACAAAGTTTGATATAATTTGACTAGGGAATTCGTTTGATATTGAAATAATTCATATTTATAAAGTAAACCGTATTTATAAGGTTTATAAATGAAAATAAAATACACAGCTTACCACATAATAGCTACTGCAAAAATCTTAAAACTCTTTTACAGAAAACATTCGTTAAAATTCAACAAAGACGTTGTTTGGTAACCCACGTAACACATAAAATGTACATCCAACAGAGTAATGCGTTCAAGTAGCTGTGAGACCCGTTAGTGCATTAAAAGACCTGGATAGCATGTTTATTGTGTGCACCAAGTATTCATTGTGTGTTTCACTCTTACTCGGATTGTTATATCACTACATAGTATAAATAAAACAAAGTCGCTTTCTCTGTCCCTATGTCCCTTTGTATGCTTAAATCTTTGAAACTACGCAACGGATTTTGATGCGGTTTAATAGATAGAGTGATTCAAGAGGAAGGTTTATATGTATAATAACATCCATTAAATAGTGGAGAAGTACTGTTATTTTTGAGGTTTCTAATGTGATGTCGTAAATAATTACATTTTTTCCGCTTACATTGCAAACGCAGGCTGAACCCTACGAGTTTTATCAAAATAATGTACTAAGTATTGTACACATTGAAAAGGTCTACAGAAAAGTCCATGATGGTATATGTCTATCTCTTATAGATAACCCACAATAACTTTTTTTTGTCATTTCCTTTTTACGACAAATAATGGCTAATTTTCGAAGTGATTTTAACCAATACAGCATTAATCCGTTTAACCAATTAAATACCTTGCATACATTGTTCATTTAATATAGATCTATACAGCCCATTACAGCTAATTTAGCAGCGATCGAACGCGTATATTATCGGAGCTTTCCAGCGACGGAAATAACAATACATAATAAAAACCTGTTTTTCATCAGCATTGCACCCGTGCGAAGCGGGTCACTAGTATACACATAATAACAATTATTATTCGCCAGACATAATAACGAGCATAGTTTAACTTTACAAACATTATTTCTTGTTCAGTACAATAACTGAAATATAACACATATTTGTGGAGCTAAACCTCTTGCATAGCAAAATAAATGCGTAGCATATGGTAAGCAATTATATACGTTGTTGGTGCTACAAAATTGTTACAAACTTTGCGTATGTGTAGCATGTGCTACAAGTACTTGAAGCACTAGTAGGTATGTATTTAAGCATAGACATTTTCACGGTTTTATTCGAAAATTACTTCCATTAGCCATCGTCAGTTTTAAAAAATTGGTAATATTTTTTTTGATGAATTGATGATCCTTTATTTAACTTTACGTAAATAATAAGTAACGATTTTGTAAGCACTTATACGCCACCGATATCAGGTATGGAATATATGTAGTCTTGCAACTGTCAAAACGCATTAAAAAGAAGTTTGTTAAATCACTCTTTTGTTATTCATCCATTTAAAGCAGAAAGTCCATAGTATGGCAACTTTTAGAATGTAAGTCCTTGACATGAAAAGGGCCACACTTTTGGACAACAATTATTCGTAACTTAACGATGAGCTGAAAAACTAGAGCAGCGCCACTTGGTACCTTGGTCTTGGCGATAGATTTCTCTGTCAGTTTCGTGATTAATTTTGAGTTGACGTGATTAGCCCCCTGTGCCCACTCGCAGTCGATGTTTTAGGTTAAGGCCCGGTTTTCTCACGGTATTTTCTTTCACACTACGAGGACGGAACAAATATAATGCAACGACATATATAAACAAATGCCAGGGTTTAAACCTAAGAAATCAGGCACAACTCTGGCCAAAAAATATAAAAAAATGTCGTAAAGATTATGGTCAGAATTTCATGTATCATAATGTCGTTGGCACAAGTGTAACGGGCTTCAAAAGGGATGGAAGTTGAACGGCGAGTTTTATTCACAAAGTTTACAATCCTCTGGGATTATACCATAGCTTAACTTTGTTCCAAGTTAACGATCAAATTTGTTAGTTTCTAGTATTTGTCCGCAATGACTTTTGATCTTATAGTGAGTAAGAACCCTATGGAGTAGTTGAATAAAACTAAGGTTGGACATTTCCTTCCATTTTAATTTGTAGTAGGGTCAATCAGGGTAATAATTGTAAACTGGGGTGATTGGAAACGACTCGTAATAAACTTTTAATAATATGTTTAGGTTGACGGAGGTGAAACGGAACGTTATTTTAATATTTTGTCCATGACTAGAAATGTCATTTTATTCACCTGGCAGAAAATTAACTAATCCTGAAAAATAGGACGAAACCACAGCTGTTAAGAAAATTTTATGACAAGTCAAACAAAACCAATATTGCTAAGCTAGAGTAAGGATGACTAAAAATATTTAAAGACTACTCACACCTTTCGATAGAGATGACTAAGCCTTGGGGTCAAAAAATAAGAACCAGGTTATGCGTAACATTTTTTGAAGATCCAACAGTGCAAATTTCCAAAATAAATATTCACGTCAGGTACTTGTTACCGAATCAAAATCCTTCTCATGCATTCCGATGACTATAATTCTAAGTGTTTGAAAATAGCAGCAAGCGGAAGATACGTTAAAATATTAATATATACAGAGCACATATTTGTTCTCCGAAGTTCTAATTAACACATAATATAAATTGTTAGCGTACTAAAGTACTATGCTGATACAAAGTTCATTTTCATCGTAATTGTTTTATGACGCTACAAACTTTAATTTAGAAAATACTGTTGAACAATACTTAACACAAACAAAAAGCAAAACTTCTTACCGTAAAGTTTGTATTGTAAGCAAATGGAAATTTTCTCTTACGTGTATATTGTTTTAATTAGTATATTCTTGACTATTATGTAAGAGAGACAATGGAATGCAGAGAAAAGAATCTGACGTTGTTTTAGTTATGCTTACCTCTCGCTTCAGACAATATAAGTTTATTACAATCTAATGTTATTACACATGTATATTAATGTCAAATGAGTATCTTTAGTAAACAAAGGCCGGCACCGCACCTATAAATGGCACGGCAAAGGAGCCTACGGGACGCCCAAAAAGAGTTGGGACGCGAAAGAATCCCAGTTATATTCAAAAAGCTTTGTGTAAAGTTTTAAATTGTATCTTTAAGCTACAAACAGGTAATTTAAAAGAACAGATATTTTGTTTATTTATCTTAACACATATAATGCATTTTGTATAAGTTGACACTTACGATGAACATAAATTTCCCCAAAAACGAATAAAATATATTAGTTTTAGTTTTACTCGTAATGCTGGTTTATAAATTAATTTATGTACAACTAAATACGTTATAAAACTGTGTAGGTAATAGTTAATAGAGCATTGTGCAATTCCTGACCCGTCACAAATAAATCCCTATTTATATCATGTATATCGAACGGTGTATTTTATGTATTAATAAAATACACCATAACTCAACATAGTATATTTTATATGGTTGTATAAGATTGAACATTGTAAATTAATTCAGATTCCTGTGTTGTACAAATTTACTTTACCAACCGTCA